>CM070777.1:119620108-121011108 GCA_036346955.1 Dipus sagitta
CAGAGGTAGGAGGATCGCAGTGAGGTTGAGGCCACCCTGAGAATTACACAGTGAATTCCAGATCAACTTGGGCTAGAGCCAGATCCTACCTCAAGCAAACAAATCAAACAAAATATGGGCAAGGACACTTAATACACATGCCACAACTGCAAATCTTTAACATCTTAAAATTCTATATTTTAAAATAAATCACTTTTACTTACAACTTATGGTGATTCCAAGTTCCACATTGTGCTTCTTAGGGAGCTTTACGTGAAATGTTCCACTACTTGGGATGACAGATTCTGGAATTTAAAAGCAGAAAGAGTGTTTGTAGAACACAGAAAAGACTGGAACTACTCGATGGTCATGTCTCTGGAATCCTTGCATTGTCATCAAAAGCTGCAGCAACTAAAGTCAGGTGATTGCCTACAAAACCCTGAAGCTCAGCTCCTGGCGAGAATTCTCCAGACTTCATAGCCACAGCAGAGTTCATATTTCCCAAAGGTGATGCAGGCATCTACATCAGATTCACCTGGGAGGCAAGTTTAAAAATATAGATTCTTGGGGCTGGAGAGATGGCTTAGTGGTTAAGGTGCTTGCCTGCAAAGCCTAAGGACCTAAGTTTGATTTACCAGAACCCACACAAACCAGATGCACATGGTGGCACATGCATCTGGAGTTCCTCTGCAGTGGCTAGAGGGCCTGGCATGCCCATTTTCTCTCTGTCTGCTACTTCCTCTTTCTCTCAAATAAATAAGTAAATAAAATATCTTTTAAAAACAGATTCTTTTTGGGCTGGAGAGATGGCTTAGCGGTTAAGCGCTTGCCTGTGAAGCCTAAGGACTCCGGTTCGAGGCTCGACTCCCCAGGACCCATGTTAGCCAGATGAACAAGGGGGCGCATGCATCTGGAGTTCGTTTACACTGGCTAGAGGCCCTGGTGCACCCATTCTCTCTCTGTCTCTTTTAAATAATTAATTAATTAAACAGAAGATATCACAACCAGAATGGTACTGGCCACAAGCAATTATTATAATGCTGGATGCTGAGCACAGACATGGAGCCCAGGAACCCAGGAGGCCCCAAGTGCATCAGGGATGACCATTTAGTTTCTGGATCCTGAGGCAGCAGAGCTCCAAGATGTTCCAAAGAGAACTGGGGGAACCTGAAACACGCTGAAGGTGGGCTTAGCCACTGGCCATTGAGTGTAAAATCAAGTATATTAGCATGCTAGCAACAAAGAAGAAACCAGTGTGTGCTGGCTGAGTCACAGCCATCTATTGGACTAAGTTCATTTTACCAAGACTCTACTAATAACTTAAAATAATAGTTAGATATTTCCACATAGACTTTAAAACGTCCCTCAAATAGTGTGAGAGACCTTGAGTTAATG
The DNA here is from genome assembly GCA_036346955.1 of Dipus sagitta. Taxonomy (NCBI): domain Eukaryota; kingdom Metazoa; phylum Chordata; class Mammalia; order Rodentia; family Dipodidae; genus Dipus; species Dipus sagitta. The sequence continues at coordinate 119,621,483 of CM070777.1, forward strand.
ATAAGTGGGAATGTTCTCTTAAGAGTTAGCATAAGTTTATATTACGCTGTTAAAAACTGCAGTTCCAGGCTGAAGAGATGGCTTAGTTGTTAAGGCACTTGCCTACAAAGCCTAAGGACCCAGGTTTGTTTCCCTAGTACCCACATAAGCCAGATTCACAAGGTGGTGCATGCATGTGGAGTTCATTTGCAATGGCTAAAGGCCCTGGCACACCCATTTACAATCTCTCTCTCTCCCCCCCTCTCTCTTTCTTTCTCTTAAATTAATCCATCCATCCATCAATCAGTAAAATATTAAAAAAAAACTACAGCCCCTTCTTGAAGGTTTTGGAAATCTAGGAAGAGGCATAACAGCAAAGGAAGCATTAGCAGATAGGAAGGACTGCGGGATGGACCAATGAATCTACTCTTTCTGCTTCACCAGCTTGACTTAAGGTGAAGATCTCACTATAGCAACTGGGATTCAAGTAGAATTCGACCCTCAGGCACCTAGTCCACTCTGTTAATTGCACATTTAACATGTTTGAACCTTGGCCCAGCAGAGGTGAAAGTTAAGACTGGGATCATGGAACAAGTTTAGAGTCCGCCTTTCCTGTTCTGTCTTAAATTGTTGTTTTTGGCCTTTTGTCCTTTCCCTCAAGTTTAGGCAGTAAACTTTACAAGACCAGAATCTGACCTTCCGGTGGGGAAGGTTCACCATAGAGCTTTAAACCAGAGGAGGCAATAAAAGTTTGATTTCCCTCAGCACTCCAGCCATCTAGAAAAGCACTTGTATAAAAAGGATCCCCAAATTGTGCCTCTCTACTTCAGCTGTGCTGTGGGGTCTCTGGGCCTGGCATCTTCCTTCCACTCAGTTCTCATATTCACTTCAGACGGCTGAAGAAACTGGCTGGCAGACTTTTCTACTTCCTCTGGGACCAGGGCAGTGTCACACTCACTAGCTCTGGCTTCTCTGTTTTCCTAAAGTAACACTCTAACATACCAGGAAATGGACCCACACACATTTAATTTATTTATTTATGTATTCATTAAGAAATTTTACCTGATTAAAGATGCTGTTCATAAAGCCTCTTAGTAAGGTTCAATTCCCAGCTTCCACTTAAAGCTGGATGCAAACTGGCACATGCATCTGGTGTTATTTGCAGCAGCAAAATGCTGTGGTACACACACACACACACACACACACGCACACACACACACACGCACACACATAAACATTAATAATAGCTAGTGTGCAAAAGGGAAGGAAAAATATGCATGAGGAGCATGCATAAGGCCTTGGACAGTGCCTCAGCCTGGTCTTGACAAGCAAATGCTTCTTCTGGGTCCAAATCAGTTGGGGTACAATTCTCTTGTAGCAACTGAAAGATCTCTGATGAGCACATTGAATCAGAAGAAGAAAGGGGTTAGGAGTGAGCAGAAATCTGACATTCAGTGTTCATGAGCAGCACAGAAACATATAGTCCCCTTGCTTGGGTAAAGCACACCAGTAGTTAATAGGGAAAGGTACACAAAGCTTCACTATGTGTGGAATCTATTGCATGTATGCATGACTATTTCCATTTATTCATGCTTAGGAAATGTATTCTATAAAAGATGAAAGAAACATAATATATGTTTACATTTATGCATTTATGTATGCATGTAATATGTTCATGATGCTAGCCTTATCCAAGTAACATCTTGGAGTCACAAGAGCCAGAAACACTGATGTAGAATAGTTGCCATGGTAACATCTTGCTTTTGTAAAAGTTTAATGAAGGGAAACTTGACCAAGATTTATACTGTTAATGACATTAGAGGAGATTTTATGACCTCCTAGAAAACAGTAATGGATCACTTTTGACTACACAAGATTTGGAATATTCATAATGACAAACAAATATTAGCTAATGAATCTCTGTAATCAAGCTGTGGCTTAATTTTAATCTTTACATATCATTGTGATTTATTTTTATATTTGATGTTTTCTCCCTATATAATTATTTGGTTGTTGAAGAAAAGGCATAGTTAATGTGAGGTTTTGTAAACAAGCACTGTTAAACAGAAGAAAAAGATCCAACATTTGAGAAAACAAAGGGTTTGGAGTCAGTAAATATAATTCTGAGAACAAATGATATTTATTTTGTTAGACTCCCATGTGATTATTTTGAACTTCCCTGGTTTTGCTTTATGTTTGTTAATGCTATAATTAAAAACACATTTGGGTAAAAAAAAGTTTCCTTCTTTCCCTTTGGTGTGCCTTTCTGCCCGAAGCATTCATTGCTTGCACAGTAAGACCACTACCACACCATAATTCATCAGCGAGGGCACCCTTGTGAGGAGAGGGAATGTTTAACTCTCCCCCACCCCGGGGAAAGCATGGGGCCTCCAGTCATGATGGCAAGTGATTCCACGCTTTTCAGTGAGACTCCTTTCCAGGACAAACCAGAACTTTTCCTAACAAAACAACTTCAAAGAAGAAACTTGTCATGGTAGGATGTTATTAAAAAGAATTGAGTGAGGAAAAATATGATAGAGTAGGATTCTAACTTTATAAAACCATAAGTATAGCAAGGGATTTTAGTGAAAGAATGAAAAAAAATTGTTCATTTTGTGGAAAGATGATGCTAAAAATTTTTTTCTGTTAAAATCACCATAGTGTTCTTTGTGTTTAAAAAGGCAGACTTGGGCAAAACTCTGTTTACAGTTAAGCTTGTTGACCACCCCTATGTCATTTAAGATATTTATTAAACAGACATAGCTGATCTCTGAAACCCAAGAGCTGGAACATTTACATGTAGGAATAACTATTCTGGGGAAGATCTTTAGAAATGCAAGCTCACTTCCGGACAATGAGGTATGAATCCAGGACAGGACAACCTTGCCATAGCTCATATTCATAGATTCCCCATCAATGCCTCAAATTCTTAAAGGACCAAGAAGGTTCATTCTTACTTAAAAATGTCCAATAGATTATAGTACTTAGTAGTTATTGCTCAGAGTGTTTTGTTGAGGGTTCTAGTGCCAGGTCTATACTCTGTAGAACAGCAGATCAGTTCAGTGAGGTCTGCTGTGAGCACGGGGTGGTGACAGACGAAAAACCTTTTTCTTGCCCCACTGCACACCATTTCTGTCCACTTAAATGGGTGTTTACAGGAAGCGCTAAGGGCAGGGAAGATGAGCTTAAGTTCCTTCTCCTGTCCTTCATCGAACAAGCTGGGTATTGAATAAAGTAGATTTACTAGAGAGTTCCTATGTTTTTCAGGAGCTTAAACCAAAGATATTAAAGCATTAAATCAATAAATATTCTTAAAATGCATATGCGTGAAGCATTTGTTAAATAATAAACCAATTTACAAGCTATACAAAATAAAAATGTATTTACAGCACAAGTAAATATTTATTTTAAATATTTATTTTAAGTATTTATTTTATTTTTTTTTATTCATTTAAAAGCTGAGAGAGATAAAGAGAAGAGAGACAGATGGAGAGAATGGGTGTCGCAGGGCCTCCAGCCACTGCAAACGAACTTCAGATGCATGTGCTACTTTGTGTGTGTGGCATTACGTGGGTCCTGGGGTATAGAACCTGGGTCCTTTGGCTTTGCAGGCAAGTGCCTTTATGTCTAAGCCATCTCTCCAGCCCAGCGCAAATAAATATTTGGATACTGTTTCTGAAGGCTGTCAAATTGTGTGGGTCATTCCACTGCTGAAACATCATGCGTAGGCTGCTGAATGCCTTTCTGCATATACAGCCATCTCCCTATCACAAAGACCACTGTCAGGGAAGATTCAGGAACCTTGCACTAATGGTTTCATTGTGGCAAATCTAACATCTATTTGTTTGTTTGTTTGTTTTCTACAATTTTTTTAAATCTAAGAGGCAGTGTATTGATATAGAGAAAATGGATGTAAGTCAGTAGAACTAGAGACTTACCATTCACCCAGGTCACTGTTGCAGTCAGCTCCTTGTTGCTGGGAAGAAAATCTAACCAGACACAGCTTATGTGAGGAAGGGATGTATTTCAAGCTGATGGAGTCCAGTGGAAGCACCATCATTGGCAGAAGAAGCTGGCTCCCTTTCATAGATCCAAGCAGGGAGACACCACCAATAGTCCGGCACCACCAGCAAGCATGAACTGCCAGAGCTCAAACTGATCTGAACACAGCCAGTAGGGCTGGACCCCAGGATTCCTGCTCCCTCATGATACTCCCCCATGTAGCAGGATTTGCCTGCTAGGGGCTCAAGTAGGAAGTTTTATCGAAAATGACTGAGTGTATGGGGCCATACCTTTAAACAATCGCATTCAAACTACCACAGCCATTTACTGGATTTCTCATAGTTTTCTCACCAAAACTTTAGTTTCCCACTTACATGTAAATGAAAGTACGAAATGGTAAGAGTCCTTTGACCACTAATATGCTCTCATGGTGCTAAGTATGTTTTAGGGCCAATGGAGAGCCTTCCTGTTTGTGAATCAAACCTCTGCCACCTGACTGATTCTCACAGTGTCTTTCCACCTGTGTCTTGCTTGGTCTCAACTGACTGGAGGAGAGCGATAAGAAACCTCAGAAACCCCTTAGATTCTTTCCTCTAGGACTAAGCAATTTAAACTAGTCGCTTTAGAAGAGATGAGACTATCATGGACAACAAAAAGACCGATGAGAAAGAAGCAGTCCTGACAGACCAGTCTCAGGAAAAGTGGGTTTGAATTCAGTTCTTGTTAATAACTGAGTCCCTGACCCAGCCCTTGGGAGAGCCAACTGCATTTCATTCATCATTCATTGATTCATTCATTCCCCAAATACTGACCAAGCATCTTCTAAATTCCAAGCATTATAGTTTAAGGGGTACACTCTTAAACTATAGGCACAAAGTCCCTGATATCACAGGGCTTTTCCTTACTGGAGAAGAATAAACAAATGAATAGATAACATAACCTCAGAGCCTTTGGACTAGGAAGAACCATAAATCTGGGCAGGAAGAGAAAGAGAGGGTCATGAAAGGGTTATTTGAGCAAAGAGCCTAGGGCAGCAAGAATACACCCAGACATGTCCAGACAGAGGACACAGCTGCTGCAAAGGGACTTTGCTTGGTCTATTTGTCACATCAGGAGTCACTGCTTCGGATTCTACATCACATCCCTCCATCCCGAGAAAGACTTCACTGGTTGGATGGCTCTTCCCCAGCAGCACATCCCTATTTCTAGATCCTTCACTGGGGTTACCTTCGCCTCCGGCTGCTTCACTTCAGCATCTTCAATGTTATGCTGGCCCTCCTTGCAAGTCTCAGTTCTAAGATGTCACTTTGACATCAGCCTCTTAGCCATTCTCCCTCTCCTCTGGTTTTTCCTCATTCTACTCATTTTTCTTCCTGAAGACTCCTGATTCTTTTCTTCTTGCTCCACAAAGCTGAACCTTTATTGATTCCATCCCTCTCTAACTTAGATCCTTTTAAGCATAGCAGGATGAGGCTGTGGTATGTCCTTGGGAGCCAGCCTGTCAGCCCCACCACTAACTCTGAGGACGTAACAATGGTAAACCCTGCTAGTGCTGTCCTATGGATTAACTGACATAATACGCACAACACTTAGGAGTGTGACAGGCAATAGTGAAAACACATGGCAAACAGCACGACAGCTATTGGGCTACCGTCATAGCTATTCATCTGCTCCCCTAGCAACCTCCTTGACCGAAGTTCTGCTTGGGATCTAAAAATCTCTAACTCTGGCTCAGTCTTGCCATCTATTTTTCTTATACCTTAACAATGGAGATTCCCTAAACCAAAAACAAAACAAAAAAACAACAACAAAAACAGAACAAACAAAAACCTTGCTTCTCCATGCTAGTTGACACTGCTATAAACATAGGTACCGCAGACTCTGCTTGGTCCTCCACTGACCTTGGCAATTCCTTTCTATGCTTCTGATTGGTTTTCTTATTCACTCCCCCACCTGCCATTCTAAACCACTATCATTCTTTTCATCTCGCTACTCACTCTTTCTTTCCCCTTTGTTGATGATTCTTATATAAACTACTTAAACATGGCTAAAAATGTATGTATGTTTCCTTGTCTCATTCTTCAAGTTCACAGGGAGAGGCCTACTGTCTTCTGCCCTAGACTGGCTATTAGCTTAGGTTTTGGATAACTTTGCTTCTCCAGAGGGTCTGGTTCCACTGATTCTCTTTTCTATTTCATACTTTTTAGGCCTCAATATAGTCAAATCTCTTCAATCTTAAAAAAAAAACAAAACAGGTGATGGAGAGATGGCTTAGTGCTTAAGGCACATGCCTGCAAAGCCTAATGACCCAGGTTTGATTCCGCAGTGCCCACATAAAGCCAGATGCATACTAGCACATGCACTGGGAGTTTGTTTGCAGTAGCTGGAGGCCCTGGTAAGCCCATTCTTTCTTTTTCTTTTCCTTCTTCCCTCCCTCTCTCCCTCCCTTCCTTCTTTTCTTCTTTCCTTTATTCATTTATCTATCTATCTGTCTATCATTATTGTATGTATGTATCTATCTCTTCCCTCTCTATCTGCTTGCAAATAAATAAATAAATAAATAAATAATAAAGCTGGAGAGATGGCTCAGCTATTAAGGCACTTGCCTGTAATGCCTAATGCCTAGTAACCTGGGTTTGATTCCCTAGTACCCATGTAAAGCCAGATGCACAAAGTGGTGCATGCATCTGGAGTTTGTAAAGAAAAATACCTCCTCCCCAATAACACCTGTATCTGTTGTCCCACAGCCTCTCTCTATAGTGAAATTTCTTGACCTTGCCAAATATCTCTTGGGGCAAATAACCCTGGTTGGCAACTAATGAACAGAGGTTAACACAATATAAATAAAACAAAGAATCCTGTTCACCTAACTAAACACAGAAGTTCTATGAAGAGGAGTCCACAGTACTCTCACTCTCTTTCACCCATTCATGGTATATGTCCCTACCAAACTCTTCTTTTTTAAAAATTTTTTTTGTTTATTTTTACTTATTTATTTGAGAATGACACAGAGAGAAAGGTAGAGAGAGAGAGAGAGAGAGAGAGAGAGAATGGGTGTGCCAGGGCCTCTAGCCACTGCAAACGAACTCCAGATGTATGCACCCCCTTTTGCATCTGGCTAATGTGGGTCCTGGGGAACCAAACCTCGAACTGGGGTCCGTAGGCTTCACAGGCAAGCACTTAACCACTAAGCCATCTCTCCAGCTCCCAAGCTCTTCTTAAACCCCGTACAGAAGCTAAGTGCACTGTGGACTTCTGACCCTTCAATGACTCCTCAGCTCACTGAGACCAAACTGCTGCCCCTGGCCCTGAAACCTCTTAAGCTACTCTGGAAGTGTCTTTCTTCCTAATGGCTTAACACCAAGGCTACCTCTGGGCTTATGTGACTTGAATTCTCTCTGGCATCTTTATGCTGCTATGACTTTTGCTTTGAGATTCAGTCTTCTCAAATGTGACTTTCCTTGATTCTCCTACCATATTTAGTACCTCTCATTTATTTCCCTTCCTTCCTGGCATCTTTTCCCATTAAATCATAGTATTCTTCAAGCAAAGCCCTTCCCCACTCAGTACCCTTCTTAGGCCCACTCCTTCCCTAGTGGCCAGCTTTTCCCCAGTGACTTTAATAATCACTGTCATGTTGGCCACTCTTTGGTCTGTCTCACTATCCCACACCTTCATCCCAACTATAGGAGGCAATGCCTACACTTTCTCAGACAGTTTTAGATTCCAGGGGCAACACAAGTCCAGCATCTTACCTACATACTTCACAGCAGTTGTTAGTCTCAATTGGCTAGGAACTCCTCCGGGCAACATACTTGGCCTTCCCTTCTTCCCTTCTGCTATTCTGAACACAGCAGTGCCTAGCATTCAGTAATTGGTCTTCAGGAAAGACTATCCAGGCTTACTTCTTTCTTCTGCTATTGTCAGCAGACATGTCACCTCACGTCTGAAACAGAACTCATTTATTGCTATCCTCAAGTGACCCCATTCCAGTGTTCTTCCTGGTTAAAGACATCACTACCTATCTCCCACTTACTCACCCTCAGGCCTCAGGTGACATCCTAGAACTAGCCTTTTTCTCATCTTCCATCTCCAACCCACAGGCAAGTTCTTTTTTATTTAGTCATCTATTTTTAAAATATTTTATTTAGTTATTTATTTGAAGAGAGAGAAAAAAAAAGGCAAAAGGAGAAAATGGGTGTGTCAAGGCCTCTAGCCACTGCAAATGAATTCAAGACGCTGCGTCACCTTGTGCATCTGGCTTACGTGGGTACTGGGGAATCAAACCTGGGTCTGTAGGCCTTTTCTTCTCCTTTGTCCTCCCTCCTTCCTTCCTTCCTTCCTTCCTTCCTTCCTTCCTTCCTTCCTTCCTTCCTTCCATGGTTCTAGGAATCAAATTCCCAGCCCTTATGTGTGCTAGACAAGGTGCTACAACCATTGAGATAACTTTTTGACAACTTTTTAAAATGGGAACTCGCTGCTAGCTACTGACTAGGACTCCCTTTATGATCAAACTTGCAAGACTCATGGAAGAGGTTCCTCTTCTGAGCCCTCTTCTGACTAGGACTTGTCTTTGGTCTAGGAGCCCAGTTTTAGCAAAAATCCTTCTAGAGGGAGTAGGGAACAAGAAAGAGTAATGGTGGGGCTGGGGTGAAAGACAAAATATCTCATGTTTTCTCTTATATCTATAATTTTGATTCAAATCCACCTTTTATCTACTTTTCATCTCATCTCATCTCATCTCATCTCTCTCTCTATCATCTATCATCAGCTACCAATGGCATGAAAAAAAGGGGACTATCTGGGAAGAAGAAGGGAACCAGTGAAGGGGATAGAGGCAAGGGTAGTGGAAGGCATGAATGTGAGCAAAGTACAATGATACATATGTATGAAAAAATAATACAAATAGTAAAAATAATATAAGAGTACTACTGAGTCAGTTTGGTGACTACCTGCTTCCTCCCACTCTGAAAGCCAAAGTTCCTCTCAGTCCTCTTCCATCTACTCGCCCTCTCGCCCTTATCTTGGTCATTGGTCATATATAAAACTCTACCTGCCCTGTCTGTTTGGAGTTGAGTTAAACCTCTCTCACCTATTGAAATTATCCTGACCTCACTGAAAATCTTTTTGTTTTGTTTTGTTTTTCAAGGTAGGGTTACACTCTAGCTCATGTTGACCTAGAATTTACTGTGTAATCTCAGGTGGCCTAGAACTCACGGTGATCCTCCTACCTCTGCCTCCCAAGTGCTGGGATTAAAGGCGTGCGCCACCACACCCGGCTCTGATTGAAAATCTTAAATGAAGTCTTCCATGTCACTTTTGATGGGTATCAGATACAATTTCTCTTTAATGCTAAAGATAAATATTTAAACCCTGGACTTGAAGCCATTTACCTCATGAATTTTCATTGCTCCCTACATAACTGTCATGTGTTCTCTTCAGGAGGAAGAGCCAGAAAGGCTCTGTTGCTTCTGGGTCTAAAGAATCTGGTTTCTCTGGTATAGAGGGTAGTTAGAAAGAATAAAGGTTGACATGACTTTTCAAGGTCACCTCCATACTGTCCCTTACTTATTTAATTTGTAACATTTATTTTCAGTTGTTCTTGTGGTGACATTCTAATGAACAATACAAACACAATGTTCAATTCAAAATGACACAACAGACCTCTTAAACAAAAATGTGTTTGGTATATAAAATCATCCCCCTTTCTACCACATGTGTGAACATAATCTATGTGTAACCCATTCTCCTTTCTCTGCTACTGACTTGGGTTTCAGATTTTACCTGCAACATCAAACTCGATTTCCAGCGTGACCTTGCTTGTGATGGAAGAGTCTCGGAGGAGCTGATTGGCTTCCTCAAAGGTGCTGTCTTCAGTTGGAATTCCATTAATGGCCATCACTCTGTCTCCAATCTGTAGCACCCCGCATCTAATGCATAGCCACATGTTAGAGATCTCAGATACAGTAAATAATCATAACCTGCCAAATTTACTTTGCTTGATCCTTGAAAACTAGCCTAAACTTTAGGTTTTGTTTATTCAATATTATTGGCATCATGTTAGGTCAACTTCAATGTTTAGCACTTTCATATCCCATGGCTATCATTGTGCACAAAGGAGTTCTAAGTATCCCAGAGAGGTAATTAATAATTTAAAACCATGATAATGTTATAATCTGCTCTGAATCAACACATAGTAATGATGAATGTTCATTCTTGCAATGCAGAGAAACCATTGAACTTTGAAGTTCAGATAATTTTTTGCACAGATTTTTCTCCTTTTTAATTAATATCATCTCTAGTTTCCTGGTAGACAAAATTTACTAGATAAGAGAACTGATGTTCATAATTCTTGAAGCTGATCAAGAACATAAAATTTTATTGTCAGAAAAGAGAGTTCACTGTGCCTTGCATTTCCTGCACTGAGCACTATTCCATAATTTATTAGCTATTCAGAGATAGCCAGAGTCAAGATTGCCAAACAGAAAGGCTGCTGGGAAAGAAATGCATCTCACCTCTCTGCTGGGCTGTCAGCTTCAATATAGGAAATCAGAGGTGGGGAAGAGAGCGTCTCCGTGGCAAACACACTGCCCTGCAGTTGGATTCCAAACCCTGTGACAGGATCTGCTGTCAGCACAACCTCTGTGGTTTCGGTGTGAACAACCTGTCCAGCTAATCCCACTGTGCTAGAGGCTAAAGACACTAGAAGGAAAAAAAAAAACCATGAAAATAAATAGCTTTAAGTACAAGTAAGGACCAGGAGTTTCTTAGCAGCATTTCCAAAATAGACCATGCTTCCAAACAAAAGCTCATCAGTAATGACAGGACTTAAATACTAGCCATGCAGCAAAAAGTTTTATTTCAGTTGAATGAGATAACTGATATCCCAATCCATTACACTTTAGTCCTGATAGCAGTCTACATGACCCACCGACTTGTTCCTGAAAAAGGGTGACAGAGGCATAGGACTGCCTTGGGATCAAGGTAAGTGTCATCTTGTTCTGGCTATGAACAAATGAACACTAGCTGAGGGGGCCTCCAGGCAAACCATTTCATGTCATCTCTGTATGTCTGCATCCCATTTCCTGACGGGGAAGTAGGGAGGTTAAGTATAGCAGTTTGTCTACTTCAGCTATCTGTGCTTATAAACAACCTGAACTTCAGTTTTGAGGCAACATTATATGTGACCTTAAAAACAGTAAGGCTGGGCTGTTCTGCACCTTTCTCTAGCATTGGGCTAGTACATAGAGTCACATAAGCTCCATGCAGTTCTTCCCATCCTAAATTTGGTCTTTCCATGCCTTGTTCTTTTCCTGCTGAGATTCCAGTCTACCTGTTGTCTCCCCTTTTCATATACTTCTCTATTACTCATCTAAGCCTCCAGCTAGACACCTCTGTCTTATCTCTATCCGCAGCTTTGATCATGAAAAGGTCACTGAATACTGATTTCAGCCCTGGCCATCAGAGCCACTCTCTCATACTCTAAGAGCAAGCTGTCTGCTGGCAGGCATCCTGTGATGAAACATCACTTGCTCCTTGTTGATCACACATTCTGTTAGCCATCTTTCTCTACAATCTAAGTTTCTCCTCTTTCTGACTTTTACTACCATTTTTTCTCACTTGCCTCTTAGCCAACTGGTTTTAAGGCAATATTACTAGAAACTGATTTTTCCCTTTATGATGCAAGCATCCTGAGATACATGTTTGAGTTTCAGATGAAAATAGAACACAAATTGATGGAAGAATGGGGGACCCCAGAGATCTCTATTGCCTCAAGTGGGACTCTGGAGAAGGCAGCTATAAAGCCAAAGTCTACTCCTTTGACTCCCACTGCTAGCATTTCCTTCTCTACTCTACCTGGATCCCTAAGGGACCATTTCAGTGATGAGCTTGCTACTATCAGAGTTTCTTAAATCTCACATGACTTGCAAAACTCTATACTCTGTAGTCTTTGGTAATGTCTAGTGAACTCACCAGTCAATAATAAGGTGCTGAAGTGTATTAGAAAAAACTCACTATAAATTCATACCGTGCTCTACTGAGCCCTTGGATCCTCTGTTGAATAATATTTTGGTGCCTTATTTGGTTCTGCAGTACAGGTTTACTTTTAGACATTACTGTCCTTGCAAGGGTCAAACTTCATTTTCTTTTTCAATAAAAGATATTCTATTTATTTATTTAGTTAGTTATTTTTTTATGAGAGAGAGAAAGAGAACTGGTGCTCCAGGGCCTCTAGCCACTGCAAACGCACTCCAGATGCATGCGCCAACTTGTGCATCTGGCTTTATGTGGGTACTGGGGAATTGAACCCAAGGTTTAGGTTTTGCAGGCAAGTGCCTTAACCTCTGAGCCATCTCTCCAACCCCTCACACTTCATTTTCTGTAAGATGACAAGATCCAGTCATTTGACAGGTGTTTGATAACATTCATCTCAATCTCAATCCATAGTTCTTTCTTGTTTTCCACTTCCCATTTCAAGGATAACTCATCCCTTATTTTTATTTTTAAGATAGGGCTTTATGGGGCTGGAGAGATGGTTTAGCGGTTAAGCACTTGCCTGTGAAGCCTAAGGACCCTGGTTCAAGGCTCGATTCTCCAGGACCCACGTTAGCCAGATGCACAAGGGGGCACACGCATCTGGAGTTCGTTTGCAGTGGCCAGAGGCCCTGGTGTGCCCATTCTCTCTCTATCTGCCTCTTTCTCTCTCTCTGTCCATCGCTTTCAAAATAAATAAACAAAAATAAACAAAAAAGTTAAAAAAAAAGATAGGGCTTTATGTAGCTCAGACTGGCCTGGACACTATAATCCTATGTGCCTGAAAATAAAGTTAAATTCTGAGCATACTGCCACCACCTCCCAAGTGCTGGGATTACAGATGTGTTCCACTATGGGCAGTTTAGCATTTCTTGATTCTCTACTCTTTCCACTTCTTTTATAATTTTGTGCTACTAAAATCTTATCTTTGGGGCTAGGGAGATGGCTCAGCAGTTAAAAACACTTTCTGTGCAGGGACCAGGGGCCTGGCAAGGTCTGAGAGACTGCTTGACTTTGATCCTCAGGATCTGCATGGCCACATGCATTTGTAACCCCAGTCCTTTAGGGGAGCAGAGACCCAAGAATCACCAGAGGTCATAAAAAGACAGCAAGTTTCAGGATCAGTAAGAGATTCTGGCTCAAACAATCACAAGCAGAACAGTGATGGAGTGGGATATGTGACGTCGCACTCCAGTCACCGCAGGCAAACACATGGGGCACCACGGAAGCACATACACATGCATGGATCACATATATACATGAGAAAAACAAACAAAACAAAACAAACAAAAACGTCTCCTGGCTTTCTGACCTTGTTCTGCAGATTTGAGCTGGTTCTGATATTGTTTAAAACCTGCCTTCTCCTTTTGCCCTCTGGTAAAACTGCTCTCACTGATGACTTTGTGATTGCCAAAAAGTCAATACTCTCATTCAATCTAACTACTCCTCAGCGACTGACTTCAGAAGCATCCTCTGCCGCAGAAATTGCTGCCTAGGTGTCAAGAATCTCTGCTCATAGTTTCTGTCCCAGCCTCTGCCAGGGCTGTTGCCTCCTTGTGTCCATGGAACAGTCCCCCAGGGTTCTGGATAAAGTTCTCTCTTCCCTTCATTCCCTTCCACCCAGCCCATATGACCTCATCATCTTCCCTAATCTGTCACTTCAGCTTTGGTGATGAATTTCTTCATTGGACAGATGTCCCATCCATATCACATTTCAACAAACTTCAAATTATTTCCTAAATTAGGTATATCATCTTCACTCTCTAATTTCCTCTCTTCTGACCATCATGTTTCCAGGCTTGAAATCCCAAAGTAGCTTTTGACTCATGGCCCCTGTAGCAGTCAGCTTCACTTTGCTGGGATAAACTTCTAAACCAAGCACAGTTTATGGGAGGAACAGGATTTATTGAAGCTTACAGATCCAGAGTAAGTTCCATAATGATGGAAGAAGCTGGCCCCCCTTTCATGGGTCCACACAGAGAGAAATACCACCATCATCACCACAATATTGCCTTAAAACCAGTTGGCTAAGAGGCAAGTGAGAGAAAATGGTAGTAAAAGGCAGAAAGAGGAGAAACTTAGATTGTAGAGAAAGATGGCTAACACTCCAAGAACCCCAGGCAGAGCTCAAGCACCTTAGGCTGGAATTTTAGAACCACCCCAAACATACCTTGGGGCTGGACCCTAGGATCTGCCCACAGTGACACCTCCTCCACCCAAGTTGCAAGCTTAAATAAGACTCCTGAATCTACTAAATGACATCCATTCAAACTACCACAGCTCCTCATTATCTCAAATTAACCAATTGCCAAGTTCTTAGAGCAAGACCACTGAAATGTATCTTGTATAAATCTTCATTTCCATTCTGTTAATTTCAATACCTTAGTTCAGGCTTTCATTGTCTTGTATTTCAAAAATTTTAATGTGCATATTTCGGGGTCCACTAGTGAACAATGCTTTCTGGATTTTATTGTCAAATGAAGTTTTCTTTTATGATGAGGACTCAGTTTATCCAGTTGTTCTCCTTTGTCACTACTACAGGTGACTATATAGACTTCTTGCTAGTGTCCCTCTGCCTTGTTTTATGCTAATGACCTCCAGCTAATTTTCAGAGTGTCCAGAGTATTCTAACAGGCACAAGCCATGTTCCAATTTATAACATTTCAATAGCTCCCATTTCCAAGAAAACAAACTTTCCAATTCTAGCTGTGCACACAGAATCGTTATCGGTTTATCTCTACCCATCCACTCTCATGTTCCCTCCCAGTGCCCTTGTCCTCCCGTTCTACATATACATCTCTGTGACCTTACATGAACCTGCTTCTGCCTCTTTAGCTTCTCCCTGAGCTTTCAATGTCCTTCACCATGCTTAACCCAGGGGGAATTAGGAATTTATTTTTCTGTATTTCCACATTTCTGATAGTGATAGCTATATTTTCGCTTTTGGCAACAAAAGTAGGTGCTGCTGTGTCAATACCATAAAGTACCAGAATTCCTTCTTCGGTACCCATACTGTTCTTTCATGGACATCACTGTAAGTGATAGCGAAAGGGTAGAGCATTTGTTTAAGAGAGGTAAGAAAAACAACCCCACTTTTCCTTAAGAGAAACCATCATCATGCTGTCTCGCCTGGATTATAGTTAAAGTAACCTTATGGTGCCTGGGAAGGAGGTAGTCCTGGGGTTTGCACAGGTAGCAGATGGCTTACAATTCCAATGTATACCTCAGAGGCTACCATGTATTAATTCAGATACATTTCTTAGTGTGGCATCATTAATGTCAAGTGTACTTTGTTCTCCAAGCAATACTTTTTGACATCAATGATGTAAAACTTGAAGATACCATGTCCTTGTCTGCAGGGTTTTGGAGAGTTGTGTTCTTGCTGTTTCGCACACAGGAGAACAATACTGGAGAGTTATATCCATGGCAGGTTACTACCACTTGGATTTTGGATTAATATAGTTTCAAAGTTCAAGAAGAAGAAAGAGGAGGAAGAGGAGGAAGAGAAGAAGAACCAGCAACAGTGTTCTCTCTGAATACAGATCTGTAGTAATATTTTTGTTCCATTTGAGGTGTCAATTTGATACCAAATTTTGGACTACTTAATTGTAGTTAAAACCTGATTTGAGTGTTGGAGATTTGAGGGATCAGTGACTAAAGGCACTTGCTACCAAAGCCTGCCATCCTGGGTTCAATTCTCCAGTGTCCACATAGAGCCAGATACACAAAGTGGCACATGTGTCTGGAGTTTGTTTGCAATGGCAAGAGGTCCTGGTGTGCCCATTCTCTCTCTCTGCTTAAAATATTGAAGAACTGATTTGAGTTAGCTGTTTCCCATATCCATTAAGAAAGAACAAAAAAGAAACAAGCCAATTGAATAGTAATAGGTGGGGTTATATAAAATATATTGAAGACTTTCTCAAAAGAAGTATTTGCTATAACTTTTGGGACAGATAAGATTGAGGAACTTCATCTCTGGAAGGTTTGGCAATAGAAGCAAATAACAATTAGACAAGGATATCATTCAATTTCTAAACTTTGTCTTGAGACAAACTGAGATGATGAAAATCATTGTTACTTAATTTAGGATAAAAAAATAATTCATCTATTATTGATTGATTTTGCAATTACATGAAATTACAATTTAGATCCAAAATATAAGTTTATATGAAATAAGTACTAGCTAATTAAATAATTAATAATTAAATAGGATTTATATAATTAACTCTAAACATCTTCTGATATTTTAGAACTTGCCCTTTAAAATACTAAAAATTCATTTGAAATATTTTCACTTGTTAATATCATAGAAAGTACTATTAAATATGAAAAAGATAAATCATAGACTTAAAGATGTAAAGCTAAAGGAGGAATATTAGCTTGATTAGCCTGTTTCATTAACGTGGTCAGCCAGCAAAAGAAAATATAAGTGTTTTGTGAATTTTAACTTTGTGGCTTGTAGATGCTCTTGTGAGTTAATTAATCAGCCTGTAAGCTACTGGCTTTGGTCACGGTCCTGTTGAGGATGGAAATGGCTAAACTGTCCGTGTGTTTGCCCATGCTGTGTTCAGGATTTTCCTTCTGCTTTTCCCTGTCCCCACCGGTGCAGGTGGGATCTCTTCACAGCTCTTCCGATTTGCAGAGAAAAGACTGTGTTTGCTATTTCCTGTCTTTGCTAATACAAGGAGGGCTGGGGAAGCCAAAGACTGTCGGTGGTTTTTACACTTGGCTCTATTAAAATATCTGTGAAATGTTTATTTAATATAGGAGGTTGTGAGCATCACATAGAATAAATATTTCAAGTTTAGAGAGCAAAGGGCCTGAAGGGTTTATGAACATAATGTGTTTGTTATTTGATCCTATCATTTGAGACTTCTGTCGCACCAGATTGCTCAGTAAGATGGATCTCCTGTGGACCCAACACACTGCGAATCACGTGAACCAACTCAGGATAGCAGTAGGGCGCTGTGGGAGCATCTAGCCTGCCCCTTTGAGGACTTTCTGCATGGTGACTTGTAAGAGCTTACCGCGGGCCGCGTTCGTCTTCCTTTCTCTGCTTAGGGGTCCGCGGAAAGGGGTATGAATGTTGTTAGGTTTTTTCATTTCCTTCCTTCACCTCTTTTCAATGTCACCCTCTCTAGCAGTAAATGATGGTCACCAAAGAAACAAAGGGCATTCTGGGAATGTCTTCTGACTTCCACTGTTTGCTAGGATCCAGGCCAACGGGGCACAGGTGGGCTTGAAGCTTGGACCTGGTGGCAGAAAAGGGTAGCTCTGGGTGTGGGGGCGGGGCCGGAAAGATTCCAGAAGATAGTGAGCTTCCTCTGTGACATGTCTCAGACCTCTTCCAGGGCTCTGTGACTCTCTACAAAGCTCGGAGCTTAGGGTACTCAATCATTCTTGCTAAGAAACAGGCATGGCACCCTCATGCTGGGATCTTTGCAATGCGCTGTTTCTGTATTTTCCCCTTTGGTCAATGATACAGAATGCTGTAATATTTATGTGAGAATATTTCATTCTTTTCTTGCCATGTTTTTACTTTATTCTGGAAATACATATGAGAATTTTTTTTTCTGTTTTTCAAGCTTTGGCCTCAACCTATCAACAATAGAGCAAAGAGACGTTTTATTATATTTGTGACTTTTGCCATGATTCACTATCCATACAAATGTCCTGGTTGCTATAGAAACATAAGTATTAGAAAGCAGGCAGCAAATGGTGGCACAGAATAAAGTCATAAATAAAGTGGGGAAAATAAACCAGGATATGTAGTGAAAATAGTAATGATTTTTTTTGTTTTATTCTCAGTTACTTGGGAAGACCTTTACATATAAAGTGGCCATATCAAGCTCAAGCAATAAAACAAAGAAAAAAAATTCTTCATTTTTACTCAATTTGGAATATTATCATTATTTGTTAGGTATTTTAAGTTGGAATAAAGGTTCCTATCATTTGGAGTTTTATAGTTTGATTAAAATATAGAACATCTGATATCCTGAGACACCTTTATGAATATCCTGCAACATGATATTCTTTGCTAGTGGGTATGTAGACATGAACTAAAATTTTCTTGAATCAGGTCTCTGTTTATCTTTTGACTACTACACTGGAGAAGGATGCACTCATTCAAGATGGAATTTATGAGTCAGTTGTGGGCATCAGTGACAGTTAGGCTTCATCTTTGTTTCCTATTACAAACTTCAAGATGTGAAAATATCAATTTGAGACAGCCAAACATATTGTTATTCATTTGGATTCATTAATGGCCTTAATCAACACAGCAAGCCTTACCTAGCACAAACAAATGGCTCGCCTTTGAGGCAGAAGTACTGTCATTAATGAATTCATTTTAATTACTCTTCCCTGCTGAGGGCTGTTAGGAACACCACACAGGAAGCCATTGTATGTACAAAGTTTTATACACAAATACCCACTTCCAACCCTGAAGACATTATATTAAAGATTCAAGAACTATGTATTATTCCAAAGTATACCATTTGTAGCAAAAGCCTAAATTTGAAGCAAAAGCTAATAGACTTCACATGAGACAATTCAGTTTCAGGTATATAATAGCTGATACAAACTATTTTACACAGCTAACATTTAAATTGTGTTTGCTATTTACCAAGTGTTATTTTAGCACATATACATGACTGTAAACATGCATATGCACATAATCTCATAGAATCACCACAATTACTCAACAAAGCACTGTAATTATCCCTACCTTTAGCAGAAGCACAGAAAGTTTTAAAAACTTGCTCAAGGGCTCACAGCTATAAAATTATGATGCTGGAATGACAGGCCTCCTGGATCTAGAGTTAGGCTCATAACTAGTTTACTACATGGTTACAACTGTAATCTTCCAAGCACCTAAAATTTACTTTACTCTTGGTGAATAAATGAATGGGAATTTAGATACTACTTATCCTCTCCTGGACTAAGTTCAATCTTCCATTTTTCTAATTTCGAATTATTATTATTTCCATTTACTAAGATGACAAATTTCCTTAAACTTGAGAAGACCAGTGTGGTAGTTTGAATGTATATTCCCCATAGGCTCAGGTGTTTCATTAAAGTGTATAACTTGGATCTTTAGCCACCTGAATGAAAGAGGTGTTACTGGGAGTGGATCATGGGGTCCAGCCTTAAGATGTGTATGGGATGGATCTGATGTCCAGCCCAAAGGTGTAGGAGAGCAGTCTGAGTCCTGGTGAGGGTCCCTGCTGCTTGCAACTGGGTCCCTGTAGTTTGCTTGTGGTGCTGGCTGTTTGGTGCTGTCTCTCTGTTTGGATTTATGAATGGGAGCCAGTCTCTTCTGCTATTTGATGGAACTTCCCCTGGATCTGTGAGCTTGAAATAAATCCCTTCCTCCCATAAACTGTGTCTGGTTTGGATGTTCATCCTAGCAGCCTGGTGTTCACTACAACAACCAGCAAGTCAAAAATCATGTGATCACCGCAGGCAAGCCAAAGATGGTGGTACATCTTCTGCTAGCATTTTCTTTTTGAAAATTAGTTATTTGTTTAGAAGGAGACAGAGAGAGAGAGAGAGAGAGAGAGAAAGAGAGCATGATCAAGAGAGTGCTCTAGGGCCTCTTGCCACTGCAAACAAACTCTAATGAATGCATCACTTTATGCATCAGGTTTAACCTGGGTACTGGGGAATCGAACCCAGACTGGCAAGGTTTGCAAGTAAGTGCTTTTAACCACAAAGCCATCTCTGCAGTCCTTGGTAGCATTTTTCTTAATACAGAAGACTTCTGGTTCCTATCATGTGAAGAAACTGCTTCCTATTGTGGGTGATGATTGTGAGGCATGAGTGGCACTGATGGGACTTGCGAGAAATCTCTAACAAAAATGCTGAAGAGCCCAAAAATCCAATTCCTCTTTCTCACAAGAACATTTTCTGTCAATACCAGCCTGGGAGTCTTTAGGATTTCAGGTAACTTACAGATATTCCTTATTTTGATCCCAGAGTAATCACCAAAGAGACCTCATGTTATTTAGGTTTCTTTACAGGAATCATAATCACAGCCACCAAAAATAATACAGAGCATGAAGCTCACTACTCTAAACAGTGTAGATTCGGCTGGAGAGTAGGTATTTTCTCTCCCAAATGTGATTATGATGAAAGATGATTTCCTCAACAGAAAAGAAAAATTTAAGGGTCAATTGTATTTATTTCCCTACTAAGGCATTCAGCCATTTCTTTTCTCTCTCTCTCCATATATAAGTACACACATATATATGCATACTTATGCATACATGTGTATGAATATATGTAGCTTCTCAGAGCAACTAGCAAACTCCATCTTCCTACTCTTAACTAGTTAACATGTACTTGGCTCTCCTAGGAAATATTTTCAGAAATGGCAGGTGAAGGTTCTTAGACTTTAGGATGCTTCTGTAAGGATGAGTGCCTTTCAACCTTAGTGTTGCTGTGGGTAATAAGAAATAGAAGCAACAGAAGTGATTCCCAGAGGATAAGTTCATGAATAAAGTAGGGGAAACTTGGGGAAAGTCAGAATTTGAAAGGGGATGTTGAAACATATCATTTCCTTTTGGGAGAATCTCAAGAAATGTAATTATGAAATGTAAAGTAACATTATACAAATACATGAGATTCTTAGTTTTATCAAAAGGTGGGCAGAGGTTGCCCAGAATTGCTTTAGTAAGATAAAAAACTAAGAACAAAGGTCCATGTCTAAGAGTACCCAAGAGCCCTAAAAGAAAAACCATACCTTTTATTATTTTAGGACATCAAAAGAGGAAGAAAAAATACCTCAAACAAAGCATTACTATCTTATAGTAATTCAGTCTGAAGTTATATTCAGTGTAGCCAGTATCATGTAGATTCTGGGTATCAGTCACAGTCTTTGGTTCAGAACTATTGATCTCTTAGCACCCATCTGGTCATTTAGACCCTTAAAGCACTCTTTCCATAGGTTTCAGTTCCTCAGACTCTGGCGCCCAAGTGTTTTCTGCAAAAACACATGGCTAGCATCTCACTTACAAGAGCTTTTGAAGTCTTTCTTTCTCAGTCTCCTCCTCATCATGGTTCCTCGTGGGCTAGTGCAGTAGAGACTTCGCGGCAAAGTCCCCATGTTCAGGGAACTCAGGCTGTATGCACTCATGGAGGTAGGAGAGAAGGACGAAGACACCATAGCCGCTGCAAGAGAACGAACATTTGACACAGAGCATTCCTAGGTGAGGCACAAGCCTACCACCCTGGCCTACCAGTGACCACCCCTGAGACAGACATGACACACAATCATGGTTAGTTAGGACCCCACCCAGACAGAGACCAGGCCTCAGGAGCCAGAGCATTAGTGTCCAAGTCACAATAGCTCCTAAGTGCCAAGGAGCAGTAGGAACCTCAGAAGCACGCAGGAACACAGAGAGACCATGATTTTGCTTTAGACAAAAAAACCAAACATTAAAACAAGTTTCTCCGTGAACAATGCATCAGAAACATAACCTCATTTTGTAGGTAATTTCTGACACGGATTTCATAAAGCGATTTCAAATACATAAAGATCCGAGAACATTGTACTCTAAAATAATGTTCTGAATTGTTGTCTCCCGAACTGTACAGAGAGCCTTTTGAACATTCACATTCTTCCTTAATGACAAATGCTTTGCAATGGAAAAGAAAAAGACGGGAGATGTCAGCAATCACATGCTGTTGTTACTACAAAACAACAACAATAATAACAACAACAAAATCCAGGCACTATCCACGAAGCCAAAGATGGAAGGGGTTAGAGAAAAGAGAGGGAAGAGTACGACTGAATGAGAGACCAGGAGGACAAAGCCTGGAATATTACGAGGGCTGCTTGGAGGAGGTGCTTTCGGGAAAGTCAGGGCTGGAGTTCTGCAATGGTCTGGGTGGTAGGTGTTATGGTGATGGTTGGTGTGGAGGCTGTTCGGGTTGCTCGCCCATGTGTCCCAGGGAAGTTGTCTGTCGCTCCTCTGAATTTTCACTGCCCACATGAAGTGATGATGAGAAATAACGAAAACAAAGAACCAAAAAAAAAAAAAAAAAAAAACAGAGGATAAAGTAACCTGAATTGCACAAATAAAATAAAACTGCAAGAAAAATGAAATCTGCTTGCAAAGAAAAACAAAATCTCCTTCACTTTGTTTTCTTGGTGGTCAGCACTGCTCAGCAGAACAGCTGGTTAACATCAGCCACGGAAACATTTTACCTTCCCAAGAACAATGCATATATTTCCCCAACCCATTTTTTTTTCTCCTTTTAAGATGAGTATTGAATCAATTTCTAATCTCCCCCTGTGTTTCATCACAGAGATTAAAAACATTTTTTAACTTAAAATTCATTCCCATGAAGATCTATGGCATACAATTAGTAATTAAGGAATTGCAAATGTTTTCCAGTTAATAGCACTTGCTTAGAGGAAAAAAGCAGGAACTGTAAATCACACTCGTGTGCACGCTGGGCTAGTCAGTCACACACCACAATTTACTGCCTTGACATTTTAATTACATAGCCATCTATCACCGGACTTGATTTTCTTCAACAATAAACTCTGTAATCATCTATCAGTATCAGAGCCTTTCTATATCCTGACTCATCAGAAGAAAAGCCCTAATATATTTTATAGCTTTTTATTTCCATGGGAAATATCTCATTCTACAAATATTTTACATGGTCTTAGATTTCTTTAGCATATCTTAATTTTTTTTAAAAAGATTGATTATCTTGTCACTAAATTCAGTTATGAAGATTTGACTTTCTACCCAGCGTTCTGCATGTATGTATTTATTTCGCTACCTACTACGTCATGTATGTAGCTTTCCATTGAGCAGTTTGTAAGAGTTGAAGGTAACTGAACTTCGATCTTCTACCTTGAAGACTCTAATGTTAGGGATCTGGGGTGTGAATGAGGTATGGAAGCTGTTCACATAAAAAGGCTGAACACTGCATTCACAGGGGGGTCACTTAGGTGAGAGCTCGGCACACCATCCTTGCCCTTTCTCAACCTCTCTTGAGGGAGAGGGCATGGGTCACCACAGAGTGAGGTTGTCCTTCCTCCTATCCTGACTATGCCAGCTCTCAGTCCCTCTCAGCCTCGGTTTCCTCAGAGACAACAGAGTATGACAGCATCTATGCCTGCCGTGAGGATTATGCACACAAGCATGGCGCTGATCCGCAGAATAAAAGCAAATGAGCTATGAGTAATGATATCGATTCTTCCTGCTGTTCTGTCTACTTGTCAACAATAAAATGCCCTTTACAGGAAACAGATGTGTCTCTCACTCAACAAATTTCACTCACCGCATACTTAAGTTTTAGAGGGCTTGTCAAAAACCTGTAGAAAAACACTTTCACAGCCGCTGTAACTTTATAGTCTGAAACTGGTTGGCCCTTCCCTTCTGCTGCTGATTCTGCTGTGGGCTGTGTGTCTCTTTCCACTCTCCCACTCTCAGCCTCCATTAGCTTCACAGTGAAGTGAGTCTCTCTCACTCAGATACTGCATACCAGCTTTCCAAAACACAGTGAGGGCGATCTTTTAAATGCAAATGTTTGGTCCTGTTACTCCTGTTTAAATGGCCTGTGTTGCAAAGAGAATCCTTACTGATCTCACATATGTCATTCCTTTCATCATTCACCCATTTCAGTCATCCTGGTCTTAAGGCTGTCTTAGACCAAGCAGACCATCTTCCTACCTCAGGGCTTATGAAGCCATGGTACAGTGAATGGACTTCAAAATTCTACACCCACCTTTTAGCCCAATTCCTTACCTGTTTCTTTGAAAACTATTTATGAATCAACAAGGAAGATATGATTGACCACATTTTCCATGCCTATCCTTGTGCCAGTTGTAGGCAGGTCATAAAATTTATCTCATCTCTGAACTATTATTAGAGACTTGATCATTATACATGTGAACAAATTATGAGGCAAAATGGTATAAAGCGATACACAAAATCACATGCCAAGTATATAAATGTAAAAGGTCTTCAGGAGTAATATAGGACTAAGAAAAGTTATTGCCTGTTTTCAGTGTATATTTCAACTGTCTTGTGTTCTATGGTGGTGTACTTGATGTTAATATTATTTCAGGAGTTTATAAGTAAGATGTGCTGGGCTGGTGACTCACGTCTTTAATCCCAATACAGGGAAGGCTGAGGTAGGAGAATCATTGTGAGGCTCTGCCCCCTAAAAATCTTCAAAAATAGTAAGAGCTTACATTTTTGGCATGGTTTTTCAATTTGCAAAGAGTTTGCCCAGGTATTCTTTTACTTAATTGTACAATAATGCTACCCTACTTCTAATACGTTCTTACTGACTCCCAAGTAATATGTAAGTCCTTTCTCATGAGCTACCTCAGATTAGTTGTCATAGTGTTCTCCTGTGGCAGATATTCTATAAGTCTTTAACCATGAATAACATGGTGCATGACAAAGTTGTGTAGCTTTCTTAAGGTCCGAAGTGGCAGAGCCAGAATTAGAGCTGTGGAAGTGGGCTCTAGAGCCCCTGTCATGGATGTTTCTTAGGCCCTTGTTGAGCTACTGAGCTTCCAACAGCACTCCACGTTGGCCTCACTGCTGCAGCTTTTAGAGGCTTAGGACACAGGTGAACTACCATCTGCTGTTTTCCTACTTATACCCCCTTGCTCTGCATAGGGTATCTGAGAGCGCTGATCTGGTGGTTGCTTCTGGAGCTCAAGACATGGAATATTTTCCTGATACTGAATGCATCAAACCTAGTGACTCTAGTCACATTTACCTTCCCCAAGTTCCAGTTTCCTTCAGTCTTCCACAGACTCAGTGAGAGCAATTTTTACTCTCATTGAAAACTCTTTATTTCTTTTTTTTTGTGTGTGTGTGTGTGTGTGTGTGTGATATTAGGGATGCAACCCAAGGTCTCATGCATGCTAGGCAAACATTCTACCCACTTAGCCACACTACCAACCCTGAGAGTAATTTTTTTTTGTCATTTTCTTTAATGCCATGGTTTACCAGGCCAAGACACAGCTAATCTCTTATGCTAAGGTGACATATCCTTTTCCACATTGACCTGAAAACACTACAGTGAATGCTTTGGAAAATGTAGGTCCATACACTCATGAGATGAGGTACACAATGTTCCGGTATCAGAGATCTTGAGGACATAATCAGAACTTTCTTGTTAGGAAGGAATGAAACTGTGAAATTCCAGTAATACAAAATAGGAGTCTGAGAATTGCAAACACAATAAAAGGTTTTTTTTTTTCTATAGTTTTCTTTTTCTAAGTAAGATTTAATTATGCTTTAAGAGCCAGTATTTATTCTCTTTCAGAAAGCCTGATTTTAATGTAAAATTTAAGGGAGATGCTCATATGCTAAATAGGAAAGAGAGTAAATAATTTAGAGCAAAAGTAGATGATGGGGTCAGAAGGAGAAACCATAGCCACTTAGACTGTCACCTCCTACCTCCCACATACAAATAACATCAGGGTTTCCACAGGGAAGAAAAACAATGTGTTCTTGCTCCATTCATATTAGCATATAGATTCATCTATCCAAATTATCTTGACAGGTAAAAATATTTAATATTTCATGAGTTGGAAACTATTTGAACTATTTATGATATGCATGCAAGGCAAATAAAAGTAAAATAATGAGGTTGCTAATGACAGGAACATTCTGAAAGGGTCTGTTACCCATTTTTGATTCACTAGTACCAGAATTTAGACACAGCATCATATTGAGAGAGCAGAATGTGAAGTCTTCAACCTTCTGTGCAGCAAGGCCAAAGGTGATTTCAGTTAAGCCCAGAAGAAGCTAACATAGTTTTAGACATCTCTTCCTTCAGCCAGTCAAGGAAGGTCCACTGAGCTTCCCTGTAGGACCTTTGTGCATTCCCATGAGCTGTACCATCTTACAGCTCGCTGGGATCACTACTCATGTCACTGATTTCCTTTGCCTATGCCTGTGCTGCATCATTTCCACCCCTGCTCCAATGTGCAAAATTAAAATCTGATAAGGGTAATGTTGTACTAGAGATTTTCATTAGCTCCAGGGCTGTCTAAGCTCCATTTAATTAAAAAGGTTGCATCCAGCTGACTCACTCAGTATCAAAATCATTTTGTTATTTTTTTTTATTTTTGTCTGCAGAGAAATGCACAGTCTTTTTGAAGGTGAGAAATGCACACAATGCAAATGAATGTCACATAAGCAAAATTTCAACCCTGAAAAAAAAACAAACTGTTCTATCTCAGAGCATAGAAAAGTGTATTTTCCTGTTTCAGCATATATCTTCCAACACTAATGAGCCTTCTGCCTCCAACAGCGAGCATTTGGTGTAAGAATCTGCTGGGAGGAGTGGGAACAAAGATCCCAGTGGAGACGTTAGCCTCATTGGCTGTCGGGTGAAAAATCCCACCTCCTTTTGCACCAGGTTTTATTTAAGACACACAGATGGGTGGTATTTAAAGACTTAGCAATCATATCCATGAACCTGAAGACAGTGAAAATGCAGATTACCTCAGCTGACACTGCTTATTGTACAAATGGAATCAATTATTCTGACTCTCCTCAAATCAAGAGATTTGGCCAGAAAAGTTGTTTTTCATCCTAAGGGGGGAAAAAAAAGTCCCTGCCAGTGTATAAAATATATAGAAAGCCAGCTCTTTATAGAAGTGTGTCTCCCTGACAGATATTTGAAAGATATCCTACTACTATGAATTTTACTTTATTTTCAAATTTAAGTTTTACTACTTGTGCTCATTTCCTTCATATAGCCTGTAAATTCAATGTGACTATCAGGAAGTCATATTATTTCACTTTTCAGCATGTTCAACTTACAGCAAAGATTTTTCTTAATCAAATAGTATTAGCATGAAAATTCTATTTCAAACAATGTTCCTTTCATCCATTTTTGTGTTTCTAGGAATTATACTTGGCTTGAAGAAAGAGACTTTGAAGATGACAAAGTGTAAACAAAGACAATCTGGTTCTTTGAAAAGATACCTTGAAAGGAAGACTTGCTCTGCTCTCTAACTTACTGGATGGAGAAAATGGCATGAGCAAGATAAGGACACTGATTCAGAAGGATCCTCTCACCATGGTCAGGTCCCTTCAGGGCCAGGCGGGTCTGATGATGTGGGAGAATCTCCAGCTTGACCTGGTCGGTGGTGTTTGCTAAGAACTGGGTGGCTTCTGCTAGCGTACAGAACTCCATGCTGGTGCCGTCAATGGAGAGGATGTGGTCCCCAACATGCAGCGCACCACATCTATGGGAGGAGGAAAGGTATAATCATGTGCCTTTCCCTCTAGAATGCAACTTTCACATCCCTCACAGTTAGAATTTCACATGATCTTCATGTGCTTAAAAAAAAGAAGAAGAAAAATGTGTTATAGGAAAGACCACCTGTCATATTGTAGACATCTTGGGTACGAACAGGAATGTAAAATGTTATAGAAAATGTGGAAAAATATAGGGAGAATTTTTTTTTCTCCTGTCCTTAAAAATATGCATTCTTTTGGAGTAGTGATGCTGAATGCTAAGGGTAAGTGAATAGGAGGGAAGTGAAGAACAGAAACATTTCTCCACTTGACTTTTCTGTTTTGTTCTCCTTCTCCTTCTCCTTCTCAGCTTTCCTTTCCATAAAAATAAGATAAGCATTCAAAGTCTCACGATGTAACTCTGAGTTGCAGTAGGGGCTTTCTTATATGTGAATAAAGATGACTGTCAATTACTACTTCTTCAGAATCCTTTCACAGAAGCTTCCAGATCACCAGTTCCTTATGGCTGTGGTTCTTTTTGTTACTCGAGTTAAACACTTAGCTACTTCGAAAGCTCAGGAGGAACTGAAAGTAGGCCAGGGTCAGGTGAGCCGTACAACTGGGTCTGCATGGCGAGCCGGGGGGAGACCTGGGGGTGGGTTGCTTTTACGTCTTGTTACATCAAGAGACTGTGTACTGGGTGAGCTGAGAGGAGCACCCCAATGTAGCAGCCAAGAGGACAGCTCCTTACCCGGCTTACCCCTGTGGAAGGGGAGACAGTGAAATCATCCTGCTCTACTGAGCTGGACAGCACCTCAGTAGCAATGGCTGGCCACTGTGAAAGACTGCCTGGAGGGGAGCACACAGTGGAGCTGGGGACCAAGACAGTGAGTCCCAGCTGAAGGAGAGCCAGGCACTTTAAGGCACGTGAAGAAGGCTGGCTGTTCGGGTCTAAAACTTAACTTCTCAAGACCAAAACATCTCGAGGTAACCCTTGTATCTGAAAACACGATTCCATAGTGATTTACATAGAGGGATTCAGCTGTGGGAGATGGATTTTCTAAGAGTTGTAAAACAATTTATTAGGTAGAAAAGCAGTATGTTTTTCTATTTTTCTTTTTGCAAGTGTAAAATATTAATCCAGAAAAATAAATTTCATTTTTATTATACTCAAATGAGCAATGTTTTAAGAGATCCTTGAAGGTTGTGAAACCCTTAAGATTCACCATACTATGACACTATCAGATTAGTCTTTTTAAGATTGGTTTAAAAAAGGGATAATATTTTATGGTAGAATTTAATAAACAATGCAGGAAAACCCATAACTTCTTTGCATAGGGCTTAATAAACAAGCATTTTTTTAACCGTAGGACACAGTGAGAAAACATGCTTTCTTGCTTTTCTATTGCTAAAGGTCATACCAAACATCTGCATGAAGTGACGTTACATTATATAGTGGCTGACATGGTAGTTACAATTTGAAGTTGCACATCATTCACTTGTTTTCCTACCTGAAGTTTGTGTAAACTGGCCACAGAGCTGTTTATTTTAACTGTGTGTGTATGAGTGCAGATATATATATATATATATATATATATATATATAGATAGATAGATAAAATGTATGAGTGTACATCTGTGTATATATGTATAATAAAAAAAACATGCCATTTTGAAAAGTGGACACTTCCCCGACACTCACCTGTCTGCAATACTTGCAGATTTGATTTTGTCTATGACGATGACCTGTTTGTTACAGCACATTGAGGTAGCTAGGGCGACCCCAAGGCTGGCACCAGGGGTTTTGGCAACTTCAACTAGTAGTGGCCCGGATGCTGTTGCCACAGAATCTGTCAGAAAACAAATTTCAGAAAACAAGGTGAAACAAATAAGCAAACAAGATAAAGAACGTTTAGTTCGATGCATTCCTGAAATTCAGATTTTTCTATGGAATGTTCTTACAGCACTGGGAGCTGGTGGTACCTCTTCATGCACCCATTCCATCCAGCTGGAACGTCTGAGTATGTGCCCATGTGTACTCTGTAGTTAGGCTTCAGATTTCGTGTCAGTTGGGATAACATTTCATGGAGAACTCTGCTCTCCACACTGCTTGCCATAAGGGTAGATATTAGGTCTCTCTTTAAGTCAATTAATTCAATAAATATCTAGCACTTAATCTATGCATGTATGCACATGTGCATACATAGATAGATGGAGTAGACTGAGAAAGGATAGATGAAAGAAAAAAAGCAAAGAAGGAAGGAAGGGAGGGTGGGAGGGAGGAAAGGAAGGAAGGAAGGAAGGAAGGAAGGAAGGAAGGAAGGAAACGTTCCTTAATTTGTCAAACGGTAGGACTAAACTGGGTACAATTTGTAAACACATTGGATCATTCCCTGTTCTGGACCTGACTTAGGGTTGTCTCCCTCTCAGGAGTGACTTTGTAAATATTTAATTTTGGCTTCAAGTACTCTTGATTCCTTCAACTTCTCCTCACCCTTGGGAAATCAGTACAAAAATCAAAACCTGCAGAAAGCCCTTCCAACCCTCGGTTTGGTGTGTCATTAACCTGCTCTGTTGCCTCACTGTTTCATGATGGCCAGTTTGATTTCATGCCTTTGTCCTTGGCTTGCTGTGAAGGCAGAGACTAGCTTGCTTCGGCCACAGCATTCTCAGTGCTGGCGTAATGATTAGCCCACGGGAGATATGTAATTAATAGCTGTTGGATGAATAACACTTGATGTTACTTAAAGCCTGAGGCAGGTGCCACATAGGAAAGAGCACCGGATAGGAAGTTAAAACATGTATATTTAAATCTTTTTATTTATATTTGGAGGGAGAGATAGAGGGAGGGAGGAGGAGGGAGGGAGAGAGAGAGAGAGAGAGAGGAGAGAGAGAGAGAGGGAGAGAATGAGCACTTTAGGGGCTCTTGCCACTGCAAACAAACTCCAGAAACTTGAGCCACTCTGTGCATATGGCTTTACATGGGTACTGGGGAATTGAACCCAGGCTTGCAGGTTTTGCAAGCAAATGTCTTTAACCACTGATCCATCTTCCCAGCCCCTGTATTTAATTTTTATTTTCATAATAATTGGGTCATGGTACCTTGCACAGGTTACTAAATTTTCTGAATCTGACTATTTACCTATAAAATTATACATTTCCACACTGTTCATTAAAGTCAAATCAATGCATATATAAAGGAATTTTCTATGAATATGAACCATTATTATTGATATATTATGATGTCACACATTTATGGGACATCTCACTACATTTTCAATACTGCATTACTGGTCTATAATTTCTTTTCCCTGTTTTTTTTTTTGTGGCAGTTGCAACTTCAATCAATTTTGATTTTTTTATTAGTTATTGACATACTCAGTATGTGAACAGCATATGTTGGTATCATCCTTACCCTAATCCTTGTCCCCCCTCCAAAGGGGTCCTCCTCATTGGGGATGCCAGTTATCCCCATGGGGACTGTGGGTTGTGCATTATGGGGGTAGCGATCAGTTATGCGGAAGAGGCAATGTCTCTGTGCATAATGTCACAACTTGTAGCTCTAAAAATCTTTCTGCTCCCTCTTCCATGAATTTCCCTGAGCCATGTTGGGTTCATTTTAGGTCTACTTCAGTGATGGGCACGTAAGAGCCTCTGTACCTCTGGTTTGGTAGGAATTGAGTGTCCTCAGTGTCTATCTCTTCACCCGTGTGCTGATATCAGGTTAACTGACAAAGCAGCACTCTGGTTCTTTTCCCCAACTCCTCTGTGGTTTTTGTTGGTGCCCTGGTGAGGTGCGATGGACCTTTTGTCTCCTCAGGTGCCAGTTTTGATTTTTTATAACCATGACTCTATCACCAAGGAACTACTCAGTCTGTCAACCAGGGAAATTTGTGTTTCCATGGCTGAAGCACAGTTAGCAGGCACTGATTTGTGACGTCAGAGTGTCTGTGTGCAAGATCTATCTCCAGTTTGGTGTGAGACAGGTATTTCTTTTTTTAAAAAAAAAACATTTTAATTTTATTTTTAGAAACATTTTCTTTATTTTAGAGAGGGAGAGAGAGAAAGAGGCAGATAGAATGGAAATGAACTCCAGACACATATACCACCTTGTGCATCTGGCTTGTGTGGGTCCTAGGGAATCAGACCTGGGTCCTTAGGCTTCGCAGACAAGCGCCTTAACCTCTAAGCCATCTCTCCAGCCCAAATTATTTCTTTAAAAAGGCAAACATGCGAACATGAGAACATTCATGCTAACAGCACACATATTCCAGTTTTAAGGACACTCCTAAATGGCTGGCAATATTGAAATAGTACTGAAAAAGAAAAGGTACAGAGAACATCAGGCCTGTCTCTTTCTGCCCATTCCAGGAAAGAGCTTGATTAATACCAGGTGCAGGAGTTCGTGGTCTTAGTCTACAAGAAGTTGTTTTGGTTCTGAGATACCATGGTTATTTACCCAGAGCAGATGGTTAATTTGTCTTGGAGCCCCATTCTATCATGGCTATTCTGGGTCTGTTCAGGCTGCAGGGTTCATTTTCTTAGTCTCCTGATATAAATTCAGAGCCAAAGACAACGCTGTTTTTCTTTTCCCCCTCTTCTCTTTCATTTATTATTGTCTCTGTCCAGGGCTTCTCTCCTGGCTTTCACTTTTAGGTGTACAATAAATGGTCTCCTCACCACATATGTATAACAGGGACCTGCATTTTATCCACTTCTGTAGGAACACACCCCTGCCATCTCATAAAACATTCTGGTCAGTCCCTGCAGCCTGTTTTATCTGTCCTTTCAACATTAGTGAGGGTAGCTGACTGCCCACTCCTCAGTTCCATCAAAGATCTGCAGCAAGCATGGCACACACAGTTAATGCTTTTAGTATCCCCTCTGTAGGCTGCTAATCCTCTTTCTAGCATATTCTCCTTAGACCTTCTTCCCCTGCTGTGATCAAACACCATGTAAGCTAGGACCTAGGAGGCCTTTAATCACATTATCTTCCTAGAATTTAAGAACGGCCAACTATTTACTTCCTAAGCTACTTCCTAT
Source organism: Dipus sagitta (assembly GCA_036346955.1). Taxonomy (NCBI): domain Eukaryota; kingdom Metazoa; phylum Chordata; class Mammalia; order Rodentia; family Dipodidae; genus Dipus; species Dipus sagitta. The sequence goes on from CM070777.1 coordinate 119,653,776, forward strand.
AGTTCCATTGGGTATGATTAAGTAAGTCTGTGGGATGACAGTCACTTAGGCTCTTGTTCGTGGTCTTGCCATGTCTCATGATAAATTTGGTTTGCTTAATAAATGAAGGCAATAAGGTTTCCATATTACTCATTACCTGATCTTTTTAAAAAATAAATTAAATTTATTTTTTTATTTTAGAGAGAGTGAGAGAGAATTGGTGTACCAGGGCCTTAGCCACTGAAATTAACTCCAGAAGCTTGAGCCACCTAGGGGGCATGTGTGACCTTACGTTTGCCTCACCTTTATGCATCTGGCTTACGTGGAATCTGGAGTCGAACATGGGTCCTTAGGCTTTGCAGGCAAGTGCCTTAACGGCTAAGCCATCTCTCCAGCTCTTACTTTATCTTTTAATTATTTTTTTACTTAATGCCACAAGTGGAAAATTTCACAACATGAAACTTTTTCATGCACACACTTATTTAAAATATCATATATAATGATATAATAATATCATCTATGCAGTATAAGGCATATGTGAATTACAAGTGATTGTCATGTTAATAGCTAAACCTCACCCCTCCATAATCTCACTACATATGTGCAAATATTCTAAAATCAGAAAAAAATCTTATATCCAAGACATTTCTGGTTTGGTCCCAAGCATTTCTGATAAGGCATACTCAACCTAGACAATGACTAAAAGAGGCTGTCAGGATATATTAAAACATTGTTTCTATATAAGCTCTAAAGTGAATACTCCTTTCACACAAGCTCTCTCTCTCTCTCTCTCTCTCTCTCTCTCTCTATATATATATATATATATATATATATATACTAATATTATGTGGTTCTAATGTTTTAATTATAGTGAAGAGTAAATATTAGTTTTTTTCTTATAGAAAAAAAAATGATAGGAATGAAGTTATCAAAAATTTGAGAAAGTTTTATGGCAAATAGCTCAGTCGATACAGTGTTCTGCGCTGTAAGCATGAGGACCTGAGTTCAATCCACAGAACCCATCTAAAATAAGCCAGGTGTGAAGCATGTGATTGTAATCCCAGGTATTGGGAGACAGAATCAGAAGGACAGGTGGAACCCTGGGGCTTGCTGGGCAGCCATTCTGGCCTAGTTGGCAGGGTTCTAGGCCAGTGAGAGTCCATATCTCACAAAAGGAAAAAGTGGATGGTATCTGAGGAATGACACCCTAGGTTGTCTTCTGTCCTTAATACACACATGCATACATGTGTATGTACACCCACATGCATACAAGTTGAGGAAGAAGATGGTAGATTCTGTGCAACCACTAAAAAGCACAGCCGTAGCTGCTCTGGCATGTCTACGTGACTGGGCACTAGGACAGGAGTCTCCCTTTAGGCTGAGTTGTTCAACCTTTGCAAAAACAACAAATGTAATATAGTATTTCTGCTTGGGGTAGGCAAGTTTTTATTAATACTCCTCTTTTAAAACAGAAGGTTTCAGAATTCTAAGGCCAAAGCAATTGAAAGGATGGATGCCTCTGCTATACCACTAAATTGGCATGTGGCCCATGCCATCATGTTCACAGACTTCACCTTACTCACTTGAAAAATGAGGAGCCACCAACGAAAGCAACAAATTTACAGAGAAACACGGATGCCAGGTTAAGTAAAAGACCACTGGTCAGTCAGAGAAACATGGGTCTCGAGTTTGTTTGCAGTGGCAGGGAGCCCTAGCACACTGATATTATCTCTCTTTCTCTCTTAAATAAATAATATAAAGAAATACACAGTAGCTAGAATTAAAACCCACAATTCCTACTAATGAACAGAAGAGATGAAATGGTAGACATAGTCATTCTAGACAACTGATGCTTACTAAGATAAGTGAAAGAAAAGACTGTAGAATTTAAACTTTTAAAATTAATTAATTAATTTGAGAGATAAAGAGGGAGACAGACAGAGAGAGAGAGAGACAGAGAGAGAGAGAGAGAGAGAGAGAGAGAGAGAGAGAGGGAAAATGGGTGCTCCAGCCACTGCAAACAACTCCAGATGTGTGTGCCCCCATGTGCATCTGGGGAATCAAACCTGGGTCCTTTGGCTTTGCAGGCAAATACCTTAACCACTAAGCCATATCTCCAGCCCTCGAATTTAAATTTTTTTGATGATTACAATAATATTCTTTAAAATCTGATTTGAGTGATGGTGCCCAAGCTTCATTTATATATATGCTTGAATGCCACACCTGAAGTGACTTATGCCTTGACCTTTGAGCCAGGTCAACCTGTCTGTTATATACTTTAATATAGTCCCATGTTTTTTTTGTCACCACACTTTTTAAAACTAATTACTGAATTAATTATATATAGAGAGAATGGGCACTCTAGCGCCTCCAGTCAGTACAAATACACTCCAAAAACATATGCCACCCTGTGCATCTGTCCCATGTGGGTACTGGGGTATTGAAGCTGGGTCTTTAGGCTTCATAGATAGGCAAGTGCATTAACCTCTAAACCATCTCTCCAGTTCCCACACCACTTTTAATATATGCGCTTGAACAATTTTTTTTTTCTTTAGGTAGCTGTTAATTTATTTACCCTTGATTTAAAACTTAAGCTCAGCCAGGCATGGTGGCTCACGCCTTTAATCTCAGCACTCGGGAGGCAGAGGTAGGAGGATCATCGTGAGTTTGAGGCCACCCTGAGAGATTACATAGTGAATTCCAGGTCAGCCTGAGCTAGAGTGAGACCCTACCTGGAAAATAAAAACGACAAACAAGCAAACAAACAAAAAACCCTCAAAACCCTTAAGCTCCTTCCATGCAGCAGGAAATATTACGTATGTTCTGTTTGTGACTATGACTTTCCACAGTGTCTGCAGAGCAAAGTGTACACATTTGTCAGTGGAACCAGTTGAATAATGAATAGTTATTATATTCCCAAATGAACTATGCTAATACCAAAGGTGAAACAAATTTCATTTAGGATTATGTTAATCCCAGGCTTAAAATTTTCTGTGGTTAATTTTGTAACAGAGTGCATACACACGTAATGATGACACTTGTGATAAGGAAGGATTTTTTTTTTCATTTTCGATTTTAAGCCTGCACGAAGAACTCCATGCCACATTCCATAATATTGGACTGGGTACTACGTGAACTTATGCAATAGCTGAAGAGCTAGTGCACAATCTTCTTGAGGTAAGCTAGCTCCATTTTCTTCCTGATGGACCTTGGTCTCATTCCTCCTCTATAAGCAGATACAAAAGCATCTAGAAATATTTAATACCTAATAGATACCTAGTACCTACTGGACAATACCTAACGTGCAGAGTCATGAGCTTTTAACAGGGAGTGGAACCACTTGGGGATTGGCATAAAGGTCCTGCACCTTAAAAACATGAAGCGACGTGAATGCTCTGGAGACCTGGGAGGCAATGACTTGGAGAATCGACTGAATGAGCTCATCTGCAAGTATGAAAGCAATAAAGGAATTATTTATAAAGATGTAGGAAGTGATGAGGAAGTCACAAGGAACAGTAGAGCATGCTGGGGTCAGATACAACAGTGCAGCATACCCTACCAAGCCAGAAGGGCAAAGAACAGAACAGCTGGTGGAGCATGGAGTCAGAAGGTGTCAGTGTGGACAAGTAGTCCAGGGATGCAGATAATCCCTGTTTACTCAGGAAGGAAAGCCAGGGAAATACTTACATCATCGTCCTTCCTTCCCCAATCCCTGAACATGACTTCCTACCTGCCAAACCAAGTTGTAAGCAAGACGCCAGAGAACTCGTACTGTAGACTGTGTGGGTCATGGTGCAGACTGTCAGGAAGTGGTTTGGGGAGGTAAAAAAAAAAAATGTTTGTATTTCCATCATTCTTTCCACAAAAGCCTGTAGTCTGCTTGTCTTAAGCAAAATATGTGATACTGGGAAATAATTAGGAAGAAGAATCTGTAGACCCCTTTCCCACAAAGATTAACAGAGGCAATCTGACTAAACTGCAAAGCTAACTGAATTATAAATCAATCTATAGAGATGGGGGTATATCAGTGATATGCCAGTGGTTAGGTGAGAGGGGAATGCCTGTTTTCTAGCTATAGGTTTTCCTTTTGGGATGATAAAAAGGCTTTAGAACTAAACAGAGGGGATGGTTACACACTATTGTGAATGTACTAAGTGCCACCAAGTGTATATTTTAAAGTAGTTAATTGTATGTTATGTGAACTTTCCTTCATGGGAGGGGGGAGACTATGATATTCCTATCAGCCAACATGATCATGAAAACATGGTCGATTATACAGTTCTCACTGGTTTCTATGGTGGAGATACAGATTCTTCCAGCAAGGAACTCTGAAAGATATCTTTCTCATGGGTCTTTATAATAAAGTTGGTGCTAACTGATATAAGAGTAAATGCACTCAACACATCTCTCCCCAGAGGTGGTCCCAGAGGCTGTTCTCTGCTTAAGGTGGAGGCGTATGGGGACTGGAGATACAGTTCCGTGGGTGAAGTTCTTGCCCTGCAAGCATGAGGAGCTGAGTTCCATTCACCCCCTGTGTTCACATAAAATGCCTGGCATGGTGGCACATGCCCGTCATCCCACGTCCCTGGATATTGTAGGCTAGCAGGTCTTGTCTAATTGGTGAGTTCCAGGCTAATGAGAAACTCCATCTCAAGAAGAGGTGGATGATTTTTCTGAGGATAACGCCCAAGGTGATCCTCTGGTCTCCTCGTGTGAAAGCAAACACAAGTGCACCCATGCGCATACAAGCACGCATGCACACCAAGCACACAGGCAAAGAAAAAAAAAGGAAAAAAAGGTTCACCAACTCATAGCCCACAGACATGAGCAAGGACTGCAGATTACACTGTCGCTCACGTGAAAACATGAGTGGATTTATTGTGAACTCTGCCAGGCACATCAGCAGGTACTATGGATTCAAAGATGAGCACTGACTATCCCTTTCTCCTGATTCCTTTGTGATACTACGCCAAGAAGGTAGTGGAGTAGATCATTTCTGGATATCTTTTGAGCCACATAGCACTGTAGTTACTGTTTTTCCTATTAGCAGTAGGGCTTGTGTTTGTCCATGTTTGTAATCCTCTTGCTTTCCCTGTCTACTGAAATCATTACTATATGATGTCCTTATAGAAATATTAAATTATCTCTTAGAATATAGTTTCTAGGCTTCTGGGAAGATCACTTAAGCATGTAAAAAGTTTCAAAAGGGAATGGAGATGTGGCTCAGTTGATAAGGCACTTAACATGAACCTGTGAGCACCTGACTTCAGAGCCTTGTAAAGTTCGGTGCTACAGAATGAACATCTGAAATCCCAGGGTGTCTATGGTAAGGCGGGAAGCAGAAACTAGAATCTCCTGGAAATTTGTGACCAGCTACCTTAGCAAATGCAGCTATGAACAATAAGAGATCCTGTCTCGAGGTAGAAGATGAGGACAGACACTCAAATTTCACCTGTGACCTCTACATGTGTTCAGTGGAATGCACACAACCATACTCACATACATAAACGTGTGCACACTACATACACACACATTTCAAATAATCCACAAAATGTCACGAACACTCCCTGTCCATAGGGACTACTAAAGGTAAATATTATGATTGAATAAATATGGTAAGTGCCAAGGAAATGGTGGACAGCTCAGCAAGAAGAGCTGGTATGGTTGCGATGAGCTTATGGATGAGGCAGAATCACATCGGAATGTTTCTCAGTCCAGTTTGCTCTAACGGGCCCCATGAAAACACGGGGACTATTTTAGCAATTCTAGCTTTCAAAATACCCATGTGGCAGGTTAGTTTCTACATCACAGAAGGAGATCTACAAGTGTTAATGTTTAACTGATCATTAGTCTTCACTGGCAATTGCTTTTCGTAATAGATGTTTCCCCACAACACCATCAAGAACTCATACTACCTTTCACCAAGCCAGCTTCCTTCGCTGCCACCCAGTTCCATTCAGACAGCCTTCAGAAAGCGGGTTGCAAAAGCTCTGGCGGCATGCCAAGATGTCTAACAAGATGCATGGGAAAATTAAAAACAAGTAGACAGGGTAGATGAATGGGGCACTCTTATTTAAGAAAGTGCAGAGACAAAATGGAGTGTGTCAGAGAAGAAAAATAAACAGAAGAAAAATCAGGAAGAAATAATCAAGAGCCCATCCCTAGACAGATGATTAGTTTATCCTGCTGAAGTGAAGCACAGTTGGAAAAAATGGATCATGTAGACATAAATTATTCATGGTTAAAGACATCTAGGTCATTAAGATATTTACACCAAAGAGTGAAGCTCTTGCATGCTGTGCTGATTTATGGACTACATAATTACATAAGATACGCTGATGACTGTTTGCCTGGGAAACACTCTGGAGTTTTTTTATTTTGTTAATCAGTTTTCCACTTCTGAGCCCTGCATTTCAATGAGTATGAGTCGTGATTAGAACTTCCCAGGGGGATCAGAAACTGCACTTGTTCAATCAGCTCTGCTGGCCTTACATTTCTTCAGTAAGAAGTACCTTTTGGGGGCTTTACCCATTACTTAATAACATTTCCTTTAATGATACCCATTTCAAATAATGCTTCTAATAATTTCAGCCATTTTCAGATAAGTGAAAGTCCAATAAAATATTTTATGTTTATTTAACTGGTGATTTATTTTTGTCTATTATGAGTACAGTATTTAGGAAATACTCAGATCAAAGTGTGCTTCCATGTTCAGATGAGCCTCATCTTAAATCCTAACGTTCTTGGAAAGTGAAAGCAAACAACAGAAAACATTTATTGTGTGGCAGGAAGAGTTCAAGCCACATCACATACAATATACTAGTTTTAAGTTGTGGTAAAGGATGACTGGAGATGGAGCTCTTCCTTTGTAGCAGTCTTAGCTTGGTGATTTTATTAGCTTTGAAATAACTCATCATTTTACACGGATGGAATTTTTAAATATGCTGTTGATAGTATTTTCAAGAACTGTGATGATTTGTATTGTCATCTTGAGAGGATCTAGAATCACCTGGGAGGAAGTACACAGTTGAGGCTGGCCCCTGTGTTTGCCTCTGAGGGCTTATTTTGATAAAGCTAATTAAGCTGGAGAGAGCACCATTCCTTGGGCGGGGATCTAGGTTATATACAAAGCAGACAGCTTCCTGAGTAGCAGCAGCCATCTCTCTCTGCTTTTTCACTGTATATATAACTGTGTATATGACTGCTTCAAGCTCCTGTTACCATGCCTTCCTCACCATGCTGGACTGGAACGTGGAACTGTAAGCCAAAACAAATACTTTCTCCCTTAAGATGAGTTTCACAGGCATTTGTGAAGCAATGGAGCATTGACTAATACAAATACTATAAGCATATAGCCACACGCAAAATGAATAAGTCCTAAGTTACAGCTTAATAAACTTTCATAAACTGTACATATATGGGCAATCACATCTAGATGTAGATATAGTACAATATTAGCATCAAAGAGTGCCCTCAGCACATACTTTAAATCACTCCCAAATCCCAAGGATTGCCATTAGCCTGCTTTCTAACAGAATAGGGTAGTCTTGTATAGTTATGACTTAAAAAAAACAACAACCAAAAACTCAGCTTTGCTTCTTATGCACAGTATTATGTTTGTGAGATTCATACATATTTTGAGGGTTTTTGTTGTTGTTGTTGTTTTAAGGTAGGGTCTAACTCTAGCCCAGGCTGACCTGGAATTCACTATGTACTCTCAGGCTGGCCTCAAACTCACAGCAGTCTTCCTACCTCTATCTCCTGAGTGCTGGATTAAAGGTGTGTGCCACCATGCCTGGACTGAGGCTAGAATTTGATCATTCTCCATGTTGTATAGTATTTCATCAAGGTAAATATGCCACAATTTACCCATTCTATTACTTAGGCATTTTTTGTTATTACAAATATTGCTGTTATGAATGCTCTAGAGGGTACTCATACAGAGGCCAGCCTCATCTGTGTACTTCCTCCCAGGTGATTCTAGGTCCTGTGCCATCACAGTTCTTGAAAATACTATCAACATACATTTCTGTAGGAGCCATAAGTATTAGTGGAACCTCTTGGTCATAGGGTATGCATAGGCTCATCTTCCATAAATAATATCAAAAGATTTCTCAAAAGCCTTTACCTTCTCATGCAGGATGCTAGAGTTCTGGTTACTCCACAGGTTTTCTACTTTTTTCTTTCTGTGGTCAGCCATTCATTTCAGTGTGCAGTGATATTATACTGAGTATCACTATGCATTTACTTGGTAACAAAAGTAAGAGACTCAATTTCCATATACTATTGGCCACTTGAATATTTTCTTTTGTATATTGTTTAAAAGCTTTTTAAATTTTGATTTACAATTAAGATAATTGGACTTCCTGTTTTGGGAGAGTTAAAAAAGCACTACTGCTGTCATTGTCAAATGTATAGTTTGAAAATATATTTTGTTCTTCTGTAGCTTGCCATTTCAGACTTTCACAGGTGTCTTTTGATGATATAAATGTATCTTTTCCCCTCTTGTTTGGTTGTTGACATTGCTCTGACACAGGGTCCTGTGTAGTTCAGATTGTCCTTGAACTCACTATGTAGTCAAGGATGACCTTGAAACCCTGACCCTACTACCTCCCAAGTGCTGGCATTATAGGAATGTGTCACCATGACTATCTAAACAAGTTCTTAATTAGGGACTGCACTGAATCTGTGCAGTTCGTTTGGTAGGATGGTCATTTTCACAATATTAATTCTTCACATCGATGAGCATGAGAGGTCTTTGGATCTTCTAGTGCCTTCCTCAATTTCTTTCTTCAGTATTTTAAAGTTTTCATTTTAGAGATTTTTTAATTCCTTGGATAAATTTATTCCTTGGATAAATTTATTCCAAGATAATATTTTAAATTTTATTTATTGATTTGCAAGGAGAGAGAGAGAGAGAGAGAGAGAGAGAGAGAGAGAGAGAACGAGAGACAAACAGAGAGAATGGGCATGCCAGGGCCTCCAACTGTCACAAACAAACTCCAGATGCATATGCCATCTTGTGCATCTTGCTTTATGTGGTTACTGGGGAATTGAACCTGGGTCTTTTGGCTTTGCAGGCAAGCACCACTGTTAAGGCCTCTACAGTCTCAGAGATCCTTCTTTTTCATTTTTCATTTTTATTTATTTACTTGAGATGTATATAGAAAGGCAGATAGAGGGAGAAGGACAGAGAGAGAGAGAGAGAGAGAGAGAGAATAGGTGTGCCAGACCCTCTAGCCACTGCAAACAAACTCCAGATGCATGTGCTACCTTGTGTATCTAGCTTACATGGGCCCTGGAGAATTGAACTTGAGTCCTTTGGCTTTGCAGGCAAGCACCTTAACCACTAAACCATCTCATCAGCCTCCCAGGATCCTTTCTTGAGGCTATTTTGAATTATAATGTTTCCCTGGTTTCTTTTTTTTACCACACTTATTATCAGCAGCACCATTCTTCAGAGAAATAGAAAAAAAAATTCTAAAATACATATGGAACTACAAAAGGCCCCATGTAGCCAAAGCAACCCTTACTAAAAATAATAATGTTTGAGGTATCAGCATACATGATTTCAGGTTATACTATAGAGCCATAATAATAAAAACAGCATATTACTGACTAAAAAAGACACATGGATCAATGGAATTAAATGCCCAGGTATCAGTACATGTGACTATGGGCACCTGCTTTTCTACAAAGATGCCAAAAAAAAAAAAAAACGCATACTGGAGAAAAGACATCTTAAACAAATGGGTCTGGAAAAGTGGGTATCATCATGCAGAAGAATGAAGCTAGATCATTATCTCTCACTTTGAACAAAACTCAACTCCAAATGGATCAAGAGCCTCAATATAAGACCTGACATTCTGAAAGTACTAAAGGAAATTTAGAGAGACCACTATAAGAAGTAGGCATACATAGGACTTTCTGAGTAGAACTTCATTTGCCAGGCAATAAGTCCAATTAACAAACAGGACTTCATGAAATTAAAAGGCTAATGTAGAGCATAAGAAACTATCATTTGAAAGAACAGGCTGATAAAAGAATGGGAGAAAATCTTTGCCAGCTCTATATCTGCCACAGGATTAATACCGAGACTGCAAAGGACTCAAAACACTAAAATCACTAAAACAAACAACCTAATCAGAAAATGGGTTATAGAACTGAAAGAGCGAGTTCTCAAAAGAAGAGTCTCAAATGGCTAATAAATACTTTGTAAAGTGTTCAACATCATTAGGCATCAGGGAAATATAAATCAGAACTACTCTGTGATTCCCTCTCAGCTCAGTCAGAATGGCTATCATCATCATCATCAACAACAATAACAACTACAACAAAAAAAATGACAAGTGCTGGCAAGAATGTAGTGAAAGGGGAGCCCAACTTCACTACTGGTGGGACTCTAAACTGGTACACCCATTATATAAATCAATATGGATTTTTTTCAAAACGATAAAAATAGAATTACCATACAACTCAACTATACTACTCCTGGACACGCACCCAAAGGACTCTATACCTCATGACAGCGATACCTGAATATCCACATTCATTGCTGTTCTACTCACAACAGTAAGAATATAGAATCAGTCTAGATGTCCAGTAATTTATCAATGGATAACAAAAATGTAATATACATATACAATGGAATTTTATTGAGCTATAAAAGATGAAATTTCTAGGGATATAAGTGGAATGGAAAATATTATATTGCATCAGGTAACCCAGACTCAGAAAGACAAATCTTCACACTCTCTTTATGTGGGTCCTATCATCAATTTTTTTTTTTTTTTGGTTTTTCATGGAAGGGTCTCACTCTAGCCCAGGCTGACCTGGAATTCACTCTGTATTCTCAGGGTGGCCTCAAACTCACAACGATCCTCCTACCTCTGCCTCTCGAGTGCTGGGATTAAAGGCATGAACCACCACGCCGGGCATATCTTCAAGTTTTTAAATGTCTGTTTAAGTTGAAGTGAGTATCTGTAGAGGTCTGGAAGCCATAAAGGGGCCATAGGGGATGGGAGGAGAAGTTTTATTGTAGGAGTAATAGTAGAACAATGCAATATGAAGATATAGGAAGGAACAAAATGGAGGGTGGGAGTTTAAGAATGGATAGGGGTAGAGAGATATTTTTTTTTTTTGAGGTAGAGTCTCAATTTAGCCCAGGCTGACCTGGAATTTATTATTTAGTCTCAGGGTAGCCTTGAACTCATGGCAATCCTCCTACCTCTGCCTCCCAAGTGCTGGGATTAAAGTCTGTGCCACCACACCTGGTTAGGAGTAGAGAGAGGGAAGAGAGGAGGAAGTAGGGGAGATTTAATAGAAAAAAGGGGGGTGTTTGAAAAAGCCATAGGGAAACCTACTACTTTGTAAGATAAATAAAAAATATATTTTTTAAAGGGCTTTAATGAAGATTCCCTGCATGGGTGAATAAAGGAGTTCCCAGGAGACATAGGTTATTATGTAAAATACAATATATAATTTAATATATGTACCTTAGTGCCATGGATAAGATCATTCCCTATGAGCTGCTGGTCAGGATGGACACAGTGGCTCCTAAAGCAATATAGGCTACTTCTATTGCTCTTGATTGCCCACCAAAACTAGATGGTAAGTCCATGTTGCTGAAGAAACTACATGCTCTGATGAAAAGATGTAGAGAAACCATGCTGGAACTGATCTGGAAGCTTCTCCCTGGTGGCTCATGCTAGATGATGCTCTATACATGTACACTGCTGGAGAAGAAAAGTAATCAACAGTCTTACACAACTGTGGATCCTGTCAGGCAAACTGTATCCACTGGTGCAATAGTGGCATGATTGTTATGGGGGTAACCACTTTCTGATTGGATTTGAGGCTCACTCCATAGGAAAGAAATCATGTCTGGTACTGTAAACCTGGTTAAAAGACAGTGGCTTGGTGGTGGTGGTGGTGGAGGTGGTGGTGGTGGTGTGCATGTGTGTGTGTGTGCTACTACTTTTGTTATGCTAAATGGACAGGTTGTATAACTACTCTCTAAATATATCCCTGTTCATAGGCAGTGTTGATCTCAGCTTCCCTCACAGAAGTTTCTTTCTGCAATGGGCAGAAATTAATGCAAAGAATTATAGCTGAATAAAGTGCTGAGATAAGTGTTGTGTGCTCACACCTAAGCAGGACATCTGTATCATCTCCTGTAAGGCTCAGAGGACACTGTAGAAGAGGTGGCAGAAAGAATGTTTGAGCCAGGAGGATGGGGAGGAATGCTGTGGAATGCTGTCATCTGGACATGACAGTGCCATTATACTATGAAATTCACAACAGCTATGATTTACTGCACATGATTGGGCCATTCAATATTCTATCATGGGTGGTAAAAGGGCTCATGAGGCCCCACTCCTCAGGGAAAGGAGAGGCATGTTCTTCAGTGGTACACCCAACAGTAAGTTGTCCATACTCCAGTAAATAACTTCCTACCATGCACATAAAAGCTACCCTAATTTAATTCACTGGGTCACACAAAAAGTCATGAAATTAGGAAAGGTATTATTAGGAAGACGAAGGGAGCTAGCATCAGTGGGAAGGAAATAAGTGGGTAATGAGGATGAATATGATCAAAATACAGTATACACACATGTATATGAAATTTTCAAAAATAAAATATGGAAAAACAAATAAATGAATAAAAGAAGGAAACTGTAAATATAAGTCCTCAATTACTCATTTTATGGTTATGTAACCTTTTTTATGTTTAAAAGGTCTTTGTTTATTATAGAACCATGATATTTTTTTCTTATGTTTTTCCTAAAGTTTTGCCATTTAATTTCACTAGACTGTTCATCTACCTGGAAATGATTTATCTGTACTGTGTGAGGTAGGGTCAAGGTATGCTTATGTTTCTTCCACATGGCTATAACTTACTATTATCATTTTAAGAAAAGGCCATACCCTCTCCTGGTCAGTCCTTCTTGTGCCAGTATTATTCTGTCTTAATTACTTTGGCTTTTTAGTATATCTTGACATAACAGGGTCTCTTGTTTTGTTGCTATAAAGGAAGCCTCTACTTTTCTCAACCCGCTGTAGAGTGGTGTTCCCCTGTGAATTCAGTTCATGAGAAGCTAAGGGCTCAGAAAGTAAGTGAGGCAGGTGAAGCCTCTGTCAAGGAATAGCAATCCAGGAAATAGTCCCACTAGGATTTATATGACAGGTTTCAGAATTAAATTTGACAGACTGACATAGTTTCTTCATATGTTTTAGCATGATTTTTACAAAACTAAGTGAAGTTCTCCTAACATAAGTTTCTAGGGCCTTCATAGAGCTGAATAATAAAAAACTATTTTACCATTTAAAATGAAGGATAAGAAAAGGTAGGCCACAACATTTCTTAAAGAGTCTTGTGATCTTGGGGCACACTTTTACATTCCACATATCCCTTCTAATAGAAGCTCCAGAAGCTTCATTTCTATTGTAACCATTAGTGTGAGGACTTTCAAAAGAAGATATAATTTTGCCTGAAGAAACCTTCCAGGAAATTGAGAGTTTATGTCTTCATTTGTTTTAAAAAGTTTAAGTCGTCAAACCATTCTGTCATTTCAGTGACTAATCACAATGGGAAAGAGGAAATATGTACCTCCAAAGTGACACATCCTTTGCCCTGACTATTAAGAACATCTGACACAGCCATGGTTGGGAACCAACTGCTCTTGATTTGGCTAACTGATCCTCTCAGTGGTACGGGACCCATAGCTGGAGCTGGGAAACAAGTCAGAACCATATCCAAACATAAGCCCACTCTCCAGTATCAAGCTACCATCAATCATGGGCTACAACAGGGCCTATACCTATTAAATTCTCTATAAAAAAAAGTAAGGGTTATCTCATTTGTCCTGGTGCTAACTTACTCTCTGTTGGAGAATCTGCTTCTCTTTTTCAGATAGACGCAGATCCTAAGGAGAGAGCCACCCCATCATACCTCAAAAGGGCCCCGGCTGAAACTAAGAAAAATTGGAGAAACAAGCAAGGGGGCTGTTTTCCTCATGAACCGGACACCAGCACAAGGGGGAAGGAGATCAGCACAGAGAAAAATCAACTCCTACCAAATCAGAGAGCCAGAGCCTCAGAGGCCCCCAACACCTCATCACTGAAGCAGACCAAAAATGAACCCAACATGGCTCAGGGAAATTTTGCAGGAAGAGGGGGCAGAAAGAATGTCAGAGCCACATGTTGGGTAATGATATGCAGAGACATTTATCTTACCCATAACTGTGGGCTAACTCCACAATGCATGACCCATATACCTCAACAAGCAGGGGCCAAGGAGAGGGGGTAGGTCATGGATGAGCCTAAAAATGGTACCAAACTGACTGTATTTTCTGAATACAAAACTAATTATTGAAATAAATAAATAAATAAAAGAATATCTGACACATTACACGTGACTACTGGTCCATCTTAATATGGTCATTCTCTGGAAACTGTGATTCCTTCTTAGGCTAAAAATAAGTACTATTAGGTTTCTTGGGTTGGATAAGTGATGTGCACAGGAAGTAGAATGGTTTTCTATTTGCTTACATAAGAGCATCTGCCAGGCTGAAATGAGTTTTTACTAATAGGATGTTCAATCCTCAATACTGAGAAGGAAGGTCAGGTCTGCCAGCAGAATTCATGGATTCACAGTATGGTGCAAACATACTTTACCATGCTGTTCAACACTTGCTTGTACACTTACACTGAGAACACTATGCCTGCCAATTCTCTAGGAACCAGATATGAAATTAGACAAACAAATAGCAACCATTCATCTATCCCAAACACCAGTTTACTTGAGAATTGCCAAAAATTGTTTTTTTAAAAAAATATTTACTATATCCTCATTTCTAATGAATCTCTCTGGATGTTTATATGAGGGAGATGTGAAATTTAAGAAAATACTAGACAAATGTACAAGTATAAATCTAGAGGTAGACTGAAAACAACTTGGGCTGGAGAGATGGCTCAGTGGTTAAATCACTTGCTTGCAAAGTCTAGAGGCCTGGGTTCAATTCCCCAGTACCCAAGTAAAGCCCGATGCACAATGTGGCACATGTTTCTGGAGTTCATTTGCAGTGGCAAATGCTCTGATACATTCTCTCTCTCTCCCTTCTTCCCTCATTCTCTTTTCCAGTTTGCAACCAATAAGTAAACTATTTAAAAAAAAAAAAAAAACCTGAGCTAGAGAGATGGCTTAGTGGTTAGGGTGCTTGCCTGGGAAGGCTAAGGACTCATGCTCAACTCCCACATAAGCCAGGTCCCATGTAAGTCAGATGCAGAGTGACGCAAGCATGCAACCATGTGCAAAAGGGGAAGCAAGCATCTGGAGTTCTATTGCAGTGGCTGGAGGCCCTGGATGCCAATTCTCTCCCCCCCCCCACAGAAAAAGACCAGTCTGTTGGGCTTGCCTCAAAAAAAAAAAAATCAACTTAACCAATGTGTATTAAAATAAACAATTCTTTGACACTGAGGAAACAAAGAAAGTCTGCAAAGAGCAAAGGCACTATGAGGGTCTTCTTAGCTTAGACCAGTTTAACAACTAAATAGAAATAACAAGTACACACTTTAGAGTCCTGAATTCAAATTTAGTGGGGCCTCAGTAAGTATTAATTTATTAATTATAAAATAAATCAATTTTACAAATGTAAAAATTTGAACTATAGATGACAAGAATAGTAAATAAGTTAGATGTCATAACCAAAAAATATTAAGATAGGCTAGAGTCAGGAGCCAACATTTTTTTTAAAAAATGTGACATAATATTCCTTATATTTCATGACCAATTACAACTTACAAAATGCTTTTGTATACAGCATTTAATTCTATTGCTCAAAAAAATTTCCTTTGTGGTGAACCTAGGAATTTAAAATGCTTTCCAGGTGATTCCAATGAGCATGGGGCTGGAAATGAGAACCTTATGCTATCGGGTTGGTTGGTAGAAAGCTTCCCATTACTGGAGACGTCCAGAGTTTTAAAAGGAAGGTCCCAAAGGCATCCCATTATTAATGCTAATCTTTGATTAATGTGATGTGTTAGTAAACTTTGCAGATTACCACCTCCAGGGGCCCTTAGATGTCTTAAAAGCATGTTATGAACATCATGTTTTCACCTGTTTAGTGACATAGGTTTCTCTAAGCATCTTCTTCTTTACCATGTCTTGATAGGATGGGTGTTTGAAAGCAATAAATAACACTACTTTATGCTCCTCCAAAATATGAGATGTACAACCACGCTCTAAAATTGAGGCAGTTCCTGAAATATTTCAAAAGACCCAAGTGTAAAGATTTCCTGATTTGATATACGTAGCAGAAAGAGGCAGTATCACTTTGGGAAACCTCAGAACCTGGTTTGAATGTGGTGTGTTTCCCCAGAGTTTCATGTGAAGAAAGCTTGGGACCCACTGTGGTACTGTGGGAAGTGATGGAACCTTTAAGACTTTAAGAAGTAGAGCCTAGTGAGAGGTCTTCAGGCCATTGAAAAGGCCAACCTGGAACAGGAATGCTGCTCATCTGAAGTGAGTTCTCACGAGAGTGAGCAGGAGGAGCTGGGAACTTGGCTCATGGGTAGAAGACCTTGCCTAGTACGTGTGAAGCCCTCAGCACCACAAAGGAATGAATAAATAAAAACAAGTAAGAAAATAAATAGAAAAATAAATCAAACCTGGTCCTTTTATTATCTTCTGGCTTCCTGTCTGGTGGTGTGTCCACTGGCTTCTACGTGTGCTCCTGCTATTAGATTATCAGCTTCTATGTGTACTCCTGATCAGGCCACATTGATAGGGATCACTGGTCTTAGACTTCTTCCCTTTAAAACTGTGAGGTAAGTCAACTCCTACCTTTATAAATAAAGGAGCATGCCTCAGGTATTTCCCAATGGTAACGAATGGACTGATACAACATGCTATGTTGTATTCTGCACATGTCCATAGAAATAAGAAGGGCAAGAGCCTTTGGCAAAGGGCAAGAGCTAAGAGAATGTCTCATTTGTACATCCTCACTGTGGAGTGGTGATTGAATGATGACATGGTAGGAGATCTCAAGATATCTTTATCATCTGAAGAAGCAAACACAGGCCCTTCCTCTTGGACTACTTAGTCCTCTCCTCTTTTCCTGCTTGTTACAGGGATCTGGGCTACAAGGGATCTGTGACGATGTCTCCGGGTACATCTGAGACATTATGAGAGTCAAGAAAAATGAGGAGGGAGGGCTCCAGGAAAGTCATTCCTCACTCTCTTAGTCTGAGTAGCTTTGCCATCATTTGAATCAATGAAAATGCTGGAATGATTAAGTGCCAGTGGATAATTAATTTATTGTCTCACTTTCTTCCCTCTTCCTGAGAGCTTCCTCAAATATTTGATGTTATGAGCATTTTTTTTTTTTTGTGAAGGCTTAAGGTGGAGGTGGATGTTCAAAAATATACTTGGGTCAAAACTTATTATTTTAAATAATCTTTGTAAGATTTTTAATTTGAAAGAAATGAATCTTATAACTTTAGAAAATGTAAGCATGTATTACATGACTTGTTTTGCTAGCTTCAAAACTTTCATCTATACTTAAACCATTCATTATTTTTATATCTGTTATAATCTCTCAAATCTACTATGGTTATAATGTTAGATTTGTGAAGTCTACCTGAGTTTACCTCCACATGATGTGTTAACCTTGGCTATTTATCTGGACCTCCTTAAGACATAGTTTCTTCTTCTCTAAAAATAAGGATAATATTGTGTGTGCTACAGGTTATTATGACAATGAAAACAGATAAAACATGCTAGTTCTCCTCTTCTCTCCTTCTCTTTGGGTTAATAAAAGGGCATACTTCTGTAGTCTATGATACTTAGTTTCCTAGTTAACACAAAAAACCCACTCATTTTCTTTACTTGGCCATAGAAAGGTAGAGAAAAGACTATTACACCCCCCCCCCCCAAAAAAGGAAATTACTTATTTCTATCCTCTGGAACTTTCAGTGTTTGTTTCTCCATAGATGCAGTGAGATGGTGCCCAAGGGAGGGTCAGAACAGAGAGAAGAGAAGAGAAGAGAAGAGAAGAGAAGAGAAGAGAAGAGAAGGGGGGAGGGGAGATAACTTCTTGTGCAGCATTAATTATAGTTTCATGCATCATTCCACTTACTTAGCTTTAAGGGTTGTGAGTGATTTCAGTATTACCCTATCTGCAATTTTAAATTATCTACACTGCTATAGATTGGGTTTTATAATCTATAACTGATAACGCCAAGTCTTGGGTAAGGCATTTAAAAGCATCTACACATGGAACATGTGAATTATACTATACGAGTTATGGAAATTAAATTAATTTTGGCTTGTATCACAGGCAGCATATTGATATGTTTGCCAGATGATTTCTTTAGCTTGACTGACCACACTATCTTGGGCTCTCCATTCTCAGCTAATGTGAGAATTCTGCTGGAAAGGCTTTCGCTAGGATTTTGTTTGGACAGTAAGATCAGTGAAGTAGATTCCTCAAAGTGAATGCACCACTCTGCACAAAACTGTCTTTTCAGAAGATCATCATAAATGTTGAAAGTTAAGGATCATTTCAGAAAAAGCAAGAGATCCAACAGCCACCGAAAACAGGTCCCCACAGTGTCAGATTATAAACTCCAGACTTTATACCAAACAAGATATTCAGATATGACTGGGCATATTAACAGTTGTATGGCCCTAGCTAAACAGGGTATTCAAAAAGAGATGATGGTGGAAACTTTGAGAGTACCTATCAAGTTGTAATAGATGAAGCTCAAAGATCAGAAATGTGAAGAGATTGATGGAGCTATTTTGAAGTGCTCTTGTTGCATTTTATTTGTATCAAAACCAAACAATTCTAAAGGAGAAGTGGTCTGTATAGCAGCCAGTCATTTATTTTTTTTTTGTTTTTTATTTTTTTCTTTATTAGTTTTGTATTCAGCAAATACAGTCAGTTTGGTACCATTACTAGGCTCATCCGTGACCTACCCCCTCCCCTTGGCCCCTCCTTGTTGAGGTATACGGGTCATGCATTGTGGAGTTAGCCCACAGTTATGGGTAAGCTAAATGTCTCTGCATATCGTGACCCAACATGTGACTCTGACATTCTTTCTGCCCCCTCTTCCGCAAAATTTCCCTGAGCCATGTTGGGTTCATTTTTGGTCTGCTTCAGTGATGAGGTGTTGGGGGCCTCTGAGGCTCTGGCTCTCTGATTTGGTAGCAGTTGATTTTTCTCTGTGCTGATCTCCTTCCCCCTTGTGCTGGTATCCGGTTCATGAGGAAAACAGCACCCTTGCTTGTTTCTCCAATTTTTCTTAGTTTCAGCCGGGCAGCCAGTCATTTAATGTTTCATTATGGATGGCACCATGGATGCCCCAGTATTTTCATGTGGGAAATTTCTTTGAGCCATAGTCCTTCCATAGAGATTGGGCAAAAGTCTGACAGCTTTTCCATTTCCTACTTCACAGTTTATCAACCCCTTCAGATGGTGAGAATTAGGTGCTATAGATAGAGAATGTTAGGTATTGGTCTGTCCTCCATGACATTTACATTAAAAGTATGATGTTGGGCTGAAGGGATGGCTTAGCTATTAAGGTCCTTGCCTATGAAGCCTAAGAATCCATGTTTGACTTTCCAGATTCCATGTAAGCCAGACACAAGGTGATACATGCGCCCAAGGTCACATATGCACACAAGGTGGCACATGCATCTGCAGTTCAATTGCAGTAGCGGGAGGCCCTGGCATGCTGATTCTTTCTCTTTCTCCTCTCTCTTCCCTCTGTCTCTGTCTCATAAAAAAATACAAAAAAAGAATGATGTCAATCTGCTTCTGAGAGACTTCACAAGTGCGAAGTTATCTACTTGTTCCCAGGGCAGTTTTTGAGTATGTGTTTCTGTTTCTGTCACTGTCATTGTGGTTACAAAGTCTGGTCAAATGTAAGATCCAGGAGTAGGTAGTGGACTTTAGTGGGTAATGTACTGAAAAAATCAGAGGTATCTGGTGGCCACCTGCAGTGTTTAAACCAAAGAAACATATTCTTAGTATTTCCCTGGTTGCAAGATTTAATGTTAACTGGCTATCTGAACATTCATTAATATACCAGGATTAATCCTAATCATTTTACTATTGCTAGGCACTGCAGTAAATATTGTTGAACAAAGATAGCTAAAATATTTGGAAAAGAGAAAGAAGACACTTTTGCCTGACAGGGTTTTCATAGTCTACTTCTTTGGAAGTTAGTTTATCATGACAGTGGTAAACAAACAGGACAGAAAACAACATTTTTTTCCCAGTGAAAGATGGCATGAAACTCATTTTATGAAAAATTAGGGCTTCACCATGAAGGAAGGTAAGCTTGATTGGCACTTCGATGGTGGTCTACAAAAGATCACCCAGTACTGACCTCAGGAATAATAGCAGAGTATATCTGCTTCTCCTCTCACAATGAAAAGCTGTTCCAGTCTGAGTAACACATGTACATGACCTCAAAGAAACTCATCATTCAAATAGAGGGAGGCTCCCAACAGAGTTGGCAGCTTTTCATCTTTCTAAACTCTGTTAAAATTAAAGGGCTAATCTGCCTCCAAAAGGACATATTTAATTTCAGAAGCATCATAGACAATCTGAGAATGAGAGAATTTTGACCAACTTTTGATCAATTTATTAAATGTCTCAAAATGCCAAGATCAAAATGCTTGCTGATAATGGCTTCACAGCAGCATGCTGGCCTTGTGCCGACTACAGGAATGCTTGGAAGTAATCTCTGGGAAATTTGCAACTGTCATTGGCACTGCTGGACTTGAGTTATTAATCAGGAATGACTAACTCTCTTTTACATGGGTACCAGGAATCAAGCTCAGGTCCTCATGCTGGTCAGGGAGGCTTTACAGACTAAGCTATCTTCCCAGACTCAAGATATTGAATTATTAATCAGTATCACATTTACTTTGATACCATTATTTATGCATATCTGCTTCTGAAGGAACCCCTGAATGATATGCTATGAAATTTTACATTCATACATTGGTGTTATTCAGATATTTAAAAATGTTTATGGATAACTCTTACCTTAACCCCAGATTAACCAAACTACAGATGTGGGAGCTAACAACTAATTTTACAGTTGAGACTTCATCTAACACATCTGCCTCCAAGCCCAAGGAAATAATCCAAGTGTAATAGGCATGAGATATCAATGATGCCTGGCAGGGAAAAGGAATGGGGAGGCAATGGTGGCTCACCCAAACAGAAGAGCTAGGAGAATGGCCATGCCTTGTGCTCAGGAGATAAGCTGAGTACCTCAGTCCTTATCTCTGCTGAATATCTTTACATTCCCCAAAGCTCTCAAATTCCTGTTTATGGAAATGTGACGTGAGAAAGAGAAGAATGGCTACAACTCAGAACAGGTTGCTCCATGTTCTACACAAGGTAAGACTGTCTGTGAGCCAGGCTAGCCGAAACAAAAGGAACCCCCAGCCCAAATGCCTGAGGTGACAGGTATGATGGGACTTGCTATCAGGAAATGACTACGAAACTGAAGAAGACTATCTTCTATCCAAACAGACAAGCTGAGATGAACCTCAAGCCAATGGCTACCCAGAGGAATGCTGGCTCAGTAAAACACATTATTAAGAGCAACCAGATATTTATACTTATTTTAAAGGAAACATCTTGATTTCTGAACACTGTCAATAACTCCAACATTTTATGAGTATTGTGAAGGCCAGAGAATTCATGTTGGATGGTCAGACCATATGCTGCCTCTCCTATAGGAGTGAAAACTGTGGCTCATCATGTGAAGTATAGAAGCATCCAGTTTTAGCAAAATAAATAAATAAATAAATATAAATAAAAATAAAGTGTAATTTTTCAGAATTTATAAGATAGAAAGCTCTAAAGCTCAACTACCGCATCAAGAGCTGAGTGGTTCTTCAGTACCACAAATGCCCTGCTATGGAGTATTGTCTCATCACAGGACCCGAAGGAATAATCCTGGACTGGAATCTACATAATGTGAGCCAAAACAACCCTTTGTCATTGTAAATTGACTTATCTCAGGATTTGTTACAGTAATGGAAAACCAAAAGCCTAGGATTCTACTCCTAAGTATGGCC
The DNA here is from genome assembly GCA_036346955.1 of Dipus sagitta. Taxonomy (NCBI): domain Eukaryota; kingdom Metazoa; phylum Chordata; class Mammalia; order Rodentia; family Dipodidae; genus Dipus; species Dipus sagitta. The sequence continues at coordinate 119,675,860 of CM070777.1, forward strand.
TGAGAAAACGTACTCATTTGTCCCTTAGAAGACATTGACTGCAATGTTCATAGTAACATTATTTAAAGAAATCTAGAACTCAGCAATATTCAGATCGTCACCAACAAGGAAGCTGTCAGATTGGGATATACAATGGTGGTATAGACAACAGTGGAAGATAACAGACTATTGCTAAAGGAAATAATGTGTGCATCTCACAAACATTTTGGGTAAAAGGAACCAGATATCAAAGAAGTATAGCATATAATTCCATTACTATATACAGCTCAACATCAGCAAAATTAACTTCTGGATCAGGAAGTCAAGATAAAGGTTACATCTGAGGAAGTTGTGGGCAGTGGGGAAAGGCATATTGGTGCTTCTGGTGTACATAGTTTTGTTCTGTCTCCTCACCTGAATGGAGCACGCACAAGTGGAAATCAACAAGAGGTACACAGAAAATTTCAGTGCATTCATACTCGTGTACTTTGCAGCAATACAAAAGTAATAGAAGTATACCCTATTCTAAATTAGTGATTTAAGAGTTAATTTACAAAAACATACTCTTTTGTAATTTAGAGTAACTACATACTTACCTACCTCTATAGACACATGGCAAGGCTCTGAGTTTGAGCATGTGAAGGGGATGAAGTAGGGAGAATAAGGATATTGTTCACACAATGACTTTATACGAAAGAAGAATATACTGCTATTATCTTAGAGAAATAACATCTTCAATACAAAGCTGCTGCAATTCAAAAATTATATACTTTTCAAATGTGGAAATCTCAGCTTTTATTTGTGATATTGTGTATGATGAAGACTAAGGAATGCTGGTAGCATGTGTCACATATGTTAGAATTATTCATCAGGCCATGGAAAACACTGTTTCCTGTTTACTTAGGTCACTTAAGAAATCAAAGAAGTAAGCCGGGTATGGTGGCACATGCCTTTAATCCCAGCATTCGGGAGGCAGAGGTAGGAGGATCACTGTGAGTTCGCGGCCAGCCTGAGAATACACAGTGAATTCCAGGTGAGCCTGGACTAGAGTGAAACCCTACCTTGAAAAACAAAAAGAAAAACAACAACAACAACAAGGAACCAAAGAGGTAAATAGTAAATATACAGAGTGCTAATCCATTCTTGGGGATAGTAGTTGAGAATTCACGAGTGCAAGTGTCATATCTTCATTTTGATATTTTGAAAAAGAGAAATGCAAATCATAGCCAACATCCAGTTGTGATGGTCAATAAATCTATATTTGTAATTGCACAAGACTTAATCACTTTTAAGAAGACACTTATTCAAATCTATCTCTGACTATTTTTTGTTTGCTCAGAACCAAATGACTGTACATCAGGACTATCCGTATAACTGGACAGCAATATAATACTCCAGAGCATTTATAAAGAAAGGTTATTTTTTTTTCTCAGTATCCAGTTTCCATGATGGTGTAGTCCAGGTAAATATAAGGAAAGGTTTGAAGATAAGCAGAGAAAGTAATAAAGAGGCTTAAAAGACTTGGAGGATTCAGAAATGTTGTGATTTTAAGTTTTGTGATGCTGCTCTGCAATAGAATGAAATCATAAATAACTTCATTTTGAACCTAAAGCATAAATATTGATGTTTTTGTGTATTCTACAAACATTCACTTCATAACGATTGGTCTTAAGGACAGCTAATCTATGAGTGAACACATTGCTCAATTCAGTTATCATTAAGTGTCTTCTACCTACATCTGATGGCTCCATGTGAGGTGTTATGGGAACAAGCATATAGAGATGATTTGCTCATTGGTCCTGCAGGGTCTCTGAAACCTAGGGTCATAATAAAAGTACACATGGATATCTACGGCAGATCAAAAGACTTTCATGAGATGACAAGAAAGGGTCCTCCTTTCTCATTCATAACAGAGGAAAATGAGAGGGCCTGAGTTATCTACATGAAGTAGGACTAATATGGAGGTGAGTTTGACCTGGATCCATAGTCCATTCTTGTAAGGTTTGGCATGATAATACTAGACATTGTCTACAGCACAGGGAAGCGCAGGGCATTTGCAAGGAATATTTTACTTTTCTTTCCATCTTTATTACCAACCACAATAATTTGTTGGCTACATTTAAAATCTAGTAAGATCACTATAGACCTTTCTTAGTAAGTGTTTAATCACATAATAGTGAACTTTGTCTAGCCCAGATAATGTGAATTCTATGTTAGCTGTCCATGACTGTCCTCTATGAGTCTTTCTAGGGCGGAAATTTGTGAGATGAACAACTATTAGAGAATTTGTGTAACTTTAAAAGAAATCCAGGACAAATTACAAGTAAATACATATATTTGACACAAATCTTTTACATCTTTTATCTCTCTAATGCTGACCTAAGAATTGATGTTCAGAACAATATTCTTGAGATAACTGTTAATCCATCAAAGATTCAAGTATCTAGTTGACTACATTCTTAGAAACATATTTTGGAAAAACTGCCAGCAAAGGTTTACCAAAACAAGCACTCTGATGAACTTTTAAGAAAAAAATCAAGACCATATCATTTCCCAAATATTCTTTCTGGCAAGGATTCAGCATTTTCATCAAATACAGAAAAGCTGAGGCTTAATCTATCATAACAAGAGACCTGGGATTCATGTTAGAGAAACGCAGCATGGAAGAAGTCAACTTTCATTTCCTCCCATATCATGACAGTTTAGTTATGGTGAGAACCTGACATATATTCTCTCAGGTAGTCCATTCGGCAGTACCTTGAAGACAAACTTTTACCCCTACTTTAGATATCAAAAAGTTGAAGTCTAGGACGTTAATTTGTATGAGGTCCTCAGAGAGCCAAGATTCAATATCAACTTTATATGACTTCAAAAGCTACTATATATTCTATTTACATCATTAGTTTTAGTTTTATTCCTTTGAGTTTCATGCCTCTCTTGTACATTATGCTACTTTCCTACCAGTAGGTCTCTCTCAGCCTTCACATTTACTGAGTCCACTGATGGTTCAAGTAGCACACACATAACATGTTTTGTTCATCACAGCAACTTGTAAGTGTGGTAGTAAAATCATGTCATACAGGAGAAATTTAGCCTCTATGACTCCACACTATGCTTTGGCTCACTGTTCTTATCTTCTCCACTTCTTTTGCAAGTTCTTCACCTTCCGGATATTTAACTATTGGATGGCCTGAGACCTCCATCCCTGGGACTCCTTCAGCTCTGTCCAAGCTCACTTTCCCCATATGTGGTCAAGCTTTGTGGATTTACAGTCCAGCTTTATGTTTTTGTTTCCTCGAGGTAGAGTCAAATTTTTTATTTCTTACCCTGACATATATGCTGAATTTTGGGTCAAAAGACCCATATGTCCACTCATAGATAGACTTGGATGATATATAGATACCTAACTAAGCATATCAAAAATTGAACTCTTAAATTTTCATGAGAGCTATTCTCTCCAGTCTTATTTCTTTAAAATGCTGAAACCATATGAATTCCACTTCAGTTAATACAATTAATATTTTTTTCACTGCTAAATATGGTTGTCTTTATTTTCTTTTTTCCTTGCCCAGCCCTATCTAAACATAACATAAAACTACAGGACTGAAATTCACAACCCATTAAAATCAGCAGTAAGTTATGAAAATCATAAAGCTTTTTTAAAAAATTTTTTTTGTTTATTTTATTTATTTGAGAGCGACAGAGAGAGAAAGAGGCAGATAGAGAGAGAGAGAGAGGGAGAATGGGCGCGCCAGGGCCTCCAGCCACTGCAAACGAACTCCAGACGCGTGCGCCCCCTTGTGCATCTGGCTAACGTGGGACCTGGGGAATGGAGCCTTGAACCGGGGTCCTTAGGCTTCACAGGCAAGCGCTTAACCGCTAAGCCATCTCTCCAGCCCCATAAAGCTTTTTTTTTAAGTACTTAAGGGTAGTTAAATTATTTAAAGAAGACAAAGTCCAAATAGCTGGGGGTAAGGTCTCCAGGAAGGCTTCCCAGGGTAAAGGAGAGGACCTGAGGGAAACCTTGAGAGTTTGAGAGACAAAGGGCACACATGACATCAAAGTGCAGGCTAGAAATTTCACTTAGAAGAAAATAACATTTCTGAAAATATAAGAGCAACAATAGCACCTTCACAGTGGGTTTATGAGACAGGAGAGAGACTTGCATGTAGAAAATGGAAGCAAATCTTTACGTTAAAATGAGACAAGTGCTGAACTTAACTATGTTAACTATGATAGTGTGTCTACTATGGATATCAGATGGTTAAAAGCTGGTAAAAGGTACTGTTCCTAAAAGAAAACAAAAACAGCATTGACCTTTTTTTCTACCTAGCCCAGACCTCATTCATTTTGTGCACTATAAGGAGTGAGGTGTGAGGGTTTTAATCATTATCAAATGCTGCATCAAAATAGATGACTTTTCCCATGTGTTTTTTTCCACTATAAAAGACATCTATGTTACTTATGGACAAGCTTTAAAGAGATTTCATCTTGGTTTTCAACACATATAAACAGTTATCAAAATCCCAAATAAAAATGCTGCCGTGGCTCAGACCTTGGCCTGCTAAACTGTGTGCACAGCTCTTCAGATCCATGCAGACACGGAGGCATGTGGAGCTTTTTCCTTCTGCCCCCAAATCCATACTCCTAGGCCTTGTGTGATAGAGGATGCCATGCATGGACTGTCCCCATGTTGCCTAGGGGCGGTGAGCTGGCGGTTGGGTGCCCTACTGCTAACGATGCAGGATAAGGTTAGCTTGCTTAGCATGGAATCCAACAGAAAGCTGAGCTGCATGATGATCTCTCAAAAGGCTTCATGGGAGTCTCTCCTTTTGTAGGCATAAAATGAGCTTTATTATTTATTTAATTGATCCTTTTAAAGAATTGATCATCCACAGGCTTCATGATAAACTGTCCCAGGCTGAGTTTTAGTAGCTCTTTAGCTATCCAACATTAATGCCTGATTATTTTGACTTTTCTCTCATTTAAGTTTGATTTTGTTTTTAGGGCCACAAAATTTAGGAAGGGTTCTTAACCCCACCCTTAAATGTTTATCCTCAATTCATTATAACCAAACTAGAAAAGAAACAGGATGTATCTCCGATGTCCTCTGAAATCAACTCAAAATAATTTCACACAAATTTTCTGCTGTCATTGGAAATTGTGGTTTTTCCAATATAAATATTTGTTCAGTTGGGGAGATTCTTCCCCACTTTTTGTTTAAATACGGGTTTTTTGACCCTTTTGTTCAAGTATAGTTTTATTTCGTTTTAAAGAGGAGACTTCATGAACCCAATTTAAGAGATTGTATTGAATTGGCCCAGTGAATATTTGCCCTGCACTGTTATGTCATGCTGGGTTCTAGGAAGTGAATGAAAGTTTGACACTGGCACTGAAGTAAGCTTCCTCACTCCCAATACTCTGCAGGCTGCTGTGGTCATCAATGCCACTGATGCTGGTGGTACTTATATTGTCCACTTCTCCATGGGAGAACTCTGTGCTTTCAACATCCACTTCAATCTCCTCTCGCTCTGAATCAGAACGATCTGAAGAAATAGTTGACCCAATGCTGTCCATTCGTATTCGTTCCATCTCTTGAGGACCCTGCAGCTGCTCCAGTCGCCGCTTTAAAAATCTCTGCTCTCGTTCCAAATTCTCAAGCTGGTGCTGGCTCTTCCTTTCAGCTTCTTCAAGTTTCTTGGTATGTGCTTTGGCTTTGTTGAGCAAACCAAGTGTTGTAAGCCTGGTGCAGTCTGGTCCCAGTGGAATCAGAACTTTTAAGCGTTCTAAACACAAGCGTCTGTTGGCAGTGCTGGTGTTGCTGCTCCCACTGCTGTGTTTCTGTGCCCGGCTCAACCTCCGTGGGGGCTTTGAATGCTGTAGCCGGGGGCTTGGCATGGAGGGGAACGATGAGGCGTAGCCATGTTCACACTCTCGCTCCCGGCGCTCCAAAAACTCAGCAGCCTCCAGCAGCCGCTGCACGTTGATCACCCGCACCAGCTCCATGGGCGCCGCGGGTGGTCACCCGGCCGCTCGGTGTTCCCGCCCCTGGCCGACAGGAGGCGCCACACACGGTTTACAATCCCACGTCCCCTGAACACGTGCGGCGTGCGGGCGGGCGGGTCAGCCTGGCTGCAGCTCGGCGCGCTGCTCTCCGCTGTCCCAGCCATGCCCGCCGCGCCGCAATTAATATTTTGATAGCCTTCCTAAATAGGTCACTGATATAGCTAACACTTAAAATCTATGATTTATTTAAAATATATATTAGATTATCGGGTTGAGATATTGATGTTAATGCTGAACATATACATATCTCCTAAGAAATAATTTGTGTACTTATAATAGTATACAAATACAAGAAGTATTAAAAGCAAAATCAAAGCAATAAGCATGTCCCACTTCAAAATATAAATGGGATCTATAATAATATCCACATAGGAAATGTATAACACATTTACAATGAGATATCAATATAGTCACTAGAATGGTTTGAATAAAATAGAGAATATCAAATACTGGTACAGATATGAAGCAAAGGAAACTTTCTGTGAGATTATAATATTTAGCTTCTAATTATGTCCTAAACAGGTACCCATTATTTTCTTTTCTTCTATCTAAAATTATCTACTTGAAATTTAAACAAATATTGGCATAAACTTATTGGACTTACTGATAGGTTTCATAAAAACATTTTATTTTTTATTTTTTGGTTTTTCGAGGTAGTTTCTCACTCTGGTCCAGGCTGATCTGGAATTCGCTACGTAGTCTCAGGGTGGTCTCGAACTCACAGCAATCCAACTACCTCTGCCTCCCAAGTGCTGGGATTAAAGACGTGCACTGCCACGCCCAGCCATAAAAACATTTTCATGCACTCTGATTATATTCAGCCCCTATGCCCTCTCTTCTTTCCTTTTGATAGATCTCTTCATTTTCCGGAAAGTATTGTTTTTTCCTTCATGCCATGCCATGTACATTACTGACTATAAAATAAAAGGTAGGACTCAGAGATAAGGGAACACATGTGATATCTGTCTTTCTTAGTGTGGCTTTTTTTTTTTGCTTACCACAAAGATTCTTGCACAATCCTGTTTATTGCATCACTATTCATAATAGTCAATTCAAAGAATCAGCCTATGTGTCAACAGACGGGCACATAAAGAAAATATGATATGCATCCACAATGGAGTTTTATTCGGCCATGAAGAAGAATGAAGTTATGTTGTTTTGGGGACAATGGATATAGCTGGAGATAATCATATGAAGGAAAATGTTGGGGAAATATTAGTTCTCTGTCTCATTCAGAGATATTCAGCATGCATTCTTGTCTTCCCTGCCACAGCTGTGGAGAGTGCACTACACACATGGTGATGTCTACAGTGACCAGCATTTACTTCAAATAACATCATTAAGGTTCTTGGACGACTTAGTCTTATTTTTCTTTCTTTCACCTCGGACTCTCATGACTTGTGGCTGTTACGGTTATCTTGCTTTGAAACATGGAAAGTCTTAAGCAACAAAACTGGAAAGACAGAACTCCAGTTTTGTGATTCTGGAAGTGAAAAATAGTTCACTGTCCAAAGCTCATCTGTACAGAAGAGCTGATTGTCAAGTCAGATAGTGACAAAATAACACTTCATTATGGAGCCTGTAGACCTAAGAACTGTACACTTGAACTCAAACAGGGCAAAATGATACCACACTGATGAAAGCCTAATTGCTATAGGAGGATAGCAAAACACACACTGAATCCAAGGTGCTTTATCAGGAATAGACAGGGACATGACCTTGAACTTGAGGTCACACCCTAGGGACTCCAACATACCCATTACTGAGACATCATATTCTATCAGCAGCGTTGCTTCTTGTCCACATTGTTTAAGAATACTCATGGCTTCAGCATGTGTGGTTCCAAGGAGCCGAATTCCATCCACACTGAGCAACCTGTCACCAGGTTTGATGGTGCCCTCTCTTGAAAGAGAATAAAGGTATAGTCTTTATCAATTTGGAATAACTGAATTTAGCATTAATCATCACAGCCAAAGCCACACTTTTACACATGTCCCACCATCTGTCCCATTTGCATTCCTTTTAGGCATCCAGAATGACAGTAAAATTGTAATGAGGTAACTCTGCACAGAAAATTGCTATAATACCAAAAAAAAAAAATTCAGTAATGAGAAAATAACTATACATTAGCAAATAACCTACTTACCCACAGTTAACTCTTGGAGACCAAATGTAAGAAAGGCACATTTTCTCTTTTGTAGGTTTTTGCTTGAAAGTCTGAAATTGATTTATTGGAGCCCAGGAAATAGCATTAACCTATTTCCCCAAAGTCAGGTGAGCATAAAAGCCTTCTAATTTCAATCCATTTATTACCAGTGAACCAAGCAGAATGGGGAATGCTGGTGAGAACTTTCCTAGTCTGTAAATTTCCCTTCTGATTTATAAGGCCATTTGGCAATCATTAAACTGCTTCAGTCTCACGTTCCTTGGAAGAAGCAGGCAAATAATATTCTCCCTGCTGTGACCACAGAGTCTTAGGGCACTGGGAGATGATGACTCAGGACCTTAGAGACACCATGGAGACTGTATCAAAGTGGTCTCCAGATTGCACTGTCCCTGCCTCTGGGAAGGGCATGGAGATGAGAAGATCAAATGACAGGCATACACATTTAGGGCGTGGGGAGAATACAAATGATTTCTAGAATAAACACCTTCCACTTCAATACTTCTAAATATATCATTCTAACTTTTTATATTCAATGCTCAAATTTCTTAAAATTCTAATTTAATTTGATAACACATTGATCACAAACTCTTACATTGTTCTGACCTTCCTGTTGATCTTAACCCTAAAAGTTAATAAAAATATTTTTATTTTCATGAGAAAATAATTGCTAAGAGAAGCATGAGAAAGGCAAAAAAAAATTCTTTCAAGTTTTGAGTTTGTGTTGTCATCTTTTGCAAAAGGAAATGCATATTAGCACAGCTCAAAGTCAGCACCTCCTCATTCCATACCTCATATACAACATCATCCTCTTTAGAACGGAGCTAACAGTATGAGCTCTGGAGGAAAATATAGCAGAATGTGTATCTTAGTTCCTTCTACTTCATATCCTGGGCCTGAATTTTTGTCATCTGTGAGAGTAGACATTCCTTATTTATAGAATGTTTGAAGGCTAAAAGAAGACAATGTTAGTTAAGAAGATAGCATGGTTTCTGGACCACAGCACATGTTTAATAAGTTCTGTCTACTGTGATGATTTCTATTTCTTTGAAAAGGTTTAAAAATCCTGGTTTGAATAGATGGGCAGAAGCCATTCTCCTCCTAGCTTTCAATAGTTGCATTCATCATCACAGAGTTGATTTTTGCTATAGGAATGTAACACAGATGCAAGCATCTCTAGAGACAACTGAATTGTGAGTTTAGTTGAGACTTGACAAGGCTTATGATGGTAGGATAGCTGAGGGCACTTTTCTTTCACAGACTCAAATTCTCAAGGAAGTGAAAACTCTAGAGATGGACAGACTTCCTTCCATCTATCTAAAAGTAACTCCCACTCTGACATGCATCATCATCCCCACGGGGTGGTACTACAGGATGGGGATGTCAATGAGATCAAGAAAGAATTACAATACCCATGCCCATCTTCCTCACATGGAGCTCAGCAGTTGAAAAGGCACATGTAAGGTACCTGCCTCCAAAGAGCTAGTTGCTTTCCATAAGTACTTCCTGTATGATAGGCCATCCAAAGACACCACATATCCTGCCCTTGCTAAAAGTGGACAAACCTGAAAGGCAAGGGCTATTATCTATTTCTACTGTGGAGGGAATTGAGCTTGGAACTAAGTTACTTGCCAAAGATAAAGTCATGTAATAAAGGCAGAATCTGGAGGGAGAACCTTATTATTATTTTTTTTCTTTTTTCTGATGCCACAGTCCAAATTCTTCTGGGTTTCAAATTCTAACATGCCTCCTTAATTTGTAACCTTCACTTTGACATTTATTAATCAATTGTTCTGCCAAAGTCCCCAGCTCCAGTTAATTTATTTTGGGTAGTGACACAGAGAGATGAAGTTTACCTGTCGGCAGGCCCTCCAGGACGAACACATGTGATCACAACCGGGCGAGATTTATTTCTATCATCATGAGCTCCCCCTAGCAAAGAAAAGGAAGGCTGCTTAAACATACTTTTGCTGTTGCCATTAAAAAATCACTTACAAAATGTCAGCAGAGACTGTACGGTGCATTTGTTGATGTATGGGGGGAAACGTACAACTTTCCTTCTGTCGTGTAACAGCCTTAAAGGTCTTACTCACTTTACATAGAATATGTTTTTGAAGTAACCCCTTCTGCAGTTCCCAAGAAACGCATGGCTGTTGTCAGGCTGATATGAAGCATATGACAGGTGGAAAGACGAAATAATTACAACAGTGGCCCAAGGAGGACAACTGTCAGTCATAAACAAAGCCCGGCTCTGCACACATGGTGCTGGTCATCTTGGTATGTAGCACATAGCAAAACCTACATATAAGTGGTACTCATCAACTAAAACTGCTTTATTATAACAAAGGTTTTAAATTCTGAATAATACCCCCAACTGATGTATATGCAAATGGAGTGAAACTGTATTCAATTAGCAATTCATCTTTTCATTCACTAAGTGCCACCTACATACCAGCTACTATTTCAAGTCCTGTATGATAAGACTCCTATGCATACACATAGATATTTGAACTTCTCAAAAATTATAGGAAGGATAGTTGGCAATATGACATCATCACTTGTCTTGAGATAGGGAATTCAATTATGTGTATTCATTTTATTTCTTGGTGACCAAGTGCCATTGGTTCAGCTTTTTGTGAGCAATAGGATTGGTTATTGATTAATCATACAACACAATAAGTAGTGGTGAATATTTGAATTAGCAGTATTTTTGTTGCAATTTTTCAATAATTAGGCTTGCATGTAAGTGTTTCAAGAGCATTTTCCTTCATACTTATACAACAAAACTAGATTTTTGCATACCACCTTAAGCCTAAATGACTTGTATAGAGATTTTTAAAAATTATATTTATTAGTTATTTTGCAAATAAATTTGAGAGTGACTATGATGATCATAGGGTTTGTTGTCAGTCTTAAAAATAAGCATCATGGGCTGTAGAGATGGCTTAGCAGTTAAGGTGTTTCTTGCGAAGCCTAAGGACCCAGGTTCTATTCCCCATAACACACATAAGTAGATGCACAAGGTGGTACATGCATCCGGAGTTTGTTTGCAGTGGCTGGAGGCTCTGGTATGCCCATTCTTTCTCTGCATCTCTATCAAATAAATAAAATAAAATAAATATATAAAAATAGGCATCATAGAAAAATGCAATAAATACTGCATGGAACCACATATCGAAGACTTAGTTTATCTTATGTAAAAACTATTTGGGATCTGAAGAGATGGCTCAGTGATTAAAGGAGCTTGCTTACAAAACCTGACAACCTGGGTTCAATTCCCCAGTACCGACATAAAGCCATATGTACAAAGTGGTACATGTGCCTGGAGTTCCTTTGCAGTGGCCAGAGACCCTGGCACGACAATTCTCTCTGTCTCTCTCTCCCCATCTCTCTGTTTGTAAATAAATAATAAATAAAAATATAAAAACTATTTGAGCATGTTATCAACTTGAGTGTGAAACTGACTGGACTATAATTCCCTGCAGACAGGGATGTTGTCTTATGATGCCAGGCTACTTATTGCTATAATGACATATTGATATGTACTTAGTAAACATGATTGACAGATCTGCTACATGTTTGGCTCAGATTAGAATCTAACATTTAGAACTCAGTCACTTAAGACAAGTGAATACATGTATTTCAGCTTTTGATGCATTTATATTTACTAAGATGCTTAGTTAATATTTTAACAATAATATTGATAGTGTTGACTCTGTAAAGTACAAAATGTTATAGGTAAAACAAAATCAATAAATGTGTGATGGTAAAAAATTCTTGATGCTTCTATAATTTCCTACTGAATCTCCTTGTCATACTAGGAATTAAGAGTTGATAATGTAGGGATAGTCTTTCAGGGATGAAATTGCTAATAAGAAAAACAAAAGCACAAAAAGCCAGAATTAAAGCTCAGAAAGGCTTTACAGACAAGTTTCAATAACCTGGAGTCTCGATTACCCGTGCCATTGCCAGATAAGAAAAGTAGAGCTGATGCACACAGGTACCCCAGGGATTATATTATCTTCAGTCCATTTTTAGACAGCTGCAATAACAAAATGTATTTCTGAAGAAATTAATTTTAAAAGTTGCTTAATCCTCATGAATTAAATCAAGCCATGTTCATCCACATTTCAGATTCAGCGATATAGCACAGGGAAAGGCTTAGCAGACATGTTGAAAGGTGATAAATCAGTAGGATGATTGTGAATTAACAAGGCTCACAAACAGGAGCTACTTGCACTGTATGAGTGGACAAAAAACAATGATGTTCATTTGGACTTAATTTGATTTCCATTTACTCTGTTATTTATTTAAAGGTAACTGTATGTCCTCAGTTTTTGAAGATGTCTTTCTGGTCTACTAATATCTCACTGAGAAATCTCTTAGAGTACCTGGTACATGATATTTTTAAAACACCACCTACCTCGTATCACAAAACCAAAGGTATTGCCTTCTTTGTGCAATGTGACCTCCACGGTTCGGAAAATAACACTTGATCCTTGCACCGCTGAAAGAGAGAGAGAAGTAAGTCTTCTAGATTATAGTAACAGTTCTTACTTTTTCAATGTAGCAAAATATGTTGTATATTGCATGTTCCTCTTGAAAATACATTTTTTTTGAGGTAGGGTTTCACTTTAGCCCAGGCTGACCTGGAATTCACTGTGTAGTCTCAGGGTAGCCTTGAACTCATGGCAATCCTCCTACCTCTGCCTGCCAAGTGCTGGGATTAAAGGTGTGCACCACCATACCCAGCTATTGAAAATATTTTTTTGAGTAAAAAAAATCTCAGTTATTGCCAGGGAGACCTAGAAGAACTAATTGTATGGGCACACAAAGACTGCAAATAGTTATCTGCAAGAATGACTCATACCAGCCCAAGCAGAATTAAAATCATAGAAAGTTCCTTTCCTCCTGAATAGAGAGCTTCCAGATAGTGGGTGGTATTTATATTGTTTAAACTCTATATAACAAGAAAGACAATCTTCAACAAATAGAAATGGTTTCCCTTTGTGAAATACAAAACAGTATGCATTTTTATAAAGCCTATGAAACAACTTCTATATTTTTATTTTCACAGATAGCATAGAAAGAAAAAACATTTTTCTCAGATTACTATCAATAGATTGGTTGATGCAAATAAATGCTCCTACATATAAATACCTATTAAACAAAGACATCAGCAATCCAAATGAAACTTGGCAAACTAAAGAAATCTTAAGTTACATTCAAAATATTACAACTAAGAAAATAAAGATCTACTTAATCTTACTTGCTAGCACCATGCTTCTGTTGTGTGCCTGTTTATGGCTCTTGTTTCACAGAATGAAACTGCACAGCCAAGTTGCAATCTCTAATTACATTATACACATGTATGAGCATATACGTTATGTGAAGGCATAGTCACTAAAATATTCTGGAAAACCGCTTATAGGAAATGAATAATTCTGCCTGTATAACATAAAACTGCTACATTTGAAAACAAAATTTCAACAAATTAGCATTTTATCCTTATGATTTTATTCATGATGATTTTATTCATGGAGAAAGAAAAATGTATGTGGTGTACAGAAGTAAAAAAAAAAAACTTGTACAAGGAGTAACTGGTTTGAAGTAATACATCACTTACTTATGCGACAGTAAACAATCATTCAAAGAAAGGCACACATAGTGGTACATGTCTGAAATTCCAGTACTTGGGAGGCTGAGGAAGGAAGGTTGCAATTTGTAGACTGGCCTGGGCTAACATAGTGAGTTCTAGGCTAGCCTATGCTATATAGTGAGACCCTATCTCAAAAAAAGTACAATGATGTCTAATGCCAAATTCATTATCAATTAAGCCTTTTATACTGTTTCTAGATCCTAAAACATTTATCATGTAAAACTATCAAGAAAGAACATATGACTTAAGATTCTTGAATTATATTTTTTGACTGTACAATGGTATGAAATATAAGGCATACAACATTCCATTTTTATGTTCAGTATAGTATTCAATAAATGACATAAATATATGGCAAATAAAATTTGAAAGTGATTTTGCCCAACCATAGGCTGGTATAAGTGTTCTGAACATGTTTAAGGTAGACCAGGCAATTTTTGGTAGGTTTGATTTATTAAAAAGCATTGTATCTCCACAGTGTTTCCAACTGAGGATGGGTTTATCAGAACCTAATTCCACCTTAAATCAAAGAGCATCTGACTACAGACAAAATTTAAAGGCACCATTGAAAGATAATTACCTTTCCATAGGAACTAGATAGTGGTTTTAAGTAAGCATGCATTACAATATTTTTTTATTATCAGAAAGTTCAAACCCTGAAAGAGAATGAATAAAAACTACAGATTCAGGCAGGGCATGGTGGCGCACGCCTTTGATCCAAGCAGTCAGGTGGCAGAGGTAGGAGGAGTGGAAGGCCACCCTGAGACTACATAGTGAATTCCAGGTCAGCCTGGGCTACAGTGAGAGCCTTCCTCAAAAAACAAAAACAGAAAACAAAAAAAAAATCAAAAACTTACAGATTTAAAGTCATAAAACATGACTGGGACACAAAGGCAGGCCACAGTTCACTAGGCAGGGACAAGGGACATACAATATAAGAAGAACTTGGATCTGCTGAAAAATAGCATAGACTCACAGCTGAACAAATGCTTTACTACATGGCTGATTTAATTGAATGCCATATTCTTGCTATCCGGGGAATTTCAGTTTATTCTAATCAACTAGGAACAGTCTGCACAAACAGATGAGAGTTGAGGGATAGTTTTAATTAAATGAAAAATGAAATTGGGCTTAAACCAAGTGTTTCCTTATTTTCCTGACCCAACAAGCCACTTGGAGAAGAAACTGGTTTAGAAGACAACATATTCATTCTATTGGTGAGTGAGGAAACAAAGATGTGGTGTGAAATAACTGATGAGCATCTACTGTGTTCCCAGAACTCTGCAAAGTGGTTTGCAAATATTATTTTACTTAATCGTTAAATCATCCTTCAATTATATATACAGCCACATTCCAATTCTGGGCCACCTGCGCTTGCTGGCTGGATGCACGCTCTGGGAATGTAAAGTGCTGCAAGTTTCATCTTGCTTTTGCTACATATTGCTGACCAAAGAAATCTTACAGCCAAGACTAGAGTCACTGTGAAGACTAAGGGGAAAGAGATAATCCACAGCTTTAGATCATCTGTACATGACTCTGTGATCAACAGTGATAAGTGTGAACTCTGACTACATTTTAATATGATTAACCAAATACACTGGATCTGTACTGTATGGCTTTTATTGGCATGGCAGGCTCCTGTGGGCTAGGTTTTCACACCCATTATTTGTCCAAGTGTCTGGTTTTTACCCTGTGAGATGAGGGCCATGCAGGCAGAGGCTGGAAATGTGCTCATGAGGGCCAGCTCATCCTCTTGTTCCTCTGCCACAGGAAGAACATCCTCCTTGGAAGTGATGTGAATGTGGACTCAGCCCCACAATGAACTACACAGGAAATAAGGTGACCCGCCTCTCTCCTTCGCTACCACCACCTATCATCTGTCTGTGTTAGAATTCAGAAGGCTGTCCAGTGATATGCTTCCACACATGTATTTTAGTTAAGAAAGGATTTCTTTGGATGGATAGCTAGTGTGACACAGCTGATAGTTTAATAGGGAGGACTGCCTTTGCCAATCACAGTGTCGGACATTTTTAATTAAATGTGGCAAATTTGTTGTTCCAAGGTTTAGATGGGAAGTATTTAAATAAACATGGTAGAAATGAAAGTCTTTCTGACTATTTAGGCTAATGATGAAGAATGTCAAGTGTTAGTGGGAAATGGATGGGAATTATTTATCATTTCAAAATTTATAGGTATTATGCGACCACAGCTTGATGGCATTTCTCTGGATCAATGTTTGTGGCATGGATATCTATGGCAGTTTGCTCATTCTAAGTGGAATCTAAAAGCAGCATATAATTTTCAAATTAAAAAGAACTATTGAGCCAGACGTGGTGCACACACCTTTAATCCCAGCACTCAGGAGGCAGAGGTTGGAGGATCACTGTGAGTTCAAGGCCACCCTGAGACTACATAGTGAATTCCAGGTCAGCCTGAGCTAGAGTGAGACCCTACCTCAGAAAAACAAAAAACCCCAAACAAACAAAAAACTATTGAGCTTATGTTGACAAATCATTTCATTTTCATAAAAATCTGAGTGTTAGGAAAGATACAAGGATTGCCCAAGGTCAAACATCAAGGTTTCCTCTCTCAGATCACTGACACACACATCCAGTCCTCCAGGTCCTCTTGAACGCTAGGCTCTGACTGCTATGATCTGGAGAGAGCTCCTGGCCTTGGCCTTGGGTGGCTTGTTATTTCGCAGTCAGATCTGCTCCCAGGGCCTCAGCTTCAATGCTTGCTTGGCATCAGTGGTCTGAACTAAGTGAAGGAGGCTTGTGAATGTCTCAGCCTCCCTGAATTGAAAGAGTTCTTCAAACCTGATTAAAATAGACAAAGATCATCCTTGGAGAACAGACCTCTTCAATCTGAATTTCACTATGGAAGATACTTTTGTGTTTAAAAAATATGTTTTTTCAGGCTAGAGAGATTGCTTAGCAGTTAAGGTGCTTGCCTGCAAAAAAAAAAAAAAAACCGGTTCGATTCCCCAGGTCCCATGTAAGCCAGATGCACAAGGAGGCTCATGCGTCTATAGTTCGTTTGCGTGGCAGGATGCCCTGGTGTGCCCATTCTCCCCGCCCCCATCTGCCTCTTCCTCTCTCTTTATCTCAAATAAATAAATAAAAATATTTTAAAAACATTTTTTTCTTTCTTCCATCAGTTTTCTTGCATGAGGAAAAAGCCGGTATTACCAAGTCACAGTAGGTTTATACTCCTAACGCTTTCTGATATCAACCTTCTCTTTGACTCTACTGGTGAGGGCACATTGGCTGACGGTACACCTCTCTTTCAGAAGACTGCAGCAGCCTTCAAGCATATATAGTCTTGGATCTCTTCTCCATTTAGCTTTCAGATTGATAAATCTAAAAAGTCTGATGTTATGATGCAGTGTAAAGAGCCTCTAAGAGCTCCTCATTTTCCTCTTCAAGCCATCTAACATGGGCCTTACCATTTTGTTCCTATTAACCTCACTGGACTCATCCCTAAGGCCTCTCAGTGTTCCTGCAACTCCACTCGCAGTTTAGCCCATGACCGCACCTTACCCTGTCACGCCCTTGCCAGGACCTTGGCATGGAATGTTACTTTTTCTCCTCACTTTGCACTCTCTCCTCCATACCCCTGTAAGTTCCAAATCCGGAAAAGTCCTGGGTACTGGGAAAATCTCTGTTCTGGGCCTTGCCCCTGAAAGCTGTACTAACCTTCTTTAGAAAGGGAATATGAGCCGGGTGTGGTGGCGCATGCCTTTAATCCCAGCACTCAGGAGGCAGAGGTAGGAGGATCACCATGAGTTCGAGGCCACCCTGAGACTACAGAGTGAATTCCAGGTCAGCCTGGGCTAGAGTGAGACCCTGCCACGAAAAACCAAAAAAAAAAAAAAAAAAAAGGGAATATGTTTTAATGATACTTATACACAGGAAAATGCAAATGTATAAACAGGGATCATTAGCTCTAAGTATGAATGTTTTGTAAATTCTTTGGCAATGAATTCAAAAATGTCCCTCAGTGTAAGAATAGTAACTTAATATTTACCACTAATAAAATTACCAAATATATGACAATGATCAAAAGGATGGTCATGTGATCACTGAATCCTTATAAACATAGCAATGCCTACAACTATTTTATTGGTGGGAAACCAAAGCTCAGAGAATTTACATTACACACTGACTTCTCTAATCTCATCCCTGAGCTTCAAAGACCATCTCTATTCCCATGTCTATTTACATTGATATATCTTGCCCAAATGCCAAACCACATTGTCAACCCCTTTCTTTTATTTCCTTGTGCGTGCCCAATGCTTAACTATTATTTCCAACAGTGACCTTTTAAAAATATTTCATTTATTTATTTATTTGAGAGATAGAGAGAAAGAGGCAGCTAGAGAGAGAATAGACACGCCAGGGTCTCCAGCCACTCTAAATGAACTCCAGATGCATGCACTACCTTCTGCATTTGGCTTATGTGGGTACTGGGGAATTGAACCTGGGTCCTTCCTTAGGCTTTGCAGACAAGTACTCTCAATGCTAAGCCAATCGCTCCAGCCCCAAACAATGACCTTTTGATCTTCCCTGAGTTAGCTCTCCCCAAATTCTTGCCTACTCCCATTAATGGCAACTGTATCTCTCCAGTTTCTCAGGTTCAAAGCTTTGGGGTTATTCCTGACTCCTCTCTTTCTGTACAACCCAGCTCAAATCCATTAGGAAACTTGGTTGACTCTGTCTTCAAAACAGATCCAGAATCCTCCATCTCTCCCTTGGATCACTGCCCCAGCCTCCCAAATTGTCTACCAGCCTCCCCTGTGCCCCCTGCAGCCGGTTCACAGCAAATCAGCCAGAGAGAGCATTTGGAAATACACGTGAGATTCTGTGTGCCCTTGTTCCACACCAGACAATGTCCACTGTTTCATTCAGAGAATAACTTGAGGTGCTCCCATTAGCCTGAAGGGACACACCTTATCTCTTACATTTTGACAGAGTTTCTTTATTTTTCTTTTTTCCCTGTCTTTCTTTCTTTCTTTCTTTCTTTCTTTCTTTCTTTCTTTCTTTCTTTCTTCCTTCCTTCCTTCCTTCCTTCCTTCCTTCCTTCCTTCCTTCCTTCCTCTCTATCTATCTGTCTATCTATCTATCTATCTATCTATCTATCTATCTATCTATACACACACAGAGAGAGAGAGAGAGAGAGAGAGAGGGAGAGAATGGGCGTGTCAGGGCATCAAGCCACTACAAACGAATTCCAGACACATACACCACCCATAGACAATGTGGCTACCACCAACACATCTTTACCACAAGTCAGTCTCAATCTGTTTTTCATTTTATCCTCATGAATAGGCAGGTGAGCAGGTGGACAGAGCCACACATGTGCTTCTATATGGGTCCTGGAGAATCGAACCTGGGTTCTTAGGATTCTCAAGTAAGAACCTTAACTGCTAAGCAGTCTCTCCAGTCCTTGAGTTTCTTAAGTCTCTTCCTACTCATTTTGCGACAGCCACACTGCTGTTCTTAATGTCTTTTTCACTTTTTCTTTTTGCATGTGCATATAATGTGTATGTATATGGCATGTATGTGTGTTCATGGTATGAGTGGAAGTATGCATGTGCCTCAGCATCGATGCGGAGGTCACAGGACAGTTGCGGGTGTTGATCCTCGCCTTCTACCTTGCTTGACTCAGTGTCTCTTATTTCATTGTTCATTGCTGTGTTTGCCAGGCTAACTGCCCCTAGAGCTTCTCGTCACCACTCCTACCTCTGCCTTCCTTCTCACCCTAGGCATGCTGAGAATGCAAATGCTAGTACTACAGCATCTTGCTTTACATGGGTACTGGGGCTTTGAACTTTGGTACTCATGCTTGCCCAGCAAGTGCTTTATCCACTGAGCCATTTCCCAAGCCCAGGACTGACTGTTTTTGCTTCCTGGAACAATCTTCCAGAAATTCATACAGCAGGGTGGAAAGATGGATTAGTGGGCTAAAAGCACTTGTTCGCAAAGCCTGACAACCTGGGTTTGATTCCTCAGTACTCACGTAATGTCAGATACACAAAGTGGCACATGCATGCATCTGGAATTCTTGTACAGTGGCAGGAAACCCTGGTGTGCCCATTATCTCTTTCTCTCTCTCACATTCTTTCTCTTAAATAAATAAATAAAGAGGAAAAGAAGAAATAATGTTCATCCAATTACCTCCTCCAAGTTCTGGACCAATGTCAACTTTTCAGTGATTATTACTAACACACCTTCTCCTTGCTCTGATTTCTTTTTCTGATAATTTTCCTGACCCTAGTGTATACCTCTGCCATTGCTATAAGGGCACTGATGACTCAAGGCAAAGAGAGAAGAGACCCAGCTTTTCAGCCTCTGGGTTGTGATTACTTACAGACTGGTGGAAGCTCATACTCGACCTCAAGAACCACTCTTTCCCCAACATTCTTCAGCAAGCTGATGATCTCATCGTGGCGGAATTTGGCCAGGTTGATCCCATTCACTGCTTTGATGTAGTCGCCCACATCCAGCTGGTCACTTCTGCAAGACAGACAGCGTCGCTACCATGGACACATCTTGTCCACACAGGTCAGTCTCAATCTGTTTTTTACTTTATCCTCATAAATAAGCAAGTGAGCCTGTGGACAGAGCAGATTCCCTGCTTCCTAGGAAATGACAGGCCCTTAAGGAAAGCAGAGCATCTGAGTGCTGGTGAGAGTCAGTGGGGTCCCACCTACTCACACCAGCCAGCGTACCTTAGAAGCCTTGCTGGGCTCACACCACTATCTCTGATTTGCTGTCCTAACTGTTTGAACCTCTTAGTGTAAAAGCACCATAAAACAAAACAAAGATAAAGTTTTTTTTGTTGTTTTTGTTGTTGTTGTGTTCTTGCTTGGCCCTTTGAGGGTTGGTTCTCTGAGGCTGGCTCTTGTTCCTGGATACCTTATGGGTTTCCTTCTTGTTCCCCAGCACTTTCACTGATCACCTTTTAGACATTTCACAGCTTCCAATGCCTCTAGTGAGAGTGGGCCAGGGACAAGGAAAGGGTCAGCATATTTTGATTTTCACTATTTTTTAAGGATATATAAGATTTATTATTTATTTGTAAGCAGAGATAGAGAGAATATAGAGAGAATGGGCATAACAGGGTTTCCAACCGCTGCAAACAAACTCCAGATGCATGTGCCACCTTGTGCATCTGGCTTTACGTGGGTACTGGGGAATTGTGCCCAGGTTGTTAAGCTTTGCAGACAAACACCTTTAACCACTAAGCCATCTCTCCAGCCCCTGATGTTTTACTATTTCTATGTTTTAACAAAACAGTACTTATTACTGAGCAGGACTAACATGAAGAGTATTGGGGAAGAAGAAATTACAGGGGAGCATTGGAATTTGGAGGCATTCCATCCCTGCCTTTCCTTATCACCACTATAGAGCTCAGCTGCACTGAGGTGTTTTTTGGTTTTTGTTTTTTTTTCTAACTTGACTTCTAAACCAAGAGCAGGAAGTAAAATCAATGATGGAAGTGAAGTTTGTGTCACTGGTAAGGACCTTCATTGACAACTCCTCCCCAGATAGAGATACCTAATGCTAATGCATTTACTTTATATAAACCCAGGTCCAGCTGTCCCACAATGGGACTAGGAGGCTGCCTAGTCCACCTACTGCAGTACTTGCCGCCACTGTCACCGTCCTGTAGCCATTTTCTGGAATGAAACACTCTCTCGTGAAGGGGGGACAGAAGTTAAGAGTTACGAGACTGTCAAGTCCACTCCCCAAAGTCACATGAACAGTCACAGTCACTGGGAGAGAGGAGATGCTCAGGCCGCCAAGCTGCCTGCAAACTGTGCGGAGCACCAGGAGTGCAGCGCTCACGTTGTCAGCCATGCTGGGGTGGGCATTTCACTCTACACGGGGTGCTGAGTCACATACAGTTTTGTAAGGAGTCCTTCACATGTACTCCTGCAATTAACCTTAATAAGCTAATTTTCTTTTCTTTTTAAAAATTATTTATTTACTTATTTATTTTTGGTTTTTCCAGGTAGGGTCTCACTCTAGCCCAGGCTGACCTGGAATTCACTTATGGAGTCTCAGGGTGGCTTCGAACTCACAGCAATCCTACCTCTGCCTCCCGAGTGCTGGGATTAAAGGCACGTGCCACCATGCCTGGCAAAAAATTTATTTTTATTAGTTATGTACATACTCAGTACGGAAACAACGCATGTCAGTGCCACCCTTTCCCTCATCCCTGCCCCTTTTCCCAATGGACCTTCCTCATGGGGGATGCAGGTTGTCCCCGTGTGGATTGTGAGTTGAGCTCACTGATTTTCTAAGGTAGACTTGGGTAGAAGAGTTTCTTTGGTCTGTAACCAATGTCCTATCTGGAGTGAAAAGACTTTAAAAAACAAACAAACAAACAAACATGTTTTATTCATTTATTGATTTAATAGAGAGGGAACGAGAAAGAAGCAAATGGGAGAGAGAATGGGCATGCCAGGGCCTCTAGCCACTGCAAAAGAACTCCAGATGCATGTACCACCTTGTGCATCTGCCTTACATGGGTTCTGGGAAATTAAACTTGGGTCCTTAAGCTTCATAGGCAAGTGCCTTAACTGCTAAGCCATCTTTCCAGCCCTTTTTAAAAAGATGTATCTCCAGGAAAAGCCACACAACTCCCTAGCTGGACTGATGCTCAGGACTACAAAGCCTCCTAAAACTTACTTAGGAGTGCTTCACTATTATGCAGTACATTTGCCTGCAAATATCACTTTCATTATATCTTCTCTCCTTAAACAAATTTTAAATTCCTTTAGAATGGAACCTTTTTTTCTTTTTTTCAAGGTAGGGTCTCACTCTGGCCCAGGCTGACCTGGAATTCACTATGTAATCTCAGGGTAGACTTGAACTCATGGTGATCCTCCTACCTCTGCCTCCCGAGTGCTGAGATTAAAGGCCACTATACCCGGCCTAGAACAGGAATTTTTGTGTTGACTTACTATATCTAAAAGTGCTAGTCTTTTGAAATAAAATATTTGGAGATTTTGATGTTTAATATAACTGGTATAATACTACTTTTAGTTAGGGCACTGATTCAACTACCAATAACACCCTTTCCCCACTTACTTGGGAGCTGAGGAAGCATGAAGCTCAATACCATGGCCATGACTACTATAAATTCAAGGAGGCTCTTGGTATGGGAAGAAGTTTCTTAAAGCCTAAGAGAGGTGGATTGAGATGCAAACATGCTTCCAATTATAAAGGAATCAGCTGGATTAATCTTATATATTATACAAGCAAGTTGAATAGCCAAAGTAATCACTATTTCAGGTGCTACATTACAAGGTAAGAACTCTAAAATTTAACTTGGGGGCTGGAGAGATGGCTTGGCAGTTAAGATGCTTGCCTGCAAAGCCAAAGGACCCAGGTTAGATTCCCCAGACATGTGTAAGCGAAATGCACAAGGTAGCACCTGTGTCTGGAGTTCGTGTGCAGCAGCTGAAGTTCCTTGTGACCCCATTCTCAATCTCTTTATTTCTCTCTCTCTCTCTCAAATAAATAAAATGAAATTATTAAATAAAATTTAACTTGAAATTTTTGGACTATGGACAATAATATTAGGGCCCAAGGGTTTAAAGAACATTAACCTTACTTTTTGGGGAGGGAGAAAGGAGTTTTCAAGATAGATAGGGTCTCACTCTAGCTGAACTGGGATTCACTGTGTTATCTCAGGCTGGCCTGGAACTCACAGGGATCCTTCTACCTCTGCCTCCCCAATGCTGGGATTAAAGGTGTGCCCTGCTACACCCAGCTAACCTCACCTTTAATAAACCTGATCATCTCATCCTCCCCCACTGAGGTTTATCTTTAGTTAATTAGTTCATATACTTATTTATTATTTTTGTGGTGCTGGGGCTTGAACCCAGAGGCCCACACATGCCGAATGACACCCCCAACACCTCTGACCTCCACTCCGAAGTAAATTTACACTGTGTCCATAAAGCAAGTCCACCCCTGCCTAGCATGCAGAACATTCTGTCTTTGGTTATAACTTGGAAACTTACTGTTCACAGGAAGAAGGACAAGTGAGAACTCCCTCCCCGAGGTCTATCCTTTGGGAAACGGTATCTTAGTCTTGGTGAAAAGGAAAGTGACATTAGTAGAAAAGGAATTTTTTTCGTGGAGACTTGAGTGGGGCCTCCCTCTCTTCCTCACTAGCCACTCCTCTTTGGGGCGCTCAGTCACCTCCTATAGACCGTCTGCTTCATATTTAGATGGGCCAGGCCATCACATCCGCATTGCAGCTCGTCTTGGTTCAGAGGCACAGCCAGATCTATAGCCAAAGAATCACGTGGAAACTGAAGCCTGTGAGGTCCTGGCTGCTCCTGAGAGGACCCAGAACTCTCCAGTGACTCCCGCAGATCTGGGAAGCAGCTTTGGAAACAAGCCTGCTGGGCTTCAGTTGGGAGGCGCTGCCTGGCAGATGGCAGCTGTCATTTATTTATCAGTGCCCTTTCCTGAAAAAGCTTTAATTTCTGAACCAGTCCCACCCCTTTCCTTCTTCTCTGTCTCCTCATGAGGCAGTTACCTGGCAGCAATTCCTCCCTGCCGCAGGTTGGACACTCTTGGCTTGCCATCTTTGTCAATTCCTCCAGACACTGTCAGGCCGAGGGTGGTACCTTCCTTCTTCATCAGCTCCACCACGGTGGAGCCCTTAAATTCCTCTGCAAAAGAGAAGCATCTATGCATTAGATGACAGTGAAACCACTGTTGACATTTGCTTTTTGTGGGTTTAAGTGACATCGCCCCACAAGCTCCCCATTTTCTTCTACGAGAAAAGACTTGTGTGACTTGCTTTCACTGTAAATTGCAAGGTATCTCATGACAATATACATGCAGGTGATGCTGAAGAAGGCATCCCAGGGGAGGTGACTGCAGCAGCACCAATGGGCCAGTCCACGCTGGGTTGACAATAAGTGGTATGACTTGTCTTATGCACCAATGACCCTTATTACCAACGTTCACCTTTTGTTCTCTGTCACACCCTGGGGACTTTCTCTGGTTTCTCTTCTTGTCACTCGAAATACAGCAACTGAAGGTTGTTTATCAAGCAAGGGGGAACAAATTTTAAACAATCATATAACTGCATATATTGTGGTAATAACAGAATCCAAGTGCATGGTGCATTTCAGCTGAGGAAGCATACCTACAGAGGAGAGCTCTCCAGAAGTTTAAGGAAAAATACTGTCAACTCTATTTGTCTTTCAAAATCAATGTGAAGGGCCACGAAGATGGCTCAGGCAGTAAAGTGCTTGCCTAACAAGCATGAGGACCTAAGTTCAGTCTTCAGCATCCATGTAAGAATGCTGGACTTGGTGGTATATGTCTTTAATCTCTGCACTGGGGTGGGGGTGGAATGAGAAAGGCAGATTCCTGGCTATCAATACTATCTTAGAAGTTTCTGTGTTGTCCTTCCCCCCTTTGCTGCACACATACTTTCTGAGTACAGATGAGGAAAGCAGATGGCTCCCCAATGTCTCCTGAGTCAGGGGTGATGAACTTTTAGAATTCCAAAGACACTCCTATTAAAATGCAAACACCACCTTGCTTTTTCTATGCCACTTTAAAAAATATTTTATTTTTATTTATTTATTAGGGAGAGAGTGAAAGAGAGAGAGAGAGAAAGAGAGAGAAAGAGAGAGAGAGAATGGGCACACCAGGGCCTCTTGCCACTGCAAATGAACACCAAATGCATGTGCCACCATGTGCATCTGGCTTACGTGGGATCTGGAGAATTGAACCTGGGTCCTGAGGCTTCGCTGGCAAGCAACTTAGCCACTAAGCCAGCTCTCCAGCCCTCTATGCCATTTTTTTTAAATAAAAGATAATATGTATACCTTTGCTCTTTCCTTAATTATACCTATTTGTTAATTTCAAAAATCTTTATGAGTGTTTGTTGCACATATATTTAAATTGTTGTAGCTGATTCGTTATCCACCAAAGAATGAAAAAAAAAAATAAAATCATGTAAGGAAAAGAAATAATCTCTCATGGGGAAAGGAAGCAGGGGGCATAAGGCCATTATTTTCCTCAGTGAACAGAGAGGGTCATTCCATGTAGAGCTGTCAGGATTGCCTGGACCTATGATTTCAGCACCTCAGAACATCATCACAGGAAGCCTGCTGTTCCATGGGAGTTTCATGAGGCTGTATAGTTTCATTGCCCCTAAAATTAGAGGCTAAGGAAAAGGCTATGAGTGTATATGATGTCAGCTTCTTCCATTATAATTCTTACTAGAGACCAAATAAGAACTGAAATTTAAGAATCAAGTGGAAGGTTCTTCACGTCATTTCCCAGAGGCATTTGTATTCAAGTCTATCAGTGTTTCATCAGTGCCTCCTTAAAGCAAAAGAAAACAACTGGTGACAAATAACTTGTTGTGATGCCCACACAAGTGCAATAGTGGCACACAGCCATGGTGGGGAAACAACTGCTCTCCATTCGGCTAATTGATCTCCTCAGTGGTACGGGACCCATAGCTGGAGCTGGGAACAAGTCAGAACCATATCCAAACATAAGCCCACTCACCAATATCAAGCTACCATCAATCATGGGCTACAAAAGGGCCTACACCTATTAAATTCTCTATATAAAAAAGTAAGGGTTATCTCTTTTGTCCTGGTGCTAATTTACTCTCCTTTGGAGAATCTGCTTCTCTTTTTCAGATAGATGTAGATCCTAAGGACAGAGCCACCCCATCATACCTCCAAAGGGCCCCGGCTGAAACTAAGAAAAATTGGAGAAACAAGCAAGGGGGCTGTTTTCTTGGTGAACCAGGTACCAGCACAAGGGGGAAGGAGATTAACACAGAGAAAAATCAACTCCTACCAAATCAGAGAGCCAGAGCCTCAGAGGCCCCCAATACCTCATCACTGAAGTAGACCAAAAATGAACCCAACATGGCTCAGGGAAATTTTGCGGAAGAGGGGGTGGAAAGAATGTCAGAGCCACATGTTGGGTCATGATATGCAGAGACATTTATCTTACACATAATTGTGGGCTAACTCCACAATGCATGACCCATATACCTCAACAAGGAGGGGCCAAGGGGAGGGGGTAGGTCACAGATGAGCCTAATAATAGTACCAAACTGACTGTATTTGCTTAATACAAAACTAACTAATAAAGAAAAAAAAAAGTAAAAAAGAAAAAAAAAAAAAAGAAAACAACTGTTGAGACGTACCATAGAAACTTGTATGGGCCTAAACATATAGCTAAAGGTACCAACTTAACAGACAATTCTGACAAATCCTTGTTGGTAGAAAGCAAGGTATAAATTGTTAAGGAATAAAGTGAATAATTAAAGTAATCAAGATGACACAGTATATGGTGGCCGTTTGTAACACAGAGGTAGGAGGTGCCTAATGATTTTTCCCAAGTAAAACATTCTCTGGATTTTCTAAAAAAATGTACAGTGATGATTTTTCTTCAAATTTCATTGTGTTATTTTTTCCTGCACAATTCGTAATAGCTAAGAGCTGGAATCAACCCAGATGTCCATCATTAGATGAATGGATAACCAAGATGTGGTAAATCTACATGATGGAATTCTACACAGCAGTAAGGAAAAATGACACAATGAAATTTGAAGAAAAATGGTCAAACTTGGAACGGATCATTCTCAGTGAACTCACCCAATCACAGAAAGATAAATGTCGTATAGTCTTACTCCTCTATGACTCCTAACCTAAATCTACCCGAGATGCTGACATACCTAATAAGCATCTCGAGGGCCGGACAATACGGAGGGTGGGGCGGGAGGGAAGGGAAAGGGTGGGGATGGAGGACACAAAACTGGACCCAAATGGCAATGGTACCATAAAAGTTTACATCCTAAAAGACAGACTAAATGGTTGAACCTTCATCAGGTCCTTAGAGGGAACAGCTGAATTACAAGGCCCTGGAGAGGGTATGATGAAGACCGACTTTAGTCTTCTCCTCTCTCTCTCTCTCTCTCTCTCTCTCTCTCTCTCTCTGTCTCCCTTTTCTATCTCTTTTTACTTATCTTTTTCTTCTTTCTCTTCTTGGGTGCTGGCCTGTAACTCCCAGTACCAGCATATGGCTAACATACACAATGAGCTGTTGAGCAGAGAGACCTACAAGGTTTCCCAAAAGAAGACAGATTTCTGTCAGAGTACTTGATGACACACCAAAGGTTAGTGGTAAGACCCTAATGCTGAAGACACCATATGTTATTGGTATGGAACATGAAGAGACATGGCTGGAATCTGGAAGAGAGTCAGTCCCCAGACAGTTAGCTTGTTTAGTGCCAGAAGGTGCTGCATGAGTGACTGGGGGAAAACAACATCTATCCAAACAACTCGTGGCCTAAGCTACTGGGCAGCAACCAACCTGACATGATGCTCACACAAGTGCAATAGTGGTGCACACCAATGGTGGCAAACCAACTGCTTTTGATTTGGCTGACTGATTTGCTCAGTGGAACAGAACCCATAGCTAGAGCTGGGAATCAAGTCAGCACCATATCCAAGAAAGAGCCTGCTCTCCATTATCAAGCTCCCACCAATTGTAGGCTACAAGAGGGCCTACACCTATTAACTTCTCTCTCTAAAAAAAAAAACAAACAAAGGTTCTCCCACTAACTTCACTCTCTGCTGGAGAATTTGCTTCCCTTTTTCAGATGGACACAGAATCTAAGGAGAGAACTGGCCCATCACTCCTCAAAAGGGCCCCAGCTGAAACTAAGAGTATTTGGGGAAATGAGCAAGAGTGCTGCTTCCTTGGTGAACCTGGTACCAGCACAAGGGTGAAGGAGATAGACACAGAGAGTACTCAACTCCTACCAAACCAGAGATCCAGAGACACAGAAGCTCCCAAGACCTCATCACTGAAGCAGAACTAAAATGAACCCAACATGGCTCAGGGAAATTTGCAGAAGAGGGGGCAGAAAGAATGTTACAGCCACACATTCAGTCATTTTGCACAGAGATGTTGCCTCTTACTCATAACTGATGGCTAAACTCACAATGTAGGACCCATATTCCCCAAGGAGGAGGGTCCCTGCAGAGGGGGGAGGAGGCTGTATACACTTTGTACATAACTAATAAAAAAGGTACAGTAATGTTGTATAATGAAACATTGGAATTTAGATCTTTATTATTATTATTTTTAATTTTTTAATTTTAGAGAGAGAGAATGAGAATTGGCATGCCAGGGCCTCAAGCCACTGCAATCGAACTCCAGATGCTTACACCACCTAGTGGGCATGTGCGACCCTGCACTTGCCTCACCTTTGCATCTGTCTAACGTGGGACCTGGAGAGCTGAATATGGGCCCTTTAGCTTCACATGCCAAACCAACTCTCCACCCTGTGGAATTTAGATATTTATGTGAAGAGTCAGATGCATGTGCTTATCATATCATACTAGCCACGTGAGAAGTAGGTTTTGATTCATAAAACCTTCATTCTTATCAGTTTTTTTTTTCTTTTTGTTGTTGTTATTGTTGTTTTTGAGGTAGGTTCTTACTCTTTCCCAGGCAGACCTGGAATTCACTATGTAGTCTCAGGCTGGACTTGAACTAATGGCCATTCTTCTACCTCTGCTTCCCCAGTGCTAAGATATAAAGGCATATACCACCATGCCTATCTCTTTTTCAGGTTTTTAAGGATTGCTCACTGCATAATAGAAGATACCATTTCATGAAGGTTTGCTCTTATAACAAAACAATACAGGCAGAATCTCCCCTCCCCCCAAAGAAAAAACCCTAGAAAACCTTCTTATTCTTTGAAACATAAATCCATTGATCTGCCTACTTTAAAAACTGGTAATAGTCAATTGCCCTCTCATTTAAAAATATTTGAAATCTTGTCCTTGAGCTAGTTTTAGCATGGAGAAAGAAAATATGTCTGCCTCAGTTAACTGCATAATTTGTGTAGTCACTGATTCAGTAAATCATCAAATGTCTATGAGGAGACAAAACAACCCAACTCAAAGATGGAGGAAGTCAAGGCCATTTTGCTCGCCATGCTCCCAAGGTTAGTGGCAGAAGCAAAGGAACAGAAGCTGCAGGGCAGTGTGGGTTGCGAGGAAGGCAGGCAGAGGAGATCATCCTGGAAACAAGAAAAGCCGAAGGCGTGAGCTCCCAGATGCAGCATCGATGTCACACTTTAGCCTTCCAACCAATCTGCTGCACTTATTGATTAGGGTTAGCGGAGCAGCACAGACCGAGGGAGAAATATAAATTAGGCAAAGCTTGGGAGTAAAGACAGACTATTGTTGCAAGAAAATGTGCTAAACCACAAAAAAATCTAATTACCAACAAGTGTTTTTAGTCTCCAAGGAATTGATTAAACATGATATGGGTGTTTCCAAAAGGGATGGGAGAGGAGAAGAGGTCTGAGAGAGGGAAGAGTCTGCATCTGGGATTTGCTTTCTAACTTACAGGCTCTTCTCAAACCATCAATCATTTCATGACTTTTTTGGTACTTAATGTTTGCATAATGATCTAATGGGAGAGACGGATGGAGACAGATGCATTCATTTGCATGTGTTCGCCTATATATCAGGGCTCACTGAACAAACAGCATAGTAAAACAGGGGAACTTAGGCAGGTTAGTAGTACTGACAATTTCCCTTTTGTGATTTAAGTTGCAAATATTCCTCCTCTAAAGAAGAGGACCTCACAGCAAAAATCATACTCCCTCTAATTAGCAAGCAGTTCAGGGAAGAGATGATGGCCGACTGGTAAGGCATGAGATGGTTCTGGATTTGATGTCTTCCTTAATCACCATATTTAATTATCATAGAAAAGACATTGAAGCTTACATCTGTACCACTACTTACTCAACATATCAACAAGAATCTTACCAGTGGTACGGGATTTAGTTGTTCGCTATTTTCCTTTGGGCTTGCAATTCAATCTTTTAACTTGAAAAACTCCCCAAATTTTTAAGAAAAATAGTAACTATGATTGGTGATAATGAAAAATTCTTACAAACTATGAAAATTTAGTAACATGTTTTTACAACATTAACATGTACACATAGCTTTTACATAGCCAAACAACATCCAAATAGAAGGTATCATAGGAAGCAAAGACATTCCTTCAATATCCAAAAATGTAAAATCTCTTAGGAAAAACTTATTGGAAGATGTGTAAGCTATTTAAGATGAAACCTTTAGACTTTTGAGGGATCACACTAAATGCAAAAGCATCCCATATAGTCATTCAACAGAAACTTAGTGATTACCATGTGCCAAGCAATGTTGTGGGCACTGGAGATACACCAGATAAAATATCTGCATGCAGGAACTAATATTCCAGGAGAGCTTAACCCAACATTTAAAAAAAAGGGGGGCCATTTCTGCCTAAATTAGTCTATAAAGTTGACAATGTCAACACAAGTGCCAATATGATGTTTTGGCACATGATATAATTTACATTATTGTGAAAATGGAACATGTATCCTTATAAAGCATCTGTGAAAGGGCTGGTGAGATGGGTCAGTAGTTTTAAGGTGTTTGCCTGCAAAGCCAAAGGACCTAGGTTTGATTCCCCAGTACCTACGTAAAGCTGGATGCAAAAGTGGCACATATATCTGGAGTTCATTTTCAGTGGCTAGAGGCCCTGGTGTGCCCATTCTCTCCCCACCCCTATCTGCCTCTTTCTTTTTCTCTCTCAAATAAATAAAATATACTTTAAAAAAAGGCACTGGTCTTCTCCTTCATATTTCTGTGAAAGAGCAAGAAGAGCCTGCCCATGATGCCTCCCTGAGAGAAGCAATGGAACTATGACAGGGTGTCACGTTAACAGTCACGTTACCCAGGAACCAGATGTCTAAAAGTAGGGGCCAGCTGTGGTCAGACTGTTCTTGGATATACACACAAAACAAAACAAAACTCACAAATGAATGATAGTATCATAATCACAGTGCATTCTGAACCCCTGTTAGAGCACCTGCCATTTAATTGTTTTATAATACTGTTTTCCATAAAGATATGATATAATGATCTTATTTCCTTCTGTGAAATCATTGATGTCTCTATATAGTCTTGTCTCATTACTTATTTAAAAAGCATTATGAGGCTTAGACCAGAAAAAGGAGCTACTCTTGATTTTTTTTTGGGGGGGGGGCAGGTTACTAAAATTCAGGAACTAAATAAACAGGGCATTATACTTGTAACAAGAATTGTGGAAAGAGAGGAATAGGTTAAAAATGATGATTACCACTTTATTTTAAATAAAATTACCACTTTATTTTATTTTTATTTATTCATTTGAGAGAGACAGAAAGACAGAGAGAAAGAGAAAGAGACAGAAAGAGAGAGAGAGAGAATGGGTGCACCTGGGCCTCCAGCCACTGCAAACGAACTCAAATGCATGCACCAACTTGTGCATTTGGCTTAGTGGGTACTGGGGAATCAAGCCTCGAACCTGGGGTCCTTAGGCTTCACAGGCAAGTGCTTAACCACTAAGCCATCATTTCAACCCTAATTACACTTTAATTCTGACATAATTATAGATTCACATGCCATTGTAAGAAATAATATGGAGTGCCCCTGTGCCCTCTATTTTGTTTTCTTTCATGGTAACATCTGGCGAAGCTATTATTGATGTAGTGCCCAGGATAGCAATACAATGAATTCCAGGCATGAAACCTCCTCACCACTGTAAGAATTAATCATGGTACCCTTTTATGAGCACGTTCATTTCCACCTTACATCTAGTCTATTCTTAATGCCTGCAGCCTGTAATCTGTTCTCCACTTTGGTAATTTCATCACTTCAAAAATGTTTAACAGATGGAATCAGACAATGTGAAACCTTCAGGGCTTTCTACTTCAGTCCCATTCTATAGTGATCCTACTGAGAGGATCAAATTTGCTCCAGTTTAAAGCTAGGCCTAAGTTTCAGTTTCCCAGAGAGGCAGGCAAGACTTCTGGGAAAAACCACAAAAAAAGGGCTAGCTGTTAATCAACAGTGACCCTGACATATGTCTGGGGAAGATAGCTGCCATTTTGTACTCTGGGGGCTGAGTCAGTTCTTGGAGACATGTCCAGACATGCCAAATGTGTCACTTTTGCCCCAACCAATCACAGACGTACAACTGTAATTGCTGCCTGCCTAGCCAATCATGTTAGAAGATTACCTACCCCCCCCCCCCCCCCGGAATTCCCCTAGTAGTTGCTTAATAGGAGCCTGCTGCCCCTCTGGGGGTTGCCATTTTGTATGAATGATTTACCCCCACATGATGGCTGATTGTGCAGAATAAACGCTCTTTGTTTTTACATACTATTCGAGTCTGGTGTCTTTCTTCAGCGATTTTTGGACCCTCACATCACCACATGTTCACTTGCAGCATCATTTTGTTCTTTTTTAAAAAAAAAAATATTTTATTTATTTATTTTAGAGAGAGAAAGAGGCAGAGGGAGACAAAGAGAGAGAGAGGGAGAGAGAGACAGAGAATGGGCAGACCAGGGCCTCCAGCCACTGCAAACGAACTTCAGATGCCTGTGCCACCTTGTGCATCTGGCTCACATGGGTCTTGGAATGCTGAACCAGGATCCTTTGGCTTTGCAGGCAAACACCATAACTGTTAAGCCATCTCTCCAGTCCTTGTTCTTCTTTTTTACTGAGCACTATTCCATGGTATACCTATACCAGAAGTTGAACTAGCCCCGGCCCCCTGGAGGGAAGGGCTTATAAAGGGAGGGAGGCGGGAAAGGAGGACAAAGGGGTTACGTCATCTCGCGCCCTTTGAAATGATTAGTTCTGAGAGGGCGCGCGCGGGAACCCTGTGGGTTGCCATAGGGAGGGGGACCTGCCTTTGGAACTTTCCATAAGAGTGGGTCCTGATTTGTCTGATCCACCTGGTGGCCCTTAATTGGATAACCATAGGGGGTGGGGGTTTCAGGTCACAGAGTTCATGGAAAAGGCAGTTAGGCCAGGCCTCTCTTAGGTGCTCAGTAACTTAACAAAAGAACAAAGTAAGCAAGCAAGGTTACAGAAGCTGAATAAAGCAGAATTAGCAAAAGCAAAAACTCCAGTCTCTATCTGGGGCGTGGGTGGGTTTTCCCAACTGTTTGTTCCCCTACCAGACCAGGTGTTAGACCACAGATATCCCGTTTGGCCACCTAAAGGAACTGACCTTGCCCTGAACTGGTGCTTGTTCGTGCAAGCCTTGCAAAATAGCAGTCAAAATGGTGTAACAGCGGTCTAGCCGGGATTTTTCAACTTGATGAATTACAAGGCAATATCAATTATTTTATATTTTGGTCATTGTGCATAAAGTTGATCTAAATACTCATGTACAGGTTTTGTGTGAACACAAATATTCATTTGTCTGTGATATGTGCCCAGGAGTAAGTTCATGGGTCAAAACTGGTAGTTGCATGTTTAGCTCTTTAATAAATTGCTCAATTGTTTATAGCTATACTATTTGACATCCCCACTTGTACTATAAAAATCATTCAATTTCTTTTCATTTGAACACTTATTTTGTGTTGCTGCTATATTTTTATCTTAGTCCTTTGATAAATGTATGGTGATATCTAATTATATTGGATATTTAAGTTATTTGAGCCTGTTTCCTAATGGGGAATGTTAAACATTTTTGTTGCATACTTATTTAACATCTTTATCTCTGCTTTGGTGAAATATTTCTTTATACCATTCCTCCATTTTTCTAATTAGATTATTAACTTTTGGTGTAAGCTTTTCCCATTTTCTTTTTCTCTTCTTCTTCCTCTTTTTTTTTTTTTGAGGCAACCTCTCGCTGTAGCCCAGGATGACTTGGAATTCACTCTGTAGTTTCAAGCTGGCCTAGAACTCACAGCAATTCTCCTACCTCTGCCTCCCAAGTGCTAGGATTAAAGATGTGCACCACAATGCCCAGGTGTCTGTTAAGTTTTTAGAGTTGCTTGTATGTTCTAGATGCTAGTCCTTTATTGAATAGGTAGCTCATGCTATTTTCTCTCAGTCTTTAGATTTTCCTTGCAGGCTTTTAACAGATCTTATGTAAAGCTTAATATTTTAAATGTAGAACTAAAGTCCAACTGGTCAATCTCTTACAGATCATGTACTTCTGAAATACAGGAATTCTTTGCAAAGCCCTGGATCTTTAAATTTTACCATTTTCCTACAATTTGTTCTCTACATTTGATGCTTTCCTACATTTGTTCCCTATAATTGATGCATAAGTGTTTGATCCAATTGGAATTAGTTTTTTATACAAGATATGACTTTGGCAAAAGTTTTTCTTTTCTTTCGCTTTTTTTGGGGGGGGCTAAAACTGTGCAATTACTCCAATAACATTTGCTGAATAGGCTTTCATCTATTGAGTTGTTTCTGATCTTGTGAAAAGCTAGCCAGGCATATTGGTATGGGTGCACTTCTTCCCTGTTTTGTCCCATTTATTGATGTCTACCCTCCACTAAAGCCATACAGTGTCAATCACTGCAACATTATAATATCTTTAAATTGGGCCCCCAGCAGAAGGACATCAGGGATAAGGGAAAAAAATGGTACCAACTCATGATGTGTCCATACTAAGTATGTTTGTAGTTAATTAAATAAATAAATTTTAAAAAGTCATGTACACTTAGAAAGTTTGTCTATTAATATATTTGTAATCTAGAGCCGGGCGTGGTGGCGCATGCCTTTAATCCCAGCACTAGGGAGGCAGAGGTAGGAGGATAGCCATGAGTTCAAGGCCACCCTGAGACTACAGAGTTAATTCCAGGTCAGCCTGGACCAGAGTGAGACCCTACCTCGAAAAAACCAGTATATATATATATATATATATATATATATATATATATATATATATATGTAATTGTAATCTATAATGAGACAATAAGGAAAATACACAAAATTATATGTAAAATAGATATCACTTCATGATTCATCAAAAAAAATGGGCAGACTAACTCTGTTTTATTCTTGAAATGATTCCTTTGTCTTTCCATGTAATTGGGCTGGAAAGATGGCTTAGAAATTAAGGCACTTACCTGCAAAGCCTGAATTTGTGAGTTTAATTTACCAGTGTCCACATAAAGCCAGATGCCCAAAGTGGCATATGCATCTGGAGCTCCTTTATAGCAGCTAAAGGCCTTGGCATGCACATTCTCTCTCTCTCTCTCTCTTTCTCTCTCCTGGTCATGATGGTACATGCCTTTAATAACTCAGCACTTCAGAGGCTGAGGTAGGAGGATCACTGTGAATTTGAGGCCAGTCTGAGACTACATAGTGAATTTATGGTCAACCTGGGCTAGAACAAGACCCTACCTTGAAAAATTAAATTAAAAAATAAATTAATTAATTAAATTTTTTTCTTGGGGCTGGGGAGATGGCTCAACAGATAAGAGCATGAGGGCCTGAAATAGCCTGTGTTCAATCCCCAACAGCCATGTAAAAATATGGGTCTGGTCACATACATCTATAGCCCCAGCTATGAGAAGAGGGTTATAGGAAAATTGCTGGGGCTTGCTGGTCAGTCAGTCTGACTGAAAATGGGAGCTCTGGGTTTAGTGAGACACTTTGTCTTATGGAAATAATGTGAAAGAATAAGAGATTATACCTGTATTTTTCTTTGGCTTACTGATTTATGCACATGGAACATGTATATGTGAACACACACATGATACACATACCACCACACCACATATATCATACACATATGTAAAAACAATAAAAACTTTACCTATAGTTACAAAAATGTTGCTGAGATTGATGGGATTTGTGATAAACTTATTTAACAATTTGAAAGAATGAACATCTTTGCTATAAAGTCTTCCAACCTGTGAAAGATGGCATAGCTCCCTAATTATTTGGACTTGATTAATTTATTTCATTCATCAGTATTTTTTCTGGTTTTCAGTTGTGTATTATGTTTTGTTAATTTTGTATCTAGGTACTTTTCAGAATGAAATTTCAAGGTACATATGTTTTTGCTAGTGCATGTACAATTTATTTTTTTATATATTTATCTTGCGACCTGTGATTTTCAGGACTCACATATGCCAGGAGATGTTTAATATAAATTCCTTAAAACAATAATATGGCTTTATGAAGACAATCATTACATCTGCAAAAAGGACCAGTTTCTTTTCTCTTTTCCAAATATATGTATTTTGTTTTCCTTTCTTGTCTTAACTATCAGCTGCACTTCCAACATATTGTTGAATGAAAGTGGTAAGAGTACATATTTCTGCCTTTTTTCATCCTTAGAGGAAAAGTATTTGATTTTCAACTCTAAGTATTATGTTAGCAATGGCCTTTACTGTATATAACTTATCAAACTAAGAAAATCTTTATGTATTCCTAATTTCAGAAGTTTTAAAATGATAGATGTTTACATCTTGTCAGTTGTTTTGCATTGAGTGACATGATTTGTAAATTTCCTTCTTTAGCTTGATGATATGCTGGATCATGCTGGCAAAGTTTAATAATGTTGGGCAAATCTTGCATTCCTCAAATAAATTCTGCTTGATAATATAATTTTAAAAATATGTTGCTGAATTCTATTACTAATATTTTTTTAAGGATTTCTTAGCTGGGTGTGGTGGCACACACCTTTAATCCCAGCACTAGGGAGGCTGAGGTAGGAGGATCGCTATGAGTTCGAGGCCACCTTGAGACAATATAGTGAATTCCAGGTCAGCCTGAGCTGCAGTGAAACCCTACCTGAAAAAATACAAAACAAAAAAACAACAACAAAAAACAGAATACCTGGGCCGGGCACGGTGGCGCACGCCTTTAATCCCAGCACCCAGGAGGCAGAGGTAGGAGGATTTACAAGTGTGTGAGGCCACCCTGAGACTATAGAATGAATTCCAGGTCAGCCTGTGCTAGAACAAGAACCTGCCTCAATCCCCCCCCCCCCAAAATAAAGAATTACTTTATCTGTATTCAGGGGTGATAGTTTTTCTTTCTTTTTTTATGCTGTCCCTGGTGTTAGCATCAGTATAATATTAGATATCTCAAACACAGTTCTTCTGTTTTCTAGAAGATGTTATGTAAAATTCTTCTTAATTCTTTTCAAATATTTGGTGAAATTTTGCCTCTCCCAAGTGAAAGGTGAAACTTGAGTATTGAGGCTATTTTTCACTCAGAGGTGTGACAAGAGGTGAGCCGGCTTCCTGCTGGTGCCATGCTTTCTCTGCTATGCTGAAGCCTTCCCCTCAAGACTCTGTCAAAGTAGACCCTGTCCTTGTGTCAGCTGCTTCTGGCTGGGCTGTTCTGTTGCAACAATGAGAAAAAGGGATTCAGTGGAGAGTGGATTTGGGAGGGAGACAAGAGAGAGTGGTGGGTGGGAAATAGAATCATGGTATATTGTCTATATGTATGGAAGTTGTCAATAAAAAGTTTTAAAAGCCTTGGGAAGGTAACTGCTGTTGGATTTGATGTCAGAACATGAAAGCATACGGAACAGTGACTCCCATACAGCAGCGCTGCTAATTCTACTTAGCCATTCCCAGTTGGACTTTCCTATAAGTAGCCAGCATCTTCCATGATTTTGTTTTTTCTCTTTCATCCTGTGACTCTGATATCATCTAAAACTGTACCACAAACTGGAATAGGGCACCTTGAGTTTTATGGTGAAGTCAAAGGGCTACTGTGGTACATTTTAAGTTTTTGAAGGAAACACAGCCATACTTGGTATCTGTTGGTCACAGTAGTACCTACCAGCTTGAGAAAGCTCACATCAACATTCAATGATATTTGTTGCTTTGGGTGATGTCTTACCTTTCCAAAGCTGATAATTTTGCTGCTGTTATGACAGATAACAAGTTCCATGTGAATATCAGTATAGAACCACCCCCCTTCCCATATTGTCAATGTTAAATTGACTTGAGGGTTTGAGAAGCTATGACCTAATAAGCACACAAACAGTATTACTAAGCATTTATTGTTACTTATGCACAACACAAACATATTTTGTTCAAATGGGCAATAAAATGTTCGGAGACAAATATGAACTTTGTTATTTAGACATAAACAACAGAACACACTGAACTACTCGAATGTTATTTAAAGGTGATATAAAAATTGCTGAGATACTAAAGC
The DNA here is from genome assembly GCA_036346955.1 of Dipus sagitta. Lineage (NCBI taxonomy): Eukaryota > Metazoa > Chordata > Mammalia > Rodentia > Dipodidae > Dipus > Dipus sagitta. Next base: position 119,714,791 of record CM070777.1, read on the forward strand.
TTCTATTTCAAATAGTGAAATAGAAATACGATCGATGAAAACTCCTAATAGTAAGTCACAAATTTCGAAATTCTGATATCAGAGACAGTTCCCTGCTGGACCTCTTATGAAGGATGGTAGCTGGCACTTTCGGAGGTGCACCCTAGTCCCTGCTGAAGAATTGAGGACATCAGTGCTGACACAGAGCACTGTGACTAGGAGGTGAACAGAGCTATGTAAGGGCGGCTCAGTAGAAAATGATAAAGAGAGAATCTGAACAGCAGAAGGCAGGGTTATTTCCCTAAGCCTACTTGATTGGTTATTTTTACCAATGCCTTAGTAAGGGGAATTAGGGCTCAAATCACACCACTGTGGCTATATCTGTATACTACTTTTGGAAAGACTATTATTGCTCATGCTGCAGTTTCATCTGTATATTACTTTTAGTGGTGTCACTCAGAAGTTTATCCCTCTTAGGAAATAAACAGATGTCTTTTCCAATCCCTCCTAACATCCCTTGGTTCAGCAAGTCTGTGGAGATCAAAGCTGGGCTTCCGTGATAAACAGTGGCATTTCTGTCTCTGTTCTTGCCATGGAGAAAGAACTTTGTGGCAGTTTCTACAGCTGAATAGTGACATGAGGAATTGTACCAGAATTTTTCTTATCCCTTGGGAGTCTGGGTATAAACTAGATTAATGGCAACAATGCATAGTATACAAACAGTATCTTATCTAGCACAAGTGTTTCGTGGGAAATAAAATCACATTTGGTATTTATCTCGTGCAGCGGTAGGCAGGGTGGGATTATTATCTGCTTCTTCTTAGAACAATGTAAAAGACAGGAAATATACAAATATGCTATTGTAAGTATAAATGATCTGATTCCTCAAAGTGCGTGATATTTAGTGCAGTGTCTTCTTCCAGATCACTGATGCAGATGTCACATATGTCTCCCAAAGCTTAAGCGGAAGATTGTTGCTCTTAACATTCTACAAGTGGAATTCTTTCAGCTTTCTGCTTCCCCCAAATCCATCACTTAATTCTCAAAGCTTTCTATGGAGCTTCCTCACAATTGGTTAACAAGTTACTTAGTTTCTTTGGGTCTTACTTTCTTTGCTTATACAATAGATAATAACAACAATATCTATGCTACAGGGTGTTATGATGATGCAGGGATAAAACTCTTATAAAAGAACCTGCCACATAATGTCACTGTGTTTATCATAGAATTATTGTTATTATCATTATTTGGAAGCTGGACAATTCCAAGATAACCTTTGTATTTAGATTGCCATAACCTAAGACAGCATAATTACTAGGGATATTTAATCTTTTGTGGAGATGCAGACTAATTGTAATGAAAGCTGTGAACTACCCATTCAGAAAAATATGGCATATAATTTAAGAAAAAATCATTTTCTAAAAAATATTTTTATTTATTTGCAAGCAGAGAGAAACAGATAGAGACAGACACAGAGAATGAGTGCTCCAGGGCTTTTAGCCACTGCAAAGGAACTCCAGATGCATATGCTACATTGTGCATCTGGCTTTATGTGGGTACTGGGGAAACAAATCTAGGTCCTTTGGCTTTGCAGGCAAGTGATTTAACCACTGAGCAATCTCTCCAGCCCCAAGAAATCATGCTTTAAAAAAATATTTTCATTTATTTATTTGATAAAAGGAGAGAGAAAGAAGAGAGAGAGAGAGAGAGAGAGAGAGAGAGAGAGAGAGACAAAGAATGGATGTGCCAGGGCTTCCAGCCACTGCAAATGAACTCCAGAAACATGTGCCACCTTGTGCATCTGGCTTACATGGGTACTGGAGAATTGAACCTAGGTCTTTAGGCTTCACAAGCAAGTGACTTAACTGCTAAGCCATCTCTCCAGCCCAAGAATTCATTCTTAAGTATGGACTCTTCTAGACTCCATCCAAAAATTATACTTTAGAAACACGGACCCACAGGATCATGTTTGAACAATGGCCAAACAAAGAGTATCCCATTACATACAATTTGTGTGCACGTGAGGTAGAAGTTATGGAACAACAACTTGTGCCCAAATCTACCCATAGTAGACATTCCAACTCAGTCACCTGACAATATAAATGAAACTATGATGTAAGAGATTCGAGATAAGACAAGGCTCACCTGGCTTAAACCCCCTCTCCTTCTCAACACTGTGGCCACAGTGTGGACATTTAGACATGAGTCCATAAGGACCAGAAAAAAGCATTGGGCAAGAGACCTCATAATTGTATTTGTATTTGTTCGAAAAGCCCCAAGAAATTTTCTTTGGGAACACTCAGCATCTGCAAGTTTTACTTCTAAGTAGTTAGAGTCTCACTGAAAGTTGTTGACATGATTGAAAAGTGGATTTTCCAAGTTAAAATTATGCAACTGCTAGCTCTGAAATTTTTCTTGATCTTCAATATTCCCTTTAAGAAAAATTCACTATATTCTTACAGTTACTTGCGGACCATTTTGGTAAAAAGTATTTTTGAGCACCTGTAATTGCCAGATTCTGTGCTAGCAGCTATCATTTCAAAGATCAATAGTTACAGACTCTGCCTTTCTATAGTTCACACTCTAAATGTCTGAGAAAAACATTTATACTAATGAGCTTGGTGCCGTGGAGTTAGTCTATAGCACAGTCTGGGAGCCTGCAAAAGAATTACAGCTCAATTTGTGGTCCTGGAAAAGTCCCCAGTGGGCTACCTATGCTTATTAAGAGAGGATGAAAATGGGAAATTTAGTTGTAATATTACTAACATTTCTATCTAAAGGTTTAGAGAAATGAAGGTACCAAGAACTGCTTAGCAAATTCATGAACTATTGCTGAAGGAAATAGTTTATTCCACATGGCTTTTTTGGATATCCCATACTAATCAGTGTCTTAGAGCGAATGAATAGATTCTCTGGTCTGAGATTCTAGCTGAGCAACTAGAAATGCAATACATATTTCCTCCAGCTGGATGGGTGAGAACAAAAGAACATCCAGAAATGAAGAGTGACCCCCAAGACAGACAGATATCAGATCTGCACCACAGCTAGTGAGAGCTGTTTTCTCAGTGACCTAAATAGATTAGCTAGTATCCCAAAAAGGGTTATATGCTGGGGTATTGCTTTTGAAAAATAACTGATAGGAATGTGTTTTGAGTTCCACTTGTCTTCAAAGTGAAATCAAGAGAGGGTAAACTTCAAGCAGAAGTTAAATTTATTGATTAATAAGGTAAACTTAAATAGACACTTGATTGGTCTCCTCCTTCTACAAATACCCAAGAACTCATAGATCTAGCATATGCTAGATGCCTTGACTGAAAATAAAAATTAGGGCTGGAGAGATGGCTTAGTGGTTAAGGCGCTTGCCTGAGAAGCCTGTTCCTCTTCGAATCTCCAGGTCCCACATAGACCAGACACACAGTAATGTAAGCACACAATGTTGCACATGCACACAAGAGGGTGCAAGTGTCTGGAGTTCATTCCCAGTGGTTGAAGGTCCTGGATACGCCCATTCTCTCTTTCTCTGCCTCTCCCCCCACCTTAAAAAAAGAAATTAGAAATCAATGAAATCCATGATACTTTAACAATTATATATCACTTTCCAGTGGTCTCACATCCATTATCTAATTTAACTTTCAGAAAAATGCTGTAAAGAAAGTAATAGTCTTACTTCACAGATCAGGGAAACAGAATGTTGAAAATTATCATTCTTTTTTTAACACCATTTTTAAAATATGGTCTATATGCATGGACTTTCCTCTTCACACAACAGAATGCTCGACATTTTCAGATGTGTCATAAAATACTTGCTAGACAGAAGACACAGGAATATGCAGCTGAAGCCTACTAAGACAAGGACTAAAAAGTAAAGCAAGCCTCTGGCAGACTTCAAGCCACTAGGGTGATGGTAAACCTGTCACTCTCATTTTGTTACAGATGCCTGTTTGTCAGGGGCATGTATCTCACTTTCCCTTGTTTTATGTGACTTGATCCATTTCAAATAAAGGAACAGATGGAAAACTAATAGTGCAGTCAGTGCAGATAACCAAGAGGCAAGGTATTACGGGACCCCTGTGGGTTCTCCATGGAAAAGACAGGCAGCCTGCTGCAGTCAGTCTGCATTTTATTACACGCCTGCTGAGACCCACTGAAGGAGGCTATGTTGTCCAAAATCAGCTCTTCCATCCTACTTTTAGTTTCCTCTACAGTAACAAGGAGAGGCCAGCATTCTCCTCCAGCCCCTGGCTTGGTCCAGCTCTTTTGTTCTGATCCACAGAGGAGCACACTATAGTGTTTTTCCATGGAATTGCTCACACTGGGTGGAGCAGCAAGGGGATAAGCAGATAAAGCAGTCACTGAAGTTTCCTCTCTGACTCCATCTTTAGTTCAGTACCTGTGATGGTTAGTCTTGTTTACTTGATGGGAATCTGGAATCAACTAAGAGAATGCCTCCATGGGGGTCTGTGAGGACATTTATAGAAAGAAACAGCTGAGGGGAGACATTCCATGAGTTGAATTCCTGGATTAAGCAAAAAGGAGACAGCAAGCTGAGCACCAACATCTCTTTTTATCTGCTTCTTGGCTGTAGATACAATGTGACTTACTCAGATTCCCTGCTATAATGATGGTACCTTAAAACTGTGAGCCAAAAGAAACCCTTCCTTAAGTACCTTTTGTTAGATATTTTGTAACATCAATAAGTAAAGTGACTAATACAGTACCTTAGTCACTCTTTGCCTGAAATGCTTCAATATTATCCATCCATTCATCCTTCCAGTAAATATTTTTTGATAATTTCCAAACACTAAGTACTTTGCTATCAAGCAAAAAGTGATCATAGTCTTACTCTCAAGGATGTTTGTTCGAGTAGAAAATAAAGATTTTAAGAAATAAAAAATCATAACCACAGGATCAATGGTGATTAGCAAAACAAAGGCTTAATCTGACCCAAACTAAGGATAGTGACCAGAAAATTATTTGCCACTGATTTATTATGCTCTAGAAAATTCATCCATATTGCCCTGGGCAAGTCACTATGCTCATGCTGTGCTTAAATCATTAAGCTATAAATTCAGAGAACTATATGGTTTAGAAATTATCCTACTTTTTTTTCACTCAAGTTGTTACCACTTACAAAACACAGTTACTGATTGAATTTCACATGTCTGGTCCCAACTTCAGATATTTTTGTCTGTTTTCTCTCTTGTTCTTCCATGGAAGATTTTGAAAAGGCTTTTTTTTTTTTTTAAATTGATAAACAGTAGGTGTTTCTTTGTCAGCTAACAAGAATGGCCATTTTCACTCTGGTGTTCTGTCCTTCTGTGGTAATGATACACAGCTTTAGCCACTGACACATTTCTGAGATTTTCTCTGCACAAACTTCTTCCAAAGTCTTAGATGAGCTCCAAATAATGTTTTCACATCATCATGAAGTTTAATCCAATTTGACAAGGATATTTTTGTTTTCTCAAATTGTACAAATTTCAGATGTCACAAAGCCTCCACCTTTGACACTTTTCCATCTATCTGCATAGCACTTACGCTGGCCAGGACAGCCATACATTTGATACTTATCAAAATCCAGAATGACATACATGAAGAGCTCCAAGGTCAGATAACCTGCCTAAAGACACACGTCATTTTGCTAGAACTTAAAAATACCTGTTTCAATTCTAAATTCAACCTTCTTTCCACAATAACATTGCTTAACACTGATTGACCAAATTGCCAATGTAACTATTATGAAAAGGGAGTTATAAGTTCTAGCAAAAAGTTCGAAGACTATTTTTCCTTTACTTCTCAAATATAAATATGAAGCACTGAAACAACTTGTCATTCCATTGAAGACTGTGAAAGTCACTTTCACACAATGTATAAAGGAATATTTTATGATTTGAATTGAGTTAGCACCCTGTCAAACCCTTGTTTGGATGTCCCCACCAGTCCCAGAGAATAGTAATTTTGTCTTAAAATCCTAGAGAAATATACTTGGCTGAATATCTGAAGGAAAAGGGTTATGCTTTTTTGTTTGCTTGTTTGCTTTAATCTTTGTTCAATTCAGTGATATATGCATATACAGGAACATATTTTTCTTTTATCTGAAATCTGGGTACATATTTTCTGATAATATATTACTATTGTATTTTTTCTGTTACATATTTTCCTTTAAAAGATCCATCATGTGGTTGGAACACAATATCCACTCTTGTTATCAAGCATGAACAGAATAGAGGACAGTTTCCCTTTAAAAGCATAATGCCCTAACAGTGCCTTTAAAAAATCCATTACAGAATATCTCACCAAGCCCACAAGAGCATTACAATAATTGCTTCTCTTACCTATGTGAAAAAAGGACATCTCTGTCAACCAAAGAAGTGCAAAAGCAATTAACACCTCAGTATTCTACTGGGAAATTGCCTAAATTAAAGAAATAACAGGAATGCTTCATAGTTATTGTATTTCTAATACTTAGTGATTAGCACAGCTGAAGAATTCCTTGGTCATCCCATGTACCTGCCCCAGTCCAGCAGAGCCAGGGTTACTGTGTACTTGACACAGGGTATATTTAGATACTTATAATGTGGCAATATTGTTTTGGGGTTATGTTTTTCAGTGACTTAACACAGACATATCTGGTACATGAACTTACATAAATTTAATATGCAAGACTATGTGTGTTATAAATATTATTTCTAAGGCATACAAAAAGCATATTTCTGGATTCTGTGCTGTCATTCATAGATGTGCCTTATCAGTTCTTTGCCAGGGCTAGGATGTTGTACAGACAGTTTGTATTTACCCAGTTTGTTTGTATACAGAGAAAGCACATGAATGAACTATGGAGAAGATCTGATGGGTATGAACCTGCATGATAGCAGCAGGATATTAACAATCAAGAACTTCAATTTGTCATCTTCCTGTTTACAGGAGCTGTTACATGGCTTTTTTGTAGGCCAGCTAAGCACACCAATCTGGTGAAGATTTTGAGAGATACAAAAACAATGAACAGAGCCTACACCCCTCTCCTTAGATGGACATAAACCTCAAATCACAGGGGAGGTGAAAGTATCTTTTTCCTTCCTCTCTGTTCTAATCCCAAACTTGCCCATTTCTCAGAGAAAGTCACACAGAGAATTGTCATTCCCCACTTTCACACAGGTGAAACGAGGTAAGATTGAAACAATACATCATACAACAACACAAGTAGCAATGGACTGTGAAAGATACTGCAGGAGACTGAAGGAAAAAGGCAGTTCATTTGCCTTGCCAGGAACAGAGCAAAAATCACAGTTGATGTTAAGAGCCACCTACCTGGTTCAAGATCTATTTATTTTTGGTTTTCTGCATTATGTGCCCACAATCCCTATCGAGATCCTATCTAAACAACCGTCATACCCCCATGAAAGAAACTAATCTAATCAGGCAATTCCAATGAATAAAAACCAACAACTATGAAGCATTTTATATGGCTTAATATGCTGTAGTACACTGATTGTGCAGATCTCTCATGGTCTCTAACTCCTATGTCTCCTATGTTCAACACCCTGGTGTTGTCCTTACCACTAGGGTTTGAAGGTAAAACATCCTCCCGAGGCTTTGGTTTAGAATGCTCATTTCCCAAGTGTGGTTCTATTTTTGAAGGTCATGTAGCCTTTAGGAGATAGGGTCTTTCTGGCCAAAGTAAGTCACTAGAAGAGGACCTTTGAAGATTATTTTTGGCCTTGGTTCTTGCCTGCTTTCTCTGGTTTCTACCACCACATGAACAGCTCCTCCATATTCCCCAGTCAATATGATCAGTGCCACTCCTGCTGTCATGCCATTCCCAGCACATGGAACTGAAATTCCCCTAAAATCATTAGCCCAAATAAGCATATTCTCCTTTAATCTGTGCCTTAATTTAATTTGTTATGTATTTTCATAACAGTTATACAAAAGTAACTAATACACCTACATAGTAGATATTGATGTGACTGACATGTGGCTTATATCATCAGGAAACTGTGCAAAGGCGCCAGCTGTATTTTATCACCTGTATGTGCTTGTGCACACAAGACAGCAATGCCTAACCTGATGGAGACCTCCCTCCCTTGCAGCCTGTGAGGAAGTAGGCAATCATGGTAGGCTCAAGACAGTCTGTTGAAGACAAGGAACTACGGCTCTGAATTGAAGTCAGCCAACAGTGTGAGTGAACTTGGGAGTCTTTCCCCAAGCAAGCCCAGATAACACATGTATTATAGTTTTATAAGATCCCAGAGAAGGCAAATAGGCCCTGTTCAATATTTCAATACATAGAAACGATGAGATAACAGATGTGCATGGTTTTAAGATGCTAAACTTATAGTGGTAGTACTATGCAGCACAGATAATGAATATAGATACTTCATGTATAAATTTATATAATTCTCATTATACTCTCATTTTACACAATGGGAAAAATAAAGCATGAAACTGAAGCAACCGACTTAATTTCACAGAGCAGTAGGTGGCAGGACCATTGCCATCCAAGCAAGCAGGCTAGCTCCAGGGTTTGTTCCTGAGCAGTAAGGTGTTAAACTGACTTAAGTTGCTTCCAAATATGATTTCCCATGACTTACCCCAATAGCAAGAGTCAAATGAAGGTAGAAGTCAGATAAACTGAATGAAGAAGGCTGTATGTAACCTGACCAGAATATGGAAGACTTAAATGTAATCAATATTTCAAATATTTGTAGGTTACATGAAAATGGGATCAGCATGTTTGAAATGGATCTTAGGAGCATAAATAGGACTAATATTCCACTAGTTACTAACAAGCATCATTCTGTTTTGTTTGGCCAGTGAATACAAAATGGCAGCATTGGTTACTATTCATGGCATTTCATGTCCTTCTATTTCAATCAGTAGCAAGACCCTCACATTTGTATTGTTATCCTTTGCAGATATTCTTCCTGGACATAGATAAGGTTATTGATTCACAGTGGTATCAGTCGGCAGAGATGTCTTCTCTTCTCCCTTGTCTACAGGCCTGGGTCTCATACGCTCACCAGGATATGATCTGTCAGTGACAATCATTGATATCGCTTCTCGTTATAGTAGTTTTAAGCACTTAACTTTTTCTGAGATTATTTGTAATAACTTCTAGGCAGGATGGGGTCCTGTGAGCTGAAAGCTTATGGCCCTGGAGCTCATTGAGATTAGTACTTGAAACCTACAGCTCTGTGTTCATGGGTGAGAAGCCAGAACTCTGCTGGGGAATGCCTTAGGCATGGCAAATTATCAAAATTGTTAACCTCTGTGAAATGCTCATTTGTTACTAATTCTCTGCTAAGAACAGAAGTTCATGACTTGATGATCAGGAAGGTAGTCTCCAACGAGTTCAGGAGATGTATAAAATCATTGCAGAGCTCAGCAGCTAGTTGAAAGATGAGAGGCTTTGCAATGAGTGTAGACTCAAAATCAATTTTGCTGTTGAATTGAATTGGGCAAGGTAGTTAAGACTCTATGTGCTTTCATTTCATCCTCCATAAGACTGTGTCAACACCTCTCTTTAAACAAGTGAGACTGAGTGATTTCTGAGTGATTGATGTATAACAATTGTTAGAGCTCGTCTTCCCTTCACAATTCTAGCTGAATATAAGAGAAGTGAATGTGCAGGCAACTGGACAAAGGCTACAGCATTTCTCAGAACAATAAGGAATATTACTCAAGGGAGGAAGCCTAGCCCTTAAGAATAACTCATGAGATGAAGTCCTGTAAGTTTTGGTATGAGCAAGTTCAACATAAACAAATGTTATATCATGGAAAAGTACAATGTTATCCATGTCATCCAGAACAGGAAAGGTGATGGTTTACTTGATTTCTGTTCTCTTCAAACCACAGTTGGTGATAATGTTCAGTCTGGTCTGGTAAAAGCTAAAGGGCACTGAAAAACTGAGAGTGTATAGAAACTTAGTCATATAAGGATAGGTTAAGGAAGGAGTGTGTTTTACTTGGTTTAAAACAATGATTAAAAAAAAGATGGTAGGTGCATATAATATGTATGATTGGCTTTGAGGGAACTAAGAAAATTATAAAAGCTAATGAGTACATGCTCACAGTTGGGAATCTCATCCCATTGGCAAAAGGAATACTTAACAGGTGGATGCTAAAAAGTGGGAGCTCCCTTTAATAGCTATTTCATGTATTTAAAAACACTGAAGCCAGGACTTCTGGGTAAGATGGCAGCATAGGAGACACACCAAAGCAGCCTAGGGAGGGAAATAAGCAGAAAAACAGCAAAATACACTTTTCTACTAAAAAGTATAGGTGTATAAGTTATTATCAACCACAGCAGAGAAGCAAGAGAGATTAGTATCTTCCAGAAAGGAGGAGGAAAGCAGCCAGAATCCCACCGAGGTGCCAGTGGCCCCAGTCTGCATGCCCATTGGCCCACCTGCCAGGCCCGTGCACAGCTACAGGAGCAGAAGCCAGGTAGATGGATTTTCAACTCACATCAGCCACCTTGCAAAGTCAAGAAACCTGAGGAGGGAAATAGCAGGGACCAGCTGAGCAGCTGCTGAAGGAGAATACAAACAGGACTAGCTAAGCAGCTCCAGTACTACTCTAGGCATCTTGCATAGTCTCCCACCCCCCAACTTCTGCTCATTTAGTCCCTGGCTGCAAGACATCCAGCACAGCTGATCAGAACACTAGACTGACAATACAACATAGAGGGATCAAGGTTTGCACTCAGCATTGGTGAGATTGGAAGCCATCCCAAAAGGCAACAGGGCCTACTTACATGCAGGCAGAGACATCGGCCTGCACTGAGAGTGCTAATCTCTCTTTCCATGTCAAGGCAGGTTAGCAGTTACGTATTCTTGGTTGGCTTTACCATTCTCAGCTGGATTTTGGGGATTACTATTGTTGCCTTTTATTTTTCCTGATTCATAGAGCCTTTGTCTTTTTCTTCTGTCATTATTGGGGGCAGGGTTTGACTGGCAGGCTGACCTGGAACCCATTTCAGACCAGAAATCTCAACTTCCCAGTTGATAGAATTAAGGGTGTGAGCTGGAAAAGAGTCATTCCCCAGACAGTCAGCGCATCCAGTGCCAGAAGGTGCTACATGGGCGACTGGGGGAAAATGACCAATATCTGTCCAAGCAACTCATGGTCTAACCTACTTACAGCAAATAACCTGTTGTAATGCCCACACAGGTGCAATAGTGGCGCACAGCCATGGTAGGGAACCAACTGTTCTTGATTTGGCTAACTGATCCCCTCAGTGGTACGAAACCCATAGCTGGAGCTAGGAAACAAGTCAGAACCATATCCAAACATAAGCCCACTCTCCATTATCAAGCTACCATCAATCGTGGGCTACAAGAGGGTCTACACCTATTAAATTCTCTATAAAAAAAAGTAAGGTTATGTCATTTGTCCTAGTGCTAACTTATTCTCCGTTGGAGAATTTGCTTCTCCTTTTCATATAGATGTAGATCCTAAGGAGAGAGCCACCCCATCATACCTCAAAAGGGCCCCAGCTGAAACTAAGAAAAATTGGAGAAACAAGCAAGGGTGCTCTTTTCCTGATGAACTGGATACCAGCACAAGGGGGAAGGAGATCAGCACAGAGAAAAATCAACTCCTACCAAATCAGAGAGCCAGAGCCTCAGAGGCCCCCAACACCTCATCACTGAAGCAGACCAAAAATGAACCCAACATGGCTCAGGGAAATTTTGTGGAAGTGGAGGCGGAAAGAATGTCAGAGCCACATGTTGAGTTATGATATGCAGAGACATTTATCTTACCCATAACTGTGGACTAACTCCATAATGCATGACCCATATACCTCAGCAAGGAGGGGCCAAGGGGAGGGGGTAGGTCATGGATGAGCCTAATAATGGTACCACACTGACTGTATTTGCTGAACACGAAACTAATTAATAAAAAAATAAAAAATTGGGCTGGAGAGATGGCTTAGCGGTTAAGCGCTTGCCTGTGAAGCCTAAGGACCCCTGGTTCGAGGCTCGATTCCCCAGGACCCACGTAAGCCAGATGCACAAGGGGGTGCACGCATCTCAGGGTTTGTTTACAGTGGTTGCAGGCCCTGGCACATCCATTCTCTCTCTCTCTCTCTATCTTCCTCTTTCTCTTTCTGTCTGTCACTCTCAAATAAATAAATAAAAATGAACAAAAAAGTTAAAAAAATAAAATAAATAAAAAATTTAAAAAAAAGAATTAAGGTTACAGATATCAGCAAATACAGTTATAATGGGTGACTTCAACACCTTACTCTCACAGTTGGTAGGTCATTCTGGCAGAAAATAAACAGAGATGCATCTGGATTAAATGAGGTCATAGAACAAATGGCCCTAACAGATATCTACAGATTATTTCATTCAAATGCTGCAGAATACACATTCTTTTCAGAAGTGCATGGAAGATTCTCTAAAATAGACCATATATTAGGACACAAAGCAAACCTTAAAAAATACAGGAAAACTGAAATAATTCCTTGCACTCTATGTGATCACAATGGGATTAAACTACAAATCAACAGTAAGAAAAGCTATAGAGCAAAAGTCATGGAAACTAAACAATATATTACTAAATGATAAGTGGGTCAATAAAGAAATCAAGAAGGAAATCGAAAAATTCATAGAATCAAATGATAATGAGAACAAAACATAACAAAACCTTTGGGACACCATGAAGGCAGTCCCAAGAGGGAAATTTATAGCTTTAAGTGCCTATATTAAGAAATTAGAAAGGTCACAAGTAAACAACTTAATACTTTCACCTTAAGGCCTTGGGAAAAGAAGAACAAGGCAAACCAAAAATCAGTAGACAGGAAGGAATAATGCAGATTAGGGCAAAAATTAACAAAATAGAAACCAAAGAAAGTATAAAGAATCAATGAAACAAAGAGTTGGTTCTTTGAAAATATAAAGAAGATTGATAAACCCTTAGCAAATCTGACCAAAATAAATAGAGAAGAGATACAGTAATAAAATTAGAGAGGAAAAGGCACCATTACAACAGACACTAAAGAAATTAAGATGATCATAAGGACATAATTTAAGAACATATATTCCACTAAGTTTGAAAATCTGAAAGAAATGGATGATTTCCTTGACTTAGATGACCTACCAAAATTAAATCAGTATGAGATTACTTAAATAGATCTATACCAAGTACAGGGATCAAAGCAGTTATAAAATGTCTACCAACTAAAAAAAGTGCAGGCCTAGATGGATTTACCAGACCTTCATGGAAGAACTAACACCAATGCTTCTCAAACTTTTCCATAAAATAGGAAAGGGAGGAACTCTACCACACTCCTTCTATGACCAGCATCACCCTTGTTGTAGTCAAGTTTCCATTGCTGGCAGAGAAAACACCCAACCAAGAGCAACTTAGAGGAAAAAGTTTATTTTGGCTTATTGACTTGAGGGGAAGCTCCATGATGGCAAGGGAAAATGATGGCATGAATAATGTGTGAACATCACCTCCTGGCCCACATCAGATGGACAATAGCAACAGCAGAGTGTGCCAAACACTGTCAAGAAGAAGCTGTTTATAACCTCCACAAGCCCACCCCCAACAATACACTGTCTCTAGGAGGCTTTAATTTTCAAATTGCCAACAGCTGGGCACCTAGCATTTAGAACACCTAAGTTTATGGTGAACACTTGAATCAAACCACAGCATTCTGCCCCTGGACCCATAAACTGATAATATCCATGATATAAAATACAATGCATTCAGTCAAACTTTAAAAGTCCCCGTAGTTTTCATCAATCCCAATGATATTCAAACAACCACATAGTCCAAGGTCTTTTAAGTAAGCCATAATACCCCTCAAATAAAACCCTCCAACTCATAATGGTAAAGAATAAAAACTCATACTGCAAAAGATATCACTGGGCATAGAAAGGAAAGAAATATTCTACTATTACAAGATTTAAACAAGGAAAGCATCAAACTCTGCAGCTCCAAGTCCAACAACTCTAGCCAGTGAAAAGTTTCCAAGTCCAATAATTCTAACCAGGAACAAGTCTCTGGAGTTCTAATTCTGTCCCTCCAGCTAGGCTATTCACAGTCCTGGAAAACTTGATCTAAGGCCAGTAGCTCTCCTTAGCATCCATCTCATGGTCTTGGCATCTCTACTGGGTCTCCACTGCAACCCATGATCCATCCTCACAGCTTCACTGGGTCTCAATGCAGGCATCCAGCAAGCCTGCTTCGCACTGCCCATGGCCATTTCCAAAACACAAGACCATATTACAAATTCAATGACCCTCTCTTCCCTGCATTTCTCATACTCCATAATACCAGGTGGGGGTGCCAATTTGTTGATTCGGTGGGGGTTGGGGAGGATAAAGCAGACTTTGAAGAACAGGACACTCCTTCAGCATTCAGGCCCCCTTAAAAAGACTGTATTCTTCCTCTTGTCCCAATGCAGGTCATCTGGCCCAATCTCAATGGTTATAATCTCTCATACAATTGAAGCTGAACAGGCAATTTGGGGTGAAAGATTTCACTTTTTCTGTGCCATATTCCTCTGCTCACACCAGTCCTTTTTTTTTTTTTTTTTTGGTTTTTTCGAGGTAGGGTTTCACTCTAGCCCAGGCTGACCTGGAATTCACTATGGAGTCTCAGGGTGGCCTCGAACTCACGGCGATCCTCCTACCTCTGCCTCCTGAGTGCTGGGATTAAATGCGTGCGCCACCACGCCCAGCTGACACCAGTCCTTTTCTATGCAATGCAACCCTACACAAATTCTCAGGACACAGGTATAACAGCAAGCCTCTCACACAAACTGCCTCTAGCCCAATCAAAGCAAAGCTCTTTCTCACCCTCATAAGCCAAACCTCACATTCTTTAGTTCTTACTTCATGCAGGTCTTTCAACTCTGACCAGATTAGTCCTTCAAGCTGTGCTTACAGCACTGCAAGGCATTCTTAGGCTAAGGTTTCAAATCCTTCCACATTGCTCTTGAAAATCAGCTCCAAAAGGCCAAAGCCACACAGTCAGGTATCTAGCAGTAATGACACCACGTTTCAGTACCAACTTTACTGTTGCAGTCAGGTTTTCATTGATGGCAGAAATCACCTGACCAAAAGCAGCTTATGAGAAATTATGAGAAAAATGTTTATATTGGCTTATAGACTTTAGGTGAAGCTCCATGATGGCAAGGGAAAATGATGGCATGAACAGAGTGTGGACATCACTTCCTGGCCAACATCAGATGGACAATAGCAACAGGGGAATGTGCCAAACACTGTCAAGAGGAAGCTTGTTATAATACCCATAAGACTACCACCAACAACATACTGCCTCCAGGAGGATTTAATTTCCAAATTGCTGTCAGCTAGGACCTATTATTTAGAGCACCTAAGTTTATGGGGAACACCTGAATCAAACCACCATAGCCCTGATACAAAAAACAGACAAAGACAAAACTACAAAAAGAAAACAACAGACCGATCTCCCTCATGAACATAGATGCAAAAATTCTCAACAAAATATTGTTAAGTAGGATACTAGAATATATCAAAAAGATCATTCACCACAACAAAATAGGCTATATACCTGAGATGCAGGGATGGTTCAATGCAAATTGATACATATAATACACTGTATAAATGGATTGAGTGACCAAAAAAAGTATCACATGATAATATCAATAGATGCAGAAAAGGCATTTGACAAAATTCAACACCCCTTCATGATAAAAGGCCTACAGAAACCAGGAATAGAAGGAAAGGGAAGAGATTGAGTAAAGGAAAGTTAGGGGGAGCATTAATCAAAATCTAAGTGGTATGAATAAGTCATATGGATACCTATATTTTTGGACAATGGCATACCCAGAAGCCATAGATTGTTACTAGAAAAATTTTAATGCCAGGGATGGGATACCTTTCAGTGATTTATTGGCCAGGAAGGTCACTGATGCCCCCAAAACATTACAGGTTACTGCTGAGGCTCTTGGTTTCCTACCAAGAAAAGTTGGTAAGACCCTATTGGCTGAAAACTCCATATGTTTGGGCTGCAAGGTCACTAATAATCTTGTTAGAGTTGAGCTGAAAACCTCTTCCATGTAGACCAGCTGACAGAAAGCTGGAAGAAACTATGCTGCATGCAGCTTCATATGTGTGAGAGAAGTCACCAGTGGAGATAAATAACAGTGGACACTGTTAAAATGGGCCAGCCAGGCTAAGTGATCTAACAGGTTCAATAGTGGCATGTCTATTCTGGAGGAAACCAACTGCACTCTAATTGGACTGGAGGCCCACTCCAAGGGGGGGAATACATGCCTGATACTGAAAACCTATGACGGGGAAAGTCATGAGCCCTGTGTCTGGCTAAATGCACATGTTATGCTTCCCAAACTGTCCAGTAAGTACTTCACTTAACATTCATACCATTTATTAATGCTACTCTCACTTTTGTTCAGATGGTGGTGACCTCTGGGATGACTCAAAATGCACCATAGTGCTAAGAAGAACTGAGAGAGGAGTGTTCAGCACTGAAATATCTCTATCACAACTTTCAAGGCTCAGGATCCATTGCCGAAGAGGTGGCAGAAAGAAGGTAAGAGTCAAAGGAAGGGTAGGACTCCTTATAATGCACTATTCCAGACACAAGATGGCCTGGATATTCATGACTCCATAGTGCCTGGCACTACCTACACAAACCATTATAATTGGAGGAAAAGATGATGACATCCAAATAAAAGAAAGAGTGATTTAGAGAGTGAGGAGGTATAATGGAGAATGGTGTCATAAAGGGGAAAGTGAGGGCAGAGGGAATTATCATGGTTTATTGTCTATAATTATGGAAGTTGTCAATAATAAAAAATAAATGTAAAAACTGAAAAAAACATGGATTATTTTAGAATAATAGAAAAAACTGAAGCCAAAGAAGTTAGAAATTTCTGATGTTTAATGCACAAGAAAGAGGAAAACAATGAGTGTATGTTACAGTTACCTTCTTGTAGCTAAGACAAAGCACCTTACAAAAAGCAGCTGATGGGTTGAAAAGATTGATTTTGGCTTACACTCTCCAGAGGAAGTTTCACCATGGCAGTGAAAACATGGCAGAGCAGAGGTGTGCATTGCATCCTATCACTAATGTGAGGTAGCAGCAAGAGTGATCAACACCCTATAGGGATGGTTGAATAAATTGCAAGCCATGCCTCCAGAGACACATATCCTCCAGCAAGTCTCCACCTCCTGAATAGCTGCCAGCTGAGGACCAAGTACTTCAAGCACATGAGCCTATGGGGATCATTTCATTAAACTCCCACAGTGTATGCATGCATGCATGCATGTATGTGTGTGTTTGTGTGTGTGCATATGCGCATGTGCACATGTGTTAGATTCAGGTGTTTATTAGCAGTCCAGCACTGCAAGTTCCACTTGATCATCCTACCTGATCACTTTGTAAGGGATGATGCAAAAAAAGTGATGGGATACTAAGCCAGGTGATAAAAGAAGAATCTTTACTTGAACAAACTTGGGCTGTATACTAACTATGAGTTCTGCTGGGGAAAACTTTGTGGGAGGATTTTTAATAAACAGACAATTTCTTGAATTGTAAAAACTATAACCTTGAATTAGAGATAACCGTAGCAGCCAGGAAAAGATTGCAGAACATCTTGAAACAGAATAAGCTATCAAAAGCTTCAAAAATTGCAAGATATTCTGGGAGTCCGTAAAAAAAAAAAATGATTGTGGAAAGGATAAGCAATGGGACAGCTCCAAAAGGAAATGGAACATGATATGTGAAGATGACATGGGGCATTGACATTAGAACAGTAAGTCCACTTTATCTCCCTTTGATTGGAGGAGGGAAGGTTTGAGAGAGAGAATAGTTACACATATTGTACCAAAAGGTAATCCTCTGGCATGGCTCTAGGTAAGTCACCCACAGTCTTTGAAATGATACCTCCTCTTTCCCCTCTCAGCCATCATCATCCTTTCCAGTATCCTCTTTGAAGGACTTTCCCCTCTTCTCTTGCTAATACCTTCTCAGCAGGAGCTCTGCTACTCTAGAAGTGCTGGCTGGCTTTACTCTGACATCTCCAACTGGGTAGGTTAACTAAATCAGCACAGAAGCTTGTTTGTGATGGCTAATACCGCCAATTTATTTTCTAGATTAAGTTAATTGAGTTGGGAAGACCCACCCTCACTGTGGGCAGCACCATTTTATGGGTAGGCTACTGGACTGACTAAAAGGGAGAAAAGGAGCTGAGCACACACATTTAAAGACTTTCTGCTTCCTGCCTGAAGACTGATGTGATGAGATGCCGCATGCTCCCGCCACTATGCCTTCTCCACCCTGCCACGATGGACTGTATTCCCTCAAATGTTAAGCCAGAACAAACTCCTCCTCCCTTAAATTGATAACTGTGAGGTTTTGTAATAACAATAAGGAAGTAACTTGTCTTTCATGTCTATATCACCTATAACTAAATTGATATTTGACTCAGTGTTTTCCTTCCTCCATGCATAGTGCACAGTGTCTAGACTGGGACCCCACTATACAACATTATTCTGACTCTACCTCCCTCATTAACTGTGTTTTTCATGCCTTATGCTGAGCTTTGTCTCACTGTTGACTTCTTAGGGTTGCTGTGCCTCTTGGAATATTGTTGTGATCTGCCTGCACTTGACAGATGATTTCACTGGGTCCGAAGACTACACACATGGACATTTCCATAATGTTCACTTTAACCTACTCTTCTCTGAACTACCCAGGCTCAGCTTCCATTAATGTACTTCTCTTGTGGCTCTCTGCCTCTGGAAATGGCACCATTATTTACCCAGGAGTTAAGAGCAAAAAATACTGCAATCACTTCAGACTTCTGTTTTCTTTCTTCCCACAAATCATTTGTCAGTAAGTTCTTTAAATTCTTCATCATTTGGCCATTTTTCACTATTTCCACCTCCATCTTTTTCTTTCTCCACATTAAAAATTTAATTATATTTCATTGCTTATACCTCTACTGGTTTGGGCTGTCACCATTTCATGGCTGATCAGTCTTCTTGTTTTCATTCCTGTCTCCTTAAAGTCTGGTTCCCATAAATCAGCTGGAGAAGTTAGAATGAAAAGCAAATCCCATCATAACCTCAACTGCTCGAGGCCTACAATAGCCTTCTGTCACATTCAAAATCAAATCCAAGGTCTTACCATGATCTTTAAACTCTGCAGCCCCCAATCCATCTCCTTTCTCAACCTCATCTCTTGGCACTCTTAGCCTTGTATCTTTCTTCTTGCTGATTGTGGGGCATTTGCTTCCTGAAGAATCCAAGCTTGTTCTGACCTCAGTGCATTTGTACTTGCAGGTCTTTTCATCTAGTATCCTCCTCCTCCATATCATTAGGAGAGTCACTCTTCATTGCGTAGTAACATCACGAAATTTTACTGTCTCTTAGAGCCATCTGTGGGTTTCCTTTGAACATATAATCCATGACGTTCTTCCCCTCCAAACTCTACTTGCATAGTAATTTATTTCTCTTTGTTGAACTTTCCATAGCCTGATATTATATTAGACAATCAGTCTCATTATTTATAAATTACCCTTCTTTAAGCATGCATTTTCAGTTCTTTGATAACTCAGATAAAGACCTTGTGGTAGTTTGTATAAATACCCCCCCCCCCACCAATAGATTCAGAGTTTACTACAACTTTTTGGATTTATAACCACCTGGCTGGAGGAGGTGTCACGGGGTGGATCTTAGGGTCCAGCTCTAAGGTGTGGTGGTAGATTTACAGTTCCAGTCTAAAGACATACAAAGTGCCTAAAGTTCCTAAAGTGTACTTGTTTGTGGTGTGGCTTTTGGGATTTGGACTGTGGCTTCTCTATCTCTCTGCTTGGACCTGTGAAAGCAGGCCAGCTTCTGCCATCATGGAACTTCCCCTGGATCTGTAAGTTTCAAATAGCATCCCTTTCTCCGGAACTGTGCCTGGTCTGGAGGTTCATCTCAGCAAAATCTGCAGCTGTCTACTATAGAAATTGGTACTAAGGAGTGGGATAGAGTGCTGAGATGAATCTGACTATGTAGATTTTTGTCTTTTGTTTTGGAGGAATAGGCACGGACTTGGTGCTTGGAACTGAAGATGCCTTCTGGAGTGGTAAGGCAACTATTATGGATTATTGTGATGAGAGTTTGAAAATGCTAAGTACAGAGAGGATTAAACTTGGAGGATTGGCTTATGAACTTTCTAAGGGAAAGAAATATGACAGAGGACTTTATTGGAACTGGGGTACTAAAATAAGGGCTGGCTTTGTCTTGCTGCCCAGGCCCAGAGAGTTTGAGCAAGGTTAAATTTGTAATGGACTGATGTGCGTGACTAAAGATATTGGACTGAGAGATTTAAGATTTTAAGTTAGAAAAACTTAAGCAACTTTAAAATTATTAGCACAGAGACTTGTTCCTAAAGTTGCTACTGGCAAACACATTAACAGTCGTATGAAAGATGGCCCAACTGCTTTACATTAAAACAATAGAGAGGATGCCTGAAGCAAGACTATGCTAGAAATGTAAACCCTTTTGGAAAAGAGTTGACACAAAAAGGAACCTGCTTTTCTAGGTCATGATTTATTTTGTCTCTGAATTAAGAATATGGCTGTGTCCTACAGACTTGGTATTGGTTTCAGAAACATAAAAAAAACACGTGTGGAGTGGTCATAAAATGCACACAGTTTCAGGAGCTGCTGCTGAGGTAGGTAGGGCATGATGACCCACATGAATAGGCTGGATGAGCCTTTGCAAGATGGACCGTGGTTTGCTTGGAGACCTGAAGATGTTTTGGATACCTCAGGACTATGTAAGGACTACCATTTAGGCTGTTGGCTAAGAATGGAAGTTCTCTCTGGCTATTCAGCCCAGCTGGAGGGGTGGAATTGAAAAATCCAGAGACAGTCAGTCACTGGTTATATCATACTTGAACTATAGAATTTTGATGTTTGCTGAGTGTATATTGTTCCATTCTATCCCTGTTATGCCTTATTGCAGTTGAAAATATTTACTCTGTGCCTTTATATGTTGAAAGTATATAACATGTTTGATTTTACAGTACTCACAACTGAGAGACAATTTTAAATGTCAAAGGAGACTTGGGACTTTGGGATGATCCAAAGTTAGTCAAGACTGTATAAACCTTTAAAATTGAACTGAACACAATTTACAATGTGAGACGGTTATGAATCTTTTGGGGGCCAATGATAAAATGTGGTAGTTTAAATAGATGGTCACCAATATAGTCAATGTTTTATTAGGTTGTAGTTTGGATATGCAGCCACCTGGCTGGATGAGGTATCACTGGGCAGATCTTAGGGTCCAGGCCTAAGGTGTAGTGGTGGATTTGCAATTACAGTCTAAAGATATGCAATGTGCCTGGAGTTCCTAATGTGCTTTTGTTTGGAGTATGGTTTTTGGTTTTTATGGCTCAGCGCTCCTCTCTCTATCTCTCCTTTGACCTGTGAAAACAGGCCAGCTTCTTCTGCCATCATGGAACTACCCACGTATTCATCAACTTCAATAAATATCCCTTCCTCTCTAGCTATGCCTGGTTTGGAAGTTCATCTCAAGGACCTGAAGCTATGTACTACAGACCCTAAGTTGGGGTTCACTAATCTGAAGTATCTGGCATCTTTTTGGATATCTAATCCCAAGACAACAATGCCACATCATGTCTGTATCTCTCTCCCTCAACAGCATGTCAACTGTAGGCACACAGAAACTTATAGTTCTGGTTTATAACTATCCAGAACTGTCCCCAGCATGTATGAGTGACACAGATTAAGAGCAAGGTAGAATTTTTCCAGATAGATATTTATCTAGAGATTGGTCCACAGAAACATGGATGCCACTTTGCCTGCCATGGCAAGACTAAAACCTACATGTGATTCCATCTCATCCAAGAGGGCTGCAAGCAATAACTCCTCAACAATAGCTTCCTGCTTCTTCCCTAAGTTTTTACTAGTTTAGCACACCTGTGGGATGGCCCTTCCTGAGTCAATCTCTTGAATCCACCAGCCAATCAGGTCTCTCCCTTAAACACCTGAGTCTGATGATAAGGCTCATTCTAATTGGATGTTTGATCCACATAAGTAAGCCTGAGTGATGTGTGTGGAACCTGTTACTGTTCTCTGAGCTTGCTCTTTCCCTATGTGAGGAGGTCCTTCCTATCTCCTCCACAGAGGAGAGAAGTTCTTTCTGCATAGGTGCTTTCTGTGTGTGTGTGTGTGTGTGATAAATGACCAAGGTAAGAAGAAGAAAACTGGGATGGCTAAGAAGCAGACATGTTTGGAGTACTACCAAGAATTCGGACTTCATAATCTTAACAGCTTGTCTTCATAGGAGTGAGATAACTTAGATAATTTATTAAATATTCTGCAATTGTAAAATTTGGGAACATCATTGTTTTGGGCTTTCTTAATGAAGACAGGCAGGACCTTTCCTTGAGAAATATGTACCCTGGCTCTCATCCTACTTCTCTGAGATGCTCCAGAGAATGCAAGCAGAAAGTCATTTGTACGTTGGCATTTCCTCACATTGTGTTCTCATTCACCATACAGTCTGACTCAGTCATTCTGGGTAGTATGTGTGATACTAGTCTTTGCATGATGTTTCATTTTTGGAGGGTTCCGCTGACCTTGTTCACCCCTCTGATGAGATCCACTCATTTCTTAGAAAGGTTCATCGTTGAACTAAAGAGCTGAATAGAACCAGGTTCCCAAATCTGAGCAAATGCCCTTCATATACCTAAACAGTGGCATAGCTATAAAGTCCTAGTGTCAAAGTCATGCTTGATATCTGCTGTAGTAATGGAAAGTTAGATCACTGGAGCATCAAATTGTGTGCATAACAATGACTGGAAAATGCTGAATAGAGAGGGTTCGACCTTCAAAATTCTTGTCCTATCTCCTTAGTTCAAGGTTGCCTGTTCTCTATGATGTCAAGGGCATGGCTTTACTTTCCAGACCCAGAGTTTTCAAGAAGCCAACACTTCCTGGATGTAGTCCAACAGCTAGTCTGGACAAAAATTGGGCTATGGGGCATTTCAGATCCTCAGCCCCATGTTTTCACACCTCACTCAGGTACTGAAATAGGACAATCAAAAGACAGATATCTAAGCCGGGTGTGGTGGCACATGCCTTTAATCCCGGCACTCAGGAGACAGAGGTAGGAGGATCGCCATGAGTTGAAGGCCACCCTGAGACTACAGAGTTAATTCCAGGTCAGCCTGGACCAGAGTGAGACCCTACCTCGAAAAACCAAAAGAAAAAAAAAGACAGATATCAAACTCTCTCCCTTATAATTAAATTGACAAATGTCTTTTCCAACATTCCAGTAAGTAAAAAAAAAAAAAAAAAGGTCCCACAGAAATTTTTATGGCTTCAGTATAGACACAGAATTAAGGTCATTTTCTCGGGTAGGTGGGGCACCAAAGTTTATAAAGACAATAGAGGTGAGTACTTTATATCTTGCTGCATTTGTCAATGGTTCAGCCTTCTTTGTCAAGATGAATATGAGCAAAAAAAAAAAAGATAATGTATGTGGGAAAAGGAAGCACATCAAATGAGTAGTACAGTATAGTAACTCTAGAATTTGGGGTATAATGTAGTGTCCTGTCTTTTACCTTCGCAAATACTAGGCAACATGATTAAAGACCTTGTTTTTATTCCAAAAGTGATTGAACTCAAATCATGGAAAGATTTCTGTTAATAATTTAGGTAAATTCTTAAGCAGCCAAATCCCAGTTCACCAGTAATCCATCAATCTAAGGAGTATAGTCGTAAGGACCTTTTCAAATAAAAGCTAGATATGGGTTAAA
Source organism: Dipus sagitta (assembly GCA_036346955.1). NCBI lineage: Eukaryota > Metazoa > Chordata > Mammalia > Rodentia > Dipodidae > Dipus > Dipus sagitta. The sequence continues at coordinate 119,738,578 of CM070777.1, forward strand.
ATCTGTTAGTTCAGAACACCTTGGAATTTGAAATGCATCTCATCTTTGAAAAAATGAGCAGACAGAAATGCAATTAAAATACACTTTTTTTTTTTGAGGTAGGGTTTTGCTCTAGCCCAGGTTTACCTGAAATTCAGTCTCAGGGTAGCCTCAAACTCATGGCAATCCTCCCACCTTTGCCTCCCGAGTGTTGGTATTACAGTTGTGGGCCACCACACCTGGTTCCTTCTTGATATTTTTAACAAAAGGTTATCTCTAAACTTAAACTTCAGTATTATGGGAACAGTCATATCATATTGTACTTTCATCATTTTAAAATTTTTATAAAAATGTTATAAAGTTCTGAAAAATCTTTTTGTTTTCATATTTTATGACATAATATACATGATTAAATTTATAAGTTTCCAAATAATATTAATAATTCATTTCCCTTTATCCCAAGCAAATGCATTTTGTTCCTAAGAGATGTTTAATCCCTTCCCATTTTTGGAAGAGAAAATAAGGGAGATGAAAGGATTTAATGAAAAGTACATATTTGACTTATGATTACAAAATAATTGTTATAGTAATTTTCAGTTTAGACTGAGGTTTTGATGTGAGTAAAATCAAATTATATTTCTGTTAACATTCACATTTACCTCTTTGGTACAGAACTATTAAATGTTACTGTCATGAAAATTAATGTTATGAAAATACTGTAGCCCAGGTTAAGACATCTTTCTAAAATATTTTTATTTATTTGCAAGCAAAGAGGAAGAGATAACAAGAGAAAAAGAAAGTGAGAATGGGCACACCAAGGCCTCTTGTCACTGAAAATGAACTCCAGACACATGCTATGTATCACTTTGTGCATCTGGTTTTATATGGGTCCTGGGGGAATTAAGCTCAGGCTGTCGGACTTTGTAAGCAAGCACCTTTAACTTCTTCTAAGTTATCTTTTCAGCCCAAGAAATCTTATTTGTGTAAATGTGTTTATACTTTTTCTCCAGAAAGTAGCAGATGTATCCCTATAGGATAAGTTTCAAAGAACAGCTTAACTTGTCATAAATGTTTTCTCGACAAGCTTATGTGTCTTTTCTTCCCTTGTACTCTTCATCTTGTACTCCTACCCCATCCATCAAATAGAAATAGTCAAATTCAATCATCATTATTGGATTACTGGGAGATGTGGGGTACATCTAGGTTCACCTTCCTTGTGTTGGCTTACTCCAAAGTAGCTGGAGCAGTTAATTGGCTCTGGGACTGCATCTGACTTGGGAGAATTCTCTATTTAGAGAAGATGAGAGAGGAGCCAAGATTTCATTTAGACTTTCTTTCATGGCACACTTTTCTCTAATTGTACCCTTCCTTACTCTGAGAGCAGTCACAACAGCTTGAGAGAAATGATATTGGAAGGTGAGCACAGGAGAAAGAGAGAAAAGTTGAAAACTTGTTTCTGGCTCTTCCAGCTCCATGCATCCAACTTAGCTTATCAGAGCACTTCAAGAGTTTTCAACTGAAGCTCCACTATATCATAATGAACATGTACTCACCTGTTCTTCCCCTCTGAGCATTTCTCTTTATCTCCTGGGCTTCGTAGGAGCAGAGGTGGACATGGTGGGAGTGTAGCCAAGATTCTGGTTAATTTAAGTATCTTCATGGACAATGCTCTATGCCTATGCTCTACTTCTTTTGCCAGGGCGAAGATTTACAAATAGTTTTAAAAATATTTTATTTATTTCATTGATTTGAGAGAATGAGAGAAAGCGAAAGAGAAAGAGAGAGAGAGACAGAGAGAGAGAGAGGGAGAGAGAAGCAGTTAGAGAGAGGGAGAATGGGCATGCCAGAGCTTCTAGTCACTGCAGAGGAACTCCAGATTCATGCGCCATATTGTGCATCTGGCTTATGTGGGTTCTGGAGAATCAAACCTGGGTCCTTAGACTTTGCATGCAAGTGTCTTAAGTGCTCTCCACCCCTACAAATAGTTTTAAGTAAGACAGTAAAGGAAGGACCACAATTCTGAGTCTTTAGTCAATCAGGAAGTAGTTTGGGTAAAGTTTGTTAATTTTCTCCTTGAGATAACAACAAGTAATGAGTATGTATTAACTTTAGTTTCTCAGCCCTCTGGCTGCTGAGGAGTTTTCTTTTTTTCTTGGTCTGTTGAAAAACCTGAGAATATTTTAAAGATATTTGAGCCATTTGGCCTCTACTATATGAGGAATAAGCAAAAATAATTTTCTCCAAGGTCTAACTGCTGGAATGCATCCCATTAGACCTACAGAGAAACCCCAGATCCAGTGACTTAAGTCAGACAGCACAGAACAAAAGGAAAAATCTATAATGAAGAATAATTTATATGTTATTACCTAAAAATGATGATAAAACAATTTATTAACCAAACATATAACTTGGAAAAGACTGTCTTAATGACTTTTTAAGAAAGAGTCTGGCCCTCAAGCATATGTCGTGCTTTAGTAAGTCTGTAACATTTGTGAACCCTTGAAAGGAAGTAATTAATGAGAGTCAGTGGATTTTTGTCACTGTGACCAAATACCTGAGATGACCACAGAATGGGGGAAATATATTTTGGTTCACAATTTCAAATGTCCCAATCCATAGTAAGCTAGCTCCAGTGCTTTAGGCATATGGCACAGAAAGTTAAATACTATGTGCTCTTCATTTATACAACCAAAAATACTTTACTCAGTTGGAAAGGACAGTGGGAAGTCTCTTACTTCTTCTTAAGGAGGAATGCTGAGTGCAGAAAGTGTATAGAAGACAAGAAGGACTTGAAAAAGAACTGGCCTTCCTGACCTTCAAGTAGTAGGTAATTCCTTACTGCTGACAAGGAGGAGACAGAGAGCACAGCCGGAGCTGGCTGCTATAGTTCTTCTAAATGTGGCCAGCTGTAAGAATGAATGCTTTACAGAGTGGGATAGAAGAGTTCTTAGCAGTGGGTGATGCCAACTAATTACAGAATTCAAATTACTTTGGAATCTTCAAAGTACCAAACAAGGATGTGCAGCATACTCATGTCTCTTTATAAGCCAAGCACTTTTTTAAAAAAAGTAACAGCAAGCCTTCAGAAAAGACTAAAAATAACCACATGTGATACTTGTAAGAATCATGGACATGCCTGTTCAGAAATGAGACACATTTTGTTCTTGATTCCAATGGAATAGTTCCCCTTTCACCAACAGAATGGCCAATCTAGTCAATGCAATGTCATGTTTCTCCCAAACTGCTAAAACTACTATACTCTAAAAGCCTACAGATAAGGTTTAGTTGCCCTCAAATTTTTAATAAAAAATGTATGAACACATTATATTTTGTCCAATGGAAGCAAATTTACATTCAAAGAGATGAGAAGAAAGCAGTTTTTATTCCATATACATGATCCACACACAATTTTGAATCCCTTTGTTCTGCCCAATGTCTCAGCAAAGATATGGATGCTGCAGTGGAAGTCTCCCTGCTGAAAATAGAGGGGAAGTGAGTAAATGCATGAGAGTTGATATAAATTCAAGTCGTATTACAAAGGATTTTGACATGACAGACTGCAGGATGAATTCTCATAGGTTGGCAAGATTTCCTGGTCTAGTCTTTGACTATTGTTTGAGCTCATTATATGGAATGCACTCCATCCTCTGGGTTATGACATGAGTTCTAGTACCAGGTTGGAATTATTTAGGATCACTCAATAACAGGATTTATAAGTTAGTAAAACAGCTGAAAAATCCAACAGTCTGGTCTAACCTGGGATGCTCTGTCTCCTCACAGCCAATGCTCCATCAGGCGGCTTTGTCTGGCTGGCGGATTTAGTGTAGGGACTCTCATCTGCAAAGGCACAATGAAGGGTTTGGTTAATTTTCATCTAGTTTCTACCAGTGGAGATCTGTAATGGATTGCAATCCTTCTTCCAGAGAGAGAGAAAGAGAGAGAGAGAGAGAGGGAGAGAAAGAGAGGGAGGGACAGGGGGTGACAGGGAGAGAGAGGAGATCAGGTTCACTACAAAGAGTTGGTGGCTAGAGTGCTACACTTGGGTGAGCTGTGGGATGAGTCTTTGGAAATGTTTTGAACATCAGTTTCTTCCCCAATGAAAGAGGGAGTCAACCCTCATGGACTTCTCGAGTTGAAGGATCAAAGGTGATCATGTACATGGAAAAATTATAAAATGGTAGGAAGTATGCTAATATGATATACCAATTACTTGTCATGTACATTCATTGATAACTACCAGTGAGTATGTGTTAACAGGAAGACAAAGAAAGAATAAAATGGCTCAGTGGGCACTAAGAATGATCAGGTAGAAGGACAAAGGGAATGAAAAGATATGTTACTATTTCAGATAAGCCATGACACAGCATTAGTACTGCAGGAGAATAAAGATGAACAGAGTTAGTAGGCTTGTCCTGGGAATGTGAACTTGCATCCAGGGTAAAGCAGAGGGGAGGGTCATTCAGAGGTAATAACAGAGAAGCTGAGAAGAGGGAAGGAATGATGGCTTTGCAAAAGAAAACAGATACTGTAATGAGCTGACTGGCTCTCTGTTAGAAAGAGATGAATAGAACCCACAGAACAATAAAGAGAGCAACAGAAAAGATAGAAGGCCCAAAGCTTCATGTATTTGTGAGAGTCACACAAGAGGCTTAAAGAGCCGAGGTGACAAGATCATAGAGAAAATTATAAGTCATGTGATTTACTGTTTTTTAAGTTTTCATATGAATTGGGATATAGAAACAGTGACACAGAAAGGCACATATTCAGGGTAAAATGGGAAGGAATAATTCTTCTTGCTTCATGTGGAGGCGTCTGTAAGTAGTAAAAGAGGTGTAGGAGGAACAAACTTTAGAGTTTCAAGGATAGGATGTATATGGCTTGAGTAAACGCAATGTAAAATAATTATCCCGCATATTTAGTCAAGTTATGCCACCTAAGAACACCTCTTCCCACACTAGAACATGTTTGCTATTGTTGTTTTAACAGAAAATCATTAAAGGATTAAAAAGAAACCTATGACACATGACAACTATTAAATACAACAAGTGTTTAATTCAGCCAAAAGGCTTTATTATCAGAGAACGAGAACATTAATTCCCCCAACTAAGTGGTTTGTGTTTCAAAATTGAAGAACTCATTTTCTCACTAGGATGTACTTGTTGTTGGAATGAATCACGATTTCTTCATAAAATGAACAAGGTCATTATAAGCAATGGCAAAAGGAAAGATTAACACTGCTGTAAACTGCAATTAACTTTAAAAAATGGCAGTCATGCTGTTTCATGTTTATATTCCATTTATCACACAATTCTTTATGCTCTTCCAACCATAAAGTCCTTTTGGATACCAAAATAGTCAACATCATCATTGCCTGCTTAGGCAGCAGGATTTAGGTCTTTGACTCTTTGCAAACAGAATTTTGAGTGCTATTTTTTAAAAAAAAATCACAAAACACATGCAGGTATTTATTACAAAAGTCTACATTTGGCCCACCATTCCCATATGAATACTTGAATGCTCTTTTCACAGTGTTCATTTAATAACCAGGCATCATGCTTCACATAGCATCTATTAAAACAGACTGGTTCTGGGCAAAATTCTGAGCATATTCATTAGATTAAAAAATTTTTTTTTCTTTCATTGGCCAGAACTTGGCAATTGCTCATTTATGACGACAAAGTTCCAAGCCAGGTGATGTCCATCGCCACCATGGAGTTCAGGAGTAGCAACTCAAGTCTTAAGTCTTTCTTCGCTTTCAAACTGTCAATATCACAGCTAATTATAGCTTTGGGTTGAGTCCAGTCTTGGATTTTCTTAAAGGTCAGCAGAGATTTTCCCAAGAGACTCTGGGGTGATCTGTACCTGATGTTCTATTTTAAGGAGACTATTTTTCTCATTTAATAAATTTTCCCAGTTTGCATTACTAAAGTAGTCAGTCTTTGTAAAATGGTTTTCTCATTCATATTTGAAAACAATTTCCATGATTTAGAGGTCCTCTAGTGATGGGCACCATTAAAAGATTGCAGCTGAATTATAGATGACCACCTGGCCAGCATCTATGTCACCATACCCAACCCTCACCCTCACTCCTTCCATGCACTGGGAAAAGTAAGTGATTATCTAGTAGCTAAAAGTTGTGTTGCAAAGGATGAAACCACCAAGATGTTCAATATTATCTAATAATAGCATGCTGAAGTCATCAGGGAAAAGGCTGTAGTTCCTAATGGAAGTGATGCAGAAACCAGCAACATTTACTATGAGCGCCAAGGAGAATATAGCAACAGAGAAACACAGTACCACTTAACTCTTTTTGTTTGTTTCTTTTAATAATTTTTTAAATTACACTGGATTTGCTATTAGAATCGACATTCAACAGTGAATGATCAACTAATGCCTCCTTTGTATACACTTTGGACATTAGTTACACTAGAGAGCACACCTGGCCTCTAACTCCCAGCAGCAAGTAGATTCAGACATCCACACAGTGACATTTACCATCAGGAAGACACCGTGCCCTTTCTTCAGAATTTTTCTGTAGAGAAGGGAGTACCCACAGGTGGGCTGAAAGCATCTAAAGGCAGGGAGAAAAGCCTCATAAAATAACCAGCACTTCAGGGATCCTTTTAGGACTTCTAAGTACTCAGAGTGTTACTAGACATTAGACTGCCTGCATAGGCACACTCGATCTTTTAATAATTTTTACTGTGAACTTTGATATGTGCACATGTAATTCGATCATAATCCTGTCCCCTCCTCATTAGTTGTCATATTCCCTTTGTTTCTTTACCACCCTCCATTCTATTAAGGACCCACCACTTCTAGACAGTGCTTCCTCTGATTTGTTTTCTTTTTGTTTTTTCTCTCCTCTGTTCTCTATGTCAAAATATTGATGGGCTGGTTTGGAGTGGTTAAAGAGGCTTGATTGCAAAGCCTGATGGCCTGGGTTTGATTCCCCAGTACCCATGTAAGCCAGATGCACAAAGTGGCACACGTGTCTGGGGTTTGTTTCCAGTGCCAGAAGGCTCTGAGGTTCCTATAACTCACTGTCTCGGTCTGCCTCTTCCTTTCTGTCTCTTTCAAATAATTAATAAATACATATTTTAAAAATATTGATGGGCTCACAACAGTGCAGGTCTTGTGGAGGTATTAGTAATCACTGTGGAATTGTGTATGCACCAGTTGTTTATGTCAGGAGACCAGTGTTCCAAAGTCCTTAATTCTTATATTTTAGGAAAGTTTCCCTAAGAATACCTCTTAACATTAAGCATAGAACAAGCATCGTAGGCTTTATCCAGTCATCACAGAATGAGGTTCAGCCCTCTTGATGTGACTCAGTAGAAGCCAGTCCCTACTTCACACTTTGTCTGAAAATGTACATGGAAAACAACCACAGAGAGGCCAGTGGTTCCAGCCCAGGATCCTAAAGGATAAAGACGTGCATAGTAAGTTTTTAATCCTTTATATAAAATCATGGAAACAGTATAACATCTTATGGCTATTTTCATACGTCTCTAGCAGATTTTTAGATATATTCCTAGAATTCATACTTATGTGACAACTACTTTTTAATTTTTATGTTTAATACTAAGGCCCAGAGAGATAACTTCATAGAAGGACATATACTTTACAGTGAGTCTAGACTAAATTTCTTACTTTCATATTCTCGTACTTTTTCTTTTTTTAATCTTATTTCCTCTTGGATAAGCAATATTTTACAAGTCATTGGGCTCACATGATGCTGCATCAGTATCATGGATCATGACTAGGCACATGAGGCCACTAGAGGCCTTGCATGGGATGGTATGGGTACCTACTGTGGAGAAACCTACAGAAATATGTTGTCCTTATCCATTTGTGTGTATAAATGCCATTCCTCCCCACCTTACTTGTTTGCTTAACATAAAGCATATGTAGACATGTAAAAAGGGAACCAATTTTAATTCTTTAAAAATTTTTTTTGTTCATTTTTATTTATTTATTTGAGAGTGACAGAGAGAGAGAGAGAGAGAGAGAGAGAGAAAGAAGCAGAGAGAGAGAGAGAATGGGTGCGCCAGGGCCTCCAGCCACTGGAAATGAATTCCAGACGCATGCGCCTCCTTGTGGGTCCTGGGGAATCGAGCCTCGAACCAGGGTCCTTAGGCTTCACAGGCAAGTGCTTAACCGCTAAGCCATCTCTCCAGCCCCCATTTTTATTCTTAACCTCACTTTTAAAAGATAAAATCTGAAAGAAATGTCAATATAACTTCTTGTTCTCCAGTATGGTCCTAAAAAAGCCATTAAATTTTAAGATATGTGTTAATAGTCTTCCTTTGATTCATTACAGAGACTACTAGACTCTTTCAATTTCCATCCAAATACAGAAATGAATAAAAGTAGATCAAATAAGAAACCATTGAGAACTAAAGTATCTAGAAGAGTACCTGGCATATGGTGGGCAATCATTAAATATACATTGATGGATGAATATTCTTTCCTCTTTATTTTTCTGACAGGTTCTCATTCTGATCTAGGCTGACTTAGACCTCACTCTGTAGCTCAGGATGGTCTTCAACTCATACCTCAGCCTTCCAAGTACGGGGATTACAGGTGTGAGCCACCATGCCTCGCTTTTCTCCTAACTCTACCTTCTTCCTTTTCTTCCTTCTGCTACTTTTCTTCTTTTCCTCCTTCCTTCCTTCCTTCTTCGCTTCCTCTTTCCCTTTTACTTTCCTTCCTTTCCCTCCTTCTTCTACCTCTGATTTTCATTATTTCTTTTTCTAGGTTTAAAGAGTATTCCCTTTAAAGTCACAACAATACCCAACATATATTAAGAATTAATAGTGTATGTTTTTAAAAATGTGACTCTTCATAAAACTGATATTAAAATATTTTTTCTCTTTATTCAGATTTTAGGAAGATTTATGAAACAATATTTATTTTTGAGGCAGGGTGTCATTGTAGCTCACGTGGGTTCCTAACCACCTAGGCAATTGAAACTGGTCTTGCATTCCTGATCTTCTTGCCTCTACTTCGGAGTGCCAGGATAAAAGGTATACACCACCTCGCCAAGCAGACACACTTTAAAATAATTTTTTAAGTGAAAGAATCCTGATTTTCACCCCAGACTCAGCTTTGACTTTGGTGATAGACACTATTGACAAGGGATCCTAACTTAAAGTCTCATGAGGAGAACAGCAGATATTTAACAAGTCAGCTCACTGACATAAATGCTGCAACAAGGGCATCTCAGGGTATCAGAACTGCTGGCTTTTTCTAATGACATCTCAGCAGCTAGAAAATCACCATCACACATGATGGCCTCCCACTGTCCTAAGGGCTTGAATATTGCTAATAACAATGAAGAACATGCATGGATCCTTTTGCAGAGCCATCCCATGAGGCCAGTAATATGTCCTCTGTTAACAGGGGGACTTGACATGGTGACAGAAGCTCAGAAAGGGCTTAGTCAAGCATACACTTAAAACAGAGGAAAAACAATGGGGGTTGGGGGCCATCTGTTCCTCGTTTAGCACAGTTTAGTCAGTGTTCTCATGTGCTAAGACCAGGAGAGGCAAACACCAGTCATTTGATATAAGTATACATTCTAAGTGAAGCTGATGTTCATACAGTTGGAAAGCAAACAGCAGAGGTCTAAGAAGGAAGGCTGAACTCTGTGTCATGGACAAAGCCTACACTGGACCTGGGAGGATCCCTGGAGGGAAGGGGCTCAGGCCCTTTATGTTCTCATATCTGCTAATATTTCCTTGTGTCCAGTGCACCATATATAACCCATCTGGCTCCCGTGCCCGTTCCATTTCCAAGATCTGAACTTTCCAGAAAAACCAGATACAATCATAGTTCACAAATCTCAGCACAGGGTTTTATTGAAGAACAAAAATTTAATTTCCTTTGGTGGAGACTAGTCAGCCCATGCTAAACAATTCCCAGAAACTAATTACACACAACTGAGGCACTGCTAAGCCAGAACACCCTCAGCTTGTCGATTAGTAATAATAAAAAAAAAGGCACGTGAATGCAGTTAAATGTTATGGCTATTTGCCAGCAGCGAGGAGATAGGCAGCACATGCCACAGTGCTCACACATGTCATTACAAGCTCAGAAGAAAATGCCATTTTCCAAAAAGGAACACAATAAAAACCACTGTGAGGCAGTAATCTGTCCCTTAAATTTAATTAACTTTCACAAATTTTAGTGCCTACTATGTGCAAACTAAGAATTAAAGTGAATAAAGGATAATGAAAGTGTAAGTGGAATGGTAATTGTAGCGCTCTTGTTACCTCATCAGTTTGTGAGTGTAACGTGGTGTATCATTCTCCTTAGAGGGAGAATAAGCCTGTACTTAGGAGAACTAGTGGAGATCTGATACAGGGAGGGAGAGAGGGAGAGAGAGAGAGAGGGAGAGGGAGAACACAGTACACAGTGGCCTGGTGTAGAATTTTTGCAATCAGAAAAATGAAAAATCAAGTTGTATTAAGCTTTCAGCTAACATAAAATTTTTGTATTGGTGGAAGACTATGATCTTTTCTGAGTTCTGGTCCTGTGAACATCATATCATGGTCTAACACGAGCATATTCCATAGTGGCTGTTTCTTTTTCTTGTTCTTTCATTCTGTAGTTCAGTTTACTGCATTGGTGGGTTTATGGGACATTTGAAAATTTAAGCAAGAATTCCTGAAAGACAGCTGACAAAAGGTTTTGATAAGAAAAGTGAGTTATGCTTTTCTCATTCGTGTGAAATACAAGGTGAACTACAGTGTCCCAAATAACTTAAAGAAGTGCAAGCTCAAAGCTGCAGCCTGGTACCCCACTTCAATCCCGAATTATTTGTCATCCCTGATTAAAACAGGCCTGTTTCTCGGGTCATACAAAAGATGCACATTGGACTTCCCATAATGGAAGGCACTGGGTCTACACAGGCTTCAGCAATACAGCTTTGGTACATCAAAGCTACAATGGATACCCACTTACAATTTACCATTAAGGCTGAGTTAATTTCTTCTCCTTCCCTCACCTGATTAAGCAGTCCACACAGTTAGCTCTAAAGCAGAAGGAAGAAGGAATTATCTCTGCTTGATGGCAGGAGGCAGAGGCAGGGTGCTATTCTATCATGGTCACTCTCTTATTAAGAAATGATTTTTCTCTTTCCACCCACCTCCTTTCCCTCCTCTCCTTTGTGATTTATTTTGCATCTGCATGGCATTAATGTCCACCCTGACTGTGAAAAAGTTTCCTCATATTTCTGTAATGCAAACACAGCAGATGTGCTTCAGATTTTTCAAGAAATCTGGTCTTTTTCTTCTTTTTTTTAAAATAAATTATTTATTTTTAAGTGACACACACACACACACACAGAGGGAGGGAGGAAGGAAGGGAGGGAGGGACAGAACAGGAACAACAGGGCCTCTGGCTGCTGCAAACAAACTCCAGATGCATGTGCTACTTTATGCATCTGGCTGTAGGTAGGTACTAATCAAATCTGGGTCATTAGGCCTTATAGGCAAGTACCTTAACCACTGGACAATTTCTCCAGCCCATCTTTTGCTTTTAAAATGATTACAAATGATCTAAACACAACAAAATTTTATTTAAAAAAAACAGAGGGCTGGAGAGATGGCTTAGCGGTTAAGCGCTTGCCTGTGAAGCCTAAGGACCCCGGTTCAAGGCTCGATTCCCCAGGACCCACGATAGCCAGATGCACAAGGGGGCACATGCATCTGGAGTTCGTTTGCAGTGGCTGGAAGCCCTGGCGTGCCCATTCTCTCTCTCTCTCTATCTGCCTCTCTCTCTCTCTGTCACTCTCAAATAAATAAATAAAAAATGAACAAAAAATATTTTAAAAAATAGAGGTACAGTGGCTTCTTCACAATGATAGGATACCCTCTAAATTATGTGAATCATAATATAGCCAACTGTTATGGTTTAATGGGAAATGGCCCCCACAGGCTCATGTACTGGTAGCCTCATGGCCACCATTGGGATTCTGGGAAATGAGTTGATTCTGAGGACTCCATCTTAATCACTGGAGTAATCTCTTCTGGACTGATCATACAATGGCCTGCTGGGGCGGTGGCAAAAAATAGGAAGCAGGGTCTGGTCAGAGGAAGTAGGTCGCTGGGATGTATCTTGCCTCTTGCTCCTTCCTCTTTATTTTTATGCTTCCTGTCAGCCGTAAGAGGATCTGCTTTGGCTTCACCATGTGCTTCTCTACTATGGTATTTGGCTCATGCATATGAGGCCAAGTGACTATAGGCTGAAACCTCTGAAACCAGGAGACAAAAAAAACACTTTCTCCTTGAAAATTCTTTGAGGTATTTATCACAGAGAAAAAGCTAATATACCCTGTAGCAGACAGCTTCAGGTTCACTGAGATGAACTTCCAGACCAGGCACAGTTATGGAGGAAGGGATATTTATTGAAGCTTACAGATCCAGGGGAAGTTCCATAATGGCAGAAGAAGCTGGCCTGCCTTCACAGGACCAAGCAGAGAGAGAGAAGTACAAGTCTAAAGGTCAAAAGCCACAGCACACTTCAGGAACTCCAGCTAGGCACACTTTGCATATCTTTAGATTGAAATCTGAAACCCACCACCACACCTTAAGATCCACCCAGTGACACTGCCTCCATCCAGGTGGCTGCAGATGCAAACTACAAACAAACAACCGAATATATTGGTGGCCATCTATTCTATTCAAACCACCACACACCCTTAAAGGGATTCAATATTATAGCTATACACTGTCAACTATGTGTGGCATATTGCTGTAGGTCTGTCTAATTGGGCCACTTTTCTCCCTCACTGCTCTGATGTCTAATTCTTTGTGTCTCAAAACATGGCCCATGGACTGCTGTATGGGGCCTCTACTGGAGGTGCAGTACCCCAGGATCCATCAGTCTATGGAATGCAGGTGATTTACCATTTCATTATGATTGTATAGTAGCAAGGGTACACCTGCCCTGCCTCACCTGATTGTGTCAGTGAAGACCTACAAGGAGCTGATAAATACCATGATAAATAAGCAAACTGAACAACAATCTCAAGGCTTCAAGGATAGCAATTATCAGATTGCTTATGGAATGATTTCCTCGAAAAGAAAATAAAACTTTGCAATAATATGGTTTTCACTTAATTCTGCCACCTCTTGGCCACTTGAAACCTTTCAACAGTCCTAATATGTCTGAATTATGGGAGTAGATTTAACTAAGGCCAGAATACTTGGGGCAATTGATGGATTATAGTAGTAACATGCTTCTCAGTAAAGAGAGGATGTGGTGTTGAGTTATTATCCCCTGCCTTGGAAAGGATAAATGAAAATGAATTTATATCTTGCTCTTGGCAGGAATATGGGGAAGAATCTTCCATTGCACTGACTCCCTAAATACTTGCCCTTCAGATACGAGCTCTTCCTTGAATATTCATAATTGTCTTAGAAGCAGGAATGTTGCCAACACATATTTTAACCTTTGCACTTCATTCAGGGACAAAGAGGGCTGCAGTGGCCCTGAACATCTGATCAAACTCATGGAAGTGGTCTGTGTAGCTCTGCTTCTTGATGTCTGCAGGCCTTTAGGAAGAAGAATATCTGTAGCCAGGTTAATTTGTAAATCCTCTCTGAAATTAATGAGCATGAAATTGCACATTTTCCGCCTCTGGCATTCCTACTGCTAACGTGTCTGAACCACAAATGATAACTCCTTGCTGCTTCTTAGTGCTACTTGCAGCCAGGACAGAAGAGCCACCTGCCCCGCCATCAAAGAAACCAGCACTTCTGGAGGGCTGGACTCTCTTCCATGAGAGCTGTCTTCATTACTGCATCAGAGCTTACTTCAATATCTCAGATCCTGAATTCTGCACAGAGTTCGTGTCCATGTTTTCCACATGTTGAAAACTCTACATGCTTTAAGCCTTTGGCTTCTCTGTTCACTGATGACAGCTGACATTCTCAGACATTCTCACAGTTTAATGCTCATAGATTCAAGTTAGCATCAGAATGATAACCTGATGAGAAATATGAATTACCTCAGGCTAGATAGTATGGGCTATTTAACACCACATTTTAAATTTATGTTTTTATTTAAAAAATAAACTCCTTAGGAGAGAGTATGCATTTACATTGGTATAAACTTGGCTCATTCCTGTCTAAATTTTCCAGGAAAGTCATAGAATGTGTTTGATTTTGTATAGTAGAAGCTACAGCTGAGTGGTGGGATCAATAGACACAATTAAGACATTTGGAGAAATTAAAGTTTTCTGTATTTTTTAAAAAAATATGTAAGAAATGAAGAAGTTATTTGGATATATATTGATAAAAGTTTGTCTTGCAGTAAACTGGGAAACATAATTAAAATAGTATATACATTTTTTCAGTAAGTCATGAAACAAAATATTAAATATCTTTATGAAAAAGACCAGCCATGTTTTTTAAGCATTCTAATAACAATGATGACACTGATCACTCCAATATGGGTTTGCTTATATCATTATATTATTTAATTACTTAAGGCATATATTTTTTCCTTTGTAAATAGTAGATAAAATATTAATTTTTATGTTCACTATTTTCTAAGAGCCCTTCTTCTCCATGACATTATTGAAAATGTTTCTGTGTTAGAAATCCTCAGTGTAGTACTGTTCTTAGAGTGCAGTCAAGACTGAAGCAAGACACAAGCAAGCGAAATACAGGTTGGGTATTTCAGGAGGTCTAAATCTGGTGCCAGTGTATGAAGGAATACAATGCCATTTAGCAACGTGAATGACCCTCAGACATTGGATGGGCATACATGAGTGTGTTTGTGTTATGGGATAGAACACCTCTGGCTTGTTGCTTCCACATCAGTGATGATTAGTGACAGGATGAAATTTTACAATAACAGTATTTCAGTTATCATATCTAACAGACTAAAAATATTTTGTTATTAGCAGCGTGGGAGCTTTCATTTAACCAGCATAAACCAAAACAAAGGTTAACAGCAGGCAAAGTACTTTATATAAATAGTCTGATAAACACTGCTGCAGGCAAATTTGTAAATAAAGTTGAGTTAGAAAAAAAGTATTAGCACTTCTGTTTGACTAAGTTTCCATATTACATGCTAAAAATCTGTCTAGCATCCTGAAATAATAAAATATAAACATGTACTTTCATAACCTTGAATGGGTTTTAGAGTTAGAAGCCTAGACTTCTCCCCTGTTTCATTGACCTGGCTGAAAAAGAAGTCTAATTGTGATCTTCCATCTTGTCTTAAGTTTATAGTAGCCTTTCAAACAATGGATGTTTCCAACATGCCAACAACAGCAAAAATTCCCCAATATTATTCCAGATGTCTATTTTTTGAAGTGATAAAAAAAGAGGTGTGACTTTATCGGCATGGAGTAGATAGAGTGAATCAAAAGTCATCAATAGATAAAAGTAAATGCAAGGAAAAGGGAGCCTTAGACCAGAGATCCTGGTTGTATGATGGTTTGCTGAGGAAATGGCTGATTGTAGCCACTCATTTTTAGATAGTTCTTCCATTACACATCTATGTTACTGGTTTTCTCCCTGTTTATATACTCTTTCAGGGATCTCTTTTGTTTGTGTAAAAGAAGCATTCCTTCACATTGAAGTTACAATTGAGTATATTCTGTATCAATATAAATGTCATTGATATAGGGACTTGGGACAGTATTTGATGATCTCCTGAAATTTCAATTCAGGAAAATAATATCACCTTACCCAATTTTTGTATTCATTTCTGTGTCACAAATTCCTGGTTTAATTTATGAAGTAAGACTCAAGGTTCTTTCTAGCACATAAACAAATTCCTTGCAAGAATGCCTTTTAGCCAAGAGGCTGCAAGTACTGAGAAGATGAAATCTGGCTGAATTTATCTCTCTAACTCCCACTCTATGCCAGCTCTTCTCTACTGATAGAGCATTCATGAGCAGGTTTGTGCAAGTGCTTTATAATCCCCCAAATGAATAAATATGGGGCATTCTCTTTTCTCCTTTAATATTCTAGTCAACATGTTCATAACCTGCTGCAAACAATATTTCAAATCTTTCACTAGTGTTCATGTAGCCAGAGGATGTGAATAAATTTTGGGCCAGGAGGCATCTAGCAAGGCAGTGAATAAAATGTTGGCATGAATTGTGCACTTGAAAGGAGATGCAGTCTGTCCTCCTCTCTGGTTCTCCCAAGTCTATCTGGAGAAACAGCCTTGCTCTGGAGTAGGAAGACTGCAGTTAAGACACAGCCTCAGGGGCTGGAGAGATGGCTTAGTGGTTAAGGTGTTTGCCTGCAAAGCCAAAGAACCCAGGTTCAATTCCCCAGGACCCACATAAGCCAGATGCATAAGGGGGTGCATGCATCTGGAGTTTGTTTGCAGTGGCTGAAGACCCTGGATCACCCATTCTCTCTCTCTCTCTCTCTCCCTGCCTATTTCTGTATCTCTCTCTCAAACAAATAAATAAAAATAATATATTTTTTTAAAAAGACAGCCTCAAAAGTGACTCATACAGTTGTGTCACTGGGCAGAGCAGCAGGGACTCTACTAGACAAGAGTTTCACAGGGAGCTTTCAGACCCAAGGTGATTACACCATGACTAATTGTTCCAACACTGTCATCTTTCCTGGAGCAGGGTCATTTCATCTGTCCTGGTGTCAGATAATTTCAGAATGTTTTTACTAACTCATTTTTTTTTAACCTTTACAGCTTTTTTTTTTGTTTTGCATATTCCAAGAATGCAGCCCAGTTTTTAAGTGAATATCACTTCAGAAGCAATACCTTCTTATCCAGCAAGGGGAAGAGAGCAGAAATCACATTCAGGTGCCTTGGGAATAAGAAAATACATACATTTGTCTGGAGTTGTCACACATTTTGCTTGACTAATTCATTGCTAGGTCAAGCAATAACAGATGACTGCTTTTTAGACAGATGACATGTGTTTTTAATGCATGATTAAAGCAGGATTTATCATGTCTGTCAGAATCTCAGCAGTCTGTGATTTTCGTTATTTAAAGCTGTACTTTGGATACTTTCTGGTATTACTGTAAGAGGCTGTGATTATATAGACCAACGCCATGCAAGTGTTAGACAGAAACACTTTTGTACACAAGATAGTAAAGCCTTTAAACATTTATTTAGGGTTTTTAAAATGTTTTTATTTATTTTTTTCAAGGTAGGGTCTCGCTCTAGCCCAGGCTGACAAGTATAATTCACTATGTAGTCTCAGGCTCTCTTGAAATCCTCGTACCTTGTCCTCCCAAGCGCTGGGATGAAAGGCATATACCACCACACCAAGGTGTTTTTGACATTTTCATACATGTGTGTAATTACCCTCTATTATCCCCCCTTTCCTCCCATTAACACCTTTCTTCTTCCCCATTAATCCCCATATTACTTTCCTGTCTTTCTTCTTTTACCCATTGAGTTAAGTTAGCGTTGCCTGCACGATCACGGGTGGGAAGTTAAGTCGAGGATGCATGTCACTTCACTGGCTAGCATGTAGCATTGGGTGAGGTGCTTATTCTCTCTGAGCTTCAGCTTCCTCCCTTGGACAATGGAAGTTGTATGACCTCATAGAGTGCTTAAGAGAACTGAATAGAAGAGCATAACTAAAGATCCAAGATTTGGACCAGCATTGTTCAAGAGGTGAGGCCATTATCTCCAGTAGGAGAGGAAGTTGAGTGATAGGTAGAAATCACTGGAGTTCCTACAACAACGCATATCTTTCTTTCATGGCATTTGTCATACTAACTTGTAATATGAACTCTTTTGAGCAAAGATTTAGTATTTTATAGTCACAACTATTGTAGTCTTGATCATTACACATGGCAGAAATGAGCCTTAGGTAAATTAGAATTCTGTCTATGGCTAAGCAGCCAACGTTAATCAGAGACAGGATGTGAACTCAGGCTTGCCTGACACCAAAGACTATTCTTTACCTAGTGTTACCATAGTGCCTCAATTCAACAGCCATTGGTGAAAAGTGGTATCTGACTATTGCAGACTAATTTTCATGCTGTCCAAACACATTGATGCAAATACTTGACATAAATCTTTTTATGCTGAAGTATGGACAACTATTCCCTGAGATTTTAGCTTGAGAAATTCATTGGTATTAATGGTCTGTTATAACTCAATTTGTCAGTAGCAAAGTAAAAATTAAAACCTAGGTGCCCAGATTTAATAGTCCAAAGATTTTCACACTGTCTTCATTTGCTTCTGAGACAAATTATTCAGATACACAATTTCCTCATCAATTACTTGCTTGTCTAATTCTCCTTGGGTTATGTCTACCCCATCAACTTCCCATAAATCTTGCCTGAACAAAGATTCAGCTTTTATACTTAATTGGGATGAATGGGGAAAATGCAGTTCCACACCATAACATGCACATGTATAATTCTAAATTGATTTTGTAGTATTGTACTCTGTAGGACTCTTTGAGTTTTCCAATTAACAAGTTACTGACATTTACAAACATCTAGAATAAAAGAAATCTTGTCTGCCATCATTGTCAGTTTCATTATTGAATTTTGAATCTGCTTTGGGACCCTTCAGTCATGAAAGTAATCATGTAAAACTACAATGGGTTCTATTAACAATAATACCTTAGAGGACGTTCATTTATGATAACTGAAATTTGCTCACTCAGTCTCATCTGCCATGTAACTTGCCTTCAGGCATTTTGGAATCACGGGGAAAGCATTAGGAAAGACAGTGTCCAAGATGTAATATTAAATCATGGTATTTCTGAAACCAAGGTTTTTCAAATCAAAAAAAAAATATTGACAAGCAAATCAGTCATTAATTTTAACATAAATATTGCTTACATTTCTAGATTAATTACATGTCAGTGCCATAGGAGAAAGACGGGAAGTAATGTTTATATATGTATATATACACACACAAACTAGATACATACACATACATGTAGGGACATATTTAAGTCATCTAAATAAGTACAATTTTCATTACTATTAAGAAAATACACATGAACAGGTGATTCAAAAGGGTTCTCAACCCCAGGATATCCCTCCTTTCCTAACCTACAGGACAACATACAATAGGGTGAAGTTGGAAACTACCATTTTTATCCCTTCTTACTGAGGCCTGCAGTGGGAAGACTAGGAGTTGAAAGTCAATCGTAAAAGCCAAGTTGGTACTGAGCTTCTATAATACTCTAGAAACTTCCAAATTTCATAAAATGTACGTAACATGCCTCCATTAATTTATATAATGCCTAGGCTGTGGGATTCTACATTTAGCATTTCCACATGATATCCAGAGATGCTGTTAGAAAAATTATAATTTAACTTAGAGAGACAGCCCACAAATATGAAAAATATGCACTGCAATTTCACAGTCTGCAGAACAGAGGAACAGGTCTGTGAGAAATTAGTTTATTTCAGTGACCCAAAGTGAAGAACTGAACTGACATCTAAAACTGCAGATATGGCAGAGGTGGGTCATGAATACTCTTTTATGTGTATTACCCACACACTCACTGCATAAAGGCTATGCATTTGTATGGAGATCGACTGAACAATTTGTGCACTCATTTTGAGCAGTACCTACTTTCATAATTCTCCAAAGTAAAACCGCAGCCTTTATTGGCTTCTATTTTGCTTAAGGCGAGCGTAACAAAACCCTTGATATTTATTGTGATAGAAAGAGTAAACCACACGTAATAGCTAGTGTGGGTGCACTAGAGCTCAGACATTTGCCTCTTTGACAATTAGGGATGTATTGCTTGAATAAGTAAAAGCATTTGTGCTTTATCTGAAGACTGTCACCTTTATGTAAACAGAGATCATAAAACTGAAATATGCAAGCACCACTGATGCTACTCTGTCAGCATCCTCCCTTGAGGGGGTGATTTCCAGTGTATCTTTTCTCTACTGTAGTTATGAGAAAGCTTAGCTAAAATTGATTAAGTCAAAAATTCTTTTTTTTTAAACCAAGCAAAAATATTTGCCACTTTTGTTAGATATCTACAAATATAATTAAAATGAAGAATGTTAAAATTTGGCCACAAAAAGATTAGAAAGCCTCAGGCAACATGCATATTTTAAACTCTCCTTTTCCATTTCCTTTATCTTTTCACTTTTGACCCTAGAAGTTCCTTCTTGCATCACATACATGTATAATTGAATGATGCATAGTGCAATGGCTGAATGCTTACACTATGACCCCACAGGGTTATCTGAAGTGTAGTTGCTCTGTGAACAATGCTTATCAAACTTAGGGATCAGATGTATACCCATGAGATGGTCTCTTCTCATTAGGTGGCGAGTCACATAGACCTGTTACGGATATTACATACAGGAAGAGGGCAACATGCCACATTTGCTTTTTTGGCCACCAGCAAAGATAAACCAGTTGAACATAAACCTGAAATGGTAGTTGTTTCTTTTCCACACAGGACTTTATGGGTTCATGCCAAAAGAGTGTATGTCTGTATTCTACCACATACATGCAATGCTTAATGCTTCCCACGTTATCTCCATCTAGTCTGGCTACAAACAGCTGGAAAGGAGAATATAGGTTATTGTTGGAGAGCTGACACAGGATAGAGGATGCACACATGCATTTTTATGTCCATAAACTTTTTGAAACTTCCTTTCTCCATTTACTTTGGAAGAAAGTTAATGAATTCTCTAAGCTTCAATTTTCTCATCCTTCACAAAGGGATAATAATATCTATTTTTCAAACTTATGGGAATTGATCGGAATAATGTGAGGGGGGAGTCCAATCCCAGCCTATAGGTTGTGAGAGCATATGCACATTTGTGTGACAGTGTTACATGTAAAATTCATGCCTGAGAACTATGTGATGGAGTTATAAAAAAAATTCTGTGTTGGACCACAAGCATGAAGCCCGTAGGCTGTAGGTTGGACATATCTAATTTTTAAATGTTTTATCTAGAGATAAGATAAGAGAGAGAGAAGGAGAAGGTAGAAAGAGAGAGAATGGGCAAACCATGTCCTCTAGCCACTGCAAAAAAAATGAACTCCAGATGCATGTGACACTTATGTATCTGGCTTATGTGGGTACTGGGGAATTGAACCCAGGTCATTTGGCTTTGTAAGAAAGTGCCTTAATTGCTAAGCCATGTCTCCAAACCCCATTTAATTTTTAAGCATATTTGGAAGATATCAGGATAATGCAAATAGAGATATTTTTTAATGTCTAGAATTTACTTTTTCATATGTTATCTTACTATGAGGGAAAGACAGGAACCAAACACAGAGAACAAAGCCATTATTGTTCACACATAATAACTAGAATGAGTTAGGATGGCTCTTAGAAGAATTGTTCAATAATCCTCCCAATGCCCAGAAACCTATTAAGCATCAAAGATTTCTTTAACACATAAAACGGTAAATTTTCCCAGAGGCCTTACAGACCCTAAAACTAGACACATGAGGTGGGCAAATGCCAATGCTGTCATGGCACCTGGAAATCACTTATTAAATTACTACTTTAATTGGACCCTGATGGCCCTATAACTAATGTTCCTTGTAAAACTTTAAGTTAGAATAAGGGAGAAATTTTCTCACCTGATCTTTTATGCATAGTTATCACTAATTACACAAATCTGGTTTGTATTTTTTTCCATTAAGTACTTCCAAAGATGTTGTGTTGTATAAAGCCCAACTCTGAAATGCACAGCGGCTACAAATATGAAGCTTTCTACATGTTACAACCTACTTCAGCATTTTAATTAAATAGAATGAAAAACAATCGAATAATACAGCATCTATAACCTTTACATAATGAGAATACACCAGTCTTCTTGCTTTGCATGATAAATGACAACACAGAACAGGGTGCTATTACCATCCACTTCGGAAACAACTCTTTTTAAAAAAAGAACTTTCTAATTTATTTCTATGCAATTTTAGTTTTAAAAAGTGAACTATTACAAAAGGCAAGTGCTCTTGCATATTATAAATCATATCTCAGCTAGGAGGAGAATCTGTTGGAAGACTGCCCAGGGCCAACTGATTTGTTCATGTTTCCTGAGTCACTATTAAGGCACAATGACTTTTCATTAAATTTAGGTTTATTCTGTCCTAGTATAAAATAAAATGCTTCTGCATGCAGGAAACTTCACACACACACACACACACACACACACACACACACACATTTTTTTGAGGCACAATTTCACTCTAGACCAGGCTGACCTGGAACTCACTCTGTAGTCCCAGCCTGGCCTTGAACTCACAGTGATCTTCCTACCTCTGCCTTCCTAGTGCTGGGATTAAAGGCATATGCCACCATGCCTGGCTTAGGAGTTTAAAACTATACAAATAGCACACATTTAAAATGTAGTGTAGGCAGCACCCACTTCTAGTCATAAGGCTCTTCATGTTTGAGCATGCAACATCTTTAATTATTTAAAATTTAAAACTATTTAAAAGCTCCCCTGATATCTTCATTATTGATATTTCAGAAGCATTATGGGGGTCAGTTCTCTTCTCACCTGTACTTTTGAGACACTCCCTAAAACCTGCCCACCTACTCCCCTCATGACTATAAAGGTTATCTTACAAAGCCTAAATATATATATTTTCACCAAATACATCTTGGGTGTTGAGGTGATATAACTCATGATGGATAACTTGCCCAGCTAACTGGGTGGAAAAGCAGCTGAAAGACTAACAGAGCACATTTCTCTGTGTGTGACTGGGCACTTTCATGTTGAATTAGCTAAGGAAGAAAACCCAGGTTGAATGTGGGCTGTACCATCAATTGGCTAGGGTGGGGGAGGAACTAAATAAAAGGGAAAGAACATGCTCAAAGGTGGAGACACTCATTCATTTTGTAGTTCATCCCCATGTCCTCTCCCTTCTTTTGCTCTTTTTCTTTCCCCTCCTCTGCTTTTTCTTCCCTTCTCCTCCTTTCTGGCAGCCATGAAGTGAACTGTGATGCTCTGCAATTCCCTCCCTGCCATGGTAAACTTAAAGATCTGAAACGATGGATGAAATGAATAATCCCTCTCATTTCTGTTGTTTTCCATGGGCATTTTCAGTAGTGATGGAAAACTAAAATTGGTACCAGGAGTATGGTCATACTATGACTAAACTAAAGTAAAGCATGCGGTTATTAAATCTTTGGAACTGGTTTGCAGAAAGAATCTGGAAAAATTTGGAGATGCAGGTTTGAGAAGTTCTAGAATGCTATAAACAGAGATCCATGAGTAATTTTTGTGGGAGCTCAGAGGACCAAAGTGCTGATAAAACATATAGAAATTAAACACTGTGTTCATAACGGTTTCAGATGGGTAAGGAGGCTTTTGAGAATTAAGACTACAGGCTATTCATGCTCTATTCCTGCAAGAAATTGTGTTGCAATGGAGTTATTTTCTATGGGTGAGACCTGACCATCATAAAAAGTGGCTGTGGTGACCTACAGAGAGCTCACAGTCATGACAATGAAATAAACAGAACAATACAGTGACAGCTAGGTCCATGGTAATGACAAGGAGGTTAACATTTCACTCATGGAAAGAGGGAGGGAACAATCAAACTTCCCTGAGATTCTAGTCACCACTGCCACCCACCTCAGTAGCATATAATCCTGCCAGGGACCCATAGGACAGTTTGCCTTGGGTCCCAGAAGAGATTTTTGAACAATGTTGATATTACTAAGACTATAGGGATTCTTGAAGATGGACTGAATGCATTTTGAATTATGAGATAGACATGATCCTTTTGGGAACCAGGGATAGAATATTCTATTTTATAAGGAGATGTGTTTGTTTAAGTGTCAGGTCAACTCCTTGTAATAGCTAACCTACATTTTGAACTGGTTCAGATTGAAAAATGCCTAGAAGGTTAGTAAACAACTCTTTTGGGTATTTCTATGAGGATATTCTCAGAGAGGAGTAACTAAAGGAGGAGGAAATACTCTTAATGTGAGTGGTGCCATCCAATAGGCTGGGGGCCGTGATAGAATATAAGGAAAGTAAGATGATGCCTGCATTCTCTCATTCGCTTTCTTTTTCTCTCTCTCATGAAATCATGAAAGCATCTCTCCTTCATTATTAAAACAGGCTGCTCTTCTCTATACCCTCTTGACTATGATGAACAAAAACTTCTGAAACTGGGAGCCAGTACTCATCCTTTCACCCTTAAGTTACTACGGCAGGCACTGTGTCACAGGGACAAGGGTAAGACTACCAACTCCTCAGCTCAGGGTTCCCATTATATTTAGAAAAATATCCCAACACCTGACCACAGTCTAGAAAGCCCAGTGTAACCTGGCCTGCACCCTTGCTCCAGACCTCATAACCCATCATTCTCTGTGTTCACCACATGCAAGCTACATTGGCTTTCCTACCACTTCAACATGACACAGTCACTCTCACCTAAGAGCCTTTAGACTGGCTATGTATTCTTCATGGAACACTATTTTCCAGATGATTCCATAAGTAGACTTCTCATTAGCATCTTGCTAATATCATCATCTCTTCATTCTTGATCATCCTTTTCCAAACTCTCCTCCTTTTCCCTAAGGCACACTCAGTCCACTGACTTATTTTTTATCCTATTTTATCTTATCCTAATGCCAAGAAGTATTTTATCCTGATATCAAGAAGAGATATATACATTTATTGAACTATCTAGTGTCTCTCCTATAGAATATAATCTCCATGAGAACATCAGCTTTCTAGTACATTTCCCTATCTGTCTTAGCATAGAGTAGGTGTTTGGCAAGTATTTGGTTTGTGTATTTTGAATGTGTTATAAGTGGAGTGATTGATAGATGTAGCATATAATAGTTACACATGACAAATAAAATCCGATAGGCAACAATTTAAAGTAATGAAATCCTGCTTCTAGAAGACCATAATCTAGGGATGGGGAGGGCCCTGAAAACCACATTATATCCTCTTTACAATGTCCCCTGGTGCAGCACCCATATACAGGCTGTTCCTTTACATTACACATAGATTAATATTCAGGAGTTCATTGACTATACAGTGAAGCTCAGATTCAGCACCACTCTACAGAGCACGAAAAATATGACATTAAATCATAAATTTGATTTGATTTTTTTCAATGAATACACCCTTGTTCCTAATAAGTGGCAACTTTTATTGAACAGTGTACCTGTATCAGAATTTGGAAGATCTTTTCAGGTATAAGTAAATGACATTCCTGTTACAAATTTCACCATAAAAGGCTTAAATGATGCTTACAGTTTCTTTCCACAAATATCCCTGAACATTACCTCCAAAAATCCCTATAGCTCTATCCCTTTATCGGGGTAGCTTCAGGTAAGGAACATATTACTAAAGTATACAGGATAGTCTTAAGTACCTTGTGGAACAAAGATTTGGGGAAGCAAGGCTGACAGTGGTATGGGGGCAGTTCCTGAAAACTGAGATGCCTGGGCCATATTAAATTTGGGAGAACTTTGCTATTGTTTATTCCTTTTAAGTGGGGGGGATGTTTGGAACATTCCTTCGCCGTGACCACAGCAGGTTGTCCTTGTTCAGGTTTAGGCCACTGTAGCAGCTACCCAGAAAAGGTGAGGAGATGGGAGAAGAAAAGAGAGGAAGGTCACATTGTTGATATTGCTTATTTCTCAGTTGGTTTTAAAATCCTAAACTGAAGAGGCTTTGTGTCTCTCTCTCTCTCAGTGTTAAATGTTATTTATATATTATTTACATTTAAAAATTAACACATAAAATAAAATCGTTTATCCTTGTTGTATGACAAGCAAGACTCCAGTGACACACAAGGTAAAACCATGCCAACACTCCTTCCAACCTGTGTCATAATCTCTGTAACGTGTATATACAAATCATGGTAAAAGTTCAAGTGTAAGGTTGTTATGAAGACAGCTTTTCCAGACCCAGTTATGCTGCTGGGACTACGCCCTATAGTCCTGTGTATCTGACCTGCTTTGCTTTCTGCCCCACTCTTTTTGCAAGCAAGCAGGACAAGGAGAGGTTGGGTGATGAGGAGGGAAAAGGAGAGCTCTCGACATTGAAAGCTAGCTGAAGGCAAATGTGTAAATACCAAGTAGACGACAAAGCCTTTCCAGCTTACGGCTTTTCTACTTCCGCCCCCCTCAGCGAAACAGAAACCCGAACAACTGAGGAGACTGCCCTCTCTCATAGCTCACCTTCTCACCATTCCTGAGGAACATCCAGCAGTGGCTTGAGAGTCGCAGTGGCCCAAACAAGGACAGCCTTCTCTGGCCATGGGCAAACCTTGACACACAGGTTAAGACTGAATACACATGAAATGACCAGGGTGTTATGGTAAATCCCAAGTACATTACCAGAGCTGCAGGTACATTTTTTTCTGAAAGGTCTATCTGGCTGTCCTTGGGAGGGAAGTCAAGCCCCCAAATTTCTTTTTCTCAAGGGTTATGAAACAACTTGACAAACAGCAGGTATGTGTGTATGTGTGGATGCATGCACACATACACACATAACTAACAGAGGTGAAGCCTAATAGCCTAAGGGTCTCAAGTCACCTCCATAGTAGGACTGTGAGAAAAAAAAGCTTTAATTATCCAAAGAGACTCCATCCCAGGTCTGGCTGCTTCCTCCACACAGCCAAAGAGAACAAAAGCCACATGTAAATTCCAGCAACTATGCGACTGTGGTCCTACTAATCTTCTTTAGTGACACTACCCATCTAATAAGCTTTGGTCACTAATTATTTTTATAAGAATGATGTTTAATCGGAGCTAATGACATCAGGAACTTGATTCACCACATGAACTAATTTAGCAGTACGAATGCTTCATCTCACTCTCCTTATTTCTCCATATTAATTAGAATTCTTCCCAAAGAAAGTAGAACTCCCAGGGGTGAGCCAAAAAACCCAGAAGCCTGGCAGACCATAGGACAACTGGTTTTGGTTAGAGATCTATTACTAGGATTTGCTTAGATCAGGGATAACTACATAGTATGGCACATTATAGGACCAAACTCATAAAATGGGCTTGTGATATGAATAGAAATTCACAGAATAAGAAATATAAGTGCTTTTTATTTCATTTTTTTTTCCTAAGACAAGGCTTCACCATATAGCATAAGCTGTAATTGAACTCTTAAATCCTCTTGCCTCAGCCTCTCAAGTGCTAGGATTACAGGTGTTCACTACCAGCCTCAGCTACAAATGACTTCAAATAAATGATTCTTAAAGCTAGAGGAAAAATATGGTCAACCTTACTTATAGAAAATGAAAACTAAAGGTGCATAAAATACAATTTTTCTTTCTCAGACTAGCAAAATATCAGCAAGTTATTGACACAGGCTTTTGAGGCTGGGGGAGCATGCTGTTATGCAACACAGATAGAACTATGAACTTTAAAGGTTTAACCTTTAAAGAAGGTGATAGGTCAATATTTATCACATCATAAGTATATACACCCTTTGACCCAGAATTCCACTACTGTCGTTTATCATGTAAACATGCTTACAACACATGGATATGATAATATATAAAAGGTAATTTCCTAATAGTAAAATATTTAAAAACTCAATTGTTCATTAATGATGAATGAAATGTTCATAAATGAGAGCTTGTTTGAAGCTCTTATACAAGACACATGATGTAAATACAAATAATATTGAACCAATATGGAAAGTTCTCTGACATCTTTTCAAAGAACATGCAATGTGTACAGTCATCAGATAGGGCTGTATTTTTTGTAAAATATTTTGTTAATTTATTTATTAGAGAAAGAGATAGAGAATGGGCATACCAGGACCTCTAGCCACTGCAAATGAACTCCAGATGCATGTGCCACCCTGTGCATCTGGCGTTATGTGGGCACTGGGGAGAAGAACTCTAGTCCCTAGACTTTGCAGGCAAGTACCTTAACTGCTGAGCCATCTTTCCAGCCTTGCATTTTGTTTTTAAGAAACAATTATGTACATGAGTTTTTACTTGCTTAAGTTTGCATAACAAACATATGAAAGAACTCTAAGAAACTAACAAAATTAATATTCATCTTTTGTCAGTAATGGGGAGTGGAATGCTGGAGAGACTGGAAGGGAGAAATTCTTTTCACAATGCACCTTCTTATAAATTGTGGAGTTTAAATCACATGACTGCACCAGAATCAACCAATTTGGAAGCTGCCTATTAAAATAGTGTAAAACATATATCAGGACAGATTCTGGTGCTCCAACTGAATTCACTTACAATTTTCTTCAGGAATTTCCTTGGTCAAGGCTAATGACTATAATAAGATGAACACCACAACATGTTTCATGCTTACAAATACCCACTAACACATGTATGAAATGAAGTTTCCTAGGAGTGAAAGTTGACTAGGTGTCATACCTACAAAAACTAGGAATTACAGCTCATCAGATGGAGTCTTCCAGGAACAGAAGAGCAGCACCATCATCTTCAGTAAGAACAGGACCTGGGCCGGGCATAGTGGTTCATGTCTTCAATCTCAGCACATGGGAGACCAAGGTAGGAGGATTGCTATGAGTTAAACGCTAGCCTGAGTCTATACAGTGAATTCTAGGTCAACCTTGGCTAAAGCAAGACACTACCTCAATAAAACCTCAACTCCCCTCCTTCCCCCAAAAGAACAGAACATGAGGTGTTCAGCAGCTAGCACAAAACACCCAAGGAAGATACAGAAGACATGTGCCTTTTTATTTTTTAAAACAAGATTCCTAATGCCAGGAAACTCAAATTGCCATGATTCTACTGCCTTTAACAGTGGTGTTCAGATAGATCAGAACCAGGTCATCTGAAATACTCTGATAAAGTATAAGATATGTTTCTTTAAAGGTATTTAGAATTGCTGTCATGGCTTCAGATATTTAGGGCCTGACTTGAGTAGTAAGTGGAAAAAAAAAATAGGATCAAGATACAAGACAAAAAAAGTCTGAAGTGTAAGGTGTCTACATTATATTCAAATAAAACACTGACTAAGGAACTAGGTTAAGAGCTATGTGTTGGATAGTAGTATCACAACTAAGAGTTATATTTGTGTCTTAAAGAGGGAGCCCAAACTACACTTCTGGGGATCCTTATGATGGGTACATAATGTTCACATGTCACAATTTTTTTTTTTGTTTTTTTTTTTTGAGGTAGGGTTTCACTGCAGCTCAGGCTGACCTGGAATTCACTATGTAGTCTCAGGGTGGCCTTGAATTCATGGTGATCCTCCTACCTCTGCCTCCTGAGTGCTGGGATTAAAGGTGTGCACCACTACACCCGGTTTACCAGCCACAATTTTAAATGTACACATTGAACACTGGATTTACACTGTGAGGCCTAATGGGCCAATGTAGAATCACACGGACATAACTAGAGAGAGCTGTAGGTGATTTTCCTGCAACTCCCTGATCACAACATAAGGAATAGTTTGCTTTCTTTTTGGTGGCATCTTTACAAAGTTATTATCACAATATTTATATCCCAGGCTAACTTCAAAAAGTCTAGAGCAATAAGCTTCTAGTGTTTGCCACACATCAGAAGAAAAAGAAAGAGGAGTCATAAATGAACACTGCAGGTGCAATCAATGGAGATAATAAAATGACCAATTTATTAAACTTTTCCATTTTATCTACCTTGTGTAAGAAAACCAAAGGGATGAAAGAAAAAAATATGAGGGCAATTATGAAGCAGAACCATCTAAAAATGGTTACAAAAGCAAGTAACTAGATGCTATCCATCTGCTTTTATTCTCTAGTGAAAGAGCAAACATACAAAGAAAATTTTGTAAGCTACGATTTTAAAAATGAGATTTTGTTTTACAAAAAAATATTTATTTGCAAGCAGAAAGAGAAAGGGAATGGATGCACCAGGACCTCTAGCTACTATAAATGAATTCCAGATGCATGTGCCACTTTGTGCATCTGGCTTTATGTGGGTACTGGGGAATAGAACATGTTATTAGGCTTTGCAGGTAAGCTCCTTAACCTCTGAATCATCAATCCAGCCCCCAAAATGAGATCTAAAAATCAGTGGTATACTCTTAGATGGCTTTGGTTGTTGGGGTTGAGTAAAAGTAATTGATAATTTTTAAGAAACAATTATGTACATGAGTTTTTACTTGCTTTCACAATAAGAGCAATTCTTTATAATGTCAGCACAACCATCCATTACATGATATAATTTGAGAAGCTGAGACCATTCCCTAGTGTGCAGAAGCCAATGCTGGGAGGCACGAAGCCACCTGCTCAGTGGCACGCAGACACAGAGATTGAAACCACACTCGTGACACCACAAAATCTGAGTTCCAGGCACCACAGATCCTCAAAAGATGAGCCTGAGTAAGGAACAGTAAATATCTCAGTGGTCGTTCAGTTATTGTGTAAAGTTACCAGGCACTAAAGGGTACTTGGATCTCTGAGCTAAAGGTCTGCTGAGAAAGCTGTTCACAATAGTTCTATGTCAGTTATGAAGATAATGCATGCATTATCAACATTAAGGCAGGGTATTTGAGTTCCTCTACCCCAAAGACCAATACAATTTGGGGCCATGGATGGAGCAGTGAGCTTTATTTATTTTTTCTTTGATTCAAATTCCTGAGTAGGTGGCTTGCAAACCAAAAAGCTGCTTTTTCACCTTCTGGACCATCCATGTCAATATCAGACAGATGTTCGCAATTAGAGATGCACAGAGAACAATAAACAAGGCCAAGGGGCAGTGAAATTGATCGCACACTCCAGGTAAGAGCTCTCTGGGGACATTGTGCCTTTCTTGAGAGCAGGACCTACAGGAAGGCTTCAGGAGAGGGCCTTCTGTGCCTCTTTTGTTTGTTTTTTTGGTGGTGGTTGGGAGGGGTTGTTTCCCTAGATGATCACTCAACATCCTCAAGGCTCTACTTAGAGCAAGGTGGGAAGGGTGGGGCAAGGGGCTTCTTCCTCACCTCAAATGGAGGGTTAGCCTGTAGAAGTTTTTGGTTTCTTAAAGGCCAAACATCATCACTCACTCAGAACATTCCTTTCTCTGCCCCAAATCTGAGTTGGCTCAGATTTTTACTCCCCCAAGTTCAATGGAAGCAATACAGAATGAATTAAATTTCCAAGTAGGTTACTGTATTTGAAAAGTTTTGGCTTATCTTTATAAATTGTAAAATTTATAAAAGTTATAAAAAATTACAAAAGATATAAAATTGTCTTTTTCAATTGCAGGGTATAGTGACTCCATTCTTAAAAGCTTTTGTATTGTGGTAACGCATACATGAAATATATCATTTAAACCACCTCCATGTGCAGTGCAGTGGAAGTAAGCACATTTACAATACTATGCAGGCACTGTTACTCTCATCTTTGGAACATTTTCCGTACCAAATGTTGGAATTATAATCCAGGAGGGGTGGCTCATGCCTGTAATCACAGCCTTCAGGAAGCTGAGGCAGGAGGACTGACATGAGTTCAAGCCAGCCTAGACTATGTTAGTGATTGATATTTCAGAAACAGCATTAACAAACGGAAATTCTGTCTGCATTATATATTGACACCCCACTGTCCTCTTGCCCTAGTCCCTGGCAATCTTGACTATCTTCTTTGTTAATTTGCCTACATTATAGGTACCTTACATAAGAAGAATCATATAGCATTTCCATTTCGTGTCTGGTTTATTCTATGTAGCGTAATGTTTTATCCATTTACTGTCCATGTTATGTCATAGCATGTACAGAATGTCATACATTTTTATGGGTGAAGAACAGTCCATCGTATGAAGATATATATTTTCTGTTCTGTTTGGTCTGTTCATGGATGCTTGGGTTCTGTCTCTTTTGGGGGAGGGTTACTGCGAAAAATGCTGCAATGAACATTGCTGTACAAGTATCCAAGTCCATGATTGGCATAAGCCTAGGATTGGAATTATTGGATTAAGTGGTGATTCTATGCCTGACTTTAGGAATCACCAAATTCTGTGGCTGCACTATTTCATATTCCTACCAGTAAAATCCATGTTCTCATTCCTCCCATCCTTGTTAATGATGATTCCCTTTTATACAGAAAATCACCATCGTAATGCATCCTACTGTTGTGTGTGGTTTTTATTTTCATTTCACTAATGAAGACCGTTCTGGATTCTCATTTCTTGTCACTTGTATTCATTGCTGGATAAATATCTATCAAGGCTTTTGCCACGTTAGAACTATTTATCTCACTGTTGCAAGATTGTAAGAGTTCCTTAAATATTTTGCCCATTAATCTTTTGCTAGATATGTGATTTACAGACACTTGCTCCAAGTTTGTGGCTCACCATTTCTGTGTCAGTAATGTCTTTCATGCATAAAAGTCCTTGCTGTTGTTGTGCTTTTAAAAAGAGTTTAATTTATTTATTTGCAAGCAGAAAGTGACACAGAGAAAGAGTGAAAGAGAGAATGGGTGCACAAGGACCTGTAGCCTTGCTGGAAATAAACTGCAGATGCATGCACTGCTGTGTGCATCTGGCTTTATGTAGGTACTGGGAAATCAAACCTGGGTCATTAAGCTTTGCAGGAAAATGCCTTAACTGCTCAGCCATCACTCAAACTCTATTCCCATGTGCGGTTATTTATTTATCATTAATTAATTAATTTAAATATCTGCAAGCAGAGAGAGAAAGACTGAGAGAAAATGGGCACATCAGGGCCTCTAGCCACTACAAACGAACTCCAGATGTATGCGCCACTTTGTGTATCTGCCTTTACATGGGTACTGGGGAATCAAACCAAGGTCCTTAGGCTTTGCAGGCAAGTACCTTAACCACTGATCCATTTCTCTAGTCCCCCCCGCTTTTTTGAAGCAGGATCTTACTATAGTAGCCCAAGCTGGCCTCAGATGTGCAGACTTCATGTGTCAGTCCCCCAGGTGTTGAGATTACAGGAGTGCAGCATCATAACTGGATGCAGGAAAGTCTGTGATTATGCCCAGGGTTGCAGCTCAGGGGCAGAGTGCTTCCTTAGCAGGCATCAAATCTCCCAAGCACAGTAAATACAATTGCTGGCAAGTTGTTAATTTTGATGATGTTTACTTTATCTATTCTTGGCTTGAGGTGCCTGTGCTTCGGTGTCACACCAGGACATCAGCTTTGGGATCCTTTCGGGCTGACCTCTGACACCGCTGGGCAGCACTCTCGGTTGTTCGAAGACTTACCTTCAAATCCCAGACAAATGCGGTGTGCTACGCTAACCTGCAAACTGGCATGGATGACTTCTCCCTGGCTTCCCATGGCTCTTCAGTGAGACACAAACTCCACAACATCCACTTTCTTTACCAACAGGGCCTCACCTACTCTTTGGCTTTATTCCCCCTCAGCAGCCAGCTTCAGTAGTCTGATTCTCTGTTCTCTGAAATACCCCACACAAGCCATTTTCCTTCCTTCCCTATGCATATTCAAGTCTTAGTCATTTCTTCTTACAGGAGACTCTGTGATCTTTCTCTACTTCAAAACATTCAGTCAGCCAAGTGGCGGCTCCGTGCTCAAAGGCTCTCTGTATGTTGCACAGTCCTAAGATAAACTACACAGAATTCTTCTTCTTTTTTTTTTTTTAATTGTATCTATTTACTTGAAAAATAGAGACGCAGATAGCAAGAGAGAGAGAGAGAGAGGGCACTCCAGGGCCTCTCCAGCCACTGCAAATGTACTCCACACATATGTGCCACGTTGTACATTTGTCATTATGTGGGTACTTGTTGGGTACAGGTAAGGGCCCTGGGCCACTGTAGGTTAAAGCAGGCCTGAGCTGTCAGGTATGACTAAGGGCTCCCTCCCACTGGAGGCCACAGCAAGCCTAGACCCTGAAAACCTCGGCCCCCAGACCGGCAGAAGTGAGGCCACTCCCTCCCCCAGCCCAGGACACCTGGATGTCCTGATAAGACTTAGGTTTCGCTTTCCCTAGAGCCTTGTGACCTCTTGCCACTTGCTTGGCACGTCCCTATATGTTAATGAGGTATCAGCTAGCAGCCTTCACACAGCCAGTGGCCCTATGACCCGTATCCCATACGGTTTCCCGCCACTACTCAAACCCTGTGACCCTTTCCTGCTCACCAGTGATGTCACTACATGCCAATTAGGCATCAGCAGGACCTTTGAAGTAACCAATCCCCTTATGACTCGTACCTACCCATACCTCTTCCTGCTCTTTCACAAATGCGTATTAACCCAATTGCCTGGCAAATAAAGGAGCTGTTCTGTGAAGCTGTCTCCTGAGTGTTTCTTCCCATTGCACTCACAGCCACTCAAGACACTGCTCTGCAGTTGCCTGGACAACCGTGGAAGGCCAATGCCCGGTGACCCCAGGATGGCCAGGAACCATAGGTACCAGGGAATCTAAGCCAGGTCTTTAGGTTTTGCAGGCAGGCGCCTTAACCACTGAGCAATCTCACTAGCTCTGAATCATTCTGTGTTTACCTTTTTACCCTCTGGATTATAAATTCCATGAGAACAGAAACTGACTTTAATTCTTTTAGCACTCTATCCTCACTATAGAACAATTCCTGAGAAACAGTGGATGCTCTGTTTATATGTGCAGAGTGAATGGGATACAGACTAACAGCCTTCCCTGCATGGAGTTCTGTGTCTAGCAGTAGCCATGGACAATGTATCTTCCTGAGATGACATTCCATGTACAGCTCTAGCCTGGGTTTCCATGTTTTTCTCAATACTTCTTCTTCTGGGACATTTCTTTAATAACTCTTGAGTAACAGTAGTATTCTAAACTCATTGTAAACAATTCAATCCTCTTAACTGGACACCATTATATAATTTAGAATTAAGAATATTAAGAAACAGGGCTAGAGAGATGGCTTAGCGGTTAAGCGCTTGCCTGTGAAGCCTAAGGACCCTGGTTCGAGGCTCGATTCTCCAGGACCCACGTTAGCCAGATGCACAAGGGGGCGCGTGTGTCTGGAGTTCGTTTGCAGCGGCTGGAAGCCCTGGTGCACCCATTCTCTCTCTCTCTCTCTGCCTCTTTTTGTCTCTGTCACTCTCAAATAAATAAATAAAAATGAACAAAAAAAATTAAAAAAAAAGAATATTAAGAAACAGAAGCATAGAGGTGTTAAGGGACTTGGTATGACCTCGCAGCTACTAACTGGGTTTGAACCTGAATCTTCACTATATTATAATGAGTTCAAACTAAATGTAAAACAGTGTATACTTGAACATTTTAGACCCAGAAGAAGAGTTGATGTGGTGGTTTGAATCTAATGTCCCCAATAAACTCATGTGTTCTGAATGCTTGGTCCCCAGCTGTGGCAGTTTGGGAGGTGGAGTCTTCCTGGAGGAGGTGTGTTGTCAGGGGTGAGGTTTAGAGTGTGACAGCTACCTCTGCCTTGCCAGAGTGTGGCTCACTCGCTTGCTGCTATTTTCCACATGCCGTGGCAGAAATGTTACCTGGCCTCTGCTCATGCTATGCTTTCTCCTGACATCATGAAGTTTCCCCTCAGTACTATAAGCTAAAATAAAACTTTCTTCCCATCAGCTGATTTTGGCTGATGCTTTTTTCCCAGGAATGAGAAGGTAACTTCAATAGTTGAGTTAATAAAGTTTTTTTTTTTTTTGTTCTTTGTATGTGATATTGGAGATTGAACCCAGGGCCTTTGTCATCCTAGATACTCTATCACTGAGTTACATCCTCTAGCCTAAATTTATGAGTTCTAAGTTTAATTCACAAACCTTTGTTATTAGGGCATAAATACAGTCCTTGAACCCCAAACTCTGAGTTCATTAGGCAAACCAAACTGAATTATCACATTTACTGACAGAAGAACAGAACCAATGGAAGGAAAATGAATACACCCACGTGATCTGATAGCTCATGTGGTGGGCCTGGAAGAAATGTGAAAAGAGATTTAGAGAGAAAAGAAAAAAAAGTACAGAGAGCTCCTGCAATGTGGAGGACAGGAAGGGGTCCACAGGGGTCAAGCAAGTTCTCCTTTCCTCTCAGCCCATCGAGGTTGAGAGGAGGGGAGACTTATCAGATTGTGGAGATTCAGGAGTGATGAATGAGCAGCCAAGAGATTGTGCCATCTCCTGGCAAATGTATTTATAACCCTATGGTGGTGGGCCCTACCTTCCAGATCAGGTGAGCCAGAGAGACAGATGATTGGTCTGGACTAGATGCTGGCTCAGGAATAAGCTACCCATGATGCCAAGTTCTGGAATCTAAGTTTAACCAACCACAATGCCAGGATTATATGAATTCCAGGAAAGGAGACAACCCTCCCAGGTATGAAAAAAACAGGTCTAGGAAACTCCTTTAGGCAAGAGATAAGGAGAAACCAGATTCTTCTGTGATCTCTAGCAAAGCACAGACTATAAGGGCAAGTCCAAAGATATTCTTGCTTTTTATTCTCAGGGGCCCAATCACCCTGAACTACCTAACAAAGCTGCCTGGCTCCCTCTTGCACTCAGATTTTTATGGTCTGATTTTTCTCCTAGGACTTCAAGCTTACTGGCTGGTACTCACACACACTTTATCCTCTCTCAGAAACTTAGCTCACTCCCTCACCCATCTGGAATGTTCCCTACTGGAAGCACTGTACGTCCTACTAACATGGGTCATATTTATATTTTCAGGACTAAAACAATTTCCTACTTTCCTGTTTGGTTTCAACTTGATCAAAGAATTCAAATGATTACCTAACTCTTAGCTCCCTGTCTCAGTCTTAGCTGGCAGCAGCTCACCTGATCATTTTAGAGTCATATCTGACTTTATTCTTTTAAATTGATTATCTTTTGATTATCTTCCCTGTAAACTCATCTTCATCACATTATTATTATTGCAGAGCCAAGCATTTCTCTCAACACAGCTCCATCCATACTCCTTCTTCCTCATTTTCCTTCCTAATTAACTAATTCAAATATGTATATATTCAGTAATTTCAAGGTGTGGAGCATTGGGATGGACAATGGAATAGAGTTTGCCCTGGAGGACTGTGTCTTTCTCATCTGAAAGTCTTCTCCATTATCATGGAAATTCCACACTATTCTAATTTTAAATAGATACGAAATGGTTTAGGGGCTGGGAAGGTGGCTCAGTACAGCACGTGCTGCTCAATAATGAGGACTTGAGCTGGAATGCCCAACACCCACATAAATGCTGGATGTGCCTTTATGTGCCTGTAATCTCAGAGTTGTGGACGCAGAGAATGGGGATCACTAGGGCCTGCCTGCTGTCTAATTAGTGTAGCTGAACTGGTAACTTCCAGTTCCAGTAGAGATCATGTCTCAAAAATAAGGTGGAGCATGACTGAGATAGATGATGATGTCAACCTTCAGCCTCCACATACATGCATGCACACACCTATGTATCTAGACACATAAGAACATACACACACATGCATACATGCATGCACACATGTATGTGTCCATGCTGCACACATAAACACACACATACGTATATATGCAGTCCACCACACAAAAAGAAATGATAATAAGAAAAGAATGATCCCACTGGCATGTTCGCTCTTTCATAGGTTTGTTTGCTCTCTCAACAGGTTGGATTATGGTGCATGGTGGTCAGCAGCATTACTTTGGCTTTGGCTTGAATAATTTAAATGTCTCGTTTCAGAAAGTACAAAAATATGTAATAAGATGATTTATGGTTTTAGTGAAAATATGTAATGGGTTGCTCTAGTTGTGAGTTAAATCCCCAAAGACAGGAAAAAATTAGATGCAAAGCCACAATTTAGACCAAAATGGATACATTAGAAATTCACCATCGGATAGACTGACTGTAAAATGTCACTTGCCTCTGCATAATAAGTATAATTTATTGCATCTCTCTGAATATATTAGAGAAGTAAAGCATGTAAAATAATCATGTATGATAAGGACATACAGGAAAGAGTCACAATTACCCTCTGTAGTAAGTACTGGGCTCCCAACTGATAGGGATACATTCATTGCATACTCTGGCCCACATATCTCAGCAAAGACAGGGTTATTATTTGGCTTTCCCCATGTGAAATTCTCATGCATTGTAGAAAATCTTTAAACACTATATGAAAGTACATTTTTCTTTTGAGGTTCTCATTCATAGTTAAGCATGCTTGTGGGTATATTTCATTTAGCATGGACAACATTTCCAATTTAACTGCTTCCAGAGAATCTAACATTTGCAGCTAATTTTCAATACAGCATTCAGAAATAGCTCAGAGTAAAAACCTATTATTGGTTTTTGCCATGTTTGCAAGCCAAATGCAAATAGAAACCAAGGCAAAACTATATTTTACTTGCAGATCAGTTCCTTTTCCAGAAGCATAAGTTTGGTGTAGGTTGTAAGCTTGTCATTACTTGTGTAAAACACATAACAGAAAGGGCTCAGGAAGAAAGGGACAGATGTTAATATCTGTCCTGACCCAATAGTGATAAATGTGCCACCTGAAAACAGGTTTTCATGTGATCTACTGAGCTGCTGTGTTCTCTAAGTAGCATATAACAGATTCATTCTTTATTAGCCAGTAGCTAGAAAGGAGATATAAAGGGAATAGAAAGGGAGGGAGGAGGGATTTAATATGATGATATTGTGTATATATAAATAGAACAGACTAATGGGAGTGAAGAGGCCTAAGTGAGGTAAGGGGAAGAGATTGAGTAAAGGAAAGGTGGAGGGAGGGCTAATCAGAATATAAGAGGATATAAGTAAGTCATATGTAAACCTACTTTTTTGGACAATGGAACACTCAGGAGCCATAGATTGTTACTAGAAAATTCTCAGTGCCAGGGATGGGATACCTTCCAGTGAATTGTTGGCCAGGGAGGTCCCTGTTGCCCCCAAAACATTACAGGCCACTGCTAAGGCCCTTGGTTTCCCACCAGGAATAGATGGTAAGACCCTATTACTGAAGACTCCACATACTTGTGCTGCAAGGTTACTGAGAAATCCTGCTAGAGCTGAGCTAAAAACCTCCTCTATGTATACCAGCTGACAGAAAGCTGGAAAAAGCCATTCTGCATGCAGTTCAATGGGAGAGAGAGAAATCACCAGTGAAGATACTCAATAGTGGACATCTGCAAGCCTTATATTTGGCCAGCCAGGTCAAATGAGACAATGGGTGCAATAGTGGCACATCTGTTATGGGGGAAACCAACTGCCCTCTAATTTGACTGGAGGCCTGCTCCATAGGAGGGAATACATCCCTGATAAAGAAAACCTACAACAGGTGTAGGCATGAGCCCTAGGGGTACAACGTCTGCTGGTGTCTGGCTAAATATATATACTATGCTCACCAAATTGCCCAGTAAACACTTCTCTTAATGTTCATACCCATATATTAATGCTACTCTTACTTTTGGTTAGAGAAGCTTCTCTTTCCAGATGGCAGTGACCTTGGGATGTCTCAGAAAGCACCATGGTGCTGAGAAGAAGTGACAGAAGAGTGCTCAGCACCGAAATATCTCTATCACACCTTCCAAAGCTCAGGGTCCATTGCAGAAGAGGTGGTAGAAAGAATATAAGAGCCAAAGGAAGGGTAGGACTCCATGTTCTCACAGTGCTTGACACTACCTACTACACAAGACCATCATGAAAGGAAAAGATCATGACATCAAAATAAAAGACTGATTGAGAGGGGGAGGGGATATGATGGAGAGTGGAGTTTCAAAGTGGAAAGTGGGGGGGGGGGAGGGAGGGAATTACCATGGGATATTGTTTACAATTATGGAAATTGTCATTAAAAAATTAAAATAAATAAATAAATAAATATAAAATATACCCAACCGGCTTATGTATTCGAACCCTTGGTCCTCAGATGGTGGTGCTATTTTGGTAGGTTGTGGAACCTGTAAGAAGTAGAGTCTAGCTGGAAGAAGTGGGTTACTGTGTGTGTATGCTTGGATGGTAGGAGGGGTGGGGGAGGAAGCCTTGAAATTTATAGCCTGAGTCCCATTCCTGTCCAGTCTCTCTCTGCTTCTTGATACACTGAGATATGAGGAAGAACAGCCCTATAGTCGCACTGACATGCCTTCCCTGCCTTGATGGACCATACACTATCAAACCATGAACTAAATCAATGTCTTCTTCCATAAATTGCATCCCAATTAAACATTTTAGACACTGAGATATCCAACTGGGAGAAAAGAAGTCCAATTTGATGAGGAAGATTTCTCTGCAAAGGATTGAACTGAGACTCATATAAGGAGAAAGGATCAGCCCCCCACCCATGGAAGGAATAGTCTAGGAAGAGACAAGAGCAAGCGTATCAGTCTCAACAGCACATTAGAAGAATATTTGTTTTAAAATTAAATGCTCCAAGAGTCAAATGTTCAATTAAATATTAATATAATATTAATATATAACAAATTAACATGTAATATTAATATAAATTAATAAGAATTACATACCATATTAATAATATAATAATTATGGGTGCTTGACTAGATAGCATCTCTCTAGAGAAAAGTTAAGAGACATTTCACTGGCTCTGACTATAAACCAGGAATGTTTGTATAACTGAGATCCTGAAAATATCTATCTGCTTATGATTCTTTTTTTTAAATTTTGTTTATTTTTATTTATTTATTTGAGAGAGACAGAGAAAGAGGGAGAGAGAGAGAGAGAATGGGCACACCAGGGTCTCCAGCCACTGCAAAGGAACTCCAGATGCATGTGCCACCTTGTGTATATGGCCTCAAACCAGGGTTCTTAGACTTCATAGGCAAGCACTTAACTAGCAGTTAAGCCATCTCTCCAGCCCTGCTTACGATTCTTAATAAACCTGTCCTGCTTTTTCTTCCTTTCTTTCATAGTCCATTCTTTTCCCCCAGAAAACAAGGAATTTCAATTAAAATAAGGTTCATCGGGGTCACAACTCCACACCATTCAGTTCTGGAAGTCAGCACGGAATGAAGAGAAAGAGGTCTGAATTTTTCTACCGAGGGAGGCACTGACAGCTGTCAGGATCAAAGGCCATGCATGGCGCTAGGTGGTGGGGAGGGGCTGGCACTGAGGATATTCCATCAGGATTCATACATCCGTGCTCTGACACTCTGCCTGGATGGACCAGCTCATTTGCATGGACATTATGCTCCCAATGACACCACATTCTGTCTTCCCATTTTCTAGACATGGGTATGCTTACAGACCAGGCCCTTGCTGAACCTGCTGCTGGCAGCTGAGCCATCATAGTCTTTCCAAGCATTAGGACAGCGATACCTGTTCCCTTGATGGACACATCACTGGAGACAGCTTGCCTCATCTTAGGAAGACTGCTCTGCCCTTGGCTTTTCATCAGAGGATCCCCTTGTGGCAGAGAGACATTGCTGCCTATCCTTATTATGTTCTGCTTCTGAATCAGGAAGAAGATCTCACACTCCTGACAATAGAATAAACAAGTTTACTTAGATCTCTACACGGCACTACCTAAAAGACTCTCGGCTGTTTTCCCTGACTCTCCTATGTTTTATGGGAGCACCATCTGTAAAATAAAATGAAGCTATCTATTCACTGGCTCATCTGCTCATTAATTCAACAACTGCCCACAGTATTTACTGAATGTCTTCCATGTGTCAAGCACACATGTGACAACTGTGAGGGCTGACTGAGCGCAGCTCACGCTCTAGCTGGGGAGGGTAAATAAAGTTAGTGATCTTGTCTGACTCGCAGCCATTCTTGCTTTTCTCTTGACAGTATCTGGATTTCCCTGGGGGAACATCTTCTCCTCCTGTATCTGTACGACTAGAGTGGGGTGGTTACCACCTGGGGTGAGCACTTTATAAGAGCTGGCTGTGGTCAGTCAGAGCACAGGCACAGTGATTGGTTTGGAGATTTATGAGTCATAGCCCCAGCCTTCCTGCCACCCTCTGTTGGGAATGGAATGAAGGATGTAAACCTCTTCCTGCTAGCTGTGGAACTAAAGGGATAGAGAGACTATGGAGAGGAGCTTGCCTTCCTGAGAGTGTGTTATGGAAGGAAGGGAGAGCCTGAAGACAGGCTGGAAAAAGGCAGAGAGGGAAAGACAGGAGGAAGGGGGAAAGGCGAGAGAGAAATATGTTGCACCAATTCCAACATTTGAGTGTTTAGAACTGACTGTGGCCCACACTCTAAGGGCAATAACAGAAGCTCATATGAGTCCCAAATGAGTGTGATAGGGAGAAACAACCAAGACCTTGGAAGAAGCCCTGTCCCCTTGGCATCGGACATCTGCCCAGCCTTTCTGAGGCTGCGTCCCCCTGTCCTAAACAGACTGATCCTAGAGATCCAGAGAACATAGCTTGGTCATCTTCATATCTCCTGCGAGTGGCACTGTGCCTGCTGGATTGAATCTGTATTATGGTGCCAAGCACACTTCCTCTCAGCCCTCAGCCTGACAGTGAGCACAGGGTGTTCCCTGGGGTGGTGGTGCTGCTCTGCCTTGAGGACCCCTCATAAGTAAGATGTACAGACAACTGGCTTTCAGAAGAAAACCCCTCATAAGTTGTTCCTGTTTTCTTTTTCCTCCCCCTCTCCTCCAGTTCTCAGCCTTCTTAACCTATCATCAGAGCTTAACACAATGTAACCATGCTAATAGCGAAACGGCTTTGTCAATTGAATTTGGGTTTCCCAATACTCAGGGATTTTTTTTTTGGGGGGGGGTTTCGAGGTAGGGTCTCACTCTAGCCCAGGCCAACCTGGAATTCACTATGGAGTCTCAGGGTGGCCTCGAACTCATGGGGATCCTCCTACCTCTGCCTCGTGTTGGGATTAAAGGTGTGCGCCACCACGCCCGGCTTTACTCAGGGACATTTTTGATTGTCATGGCTGGATGGGAGATTGCTACTGTCACCTTGGAGATAAGAAGCCAGAGATGTTGTTAAATATCTTATAATGCACAGGGCATCTTTCCTAGGAGAATCTGGCCTAGTATACAAATAGTGCTGAAATTAAGTGACTCATAAGCCGTGGTAGTTTAATGGTACTCATCTAATTTGGTCAGTTTTGATTAATGTCTTTCCTACTACATTAAAAGTTCCCAAAGGGCAGACTCTAAGTCTGTTTTGCACTATTAGATTGCCAAAGATACACAAATAGTGACTCAATAGTCATTTGCTGAATGTCATTACAAAAACAGCAACAACAACAAAAACCCCCCACTAAGTCAGGGACTGAGAAGATGGAGTTCAGATCTCCATGTAAAATGTTGTGTCTGGAAGTTCAAGCCTGTAAGCAGGGCAGACAAGAAATCCTCAGGGCTTGCTTAACTGTTAGCTTGTTTAGTCTAGTTGGTGAGGTCTGGGTTCAGTGAGAGACCCTCTCTCATAAAAAATGTGGAGAAACAATAGAAGACACCTGTCAGCAACCTGGTCTCCAAACATACACACACATGTAACCACCCACACGTGTGTGCTCACAGACACTTACACACTTAGAAAACCACACACACACACACACACACTCATACACACAAAAGAACAAAATAAAGAAAATGTTAAATAAACTCTGAAACAGAATACAGTGTTCCAATCACTGTATGTGATTCCAAGTACATATATGAGCAGGCAAAGTTCAGTTCTATGTTCATCTATTACATTCGACAAGCAGTAGCTCCAGGCTCCACGGCTGTGTTCTGCTTTAAGGTCGTCGCACTCCACACATTCAGGATATCCTCAGCAAGCTGACATGGCAAATTAAAAAGCCCTGTAGTCCCTCATACTTGGAGCGCGTAGTGCTGGCAGGCCGGGATGACACAGTTGCTATGATGCTGAACCCATGTAATGCTTGGCACTCACAGGGCTATTCAAAGTGGCACCACTGAGATCTGCCTCAAGCAAAAGATGAGAGGCTCCTGGGCAGCAGGCTGGCTTCCTATACACAGCAAGCATGGATTCCACCACCGAGCAGTGTCTTCTCTGACTGACTGGTACTTCTAAAGCTTCTAATTAAAATCTTGAGTCATAATATTTGCTCTAAGGCTTTAATTCAAGTGAACATTCAGCTAGGATTTTTTTTTTTTAAATATAGAAGACAATTTCTGGAAGAGCTACATTGTAGAAACACTGGGAAAAGGCCATGGTTAATTATTAAACTCAATCTAAAACAATGTACTAGAATATATGCCTTTATAAAAAAATAAAATATAAGTGGCTTATAGGCCAAGAGTACATTCTTAAAAGCAAGTTACTAACCCTCACTGGGCCTATTTTCATCTAGAGATGTTGCTTCTCTCCATGCGGCAGTGAACAC
This sequence comes from Dipus sagitta, assembly GCA_036346955.1. NCBI lineage: Eukaryota > Metazoa > Chordata > Mammalia > Rodentia > Dipodidae > Dipus > Dipus sagitta. The sequence goes on from CM070777.1 coordinate 119,782,652, forward strand.
TTTAAATATACATGGAGTCTTCATTTGAGAGCATGTAAAGTCATTCATCTTTTATATTTCTACATTGAAATTTTGTATTGAAAAATATTCCAAGACTCTGGCTGCTACAGCTTAGGTTTGAAGTCCAATGTGTCTCAGCCCAAAGCCTGGAGTCCCTGGTTCTTATTTTTTATTACTATTTTACTTATTTATTTGCAAACAGAGAGAAGAGAGGGAGGAGAGAAAGAGAGAAAGAGAAAAAGAGAGAGAGAGAATGGGTGTGCCAGGGCTGCTAGCCACTGCAAACAAATTCCAGATGCGTGCACCACTTAGTGCATCTTGCTTTACATGAGACACCAGGACTTTACCATGGCTGCGGGTGGGTAGCTATCTTTAGGCACATTTTCTGTTTTTTTTTTTTTAATTTTTATTTCAATTTGGCAACTGTATTATATAAGGCTGAGTTTGCTAGGTATTGAAGAAAATAAAAACAATTTACAATCCTTATTTTTAAGCATGCCTGTCTTGATTTTTCTTTCTGTCTCTTCTCTTGAGGAGTTTAAGCTCTTGTGTAGAAAAATGTGAGCTTTGGAACTTATTTTGTGCCAAAAATATGCATGTTTGAGTGAATGAATGAATCTCATCTGACAGATAAATGAATGAATGAATGAATCTCATCTGACAGATGAGCAGGGTGAAACTCCAAGGAACTAGTTGAAAATACGATGGCAGAAGGCTTTCTGGGGGGTGTGTACCCCAAATGTGACTGTGGCCTCACTGTGGAACTGCGCAGGCCGTAAGGGCTGGCATCAGAGAGTCTCACATGGCCCAGTCACCTTATAAAGCACAGAACAAAGGCTGTTTGGCATCTCCTTATGTCTTTAGAGTAGTTAAAGATGGTCTCAAATGGGAGAAAGCTTCTATGGAAGAAAAAGGCAAAAGAATTTCTGCAGAATAAAAACTAAACATCCTTGTGTGTGGGATACATTTGTTGGTATAACTGGGAACAAAAGGTGAGAAAAGCAAAGCTTCATCGCCCTACAATCAGGGGAGCATGGTTTCTTTGGGCATGAACATGATTAAAAAATTTATAGGCACTGGGGTTGTTTTTTATTCCTTTTTATGCCTACACAGCATCTTGTACAGAAGAGGTCCTTAATAAATATTCTCCTACTCATTCTGCTTATTGTCCTAATAAAAGAGATATTATAGGTGTTACTCAAATAGACCCAAAAATTCATTGGCAAGAACAGACACTATCTATATATATCCTAACTCTGTAATGACTCTAATGGGGAAACCAAAGGCATGGATAGAATATAATGTTGTTATAGCTGCTCCACCATTTGGTAAGCATTTGTAAGAGGAAACATTTTCTCTCTGTTTTTAATATAGTGCCCAGACACAGTGGGCACTTGACTTTCAGTATAATAGAGGAAAAGAAGGTATGTGATATTATCATTATTGTGGAAAAATGGTGACTAATAGGAGAATGGTGATCCAACCATGTGAACCAGCTGATACCGAATTTTGTCTCTAAACAGAGGTTTGTTAAAAAGGTGAATGTTCAAAGCTTAACACGGATTAACTTTGATGACATGCGAAGGTCTGCTAAGCCTGTGGCATGCCTTGCTTCATTTCCACTTGTGAGTTTTTCCTACAGAACTTCAAAATGGGATATGGATGGGCAGTGCTATAGAGGGCAGGGGAATACCACACGTCTCTCAGGAGTTCAAGAGATAAGAAATGTAGCAGTAAACTTAGAAGACTATTGTGAAAGGATACTGATGTAGAAAGAAATATTTGTTGTCACAGGTACGAGAACACTCACCATATGCAAAACTGCTAGAGGACAAAATATCACCAGAAGGTTTCTGGGCAAATGAAAACAAAAGGAACTTGACTTAAAGGAATGCAATGCTCTTATAACTGGAGCCCTGAACAAGTGTTAGGCATGGTCTTGCCCTTGTGCTTGGAATCCCTTAAGATCCTCAGGATGTTCTCGCCTCACCCCTGGTGCTGCCAGTGTCTACTTCTGTGCTCCTCCTTTCCCCGCCTCTAGGGAGGGCCAACAGCATTCTTTTAAAATTATTCATTGATTTTACAAACATTATGGTCTTACATCCCCTCTTCCCTGGACCCACTCTCCCTGAGGGTTCTCCTTAGTGAGGTTATTGGTATTTTCAGTATGTGGGAATTAAGGACTCAGTTAATCTCTGGGGGAGGGGTTGTGCTTCAGGAAAATTCTACCCACCCTGTGGCTCTTATAATCTTCCTGTCCCCCCTTTTGCTGTTTCCTGAGCCTTGGCAGGTCTGTAAGCATCTGATTTAAATTCTAATTCTAAATTCTCTATAGCCTCTGGGTTACTTATAAACACTTCATCCATTTATATTAAAACACTTGGTCTGGTAACAGCCAAATTTTACTTTTAAAAAGTTATTTAGTCTCATATTGAGGTTTATAACATGTTAGTAGCTACAAACTTCTTAAAGAATGTTCTGAAAGATAAGGACCTCCAGGGGAAAACACACACACACGTGATTTTGAAGGGTTACAAAATTCTGAGAAACATACCCAAATCCAAGATTTCAAGCTTTAACATAACTTAATATATGCATTCCTATTTTTGTTTATTAACATGTTGATAGAGTTTAATACTCAGAGTCTATGGGGTTGGGGAAAGGACTTATAGATTCCTTATGAGTTGCCATCAGTAATTTTATAAATAAGGACACTGATTTTCAAGGAATGTAAATGACCAGTTCACGGTCTACAAAACAGCTGAATAAAGATTATATGAGTCTCTATAGTGAGTACAAGGATATCCTGATTTTCTTAATTTTTGTCACTGCATATATGTGTGTGTGTGTGTGCTGTCCACATTTGCATGTGTGTTTGGGGGGGTACATGTATATGTCTTTGTGCATGAAGGTCAGAGGCTAATGACAAGTGTCTTCTTTTATCATGTTCCACCTGATTAAGATGAGGCCTTTCACTGAACCCAGAGCTCACTGCACACTGAACACTCAGCTTTTATGTGGGTTCTGGGGATCTGAACTCAGGTCTTTACACTTGGGAGACAAACAATTTTCCAACTGAGCTTTCCCCCTATTCCCAGGGTGTCTTATTTTTTAACATCACTCTTCAAGAGTGAAAGAGTCATGTTAGTTCTGAAGCAGGGATGTATTTGTTTGCTAACTTATATATTTGGTAAAGGCTGGCATTAAGTTACTATTAGCCTCATACTATAGAACATAAAACATTTTAGGATTAGCTGCCTTGCCTGCATTGCTATAGTTGTCAGGGGCAGTACCAGAACTGAACTAAGAAACCCAGACCTGTGCTCCCACAGGCTGTGCTATGATATGCAGGCCATGTGGTCTTTGACCACAGTTTCAATAATCTCCGGTTTCATTCATCTCCACTAGTAAAGTCTTAAGCTGGACTTGGCAGTAGCAACCAAATAACATACCTTGAACATACCTGAGAGTATTATTTGAAGGACTGTTTAAACTTCAAGTTCAAGAATGTCAGAGTCCAGGGTAACCCTTGGATGAATGAGTGCCATGAGATTCATATGGTGTCATGGAGTTTTGCAGGGAGATGTAAAGTGGTTTACACTAGACTTTCAAAGAGGCTCATCTGTGTCTTTGCCCATTGTAGTCTGTTACATTTCATTAGGGAGGGAAGGCTTCTTCCCTTCCTCTCCTGGTGATACGTAGTGATTAATCACAATCACCTGTCACACTTAATTTAGGGTTCATCTCGTGGAAAGATTTTCCACATGTGCTAAGGTGGAAATTTACATTTTAATATCCATAGATAAAGAGGTATAGCAGTATGTATTACATTTTTCCCCACTATGAAAACCATTTTCAGGAATTTAGACTGTTAAATAATCATTCCTTTTATGAGACTAGTTCTAAAGATACATATAAATTTTGAAATCTATAGTATTACTTCGCAATTTTACTGCTTTACTTTTTGTAGCCAATCATGGAAGACTTGCTTTTACAGCTTTCCCTGCAGACTCATCGTAACTATGGGAATTCCCTTTACAAATTACTTTCCATTTACAAGTGCTTCAGCTGGAATCTGAAGTTCTTTTTATTGGAAGTGATGAAAAATTATTCTTTGTGTGACATAGACTTAAAAATCAGGATTGGAAGTGAATTATGCTCCTTTAGCTTTAGGAAAACCTAAACTTGTCATGTTCTTTCTTTTTGAACAGTGTTTCTTAAGAAGTTCAGCACCGCAAGACCATTTAGACTTGGAATTGCAGGGGCATCTTCAAGAGGAGGTTTTCTAATTCATTCCACACATTTAAGTGACAAAATGATGACTTTCACTCAAGTTTCAGAGCCACTGGTGCATTCAGAATGAGAACCCCTGTCTGTAGGTCATTTTCTACCCTTCCAGCCACACTCTGATATCAGTGTCAATGTTGTACCTTCTTATGCCTCTCACATAATTCATATGGGTGGGAGACTTCTCTGTACCCAACAAAGGGAATTCCTTTTAGTAATTTTTCACAGCCTTTAGTTGACCATATATCATAATATAAATTCATTTGGTTATTGCCTTACTCCTCTATAGGATGTAAGTTACTTTTTGTATATAATTTTATTTATTTATTTTAGAGAGAAGGGGGAATGGGGAGTATGGACACACCAGAGCCTCTTGCCACTGCAAACAAACTCCAGTTGCATGCACCACTTTGTTCATTTGACTTTAGGTAGGTACTATGGAATCAAACCCTGGCTAAGAGGCTTCAAAAGCAAGTGCCTTTAACTGCTGAATCATTTCACCAGCCCAGGGTATAAGTTTCATGAAGACAAAAGCTATGGTGTCTCCAAAAGTGTTGGCCCATAGTAAGACCCAATGAACATGGTTTCAATTTTAACATTAAACATTCTTATGTGCTTTACAGTTTGTTTCCTGAAATTTCTGTTTTCTTGAACTGGGAGAAAAAAAAAGTAAGTTAAATATCTTAATGTCCTCAAGGAAGAAATTGGATTGTATTACTACTAAGAGTGTCTATTCAACTAAAATAAATTGTAAATATATGCCACAAATAAAGAAAAGTCACATCTATAAGACTCAAAGGATGTGTGGCTCAGTTGTATAGTGCTTTCATAGCATATGTTAGGCTGTAAGTTCAATTCTATACACATACACACATACATATAATGGGGAGGAGAGAGAGATAGAAGGGAATTTAAAGACATAAAAGGTTAGTATACAAAGCAAATACATAACTCCTAAGCAATACAGAAAATAAGGCAAGCTTATTAAAAAAACCCATGGTAAAATATGTAAACATATACTTACTACAAATGGCCAATGACCAGTAATAACTCATAAAAGATGAGCCATTTAGCTATTCAACTTGAATGCGTAATCAAAAAAATGCAGTTTAAAGACCACAAAGATATATATCCTAAATAATTTCATGGGTGCATTTATCCAAGACGATTCAAACTTGGAAGCATTACATATCCAGAGGTGGCTGAACAGATGAAACGCTTAATTTTAAAGTTGAATACTACCAGTGGAATATTATTCAGGTTTTAAAAAGGAAGAAATATTATCACATGCTACCACACGGATGGCCCTCATAGACCTTAGGATAAGTGGCAAATACTGCATGATTCTACTTATATTCATTACACAAAATAGTCATTCACAGAAAGAGAAAATACAATGACAGCTGAAGGTGGGAGGGGTAAAGGAGAGTTAGACTGTAATCTATATGGAGTTTCAGTTTGAGAAGGTAGAAAGGTCTGAAAGAGACTGGGGTAGCAATTCCATGATAACAAGTATGCAATGAATGACACTGGACTGTATACTTAAAAAAGTGAAAATAAAAAATTTTGTTTTCCCAAAATAAAGAGCCCCAATGACATATTTTATGCCCACTGAAATTTTAAAAAGCAAACAGAAAAAAAACTTCTGATAATAGTTAAGTATTTATAACTGATATGGGCTGAATTTGAGCTTTGTTGTTGCTGGATGCTTATGCTTTTTGTTTATGAAACATGATAAGCGGTTAAAGAAAGTAATTTCTTTCAGTTTAAAGATCCTAACCTTTTATTTTATTTTATTTTTTCATTTAAAACTGAGTCACTCAGGAACCCATGTTTTCCACTAGGACTGTGAATCCTTGACTGGTCTCCCGAGTCCCCTTAGTCCTGCTCACCTGCATTGTATGATTTCCCAGCCCAAGTGTCTCTCATACACTATGCAGAAGACAGAGAGATAGAAGAACATAAATAAATAGAGTATAAAACCGTAGGTTTGGGGGCATAACTGGGACAGATAACTAAGCAAGCAAAATTCTGATATAATAAATTACTTGAACTGTCTAGCAGTGGGCTATATAAATCACAATTTCACCAAAAGCGCTACAAATTCCATGCAGTATAAATGCACTTTGAATACTAAAAAAAATAAAATAGTCTTGTGTATAATTCAACCAACCTTCCGGGTAGGTCTTAAGGCCATTTAGATATATGTCATAGGCTGATAACAGACAATCGTCAAGAGCCACCCCTTACCTTGGCTGAGAATGTATGGTCTTTAAGGAAAAAAGGTACACTTGTTATAGCTGGCAGAGTAGGGGGAGTAAAGAGTTAAAAGAGTGTCAATGTCACATAGAAATGCCATATTTTATACTATACTCCACAGGGTAAACAGATTATCCTGGGGATTCTGATGGTGTGACTTGTACTCTTCCAGTTGCATTCACATATATCATTTTATTTAATCTTCAATATATCATCCTTGATAGGTATTATTTTCCGTACTTTATAGGTGAAAAGAAACAAAGAGATTAAATAACCTGCCTGGGGTGACAATGCAGGCAGAATACAGGGACTCAGGTCCAGGTCTTCTCATTCAAAGTCCCATGCTCTGAGCACTACTGCATTGTTGTACTTTTTCTTTCTTACGGCTTTAAAAGTAATGTTTAGGCAAAATTCTATTTTTCTCTCAAACTCTCAAGGAGAAAAGCCACAGAGTGAGTTTAGCTGAAAGTATTTCATTCTCTGGATCTGTTTTGAGTACTGTCACTTCCTTTATTTAGGACATGTCCTAAAAGATGAACAAAAAGTTTTATAATTCAGCAGAAATTCACTGACAGTAAATGATAACCTTAGTAGAATGTGTTCTAACATTGCATTAAGGAACGACAGCTCCTGACATAAATGAAATAAATTTTGCTTTTTCTTATACATTAAAAAAAAAAAGTAATGTTTAGGGATGGAGAGATTGCTCAGTGGTTAAGTCACTTGTCTGCAAAGCCTAAGGACCCAAGTTCAATTCTCCAGGTCACATGTAAGCCAGATGCATATGGTGGCAAATGTATCTGGAGTTCACTTGCAGTGGGTAGAGGCCCTGGCATACCCATTATCTCCCTCTCTGCCTCTTTTTCTCCCTCTCTCTCTGTCTCTAATAAACACATAAAAAAATTTTAAAGTAGTATTTATAATAATAGCCAATTAACAAGGCAAGAGCTACTCAGCGAGACTTGTGGTCACCCCTCTACCCTTTTCAATTTCATGGCTCTTCTTACCCCATTGGCTCAGTTCCTGCTCTTTAATTGGTTTTTACCAAGACAAACCAAGCATTAAAATATGAATTTGAACATGTCGATTTAGGGCTGTCTTTACAACTCAGATGATCATGCTGAAGATGGGTTTTAGGATTTTATTTTTATTCTTTTGGTTTAAAGATACATGAAGTACATGCAGTCTAGTGTTCACAAGTGACCCTAAATCAAACTTAGGGGCAATACTTAGAGTTCTGGGTCCTTTGGGTATTTCATGTAACCTCTCCATATGTTAGTTTCTTGTAAACTAGTAGATAAAATCTCATAGATTGGTTGTGTGAATTAAGTGATACAGTGTGGGTCTAGGAGACAATAGTTCCTGAAATGTATTGCTTAATAAAAACTACGTATTGCTATTAGTATCTGATATTGATACTACATATCATGCCTGATGTGTGATAATACGTACCTTACTCACGCTGGGCAATACTATCAGTAGAGCACTAAGGGCATGCCAATCCATACAGGGTACTGATTTATGTACAATCATGTGCCATGGTGGGTGCTATGCACAGAGGCAGAGGAGACATAGAAACATCTCTGGACAAGGCTGAGCCTGTTGCACTTGAAAGGATGAGCAGGATTTAGGTTATGAAAGTATACGTGCTGTAAGAGGGTATTCCAGGCATAGGGCATGGTGCGTGTGAGAGAGCAAAGTGTGAAGAGCATGACCTGAAGATGGATGGGAAGAGTGGCAGCGACACGGGGTTTATCGGATGGCATAGCAGGAGTGGGCGACCCAACTGAGGAGTATACAGAACGACCTGGCAGCAAGATGAAAATAACTTTTTAGACTAGATAAGCAGGGAAGTGATTAAAAGATTTCTAGAGTTATATCTCTAGGAAAAAGTGAAAAAAATAACCCAACCCAAAATATCCATTTGAATTATTCTCACATAAATTTTAAACTTTTGTGTTTTCTGATATGAAGGTCTAACATTTCAGATAGAAAGGGTATAGAAAATATCTGCAAAGAGTCTCATGACTATTTTCTATTAAAAACTATTACTCAGGCTGGGCGTGGTGGCACACACCTTTAATCCCAGCACTCAGGAGGTAGAGATAGGAGGATTGCTGTGAGTTCAAGGCCACCCTGAGACTACATAATGAATTCCAGGTCATCCTGGACTAAAGTGAAACCCTACCTTGAAAAACCAAAACAAACAAACAAACAAAAAAAAACCCACTATAACCCTATTACCCATGAAATAACTAAAACTGCACAGAACTATATGAATGGATTTCAAGCAAGAACCTTTAACCATTGAGCCATTTCCCCAGCACAAAACTGAGTGGAATTCAGAGAAGCTGAGGCAAGCCATAAGGCAGCAAGACAAACCATCATTCTTTCTGTCCAGCAACCTTGTGAGCATGTGCTGAGCTTTTCTATCACTTATGTGTCTCTCTGAGATGCTCTCCTCTGCTCTATTTTTGGCCTTCTAAGCTCAGCTGGAGGGTCACTTGCCCTAGAGCTTCTTCCCTCCTCCATTCTGGTGCTTTTGTCTTGCTCATTGGCACCTGGCACACACTGCCATATTAGCTCTTACGTGGTTGCTGCTGTAATGCTTCTTTGGATTTCCCATAAATCCCGAGGCTGCTGAAGGCAAGGATCACAGCTAATTCAGAGAGCATGCTTGGTTCTGCCCTCCTAGTCCTGTGTTCATTACTTAGTACTCACTAGTTGCTATGCATATGTAGCTTGTCAGTTAAACCTCAAGGAGACCTGGACTGAAAAATGAATGTGTCACCTTTAGGATAACAAGACGACTTTTGAACAGATCCTTTATTTCTATACCTAAAAACTAGAAATAGATTATATGACAAAATGCCCCAGAGATGTGTAAAGTAGGATGAAGCACTCAAATACAGTTTCAAAGTTGGTTGGGAGAGTGCAAGAACTTTATATTTCCTACGTTCCTTGAAACTCCATTTGGCTTTCCAGATCAGTATACCATTAAATCAGTAGTTATGAGCTTTTATTATTGTGAAAAATTACAGCTCTCTCATCCACAAAATAGACTGTTATGGCATTGCTGGATCATCTTCTCCACACATGGGCATAAAAACTAAAAGAGGAATACTCAAAGGATTAATGTTTCCAGAAAAAGCCTTTCAAAGTGTAGCCATAATCTTTCAAGAGGCTCTTTTCTCTGGATTTCCCAAAACATATTTTCCATACAAAGGAAAATAGCTTTATTTTTAAGAAAGAAAGACAAAATATTGCCTGGAAATACTTTATGAACTCTCTTGAGTGAGGCAGGAAGAAAGTTCCATATGCACTAACAGAAGAACACTATACTGAATTAGGAGTTAAAAAACCCAAGGTATGTTTATCTGAATTTCTTCCCAGGGGGTCTCCAACATTTCTGTGCGATGCCCAAGAACTGTTATGATAGGCTGAGTATTAAGCACACATATAGACATAGTCACATGTTCCCTCGTCGTAGGCAAATGTAGCTTTATCTTGACACATCAAGGCAGTAATCCTTTAGGGCAATCTGTCACTTTAGTTCTGTTCACTCAGCTATGCCAGCTGTGTTGAAACAGTAATAGCTGAGACACTCGTGAGGACTTACAGAGCTCACAGAAGCAGACATGTGACCAATCATGAGGGGCATAAAGCTCTGTACCCACGCTCCTTGGAGCGCTGGCGGCTACATCACAACATGTGGTCCCAAGGGGAACATGGTAGGTCTCTCCTCCGCTCCACTTTGGTCGTGCATTATAATACCCCCAGTGGTATTAGCACCTGGCACCTAGCAGCATACTGATCAGGGAAGAAGTGTAAGTAAGTATTACTACTCTCTTGGGAGTAAGGACATTAAAAATTAGATCAATAATTTCATGCAGGGGAGAGCATAGTGCTTTAAGGGTGTATTGTCAGTGGAAAGGCAGCGTCTCAGTTCAGGGGGACAGGGAACAAGCCGATCGTGTTGCTGTCCTCAAGGTCATAGCAATAATGTTTCACTGGTTGCTTCATTCTCCTCAGTGTTAAGTTACAAGGTGAAGTAATGATCAGCAAGGTCTAGAGCGCCCCATCAACCCACCGGGGGAGCCGAGCCTGTGACTCTGATCTTGCAAAACAGAGCTCAGTGCCATGCTAGGAGATTCAGGTGTTCTGGGAAGGAATAATAAGAGCAATCACACCGGACTTTGCAGCAAGGAGAGAAGTGTCAGAACAAGGGACATCTAAATTGAGGTGAAAAAAAAAAAAAAGGCTTTACTAGAAAACAGGGAGGGTGGAAGAAGTCCAGTTAGCAGGACATCATGTGAGAGGCAGACCCTAGCCATGCGCATAAATCCCGTGACGTCGGGGCAGCTTAGGATGGCTGGAATACAGCGTCTTGGGGTGGCTAAGAGTGTGTATGTGTGCCTACAGAGATGAGAAATTCAAGTGGACGGCTAGACAGGTACTAAATAACCAGTGTCATTAAGACCATTTTTGGCAGCATTATCTTGAGGATGACAGGAGGTATTACAGTTCTTTCAGTACACATCTGGGAGCGTTTTGGGACACTGCCTCAGGCTCCTGGGAGAATGAGGTGGGACAGGGCCTAGACAAAGCTCAAGAGGGTGGTTAGGAATCCAAGTACCCAAAGACCAGCATTTGGACAATGTGAGGAAAGATTTCACTGTCCATTTGAAAGGATAAATGAACACACACAACTCTTAGTAAACCTTCTATATCTGTCCCTGACCAAGATATTGAACAATTATTGTCATTAAAACAATGATAGAGCCAGGCATGGTGGTGCATGCCTTTAATCCCAGCACTCCGGAGGCAGAGGTAGGGGGATCACCATGAGTTCGAGGCCACCCTGAGACTACATAGTGAATTCCAGGTCAGCCTGAGCTACAGAGTGAGACCCTACCTAGAAAAACCAAAATCTTTTTTAAAAAAGAAAGAAAACAATGATAGTTGTATAGAAATGGGTTAAGTACATCAATGGAATAAAATCTCAAGAGCCAAAACCCAGTAAATGTGATTAAAAGTTACAATAAAGGTGGCTAACGGAATTATTTTTTAAAAGTAAACTGTATGTACCAAAAAAAGGCTTGGTAAAGGCTTAGAGGTATAAAATAAAATTAAGTAAAGACTATTACCAGGTACTGAATAAAAGAAAAGCAGATGCTAAATAAACATAGCAACAATTTTAATCCAATACATTGGCAAGGATCACAGATGAAGTGTATGTAGGGGAATTAAGAGGTACTTTCTACTCCACTGTTGGTAGTGAATAAAACAGGCATGCCCTACCTGGAAAAGTGTTTAACACTGTAGCAGACAGCTTCAGGTTCACTGAGATGAACTTCCAGACCAGGCACAGTTATGGAGGAAGGGATTTATTGAAGCTTACATATCCAGGGGAAGTTCCATAATGGCAGAAGAAACTGGCCTGCCTTCACAGGACCAAGCAGAGAGAGAGAGAAGTACAAGCCTAAAGGTCAAAAGCCACAGCACACTTCAGGAACTCCAGCTAGGCACAATTTGCATATCTTTAGATTGAAATCTAAAACCCACCACCACACCTTAAGATCCACCCAGTGACATTGCCTCCAGCCAGGTGGCTAGAGATGCAAACTACAAACAAACAAATAACTGAATATATTGGGGGCCATCTATTCTATTCAAACCACCACAAACACTATGAATCAAACCTTCAAAATGTACATTATTTTGGACTTAGAGATTTTCCTAAGGAAATACCATGATAGCAGCCCAGATATGTGTGTAAAATGGTGCCAACATCAATATTTTGAATAATCACCTTTAATCCCAGCACTCAGGAGGCAGAGGTAGGAGGATTGCCATGAGTTCAAGGCCACTCTGAGACTACATAGTGAATTCCAGGTCAGTCTGGGCTAGAGCAAGACCCTACCTCAACCTCCTCCCCCCCAAAAAAAGATAGTAGTGACAATCAAAATGTCCTGACAGAGATAATAAAAAGAGCCATTTAATATAAAGATAAAGAACTACTTTAGTGATACAATCATGTTAATAGACTATGGCTTTTCGAATAAACAAGGTTAAAGAACAGAGATTATATTATGATTCCATTGCACATATCTGAATAGCAAAGGGGGAAATTTACATGAAAATAATAATAGTAATTTTCTTTAGCGTATAATTATGTTTGGTTTCTGTTTCTGAAAAAAAATCTTGTCTTGGTTATAAGTAACTTTTTTAATTAGAAGAATATTAGAATTCTATTTTCCTCATAAAGCTGTGCAAAAACTAGCATTGATGGTAGAGAACATAACTCAGGAGGGTGCAAAGAAAGTGAAACTGTCTGTAGTAAGTCCTGCACAAGTGCCAGCCCACCTCTAGATTTAAGAAGAAAAACTTACACCAAAAACCTCTTCTGACCTCAGGAAAACCAGCACTCTTCCTGAATAAATTACAATATATTTTGTACCTCAATTGCGTAGATAATAAAGACACGTAAAGCACACTTTCACTCTCAGTCCCCATGACATTTCTCCCTATTTATCAAACCAGGTCAAATATCATAACTAGAAAAGTTGGCATGAAAATGTAGTTTTCCCTTGTACAGGGTCATGCCTCACTCATTTACCTCTGAGCTTTATGAGAAGCTGTTTCATGTGCTCTAGATTTGCATATGAAGTATAGCAAACAATAATAGGTAAACACTCACAAATGGTCTAGAGCCAGCAAGAATCTACCCTATTTTACTTTTGTAAGGTAATATGTTCTGTTATTCTTTTGTGTCATGTTTTGTGGAAGAACAGACACTTAATTACTAGCATTATTATTATTATTATTATTTGTACTTATATAGGTAAGAGAAGTTACCATGACAGAACTTGATTTCCCTGGTGGCTTCAAAATCAATCATCCACTAGTTCATAATAACACTTGGTGTTGGTTTTGTGGTGTTTTTCCTTCAGCTTCTACAAATGACACTTTTTTAATGAGAAACATTGATATACTGGAGTGGACCAATTTTATTTTTCTTCCATCTATATAACACAGTTTCAAAATTATGGAGCTCATATAGTTCCATCTCCTCATCTCTTGACAAGGAAATTAAAGCCCAGGGAAGAAAATGACTGTCCTCATCTCTCAGCTGTCATGGGTCGAGTGGGAACTAGACCTTGAGTCACCTGAACTGTACCACAGCAAGGCCTTTCCACTGTGCCACAGAAAGCACCCAAAGACCTTGTGTCTGCCACAATTCATACTGCCCTTCCATTGATTTAGTTCCCACTATAATTATGGAAGGCATTATTAATATTTGTAATTATTCTCATTTTATGAAGGGATGACTTTGGCTTGGGCAGTTCATGTGACTTGATAACACTTTCGGTTATAAAGCCTGAGGACCAGAGATTTGTCTCTGAAATTACTACAGTGATTTGTTTTGTAATTAACTCTCAAATGAAAGAAATCTGTTGCTGGAAAAGCTGTGGAGCCATAACATTTATAATGACCTTATAAAAAGATTCACACACTGGCTGGGGTGATAGCTTAGTCAAGTGCTTGCCTCACGAACATGAGGCCCTGAGCTCGATGACGAGTATCCATGTAAAAATTCTGGGTTACCAAGTGCTAGGAAGGTGGAGACAGGAGGATCCCTGGGGGCGGGGGGGTCTATCATCAGTCAGTCAATCAGTCTAGCCTAATAGGTGAGCTCCAGGCCAGTGAGAGCCACTGTCTTAACAAAAGGTGGGCAGCATTCCTGAGTGTGATGGTTTATACGGATTTTCACCTTGACAAGGTTTAGAATCAGTGAGGGATTATCTAGATTAGCTTATCTTCTGATCAGACCTGTGAGAGATGATTTTGATTAGGTAGGAAGACTCACTTTAACTGGGTGGCATAATTCCGAGGGCCAGAGTCCTGAAGTGTATATATATATATATATATATATATATATATATATATAGAGAGAGAGAGAGAGAGAGAGAGAGAGAGAGCCGGCTGAGCAGCAGCATTCACAACTCTCTGCTTCCTCACTGTGCCGACGGTGAGCAGGTGTCTCGAGCTCCTGCCACCAGGCTTTCCCCACCGTGATGGAATCTATTCTGAATGTAAACTAAAATTAGCCCTTCCTCAAACTGATGCCTGTCATGTATTTTTTCTCCAGCAGTGAGAAAGTAACTCTGAGGATGACACCCAAGGCTGTCCTCTGGCCTCCACATGCATGTGAAGACAAGTGCAGATGCACCCCACCCCCCCTGCAAAACACATGGTCTAACACTCACATGTACAGACTCACCATTATAAAAGAATACACAAATTACAAGACAATTATTTTTCCCAAAGGGGGGAGGGTTTAGAGAGTATATTCACACAAAGGATCAGTAATCTACAGATAATTTAAAAAAATGGAACTTTGAGAATCATGAAAGCTTACCACTCTTTGGCTTAGCCAGAAACTCAAGAAGGCTCTGATGCAGGTTAACCTTTGTGTTATTAATGTCAGGAGGCTCACAGCTTAAGTGAAAATCGTCAATGTAAGCATCTAGGGCTTTGGAGGCAGAGAAATAAGACTTTCCTTTGTACTGGATGGAACCATCGGCACGAAAGGAGATGCTGTTCAGGATTAGAGCTGCTGGAGGACTGGGTGCAGAGGGGATAACCTGATGCTTCTTAACTGACTTTGCCATGGCTTTCTCAACATGGGCAGCAATGTCCACTCATCTTTCCAAAAACTCTAAAGACACAAAAGTTACACAAGATTTTCGTTAAACGGCAACATATGACAACACTCACGGAATCCTCTCTAATGACCCTTATCATGGGCAATTAAGTTTTATATGTGAAATTACTCTTTATTCCTTTTTCATCTTTATACATACCGGGCTTCATGCAGTGCCTGTGGATTGAGGAATAGCTTCATTGGCAAGGCTATGAACTTAAGCTGTATTTAAAAATATAGTATGGCACTCAGAATCCGGGTCTTGGTAGATAAAGCACAAAATAGAGGTGGTGATTTCCTTTGTTTTCAGCTTTACTATTTTGACTAAGTACTTCTCCAGTTTTGAGATGTATTTGCTACATTAAAATGAGGCAAGCTTCCAAGTCATATCCTGCACCTGCTTTCTACGCTCTAATGATGGAGGAGGGAAAGTTACACACGCAGACAAGAAGTGAGTAAGAACAGAGTCTCTGGGAGAACAGTGATGACAAATAGAGGCCACAGGGCAAGAAAAGATAAACAATAAAAGGAGAAATCAATGGAAAATATGTGCCCTTTTTCTGCTATTCTTTGTTACAAGAGCTCAGTAGCTGCAGACCTCTTCATCACCACCTTACTTCACCTGATCTTGATACACCTACATTTCCCAGATGAGAAAATGGTTAGACAGTAAAAATAATTTGTCCAAAACAACAGAGGCTTTGAGTGCTGGCCCACATGACCTGTTGTCTCTAAAGATCTGTCTCAGCTAAAGTGCAAGCCATGTCTACTGAAGCTGCCTACCTAGCTCCTGCGATCTTTGCTTTGTCTGAAACATTTAGACTCTTTACTGAAGCGGGCAGGGTAGGGGGATGCCACTCATTTGATGACATTACGTTTCTAAGTGTGAAAGAGTAAGTACTCACTGTTTTAAGTCTTGAAATGAATATGTTGTATTTTCAGAATGTTGCATTTTATGACATCATAATACCGAATTTTGACCCTTACAATATGTTTTAGTTTCCTTGAAATGTAACGGAACTATATAGAAGCCTAGGAAGATTAGGGAGAAAGCTGATCCAACTTCCCATAAAAATGTGCTTGGGCAGACATAGTAGATTCTATGGTTTCTAAAATACACCTGTGGTACCCATGCATCTGAACCCAGATCAAGGACTTTTTTTTAAAAAAAAATTATATTTATTTATTTGAGAGAGAGAGAGAAGAGGCAGAGGGAGAGGGAGAGAGAGAGAGAGAGAGAGAGAGAGAAAGAAAGAGAGAGAGAGGCCAGGGCCTCTAGCCACAGCAAACAAACTCCAGACACATGAGCCACCTTGTGCATCCAGCTTATGTGGAACCTGGGGAATTGAACCTGGGTCCTTTAGGCTTTGTAGGCAAGTGCCTTAACTGCTAAGCCATCTCTCCAGCCCAAAGATTTCTATCTTAATCAAATTCACATCTTTCTCTAAGGTGTAAGAAGAAAGGAAAGGAAGCCAATCAAGAAAAGAACAATAAGACCTTGAATAGGGATGAAACTAATGAAATAAGGTGTTAATGAAGTTAAGATATCTTTTAATTAATTTATTTATTTTAGTGCTATCATTCAAATCGGGTCCTAACAAATGTTAAGTGCTCTACCACCTAGTCATGCCCCAGTCAGTTTGAAGTTAAAGGCCCAGCTCTTTCTCTTGGTAGGTCAGTAAGACTTTGTTATCATTATACATGAAAGGAGGAAGACCTGGAATAAAATCTATTCAGTCTTTTCTAGCCTGTGCCTTAGTCCCTTTTCTAACCTAAGCCCAGGCCCTCAGACCTGCCCATGATTTGGCCTCTGCCTGGCTCTTCAGGAAATTGCCCACACTCCAGCCAATGCCTGTTTTGCCTCGTGTCCAGCCCTATAGCTTGGTAAAGGTCTTCGAATGCCATCCCTGACAGAACATGGTCTGCAGTTAGTGTTATCTTTTCCCTCTCCTTGGCATTCATTGTTCTGTGTCTCTCTGTTCTGAGTATTTGTTGTGGGCTGGCCTATATGACTGCTGGCTGCATGTCTCCTTCCCTATCTAAGCTGAAGTAAGCAAGGGACAGATGGGCAGCTTCTGCTTCTAGCTCATGGCAATTGCTCAATAAGTGTTTGCTGAATTGACTTTCAGCCAACATGTTCCTTTCACTATGACACATTCCAGTGTGATAACTGTAGTTCAGAAAACACTCTGAAAGATTGGGTCCTTGGGGTTTCTTAGTAGCTGCTGAGAAGCAACAAAGCAGCTGAATACAGTAATGCTTTCAAGTCAATGGCTTCATCAGAGAACGACTGAATGGCAGAGCAAAAAGTTGATGTAAGGGAGACTTTCACCTATACTGGTAATTTTTTGAGGTTCATCATGGCAAATCTTTGGCACCAGATAGCACAATGTACACCCACAGCTCAAAGTCCAATTTTAGCCAGAGATTAAGAGATTCTTCTATGACTATCCAGTTGAATAAGTGACAGTGTAAAGGAAATGTGAAATTAAACATTCCCAAAATGATCTAGAAAATCAATGGGTAAGGTGTGTCAGTGGCCCTGAAAATAATTTTGTAACTTTTATCGTATCATACTTGTGGCAAAAATGCAAATTCACTCCCTTGGTTTTGCACTGTTTAGGCTCACAGGGGGCTACACAAAGATGGAAACAAACATTTCTGGTTTAGAAAGCAAGATGATCACATGAAATAACTAAGCAAAAAGCAATCAATGCATTTCCTAATTGTAAATCAAATAAACTGTAGATTGTTTAGTGATTTTCCTTTGTAATTTCATGTTTGAAGCTGGTCTGGCTTGATTCTCTTTGATAGTGTTGTTAAAAATGTATTCAATCTATAAAGTCTGCAGGGTACATCCATCTACCAGGAGGCAACCTGATTCCTGAAGAATACAGAGCAAGTCACCAGCTCTCTGTCCCTTATCATTTCAGGCTAAATTAGATGCAGTCAGATAAGCTGAGTCCCTTAAATATATAGAGAGAACTGCCCAGAGATTCCCACAAAGTTTAGCGCCTATCTCTGATTCAATTCAGGTAAACACATAATTACTGACTTCCAGTATAGAGGAAACAATGCTAAGCACCATGTAGAGAAGAAACAGGTATGAAACAGACAGTGTTTTTCTCACAGGAGCCAGTACCACAGTAGGAAAGATCAAAGCAGTATATCAATGAGTATAACCTGAGATACATACTAAATGCAACAGACAGCCTCCCAGAATTGCAGAAACAGAGAGTGGGATAGGGTTGGTAGGACTGGGTAAAGTTTCATTTTAGAGAGGATGTTTAAACTGAACCTTAAAAATAAGATTTCAGACACATGGGAATGGGGAAAATGTATATTCCAGGAATAAAAAAAAATAAAGGCATTAGAGAGAAAATGTTATAAACAGAGATATGTAGAAATGTCAGATTTCTTAAGTCATCAGGTAGTGAGAGAAGAGGCTGAGAAGAACTTTGTTATGAGCCAAAATGTTATGGCTGCATAGTAAACCTATTTTAGAGAAAAGAAAATGAGGTTATGAAAGTGTTCTAAGAAACTACATCCAGTAAGCTATGTAGGTAGCATACCATGGCATCTCCTCCTCTGCCTATCTTCCTCAGATGAAGCAAGTACAGTGTGTCCTGGCCACCTTCCATGACACCATGGTAGCTAGGTAGGTAGAAGCAACTGTGGCAGATAACTCTAAGCCCAAGGAAGTGTTTCTACCCTGTCCACGCAGCTGACAGAAGTCTGAGCCTCATGTTAAGCCACGGATAGAAAGAATAATCTTTCTGAAAGTCCACTTGAGACATCTGGCCAATGGGGATTTCTTACTGGGCAAAGCCCATTTGTACCAGTATGCTAGTCAGCTTTCCATGACTATAACCAATGAAAGGGCTATGTTGTCTCACAGTTTTGGAAGTTTCAGTCAATGATCTATTGACGCATTGCTTTCAGGCCTGTGGTGAAACAGCACATTATGGCAGGAGACACCTGACAGACCACAGCTGCTCATGTCATGGCTGCCAGGAATCAAAGGAGAGACATGCAGAAGAGCCAGGGTCCTAAAATCCCTTTCAGAGACACACCCCAATAACCTAACTTCCTTCCATCGGGCTCTACCCCCTAAAGTTTCTACCGCCTCCCAGTATCACCAAGAGCTGGTGACCAAACTTCAACACATAAGTCTCTGGAGGATAGTCAATATCCAAATTAGAGCAGTCCAATGTATATTACAGCAAGCTTGAAGGAAACAAGAAATTCCAGGATAGATTTTTTAATCTTGTGAGGTTGTACAAAGAACTTATTAAATAAATAATTCATGTTTCTAAGGGAATATTATCTTAACTCTTCTGCCTGACTCTGGGCAAAGTATGAACTCCCAAAAATCAAGCTATGTACATATTGTACTATGGGATTTGGATTTTAGAAGCAATCAAGTAACATGTAGGAATACTTTCAGTAGAATGGACTAAATGGTTGTGTATGCACATCCCATATTATCTTAATTACAAGACACTGTGACAAGAAACATAGTCTCTCAAAGATAGCTTATACAGACTGCTCAGTACATTTACACAGACTGTTCAGACTATTTTCAGTACATCACTTAGGTTAATCTTAGGTCATCAAATATGAGGAATAGAATCAGGAATGGTGGTGCATACCTGTAACCCCAGCATTCTACAGGTGGAACAAGAATTTGTGACAGCACCAGCCTTGGCTACATGGCCAGTTTGAGGACAGCATGAGTTACTTAAAAATAAATAAATAAATAAAATGGAATATAAATTTAAAAAACCAATAACAACAATGTTTGAAACTTATAGAACATTACAAATCAAAGATACTGGAGATTTCTCTATGAGTAACAGGGGAGCTGAGGGGAACAAACACTGGTGCCAGTTGTGTGTTTTGTAATTTGGGTTTTGTAATATTTTACAGTGACATAGTTCAGTAGTGTTTTACAACATTGTTTTTTTTTTGACAAACCCAACTAGCAACTCTTGTATGCTTGAGAATTAAATCCTTCCCACAAGTATTGCTCACGATTTAGCACATCTTTACTGTCAGGGTAGAGCAGTAATATGTACACAGGAAGCCAAATGCCTGGCTTTGGTGCCTCACCCATCAAATTCAGGCCTAACAGCATGACCTTGGGCAAAATGTTTAACTTCCCTCTCCCTTATCTCTAAACTAGACAGGGCAATGGTGCCCAACTCATATTAATACAGTTATTATGAGTGAAACACTTCAAACAATCCCTCACATAAAATGAAAGTACTCAGAACACACAGTCAGTTATGTTAGGCTCTCCTGCTAAAATGTTCACATCCCACAAGTCTAGGGGATTCTACCCTGCCAAGTGAAAAGGTGGTATCACATATTTGGAATATTAAACATCAAAATAAAGAAACCTAGAATTTTATTCATCATATCCACTAATCTCCTGCAATTCACTCCATGGATGAAAGGATTATCCGAAAGCAGGATCGATACTTGGTTCATTTCACATTCTAGAATTTTCTTTAGAGCCCAGGGAAGCCTAAGGCTGAAGGAGAGGCATCAGCAAAATTTAAATTATTTTGTAAATCTGAAGCTTTAAGAGTTACTGTGTTCTGCTCTGGGGACTGCTTTTCTCCCGCTGTCATTTAGCTTTTGTCTCATCATTCTCAACATCTCTTTATTGCTAAGTCAGAATACATGCAATCATTGTTCTTTTAGTGTTGATATGAGCGCTTCAGAAGAAATAGCTGCCAAAAGACTTAAAGGATGTTGTTCACTTTAGTACACCATGACTAATTGGGAAAAACAGTAAACATGCACATTAGGATTACGTGGGTAGGTCTGTAACCACTCACTGACACCCTGGCAACATGTTAAATAGGATTTTACAAAATGGAGTAATGAGGAAAAGATTCCTTTGCTTGATGAAATCTCTATGGACATAGTTTGAAGGAGGATGGAGGGGAAGGGGAGCTTTGATTCATTCTTTCTAAAGTACAGGATAACATCCATCACTTCTGAAGAAAATATTAGAATTAAGAAGGAACACATGGGCTTCCCAGACTCATTTCCTACTATAGTGCAACCATATTTTCAAAGTTTTCACAAAAAGGTTATGGCATATAGAAACTATTGAGAGAAAAGGTTAAATACAAGGAAGAAAGGAAAGTTCAGGATAGTAAGTTTAAGTTACCTTTCAGTGCTGGAAATTAAACATAGGTCCTTATTCATGTTGGAAAAACTATTGCCCCAGTTCTTTTTTTTTTGTTGGTTTTTTTTTTTTTGACAGGGTCTCACTATACAGCTTAGGCTGGATTTGAACTTACTATGTAGTTCAGATTGGCCTTGAACTTGTGATTTTCCTATGCCCATTAATATGGTGTAGGGTTACAGGCATGTGTCACCATGGCTGCTTTAATATGTTTAATTTCAGTGAAAGAAAGGCATACCTCCTATTGGAAAAGGTGATTCTTCTTAAGGGAAAAAAAATATATGATATGAAACAGGCTCTCTAGTGGTGCAGAGTCCCACAGTAGACTTTCTGGAGGAAAATAAGAAAATGTGGGATTAGCACATTGCCCCCATGGAGATTCTAACATAGTAGAGAAACTGAACTGTATGAGTGAAGGGAAACAGAAATGGGCATATAATGCTGGGCTCTCAATGAGCAGATCCAGTAGTAAGTTAACAACCCACTAGTAGAACATGGAGGGTTTGCGTGGCTGTTATGGCCAGCACCTCCCTGGTGAGCTGATATACCTGTCTCCTAACTGCATGTGCCCTTTCCCCTTGGTGACTGTAGCTGATAGGGACACCAAGAAGTCTAGTCTAAAGTTTTCATTATAGCCAACTCAGGATTTGCCTGTGGCAGAAAGACCAAGATAAGAGTTTGAAAGAGTATACAGTTTCTCATCTCTAGTTTGTTTGATCTGTGCAGTAGGAACGCCAACAGGCCTTACTTAAGAGATTCTAGAAGTGCTGAAGACATCAATTGTTCTAGGCTGAACTCTGTTCTGCTCACAACTAGTTTGTGCTCCAAAGACATGGTTGTTCAGTGTTTGACAGCTTTGCCATTCTTGACCTTAATGGAATCCTTGAATTCTTTGCTACTTCTAGGCTTCTGTTCCACATACAATTTTCTCTGAATTTCTACATTAAGAGGAAATTTAACAATCATTCCCATAAGTGTTGGTATGTAATCAGTGTAATTTCTATCCCATTAGAACTTTATGCACATTCATATTTGGAAAAACAAAATGAGCAAAGAGCTAAAATCAGGCTGTTTATAAAGTGTAGTTATGCTTACAGTTTCAATAGCTCATAGTTTTGAAGATTAATTAGAAGTTTATATTGCAACCAACTCCATTTAACTATCATATAGATTAAGAACTAATTTGGAAAATATAAACAGGGAGCAATCTAATGCCTCTCGATCAGAAATTCCTCCACTTAGTAATCTGAGCTAGTAGAATAGGAGTCTTCTCTAAAAATTCCATTTTTTGTAAATATTTTTAAAAATATATTTGTTTATTTATTTTAGAGAGAGAAATAGGGAGAGAGAGAACAGTCATGCCAGGGCCTCCAGCCACTACAGATGAACTCCAGATGCATGCACCCCCTTGTACATCTGGCTTACGTGGGTCCTCGATAGTCAAACCGGGATCCTTTGGCTTTCAGGCAAATGCCTTAACCACTAGCCATCTCTTTGGCCCAAAGAATTCCATTTTCTTTAGTTTCTCATAATACTGTAATTTTCTGAGTAAGCTTTCTGTCCCTGACAAGATATGGAACCCAAGGAATTGGTGATAGCCACTAGACCACGAAGAGAGAATCTGCTGTAAGAACTCAACAGATCCACCACAACAGCTATTCAAGAAAACACCCTTGCCTGAGCTAGCATTACTATTCAGCATTGCTTCCAAAGGAGACTGTGATATGAGCACACACTGAACTCCAGCTGGTCATGCTCAGCAGCAAAAATGTATAAGAATATCATCATGGCACAGCCACACTTAAACACAAGAATGTCTTTGGAAACCAAACTCTAAGGTGAAATGTCTAGTCCTGGGTGGAGAACAGTTACAAAGACACTAGTCTCAGCACCAGAAAGCTCCTAGGGAGACAAGGTACTCAGAGTCCCAGAACAGGGACCAAAAGATCTTCACATGCACACATCAATGGACAAAGTATCAGTATGTGGGCCAGTGTGAAGAAATAAATAGTGCGCTTTAGTCATGATGTTTTTTACATTCTTATTTTTAATTTTTATTTGTTTATTTGAGAGAGAGAGAGAGAGAGACAGAGAGAAAGGAGGAGGGAGGGAGAGAGAGTAAGCACACAGGCATGACAGGGCCTCCTGTTACTGCAAGTGAATTCTACACATGAGCCACTTTGTACATCTGGCTTTACATGGGTACTTGGGAATTGAACTTGGGCAGTCAGGCTTTTCAAGAAAGTGTCTTCAAGCATTAATTACCTCTCCAGCCCCTGTACTCTTATTCTGATGGACTATTTCTTTATTTAGAGATAGGGTCTCATATAGGCCAGTCTTCCCTCGAGCTCTTTATGTAGCTGAGGATGACCTTGAAATTTTGGTCTTCCTGCCTGCAGCTAGAGTGTGCTTGGGTTACACGATTACCTTACCACATCAGGCTTAAGTACTGCTGGGGATTGAGCCCAGGGCTTCATGTATGCTAGGCAGGCACTCTATTAACTAAGCTACAACCACAGCCTTTTAGGAACTTATTTAAACAGGAACATGGGAAAGCCATGGATGCCTAAGTATCAATTATTGAGATCTCACAAAAGTTTATGTTTTGTCAAAACAGTACCTGATATTTTCAAAGAAATAAAATGCTGCGGATATCACTCTAGATCAATTTCTTCATGTCACACTCTTCCCTTTTCTGCCCATAAGTACTCAGGACTGTCACCTGGTTCCTGTTATCCTTTGGTTATACAGGGGCTCACACTTTTCTTACATTTGGACATGTATATAATTCTGGATTTCTGTGCATAAAATGCACACAAACTCATTTTGCATATTTTTTTAAAAAACAGTTGAGATTCACAATAAAATTTAGAACAAATTTCAAAAAACTCTCATATGCTCCCTTCCCTTAAGCATGTATAGCCACCTCCATTATCAATATCCTATCGGGAGCTACACATTTCTTATAACTGATAACCCACAGAGACACACCATCATGTCCCAAAGACCACAGGTGACATTGGATGTTCAATCTATGAGTAACACATTCTATAAGTTTGGACAAATGCATGATAATATATATTTATTACACACACACACACGTAACTTTTTTCTGTACTTTGCACTAGTATGACCTGAGTAGGCACTCATGTTCACAGATGAGAGCTACCTTGTTGATGACATCATAAAGAAAGTACAATCAGTAAAGTAAGAGTTTGGAATTTGAGCATTGATTTGAAACCTATAGACCTAGGGGAAGTTTTACGGGGAAATTGATTGAATGAATGGAGAACTTTTTTTTCTGTTGCAAAATATGCCACATAACTTGGAAATAAGCAGTATCAGACAAAATATGTAAGTGAATTTTGTTAACCAAGTTTTTCTTCTTTTAGAATGAACATTTTATTTATTTATTTTATTTTTTGTTTTTGAGTCAAGGTCTTACCCTAACCCAGGCTATCCTGGAATTCACTGTGTATTCTCAGGCTGGCCTCACACTCACAGTGACACTCCTAGGTGCGCTACCATGCCTGACTTAGAATGGATATTTTAAAATTGGGAAAATTCCCATTAAAAAAAATTAGATTCCTGTATCTTTTGTGAAATTCAATAGCAACTTGGCTTGTACTTCCAGGCACCAATTGAGCAGGGAAGCTGTGGTCGTGTTTAATGAGGCCAGGCAACTCTAGAATGCCACTACCTTGCCCAGTGTAACACATTAAGATCAATTGTTCCTATGAACTATTGTCTGCACTGTTGTTTTTCTTATGTGGGTAACATTTCATTGTATCCAGCCCCCGAAAAAGAGAAAAAATAAAGATGGACTAAGAAGGCTGAGCATTTTACGCCCAACTGGAAAGAATGTATTTCTTTGAAAAAGTGAAGATTGCATCTTAAAGTGTTTAATATACATTTGCCATCTAGACCATGCAAGTTGTACCTGTTTATTAAATAAGCATTCAGTGCCTGGCTCCCACAGGCATTCCAGCTTGTCAGCCAACATCTTCTAAGAAACTGGCAGAAACACAATATTTACATGGACTTCAAATATGGGAACTCTATCTGCAGCATCTTAGCATTTCACTTTCACAGTTTTCATCCCCATAGAAAATTCACCCTAAAAACCTGGGGACCTTCTAGTCTCCATTTTCTCTGTTAGACTGACTCAACAGGACTATTCAAGACTCCGGAAGAACTTACTATTTACACACAATATAGCCTTAGAAGTTGATATTAATTAGATTTTTATTTAAATATGAAAAATTATGAGGATTTATTTTAACTCTGACTGTAGATATGCCAGGAGGGACTTAATCTAAGGTTCGATTTGCTTTAGTAAATTTTCCCAGCTGGCGTGTTGTGGCACACGCCTTTAATCCCAGCACTTGGGAGGCAGAGGTAGGAGGATTGTGGAAAGTTCAAGGTCACCCTGAGACTAATTCCAGGTCAGCCTGATCTAGAGTGAGACCCTACTTCGGTAACAAACAAACAAACAAACAAAAATCCCCTTTGAATGATACAAGTCTGCTCCCTAAATGACAATTTCCCAGTCAAGGATTTGTTACCAGCAAGAGTCTTACACGGAGGAACATCACAAGAAGCAATGGTCAGCCTGGACTATGCTTCCTACACAAAATCACCATTAAACCTCAGGAAGACCCCTCACATGTGGCTCAGCAGTTTCCATATGTTTTCTATTTTTGAACTGTGTGTGTGTGTGTGCACACGCGTGTCCTGCATGCATGCGTTATGTATGGCATGTGGAAGTCAGAGGTCAACCTGACGAAGTTTCTCCTCTCCTCCCACCCTCTTTCTTGAGATAGAGTCTCTCTTGCTGCTATTGTTATCTGTGAACTTCTGGATCTTCCTGGCTCTGCATACCGTTGCTATAGGTGCACTGGGATCACAGATGTGTGCACTTTTTATAAAGCTTTATGTAGGTGCTGGAGAATTGAACTGAGGCTTGAGACTTATAAGCAAGCATCTTTCAACATTGAATAATCTACCCAGGTCTGGTAGCTTTCATCTTCGGGAGGATTATCATAGCCAGCACAATGACTAATTAGAAAATATGGTGGGCCCTGGCTGGGGTGCCTTTGTGCCCCCAAATAGTTCTCTATTCAAGCTTTACCCCAATGTTGTGCTGGAATGAAATAGGTCCTTTTATGTCTTTTGTATTAATTGATTGCATTTATTGATGATAAATTGTCTTTGACTAGAAAATAATGCTTGTTAGTCTTAAAAGTAGGGACATCTGACTCTAAAAGGTGTACCATCCTTTACCCCATGTTTATATAAGGTTAGATAGCTTATTTCACCTCCTTCCTTTCACTTCATTGTATAGACTTTTTCTGTGTCAGCATATGGTAGACTTCCATGGAAATCTTAGTGGGATAGGGATAGAAAGATAGCATTCAAAGCACTATGGCTGTGATGTATTCAGAGAACAAGATGCAGACTTTAAAGTTGTCCCTTAAATATCTAAAAATGTCACTTGTTTGAGAAAGTTTGCTAAAATTTTGCCTCTTAGAGAAGCATGAGATATTAAAAATTCAAGTAAATAGTCTTCCCTCATGCTAAGGATATAAATCCTTCCTGCTAAACCTGCCAGGGACATGTTCTCAAGGCTACCATGATTGTATGCAAGCATCTCATTAGTTAATGAACAATATGTATGAGCTAAAGAACACTTATCCAACTGACATACTAGGCAATATGAAAAGGAAAATTAAAAAAGAAAAACAACAAGACAATGCAAACCACCACACAAGACTTACAAGAGTACTGTTCCTGTTAATTAGCAAATTACTCTGAAAACTTGAGGCAACCAATGTTAACTGTAGGTCTGGGATGAGGGCTCTTTACAGTAGAAACACTCCTTGTAAATGTGAATAAATGCTTCGTAAGTAAAGAAGGGTAATGAGTAAAATTGCAGTTTTGAGTTGTCTACTTTTTGGGATGGTTGTAGGGGTGACTGTGCGTGTACCCGGGAGCAACGAACCTAAAGTCCCTCATGAAATGGCAGCCCCTGAACTCCTTGCCTTGCTGACTCTGTTCCAGCATTATTTCCCCCCATGATCCTTGCATGCCAAGTTCACTCCTGCCTCCCAGCTTTCATACTTGTTCTCCCTGCACAGAATGCTCCTCCCCTAGACACTCACATGGCATTCATATCTTGACTCAAGTATGATCCCATGGGAGGCCATCCCTGACTACTCCATACTGTTTCTGACTTTCTCTGCAACCCTACGCCTTCTTTCAGATTTCTGTATGACACTGAGAATGTGCATTTACTTGGATGTTTATTGTTTTAACTCTCCCATTAGAAGAAGATGGTCCATAGATGCAGGGACAATGTCTGTTTAGTTCTGTTTGTTTGTTTGTTTGTTTTTGGTTGGTTTCTTGAGGTAGGGTCTCACTGTAGCTCAGGCTGACCTGGAATTCACTATGTAGTCTCAGGGTGGCCTCCAACTCATGGTGATCTTCTTACCTCAGCCTCCCAAGTCCTGGGATTAAAGGCATACGCCACCATGCCCAGCTTGTCTGTTCAGTTCTGAAACACCATCCAGAGTTCTCTCTCACTGTGGCAGATACTCAAATATTTCCATGTGAATAAATGAAGCTATCATTGTATATTCCTTTTTTAAAAAAACAACTATGTACTATTTCCCACAAGACAGAATATTTAGAGCTACTTTTCCATAAGAATGTGATATAGCATGACACATTTTAAGGATGTGAATATTAATAGCTTAGCTTCATTTTAAAAGAATGTCTGTATCTATGTCCATACATATTTTAATTTCATATAAAGTACATATGCACCAAAAGCAATCTAACAAAACAACATTTTCCCTTTCAAAAGGTTTTTCTCTCTGACAGTGTATCTAGTATGTTTTCTCAATATGGACATTGAAAATATATATTTCTTGAAGGACTCAGTTTTGCAACATATACCCACGAGAGGCTCAATAACTGTTAACGCTTGTGAATTGTTGTCTTGCAGTTCTCCTGTAAAGTCTCTCTAGTGGAAAAGAAAAGGAAGTTCTACCTTGCTTTTAGACTAAAAAATGATTTTACACTGTGTAAGCTCCACAAATATATCTCAAGTTAACACACAAGTTGTACATACTAAAGAAACAAAGAATTGTTTTTCTATTAAAATGATTCGGATTGCTATACAAAGACAGTTGTCAAAATAAATCAATGCTTGTGCTTTTCTGGAGAGAAAATCTAAACTACCTATTGTATTCTGTGATTCTCATGCTGATGTCTAAACTATGTAAGATGCAACTACTTAACCATCTCAGCTCAAATATACTCTGGGAAACTGATGACCATATTTGAAGCTAAGGAATCAACCTGGCATTCTCATTAGAATTTTCTTCCTCTACCTTCAAGTCATAACTGGACTGGTAAGATAAATTTACACCCTAAACGAATATCTAAATATTAAACATTGTAATCAACAACATAACATAGCTTCTCTGATAATGATGTGCTTCCATATTCAAATGAATGGAAATACCTTAACTGAAAAATATTTATCTTGTGTTACTATGTCACATAGAAACACTCAAGGCTGTCCAAGACAAAGAAAAAAATAACTAAACCCATGATTTGTTCTATAGTATTTTATATCAAGGATTTATCCTTCAACTAATGATCTCATGCCATTAGTTGTTATTAATTCAGGGTCTCTGACTAAAACAATACTTACAGTATACAATTGCAATATTTCAAATACTTATGTTTAATGGAACCATAGCACAACCAAATACATAAAAATTTAACAATGCAATTTCATGTAAGCATTACTTATAAACCATTTTCATCTCACTGTTTCATATGGCGACCCAACTAGCATGTTTCTGGCTTTTGAAGTGATCTGTAAACAAAAGGCTAAGTTAATCACTTTGACTGATTATCAATTCAATTTTGTTTAGAGCTATGTATTTACAGGCAAGCATCTTAACTGGTATGCAATCTCTCCAGCCCTGGAGCTATATATTCATTGATTGCTGCTATGTGATAGGTGTTGGAGATTTTGAGAGGAATAATATATGGGTCATGTTGAATTACTGTAGTAGCTCTTTATATATGGCCAAAGTAAATATTTTGGCAGAGCACCTAATAAATTTGTGTGTGTGTCTGTGTGTGTGTATGTATGTATTCCTATATGGGCTTACACAAACACATACCAACATAAAATTATATGTCTTCCATATATACATGTATATATTACACATTATACAAAAATATATAACCTGATCACTTTACAGTATAAGCTACATGTTATACATTAACTATAAATATTTTAGTTGGCATGAGTGCTAATATTTGCAGTTTTTAGAAAACTGAACACAATACACTGATAAACAGTGGCATTCCTAGAGACATTGGAAGTATGTTCACCTTTTCAGCTTATATATGTAGAGTGAATAATATTTGAAAAGATGATTTTTATGTGGTAATTTGAAAGGAGAATTGTCCTTCAGAGTAGGAAGCAACCTCTACAGCTTATATGAAATTCTAGGAAGGTCTTATATTGCGTAGAGTTTAAAGTTTTGCCCTAGAGATTTAAATCCTGTGAAGGGTCTATGCTCATGGAAAATTCCCAGTGAAAAAGATCTGGGGTAATGAAACAGTTTTCAAAGGAGAATCATTTTTTTTTCTTTTTAGAAGAATCAGGTTTTTAAAAATATTTCTTTATTTTTATTTATTTATTTGAGAGAGACAGACAGAGAAAGAGGCAGATAAAGAAACAGAGAGAATGGGTGTGCCAGGCCTCCAGCCACTGCAAACAAACTCCAGATGCGTGCGACCCCTTGTGCACCTGGCTAACGTGGGCCCTGAGGAATCAAGCCTCAAACCAGGGTTCTTATGCTTCATAGGCAAGCGCTTAACTGCTAAGCCATCTCTCCAGCCCAGAAGAGTCAGTTTTAATTAAAAATAAAGAATGGGCTGGAGAGATGGCTTAGCAGTTAAGGTGCTTGCCTGCAAAGCCTAAGGACCCAGGTTTGATTACCTGGTATTCATGTAAGCAGAATGCACAAGGTGATACATGCATCTGGAGTTCATTTGCAGTTGCTAGAGACCCTGGCATGCCCATTCTCTCCCTCTCTCTCTCTCTCTCTTTCTCTTTCAATTAAGTAAATAAAATATAAGAATATATTAGAAAAAGGAAGCTTAAAAAAGGAAATAAGGAATGGGGAGAGGGAACAGGGAGAGAGGAAGTGGGGTTTGAGGCGAAGTAGGAGGAAAAGGAGCAGGAAATGAAAGAGACAGCTACTTCTGAGAACAAGGTCCTAATATGAGGGACTAAGGCAGTTTAGGGTGAATTGGCCCTGAATGTAAAAAGCAGAAATGTCCTTAAGTCTGCCCTTGCAATCTCCACTTAACTAGAGATCAAGAAGGCTCTCTTGACCAAAGGAGTTACCTGCATTTGTTTTTCCATAAACAACCTAAGCCCCTCCTGAGAGGCAGTTCCGCTTTCCTATAATTTAAACCTGATCTGGCCTTGTCATTGGTTAAGCTCAATTCAAAAACTTGGTGTCATGGCTGGCCTATACTTGAGCCAGCCCCTAGCCCAGACCAATCAGCCCTCACTCTGGTCATCTCAGCCTGAAGGTAAGGCCCATTGCAATCAGGTAGATGCTTACCAGGTAGGCAGTTTTTTTTTTTTCTCCTGGATGTTTATCTCTTCTGAACTTCCAGGTTCCTGTTCTGATAAGCCTCCCTCATCCCAGCCCAGCTGAGATCTCTACTTCCACATGGGCACTGTACCTATTCCTGCTCTCCACATGGTAGGTGCTCTCATTACTTCCTCCTCTTTCCCTCTCTCAATCTAACAAAGTCTCTCTAAACCTTACTCTCTGCTGTATGGATTTTAATTCTTTAAATTCATTCCACAAGAATCCTGTGTACCCTAAATTTATGGGTATGTTGGCATATTGGTGTATTAGCAAAGAACCCCAAAATTCCTGCTTCATATGGGTGCGTTGGCCAGGAATTTTAGGTTCCTTGCCAATACACCAATATACCAACACACCCATAAATTTAGGATCCTCTGAATTCCTGTCTAATGAACTTAAAGAATTAAAATCCATAGACCAGATGTGGCAATGAAATCAGGTTGGATTCTGTGAAACAGAGAAGATGGAGAAGGACCCAAACGAAAGCAAACTAAACTTACTATAGCTTCCAACATTACCCAGAGAAAGCCCTGTCTGGATAACTCAGCATAGTCTGTTCTTAAGTTTCAGGGTGCCTTTTATGTGCACATATATTTCATAATCAGAACTTCATTAGAGTGATAGGAAAATCAGATTTGTTTATTTCCCTCTACTTATATACACAGCATTGTTGAAGGGCTGTTTCAAGCCTTCACAATGGTTACCATCCTCTTTATATAGTTATAAATCCATGTTTCTTTCCATTTTCCCCCTTAAGATATTTTAAATAAAATCATTAATTCATTCTACAAATAGTCTTTGGTACTTAATGTAATCATCCCAAGATGTCACCATGTGTATGAGCTGCAACTGGAAATTGGGGGTCAGATAAACATTAAGCCACAGCAAGATTATTTTCTTTGATATTGTTTTGTTCCCATTGTTATATGCAGCCACTACAATACTAGGTTCAGCAGGCTGATTCAGCCCTACTATACTCTGACATCTATACTGCTATGCATGAAGAATGATGCTAATTGTGTAAGACCCTTAGACACATTAAGAAAATATTAAGTCAAACACTTTGGGTATGCCTTAGTTAAGATGAAGATACTATCTTGCTAGAGAGGCTTCCCCTATAATCAGAGCTGCCTCCTGTTGCTCTTTAGCCCTCTGCTTTGGCCCTTTCCCTCTTTCTTTTGAAATCCCTTCTGTAGTTTCTCCCTCCTGGCTCCTCCAAATCTGTAGAGTATGGAAAAATCATGCCTGTTTAACTTCAAATCCTTTCAGACTACTGCATTTCTTTGTGGGAAACAGGGGTCCTAGTAGATTTCTGCAAACAATTTTTGGCTCACATTCAAGATTCTGGTGAATAGTTATAACTTCTATTTCTTCAGATAATTGGGTCAATTATTTCATGTGTTTTCAATATTTTGTGGTTTCTTGCCCTTTTCTATAATTTAGTAAGACAACAATCTTAAAAAAAAAAAAAAAAAAAAAAAAACTATTATTGGGCTGGAGAGGTGGTTAAGCAGTTAAGGCACTTGCCTGCAAAGCCAAAGGATCCAGATTTGATTCCTCAGGAGCCATGTAAGCCAGATACACAAGGGGACACATGCATCTGGAGTTTGTGTGCAGTGGCTGGAGGCCCTAGCACACCCATTCTCTCTCTCTCTCCCCCTCTCCCTGCCTATTTCTCTCCTCCCCCCTCAAATAAATAAATAAAATAAAATTTAAAAAATCTATTATTTACTTAATTAAAAAATCATTAAAAATCCTCTTTCTACCAGTCTTACTGAGATTTTAGCGCTTTCTCTTCATGGACACAGAACAATGGGCAGCTTGAGCTACTCCATCTACTGTCTTGCATTAAGGAGTGTCTGCTGCTTATTGCTCTACCCTTCCTTATCACACTGAGATGAGGATAGACTTATTGTTGTGTTCATTGATCCTTTTTGCCTTTGATTCTACAAACAGGAACTATCTATGAGTCAAGCTGTACAATCTTGGATTAAAGCCCAGCTATTAATGCATTTTCAAAGGGTGTACCATAATACCACTGTCAGAACCAGTAAGGATAAGAATGCTTGTCTGACAGATCAAATTCTAATTCTAAATGGTGCAGAATCCTTCTTGTTAACCTTTATCAAGACAATGTGATAATGTTTTGAGATCAATTGGAATTATGCCTACAGGCTCTACCAAATTGAAAGATGGCTATCATTCCCAATAACATTGTTATATTATCAAGATGTATTGATTAATTGCTGCCCTGAAGAACTTAGCATAAGACTTAGTAATGATAAAATGTTTATATTTGGCCATCACTCTCTAATATATAAATGAAAAACTGAACTTTTCTCTGGAATTGTTTCCCCATTCAGCTATATGGGAACTGAATAAATAAATAAATAAAACAAATAAATAAACAGCATACTTTCTTGTCCATACTCCTCAAAAAACCAGCTTTTTATTTTTTTTTTCAACTAGATACTATGTAAGGGTCACTCACCTATTTCATCATCTGGCCTGCCAGGTATATATAATAGCTGTCTTTTAAATGTTAGGAAATACAATCACTTCTATTGTGCTCTATGACAAGAAACTGAGTGGTCTGAAGGTACCATTCCATGAGATGATTGGTTAGATTCAAAATGCAGACAACCCTGTATTTTGGAGGTGTGTGTGGGGAGGAGCACAATCTGATTCAACTGTAGATGCCTCTGCAATTTATCCTGTGTGGAAGTGTGTGGGAGAACTCTGTGTCTAGGATGGAATTTGTCAGACTCCCAAATTTTTATAATGGTACAAACTTAGATTTCTATACATCTTGACTCTAAAACATATGGACCTAAATAGATAAACAATGCCAGAGAATATTGGCACTATAGGCAACTGTCAAAATTCAACTGTGAATTTCCCACCTTCCAGCCCTGCTCAAGCACACATTAGAACCCACTAGCCTATGGGAGCTTCTGTCAAAAGATCTACTGATGACTACCACATTTATGCCCCTGAGGCTAAACCTAGGTTGAGATAAACTGATGCTTCCCAAAAATATGGCTTCTGCTATGTGAGTACCAATTGGAAAAAAACAGTCTACTCACCAGATGAATTAGGAAAAGACTAGGTCAAATAAATTTAATTAGCTTAATTTCCTACTGGACTTCTGTGCTAATATAGTTTTGAATATACAGATAAAAGTATAAAATCTGTTGCATTTTCCAAGATAATTTAGCTTTGATAGATATACTATTAACATTTAGCAGAATCAGGTTGCTGAAGAATGCCTGAGGTGAAGCTTCAGAAATCAATACTTTCCTTTAATGCTAGAATATCATGTGTCCTTGGCTTTTATAGCAGACCAACAAGAGAAACATTAAAAAATAAAATAAATTTGTTCTCTTTATGCCAGTCATAATCATAGTGTCTAACATCCATTGTGTCAACATTCACAGGTGGCATTCCTTCTAGAATTTACTCTCAAGTAATGATGATTACTCAAAGTTGTAAAAGGGCCAATGAGATCCATAAGCATAACCAGAGTTCTACCCATGCACTTTGAATGCGAGGGAAGTCAAACAGAGATGGGCTTTAATATCATGAGTAGCACATTATGGGTTGCTGAAAAAAATTTCCTTGTCAGTGATGTTTTGTGTGTGTGTGTTTTTTTTTTTCTGAGGTAGGGTCTCACTCTAGCTCAGGCTGACCTAGAATTCACTATGTAGTTTCAGGGTGGCCTTGTACTCTCAGTGATCTTCCTACCTCTGCTTCCTGAGTGCTTGTGTGCTTTATTATAATTGGATATCTTGATATTTAGCTGCTTTGTCCTTGCAATTGGGTTAATAATTTTCACTTATTAAGTGTGACAGAGAATATGAGGTGTGAAGATTTGAGATAAGTAAAATATAGCATCCAACTTTGTATTTCAATAATGGCAACCATGAAATAAATAGTAGTTATCATTAGTAGTAATATTTGTACTACTTTCATTTGTTTGTTCTTTTTCTTTTTAATGTGAACAGAGCAGAAGAAGAAAAGGTAAAATTCCTTCTTAATTCTCTCATTTTCATTCCTCAACATGTTTTTATTTCAGTTTCCAAAGTTTTGAAAATACTAAGATATATTTATCCATTGAAAACTATGTATGTTAACGGTCTGTGAAAGAGAAAACTGATTTGCTTACATAACTGTCCTTTCCTTATTTCTTTATATTCTGGTAAGTATTAGTTCTATTAGATATGTTAACATGATTTAAATAATATCCAAAGGTTAATTTATTTTGTTATTTTTGTTTCGCTTTGCTTTAGTCTGAGACAGGATTTCTTGTTGCCCAGACTAGCCGCAAACTCACTATGTAACCCAGGCTGGCTTTGACATTTCAATCTTTCTGCCTCCATCTCCAAATGCTAAGGTTACAGGTGAGCACTGTTACTTCCAGGTTAACAACGATTACATTTATTTATTTATTTGAGTGAAAAAGAGAGAAAGAAAGAGAATAGGTGCACCAGGGCCTCTAGCCACTGCAAAAAACTCCAGATGCATGTACCACCATGTGCATCAGATTTATGTGGGTTCTGGGGAATTGAATGTGGGCCCTTAGGCCTCGCAGGCAAGCACCTTAACTGCTAAGCCATTTCTCCTGTCCACAAAGATTATTTTAAACTTTTGATTATAAAGATAAATTTTCTTCAAAATATACCTTATTTAAATAGACTCACGGACCATGAGTGAACAGCCAGAGCTTTCACAAAGTGAACACACCCAGGTGTGGTAGTCACAGTTCAGATTAAGAAAGAGCTCTGCCTCATTCAGCTCAAATTTCCCTATTATCTCTTCTCCTTGTAGATTAGGTTTGAATGCTTGGAACTTTTAAAGAAATTAATTCATGAACATCAATGTGTTTAGAATGTCTGTGAGTCATCTCCGTACTGTACATAACAGTACTGTTTCCTTCTTAATTTAATGGTATGCATTTATAACATGACGTATGTGTTTATCTATTCTTACAGATAACAGCTATTGGGCTTGTTCCTAACTCTGCTCCGCTATGACTCATGTTGCCAGGACTATTCTTCTTTCAAGTCATTTGAGTCATGCATTCTGTTGAGCATAAAACTAGGAGGAACTGTTAGGTCATATGCTACGTACAAGTTCTACTGTAGATACTGGTTTCTAAGACTGCTGTCTCAGATTATACCCTTATAGGAAATTTCCAATTGCTTTATATCCAAGGAAAC
The DNA here is from genome assembly GCA_036346955.1 of Dipus sagitta. Taxonomy (NCBI): domain Eukaryota; kingdom Metazoa; phylum Chordata; class Mammalia; order Rodentia; family Dipodidae; genus Dipus; species Dipus sagitta. Next base: position 119,819,021 of record CM070777.1, read on the forward strand.
TTTTCATACTGTCAGTCTTTAAACTGTACTATTTTGTTAATACGTCAACTTCACACAGCACCCTACAGTATACTTTACACTGAGGACATTAGCAAGCCATGGCATCCTTCCTTTTGTATTTCCCGCATACTTTACCAGCTATGTAATTATACCTATGTCTAATATTTTTATACCACAAATGCTTATGATATTTGTATTATCTTTCTAATTACAATTGAGTTTTATGCTCTCTCTGTATAGACTATAAAAATTTAAAAAACCTCAAATGAGTAATTATAAAAGCATAATCACATAATTATTTCACATTTCAAAATCACACATATGATGGATTTCTAAATCAGGAGTTGTATTTCTATGTTATGAAATCTGTGCAACTCAGTGGAGATCTTTCCAAGGATAAAGATTCATAAATTATGTAAAAACATGTCACATTTAAAATTGCTTTATATTTGGATATTTCTTTTCATGTCCAGCTTTTATATGCCTTAGGATCTCTAATTGCCTCTTTCCCTAATTAGCAAAAGAATAACTGTATCTTGACATTCATCATTAAATTTACCTATTAATTATAAGATGATAATTATGAGCAATAATATATGTAAGAAGAAATTAATTATCCATCCATTAGCCATTAGAAATGATCCATATTGTTTGAAAGCTGTCCTTCAGGTCCTTTGACTTTGATGAAATGTTCCGCACTTGATCTTGGCCAAAGGTAGCAAGCAATATGACATATTTTCATTTGGATTAATTACCTCTATTGTATGACTATCATTCTGGGATATCATTCAGCTGTATGAAGCTAGATTCACTGCTTCTTAACTTTAAGACTTTCTTCTTGTCTGGATTCCTATTCTACCCTTGTTTTGCTTAAACTTACTCTACAACATAGATTTTTTTCTGAAGTATGTGTTAAATATAAACATTCTGAATCATTATATGCCTGAACATGTCATAATTTTAGTCTCATTCTTGGTTCAAGCATTTAAAGCTTTTCTCCTCAGAGTCATTGCAGATCTGTGAATGTAGTAAAAGATTAGTCTTTTAGTCATAATTATAGAATATAAGAGGGCAATGGTGGTGTCACTTAGCTTTCCAGACTGCTCCTTTCAAAGCACACCTTGTTCTCTGCTTTGTTCCTCTGCTGGCTCTGCCCGAATTATTCAACTTTGAAGCTCATCTGTGGCTCCACCAAGGGAAGTGTGACCCTCATGTCCATTTTCCTATGTTCACTCTGGACTGCCATGTTGGCTTTGGTTTACCTCCTGTCTATCTTTCAGAAAGTTTGGACAATCTCTGCTCTATTGCCATCCTTCCCTTGCTGTTCAGAATTGCCATTTTTTACTTCTGTGCTATTTGGGATGCAACTCAAGAAGATGTGTGGTCAGTGTACCTTTTGCTGTTAACCCTTATACAGGTGTAAGTGCTTAGGCAGAGTACTTTTAAGTCAAACAAGTAACTACCATCTCTATAAAATGAATATTGGAAATTAATCATTCTTGAAAACTGGGTTGATTCTGAAACTTTATAACTGAATCTTCACAGCATATGAACCAAATTTATCAACAAGCCACTTGGAAAACAAAGGCGGTAAATGAAATTGATTTTTGATCTGTATGAAGTCACCTAGCTGGATAGAACAGGAACAGTTCAATTCAATCATAAACTCTGTGGGGTCCTAAATATTCCTCAGATTGAATTCAATTGGGAGTTTTGTCATGCAGAATGTAACAACAGCTTGTCCTTCAGCCTTCACCTCCCTGGTGTTGCTCCTGGCCTACCGCCAGAATCTTCTAGACAGCCCGAGTAGACTTTCAAAGGAGGAGGGGAAGGAACTCCTCTCTAGTTAGAAGGGAAATTAGCAGTGTTACAGGATGCAGGAGACCATCAGAACATCCCTGAAGCTTAATTCCTTGTGTGGTATGGAAACCTGAAAGACTGTCTTCAAAATCAAACATTCAGGTGAAGCTGGGCCTTGTTCCACAGCCTGTACCTCTGGCTCCTTGGGAAGCTGAGGCAGGAGGATCACAAGTTCAAGGCTAACCTACGCAACTTACTGAGACTCTGCCTCAAAAAAGTCAAAGAGGGCTGGGGATGCAGCTCATTAGTAGAGTGCCTGCTAGCTGTACAAGGGCCCTAGGTTCAATCAGTGCTGGAAAAACAAAGCTAGAGTGAAGAAGAAGAAAGGCTGTATCTGAGGTACTTTAAGTTTAAGTTGAATGTATAAAATGTGTTAATTCTGGCTGGAGAGATGGCTTAGCGGTTAAGCGCTTGCCTGTGAAGCCTAAGGACCCCGGTTCAAGGCTCGACTCCCCAGGACCCACATTAGCCAGATGCACAAGGGGGTGCATGCATCTGGAGTTCGTTTGCAGTGGCTGGAAGCCCTGGCGTGCCCATTCTCTCTCTCTCTTTTCTCTCTCTAGCTCTCTCTCTCTGCTTGCAAATAAATGAATAAATAAAATAAAAATGTGTTAATTCAAGAAATTTCTAGATTCAAACACTACCCAGTTACTATATACGTAGTAGGTTACAACACTAGGTTACTGACTTGTTAAAGTACAGTCCATCACCCCAGCCAGCTAAATCATTATCTCTGGGCATCATTACTTCTTAGGGCCCCTAAGTGATTTCTATGCTGAGAAATGTTTCAAGATCCTTGACTTAGGAGTTCCCCCCCCCAAAAAAAAATTATGAATTTTGAGACTCTCCATCTAATTGCCTAAAAATGTCAGTGAGGGTAACATCCTCCACATCTACTTGGGAGACTTCCCCATATGTTTCCTGTGGCTGGGATGGGTGGCCTCCTCTTGCTGTCCTTAGCCATCTGCGTTTGCACCCCAGCGTATCTCCTGCACCATGACCTGGCTTGTTCTAGAAACCATTCTTCCTCTAGTTGGCATCTTGGAATTTTGCCTCTCCATTTGTTCTTTCCTTGAAGTACCATGGTCAGACCTCTCTCATGCTGTAATAATATTCCCTGTTCCCTACGGCCTGACCAGCCATACGTACTAGGATGGTGGATGGCCATGGGGCCTTCGGTTGTGCTTAAAACCCTCACAGTTTGTCTGGGGTGGGGATCCGCTGCTGGAGCCCTTTAATCGAAGAGCAGTAATGACCCTCTTACAAAACCTCCTCTCGGGACTGGAGAGGTGGCTCTGTGGTTGAGATGCTTGCCTGCAAAACCTCTTCTTTCTTTCCTTTCCCCTCTTGGTTTATATATGTTTATTTGGTACTCCACCACTATTCTCACTGACTTTGTATTTACGAATCTTGTTGCCTATAAAAAGCTTGCACAAAATGTGTGGGATATATCCTATCATTTCAGGACATAGATACCAGGAGGCCTGAAAATGAATATATACAGGGGGACTTCTAGTAAAACAAAAAAGAAATCCCTCCCCCCCCCCCGTTTTTGAGGTTGGGTCTTACTCTAGCCCAGACTGACTTGGAATTCATTACGTAGTCTCAAGGTGACCTCAAACTCACGGTGATCCTCCTACCTCTGCCTCCCGAATGCTGGGATTAAAGGTGTGTGCCACCAAGCCCAGCTCACAAAAGAAATTCTTTAAGGACCCTAGATACTGTATCATTTATTAGAATGGAAATTTGAAAACTAGCTAGAGGGATGTGTATCATATAAGAGTCCACTTAATGAAACACTGCAGAGATAGTCACAAGTATATGCTGATATCCACAAATGGGAAAAAGAGTAAGAAAAAAAAATGTGCACTAAAATACATATATTATATGTTCAGCATGATTTAAACTTATTATAACGCATAAGGAGGGTCTGAGAAGATGGTTCGGTGGATTAAAGTCTAGTAATATCTGAGTTTGATCCCTAGACCCCAGGTAAAAAGCCTGAAACTTGCTTCTATAATCCCAGCACACACTGAAGCTGATTGGAGATGGGAGATGGAGATAAGTGAATTTCAAGGAAGCTCAAGGCCAGCCTAGCAAAGAATAGCAGAGCAAGAATCCAGAGTGAAAAATCCTGCTTCAAATGAGGTGGGCAGGTGAAGACTCACCTGAAAGTTGTTCTATAATCTCCACACATGCACCGTGGCCCATGTGTACCCACACTCACACTTATACCCATAAACACATGCACACACATGAACACAAATAAAAACATCAAAAAGCACATGAAATAATTATCTATCATTTTGTTTCCCTCCATTCATTTTTGTTAGCATTGTTTACCTCCATGATACTAGATTTGATCTTTCCTTCTAAGTCATCTGTTTTAAAAAGTATTTTAAGCTGGGCATGGTGGTGCACACCTTTAATCCCAGCACTCGGGAGGCAGAGGTAGGAGGATCGCCAAGAGTTTGAGGCCACCCTGAGACTACATAGTGAATTCCAGGTCAGCCTGAGCCAGAGTGAAACCCTACCTTGAAAAACAAAACAACAAAAACAAACAAAAAAGTATCTTATTTATTTATTTATTTGAGAGAGAAACAAAGAGGTAGAGAGAGAGAGGAAGAGAGAAAGAGAGAGAGGGGGAGGGTGAGAGAATGGCCATGCAATCGAACTGCAGATGCATGGACCACCTTGCATATCTGATTCTTCACGTGGTTACTAGGGAAATCTAACCTAAGTCCTTTGGCTTTGCAGGCAAGTGCTTTAACCACTGATCAATCTCCCCAGCTCCTAAGTCACCTTAGTTTTGAGAATGGGATATTTATGACAAGCCTACAGCCAACACATTACTAAATCAGGAAAAACTGGAAGCTTTTCCACTAAAATCAGGAACAAGACAAGGGTATCCACTGTCCCCACTTTTATTTAATATAGTACTGGAAGTCTTAGCCATAGCAATAAGGCAAGAGACGCACATAAAAGGGACACAAATTGGAAAGGAAGAGATCAAGTTATCATTATTTGTAGATGACATGATTCTATATATAAAGGACACTAAAGACTTTACCAGCAAACTGTTAGAGCTGATAAACAGCTACAGCCATGTAGCAGGATACAAAATAAATACACAGAAACCAGTAGCCTTCCTATATGCTAACAACAAACACACAGAGGATGAAATCAGAGAATCACTCCCATTCACAATTGCATCAAAGAAAATAAAGCACCTTGGAATAAACCTAACCAAGGAAGTAAAGGATCTCTACAATGAAAACTATAAAACACTCAAGTGAGAAATTGCAGAAGACACTAGGAAATGGAAAAACATCTCTTGTTCCTGGATTGGAAGAATAAATATTGTGAAAATGGCAATCTTACCAAAAGCAATCTACACATTTAATGCAATCCCCATAAAGTTCCAAGGGCATTCTTCACAGAAATAGAAAAAATAATCCAAAAGTTCATTTGGAATCACAAAAAACATCGAATATCTAAAATGATACTGAGCAACAAAAATAAGGCTGGTGGTATCACCATACCTGATTTTAACCTATACTACAGAGCCATAGTAACAAAAACAGCATGGTACTTGCACAAAAGCAGACATGTAGATCAATGGAACAGAAAAGAGGACCCAGATGTAAGTCTAGGTAGCTATAGCCACCTGATATTCGATAAAAATGCCAAAAATACTCATTGGAGAAAAGACAGCCTCTTCAGCAAGTGGTGCTGGGAAAACTGGATATATATCTATAGAAGGATGAAAATATATTTTTTTCTCTCTCTCCATGTACAAGAATTAAGTCCAAATGAATTAAAGACCTTAACATCTGACCTGAAACTCTGAAACTGGTAGAGGAAAAAGTAGGGGAAACCCTTCAACATATTGGTCTTGGTAAAGACCTTCTGAATATAATTGCTCAGGCAATAAAACCACAGATTAACCACTGGGACCTCATGAAATTACAAAGATTTGGTACTGCAAAGGACACTGTGAATAAAGCAACTAGGCAACCTACAGAATGGGAAAAAATCTTTGACAGCTATATATCTTGATAGAAGATTAATATCTAGGATATATAAAGAACTCAAAAAGCTAAATAATAAGAAATCAAACAAGCCAATTAAAAAATGGGCTATGGAGCTAAATAGAGAGTTCTCAAAAGAAGAAATATGGATGGCATATAGGCATCCAAAAAAAATGTTCTACATCCCTAGTCATCAGGGAAATGCAGATTAAAACGACATTGAAATTCCATCTCACTTCTGTCAGATTGGCTACCATCATGAAAACCAATGATCATAAATGCTGGCGGGGATGTGGAAAAGAGGAACCCTTCTACACTGTTGGTGGGAATGCAATCTGGTCTGGCCATTGTGGAAATCAGTGTGGAGGTTCCTAAGACTGCTAAAAATTGATCTACCATATGACCCAGCTATAGCACTCCTAGGCATATATCCTAAGGACTCATCTCATTTCCTTAGAAGTACGTGCTCAACCATGTTTATAGCCACTCAATTCATAATAGCTGGGAAATGGAACCAGCCTAGATGTCCCTCAACTGATGAGTGGATAATGAAGATATGGCAAATTTATACAATGGAGTTCTACTCAGCGGTAAAGAAAAATGAAGTTATGAAATTTGCAGGAAAATGGATGGATCTGGAAAGGATTATACTAAGTGAGGTAACCCAGGCCCAGAAAATTTCCCAATTCTTCATTGTATTCTTTATGAGTCCATTTATTTAATTGCCTAACTTGGCTTATTGGCATTTCCCACATTTTCTAATGGCCTAAGAAACATATTATAAATGTCATCATTGACCCAAGTATTTCAGGTTGATTTGTTTTGAGTGCTTTTTGTAAAGGCAAGGTCGAAGTTTCTCTTTACATCTGAAAGATGAAATAGCATTCAATAAGAAGATGCATGTAATTAACATATGAGTGTATGGTTTTTTTCTTTGAAATACATTTGTGTAATAACAATTACAAAGATATCTAATAAGTAGTATTATATAGATTAGATATAGTATAGACTATCTTAAGATTAACACATAATTTTTATTTGTACAGGCAAAATGATGCTAAGAAATTAAATATAAGGGACAAAATGGAAAAAAATGATGGAATCCAAACATGACTACTCTTCTAGAACTCCAATTATTTTCAAAAGAAAAAAAACATTTTTTTCAAATGGGAGAGAATTATCAGAATATATTTCTGTCCAAATGAAGTAAAATTTATGAAGATAAATATTTCGGATAAATTAACTTCAATAAAATGTCAGAGCCACATGTTGGGTCATGATATGCAGAGACATTTAGCTTACCCATAACTGTGGGCTAACTCCACAATGCATGACCCGTATACCTCAACAAGGAGGGGCAAAGGGGAGGGGGTAGGTCATGGATGAGCCTAATAATGGTACCAAACTGACTGTAAAAAAAATAAAATAAAAAATAAAAATGAAAAAAAAAAGTCAAATAAATTTGACCTATTATAGAGAGGACAAAGTTATACAGGATAGTTTGCTTTTTTTTACTCTGTGTGTATGTGTTGTGAGAGGGTATCACTATGTAGATGAGCTGGTCTTGAACTCTTGAACTACTTGTCTTAGTCTCCAAAATGCTGGAAATATAGGCCTGAACCACCAAACACCCAAAGAAAGCAGTGGATTTTTTTTCATGCTCAGATGAAAAAACAAAGAAAGAAAGAAACAAACAAACAAATGGAGATTCAGTGGAGAGTATCAGTAGGTTTTGCTTTGTTTTGTTTTGTTTTTGCATATGTGCAAAAATGGGAGCACCAACACAGAATCATACATTTTCTAATTTCCAAGCCTACCTTAACCCCCCCCCCCCCAAATTCCTTGTAGAATACTGAGGGATTCCTGAAGAATTGTTTTGGCTGGTTTCTCTTTGTTATTCTACAAGGACAAGTGGATGGTCCCCTTCTTTCTCCTCACATAGAAAAGGTAATGGCAAATTAAAAAGTTGGTCCTCAGTACCTCCTCTCTGCCAAACTTGCAGCCTTAGAGATGCCCTTTGATGTCTCTGAACTGCTGCTTTTTCAATCTGCACAATGGAGAAACAGCAATAATGTTATGAGGGATGAGTGAGCCAGGGCACAGAATGTGTTTGCAGAAGTGTCTGGTACATAGTAAATACTTGGTAAGTGTAGGCTAGCCTTACTCTTATCCTCCCTCCTATACATTTTCCCAAAGTATGCAAGTTAATAAATTGGAGAACCTATCGTAAGGTGGCCTTCCTTCCCCAGCAGTAAACCTGTTTATCGTCCCTGATCAGATCCAATCATCTAAAAAGGGTTGAACTCCTTCCTGGTTCGAATGCGGTATAGCCAAAGACTCCCCTGGAGGGCAAGAATGCCCTGGAAGAAAGGAAAGCATTTCTAGCACGCAATGTCTCTTCAGACAGTACTGTGACAAGCCTAACTAGTTTTACAAAAAAAAAAAAAAGTCGTTCCAATAGGAAATAAAGTGGTCCAAGGCACTGTACAATCTAAACCCCTCAGAGTATTAGCTCAAAGGCCCAGTAAGAAATCCATCACACACAGCCAACTTCATGTGGACACTACTGTGAGAACAGCAACACCTGTTGGGGGTCTGGTTTCCACTTTCTGCTATTCAAGTGGGGTCCTTCTGCTTGTGAGATACATATGTGCCATGCTCTAGCAGGACATCGGACTTTAACCAAATAAGACAACCATAATTTGCAAATCATTTAAACATGCACATGATTTTTTAAGTGTGTAGGCTAAATTAATAAATCAGTTAAATAAGCTACCTGTGGATGTATGAAATTAAGACTAGAGGTATAGGAGAAAGGATGTGTTTTCAGGTGAGATGTGAAGAGGGATGGGAAGTTAATGAGGTGGAGAGATACAGTCAGCCTGTTCCAGATGGCAGGGTCTGACAGAGGAGGCCAGCAAGGGTTGGCAGAAGGGATGGGGAGACAACAGAAATGAGATCCAGCAGAGAGCCAGCATTCTCTACCCAGATGATAATCAATTGTGAATTGTAGCACGGAGTGGAAGAGGGACTATTAGAGGAGAATACTGAAGGAGCCATGAGAGTAGACACAGACAGATGAGAAAGTGCAGAGGGGCCTATACTGAAAATTTGAGCCTATCAAAAAGGCAACACCCATGCTCAGTACAATGTGGCTAGCTCAAGGGCTGATAAGGATATGCTTGGATTAAAAGACTTTGCACACACGAAGAGATGAGAAAAATTTCCTTTCATTGACAAAAAATTAAATGTGTGGTTATATTTGATTGAGATTACACATGGAAAATTAATTTCTCAATAGGAGAATTTTTAAACGTTGGATAAGGGTGAAAGATTCTCACAGCTTAAAGAGACTCAGAGGTCACTTGAATAATTCTTCAAAAGATAGCCAGGCATGCCTCGGAGAGATTGTTCTCATAGGAGAGGATTAAGAATAAGGTTACTGGCTACCAAAAGTAGTTGAGTTCCAGTCTCTCTTGAGACAAGGCCTAGATTAATGTCTGACCTTCTCTTTCAAGCATGATGAGAGCATGACTGGGGCAGGTGTAAGGAGCAGAGACAAGAAAGGAAGAGAATCTTGGTATGATCACAACACACAGTTTCTTAATTGTGCTCAGTGCCAGTGGTTGAAGCAATACCCATGCATGTCTAGGCAGGGAGAAAAGAAGGATATTGAGGTCAGAAGGAGTAAGGCAGGGAGGGGAACAAAAGTAGGATGCACTGCAGGGAGCAGATGGATGCTAGCCTCAACTGTATCATCCCAACAGCCCATTGGGATGAAGGCCAACAGAGCTGCCTATAATCAGTTCATGGGGTAGGAGCTGAGATCGATTGTTCTATTCTAGGACGTGTGTATGTTTTGGGAGAGACAGAGGAAGAGAATGCAAATAGAAAACAAAATGGTATTTAGGCCAGCTGTAATGAAAACTTTTTAACTCTACACAGGAAGACATTAATTTTGGAGAAGAGTTTTGAGCCAGTATGAAGAATTCAGTGATGTACAGTGGATGAATACAAAACCATAACGGTAACCAGAGCCACGCTTCCAGCGGAATGTCCGCAAGTATTAATTGGCTGATGTCAACACTGGCAGAGGAAAGCATGGGAAAAGCAAGTGTCATGGCCAGTAGACCATGAAAGCTCAGGTCTCTGAACTAAAAGCAGTGTCCAAGAAAGCAGGAGAGTCACCAGTTATCACTACAGAAAGGAAATGTGTGCATGCCAGGCCAGCATGTCTCAAGGAAGATTAAAACCAATCATGACAAGAGGAAAAGAACAAAGCCTGCAGAAGCCCTGGGAGTATCTTCCATTCTCTAGGAATTCACCCACTCCTGAGGTACTGTACCCCTGAGCTGAATAAACAGGGCTCTCAGAGGTAAGCAGTTGGTCTAGGTAGGTGCCAAGAAATATAGCTTGCCTCATTTAAGAAAACCCCTTTGTCAGCTGTGTCTAGAAAGCTCAGAAAATGCTACTCTGAGATTTGATTCCAAGCCTAGCTATTCAGTAGACACATCTCAGTGTGGAGGGAGGGAAACCAGCTGTGGCACAACAGAACCTCTTCTCTAGATTTCACTCAGGAGCCAAAGAATACTTCTGACAGTGGTGGGTCTTTGAGTGACTCAAGGATTCCTGTCATAATGGCAGGGGCAGGCCTTTGGTTATTTTCTTCTTCTTGCCCTTCACTGGCAGCAGCAAAACAAAGGCACAAAGCTGTAACAGTTCCTTGAAACCTTAATAAGAAAAAGAGATTCAATCCCAAAGTCTGAGACGTGCTAAGTTCAACTGAAATATGTTCCACTCTAATACTGTGGGTCAGGTACCCATGTGGGGTGACTCACATTTGTCTAGAGCATACATATTATATAGGCACAAATCATAACTCAAATGGAGTAAATGTATTTATTAGCCTATGATAATTTGATTACAAATATCTGATACATCTATGAAATATACCAGCCTAGATTCTAAAGTAAAGATATCAGTGGCTAGCACATTCCGTGTCCTGAATTTTTTGTTTGTTAAATGGATAACAGATAACCATAGAACAAAAACAGTGAGAAAAATACTAAGAATACTTTATAAGAAAATAGCTTTCATTTATTTGCCTTCTTTTCTCCTCAAGAGAGTTAGAAAGACATTGCACTGGCCATACTGCTTTTGCTAAGTTGACATCAGCTCCTAGTTTGGAAGAGATAAAGCAAACCTTCCTCTTCCTGAGATCTACAAAGGCATTTGCTGTAAGAGACCTGCTAAAGCTCTTAAGGCATTTCCTAAGCACTCCCAGAAAATTCAAATGTTCTACGACTTTCAACTAGTCAATTCATGTTCACAGTCAGTTTCTAAGTGTCTCCTAGGTACAAGGCACTGTGCTTAGTTTCTGGGAGAGTGAGGATCAGGTGAAGTCCTCAATGGAAAAAGCATGAGTTTGAGTGTTGAGTGTGAGGGTACAGGAGTTGTGTGGGTGGGAAAAATGGATAGAAAAAAAAAACCCCTCATTTTAGTACATACCCATTCTCATCTCAACATACCCAAAGAGAGGAACTTAAGGTTGTAATGTAATGTCTTTGGTTTGATTACCATAGTCTAAAAGAATACCCCTGTGTGTCTAGGTGGTTTTGGAACTCAGGAAGTCCATTTGGAATAATGGGTGACACTGAGTAACACTGGAGAGACTTGAATTTTGACAAGACTGTGTGAATGGCAAGGTGAGGCCCCATGCCATTCAAGAATTTTTTTTTGTTGTTGTTGCAAACACATGAGCTCCAGTCAAACACAAAGAACCAGTTATAGTAAGTTAAAAATGCAGTAGAGATTTTATTTTAATCATGAATTGGCAGCCTTAAGTTGAATTCCAGATAGTTAGAGCAGATATAAAGATTTGGAAGAAAGAATGAAGTAATAACTACAAAGAAAATCTGTACTTTCCTCCCTTATTTAGGTCTTTAGACACCATTCAGTAATCATTTACGTCTCTTGTCAGTGTGGGAGATTAATGCTTCTGTAGAAACCAGGAAAGTAGAAAAAGTTAAAAATGTTTATAAGCACTAAAAATTGTTTAGATTCTCTCTCATCTCCCTCTGTCTCTCTCACTCTCTCTAATTTTTTTAAAAATTGTTTAGATTCACTTTCATCCTTGAATGTAGAACTTATAAGAGAATTTCTGATTCCTATGAATGCAAATACTATCTTTGGCTTACAAGAAGGCCATTGACTTCCCAACATCAAGATAAACAAATGCTAAAATGAGCTAAGAAAAGAAATTTATTTTAAAGGATTACAAATCTGTTTTTCTTTAAAGTCTTAGCCAAACCCCTAACATAAAGGCTAGTCATTAATTGTAAGTTCTAAGCAGAAATTGTACATGTCTACCAATTTCAAAGGGTAGAGTTAAAGCAGAATCCACAGCCCCATGCTTACAGCTTCCTGATTTCAATTGGATAGTATTTCCTGCATTTCTCCCACAGTACCTTTTAAAGACTCCCTCTGCTATCCACACAACCTGGAAATGCATTTGCTAAGTTCATCCATAGGATTTATTCTCTTTCCTGGTATTGACTCCAGATCTATTTCTTACAATTTTTTTTTTTGTGTGCTCATTCTTCTGCCAAATAAAATATTAATTGCATTTTTAGCTGCACTGCTGGTGATCAAAGGACTCTGATACATCAAGCTAAACTGATAGAAACAGCATCCATTAACATATTTATAGGTTCAGAGCTTCTAGAACATAATTACATCCATTAATTACTTGACAGTACTCTATTACAGGCTAAAATGAAAGACATTTACGGCTGCCTACTTTTACTTAGAGTGAACTTTCTTTTTGAATAATAAATTTTCTCTAAAGAAGAGTCTATCCAGAGGAAGTAAGGCAGGAGGACCTCACATGCTTGCTGTGTCTGCAAGACAGGGTTTAAAGCAACCGTTCACTAACTTTGTAATAGAAAGAATAAAGTCGATAAGATGGCAAGGCTAGAGCGATTTCGAAGAGAAGCATATTTTAAGTGTTACAGAGAGATTTCATTAATATTTTAGAGTTGGAAGGCAGACAATCTCAAGCCTATAAATCTTGATGTTAACATACGAAGCAATGATGTTTACTTTCAAATGAACTTCTTCAAATATCACAGAGGATCAACCCATTTTTGGATTACCTATACATTTGACCATATGATTCTAACAAGTAATAAAAATTAAAGCTGTCCTGGGTAAAAGCTCAAAAGACGTTGGAAATTAATTGAATCAACAATTATTCTGTGAATTGAGCATCTGGGCAAGTCCCGAAGCTGCCAGATGCATCTAGTGCCTGTTTCCCAGGAAGGGCACTAGCACGTACTTGACTCCTCTTGACCAGTTAATCAGCATGCAAAATGACGGCTTCCCGTAATAACTTCAGCACCGGACCCAAACACATTTGCTTTTCAGTGAGGAATGAAGCCATTAAAAAAAAAAAAATTGTACAAGCTCATTTCACAATTGCAGCATGAATACAGCCAGAATGAAAGGGCAGAAAGCAAAGATGAGTCTACCTGTACGTCTATCTGTGCATATTTCTCAGACTTCTTTGTTGCCTGACAATAAATTCTAAAGGCAGTCATATTTGAAAGTAAAAACCATCAGACTGTTTCTAGGATGCCGCGATGGACTGGCTGAGTGAATAACAAGGAAAGCAGGATTACCTTTGGTAAGTCGCCTCAGAATTTGACAGCGGCATTTAAAAGAGACAGCTATCATTCTTCCTCACTGCTCTCTCTGGCAAAGTGTACTCAGGGCTCTGCTCGGGTGGCTGCGGCGGCAGATAGCAGCATAGGAGTCTTTGCGCACATACCAGGAGAAAGGTAGTCCCAGTGGGGAGTGACAAAGCTTAATTCCTCTTGGCTGATGCAGAGGTCCGGTACATGTCATCTGGCAGAGCTGTGTCATTCACTACTACTACCACCCCTGCCCTCCACAGCCACCTCCCCCCTGTGCGATCACAATGGCTTAGAAAGTAAGGCTGTTTCGATAGCAACAAAGCACCAAATTGTAGAAAGCAGGGACAATGCTGGGAGAGGAGCCATTCCATAAATCTAACACTAAGCACTGTGCATGCATTCTGTCTCAGGCAGAGCCTATGGATTCCAGCCCCAGTTCGGCCACCTCCAGCCTTTCCATCTCAGCAGCAAACCCTGTCCTTTAGCGGGCTCTTTTAATGGGGAAAGCAAGATAAATACTTCATGCTTACTTTAGGAAGAAATGTGCTCATCATATCCACTGTTCATTTAGCAGCAACAAATAAAGGAGGGCAAAGAGCTTATGTTTGGGATAGAGGAGAGAATCGTGTTTTTGCCTATAGACAGGAAGCAGACCTTTGAAAGAGCCAGCAAGATCTCTTTGGCACTTTTCAGATCTGAGGGTCAAGTCAGTGCAGGTGTCTAGGTGGAATGCAAGAAGAGCTGAGGGAAGAGATTCAGGAGAGTTGGACTAGCAGGTAAACAGAATCCCAGCCCTTTTAATCCCCCTTTAAAAAAAAAAAATGCCCCAGCTGGAGAGAAACACAGTCAAGACTGTTTCTAAAGATTCCAGGAATAATAGCAAACAAAGCCAAGTTATTTCTATTTTTAATGTACCTATTATTCTATTTCCCTAACTGCCTCCCCTAAGCCATTCTTGTCATTATGCAAATAAAACAGGCTTGCAACACAGCAGATATTGGCAAGTTTCTGCTCTAGTGAAGAGCAAATTAACAAACCCTTCACAATCCATTCACAAAGTGACAAGGAGGCGGAGCTCATTTCTTCATCTGCCAGCAGCAGCCCACTTATGACACAGTCACTACACACTGACATCCAGTGTGGAATTTTAATCAAAATCTAGAAATCTCTCATAGGAGTAAACACAAACATTCAGGGGGAAAAAAATCAGACAGTTGGTCAGAAAGTTGAAAAAAAAAAGAACCCATTTATTAGTCTATGAAAAAATATATCAGTGTCTAAACTATTTGATTAATAATTTTAGAATTATGAATTATTCATACAATTTTATTCTTTACTGTTCACGCTGTTAAAAAAAGATCCTTTCAATCTGGTTTCCAAAATATCTTCCATGATTCCAAACTTAGTGAAAGAGTTTTTTTCTTCTTCATTCATAAACCCACATTAACTTAAAGTTTTACTCCACTGATATGAAAATACACATGTTTTCATTGAGTCCAAATGAATACTAATGTATATGTGAAAAACAGCTGAACACCATAAGCAACAACAGAATCCCCTTATCAATGATAATATACCTAAAATAATCAGCTATCAATAAGAAAGAATTTTTTATAACAGGCCCAATTAGCATAAATATTTAAAAAACAATTAAATCACATATAATTTTCATTTCTTTTAGGTAATCCCTAGAAATATTTCAGCCTCCTTGATTTTTTTTTTGTTCTAAGCAGAAATATCCCTTGGTGTCACAGAATTGGATTATTAGTTAAGGTGAGATGAATAGTTACAGTTATCTCTTACCAAGAGCCTTCCTCCATCTAGCATCTTTCCTCGAAGCCAGGCACTCACAATATGCAGCTGTCAAGTAGTGTTAGTGCAATCTTACTCATAGAACATCACCTCTCTGGACCCTCTTGCTAATGTCTATCCAAATAAAACTCAAAATCCCATAGGAATCCCATGGCCCTCTTCTATTACACAGCCTTGGATCTAATTTTGCTTCTTCTTCAGGCTATAATGAGCAAATATTTCCCCTTTACTAGCACATCTAATTCTTTTAAAAGCACTGTCCTGTGGTCCTAAGAAAGATCTTCAGAAATATTAAATGTCCTCTTTTCCTGGAGGAGAAATAATCCATCGTGGAAAGCCTTGAAAGGCTCCTAAGGGCCCAGACTTAGGCATAATTTCTCTTTGGATGTTATGAAGCCAAATCACATATATCCTACTAGCCTATTTGGTCTCAGCTCCAGACATGAACCTCCTGAAAAAAAGCCCCTTCCAAGACATGAAGGAATCTGCTATGTAGTCCTACCTCCTTCCAATTTTGGCCCCTCCAGTATCAAGAGATCACCGTGGGAGTGATTCCAAGAGCAGCATTCTTGCTGAAATAAACCCTTTGCTTTCTTGCTGCCTCACCCATGCTGAGCCTCAGATCTTCAACTTCTGCACAGTACAAGCCTCCCTAAAGTGCAAGTTTTCTATCTCAACTCACTAAGTAAGTTACTTTTAGTAAGCCAAAGGTCTCAAGTGCTCAAGGCAACTTGTGGAACTGGTCCACAGTCTCCTAACATGGGTCCTCTGGGATGAACGGCCTACATTTCTTTCTCAGCAGTTTAATATAAGTACATATTTTGGGTCCTTGTAAACACCCCTGTCATTTATGGTGGCTTAGCCTTATAGGATGTCCTCTGAGAGACATCAAGTAGGAGCTACAGAAGTATAAAGCAGGTGCAATGGTACAAAATTTATATGTGCTTAAACTCCGCATTATCAAGAGAGGACCAATTCACAAGAAATACCTCTGTTTAAAGCAACAGCAAAATAAATGCATGCCTCTAGCGTTCATTTGCAGTGGCTAGAGACTCTGGCATGCCCATTCCCTCCCTCCCTCCCTCCCTCTCTCTCGCTCTCTTATGAATAAAAAAGAAACGGTCATTCAGATTGGGGGTTGGTAGGGCCGTGGGGGTGGAATTCAGTTTAGAGTCCTTTAAGTGCAGTTACATTTGATGACCTACAGGAGGCACCAGGAGTCTGCTTCTCTACAGCCTTGCCCTCAGATCAAGTCCATGTTCACCTGCAGCACAGACAACCTGTGTATAGAGCCTCTGTGACCAGAGAAGCCACAATCATGTGGCAGTTAAGACCACTGAGGGCCACGTGTGTACCACAGCTGTCTCCTCTGACTGATGGCTTCTGTTACGTTCTTTTAAAGTCTTTTGAACATCACCTCCATTGATGATCCATTGATGATACTGTACTGATTTCATGATAGGATGGGACAGTGGGTGGCATGGACAAAATTAAAAACAAAAACAAAAACAAAAAACAACAATTAAATGCTTGGCTCAAGGATTCCAGTGTGTCCCTAAAGTGTCCACAGCCCAGCAGAAGCATGGGTACACACAACACACTGTTCAGTTTGGCTAGCTTTTCCCTCTGCCCATTCTTTCATGGTGTTCTATGTCACAGCTCCACCTCCAAGTTATATTTCTGTGCATTCATGGGGTTTTCTCATTATTATCAACCAGGGGGTCATCTCAAACTGCAGGTCTCTTTCCGTCTACCAACACCCAGGGATTTATTTAAAACCAAACAGTGAGGATAAATCTATGAACAAGTAGCCAATTCTTGGATATCATTAAAAATCAAATGGATTGAAATACAATTTCATTAAAATACTGTTTTCCTAATTTCAACTGATCCCTTATGTCAGTCAGAAAATATACCAGCCTTCATTTGCTCATTGCTTTCCTCGAATGCAACTGCTCAAAATGTCTGCCATGTGTAGGCTATCCTTTAAACAGCTCAGGACATCCTGAACTAGCTAATACTGGATATATTGGTTTTTGTCTCCACAGCCAGTAACTGCTGGGATTTCTGAAATCATCAGGGTATCTTGGGAAACAAAGCTTATGTGTGTGTGAGCACATGTGTACACACACACACATGACACAGCATGTAAGTGTGGAGGTCAGGGGAAGATCTCAGGGTGTCCTTGCTTCTACTTAATGACAGGAAGGTTCTCCTTGTTCATGCTACAGTCTCTGGACAATCTGTCTTGTGAGTTTTTTGGGGATTCTCTTGTCTTCTTTGCCTATCATGTCATTGTAGGTGGGCTGCAATTAAATATACCTGTGCAGCCTTTGGCTTGATGTAGCTTCTGGGGAGCCAAACTCAAATCCTCATGCTTGTTTAGCAAGCACTTCATCTATAGAGCCATCTCCCCAGCCTTGTAAACCAAGATTCTTGAAGGTCTAAAAAATGTGGTCCCTACTGCATATGCCTTCTTTCTGGCTCTTTTGGGACAATTTCATTGAGTTGTCCTCAGTTTATGGTAATCAGATGTCTTTAGTGATGCTAGAGGAATGATTAATCTTTAAACATGTTGGAATTCTTGTGACAACCATCTATCATTTAACTCAGGGCATGTGGCTGGAAGACTACAGGCTAGGAACAAAGGAGAGGCTCCAAAGAGAACTGGGTTGTGGTTGAGGACTCTCAAAAAAGTGCTTGCATATTCTGAGGGCTTGAAGCTTTGGTATAATTGCCAGAGGCAGGAATTATCAGGCTTTTTTTTGACAAAAATTTTGTGGGAAAGCAATTTTATAGAAGTATTGATGTCCTCCAGGAAGTGTTATTAGGCCATACTCTTGTGAATCAGTGGTAATGACAAAGCTCTGCTGTGCTGTGATATATAAGGTTGGCCTCAAAGCCCATCACATGCTATTTACTTGTTTAGTCTTGATTTCTCTTTATGGTGCCAAGGAAAAAGACTGCCTCCACTTAACACCAGGAGGTCAGGGAAGCCAGAAGAAGGTAAGAACAGAGAAGCTTGTCTGGCAAAGTATCCAGTGGGAAATGTTCAGGAACTGGGTAGGCAGAAATTGGGAAAGGCAGTATAAAAGGAGGCATGTTAAACACTATGGTCTAGGTTCAGTCTATTTATGGAGACACTGCACAAGGATGGAGAGTAGACAAAAGGCAAGGGATTTGAGCCACATGCCTGGTTTGTACCTTGCTTTTCCCATAATATGACTCTGGGAAAGTTTCTTAACCTTTTGATTTGTCCTGTTTAAAATGGTGACTCTTAGGTCTGAAGCTGTTTCAATGACTGAGATTACTTGCATTCTTAGGTCAGAAAATGGTAAGAGGCTTGATTAATTAATCACTCTTTGTTTTGTGGGAGATACAATTGTACAGTCTAGCCTTTGGTCACAGAGCCCACATTCATCGCTATGTTGGCTCTGTGTGATCAGCGTGGGTAATTTTGGACAGGGACACCATGGGAAAGCAGAAATTGGGATTAATGATAATGATCCTTCTCCATGGTCCTTCAGATCATATATGGAATGAAGCGACCTCTGCCCTCAATACCCACCTACCTATTTCCCTACTTGCAGGCCTCGTCTTGCTACTGACCCTTGAAAGGCAGAGCTCTTCCAAGTTCTGGCCCAGCATTTTGGACACTGTCTTCAGTACTTAATTTATTCCCAGGCCCCAGTTTCTCTATTTTGACTCTCAAAGCTTAACCATCAGCCCAAATTAGTTGTTCTCTTATTCTTAAACTAACCTCCTTGATCCCTGATTTCAACATCTATGGGTGTCCATCATGGCCTTCTCAAAGTACACTTGAATTACACTGAGCTCCCCACTTTATCCTCATAGGGTACTTGCTCCCCTTCCATGATATTGTCATCTTCCTCAACAGTCCATACCTTTCAAGTTCATTAAAACCCTTCTTAATACATTCCCTTTCTGAATGCCAGCATCCAAGGCTGGACCTCCAGTTATTGTACACATGAGTTTTCTCTTCAAAATATCTGTTTTATATGTTGTTGAGCAATGGCTTTGCTTTGGGCCTAAGCACACCAGACCCATACGGGAACGAATCCTCCGAACTCAGTCTATAATCAATATATAACACTGACTTTATTTTTTTTATGAATACTTGAGTAGCTCTTTGAGAAGGACATTACTTTTCAAATTCTTTTTTATTAATTTTTTTGTTTTTTAAAAAATATATTTTATTTATTCATTTGAGAGTGAGAAAGAGGCAGAGAGAGAGAGAGAAAGAGAGAGAATGGGCATGCCTGGGCTTCCAGCCACTGCAAACGAACTCCAGACACATGCGCCCTGTTGTGCATCTGGCTTACGTGGGTCCTGGAGAATTGAACCAGGATCCTTTGGTTTTGCAGGCAAATGCCTTAACTGCTAAGCAATCTCTCCAGCCCACTTTTCAAATTCTTTAGATCTACTCAAATTTTATATTTTCCCTGTAAGGCTAAGTTAAAAAAGGTACTTTTATTCAAATAACCTCATTTGTATAGGGCAACATTACCACCTGAGTTATAGTGGATGCTTGTGACCAACAATGCAAAGATTACTTGGAAAATAACAACATTATTTGAAGAGTAGAGAAAAGTAGGAGATCCAGTGGGGTAAAGATTTATAGTTCTTAAAATATTTTTCAATCACTAAATAAAACGCATAGTAAATAAGCTGACCATGCATTTTCCACTCAGCAAGAATATGATGGTAGGCTTATGTCCTACTAAGAAAGCAAGAAACATGCCTAATTACAGTATCTAACCATGAGCAGGGGTGCTGTGTATGTGGAATCCAGGTCAGGTCAGATGAGATTTCTAAAAGAGAATCGGATGAAATGAATCATTCTCAGTTGTGCCTTTTACATCCAACCTACTACCATTTCCTACTTAATTTTTTCTTCATCACTAAACATCATCTACAGTAATATCAGTTTGAATAATTTATTTGTTTATGTTGGCTATCTCCTCCCCTGAACAGTTTTGTTTTAATGAATGGAAGAGTCCGTCTGTTTTGTTCATCATCTAGAATAGCAGCTCACATATATCCCACGTTCAGGAAGTGTATAATGAATAATGACGTTCAAGGGGGCTTCTGTTGTACTGAAATCTCTCTCTCTTTTTAACTTATTTTATGAGAGAGAGGACACAGAGAGAGAATTGGCACACCAGGGCCTCTAACACTGCAATGGAACTCTGGACGCATGTGCCACCTTGTGTGCATGCATTGCATCACCTTGTATGTCTGGCTTACATGGGCTCTGGAGAGTCAAACCAGGGTCTTTAGGCTTCATAGGCAAGTGCCTTAACTGCCAAGCCATCTCTCCAGCCCCTGAACTTTCTTTACATGCACTACTTCAAGAGCTTTTCTGCAAATTTACTCCAATTACTTGAGGGAAAAAAGTGCAAGGCTCTTCCACTTTAAGAGGAAATTCTTCCAAATAACACCACGTTTCTTGAGTGCTGTCTGTGGAGGGGAGAATGATGTGCCCTGAGCACACTTCAGATTTATTCCTGGGGCTTCTGACAAGATGATTCATATACACACACTGCTGTTTCTAACTATGAGGAAACATACAACCCGGCTAGTTTTCACCCCTCACAGGTAGTGAGAACAACAAAGAGAAAGGTAACAGATGCTAGAATTGAAAGAATTCTCTTTGGCTTTGCTCTGTGAGTGAAGGAAGCAGCAAATACACATCCATCCTCAGAGCAGGCACTGGTCAAACATGCATAATTACAGCCTGCCAAGGAGGTAATAATGCCAAGTGATGGATGTGTCTGGTTTGAAAAGTGTCTATACCAAGTAGCACATGGCTAAAACACTTAGTCATGCCATCTTCAGCAGGGCTTTTAACCACAGCCACCTCCACACTGACCTTCTTGCTGTTTTGGGGGTTGCTATGATGACTGGAATTGTTCATGCTAGGCGTCAGGCATTCCATTGGATGGATATGTGCATTAAAAACAGATGGCAACAGAGCCTTCTCCATTCTAGCATGCTCTATTCATTCAAGTAAATTTGTACTGCCTATATTTTAAGATAGACTATACATATGTCAAGAAGCTAAATAAATAAATAAAGAGGGACCAGTGAGTCAATATAATTATTGTTTCTGATACAATGTAAGAGACAAATGCCCTGGCTCCTTCAAGCAATGTCGATCATTGGATGTTAAAATGCATACATTTAAAGCTGGACATTGTGGCTCATGCTTTTAATCCCAGCACTCAGGAGGCTGAGGTAGGAGGACTCCCTTGAGTTTGAGGCCAGCCTTGGGTACAGAGTATTTATAGGTCATGCCATGCTAGAATGAGACCATGCATCCAAGAAAAAAAAAAAAAACAGACAAACAATCACAAAGAATGCAGGCAATTAGGTGGCATGCTTAATTAACAGTCATGTCCATGGTGGTGGATGGTATAAACTAGGAAAATTAAATGTAAGAAATAAGACAACAAAGTTGCAGATGTACAAGGAATCAGAAGAATTGAATTCAAGTTCCTTCCTCAAGCTGGACACCATGATGGGTTCCAGGCTACAATCACTTTGCTGGAAAAAATATATTAGTGGGGAAAACTCAGAACACCATATACACAGCACACAATTCTATCTAACAAACTACAGAACCACTCTGTCCATAATGTCATTTAATGCTTACTAATTGCTTATCTCTGAGCATCACCAAGCCCCCATCCCTTCTTTGTGGATCTACTTGCAGCCCTCATGGTGGAAGTAGGGCTGGCCTTCCCCCAGCCCCACACCATCAGGTCTGACCAAGTAGAGCAGACCGCCCCCTTCGCCACAGGGCTTGGTCCAAAACTAGGCAGTCCTGTAAGGTAGGCTAATGCGATGCATTCCCAGAACTTCTGTTAGGACCCCCAAAGAAGAGATAATTTCATTCCACTGGGAATGGTAGGTGATGATCGTGGGGTTGTCATTTTATTGCCATTTTGGGAGAAGCTGCCTTTGAACCATATTAAGACAGAGGGAAACAGAGTTAAGACAGAGAATGATAAATTCCTAACCCATGCTGCTGAGACACCTGCATCCATCTAAGGCAGGCAATGATAGGGAATATAACCCAAGATACAGCTTGGCTGGGGCAGTAAACATATCCTTTCCTCAACATGCACTTAGCCAAGTGTTGGAAACCTGGGATCCCATCTGTATTCTACTCCAAACAATGAAATAGGTTTCCCCTCCCTGAGTAATGAATAGGCACTCTCCTTCTGTGGTCAGCTTCTATTCAAGTATGTTTTAAGGTGTATCTGGGATTGGAACAGCAGGAGGCCTTTCAGTCTGGACTGGCTTTGGGTGCATGTTGCATACACAGTAAGGTCAACTGTGTTCTCCAAGTGAAGGTTTAGTAGGTATCCTCTACTTAACATCTTACACCTAGGCATGATTGGTGTGTATAGGATTAAAGTCAGATATGTTAAGGCAAGGGCTTTGTGTAGTAGAAAAAAAAAAAAAAGCTTATAAAACTCGTCTTTCCACTGAGGATATTCCACACTTAGGAAAGCAGAGATCCAGAGGCTCCTAAGAGCTCATCACTAAAGTGGACGTAAAACTCACCTTCCACAGCTCAGGGAATTTTGCAGAAGAGGAGGTGGAAACATTGTAAGAGCCACAGGTTGGGACATCATGTCCAGAGGCATTGTCTCCTCCCAATAACTGACTGCCTCTCCCACAATGCATAACCCACAACCCATGGGGAATTCCTACAACCCCACTGAGGAGGGTCCCCAGCAGAATGGAGGCAGGGATGAGGGAAAGGATGGTACCAACACATGATGTAACCATACTAAGTATGTCTGTAATAACAAAAAGAAAAACTTGTCTGTCAATCAAAATAGAAAACCACTTAATCTATTATTCTTTAAAGTTTCTCAGTTATCGTGTCACAGCAATAAAAGACCAACTCAACTCAGTTAAGTGCAGGAGCATATATATGTGTGAGTACACGTGAGTATAAACTGAAGAGCTCCTGAGCTCACCTATGTGTCATATTTACAGAAGAAGCACAAATTGACAAACAAGACAAGGAAATCTCCTGTGTTTCTCTAATAAGAAATCCACAACCACATGCTGTGTTCCTAAGCTTATTACCATAATCCAGTGCATCCCTTCTTCTCAGTTAAAAAAAACAAAACAAAACAAAAACCAGTTTCGGGGCTACAGAGATGGCTAAGTGGTTAAGGTTCTTGCCTGAGAATCCAAAGGACCCAGGTTTGAATCCTCAGTACCCACATTAGCCAGATGCATAAGGGAGTGCATACGTCTGGAGTTCTGGAGTTTGTTTGCAGTGGCTAAAGGCCCTGGTGCACCCATTCTCTCTCTCTTTCTTTCTCTCTCTGCTTGCAAATGAATAAATAAATAAAAATTAAAAAAACAATGTCCATTATATTTAACTTTTCTTCCCATACAAATCAGTGGGCTCCTTCGAGGATGTTTTGCAAACATTTTCTTTTTTGGGGTGTGTGTGTGTGTGTGTGTGTGTGGTGTATGTATGTGTATGCATGTGCAGGTGTGTAGGGGTGCACAGGCATGTGGGTGTATATGCATGTGAAGGTCAGAAGGCAGTATTAGGTATCTTCCTCAGTTGCTCACCACAGTCTTTAAAAAAAATTTTTTGTTTATTTTTATTCATTTATTTGAGAGTGACAGAGAGAGAGAGAGAAAGAGGGAGAGATAGAGAGAGACACAGAGAGAAAATGGGTGCACCAGGGCCACAAGCCACTGCAAACGAATTCCAGATGCATACGCCACCTTGTGCATCTGGCTTAGGTGGGTCCTGGGGAACTGAGCCTCAAACCGGGGTCCTTAGGCTTCACAGGCAAGCACTGAACTGCTAAGCCATCTCTCCATCCCTCACCACAATCTTTTTGAGACAGTCTCTCACTGAATGCAGAGCTCACTGATTTAGTCCCAGGCATACCCTGTCTATGAAGGTCATAGCTCCGGTGCAGAATGCCATGCTTAGCTCTTTACATGGGTAATGGAGATTCAAATCCAGGTTCTCATGTTTGTACAGCAAGCACTTTAACCACTGAGCCACCTCCCAAGATCCTGCAAATACTTTCGACCACTGGTCCTTGGTTGACACAACAAAAAGTCAAGGGATTTCTTTTGTTTTCCTCCAAAGGATTGGGCCACTCTAATATTGCCTAAGTTTTTTGAAAAAGAAAAGAAATGAGGACATGAGGATGAGAGGAGTGAAGAACTGAGGATAAAGAGAAAAGTAAGCAAGTGTAGAGGGACAATTTAAATCAGTCTGTTCTGGCCGTGGGCATCTTCACAAGGTGTGACGCCTCTGCTACCAGCCAGCACAGGTGCTACAACATGACAGCTGAGGCTCGGAGGAACTCAGGCATCCTGGCTGGACTCTGATCAGGGGCCCAAAATGATGCCAGTGGCCTGGAGAAAATGTAAGTCCAGCTCCCATCATAAACATGGAGGATTAACTTGCAGGAAGCCCTCAAAGTTTTTATGCAGCTGTGCTGAAGGCCTGTGACAATGGTAATCCAAGGACTTGGCAGAGCACCCAGCGACAGAACCAGAGGCGGGCAGTTGTCAGCCACCAGGGTTGTAGGGGAATGTCAGGGAGGAGACGTGCAGTGAAGAAATGGTAGGCAGGGGGAACTTGGATTCTGGCAAGAACTCAGGGAAACCAGTGGGTCAACTGGTCATGAGGACTGTTGTCATCTCCTCTCTCTTTGTCAACCCTGTCACCCTTATCATCAACACAGCTTGACTCACATGGAGTTCCCATGTGCTGAGCATGCGCTAAGGACAGACATGCATTTTCTTATTTAATTTCAAAAGGAGCTGTTGTTCTGGCCTCTAGATTTACTAAGGTAAATCTGGCAAATAAAGCATACATATTCAAAATGTATAACATGATGACTTGATTATGTGTGCATTGTGAAATGATTAGCATGAAGGGAATGAATTAAT
The DNA here is from genome assembly GCA_036346955.1 of Dipus sagitta. NCBI lineage: Eukaryota > Metazoa > Chordata > Mammalia > Rodentia > Dipodidae > Dipus > Dipus sagitta. The sequence continues at coordinate 119,844,393 of CM070777.1, forward strand.
GCATCAGCACAAGCTCTCTCTCTCTCTCTCTCTGTGTGTGTGTGTGTCTTAGCACACAGGACTGATAGCTGTCATCACCATGCCATCCGTTAGAGCCCCAGAACTTATTCTTCCTAAGTTTGTACCCTTGGACCAACATTCTGTTTCTCTCCCCAAACTCTGGAAGCCATTCTGTTTTCTAGTTCTGTAAATTTTTGGATCTCACTGATAACTAAAGCCCTGAACATCTGTCTTTCTGGGACTGCCTTGTTTCACCTGGTGCTGCAGTTTGGATCTTGAATGCACCCCAAAGGCTCATGTGTTGAAGGCCTGTTCCTCGGGGTAGTGTTAACAGGAGGTGGTAGAAACTTTAAGAAGAGGGGCCTAGCAGAACCCTACGTCACAAAGTGTGTGTCCTTACACGGCACTGTAGGACCCCAGGCCCATCCTCTCTTTGCTGACTCTTGATTAAAATGACTTTGCTACATCATACACTCTCTTTTGTCCCTCCCTTCTTCCTTGCCCTTTGTCTTTGTATGTATGTATGCATGTATGTATGTGTGCATGTTCAGTGTGTGTGTGTGTTTAGGCCAGAGGACGACATCAGATGTCCTTCCTCAGGTGGAGTCTACCTGTTTTGAGACAGAATTTTTCACTAGCATGGAACTTGCCAAGCAGTCTAGACCAGCTGGCCAGTGACCCCCAGGGATCTGCTCTCTGCCATCCTAGTTCTTGGATTACAGATCCATGGCACCATAACTGAATTTTTGTTATATGGGTTCTGGGGATTGAACTCAGATCCTCATGCTTGCCAGACAAGTATTTTACTGACAAAACCTATCTCCCCACACTCATCTCTCCTTTTTTCTTTTTTTTCCAAGTGCTGAGATCAAACCCAAGATCAAACCCATAGATAGACAAACACTCTATCACTGAGCTGCATCACTTGTCCTAAACTTACTCTTGTATGGTGTGCTGTCTTGCCACAGGCCTAAAGCAATGTGGCCAGATCGACTAGAGCCAAAACCGTAAGCCATAAATAGATCTACCATCTTATTAAGTTTATTATCTCAGGTATTTCATTACATAAAGTTTAACATAATGTCCTCTAATTTATCCAGGTTATAGTAAGTGACAGGGTTTTTCTCCTTTTATGTCTGAATAATATTCCTTTATGAGTATGTATATATTTTTACTTCATTGACTTATTTGCAAGAAGAGTGAGACAGAGAAGGTGAGAGAGAGAAAGAGAGAGAGAGAGAGAGAGAGAGAGAGAGAGAATATGAATTATGGGCATGCCATGACCTCTTGCAGGCATCACATTGTGCATTTGGCTTTAAGTTGTTACTGGAGACTTGAACCCAGGCCAGTAGCTTTTTCTAGGCAAGCGCCTTTAGCCACGGAGCCACCTCCCCAGTCCCAAGTATGTATATTGTTCACACTATATATTCCTTCTCAGTACACTATCAGTGAGCATTTAGGTTGTTTCCATACCTTGTGGGTAATCGTGCAATGCACAAGGCAATGCAGATGACTGAGACACTGAGTTTCTCTAACTAATGACCTAGATGTGGGATTAAGATTCTATATTTATATTATTCTTATATAAATTTATAAACATAATCTTATATAATTATAGATTCTATATTTATATTCTATATCTATATAATTGCTTCTATATTTAAAATTTAAAGAACTGCCATGCTATTCTCAGTAATTACAATACCAATTTACATTCCAACCTACAGTGTCAAGCTCTGCCTTTCCCTCCTCATTTACAGTTAATACTCAAGTTTGTCTGTCTCATGACAGTCATTATAGTGGTGTGAGGCAATATCTCACTGTGGTTTTATTTGCATTTCTCTGCTAGTTACTGATGCTGAGCACCCTGTCATACACCTGTGAGCTAAGCACATGTCACATGTCTTCTTTGGTAAACATGTCTACCTAACAGGTGAAACTACGCTTAACTCTATTTTGGAGTTGAGAGAAAGTCTTCCTAACAGAGGTAGTGACATCCTGGCCACACCTTCACTGACAAGAGGTCCTTGCTCCTTCTGAGAGTCTCTTTGCTGAGGTCCTTTCCTATACTAAGGAAGATGAATGAAATGACATTTTAGGGAACATTTTATATATATTTTGCTTTTTGATTTTTTAAACATTTTTTATTAATTAGTTTTGTATTCAGCAAATACAGTCAGTTTGGTACCATTATTAGGCTCATCCATGACCTACCCCCAACCCTTGGCCCCTCCTTGTTGAGGTATATGGGTCATGCATTGTGGAGTTAGCCCACAGTTATGGGTAGGATAAATGTCTCTGCATATCATGACCCAACATGTGGCTCTGACATTGTTTCCGCCCCCTCTTCTGCAAAATTTCCCTGAGCCATGTTGGGTTCATTTTTGGTGTGCTTCAGTTATAAGGTGTTGGGGGCCTCTGGGTTTCTGGCTCTCTGATTTGGTAGGAGTTAATTTTTCTCTGTGTTGATCTCCTTCACCCTTGTGCTGGTACCCGGTTCACCAGGAAAAGAGCACCCTTGCATGTTTTGCCAATTTTTCTTATTTTCAGCTGGGGCCCTTTTGAGGTGTGATAGGGTGACTCTCTCCTTAGGATCTACATCCTCTAAAAAAGAGAAGCAGATTCTCCAACGGAGAGTAAGTTAGCACCGGGACAAATAAGATAACGCTTACTTTTTTATAGAGAATTTAATAGGTGTAGGCCCTCTTGTAGCCCACGATTGATGGTAGCTTGATAATGGAGAGTGGGCTTATGTTTGGATATGGTTCTGACTTGTTTCCCAGCTCCAGCTATGGGTCCCGTACCACTGAGGGGATCAATTACCCAAATCAAGAGCAGATGGTTCCCCACCGTGGCCGTGTGCCACTATTGCACTTGTGTGGGCATCACAACAGGTTATTTGCTGCTAAGTAGGTTAGACCATGAGTTGCTTGGACAGATATTGGTCATTTTCCCCCAGTCGCCCATGTAGCACCTTCTGGCACTAGACGCGCTGACTGTGTGGGGACTGACTCTCTTCCAACTTCCAGCCATGCCATTCCATTTTACATGTCAAACACATAAGGTGTCTTCAGCAGTAGTGTCTTACCACTAATCTTTGGTGGGTCATCAAGTACTCTGACAGAAATCTGTGTGTCTTTTAGGAAACCTTGTAGGTCTCTCTGAACAAAAGCTCATTGTGGATGATAGCCACATGCTGGTACTGGAAGTTACAGGTCAGTGCCCACTAAGAAAAGGAGGAAAAAGATAACTAATATAGAAGACTTAGAGAGAAGAAAGAGAGAGAGAGAGAGGCTGTAGAAGATTAAGGCTAGTCTTCATCATACCCTCTCCAGTGTCTTGTGGTTCAGGTAGGGAACATTATATTAACCAAGAGCAGGCACTTCGTGTGCTGGCCATAAGCATGCTGACCTAGACTGCAGGCACATGATGGGTGAGGGCGTTTCAAGACCATCCGAGGACCTAGCTAAGCGGCATCAGCTTGAGGGCCTCTTGCCCATGTCTCAGTCCTCTGTGATCAGAGAGGCTTCATTATGCCTCTGCTTCTCCCCCATCATACACTGTAGATACACAGGACATAATGATCCCTGTGTTTTGGAAGTTTTCTAAGTTAGAACATTTTAGAAACATTGAGGGAAGAAGTACTTCGAGGACTAGAATATTCAAAACCTACCACATGCCACCTGGGGGCAGACAGCCTTTAAAAATATTATGATAGAGAACTCTAAGGTGTTTCTTCTAAATCCTTGCTGTCAATCAGGCCCGTATATAATGGTTTTTATGATAGTTTTATTTACCATAAGTACAATGTAACCCATTAGTATGAGACCACATTATAAAAGTAAAAAAAAAACAATATGAAATGCATTTTAAAAGATTAACTAAGGGGCTGCAGAGATGGCTCAGCAATTAAGAATGCTTGTGACGTAAGCATATGGGCATCTTAGGCCAGAGACTGCTGAGTTCAACTCGTCCCAAACCCACATAAAAAACTGAGCATGGCCACACACACATCTGGAACCTCAGTCTGTGTAAAGGGTAGGCCAAAGGCTGGAGAATTGTTGGGGCTCACTAACACGCCATATAAGTGCTCAGTTCTTACCCTCCAATTATGAAATAAGCATTTAATATGATTCCATAGCTGAATATGGCTAAACTCCTATGATTCTGTTTACTTAACTGAAGAAATATGAGGATTAAAGATAATTTTCGGGCTGGAGAGATGGCTTAGTAGTTAAGCGCTTGCCTGTGAAGCCTAAGGACCCCGGTTCAAGGCTCAATTCCCCAGGACCCATGTTAGCCAGATGTACAAGGGGGAGCATGCATCTGGAATTCATTTGCAGTGGCTGGAGGCCCTGGCACGCCCATTCTTTCTCTCTCTCTATCTCTTTCTCTCTATCTGCCTCTTTCTCTGCCTGTCACTTTCAAAGAAATAACTAAAAATAAACAAAAAAAATTTTAAAGATAATTTTCATTTTTGAAATTTTTGCCTGACCTGATTTCAGAACTAGTTTCTACACACTCAACGCCATTGCAACAGTTATTAACTTCATATAGACCTTCTAAACCAGCCTTGACTTTCACTTCTTGTGGCAATAGTTCCCCTCACGCATCATCCCTTCAGTCATCTGTGTCTTGAACCCTCATACCAGACACATTAGGTTTGTACATATCTTGTGTTTTATGCTTTGGTCCAGTGAGGAAAAGCATCCAATGGATATACCAGAATTTTCTTCCATAAGGCAAGGGGAAAAAATCAAAACATCTAATTAGAAAGTAAGGTAGGAAAATTTATTCTCAAGCTTTTACGAAGTATTTAAACAATGCATCTATTTGCCAAAAGATAAAAACAGAGCTATAACTTTTTGAAATATTTTTTATTTTTATTTATTTATTTGAGAGTGACAGAGAGAGAAAGAGAGAAAAAGAGAGAGAGAGAGAAAATGGGCATGCCAGGGCCTCTAGCTACTACAAACAAACTCCAGATGTGTGCGCCCCCTTGTACATCTCGCTAATGTGGGTCCTGGGGAATGGAGCCTCGAACCGGGGTCCTTGGGCTTCACAGGCAAGCGCTTAACCACTAAGCAATCTCTCCAGCCCAAGAGAGCTATAACTTTTATCTTTCTTCTTGTACAGATGTCTGAATGCTTTTATTGGTTGGTTACATTATGAAGTCTGAACTTCGACTCCCAGCACACCCCTCTCCACCCATTCATATGTCTGTTTGCTAGTGGGGCTCACTGGTGAGTCTTCTTTACAGGCAACTTTTGTTTTCAGTAATGATAGTAAAAAGAGTCCCCAGGAAGAGAAGGTATCCACAGATCTTTCTGAATGTGTTTTTTTTTTTTTTGGAGGGGTGAGGGTGGTGGAAATTCAGGAGCTTGCTGGATCCACAAGGAATAACAGAACAGTGAAATATGGCACCCAGAATGTGCTAATGATATACACCTGTCCCTAAGACCTGCTGCTTACAGGAAGCACCATAAACTTGTGATTCAGGTGATCTCAGGACAGTGAAAAGCTGCAAAGTAACAGCCAATTATCTTAAAAACAAAACAAAACAAAACAAAAGTGGGCCAGAGAGATGACTCAGCATGGAAGAGTGCTTCCAGCATAAGCATGAAAGTCTGAAACTGCCTGAGTTTGATTCTCCAGCACCCACATAAATAGCTGGGCATGACCACACATGGCTATAAACACCAGCCCTGTGGGGAGCAGAGACCAGAGAATCATTGAGCTCATGAAAACAGCAAGCTCTAGAATCAGAAACAGACTCCATCCCAAAGAAATCTGGATAAGCCATGGAGGGGGACAACTGAGTTTCTCCTTTAGCTTCCCTGCACAGAGACCCAGGTGCATACATCTCTCTCTCTCTCTTATACACACTACACCACACCACAGATGCTATACACATGTACATACCCATGACACCACACATACTGTACATGCAAATACACACACACCATACCATACACACTATACACATGCACACACACACATACCACACACACTATACACATGCATACCCACATAACATACACACCACACATATGCTATACACACATACACACTACATCATACTACGCATACTATATATACAAATAGACACACACACTATACACACACCACACCACACATACTCTACATATATATGCACACATGACACACACCACACATACTATATCCATACCTACTATGCACATAGGCACACACAACACATACTATACACATGCATGCATACACACAACATACACACTACACATGCTATATACACATATACACACACTACATCACACATACTCTGCACATGTATGCACACATGCAACACCACACAGACTATACACATGCATGCATACACACACCACACCAAACATGCTATACACATGCATACACACACACCAGACACCACACATACATCACACCACACATGCTATACACATGCATACACACACACAGATAATGAAGGTGGGATGGGGCGATGGCTCAGTCAGTAAAATGCACATGCACGAGGACTTGAATTCAGATCCCCAGCACCCACAGAAGAGCTGGGCCCAGCGTGGGCAAGCAGAGACAGGGGCATCCCTGAGGCTTGCTGGCTAGCTAGTTTAGCCAAAGAGAGGAGCTCTAGGCTCAGGGAGATACTCTGTCTCAAAAAGTAAAGTAGAGATGGATTGAGGAAGACACCTGAGTCCGAACCTAGGGCCTCCATATGCATGTGCACACACACAGCACACACACAAATATAGATCATATATGAGAATTAAAAATAATAAAAGGGAGCTGGGTGTGGTGGTGCACGCCTTTAATCCCAGCATTCAGGAGGCAGAGATAGGAGCATTGCTGTGAGTGAATCACCCTGAGAATACAGAGTGATTTCCAGGTCAGCCTGGGCTAGAGTGAGACCCTACCTCAAAAAACCAAAAACAAATAATAATAATAATAATAATAATAATAATAATAATAAGTAAAAGGTATCTTCTCAGTATAGAATCAGAGAGCCATTTTTTAAAATAATTCATGGCCTAGGAAAGCTTTGGAGTAAATTTACACCCTGTCTTTTCCCTTCCTCCCTCCCTCCCTCTTTCCCTTGGTGTTCCATTATCAATCTCTCAGCAGGGTTTGGATCTCAGCACTGGCTCCACAGACTGATCAGAAGCAAGGGCATTTGGCAAATCCCCACATGCTTCTGTCCTCAGCTCCTTCTCCCTCATCAGACAGGCTCCTCGCTGCTGCAGATTAAAGTTAATTCTCTGCATTACTACTATAATTTCTCACTTACTTTGCATGTTTCTTTTGGGCAAGACTTTAAGAGGCCTCACTCACTGGAGAAAGTGCAGATGAAAAGGGAGTGTGGAGAATTAAGCCGTCCCTGTCTTTTTCAGCGCTGTATCGAGGCGTTGGACTCATACAATGCAGCCCTTTTGATTGTTGTGATGACAGCCAGGGCCAAACTTGTCAGGAGACAAAAGACAAAGCCATCTATCACCATTATTTGGAAATCTCATCTAGCAAAGGATTTATGATCTGCTGGCTTCACAGGAGATTAAAAAATAAGAGACTGAATAGAGCTCTCTGCTGATGCATAAGAATGAGTGAGAGGCATCTCACAGAAGACCCTGGGCAGACCACAGTCAGCCAGAAGTGCCACAGTGCTGTGTCAGTTTGAAGGGGGTGTGTCAGGACGGCTAGATGCCACACTTGAGAATTAGTTGATGAGGAAACAATCGGCAATCTCTGAGGTTGTCAGGATAGCCTAGTGAGCGTGGAGGCTGTGGATCCAGATGTCATGGGCTGCGATTTAGGGGGGATGAGCTAACACCTGATATTAACCTGCTGGTGCCCCAGTTTCTCTAGTTATTCATATGATTGTTATTAAGATCATGACTCAAGACTTATATCTAGAAGCCCCTACTGAGAACAGTAGTCAGCATGCAAAAAAATGCTCCATTAGTGTCTACAAAGCCGTGAGTGACCAACTTCACAGAACTGGTGAGGTTAAAGGATTATTATGAATATTTACAATGGCCCTTTGTATAGAGGAGGTGCTAGAATGCTTAGCATCATTATGATGTGTGGTGGCATGGCAACGATAGCTAGTAGCAGCAGCAATATAGCGTAGTAGAATTACTTAACATGGCATGTATCCCATGCCAAGAAAGGCAGTTCTTAAACTTGGCAATGACACTCTTATATCTTACTTCAGACTACTTGCAGCTTATAAGTACCCTAGTTTTGCCCAAGAGTTCTTTAGAAATGATGTGAATTGGCTGTATACTTCAGAGCATTCTGTAATGCTTTTAAGTTTTGGACTTGTGGCTTCTTAAAAAATTACAAACTCCCCTCCTGGGAGCCTACACTCTTGCATGGGAGCTTCCAGTGTAGAAGGGGCAGAACGGCTTCTTTCCATATGAGGGATTTCCCAGGTCATCCCCGCCCTTACCAGGCTTTTTCACTAACTGGGTCTTATAAAGGCTCGAGTGCCAGGCCCTCCTTCCTCAGATTGCTTCTATACATCCTTGGTAATGTGCTTTTTTTTTTTTTTTAACCAATGTAGATTTTACAGCCCTAAGCTCATCTGAGAATTTGGAAAATGTGAGTAAAATGCACATAAATTCATATGTGTTCACATTATATGAAAAATTTCCAGGGGACTATGGATCCCCTAAGAATCCCACAAGGACAATTTTTTTGTTTTGGGAGTTTAATCATAGACAGGAAAATTCCATTGATCCTAACTCTTCCGTAGACTGTATCTGGCATTGTTGCGGGGGGGGGCATGATTCACAAATATGTCATACATGTGTAACAAATGAAAGGCTATGCTTAGGAAGATCAAATGCTCTGAACTGATGACAGATTTAGTGGATGATGTGTTGCAGTCCAATTTAGCATCTTTAAAAATATCATAAGGGCTTGCTATCTGACGTCGCTTCTCCTCAACTCTTAACACTATTGCTTCTTCTCCTGATCTCTTACTACCCTGAGGACCACTTTTAGCTCAGATAGTAACACTGTGAGCATTAGAGAAAAGCAGCCCTTGCTCAAGATATTTTACTGCCATCTGCTGGGGAAAGAATGCCACAGTTGCTACATAGATTCACCATGTCTGATGAGGATGGCCCTCCAGGCATGGTGTCTAAGGAGTGAATGGCTACAGGAGACTTCTAAAATGACGGGGGTAGGGAGTGTCTCTTCCACAGACCCACCATGACTGCAGATGGCTTATATCCAGAGGAAGCAGCAAACATCAGGTGTTACCAGTTTCATTGTTTTAAAGTTAAAAAAAGAAACACCTTCTGTGAGTTACTTTCAGACTACAAAACAACAAAAAAATCCTAAAAAATACAACAGAATTTCTACCTATGAATTACATCTCCCCTAAGAAGCTCTAGTTTTATGGTTATGAAAACCAGGGTTTGAATCTATTCTGACAAGATCCTGATATATGGTCACAGTGTGGGCACATAGTAAATGCTCAGTGTCTATAATGTCATTGAATCATCAGCTAGGACCACTTCCTTTCATTGAAAGACATCTACTGGTAATGTCCTGTTAAATTGCAGATAAAGCGTTCAGCAGGACATTGAATCTACAGCGGGAGGTGATGCTAACTACTGGTATGGTTTCTGTGTTCTTCCAAGTTCACAGAAAACCGATCAGGTGTCATCCTGGTTTTATAAGTCATAACTACTACAGAGTTGCTTGCATATCTCAGAGGCAGACCAAAGCCTGGATCACAGAGGCACCCCAGTGACCGGGCACCTGTGGCTGAGGGCAGAGCTGGCTTCGGGATGATGTATGGCTCAAGGCAGTCAAGACCTGCTTCCCCATCTTTACTCAGGGCTGACCCCTCTCTGAATCCTGCGACTCTTACTGATGGTTGGGCTGCTGCTATATGACCTTCATAATAGAAAGGCAAGTCTTAGACTCAGGAAGAGGGGCTTCTTATTCCCATATCCAAATGACTGTCTACAGAAGCCTCAAAGACCTCGGGCTGCCACCGAGGTGAAATGGGTGAGATTTCAACAATAGAAATAAGCAGTATAAGAGGATCAATTTCTCGTATCACTGAGCCCTGCTCTGGGTAGAGAAGGGCACAGGTATGTGTTTAGAAGCTCTTTGCTCCTGGGGGAAGATGTTCAGCTCCAAACACTCTGCAAATGCTGACACAGCATGCAAGCTATGCATTTTCTTTCCACCATCTGTTTTAACAAACTCTTACCAGGTGGCAAATTCTTCTCCTCTGCTCTCAACAACAGGATTCAGGACACAGAACACCTGTTCTAGAAATGCACTGGGTAGCTGGAGGTTGGCAGGCTCATGGCTACATGTGAGGAGGGGAGCCTACGGCCTTGGCAGCCATTGGCTCCAGTCCTGCCCTTGGCTCAAGTCCATGCCCCCAGCTAGTAGGATTGATCTATGGGCATAAATCTGAAGGTTCTTGCTGGCAGAGGAGAGGTTATCATGTCCAAGGCCATTGCTGTGTTCTGCTGCTAGCCAATAGCAAATGTCTTGGGCACTGGATAGATTTCTAGGGGTGTGCAAATGGGCATGATGCTCTTCACCCTTAAGTGATTTCAGGAAAGTAGGTTTCTAACATGATAGAATGGAGTAGAAGTAGAAATTAGTGAATGTCTTTTGTACAATGTCACTTATCTACGCAAAGTCACTTTAAGTAGGTGGCAATAACACAGAGGTAGTACTGGCTGAATGTGTAGAAGCTGAAAGTCAGGGGCAACATAGTGGTGGGAATGGACGGGTGAGGCAGCAAGGGAACTGTGGGAGACTGTGTCCCACACCAAGCAGAACTGGACTCGGAAGTCGAGGACTGAAGAGGAGTCTGCAAAGGGAGGAGGGGACATCCATTCCAGAGGCGGTAGACCTCATGGGGCAGTGACAAGGAAGCTTGAAGTGAATGGAAAGAGCTCAGTCATAGTGTGGCTATAAATCTTAGAGGCACTAATGAGATACAAATTTATCATCTTCAAACCATTGGGACAAAAAAAATCACAACTCTTGCTGTCCATGTATGTATTTGTATGCCCCAACCACTGGCTCTCAACCCAGCAGATACAGAAATACAGGTCAACCTATTCATCTTTGCAACTACAGAAAATAACTTTACATGCTGCTTAAAATTTGTTTTCTTATCAGTATGTTGCAAAAGTAAAGCACTAATCTAAACATTATAAAGAACTATTACAAAGAAGAAATTCTGTACATTCTTTATTCCTTATAGCTGTATAGGTCAGAAGTCAAGATGAAAATAAGTTAGAAAAAGATAAAATTTACTCTACCTGATGAAGGAAACAATTATGGCATTATGAATATTAGATCCTACAAGGATAGTGGACAGTAGGTACCTAACAGAATTTAGAGGATATTGAAAAGATGCTTGCTGAATGAATGATTGAATGTTCTAATTTAGGGGCTTATGAAATGCACTTCTTGGAAGGAAGCATGGGTTTTATAAAGCACACAATTCTTTCTGTACTACAGTGAAGTTCTAACTGTGTGTTTGTGTTTGTGTTTGTGCATGTGTGTGTAGAAGTGTGCATGAATGTGTGTGAGAAATTAAATGTGCCATGTGTGAAATAGTGTGCAAGCATTTCCAAGTGAGTGTGTAAATGTCTGAGCCTTCAAGTGTTTGTTAGTATGTGAATGTGTGAGTGCTAAAATGTGTGTGTGAATCTGTTATTATTACTGTGTGCAATCAAAAAGCATGTAAGTGCAAAAGTGTGTAAATAATGTGTGAAATGGGTATGTAAAATTGTCTGTGTACCCATTTGATAATAGGTGTGCAAGCATGAGCATGTACATGCTTGTAAGAATGTATACTCATGTGTGCAAAGTGTATGCAAAGTTGCGGGTGTGTAAATGTGCCTGTGAATGTAAAAGTGAACATATAAATATATGTAAGTGAAACCTCGTGATGTGCAATTTATTATGCAAGTTTGAACAAATGTGCAAATGTATATGTGAGTTTTTAAGTGTGCAAGTGTGTTATATTGGGAAGGTGAAAATGAGCATGTGACTGTGATCATGAGAAAGGGCATGCAAGTTCGCAAATATGAGAGTATGCAAGAGTACATTGCAAGGCTGTTAACATGTGACTAAACCACACATGTGTGCGAGAGCATCTGAGTGCATTCATGGGTGCAGCCTTGGGTTTGCAAGTGAGCATGAAAAGTGTGTAAGAAAATATGTAAGTGTTTAGGTGTACAAATAGTCATAGAAGTGTGTGTGGCAGGTGTGCAAAATTGCATAGATATGCAAACCATTGGTTAGTTGAGCATGTGACTGAGTGTGAAAGTGTGTAAATGAGTATGCAATAATTGTAACTGTGCATGAATGTGTCCAACCATGGGTATTGACATTAGTATAAAAGTGTAAGTGTGTGTGTCTTTGTGGGTAATAAGTGTGAATGTTCAAATACTAAAATGTGTGAATATGATTGAGTGAGTGCAACTAAATGAGCATGATGGTGTGTAAATAAATGTGTGTATGTATGTAATGAAAATGCAAAATTCTGTGTGTATCCATTTGATGAGTGTGTAAGCCTGAGTATGTATGTATGTGCTTTTGAGGGTGTCTGTAAAAGTTGAATGTACACAAGTGTGTAAGTGTGCAACCCCATGACTGTATAAGTGACTAAGTGTGAGCACATGTGTAAATATGAGTGAGTGTGCAAAAGTGTGTTGACACGAGTATGTTCAAACAAGTGTGCAATTTTAAGCAAACATGTAAATGTGTATCGAGTTTGTAAGGACAAGTGTGCAAAGGTGCAATGTGTTTTGTGCAAGTGTGAGTGAGCTACTGTGTAAGTGTATGAGTGTGCAAAATTTAAGTGGGCAATTTTGTAAATGTGTTCCTGTGTGTAAATGTATGGATGATTCAAAAGTGTGTAATTGTAACCATAGGAATGAATATGTGTAAGTGTGTAAGCATGCATGTGAGTGAATATGTGACTGTATCATAAGTGTGCAAAATCTTATAAGCACAAGTGTATAAATGTTGTTGTGCAAGTAAGAAATTTTTAAGTGTGTAAATAAGTGTGTGAACAAGCATGTGAGTTAGTGTGCTAGCAGTATTTGAGTGGGTAAATGTGTGAGTGTGATTTATTCAAGGCTACATAGAAAGCTGTGGGAAAATTTGTACTAATATGGAGACACATGTACAGATGACCTTATCAGTGATTTAGTTTGGATTTCTAAAAAGAATCCTTTATTAAAGTAAGAAAAGAAAAAACTTTAAAAAGGAGTACCATTTCTAGAATTTCTACCTATTTATTTGTGTCTATATACTCAGATGAGGTTAATTTTAAATACTGGCTTTTTTGCACTCATGATATTCCATTGACTATCATTCCTGACAACCTTAGCATATCTACAGGGGGAATGAGTATCACATAATCTTCCAGGGAAAGACCAAATTCCATGCACTGTGATGCAATGATGCTTTCATTTAATAATGTTCTAGAATTACATTTTCCTCCCCCAAATTACCATCCTTATGTGAAATTCATTTCTTTTCTCATCATGACAGTTTCCAAAAATGGTTTAAATATCTAACGTTCTGCTTTAAGGAAAGTGATTTTTGATGTTTATTTGTTATGACAGCAAAACTTCTGTGAAAGAGTTCCTATGTATGGCTTGCTTTGTGCATTTCATAAGCTCAAAGAAAAAAAATAATTTTTCATTGGATATGTAGAAGATTCATATCCAAATTACTAGGAGATGAGTGACAACAAAGTGGCCAATAGAAAGTGTACTAGAAAACCTCAATTAAAAGTCATCATAACAAAGCAAAAAATGGACAAGGCAATGCTCATTAAAGGCTTATTGAAAAGCTATGGACAGAGTTTGTGGCAGAAAACTGAAATTTCTTTCCTGCATGCATTAATGACTCATTCTGCTTAACAAGAGGAGCACTAGGAAAGGGTAAGAGTCTCTTCTGTGACCAATAAAAATTAATAGAATTCACAGAGAACAATGCAAAGTAATCTTGTGAAATTTTATTTTAGATATTTCTTGTTAGCTTCTGTGGTATAATGAGTCAGATGTTCCCCCATAAACTCATATCTTGAATGCTTGGTCCCCAGCTGGTGACATTTTGGGAGGTGGAGTCTTTCTGGAGGAGTGTTCCTGGGCATGGCTTTGGGATGTTATAACCAGCTCCCCTTGCCAGAACTCAGCTCATTGTCTTGCTGCTGTTTTCCACCTGCTGTGGCAGAGGTGATGTCCTACCTCTGCTAGTGCCATGCTTTCCCCTGCCATCATCAATCTTTCCCTGGAGACTGTAAGCTACAATCCACCTTTTCTTCCTGTCAGCTGCTTTTGATCAGGCATTTTGTCTCAGCAATGTGAAGGTAACTGGAACAGCTTCATTATTTTTAAAGAAATACCATGAGACAAAAGTGTGTGTGAGGATATTTGCTGCATCATATGATGGGTCATTGATAGAATAAGTCCTATCTTCATGGAACTTTTAGAGAGTAGATATTTAATGATGTTGCAGTATTATCACCTCCAAGTAGAATGGGCAACTGTGCAGGAAGGACGCAACAAACCGCTAGTTTAAGGTATGATGAAGAGAAGAGGAGGGAGGAAAGGGAGGAGAATGGGACATTTCCAGGCATGAATAAAGACAGGACACCTTGACAAGGACTGGCGTTGCTTGAGTACGAATGCAATTAAGTGAGGCATAAGTCTGCTGACAATGCATATGTGTTGGTTTGATTCAGGTGTTCCCCATAAACATAGGTGTTCTGAATGCTAGGTCCCCAGTTCATGGCAATTTGGAAATTAAAGCCTCCTGGAGGTGGTGTATTGTTGGAGGTGGGCTTATGGGAGGTATATCCAATTTCCCCTTGCCAGTGTTTGGTACATTCTCCTGCTGCTGTTGTCTACCTGATGTTGGACAGGAGGTGAAGTCCACCCTCTGCTCATTCCATCAGTTTCTCATGCCATCATGGAGCGTCCCATAGAGTTTGTAAGCCAAATAAACCCTTTCCTACACAAGCTGCTGTTGGTTGGGTGTTTGTGCAGCAACTCAAAACTGACTGCAATGGCATATGTGTGCACACTCATCTGTGTTTGCATACACACATATGCATTGCATGAACAGAGGGGAAGAGTGGAACTGAAGTGAAAGAACAGTGAGTTCTGAAAGTTTTGCTCAGGAATAAGAACTTTCTACTGGAAGTTATTCTGAAGGATTTTGAGATAGAGAAGCCGCAGGCTAGTACTTGTGACAACATGATGGAGGATTGATAGAAGGCTGAAGGAGAGGGATAGCTAATAGGAGACCTTCCATGCAGTAATCCCCTGGTGATGATGACCTGAACAGGGCAGAGCCAGTGGTGGGTAGAAAGAGAGTGAAGAGGAGTAGGAGTTACAGGGGAACAACAGGACAGGTAGTTGATGGATATGAAGGCGGCAGAAGAGCCTAGGATGATGTTGTAATGGTTATCCTTGATAATGTACTTGACTTAGAATCATCTAGGAAATATACCTCTGGGCATGTCTGTGAAGGCAGTTGCAGAGAGATTTAAATGTGGAAGGAATACCCACCCTGAATATGGGTGGAACCATCCCACAGGCTGGAGTCATGGACTGAATAAGAAGGAGAAAGTAAGTGGATTTCAAGTTGATTTTATGGGGACTTTTTCAGACAGAATAACTACAATAGAAAAATTAAAAACAGTATCATTTCATAAAGTTCACCTGCTGAGCTAAAAGTCAATACTTTCAATTGAAATGCATGCTATGTTGGATTTAAAACTAATAAACCACATCCATTTAAGACTTGTTTAAAAAAATTTGGTAGGAGACAAAGGAAAAGAAATGGAAACATTTTTCAACTTGTGGGTTGGCTCTATCTCCATACATAAAGCTGTCCAAGCATGTTCGTGCTGCGGCCTTTGAATCAGCCCCCAGCGTCTACATGTTCTTGGGGATGTTTAACCTCAGCGCTTTACCCAAGCCCCTTCTAAGCTATGGTTGCTCCAGTGACAGTTTCACAGACTGTGAAACTGAGATACAAGAAATTATTGATAGCGCCAACTTACACACTTCTTTTGGCAGGTTCAAAAATGTCATGTAAATAAACAGGGCAGGGTGAGCCTTGGCTATACTCTCAGCCCTCAGGAGGGTGAGGGAGGAGAATCACTGCAAGACAGAGGCCAGTGTGGACTACACAGTAAGCGTCAGGCCAACCTGGGCTACAGTGACATCCTGTCAAGATAGATAGAGATGACAACGACAGGTAGGTAGGTAGATAGCTAGATAGCTAGGTAGCTCGCTACATAGATAGATGATAGATAGATAGATAGATAGATAGATAGATAGATAGAAGAAGAAAGAAAGAAAGAAAGAAAGAAAGAAAGAAAGAAAGAAAGAAAGAAAACAGGTAAATAGATGGCTGACAAGTAATAGATAGATATTATAGAATCAAACAGATAAAGGCATATTGAAGTGTCCCAAAAGCAAAGGCCAAGAGGACACAAGGGACCAAGCTTCAGTAATATTTTCTTCAGGTAAACTTTTGAGCCAGTGCAACTTCCTACCTCCTGTCGTTTACCTACGTAAGTTCACCCCTTTCATTGGAGCAAACATTCCAAGCTACAGAGAGCCACTGGGGTCTTCCACCCACCACTCTTCCTTTTCCAAGAAATGTCTCCACTTGTTTCCTTTGCTATGTCCCTTCCAAGAATGCTTTAAACATACACTCGTTAAGCTGACCTATCTCCTCCTCAAGGGCCAGTGTGCTATCCTGTAGCTGCACCCATCTGCATTCTTGAGGCATGACTGATGGAATCCCTCATGGTAGGTTGGCTTTTTTTTTCTTTTAAAACACCTTTTAAATCTGTCAGACCCCAAAGCACATTGCAGCTGCCTGAAATTTATGTCTCCCGAGTTGCAAACATGATCTTCCAAATGAACTCTCTTCATTTTTTTCAATCACTTTTTGTCTCATTTCTCTTAAAGGTCTACATAAGCAATGTGAGTAAAATCTAATATATGCTCCCCGTCTCCAAAATTTGACTGAAAACTGTAAACAATCTTTCTTCTTTAAGTAGTAGCGGCAGGCTTTGCCATTTCCCTGCCTGAGTCAATCCCTGATTGAAAAGTAAGACTCCAAAAACTTGCTTGTCCAGTTTAGAAACCAATGATGGCGTGCCCCATTCTGAGTACACTAAATCCTCGGTTGTGCACATGGGGAACAGAGAGTGGCAACCCACTCCTTCCGCCTTCTCTCTTCATAGTCCTTTATACAAGATTGGCACCTAGTTAATGAACCCATAACACAATACATTGCTGAAATCCTTTATGATGGTCCCTAAGACTGTGTATGGAAGATCCTCAGTTTTTTGAAAATTGAGCCTCCATTAGTATTACCATGGTACACATTACTGTTATACTAAGGAACAACGAAATGCAGAGAAGAAACAGGTACCTTCATAATGGCCCATATTCTAATAATGCTATTAATAGTCTAAAATGGCAACTTTTCAGAATTCCTTGCACCTGCCTTACGGATGCTAAAGGTGAACTAGGGGTGTGAATGAAATCCCCATGGCCTCAGCAGAAGCAGTGTGTTCAGGACACAGGCCAGGCACAACATAGATGGCAAGTAATTAACAGTATTTGTTTTAAGAAAAAAGGGAAAATTCTGGTCCCTACCCAAAGTTTTATTTGTTCAAATTTTAGGTATCTAGTGAAAGGTGTGTATGGACGTCATCTGAAGGTGATGCTGAAAGATTACAGTGATAGAGTTATATTAGCTCGGTTTTCTCTAAGGAAAGTTGAACTTGCAATACTTGTTTTCTTAGTTCAGGCCTCAAACAGATAATCCAGAGCATCCCACGATGACCAATTATCTAGAAATTAAAACCAACCACTCAGTCACTATAAAACCTTCTGTCTTGTTTTTCTTCTCATAACTAACAAGCAATAGCATCGACAAAAGAGTTTGTCAGGAAGAAGAGAAGCTTCTGGTTGGGGTGGGTGGAGTCACCGAGCACAGAGGACAGAGGTGGAGATGGTTGGTATATGACATGTTTGACTTTGGACAAGCCTATAGGGTGGATAGGTTTTTGACCTGGAATCAGGGATGTGTCTCTAGACTTCCTGATCAGATTTGCTAACCAAACTGCTGATATCTTCCCACCACTGAAAAAAAGTCAGCAGGCTAACTAACCCCAAGGAGGGTTGTCTTGTCATAGGAACAGAGAACGGAGCACAGAGGTGGTGAGAGGAAGCTGCTGGCTGCTCCTCAGAATCTCCTGAATCTGCAAGTAGACAAGGGCTTCCGCCAACAGCCTGTGTTCCCAAGGATACACTTACACTTTTTATCTTATGCTTTCATAAACCTTTAAACTTCCTTTGATAATGAAAGGTCAACGGTTCATACATACAATTTGATACGATTAGATTTTAGGCCTTAAATTTTTTAATCCTTGAGAATATTCAGAGAAATTTATCTTTAATATTTTATTTATTTATTTATTTATTTGTTTATTTATTTAGGAGAGAGAGAGGAAGGGGAGAGGGAGAGGATGCACCAGGACTTCTGGCTGCTGCAAATGCATTTCAGATGCAGGCACTACTCTGCATCTGGCTTTATGTGGGTATTGGGGATTCAAACTCAGCCCAGCAGACTTTGCAAGCAAGCACCTTTAACTGCTGAGCTATCTCTCCAACCCAGATAAATTTTTTGTAGCTAGCATTTAAAAATATCTATATATTTTTTAAAGTTCATATTATTTTATTTCATACTAAAAGGAAATTTAAACAACATTCCCGGTAGATGAACACAAGGATTCAAAGGAATCAATTATTGGTTTGCTCACAATGAAAACACATAAAGTTATGTTGTACTTATGTTATATATACAAGTATTTAAAAATTATGTGCCTGAACATTTTAAAATCCACATGTTAAGTCTGTATTTACTTTTGTTTTGTCCTAAACGGCATTTAGTTGTAGCTGACTCCCTCTACTGGTTAAAAATTATATTCTTTTTATAAAGGAACATTTTTCTCAAGATTTTGAGAAACACAATTTATAAAATACTGAAAAGTTAATAGCATTATCATATAACATGATTTTCATAACCAAAAAGAAATTAATATAAAAGAAAATACACCATTTCATCATAAATTAGAATATAATAAATTAAGTAAAATGCTCCACTGGTACTTACCATATGGCATACAGAGATAATATTTAAAATAAAACATTTAAAAACTAACTGTAGGGCTTATCCAAGTGTTTTATAAGTACCTTTAAAAAACATGGCTTTTAAATGAATGAAAACCCCACTTTGCAGGATATACTCAGAGATCTAAGAGAAGGGAAATGTTCCTCTGTTTTAAAAGAGGATTTTTTAAGTCTACTTACATACTTATATATCTGTTATAAACATTTAGCATTCCATATGACATTCAAAGGGTAGTATATTTGCAACAGATGATTGGTTAAGGTTACACCCTTACTCATAGTTGCTTTTAACCCTTTTGGTGGCCAAATTCCATCAGAGTTGGTGAGGGCTGGGGGAGGACTGTGTTTATTCTGCTACGTGTGAATATCCACACATTCCATAGCATTGCTACTCCCCTGACCCTTCTGGGGTAACAGGTGCATATTGAGGAGTGCACAGGTGATGTGTGTGTGTGTGTGTGTTGTGTGTGTAGCGGGGGGTGTATTCTCTTCTAAATGTTGACAGTCCAAGAGAAAAGTCTACCTTACAGATTTCAGGTAAAGGACTGTGAACATATACCAAAACTACACAAAAAGAAACAAATGTCAGTGGGCAGCAAGGTCTAAAAACCCGACAGCACAGTTACAGGAGGAGGACTCAGTTGAAAACAAAACAAAACAAAAAAAACACATAATAAAAGTGGATTGGTTAATTTATACTGAGACACTACATTTTGCAAACCTATTTTTGTAGTCTTTCAATAGCTGGTAACTTTATACAAATGATCTTTGGTCTTTACAGTAATTATGTAAAGTGAAAACACCAGTGTTATTTTATAGAGAAGGAACCTGTGAATCAGTGTGCTCCAATGACATAGGCAGAGATTACTGCTGCAAAGCAGAATCTCAACCTGAGCCCTCACCTTCCTGACTTGCAGGAACTACACTGCCATCTAAAACAGAGGGCACTTGTTGAGACTAGAGTGAGGACAAGAGCCAGCACACAGGTATTGTCTTCAAATGTGAGAGTGGCTTTATATGAAAAAATTAATAAATATAAGGTACAGAGATTTGGATTTAATTGAAGTTAAGAATCCATTTTGTCATTTTCAGACAGTGTTAACTTCTCATGGGTGGGTGGTACCGATCTGTGTAGTGCACTGGCACACCCCATGTGACTAGACCACAACCAATCATGCAGTAAACTCGCTCTCTGAACATTTATTGAAGTAATGAATGAACTGATACGGCATGGGAGGTGGTGAGTGAGCTCTACAACATACCTATTTCCTAAGCATTGTGTAGCTCTTTACTTGCCCTCTGCTGCTAGGTGAGCTCTTCAAGCCAGGAATGTTCCATCATCATCTAGTCCAAATGGCAGGATGGAACAGATGTTTCTAGATGCTAGCTCAATGCCTACAGAAATGAATCATAATGGTTCCTGAGACCTGCTATGTTACACACTGCATTTAGTAAAAAGGGAATCTTGGTCTGGAGAGATGATTCAGTGGTTAAGGTGCTTGCCTGCAAAGCCTCATGTCCTGGGTTCGAATCCCTAGTACCCACATAAAGCCAGATGCACAAGGCAGGCATGTGTCTTGAGTTTGTTTGCAGTGGCTAGAGGGGCTGATATGCCCATACATTCTCTCTCTGTCTATCTCTACTTGTAAGTAAATAAATAAAAATATAAAAAAAGAAAATCTTGCCTTACAATATACACATGGCCTCATTTTTTTATGTGTGATAAAAGAGCTAATACCTAAGATCATTTCACAAGTATAGCTGAGCCCTAAGATTTTGACCTCTTGGTCCAGACACACAAGTCGCAATAATCTAGGGCTCAGAAATGACAGCATCACCAACTAAAGACAGTGCTGGTTGCACAGTGCAGAATATTAATTCTGAGCAGCGAGAACTAGATAAACATGTCTCTAAAGTGAGAAGAAGCCAAATAAACCCTATACATGTATTAGAGGTATGTAACAGTTAAGATGCAGGTGTTTCATGGGTACAAGTTTCTTATTTTTGGTATAAAATACTTACTTTAGAATAGTTTCAGATTTATAAAAATAATATATATAGTACTAGTAATTTCAATATTATCCACACCCAGTTTTTTACTATCTCTCTTTCTCTCTCTCTCTCTCTCTCTCTCTCTCTATATATATATATATATATATATATATATATATATATGTATATATTAACAAGATGTTTTGTATGGAAACATGGTACCCTGTTTCCCTTTGTCTCTGTCCCCATTCCATTGGGGATTCTCCTCAGTGGGGTACTGTAACTATTTTTAAAAATTTATTCATTTGAGACGGAGAGAAAGAGAAAGAGGGAGGGACACACACACACACACACACACACACACACACACAAACACGAGAGAGAGAGAGAGAGAGAGAGAGAGAGAGAAAGAAAGAAAGAAAGGGTACACCAGGCCTTCCTGTCACTGTAAACAAACTCCAGACATACACCCCACACCATTTTGTGCATCTGGCTTTACTTGGGTACTGGGGAACTTAACCTGGGCCATTAGGGTTTGCAACTAAATGCCTTTACCACTGAGCTGTGTCTCCAGCATATTTTCATTTACTAACATAATTACATGGCAAATTTGTCAGAACTAATGAATTAACAGAACTTCATGCATTCCACATTTCTTAGCTTTCACTTCAGATCCTTTGTGCTCCAGGATCCCATCCAGGTGGCACATTACATTTAGTTTTCATGTCTCCTTAGGGTCCTCTCTGGGGGTTATTTCTCACTTTCCTTGGTGTTGAAGGTCTTGTGGGTTTTGAGAAGTACTGGTCAAGTCCTTAGTTGGGATTTGTCTGATGCTGTTCTTATGACTAGACTGGGACCATATGTTACTGGAAGGACCAGAGAGAAGTGCCAATTTCTATCACACAACATCCAGCAATAGAGATGCAAACCTGACCCACCATGGCTGTCAGCTGGCTGAGGTGGTGCTTGCCAGGCCCCTGTGAGGTAAACTTCCTGCCCCTTTCCATGCTGTGGCCTTTGCAAAGAAGTCATTATGTATAGACCACTTCTGACAAGTGAGGCTTCATATTCCATCTCTCTATTAAAACAACAACAACAACAAAAAAAAAAATCCCAGAAATTTTCTGTATTAGGAAAGAGGAACCAAGATTTATAAAGGGGTTACTAAATAAATTAAACCATATATGAATAGAATACATAAAAAATTAAAAATCATATTATTGAGGGACTGGAGAAATGGCTTAGCGGTTATGGCATTTGCCTGAGAAGCCTAAGGACCCAGGTTCGATTCCCCAGGACCCATGTAAGCCAGATACACGATGGGGCACATGTGTCTGGAGTTAGTATGCAGTGGCTAGAGGCCCTGGCGTGCCCATTACCTCTTTCTCTCTATCTGTCTTTCTCTCTCATAAATAAATAAATAAAATGTTTTTAAAAATCATATTATTGAAGTATAATTAATGTTTTAAGAAATAGTCCCAAAATATTAAGTGGAAAAGCAATAACAATTATGTTTCCAAATTTAAAAATACATGAATAAATTAATGCATCAATAAATTATTAAATACATAAGATTTGACATATATATGTATATATATATATATATATATATATATATATATATATATATATCTCCAACTTATAAACTAAAAAATCAGAGCATACAACATTATACCCTAAGAGAGAAAAATAGTTTGATGGATAAACAAAATGTTCCCTGCCCTTATAAGCTAGTGGTGGGAATACTAAAATAATAGTCTATTAAAAAATAAGTGAAGCTTTATTGTGCAAGGCATTTTTATCTGATATTTGTTTTATGATTTTCCTTTTCAATGAAAACAAGTATGTCTGTCATTATTCTCCACCTCTTGCAAATATGTTTTATTCTCAAGTCAAGTTAATATTTATTTGCTAGTACATTGAATATGGTATTTCTAAACTCAATGGATTTGTTTCAAAACTATATATTAACTTTCTCATATTTCATAAACAATATGTAGAGAAGTCAAAGCCCTTCCTCTGAGAATTTACTGCTGCCATGACCCCTGCGTTAATGACCTTAAATACAAAGAAGAAATTCAACCTACTCCCCCTGTCATGCACTCTGCGAGGCCTTTATGATTAAAGAGAATTTTAACATAAATAATGCATGATCAATAATGTAGTATACCAAATTGCATTTAAAATATTCATGCAGTTCTTCTTAAAAAATAAAACTACAAATTGCAATTCTGACTATGGCTTATGAAAGGAAAGGAAAACAATATATGAATGAAGCTGATTATCTCTGAAATAAATTTATAGAAGGATCGTCCACAGGCTTCTTTCTTGATCGCTACCACATAGTTTATGACAGGAGCACAAAGCACGGAGTTTCTGAAAATATTAGAAAATAAGCCATGCTGGGCTCAGATATGGTAAATTTGTCTTCAAGCAATCTGTTGTGTCTGTATAGAAGATAACTTTTCCTTCATTCTTCAAATGCAGTTGTATAATTTACTAGCTCAGTAAAATAGCTTCTGGTATTGATTTAGACCTCAGATGGATAACCTGATTTAGAATTTGCTCATATCTCTGTTTTAAGGAAAAGAATTACCAAAATGTTTGGTTTCAAGTACAATGAATAGCAAAGCAATGATTCCACAGGATTTTAATAAAGGATATTCCTTTTTTATTAAATAATTTATTTACTTATTTATTTAATTATTTCTTAGTTTGAGAGAGACAGAAAGAGGCAGATACATATACAGAGCTAATGGATGTGCTGGGACATTTAGCCACTGCAAATGAACTCTAGACTCATGTACCACCTTGTACATCTGGCTTACAGGGTACTGGGGGAAATCAAGCCTGTGTCCTTAGGCTTTGCAGGCAAGTGTCTTAACTGCTGAGCCCTCCTCCAGCCCCATAAAGGGTATTTCTAGAAATATCTTTAAAAAATCAAAAAATAATGGATTCAAAATTGATCTATCTCACTTGTCATTAACAAATCATGTCTTATAAATATAATAATTTCATGTTAACTTTAAAGATAGCTGATAACTTATGAGAATAATTAAAGCATCACGAAAGTATCCTAAGCATCGTACATTTTATTGCACCATAGATCAACAAATAGTTTTGACATCAAGAAAATTAAATTTTCCCTAAGCCTTGTCATGTATCAATAGAGCAAAATACATTGGCCCTACACATTAAAAAGCCCAAAATATAGTAGATATAACAAACATTAATTTTTAACTTTGAGATTTCTTTAAGAAAATAATTGAGTACATACTGATCTAAATATTAGTAATTTAAATTTTTTTGTTTATTTTTATTTATTTATTTGATCCAAGCAGTTTTTTTTTTTTCTTTCTTTTTTCTTTTCGAGGTAGGGTCTCACTGTAGCTCAGGCTGACCTGGAATTCAGTCTGTAGTCTCAGGGTAGCCTTGAACTCACAGCAATCCTCCTACCTCTGCCTCCCAAGTGCTGGGACTAAAGGTGTGCACCACCACGCCCGGCCCTATTTGAGAGCGACAGAGAGAGAAAGAAGCAGATAGAGACAGAGAGAGAATGGGCGTGCCAGGGCCTCCAGCCACTGCAAACAAACTCCAGACGCATATGCCCCCTTGTGCACCTGGCTAACGTGGGTCCTGGGTAATTAAGCCTTGAACAAGGATCCTCAGGCTTCACAGGCAAGCGCTTAATGGCTAAGCCATCTCTCCAGCCCAATATTGGTAAATTTTTATGTCATAAACTAAAAGAGCTACAAATCCAAGGCTAGGAGGGCAGAGTCATGGATAACCTAAAACTCACCTATTTAAAGTGTCCCTTTGGAGCTCAGAAAAGGCCAGCTGGAGACTGTATGATACTTTGAATGTATATCCTCCATAGACTCAGTGTCAAATTAAACTTGTAAATTGGGTCTCCAGCCACCTGGCTGGAGGAGATATCACTGGGGTTGGATCCTAGGGTTCAGCCCAAAGGTGTATTTGTGGGTGGATCTGAATTCCAGCCTAAAGGTATGCCGAGAGAGATGAGCTCTGTCAGGGTTCCTACTACTTGCTACTTTTTGGTGTTTGTTGGCTGGAGGTTTCTCTCTGCTTAGATTAATGAATGGGAGTCAGTTGCTTCTGTCAGAGATGGAACTTCACCTAGATCTGTAAGTTTGAAATAAATCCCTTCCTCCCCTAAACTGTACCTGGTTCAGATGTTCATCCCAGCAACATGGAACTGATGAATACAAACTGCTACAGTAGGCTCTACATGAGGAGGCATGGCTAATAAAATGTCTACACTGTATTGGAGAACACCAAACAGTTATTAAGCTGCATGAACACTCATAGATCATAAGTGGGTAAATCAAATCTGGAACATTTAGTGGATCAAAAAGCAACTCAATTTTTTTTAAGAAATCATATTATTTTCCAAGTAAATACTCATGCAAAGCTACTTCATCAGTGAAAAATTAACTAAGTTTAGCTACCCAAGAACTATAGTTTACTTTTATTTTTATTAGTTATAAGTTTTGTTTACAAAGTGACTTTTAAAAATTAGGTTATTTTAAAACTTTAATATTTAATACGATCCTATACATTTGTTGCTCAATAAACAGTGAAATGTATTGGTCCACACAGTCTGATTTTTGACCACAGTTAATATATTTTTTAAAAAATGTCTTTTGTTTTTTTTTAAAAAAATATTTAATTAATTTATTTATTTGAGAGAGAGAGGGAGAAAGAGTAGGTGTGTCAGGGCCTCTAACCACTGAAAACAAACTCCAGATGCATGTGCCACCTTGTGCATCTGGCTTACAGGGTACTGGGGGATTGTACTTTGGTCCTTACACTCCACAGACAACTGCCTTAACTGCTAAGCCATCTCTCAAGCCCTCAACGATTAATACTTGTATGTCTTAAGTTTAAACTTGGAAGGCAGCTAGGCTTACCACCACACCACCAACATTTATATTTAAACTTGAAATACACAAGTAGAAAGACGTTTCATGGAGGCTCATCTCCCCACACAAGCTATGTCTCAGTGGGTAAAGTGCTTGCTGCATAACATGAGGACCTGAGTTCAGATCCCCAGCACATACCCAAATGCTAAATGTGGTGCTGTGTTCCTATATTACCCGTGCTAGGATGCTAGGGAATGGAAAGAGGAAGAGCCCTAAGACTTGCTGTCTAGTTACACTTAGTCAAATGATTGAGTCTCAGGTTCAGTGAGAGAGCCTGTTTCAAAAAATGCCAAAGTGATAGAGTGATTGATAAAGAGATTAACCTCTGCCTTTCACACATATGGACACACATACATGTACATGCCCACTGCACACATGAGAAAAAAGATATTATATATCAATTACACATATAAATTATATTTTCATGATTACTGAGATATGTAAAAATAAAGTTAATATGCAAAATCATTACTTGATGAACTATGGAGAGTAATAAATCTAATAATGTGTTCATGCCTGAAGATATACAGACTTGAGGTCAAATTCCAGCTTCACCCCCGCTGCTACCTGACTGGGGAGAACCACTCTCGTGTAAAACCACAGTTCTGCCAAGTGGTGTGATAGCGTGAGTACTGCTTGTCATGTGCTCAGAACAGGCTCTAAAACTCTAGCACGTGTCACTATGTACCAAATGTGCTCTGCTTGTCTGTCCTCACCTCTGGATGCATGGTTAGTCATTTAAGGTCAACAACTACGTTTTTTTTTTATATCTTGTATTCCAGTGGTTATATCAGCAGATTATTGAGTTGGGAACAAATGATGTATAAGCCATGATTTATGAACAGTGCTTATTCGCAAAGTTTAGAGTACTTTCATAGACCACTCCTCAGCTTTATTATAAGCTTTTAAGACAGAAAAAAAACCTTTTCCTATGCTAAAATTGCCTACCATCCTTCCACCAAAAGCTTCCTTCATTAATTTGTCATGTGACAGTGAATTCTAGCTTTTCAAACTAGTATGGGGCAGTAGTAAACTCATCTAAAAGCCTAAGAAGTAACTGACTAAGAAAAAGAATAGGCATTATCTCTTCATTGCAGTGATTATTGGCCATTTACCTCATTCCTCAGCATACATTTATTGATCATTTAACTTGTGGCAGGAAGGGTGAAAGGTATGGAAAACAATGATAAATAAAGCAAGATATCTAATCACAGAATTTAAAATTCAAGAATGACGGCACTAAGATAGACTGTGGTCTGTCTTGGAGTCACCCAGTAATCATGGCTTCACGCTCAGAACAGTGGAGCTAGAATCTCCAGCAACAGGAATTTCTAGGTGAAAAGTTTGTCTCCTGAAAGTCACACTCATCACCACTGCCCACACAGGGCTATTTGAAATTTGCCAATCGACCATCACATTCCCTGCTCACTTTTCACAATGCTCTAGTGTTCCCTTTTCTGGAAACTTCCTGACCATTCCTTCCCTCTCCTGGGATTAATTCCTTCCTTCTAAAACTCTCTTTCCTTTGGACCTGTCTCTGTCAATGACAAGTGTTGTTATGTCATTTATTCATTTACCTATCTTGTTGTGTTAGATTTTGTGTTGCTGTGACAAAATATGGCACACAAATGACTATAGGATACAAAGATTTATTATATTTCAAGAGTTCCAGTCTATGTTTCTTGGTTCTGTTGATTCTGTGCTCATGTTCAGACAAAATATCAAGGTTTCATGAACATATGACAGAGACAAGAGAATGCAGAAAGGGCCCAGGACAAGACATCCTCAGTGACCTACTTCTTCCAATTGATACCATCTCCTAGTTTTCCCACCTACCCAAAATGTAATGTATTCTATTTCCATCAAGGGACTAATCTTTTGATCACAGCACACAAGATCCAATCACTTCCCAAAAGCCAACCAGCTGACAACCAAGTGCAATCCTCCAGTACATGTCTATGGAAACCATAACACTTTGAAGAGACTATCCCTTCTCAGGTACCTAGCACCAAGACTGTATGCAGTGGATGGTCAGGAAATGTTTACTAAATTATAAATCAAAAGTTAAAATAGTTCCCAGACATAAATGTTTGGGGATTTCCTTAGGCAGATATAGGCAAAGTGGAAACCTCATTTAAATTCACCCTATTCTGCATTCAGAGACCCAACACAGTCCAATACTATACATTGCAGTGATATTTGTTCAAAAAAACACAGAATTTTATTATAGTAAAATTTCCTACCAGTTGTCTTAGTTATAATTTTTAAGTTCACTGGTTGGTATTCTAACCCCATATGAAACATGATATATGCTTCCCTTTTTAAATCCACTCATTAGCTCAGTTTGGTATGATTTAAACCTAATGAGCACTTTTTTAAGAAAATAAAATGAGAATCTAATTCATAATTTAAACATTTGGTATACTCAGAATGCAAAATATTTGAAGAAAAGTTTTTTCACACTACATTTTAAGAAGTGGTAGTTTAACTCACAGCATTGAGGAGTTTAGAAGAGAAATATAAAAACCTGAAAGATTGATGAATACATCCCATAATCTCAAATTCTCTGTAACTCTCATATACTTCCTAAAAGAGGACCAGCCCTTGCACACACCTACCACTAGTCCACCCAAGATTCTACACATGGAAGTCAACAAGCATCTTACGTGACTCCCTCTTCTTGCCTATGCCCATGTCCACCATTTTGGTGCTGATCTTCATGCCTGCCTCTCCTATTTCTTCCTCACCTACACTAATGTTCTTCTTAACTTCACAGCTCAAAAGTTCTCAATGATTTTTTTTAATGTAGTCTTCACTGGAGGGAATACATCCCTGATACTGACAACCTACAACATGGGTAGTCATGAGCCCGAGGGGTGTAACGTCTGCTGCTGTCTGGCTAAATGTATATACTATGCTCATCAAACTGCCCAGTAAGCACTTCTCTTAATATTCATACCCATATATTAATGCTACTCTCACTTTTGGTTAGTGAACCTTCTCTTTTTAGATGGTGGTGACCTTGGGATGACTCAGAAGGCATCATGGTGCTGAGAAGTGACAGAGGAGTGCTAAGTACTGCAATATCTCTATCACACCTTCCAAGGTTCAGGGTCCATTGCAGAGGAGGTGGTGGAAAGAGTGTAAGAGCCAATGGAGGTGTAGGACTCCTTACAATGTGCTCCTCCAGACACAATGGACTCACAGTGCCTGACACTATCTACACAAGACCATCATAATAGGAGGAAAAGATCATGACATCAAAATAAAAGAGAGGCTGATTGAGAGGGGGAGGGAATATGATGGAGAGTAGAGTTTCAAAGGGGAAAGTGGGAGGGGGAGGGAATTACCATGGGATATTGTTTACAATCATGGAAGTTGTCAATAAAAAAAAAGTAGTCTTCAGTTAGGTACATAGATTGTTCATTTTCTCTATGTCAAGCTAACTTTGTATTTGGCCCTAACCCTCCATACAGTATTTGTTGTTTTACTTGGAATTCAGGGAACTTTTATGATCTCACTCTTTCTCAGATAGTGCTCCTGCTGCCACTATCCCTGGGACCCTATCCTTACTTAATGAGCTGAACATTAGAGCTGACCTTATACACAGTTCTACAATCTCCTAATTCTAGAGTGATTGGTATATGTGCTTCTGTTCTTTTCGTCTTTGTTACCCCCACGTTAATAGCATTGCCTGGCATAAGGAAGATAATAAATGAATACAGGCTGGATATGGGAATATGTACTTGACCTGTGCAGAGTTGGGACAGAAAAGTATGCAAACATTAAAATAGGTCATAAGTGGGCATACAGCCACATGACGAATAAGATCTGGATGAATATACAGGAATCGAAGCTACCTCCATCATCCCTGTCTCTTCTTTCTCCTTTACTTATGAAGCCTTGGGAATCAACACTTAAAAAGTTCCCTGGGGGGAAGCTAATAATAAGCCAAGTTGAATACTATATGTCCAATTTCCTCTCAAAAGGCATTCCTCAAAGAGGAGGCATGAGTAAAATCCCTATGTGCGTAGAAGAGAGAATGCGTTAAAATCTAGAGCCTCTCTGGCTCTTTACACATCTATAGTAATGGAATCAGGCCTAGAAGGTGTTAAAGACTGAGCAGTGCAGGTGGAATGTCTAAATTTCACCTCCTCCAAGTACTTCTAAATTTCACCTCCTCCAAGTACTTCTATTGATGTCATCATGCATCCCATCTCCCAAACCCTTGAGATGGAAAACAGGCTTGTCCACAGTATCCTGGTTCAGTTGTATAAGGAATCTTCCCTCCTTATGCTTTTCATAGTCTCAGAAGGAAATTAATCAAATTACAAGGGTGTGAATACCATTTACATACTCTACTTTTATGACAGAATCAGTTTTAAGTTCCCCAAACTCTAAGCATAAATGATTTTTAGAAATATAATTTATTCTTATATTGGAAATGGTCTCTGTTACCCTAGAAAGAAAAGTCCAGTAAGTTACAGGTCATAAGTATTTATGACAGACTGCTCAGATTTCTAGACAACTCATGACAGAAAATGATTTTTTCTTAAATTTT
The DNA here is from genome assembly GCA_036346955.1 of Dipus sagitta. Lineage (NCBI taxonomy): Eukaryota > Metazoa > Chordata > Mammalia > Rodentia > Dipodidae > Dipus > Dipus sagitta. The sequence goes on from CM070777.1 coordinate 119,875,112, forward strand.
GTAGGCAGAGGGCAGTATGTACAAGACAACTATGTAAGCAAAAGTCTGTGCCAGTTTTACAGAAAATATTTTACTTAAGACAATTTTATGTAATGATTCTTTTCAACCTCTTTGGAGGCTTAGTAATTTATAGTGGCTTGGGAATTTTCTTTTTTATATTTTGCAAAAAAACAATTCCAAGTTCACTACACAGCTCAGGGAGACATTGCTTTATTTCAAAAAATGTATGTCTCTGATGTCACCGTGGCTTTGGAAAGGGTCCACACACAGATGTGATGGCAAGCATAGTGCCAGAAAACTCAGTTGTTAAAAATGATAACTGATCTTGTCATACTTTGCCATTATGCAAATGCAAGGAATGTGTTGCCAAAGTGATTCATATTAGTGCAGTCGACAGAGAACTGAAAACCTAATCTTCAGCAGATCATTTTAAAATAAACTGTTTATGGCTGACCATGCCTTAAAATGGTGAGGCATTCTGATCTTTCTGTTAAAAAACAAAACAAAACAGTAAATGAAACTGTACCAAAGCCAGTACAAATAACTGACAAAATTAAATTAGTGGAGTTTAAAAGATATTGATTTAAATTCTTGGGTGTTCTAAAAGTAGCCTCCCGTTTTTTGTGTTTTGGTTGATGTAGCTGTTGTGGGTTTAGAAGGTAACGAATTAGGAGTTCTCTGTGTAGGACTTGATGGGTAGGCAGAATGCCTTGTTTCCAGAGACAGTGTGTTTTTAGATGTAGGAGTACTGAGGAAATCGGAGCAACATGGTTCCTCACAATAGTGTTTTTGGAGATCTTCACCTGACACCATACTTTTGTGATCACTAATCCTCTCACTTGTTTATAGCTGTATACTCTTCCCACTACTGTTCCCACAATGGCTAGCAGTCTTCCCAGCCTACAGTGACATAAGCAATTAATGCACAAGAATCCTTACCACCCTTAATGTCTACCGATCCTGAGTCATCCTGCATTACCATCACTGGAGAAATAAGAAAAGGAAGCTTCTGGTAAGGAAATTAGCAATGTATTTTTTTTTCTTTTTCTAGTTTGTTGAGCCTAAGAGTACAATCTAACTATATCATTTTATAGACAGACAGAGAACATGCCAACATGGTTAATATTCAGGGTTTTATTTCTAACAGAGGGTTGTAGTAATTAGGACTAAAGTTAAAATTATCTTAAACTACTTTTCTAAAATATACTGTAATGCTTCCAACAATAGGCTTCTTGATGAATGTTTTGGAAATAGTACCATAAACAAAGAAAAGTGCATCTCCTTCCTGTAGACACTCTCATTTGTGCTCTTTCTGGTTCTATGGGAAGGATGATATACAAACAAATTTTTTATCTTTTCTCACAGAGTACATTTGGGATCCATAAATCTGTAGAAAAAATTGCACACACCCTTATAGAGGCAAAAGATAGCCATATAATTTATAACCTAATTAGAAAAAAATTCAGAATGAAAGGAGGTACCACTAACACTTATTACTGGAAAACAATCGTGCTGTGACTCTTGGATGAGATTATGGTCTCAACATAGAAAAGTAAAACAAAACCAAATGCTAGGAGAGCTAAAGACAACAGAGTGAAAGTCATAACACTGATTTCTAAACATGAAGGCTATAATATATAAGATGAATGGATATTATATTTTGTTGCTCTAAAGGGCTATAAGGATTAGAAGAAATTAAATGAGTGAGACTTTTTACACAATGGAAACAGAAACTTCCTAGCAAATAGATCCATTCAAAATCAGAATGGTTTCATTGGGAAAAAGTTAGCTATCCCATCTCTCCCAGAAGCAGAAGCTACCCCATAAAAGACACAATATGGAGTCAGTGATTTCTAGAAATCAATTAACATTTTTTGTGATTCACTGATGTATCTAATGGGAACTTGTGTCAGAATACCAAGACACTGTCACATTTCTGCTTAACAAAACATTATTATTTTAAGGGAGAAAACAAAATACCATATCATATAATACAAAATTTTCTATTCACCATTTGATCATCCAACAATGAAGCATCAACAAACTTAAGTCACTGACGGGCATGTAAGTTGAACTCAGAGAACACTTTCCAAGAGGCCTTAGTCTCAGGAGGTGTTTTTGAATCTATGTAAAAATGATTGCTCTGAATACACTCAGATGTAATGATGTAAGAAAGAAAAATGGTCAGACTTAGGAAGATTCAGTAAATAAAAGATGAAGAGTGCAAGGAATCTTGGAGGTCATTTGAGTATAGTTTCTTCCCTTAAAGGACTGGGCCTCTGGATTAAAAGGTCTTTCTAAACACCATACCATAACTTAGGTATAAGGTTGAAATCTAACTTTATGACTTGGAGTGGAACAGGCACAGAAACTCAAGGTTATTTACTTATTCTCACATAGGAAATACAAATTGGAATGAATTTTTAGGAATTGTAAATGCTGGGTCAGCTAAAGTCATCAAAGTAGCTTCTAGGATACTTCTCTAACCTTTATAGTTCTTGGAACAGAAAACTCAAGTTATCAAAATGATGGTAATCTTTATGATAATATAATGATAATCACTAATACTGAATGCTTTTTAAAAAAATATTTTATTTATTTATTTATTTGAGAGAGAGGGGGGAGGAAGAGGCAGATAGAGAGAAAGAGAGAATGGGCACACCAGGGCCTTCAGCCACTGCAAATGAACTCCAGATGCATGTGCCCCTTGTGCATCTGGCTTACATGGGCCCTGGGGAATCAAACCAGGGTCCCGAGGCTTCACAGGCAAATGCCTTAACCATTAAGCCATTTCCCCAGCCCCTGAATGCTTTTTTTTTAAATGATATCATGTAGTAATATAAAGATGTAGTAATATAAAAAAAAACAATGATTTCTGTTTACAGGTCAGAGAATGAATGATCTGAGCAAGACCAAACAGTTCCAATGGGAAGCACTGCTGCTTTAATGCCCATCATGAAATTTGAAAGCATTGTGCTTGACAGTCCCTATATAAAGTTCTGTTTTGCTCAAGATATTTCTGATATTTTGTGATATTGAAGCTCTTTCATAGAAAAGAATAAAGATAACAATAAGAAAATAGAAACAGAAAACCCTACACCAGTGGTGCCACTTGTTCTCAATCCCTTATTTGCCCTAAAGCTAGTCTCTGGAGCAACAAGATTCAGAGTGTGAACACCGAGTTTAGCAAACCCACATCTGGCTCATCATGGAGTTTTCAGAGACTCTATGAAAAATCCCAATAACAAAATAACAAGTTGTATATATTCAAAACAATCTCAGAAATAGTTTAACAAGAAGTAGGAGATGCATAAAATTAAAAATTCAGATAGTGTTAGGGTCATTTTGTAAACACATATCTGATGAATAAAACACAGTAGTTGAATGGTTTTCTTCTAATCAGGTCAATATAAAACTACTTTTCTTTCTTTTGGGGTAGATTATAGGTGAATTACAGATTAAATAGCAAAGTGGTAGGCAAAATGATATTAGGAAATAAAACTCAGTAAGATACAAAAATGGTGTTTTGTTGAAATGATAGGTTAGGAAAAAAATCATGTCCATGATATTATAACACCTTGACGCCTTCCAGTCCAAAGTAGGAGTTGGAGAGTTGAACCAGTCTACAATTATATTTAGGAGACTCTGGGAATTCACACTTAGGTAGTGTGAGATGGTTTGCATGTAGTTCTGCTAAGTTGGAAGTCGGTTCTAGAAAGCTAGTTCTGGCCCTCTGACAAGAAGAATTTTCTGACATGAGAGCAGGGTGCTGGCAGTCATTTCTAGACACAAATCAGCACACATTTTAGCAAATTTCTACTGTGACAATTCCAAGGAAACAGACCAGATAGAGGTGTCATTGATGGCTATGGGAACATCACACTAGTGTGGTCTTTTGTGGTCAACTATAAGACAGAAGAGCTCAGATTGATGCAAAGTCACTTGACCAATGCACTTAGGAGCCAGAATGCCATTTCTAGCTCCCTTTTCCTCCTGTGATGATCTGGAAGCTTCATGTACAGATGCCAGTGCACAAGGCAGAAGCAGCCTAGGTGTGGTGTTAGCACCTGGAGTCTAACCCCCTTGGGCTCTCACACAGTTTGCACTGGAATGGCAAAGCAAGGAATATAATCGATTTGAAGTTATGCTTATATTCTTTCCAGTGTAGGGGTAGTAGTTTCTATTTCTCAGTAATGTACTGAATGTCATGGAATCAAGGTATTTATCCAGCAATATAGTAATAACTTCACATAATCAACTGTGTTATGATTTAAGCTTATCCTAACTACTGACTACTGAGTTGTACCTGTCATAATTTGATCTTTAAGCACTTGAGAAAAACTGCTAGATTTGCTGTTTTTGAAAATTTAAAACAGTGAGAAAAAGTAACCTGAATCATAAATTAGCTATTGTAACAATTTATTTTTCTGAAAGGAAATGTGGAGCATTTTGTCTGGATCCAGTAAATGACCCTCTCCAACTCTAAGAGAACCGAAAAGTATAGAGGTGTAGAAAAGTAAACACCTCTCCAACTAAGGATGATACCAAAATTGTTAGAGGTTGGACAATGAGAATGACCCATATTAACAGTGCACATTCCTCTGCATGATTGTACAAAATGGTAGTGTCCAACATAGTTCATATTTCTGATTTCCAAGCTGTGATCAGAAGGTATGACCAACACATTTTTTGTAAGCTTACTCTTCTCTTTCTAATTGATCTGACCTCTAACAACCAATGAAGCTCTGTCATGAGGCTATAATATTTTATATTCACTGAGGCCTCACACTATATTGCAATCATGTATAGAAACTACACTTCATTGAGCAGAGTATTTTTAGCACATCTCTCAAAGCACCATTGAGCTGGAAGAATCTGAGGCAGTAAAGTTAACCACTATCTTTATTTTGTCCATTAAGAAAGATTAGCTGGACCCTGAAATGGTGACACAGGTTATCAGAAACAAAAGCAAATTTCCTCCAGTGACCCAATTTGCTTTTCAGGATATTATTAGCCAACAGCCTTGCAAGTCAAACACATAGAGTGTGCATATGGTTTGGTCAACTGATCAAACCATTTATACGGTGATAGTATAAAATGAAAAATCTACCTTTTTAAAGTCTATACAAATAAAGAGTTCTCTTACAGCTCACACTGGTCATTGCAAGTACACAGTGAGATCTGGAAATCGGGTTTACAACACTGAGCATAGTAATCAGGATTACATGATTAGATAATTAGATTAGCTGGCCCAATCAAAGAAAGATAGTCACATGGCCCTATTGTTATGACAAAATCCCTAACAAAAACAACTAAAGAAAAGAAGAGTTTATTTTGACTCTCAGCTTGAGGTTACAGTTCCTCATGGCAGGGAGGGCACTACAGCAGGAGCATGAAGCCCTTGGCCACATTATGTCCATGGTCAAGAAGCAGAGGGTGATCAATGCTGATGCTTGGCTTGCTTGTTGGGGGTGGGTCTTTCTATCTCATTTAACCTAAATCTAGAAACTTTCTCACAGACAAACACAGATTTTTGTTGCCCAGGTGATAGTAGATCCACTCAAGGCTCTGCAATTGACAATCACAAGTCTCGGCATCACAGGTTCTCAGTCCTGTTGCTTTTCTGCCAAGAGCAGCGAGGGAGCAGGAGCTGGTCAGCTGCCAGTGCAGAATGAGAGACACAAGGTGCAGAGCTGAAGTCAAACAGCACCTGAAACAAAGCTGCTCCAGCCATTCCACAGTCCCCCAGCGAGCAGAATAAATGGATGTGCAGTAAGTACTGAGCTGAGACTTTAAGGCTGTCTCCTGTATTATGTTAATGGAGCAAGCCTCACATGAAAGATGGGAGAAACAAAAACAGCGTCTATTAATCTTATTTCTCAAACCACTATGAGTTTGTTAAGCACACAGTCCCTTGAAGAAAAGAAAGGTAGAAAAGGAACAGAAATTCCACTGAAATTAGGGATAGTAGGCATGAGTATCTGTAGATAAATGAAATAGAATGAATTTGGCAAAGTGCATACAAATTCTTATTACCTACTGATAGTCTGAGAGAAGACCAGGAAAATTCTAGGTAAAAAGAAGAGTTTAGCTTGCCTAACAACGTAGATAAAAGAAATCCCACCCCCTTTTTTAAACAGCACTATTCTTGATAAAGATAAATCTAAATTCAAGATAAATCCTTACATTCAAAAAGGTTAATTAATACTGATAGGTGTTAATATGGTTTTATAAAAGAGATCTCACACTCAAAAGAGAAAGTTCAGTAGACACTACAAAGACAAAGGAGCCACTTCAAGGGCAATTATGCTACAAAAATGAAATGGAGAAAAATAATTTGATTTTAATATGGTCCATATTATGCTCTCTATAAAAATTTCCCAAAGAGAAAAACAGATAATGCCAATCAGTAGTGGCTTAAACACCATGTGATTTCTTCTCTTTTCCAAAATAAGTTTAGAGACAATGAATGCAGGGCTAGAATGGTTTGGCACAATTTCACAGGTCTAGGCCCCTTCTATCTTGTTGCTCTGCAGTTCTCAACACATTGTCCCTTCCCCTCCATAAGCTCTAACATGTATGCCTTCTTTATATCAAACTATCAATTCCATAGAGAATAAGACAAGTTTAATGTACTTAGCAAGGGCATTATCCATACATCTCATCTGGTATTTTATCATGTGTTCTTACATTTAGCACAAAGACTCACAAGTAGCTTTAAAGTCATGCATGCAGGTTAAGGTGTATGGAGGGTTAGTTACAAAAGAAAAGAAGAATGGGTACAGAGAACCAGTGGCCTCTAAGACTATGGCATAGGCAAGCAATAAGACTGCCTCGAGTACTATAACAGGACAAGACAAAAGCCAAAGCACCATGACAAGACAGAAATGAAGCAAGAGCTTTATTGGTTTGAGGTCTAAACAAAACATAACAGCATTGACCCACAGAATCCTGATTGCTACTGTTAATGGTCTAAATTTAATGAAAAGGAACACACATAATATTTTATCATGTGACACTTAACTGCATCTAAGTATAGAAGAAAAATCATGTCGGTATCAATCTTTTCCCAAATACATATTATTTAATGCACCTAATTGTATCAATTACATGCATTTTTTTCCAGAAAAAGTAGATGGCTTCCCTATAACGAAAATGCAAAGATAGAGAGAGAGCAAGCAGTGTATATTTGCTTATGTCTGGCACCTTACTGTGTGCTTGACATTATTTAATTCACTCAATTTCTGTTTTCAAAAATAAGTCTAGAAAGATGGACAATTATTTTCCCAAATTACAGAATAGAGGCTTGATGTGGACAATCGATTTGCTCATGGTTATAGCAGATAGTCACAGTGACCAAAAGTGAGGGCAGGATTCAAAGTCACTGCTTTGTTGAAGCTCATATCTTAAGGAAAACTACATACCTTTGGGTGGTACACATTTTCCAATATTCTTGCACTACCTCTCCGTCTTAGCATCTTCTAATTAAGTAAATATGCACAGAACATTCTCCCTGATTAATCCTAGTTCCAGTGTGAGATACACCGACCCACAGATAATAATGACTGGATAGTTGTAGAGTGACTACATGAACTGTGAGATTATTACATTTACTAGTAATTCTATTTTTAATTCACTTTCCAGTGTACTTATGCCCCACTAATGGCTTATTCTTTTGTTTTTGTTTACTCTTTTATGGTTACACACACACAAATATTTCATTTCCCAACATTATATACAGTTCTATCACTTTGAATTTTTATTATATCACTTTGAATTCCATTATAAAATATACTCTATCATTTAGTGGCTAGTAGTGTTTTTTTTCTTTTTTCTTTTCTTTTTTTTTTATTTTTCAAGGTAGGGTCTTGCTCTAGCTCAGGGTGACCTGGAATTCCCTATGTTGTCTCACAGTGGCCTTGAACTCATAGCAATCCTCCTACCTCTGCCTCCCAAGTGCTAGGATTAAAGGCATGCACCACCACGCCCAGCTCCTAGTAGTGGTTTTTACAACACTGACAATTATATAATAAATAGCCATAATTGAAATTATTAGAATTGTATGCATGCAATTTCCTGAAGCATTATAGGAATAGGGATGATGTGAAAATACATTATTATTTGAGATCAAGTTTATAATTTCTATTACTAACATAAAGACCAATAGAAATCTCCTGAATTTTTTTGTTTATTTATTTTTATTTATTTATTTATTTGAGAGCAACGGACAGAGAGAGAAAGAGACAGATATATATATACAGAGAATGGGCGTGCCAGGGCCTCCAGCCATTGCAAACGAACCCCAGATGCATGCGCCCCCTTGTGCATCTGGATAACGTGGGTCCTGGGGAATTGCGCCTCGAACCGGGGTCCTTAAGCTTCACAGGCAAGCGCTTAACCTCTAAGCCATCTCTCCAGACCTCCTGAATTTTTAACAGTGATAATTTTGTTTTCAAAGAAGCTCAAATTTCAAAACACTAGTGAATTAAAAGTAAGTCAGTCAAAGAAGACACTAGCTATTAAATTAAAATATACTTATGCTTAACCCAGAGCCTCACTGGTCCAAGAACAGGTTGCCAGGAGAATCTACAAAGTAGACATTCATGTCACATGTGGAATTTTCTCTGCCACTTGTGTGAGAAAAGGTGCCAGAGCACAGAAATGAGCTGGAATTTAGGGATGTGACTACTTATTTCAAACTTGTGGATATCTATCATCTATCTATCTATCTATCTATCTATCTATCTATCTATCTATCTATCTATCTACCTACCTACCTACCTATCTATCTATCCTCTATCCTCTATCCACATCACCTGTCTGTCTATACGGTATATACTTTCTCTCTTCCCTGCTTTTGGTCACTGTACCTATCACTGAAAATTCAATATCATTGTGTCAACATGGAACATTTAGAAATGTTGGGAGGAAAAGACACTAAAAAATAGTGAAAGACATGTTTATTAACAATACAACCAAAGTCATTTAAGTAATGAGTTAAGTGACAGAAGGAAACTATATATTTCCTCTTCTAGCTATAAAGCCATAAAGAGTCTGGGAGGTCTCTAGAGTCATGTTCATTGTCGGGGAGTTATCATTATTGGATACTTTCTCTCTGTTGATGGACTTCATTACTATAGCAATAACCATTAGATTATCAAAGAAGAAAAAAAATATCTGTCAGAGATTGAAAAGCAGTAAAATATAGTACATAGACAAATTTTAAATGATTTAAATTTTAAATGAAAATGAGAAACAAATTTGGCTTATCATTATTATGATATATTGAATTTAAAAGTTATTTCACACCATAAAAATTACTTTTGCCCTTTGGCATTTTACATATCACCAATTTAATGTTAATAACTATAGGGTAAAAGTGCTCTAACAGTGTAGAATGACTTGTGCACTACTTTGGAGAGGAGTTTGTTAAGACCTGTTTATGACCATTATAAAATATTTGCTTAGTGAAGCATTTAAATCATATATATAAAATGGAAAGACAATAGTTACTTGTTCATTGAAATGGAATTCCAATATCAAGTCCATGACAGAACAGTACTTGTCAACTACTGGTTTATGATAGACTAGAAAAGAAAATTATTATGAAATTTAAAAACTTAGGGTGTGTACAACTCCAAGATATTTATATCACTGAAATTTATATTTAAAAATAGTTGAAACACTAAATTTTATGGTACATACATTTTATAACACTTCCTAAAAATCTTGAAAGAATTCTTCATATTTGCACTAATACATGCACTGTTCAGAATCTGTTAACTTTTCAAGCATATATGCACCACATTTAAGGCTTACAGAAAGCTTGCTTAAACTAAAAAAGAAAAGAAAGAAATTGAGAAATACAGGCTGGAGATATGGCTTAGCAGTTAAGGCACTTGCCTGTGAACCTTAAGGACCCAGGTTCAATTCCCTCATATCGAAATAAGCCAGATGGCAGTGGCTAGAAGGGCCTGGTGCACCCATTCTCTCTTGCTATCTCTTTCTCACTCTCAAATAAAATACATAAATAAAATATTTTTAAAAATAAGAAATGTGGGGGCTGGAGAGATGGCTTTGCGGTTAAGCGCTTGCCTGTGAAGCCTAAGGATCCCGGTTCAAGGCTCGATTCCCCAGGAGCCACATTAGCCAGATGCTCAATGAGGCGCATGCAACTGGAGTTCGTTTGCAGTGGCTGGAGGCCCTGGCATGCCCATTCTCTCTATCTCTCTCTCTCTGCCTCTTTCTCTGTCTGTCACTTTCAAATAAATAAATAAAAATAAACAAAAAATTTTTTTAATAAGAAATGTGGGCCGGGGAGATTGCTTAGTGGTTAAGGTGCATGCCTGCAGAGCCGAAGGACTCAAGTTCAAATTTCCAGGTTCCATGTTAGCCATATGAACAAGGGGGCACACGCATCTGGAGTTCATTTGCAGTGGCTAGAGGCCCTGGCACACCCATTCTCACTCACTCTCTCTGTCTCTCTCTCCCTCTGTTTCTAATAAATAAATCTTAAAAATAATAAGAAATGCAATGCTGATGAAAAATATTCCTTTTAGTTGGCATCTAAAGTGTCATATCCACTTGACTCATTATCAAATGGTTTAAAACAATAATGTCACATGAAAATGTTACTTAAAATGAGAGTATTTGAGGGGCTGGAGAGATGGCTTAGCGGTTAAGTGCTTGCCTGTGAAGCCTAAGGACCCCGGTTCGAGGCTCGATTCCCCAGGACCCACGTTAGCCAGATGCACAAGGGGGCGCACGTATCTGGAGTTCGTTTGCAGTGGCTGGAAGTCCTGGCGCGCCCATTCTCTCTCTCTGCCTCTTTCTCTGTCTGTCACTCTCAAATAAATAAATAAAAATAAACAAAAAAATTTTAAAAATAATAAATAAATAAATAAAAAATGAGAGTATTTGATGATTCAGAAAAGTTATTAGGAATTGTGCTGCATCTAACTTTTATTGGGATGAAAAGAAATTTTGCTATCAATGTAAACAAGAGAATTACAACTTCCTGATTATTATATACTCACTAAATAAGTAGTTGTCATTGTACCCGTGGAAGATTAGTGCCAGGATTCTCCTGCTATATTACCCATGGAAGATTGGTTCCATGATTCTCCTGCTCACACATTCAGATACTTAACTCCCTTGTATAAAATGGTGTAACATTTGTATATAACTTCTGTACACTATTCAATATACTTTAAGTCATCTCTAGCTTACAGCTTCTTAAACTGTGGGTCATCATGCTATGTAAGGTTGCATAACTGAATGCAGGGTTGTGAAAAATTTCTCAACAGTGAAAGGTTTCTGAACATGCAACAATTAAAAATGAATTCAGAATCAAATATGTGATAAACTCAAGGTGTTTTCTGGCAGTGCTTTCCTGTGTTGCATGGGCGAGACTTCACCCTAGCCTTGGTTGTGAACACACAAAAAATGTTCAGTTTGCGCTCTACCTGTCATCACCCCACACCATAGCAACAAACGCTGCCTGAAACACTGTAGCTCAAATTCACGGCAAACGCGTTATGGGTTGTAGTGCTTTCACTTGCAAGTACAAAGACTTCTACTTGTATAAAAGGATAATAGCTTAAGTTCAGAAAACACTTTCAATAGTTTCCTACCATCATCCCTCAGCATGCAAGTATCAAATTAGTGTATTTCGGGGTTGTATTTTGTCTTATGCACATTGCACTGCATTATGTCTTATATACATAAAATAACATGCACACAGACATGTACACAAGATAATACAATGTTGATATATAACATTATATATAACATAATTAACCTAAATCTCCTTATAGTTTGTCAATTGCAGCAAAGACAGATAATTGCTAAACCAACATCCCTACTCTACTTCTTCCTCAATAGAAAACACTGATGTGTCTGAGAGGGAGAGATGGCAGTATACTCAGCTGATAAATCACATATTTCCCAAATGTCTAAGTTCTGGCTAAGAAGATACGCATGTATGTTTTTAGATAGGACTTTTAAGGATAGCTTCTTTAAGCAGAGGGTTGACAGGTGGCATGTAAATCCCTTGCCCTTCTTCTTCACTGGGACTTGAATGAGATGTCTGTTGCTCTGGCAGCTCTGTTGGGGCTCCAGGCAACAACTACATGTCAAGGATGTCCAACATGAAAAGCGAAAGGCTCCTGGGTACCACCGAAGACTATGGCATCACCATACATGGACCACCAACTCAAATTCTCATCATAGGAGAGAAAACTACCAATTAATTTTTCAAAGCCACCATCTTAGAGGTTTTATAAGCAACAGCTGTATACAGTTTCTAACTCATCCATCAGGGAAAGAAGGGCGAAAATGAATGTGACATCCCCTGAAATGAGAGAGTCCTCTTCAAATTTTAATCACAATGCCTTGTAGGATTTTAACCTCATTGTGCAGCACATGAAAATTTTATTCTGAGGAAAATCAAAGGAGAAGGAGGCGCTCCTTCCATGACATTTCAGAGGTAAGTCTGTTGAAAGCTAAGGCATTGCCACCTCAGGGCAGCTCTCTAAACAGAGATGCTTATTGTTTTTTGCCAGTACAGAGGTGGTTCTCTACAGCAGCGGCAACTAGGAGAGGCACAAAGGAAGCATGCAGCCCACACAGCAAAAGCAGCAGGAATTAAAGTTGCTGGCTTTATAAATCCTGAAATCCGGATGGTGTATAGGCTGGGCTCTCAGAGGTCTAGTATAATAAAACCTCTACTTTAATTACAGCAGCATACTTAAAGTGCTATCATTAAGGTTGTGTCCGCAATTACTTTTTTTACAACCTTATTTTCCATTGAATAATAAAAATGTGTTTGGGACTGACACCTTGTGTTGAACGTTGACATTGGGCTCTCAATTTACATAGTCCTTTTCTTTTTCTTCCTACAAACTGGGGACGAGTCCATGTTATGTGTGAAAGAGAAAATTCTAAAGGAACGGACCTCCAAATTGCTTTGCCTTTGATTGTCTGAAATTCAGGTCTCTGAACTGTCAGGGACGATCACTGCCGTCACATTTCAGGCTGAGAAATATGGTTTCTACGGTAACAGCTCACAATGCTTAGTGCTTAAAAATTAAAACCACCTCCCTGAACTGTACTTTAAAGAGAGGACTCAAAGGCAAAATGCAGAAGTAGTTATTTTCTCAGCGCACAGAGCTATGATGGAATTAAGTGTGAGGAGCAAGGTAAGCAAAGATTTAAGGAAGGGATGGCTAGTGAGTGGGAACAAATACCTAAGTTTAGTAAATGGCAGAAAGAAAGCATCACTGGAGGTTCATTTTTAGCATCATCACCAGAGAACCGAAGCTTAAAAAGGAATAATAGTAAGAAAGATGGCTGTCCATCATTACAATTGCACTGATAAGTATCATTACTATAATATCTGAAATACACTGAGCATTCACTATGGATAGACCTTTTGATAATATTTTTATTTTTTTTTTAATTTTAATTTTTTTTTTTTTTGGTTTTTCGAGGTAGGGTCTCACTCTAGCTCAGGCTGACCTGGAATTCACTCTGTAGTCTCAGGGTGGCCTCGAACTCTCGGCGATCCTCCTACCTCTGCCTCCCGAGTGCTGGGATTAAAGGCGTGCGCCACCACGCCCGGCTTTGATAATATTTTTATATAGATGAACTCACTTACTCATGAGCTAGTTAGTTTGATTAGTTAGTTCCATTTTCCAGAAGTGGAAACTGGGCAACAAAAATGTTCCAATGTGCTCAGAGCAACGCTGGGTTTGAGTGGTGCCTCCTCTCTTCATGCTAATGCTGTTAAAGGACAAGATCTCCCTGGGCTGTGTGCAGATCCCCCGGCTAGTAAGTAAGCTTCATCCCTACACACTTGCACAGTTTGTGAAAGACGGATGTACAGGTTTGAAGATACTCAGACAAAAAGCGAAAAATGTTTGCAATGTTGAAAATGAAGGAAAAGAAGCATCTTCAAAGGCACTGAGAAAAGACTGAAAAAGATAAATACATTTTGTAGTAAAGAAAAGTTACAGGAACAAAGTTGCTGAAAGGGACTGTGAAGTTGATAATAAACACTCTCAGTAGCCTAGTGGCAGCGATGATGGGGGAACTTGGCAGGGTAACAAGCTCACAGTTCAGACATAAAAATTCTTACTTGCTTCATATTGCCTGGAGTCATTCTCAGGCTCTTTTATGACAAAAAAGGAAAATGTGACCAAACTTGGTAGGAAGATAAAGAGTTTAAGTAGCAGAAGGAGGAAAAAGAAAAAGAGGTGACAAGAGAGAAGAGAACTTGTGAACAAAGGTAGCATGAAGTGGAGAAGAAAGGTGTCAGGGGAGAGAAACCATCAACAGTTGTCTGAGAAAATAGGCCAAATAAGGAGGGCTATCGATCATGGTGGCTGGACGTTCAGATACAAAAGCTGCTATTACTAAGACAGATCTTCCCACAATCCCATTTCTTATCATTTCCAGCAAAAATCTGTCGCACAGGGAATATGCTTCACCAGAATACAACAGATTCCTCCCCTTTCAAGTGAGCAATGATGGTCCCTTGAGTCTTAAGCAGTGGCCAAGGAGAAAAATCTTAAGAGACAGGGGAATACTGAATATAGCACCCAGAAAAAGAACTCAAAAGGTGGACATACATGCTGATGCTAAAAGGCTTTGAACAATATTACATGAAATATTTCAGAGATCCAGGAAAGAGGTTTGCTAAGTAGATAAATTGATGTCATAAAGATACATTGGCATTTGACAAGATCCATTATGGCATTTTTCTGGGAAAGAAAGTCTTCAAGTTGAATCCACATCAATGCATGTTTTGGCATGCACGCTGTGAGCTGCTTTTGTTATTTTTTTTCCCAATTGTGTTCAAACACAAACATCCCCGAATTCACTGGGCTATGCAGACTGACAGCTATTCATCAGGGACTCTCAGGTCCAGCTGCAAAGCGGCCAAGAAGATGCATGTGTGAAGAGCTGGCTGAGGTCGCGCATGCATCCAGGTGAGTTAAATAAAGCACAGGGTAAACAAGGGTCATTCCCCTCCTTCCTTCGGTACACAGAGGTTACCGTGTTGTCATCCTGCTCTGCACAAGGTGCCTGTTTGCTTGGGTTGCAGGTCACAGTGACATGCTGTCTGCTTTTTCTAGCTTCTACAAATTGTCCTTAGTATCACCTCAGTGATTCCCAAGGTACCGTCCTCTGTCTCTTTTATCTACTCTCCTCATAAAATCCACTCATTACTCCTTATCTCTTCAGTTCTTCTTGCACATCCTGTATCTTCCTCTCCCTTCAACCTCACTATCCTTTGGAGGTTTTTTTTTTTTTTTTTTCAAGTAACCAATATTGCTACCTCTCTTTGTTCTGTCTTACATCTCATTCTCTGCTCATTGGTCCATTGTTTCCAGAAATGTTTAATCACTACTCATTCTGCACCTGGTGCTATGACAGGCATTCAAGATAGAAAAAAACAAAGGCACACATGCTTTTAATCCTAGCACTTGGCAGGCAGAGGTCAGAGAATCATTGTGAGTTCAAGGCTACCCTGAGAATACATAGTGAATTCCAGGTTATCCTGAGTTCCAGTGAGACCCTACCTCAAAAACAAAAGACAGGGCTGGAGAGGTGGCTTAGAGGTTAAGGTGTTTGCCTGCAAAGCCAAAGGACCCAGGTTTGACTCTGCAGGACCCACGTAAGCCAGATGCACAAGGGGCACCTGCGTCTGGAGTTTGTTTGCATTGGCTAGAGGCCTTGGCATGCCCATTCTCTATCTGTCTCTCTCTTCTCTCTCTCTCCCTCTCTCTTTCTCTCTCTTTCTCTCTGCTTGTAAATAAATAAAAAGTTTTAAAAAACATACAAAAAAACAAAAGGCATAGTAATTTTATACCATCTTACTATTTTGCTTCTCAGTGAGAAGGCAAATACTAAACCAGAGATTATCTAATGTAGCAACTCACCAAAGAGAAGTCAGAAAATTCAGACAGCATTTAACATGAGAACTGCCCAGGTGAAAAACGTCAGGTGGACTTCACTTAGCATGAAGGACAGAAGAAGGAGTGGGGAGTATTATTTTTTTGTTGTCTAGTTCCCCTTGCTGGAATGCCCCAAGGCTGAGAGACACACAGAAGATTCAGGGTGGTGAAGTGCAATGACAGGCTGAGAGGGAGCAGAACAGCAGAGGTGATGAGGCAGAGTGCGGTCAGAACATGAGAGCCTGGAGACTGATGTGGAAGGTTTCACAGAGCAATGTCAAACCTGTGGAGGACTTTAAGCTGGAAAGAGAGCCAAAGCCCAGTGTATGTTGTGGTGAAGGACGTTCCTGTGACAGGATGAGGATGAACCACAAGATATTAAGCGAGAGGGGATGCATAGAGATTCGCTAGGAGGTGACCGGGAAGCAGCAGGGGAAAAGTTGATGGAAGATTCCGTACACGTGTCAGCAGTGAGGATGAATGGCAATGGGTGAGAATAAGAGATAGACTGGGTGTGTGTCGAGAGAGAAATGAGGTAACTAACCAGGGTGCTTCGTACTTCTTCCTGGTGCAGTAGTGTGAAGGTACAAATCTGCCACCCACATGGCCACTTGGCCTCTCTTTACATGCCACAGATGCCCCTCTGCACTTCCTGCTTCACAGTATTCAGCAAGCTGGTCTGTTTGCTTGGAGGATCCTTAGGAGCTCTGCTCCTCGACCATACAATTAGCTCACGGATGGATATGGTTAGAAAATCTGCCCACTTGCTGATAACTATAAACACTGAATCAAGAATTTGCTTTGGTCATCATAAAGTTCTGAAAGGATAAGGTTAATTTGTCACAAATGGAGTACAATGTCAACTGTAATTCCTGGCCAAATGGACAATAAATGCTAGAAAGTAGATGATGATCACTGTTAATTGCTACCGAGGATGTACAAGGTATTCCAGGTTTTCATCTGATTTGACGATACAACTCCTAAGAGGTGGACTCTATAATTTACATCCACGTCTGACATAGAAAGAAGCTGGAGCTTTGAAAGGCAGAGTCATGCCCACAAAAACACAAAGAGAGCATGTTGGAGCTAGTGGTCTGGTATTGCAACTGGCAACCGACTTAGTTATTTACTAAGGTAACAATACACATCTTACACGAAAACTCTTTATCATCATGGAGGAATCTCTGCTTCTAAGCCCCATGCTCAATTAAGGGTATTACTGAGTTTCTGCACGGTTCTCATTGGTAGCCACATTTATCACACTGACTACTGGGCTTTATCATAACCTGACTACTTGTCTGTCTTCAGGGGCAGGGGGAGACATGTATTCATCTTCTATCAAATCCTCACCTTTTAATATGCAAATACATCTTGTTTCCGGTGTGGAGATTCAAGTAAGAGAAGGCGATAGAATAAGACTCGGTCTGTACTGTTCTTTAAGGAAAAGTTCGCATTAAACTAAGGTTGTTGACTGAGTGTTGAGGCTCAGTGCTCAAACCTCATGTTCACTTGTTGCTGGCCCTGTCTTCCTCATCTCTGAATTCTGGTAAATGCATCAGGAAGCAGAGACTCTGCCCTCACACTCAGTTAGCTTTGCACAGGACTGTGACCCAACTTCCTAGCAAGCTCTGCTCTATCATGGCCAAAACCTTATCTCAGGTGTTTCATCTGCTCACTCTGGACATCTGAGGGTAACTGAGTCACCCTCAGCCTTGTCAGTGACTAGGATCCATAGGTGACACACCGGTCCGAGTCAGCATCAAAGTGAGGTGCTCTGATTTCAGCAGTAGGGGCTGAAACTGTGCTTACTCCAGCTCTTTTCCCCAGAAGCCAAGAGGTAGCCAGGTGTAACATCTAGCTCCAGGCCAGTGTAGAGAAGAATTGAAACTTGAGCTCCAATCTGCAGTGCTTTTAGCTCATTAAAAATATCAGAAACAGGGCTGGAGAGATGGCTTAGCAGTTAAGGTGCTTGCCTGCAAAGCGTAAGGACCCAGGTTCAATTCCCCAGAACCCACGTAAGCCAGATGCACATGCCGGCACATGTGTCTGGAGATCTTTGCAATGGCTAGAGGCCCTGCCATTCTCTCTCCCCCTCTGTCCTTGCAAATAAATAAATGAAAACATTTGTAAAAATACCAGAAACAATCACTTACGCTTCTATTGGTTAATCTCATTAGAAGATTATAGAATTAAACTATGAGGAGGCAAGTGAAGACTGTTTTCAGTCAAAAGTCCAATCCATAAGGCCAGTTAACATTTAGTGACACTGTTTCTTACACTGTACTCCTTGCCTTGGATAACTATATCATTTGACCTTCACAACAATCTAATAGGTAGTTGCTATATTTTCTAAATGTTACATTGGAGAAAAATTAGGCTTGGGGAAATGGAGTAATTTGCCCAAGGTTATAGAACTAGAACATGGTGGATATGGGAGTTAGTTAAAACTCTATTCTTTGGGTAAAAATGTTCATGTCTTAGAAAAGGGAGATGCATATGGGATATGGATATGTATGTGTTAAATGAATGTGAAATTAAAAGTTTAAAGTTAGAAATGTCATTAGAGAAAAAGGAAGGGATGTGTTGTAAATAATTATGCTCAGAAAAAATTAAATGATTTTTCAAAGTTCTTTTTTCAGAGATGATACAACATCGATTTTACTAATAGGAACAAAAGAGAATTATGTTGAGTCAACTAGTCTCCCAGGTACTTTTTATGTAGTGTGTATATCAATAATTAAACTTTGATAGTTATTTTTTTAAAGTACTTAAAACTAATTTATTTCATATGCTTGTCTCCAGGGTGTGTTCAAAAAATATTTCCCCAATTATGTTGTACATTTTCTTTATTTATATCACCTGTTATTTTACAAATAAGATTTCCAAAGCAGATAAAGAAGTATGTAGATAAAATTATCTATGGGAATCACTAGGGGAGAATGTAAGCAGCATACAAATAAGTTAGCTTGTCAGAGAGCAAACAGAGGGTCAGAGCGAGATGCCAGATTTTCAGATTTATCACAGAAAACTCCATAAAGAGTTTCTCCTATGAAAGGCCTGATCTCACTGCATTTAACTGTCCTGCTCTATTTGCATTTTTTACTGTAAGATTTCTCACCTCATCATTCCATGCAAAGAAGTTAGGTTACTTCTGCATTACTGTGTGGGTGTGACATGTCCCCCATAGGTTCATGTTTGAACATTTGGTCCTCAGTTGCTGTCCTTGTCTTGGGAGGTTGTGGAATCTATGGGGGATGGCTGGCTAAGGTGGGTCAATGAGAAGGACCTTGCAGGCTATTCTTGACTCTGGTTCTAGGCATAGAGCCATGTGAAGCTCTCTGCCATGCTCACCCGCTCTGCTGTACCTACACTGCCATGATGAACTAAATCCTCTGCAACTGTGAGCCAAAATAAAACCCCCTTTAATTGCTTCTGCTTGGTATTTTGTAACAACGACAAAGAGAGTAACAAATGAACTATTAATGGAATGGTTTCCTTGGGAGAGGAGGGCAAGTGAGATGGTAAAAAGGGAGGGGAGAAGACAGAGGAGGGAAGAAGGGAGAAGAGAGAAGAAGAGTGGGAGAATAGGAGAGACAGGGAATCAAATGTAAACAAGAAACTGGCCCTAGACCTTGTATACTGCAAAGACCTGGTATGCAGTAGACAAGGAGCTATGTTGTCTAGAGGATGTGCTGACATAACCTCACCACCTCCAGAAATGTGATATATCATTACAGGAAGATAATTAGAAAGTTATATAAAACATCCACAGCATCTCCAAAGTTCGTCTTGAAGAAAGGTTAATTGGAAAAGAGATGATAAATAGATTTACATTATTTAGACAAGAAAGATCTATGACCACATCAGGTGTATCACACTATTGCCTTTCTATTCAGAAAAATGTCAAGATTGCATTGTAAAGTTGTTTTAAAGGAGAAATTGAATGAGAAACCAAAAACAATAACATTTAAGGAACTGCTTGCTATTTCCCCAGATGGTCGTATGAAATTGTAAGCTGCAAGAAGGAAAGGGCAAATGAACACGATGAGGTAATAAAAAATAAAAGAGAATGTCATTCAAATTTATTATCTATATTTTAACAAGTAAAATAGTAGTTAATTCAAGGCAGTTAATGACTAGCAAAAGTACGAGGTATAACAATGTGAGAATAAAAGTCATATTGAGAAAAGAGCAGTATGTATCTCTCTGATGGAATAATAAATGTTAACATGAAAATTGTTATTATAAAGAACTTTCCACTCACCTTCAGAGCCAGTAGCCTTTCCTGACTGGATTTTGTAAATAAACATCACAAGAATAGACACTGAGGGCAAACAAGGTGTCCTTCCAAATCATTTCCTTGGATATGAGAGAGATGAATAAAAGAACCATTCTGAACGCAGACAGTAAAGATTTCCTCTATTTACCTAGTATGTATCCAGGGCTTGGTACAGTACTTGGCATATGGCAGGTATTCATTAAATATTTGTTGGGAATACTTTTGGGGAATAGCTATAGTTATATGTTTCTAGTAGGCATAATTCCATCCCCAAATATGGTGGGGGTAGAAAAAGTATTGAGAACCAATGGACTAATAGCAACTACCTCCATAATGCCAACGGCTAAATCTGCATGATAGCCAGGCACCTACCATTGTCTGAGTGAGTAAAATGACCATTTTATGCTATGATGAATGAATATCAAGCATAGTCAGAAACATGAGGAGAAACCATCAGACGCCAAGGAATGATTGATCTGACTAGACCTATGAATCAGGAGACAGGGATTTGGGAGAAGACAAAATATCAGACTGCAGAAAAAGTGGCCATTAATTTCTGCAGACAAGCTGAGTGACAGACATACATAATGTATACAAGCGTTGTGCTTCCATCACTTATATTTACCCAGTATCCTGTCCCAGAGTATCTATGATACTGTATAAGCCCCAAGGCTATCAGAGTAGGGGATAAGAAAGAGCAGAAGGAAATTCAACAGTGTGCAACAACACCAGATAAAGTTAATGGTGTTGAAATTAGTACCCAATCAATCATTCATCTATTCAAAATCTTCAGTCTCAATGGGTTAATGCATCTTCCATGACCACAGAAATATGGAAATCTTTCCTCCATAATTCTCACTAGTAATAACTTTTCCACCTTCAACTCAAGATGGCAGATGTGATGCCTACACAGCCATATATCACCTACGGTAAATGAAGAAAGAAGCTTCTTTTCATCAGTTTCCTATACTGCTTTACCATTTTTTCCTATGTCATAATTAAAATATGATCCCCCTTCAGTATGCATGTCGATAGGATCTACCTAGATCTCATTCTTCAGGATGGTAACAATGTAAACTTACCAGATGAAGGACAACAAACTAATAAACAAATGACATGCAGAAAATGAAAAATAAATACTGACTAAAGCTAACCTGATAGATGTTCCCTTTTCTCTTTTATTTCTTATCATTATATTTAGCAAGACTATCTTCTATTCCAAACACAGGGAAAGTGTTGCAGTTACCTTTGTTGCTGGGACAAACACTCAACCAGAAGCAGCTTATGTGAGGAAAGGGTTTATTTCAGGGTTATAGGTTGTAGGGAAAGCTCCATCATGGCAGAAGAAGCTGGAGCACCTCAACATCTACAGAAGAGACAGGGAAGCCAACAGACAGCAAACACCAACAGCCAGAGCTCAAGCAGCTGGCTCTCTACACACCTAGTAGGGCTGGACTTAAGGTCTTCCCCAGTGCCACACTTCCTGTAGCAGGGCACTTCCTGCTGAAGACTAAAGAGGTAGCTTAATCAAGAATGCCTGAGGTTGGGCTGGCGAGATGGCTTACGTGTTAAGGCACTTGCCTTCAAAGCCTAGAGATGCATCTTTGCCTCTCCAGGTTATACGTGAGCCAGATGCACAAGGTGACACATGTGTGCAAGGTTGCATGAGGTAGCACATGTGTCTAGAGTTTGATTACAGTGGTTGGAGACTCTGACACACCAATTCTCTCTCTCTCTTTCTCACTCTCTCGCACATAAAAAAGTCCACTCTGTTGGGCTTGCCTCAGAAAAAAAAATGCCTGAGGTTATCGGGGACATACATTTACATTCAAATCACCACAGGAGTGATTCTCTAAAAATCATTAAATTATTTCTGTAGTTCTCAGTCTATAGCTTTTTATAGGTAGAAGCTAGAGACTTTTTTTTTTTTTTAATCATTGATGTCCTATCAAGGGCCCTCTTCTTCTGAGACTTCTGAGCTGGACTTGTGCTGCCTTGTCTGTCTCTCCAGGTATGGAGTCTATGGTGTAAGGCATATTCTCACCTCCAGGATTTTGGATGCAATCCCCTAGTTGTGAAGCAATGTGCTCTCGACTGTTAAGACTCCATATTAAGTAGGTCTCCCTAGCAGCCTGGACCACAACCCTGAATGTTCCTAGTTTTGCATTTGCATTTTTTTTAAGTGTCAGCACCTTACTCTGTTAGTAATCCAGTACTTCCCACCAAAGGTGTTTAGCAGTCAACACCTCATTCTGTGTAAGTACCTCAGTATCACCTGCCATGTCAGCAGCCTATTCATGTAAACAACTTGGCATTGCCATGAGTGTTTTCGTGCCAGTGACCCATTCACTGTAAGCCACCCAGTACACCTGGCTTCTGACAAGATTATAAGGTTATTTTCTTTTGCTGTTTCAATAACCCATCCATTACAATTTAGTTTCATACACAGATGCTCTATATTATAAAGAGTTCTATTGGTACTGTTAACATTTACTGAATGCTTAGCATTATGCGGCTCTGATACCTCACCAGCAGGAAATTAATGAGTTGAGCTTCCTGTTTGAACAGTCATTCTGGTCCTATAAAAAGCAAAAGGAAGCAACACACATTGCAGGGGCTACTTGAATGTCAGGGACAACACATTTCATGCATCACTTGACAGCTGTAACTAAAAGGATCTCTGCATCACGTGGAGTCTGTTGAGAGCAAGCAATGTCAAAAGCTGCTCCTGCTCCCAGGTGACATCACTGCCAGATCACCTCTGCATCCTGACCACAGTATGTGCAATGTGTACTGTAGTCAGTAAAGAAAATGACTGCAGATCTACAGACCCAGCATTCAGAAATAGTAAGTAAACTACATAAATGTACAAATGACTTGTAGGTAATTGATAAAGAGATCACCAAAGAGCTCACTGTTGTTTTATTTTTATTTTTTAAATCTGTAGATGAATCAAAATAGCAAAAGACAAGTTACAAGGGATAAATGAGAAATCATAAAACACAGGCGTCCCAGCAATCAGAAAAGCAGAGATGTTCAATGATCACTGGGATGTCTGCACAATAGACAGCTAAGAAAAAGTCTTAGCTTCAAGCCTATTCTCGTGTAAATGAGCTTATAATATTTCACAAAACAATCAAATGAAGGGCCAGTCCAGACCTAAGAAAAGATTTCTCTTCTGATGGGGTGCAGATAGGAGAGAGAGGGGGGGGGATTGATTGATTTCAGATGTTGCTTGAGAAATACAGTGAGCCTACTTAATGGAAATCTAATTCTTTGCAAGAAGAGGTAAGATATGTAGACACCAGGACTCCAAGATGACACCAACTACACCACTGAAAGAGAAAAATCTCATGGATATCAAATGAGCGGAGCAGCCAAGCTGACATCAATGTGGGATTTCACCTTCTCAGGCACTGCTGGAACATTTCAAAGTGGTTACTACCAGTATCGCTTCTAGGCGAGGAAAGGGAGGGTGCCAGGGTTGGCATGTTACTGGTATCTTATGTGCATTACACCCATTACCTTTCTCACAAGGAACTCAAAACATGAGGCGTGACAAATGCCACCAAAGAGGGCCAATGCAGAGAGTATTCCACACTACTGACCATGACCTCTACGACCCATCTTCCCTTGGTGAGGAACTCAATCATTACTGACTCTTTTCATGTCTTAAGAATCAATGTTCAAAGAAAGGTGTCCAGAGATGGAAAAATAAAATTTAAAAAGTAACTTAAAAAAATACAAGCATAAGGTTGGAGAGCTAGCTCAACAGTAAAAGGCAGTTTCTTAAAAGCCTG
Source organism: Dipus sagitta (assembly GCA_036346955.1). Lineage (NCBI taxonomy): Eukaryota > Metazoa > Chordata > Mammalia > Rodentia > Dipodidae > Dipus > Dipus sagitta. The sequence continues at coordinate 119,899,150 of CM070777.1, forward strand.
ACAGCTGGCTTCAATTCTCCAGTACCCATGTAAATGCAGATGCACATAGTGGCACATGCATCTGGAGTTCTTGTGCAGTCACAGAAGGCCTTGGCGTGCCCATACTCACCATCACCCCCCCATTCTCTCTCTCCATCTCTGTGTGTGTGTGTGTGTCTGTGAACCTCTTATCTATTTCTTAAGTAAATAAAAAAATATTTGAAAAATATTAAAATGAAACAGCACCTCTTATTTCACTCAAAACTTACTCAGAAGCACATTGATATAAGCTTGTTGCTCAACATGTAGTTCTCAGATATGCAGCATGTGGTGGTTTGACTCAGGTGTCCCCCATAAACTTAGGTGTTCTGAATTCTAGGTTCCCATCTGATAAAGATTTGGGATTGCACGGCGTGGTGGTGAGCACCTTTAATCCCAGCACTTGGGAGACAGAGGTAGGAGGACTGCCATGAGTTCAAAGCCACCCTGAGACTCCATAGTGAATTCCAGGTCAGCCTGGGCTAGAGTGAGACCCTACCTCAAACAAACAAACAAACAAACAAAAAAAGATTTGAGATGTCTACCCTCTCCTCATGCCATGGTTATCCCCTGCCATCATGGAGCTTCCCATTGACTCTGTAAGCCAAAATAAACCCTCTGTTCACAAAAGCTGCTTTTAGTTGGGTGATTTCTGCCAGCAATGTGCACCTGACTGGAATAGTAATGTTGGTACCAAGGAGTGGTGTCATTTGCTGCTAGATACCTGTCTGTGTGGCTTTGGCCATTTGGAACTGATTTTCAAGAGGAATGTGGAAAGATGTGAAACCTTGGCCTAAAAGATGCCTTGCAGTGCTGCAAATACAGCTTGATGGACTATTATGATAAAAGTTGAAAGACCTGAATGCAGAAAGAACTGTGGACTGTGAGGTTTGGCTTGTAAGGGTGAGAAAGAGCTTTGCCTGGACTGGGATAGAGGTGGTCTGTGTGAGAGGTTTGCTGTTTTCCTGTGTCCCGGTGTCCTGAGAAATTGTTCAGGGTTGTTTTGTGAGGAAATGGACTGGTGTGTGCACAGGGATATGACACAGAAATGAAATCCTTGGGCTGAAACTTCTTCTAACTCAGCTGCAATTATATGAGATTATAACCTTTGAGACTGGGCCAGCTGACCTGCACTGGGGCAACCAAAAGAATGTAGACTCTTTTGAAGGGGCCTGAATGCTCAAGGAGTGTACTGTTCTTCAAAGTCTGCTTTATTCCCCCCTGGATTAACAAATTGGCACACTACCTGGTATTGTGGAGTATAAGAAATGCAGGAAAGAGAGGGTCATTGAGTTTGCAATGCTGTCTTGTGTTTTGGAAATGGCCATGGGCAGTGTGAAGCAGGTTTGCTGGGTTGCCTGCATGGAGGCCCAGTGGAGCTGTGAGGATGAACTGTGGGTTGCAGTGAAGACCCAGTGGAGATGCTGGGACCACGAGACGACTGTGAAGGAAAGCTGCCGGCCCTGATGAAGTTTTCCAGGACTGTGATTAGCCTAGCTAGAGGGGCAAATTGGAACTTCAGAGACTTGTTGCTGGTTAGAATTATCGGACTTGGAGATTTGTCACTGGCTAGAGTTGTTAGACTTGAAGCTACAAAGTTTGATGTTTGCCCTAGTTGTTTTAAAACTTGTATTGGTTGAATATTTCTTTGCTATGCCCAGTGTTATCTTTTGAAGTGTGAATATTTATTCTGTGCCATTATGGGGTTTTGGGAGATTTTTGGTAGCACAGCTCAGTTGAAAGATCTTGGACTATTGGGATGTATGAACATCACTGGAATTGATAAAAAATATGGGCAGTTTTAAAGTTGGGCTGAAGACATTGCATTTTACATCACGTATGGTTTTCAATTTATGGAGGCTAGGGGCAGAATGTGATGGTTTGATTCAGGTGTCCCCCACAAGCAGGTGTTCTGAATGCTAGGTTCCCAGCTGATGGAGATTTGGGAATTAACACCTCCAGGAGGCATTGTATTCTTGGGGGCAGGCTTACGGATATTATAGCCAGTCCCCCCTTGCTAGTATTTGGCACACTCTCCTGTTGCTATTGTCTACCATATGCTCGCCAGGGAGTGATGTCCACCCTCTCTGCTCATACCATTGTTTTCTCTGCCATCATGGAGCTTCCCCTTGAGTTTGTAAGCCAAAATAAACCTTTTTCCCAAGATCTGCTCTTGGTCAGGTGATTCCTGCAATGTGAACCTGACTGCAACACATTACTTATATCCACTGGAAGCTTGTTAGAAATACAAAACCGGTGTCCCAGACCCCTAAATACTATTCTGTCATTTATTAAGGGCCCTATGGACATCACAAGCACAAGATTTTGATAGAACTGAGAAAACTGCTCGTAATACAAAGTAGAAAAGGCAGGTACTGCTAAGGCAGGAAGGATGTGCTTCTCTCTACCTCTATTACCCGCTGGTTGCTTCTTGGCTGAAACCCTGGTGGTCTCCCAGATGTTTCCCTGGGATGTCTCAACACCCGTACATTACTTACTTGGCTATATCACACACTGACTGAGCTTAATTTAGAACTTTCAGGAAAAGAACACAATTATCTTGTTAAAGTGATATCTCATGCATTAAAGTGTAAACGACCGATTGGATTAACATTCCTAGCTAGCATGGACATTTTAAGGGAATTTGTTAATCCAAATGGACTTCTAATTGGTAGTTTCTAAGTCATTTTTCAGCTGGGAACTTTTCCACATATTTTCCCAGCTCATTGAAGGCTACTCCTAGGAGAAAAACATATATGATTACAATCCATTTATGGGCCACTAGAGTCATAATACAGTAATAAATCATATTTACCTGAATTTTGGTAATAATAGTGGTGAGTGGAATACCTAAGATTAAATTACATATTAAGATGTACATGGATATAACTGAATTGGATTCATTATTAGAAAAACTAAAAGAGTATATTTAGCTGGATGTTAAAATAGCAAGCCAAGAAAGAAATTAACAAATTGTATACTATATACAGGAAGAAAAACTTTAAGACATTATCTATAAAGGATAAAAGTCAGTAAGCAAAAGTCATGTCCAGGTTGTTTGGCTATATCTGCTACTCAGAAATTGAAACTCAGGTAAAAAGATTTTTATTTCTAACTTGAACAAAACTACAGCATTCTGCTTATACAAACCATGGAGCAATTACATACATGAAAAGAATGAATTTTTTTAGTAGAACTGTCCCAGGCATGCTATGCCTTCTTCATAGAGGCCCTAAATTTAAATAATCTTTGATAAACATGAAATCAAAGGATTATTTCATTCTATGAGTTCTTGTTGGAGGGCAAACAGGTAAATGAGTCTTAAGAGCCAAAAATAAAATAACTTAAAGTGGAATTTTATTTCATCCCAGAATCTACAACTCCTTCTTAGCTTGAACTTTCCATATGATTTTTTTTCCTATAGAGATTACTGGGTCTTTTTATATAGTCAGCTCTAATTGTTTGTTATTGCCATTTTAAGTACCCCAAAATAAGACATATAGTCTATAAAATATTTGTATAAATATTTGTATAAATATAAATATCATATAAATATAAAAATGGGGCTGGAGAGATGGCTTAGCAGTTAAGTGCTTGCCTGTGAAGCCTAAGGACCCCAGTTCGAGGCTCAATTCCCCAGGACCCACGTTAGCCAGATGCACAAGGGACACATGCATCTGGAGTTCGTTTGCAGTGGCTGGAGGCCCTAGCGCACCCATTCTCTCTCTGTCTCTCTCTGTCACTCTCAAATAAATAAATAAAAATGAACAAAAAAAGTTAAAAAAATATAAACATGTATTCATCCCCAGAAGTAATCATTCTTATAGGTCTTCTAAAGATACATCCCACATTTCACTATACAGATATAGAAATGTTAGATGATAGATGAATAGATGGATGAAATAGTAGGTATATATTTCTACTGTAGCCTAAGCACCCTATTAAACACTTGACAAACTTTTGGGGAGAGAGACTATTAAGTGTCTATCAATATCCTTCCAAGTCTATTCCTCTCTTTTAGAATCTTTCCTTTTATCTCGGTATGTTCCTTTGAAGTCTTTTAATTGTACACTTGTCTGCCTTAGTAGAATATGACTTTCAAGAACAAGGACTATCTAATTTAACCTCATTTTCAATAAGCCTAAACCTGTCTGGCATCCAGAAGGCAGAGTGTTAAAAAATGACACCATTCACTGACTCACCTGTTTTTCCATATTGTTTACTCAGTATAGTTTGTGAAGTAAACCCACTCAATTCTCAAAGGCCCTTACTTTATTACTCACTCAAGACCACTTGCCTTTTCCCAGAGCAAATGATGAAGCTATTTCTGTTCTCTTAATGAGTTTGCATCAGGTAATTTGTGTATTATCCCCTCTGTTTTTTTTTTTTTTGTTGTTGTTGTTGTTGTTGATTCTTCTTAAATGCTGATTTAGTAAAACTGTAATCCTTTTTAGTAACCAGTATGCATTAGTCCCATGGAGGTAATGTGGTAGTTCTACCACCTGGGGATAAAGTAGGAATGACTTCATTTCCCAGCAGCCCCAGTAGCAACCACATGTAAACAGAACTGATATGTGCATATTCTGAATGTGTCCTTTCTCCTTAACCCTTCTTGTTGGCTGTAAAGTAGATAGCCTGGTGCTGAGGCATCTCACATAATGAAAACACCCTGTGAGTGACAGAGCAGGAAGTCAGAAGAGGCCCGCCCGAGTACTTGTCATGGTAGAGTACATATGTCCACATATATATGAGAAACACTTTCCATCTCAATTCATCTCTTAACTAGTGGAAGCAGATTATTTCACTGGGTTATTATTTTCATACTGTTCTTCAAATATAAGCCTGAAAACAAAGTCCCAATAAAATATTCCATACTGATTCTAATACCTTCACAATGTTGGTCCAAGAAAACTAGAGAAGATGCAGCCCAACTTACACATGTCTGGAGCATTTGCCTCAGATACCTTCTTGCCTTTAGTTCTCTCCTAAGGTAGCCATTATTTTGGTTTCCTTCCTTTGTCCAGTGCTCTCATGCCAGGTGAATTCTACCTGCGAAGCACTTGGGCTTGGGGATAACTGTACAACATCCTCTGGCATAAGGTTGAGAATTCCCTTATTAGAACTGTATCAGACAGCTTCAGGTTTACTGAGATGAAATTCCAGACCAGGCACAGTTATAGAGGAAGGGATTTATTGAAGCTTACAGATCCAGGGGAAGTTCCATAATGGCAGAAGAAACTGGCCTGCCTTCACAGGCCCAAGCAGAGAGAGAGAGAAGCACAAGCCTAAAGGTCAAAAGCCACAGCACACTTCAGGAAGTCCAGCTAGGCACACTTTGCATATCTTTATATTGAAATCTCAAATCCACCACCACACCTTAAGATCCACCCAGTGACCTTGCCTCCAGCCAGGTGGCTAGAGATGCAAACTACAAAGAAGCAACTGAATATATTGGGGGGCATCTATTCTATTCAAACCACCACAAGAACATTTTTATGTAAGCCAATGCCCCTCTCATTCTTCCCATCATTTCCCAGAAAAGCATGCTTGTATGCCTGCTGCCACCTCTGCCTGGCAATTTTTTTTAAAAAAATTATATTTATTTATTAGAGTGAGAGAGAATGATATGCAGGGAGAGAGAGAGAGAGAGAGAGAGAGAGAGAGAGAGAGAAAGAGAATGGGCACACCAGGGCCTGTAGCCACTGTAAATGAACTCCAGACGTGTGCGCCCCCTTGTGCATCTGGCTAACATGGGTCCTGGGGAATCGAACCTGGGTCCTTTGGCTTTGCAGGCAAGTGCCATAACTGCTAAGCCATCTCTCCAACATCCATCTGGCAATTCTGAGGGAAGATCTCATTCTCCCATAAGCCTCCCTTTTAAAAAATTTTTTTGTTTATTTTTATTTATTTATTTGGGAGCGACAGAGAGAGAGAGAGAGAGACAGAGAAAGGGAGAGGGAGAGAGAGAGAGAGAGAGAGGGCACACCAGGGCCTCCAGCCACTGTAAACGAACTCCAGACGTGTGTGACCCCTTGTGCATCTGGCTAACGTGGGTCCTGGGGAATCGAGCCTCAAACCGGGATCCTTAGGCTTCACAGGCAAGTGCTTCACCACTAAGTCATCTCTTCAGCCCTAAGCCTCCCTTTTATCTGCAACAAGGAAAGCGGTTTTTGTCAATGTTTAGTGCCAGGCTTCTTCAAGGAGTGGCAGCCATTAATAGGAACTTTCAGGAACAGTCAAGAATCTAAAAGAGGTTATACCTAAGCTTCAGTATAACCTCACAAATTGAGTGAAGGAGGTGACCCTTTGCCCTTCTGGCCCCATACGGCCATGTCCAATCAACTCCAAGGTAATAAATCCTATGAAAAATGATACTTTGAGGGCCTGGAGAGATGGCTCAGCAGTTAAGGTGTTTGTCTGCAAAGTCTACTGACCCAGATTCATTCCCCATTGCCTACATAAAGCCAGGTGCTCAGTGGTGCATGCATTTGGAGTTCATTTGCAGCGGCTGGATGCCTTGGTGTACCCATTCCTTCTATCTGTCTCTCTTCTCTCTTCCACTCTCTGGTTGCAAGTAAATAAATAAATACATAAACACATTTTCAGAAAAGAATGATAATTTGAGTAGTTCAGATGGCATATAGTGCTTTTAAAACACATTAAATATATCCACTGAATCAGAACAGAGGGACAAAATACTGACAGAGCACAAAGAGAATGCCTTCCTAAAATCAGTTTTAAATGATACAACCTCACAGCAATAAGAGTTTCTCACAGTTCATTTCCTAGTGAGACAGGGGTTAAGTCACCAACTAAAGATATCAAAGAGAATTTAAAATAAATTCTTTACATGTGATCATTAAAACAGCATAGACAATGAGCTAGAATGTATATCCTGAAGTAACAGGCAGTCTGATTTAAACCAATAAAGACTGAAATAATCTAAGAGGGCTATAACTTTATTCTCTTTCATCTTCATATATTTATTATAGCAGTCAGTTTCTGCGAAGATAGCATAGACTTAAAAAATGCTTTAAGTTGAAATAAAAATACTGTCCCAGTGAGAAACTAAGAAAAAATTATATTCTGAGTATCAGACTCTAAGATAAGGGTATTAAATATCTGCCCTCACTGTTCACATTCATTCACTGATGGAGGGCAGTCCTACTAGCTGTAAATATAATTGAGAAGGACAGGAGAATGGAAAAATAAAAGCTTAGGAAAAGTAGGGCAAAATCAGAAGTCCAGTGAATAGAGGAGCTACTGCTAACACCTGTCAAACTGTGGATGGAAGAGCAGTAACTGGCATTCAAGGAAATTATTCTGTCTTCTGATCCTCCGTACCCTGTATCCACTCAACCTTCTAACCTAGCGCACCCTTCAGGAAGTAAAGGGTACTCAGGGTTATTTCTTTCGGAAGAACAGGGAGAAATTATGGAAAGCTTGATTTAGTGTATTTAAATAAATGCTCATAGGGCTCAGAAGCCATGGTCTTGAGCAGGCCTTCCTTCCTGATGTGGCAAGCACCTCGAGGGTGAGTTAGATATTCTCCTTGGTATTCCTGACCGAATCTTAAGCAAATATACTGTGAGGAAGTCTTGAATTAAATAAGAATACAGAGGTGCTCTCATTAACTCTAATGAGAAACATTCTACGGTTTATTTCACTAAAGTAAACAGATTTAAAGGTATCGATCTATCTCATGTATAAACTTGACAAATTTGCTTTGAAGTTTAGCATATAATCTGAAGTGTTACAACATGTCACAAGCTTAATGTCTATATTATGATCCAGGAGTAGGCAGTGAAATCTAAAATAACTTTTATCATTCCACTGCAATTTCAAATGAAGGTAAAGCACAGAGCCACAATGAGCAGCTCTCATTAAAATAACCTACTGACAAATGCAAGAGGACCAACAGACAAGGACTGAGGGGACACTGGACTCTCATCCTCACTTTCAGGACCTCATTTTTGCTTCTTGACATATCACTAATGAAGATGCTTCTTACAGGAATGAATTTTTGTCCACAACAGAAACCACCACAAAGCCCAGTATAGCTGTCCATTATGGTTATAAGCTTCCATTTGGATGCTAAACCAAAGCATGAAATAAGTGAACTGGTTGGGTGTCAGGTACTTTTATTAAACACTTGCATATTCCTCCATCTGAGAGTTCCACTGAAGTACTATTTTCAGAGAGACTAAATTCACATGTATATTTTAAATATTTAATACCCTTAAGCATAAAATGGTACCTTATTTTATAATAAATTAAACTAAATGTATTCTGATAGACATAAACAAATGCTCCCTATAACATTTTTCAAAGACAGTTATATGTTTTGTTTGAGACCAAACATTTAAAAAAGACTTGTTCAACCAAAGCCTTGTTTTGTATATAGTATATGTATAGATACATTTTTATATATGCATATATGTATATATAGATATATAAATTGAATATGATATGTGATGACATAGTACAGACACCTTTAGTTTCTGGCCCATATGAACAATTATTTAGATAAACTATGATAGGTCAGTAGTACTACTGTCTTATACTTGCTTAAAGGCCTTTTCTGTGGAGCTACTATTAAACTACAAGCTATTGATTAAATACTAAGTGATTGCCTTTGTACTTCAGTGTCTAAGATCCAATAACTATGTGGAAATTATAATGTGTAACAGTAAAAGTGTAAAAGACCCTTATCTTGAAGGAGATTGTTGCAGTTACCTTTGTGTTGTTGGGACAAACACCAGACCAGAAGCAGCTTATATGGGAAAAGGATTTATTTCAGGCTTAGAGATTCCTGGGCAAGTTTCATCATGGTAGAAGTAGCTGGCTCACTTTGATATGTCCACAGCAGAGAGAGAAACCAATAGTAGCAAGCATGATAGCCAGAGCTCAAACTGGCTAGGCTCAGGCTGGGGAGATTGCTTGGTGGTGTGAGGGTGCATGCTTATACATAAGATCACCTAGTTTACTCCTCAGAACCCACACAAATAGCTGGGCTCAGTTACACACATCCGGGAGGGAGGCAGAGAGTCACTGGGGCTCCCTGATTAATAGCAGCTCCAGGTTGAGAGAGGGACTCTATCTCAAGTAAATACGGGTATGAGCTATAGAGAAGGGCACCCAAAGTTCTACTCTGATCTCCACATTCAGGCACATGGCAGGCAGATCTACACACGCATGCATGCAAGCATATACCACACACCACACATCACACATAATACCATATACATACTCTACACAAAACTGTTAAGGCTTGAATTTTTTAATGTTGTACTATCCAAAAAACTGTATGCATCAGATTTGAAGTAACAAATATACTGACGATTTAAAAAAGAATTTCAACTAAGTCAATTAATACTTATGATGTTAAAACAACAGATTTAATATTAGTGAAAATTCTTCAATAAGGTTTTTGAGATACTTAATAGTCTAACTCTGAACTACCTTTCTAAGATTCTCAGTAACTGCTCACTACCACGTGCCTTGCACTCCAGCCAAAAGAAAATACCCCATCCTTCCCAAACTCATTCATGCTCTTCCTTCAGTCAATATTGCTAGACTACCCCGCCTGTCCACGTAAAATCATTTAATTACATCAAGATAACTAGAATTAACTGATTTCTGTGTTCTCTTTACCTCGCTTGAAGTTAGATGTGGTCACATGTCTGGGTCCCAGAAAAATGAACATGAATGGAAGTGATGAGCTCTACTGCATAGGTGTCCATATGGGTGTCTATCTACAGATGACTTATTCTAAAGATCTGGAAAAGGTCAAAGCAATAAATAAGACTACCTGCAGTTATTCGGCCTTAACATGCAAGCCCGCATCTGCATAAACATGTGTATACACCACGCAATGCTTTACCCATGCAGCAAATAAATAAATAAAGGCTCAAACATTTAAAAATTGTACTATCAAAAGAAAGACAACAAACAAGTACTATGGGGTTGGAAGAACCCAGGGCCCCTGAATTCCTCCATAGAGCAGTCACCTTCCACCAACACCACATTTGGGCTATTGACTTGTGGCATGTGTGAGAAATAAACTTCATTATGCCAATGAGATTTGGGAGATTGTCTATCATAACAGCTAACATTATTTACCATAACTAATAAGTCCACTTATCTTTTAGTCATAGATCAAAGTTTCATCCTCTGTAAACTCTTTGCCACCTCCTGACACAGAATTAATCACCCTTTTCATTGTGTTCTCAGAGCAATTATTATGTATATTTATTATTTATTGCAGTGTGAATCATTTACTAGCATGTGAGTTCCCTGAGAGTAAATGCTTTTATTCATCTGTGAGCCCTACTCTTACATTAAGAACTAAGTAAATATATACTGCAAGCTACTGAATGATTGACAGTATTTGACAAAGCTAGATGAATTTACTGTAAATCTTATACATGAATTTTATTTATTTTTTAAAGTCATTTTTATTTATGTATTTGTAAGGATACAAAGAAGCAAGAAAGTAATATGTAATATATTATGGGAATACCAGGGCCTCCAGACATGTGTGCCATTCTGTGTATCTGGATTTATGTGAGCACTGGGGAATAAAATCCAGGCCAGCAGGCTTTGCAAGCGTTTTTAAAATCTGAGCCATCTCTACAGTCCTTATTCATGAATTTTATTTTGAACAAAGAAGAAATTTTTTTTTCATTTTGCTATCTAATGATTTGTGAGAAAACCATTATCAGATCCAGGAACATATTCAGCTTACATTTGAATGTCTTGCATAAGTCACATTTCCTTAGAGAAACAAAGTTTGTCTTTAATTCTCCCTTCTGATGCAAAGCAGTGTGCATCATCAAACCCACCATGAATGCATCTCCTCCTCTGACTCTTAACAGCCCCTTAGTGCTTAAGTGACAACCTGCTGGTAAATAATTATGATATGTTGTGATTTTTCAAAACAGTTTTATTTTTCCTTTGGACAAAAGAAAACCGACTGATGGATGAATATATTTGGTATTCATTCAATAATAGCCCAGCTATAAAGAATGTTTTTTTTTTTTAAATATGAGATGCAAACTCTAACATAAAACTGAAAATGTATCAAGGTCCAAATTATAGTTTACATTATCAAAACTTGAAACACAACCATGATTCCCATGGTGTTTATAAGCACTGTGTGTCTGCCTCCCTCAAGCGGCATCATTAGCACACTGCTGAGCTTCCTGGGGGATGGACTCGAGCTGGAAGGGAGCCGCCTCCCATGCACACTCACATATACATGCACCAAGTAACATCACATTAAGTCTCTGATTTAAACAAGAGACCATATATATCTGTGTAGCTACTAAATGCTACCAGAACTTCTAGCAAGATGTAGCTGTCGCTCTACTTTCTACTCAAGGGAGGGGGTTTCTCATGAGATCTAAGCACAATTTTCTTCTAAACTACTTCCTTTTAAAACTCACAGCCTGTCATTGACCCAAAAGAAGTAAAACTTACGACGACTCCTCTTGAGTGTCAAATCAAAATCAGCCTGAGAAATGCTCCCATCTTCCTGTGCAGAAATGGAAAATAGAGATAGTGGAAGGAAGGAAGCCCAGATGTCCCTAGTATTGATTTAGTGATTCTACATTCTAGCATTTGGTGGCATCCCCTTCCCTAGTCAGTGTGTATCATTCAGCTGTCACATGAATTTGGTCTGTAGGCATGATCAAAAATTCATTTCCCTACATGCAAAACTAAGCTACCATTTATGAAGAGAACAGCTTTAATTTTCTAAAATGCTATTTATTATATTTGGTTTTTAAAATTTTTCTAGGAAACATTGACTGGTCTGGTTTGCCAAACATAGTAATGATTCTACTCAAACAAAAGGAACTGTGCCGGGCATAGTGCATATATGCTTTTAACCCCTGAACTGAGGTGGGAGGCAGAGGTAGGAGAACTGCCAAGAGTTTGAGGCTAGCCTGAGAGTACATAGTGAATTCCAGGTCAGCCTGGGCTAGAGTAAGACCCTACACACACACACACACACACACACACACACACACACACACACACATCAAAAAGAAAAATGAACTAGAACATGAGACAAAGAAAACACAAGGGGAACCGGCATGGTAGTGCATGCCTTTAATCCCAGCACTCTTAGGCCAAGGTAGGAGGATCACTGTGAGATCAAGACTACCCTGAGACTACATAGTAAATTCTAGTGAATTCTAGGTCAGCCTGAGCTAAAGTGAGACCTACCTTTAAAAGCAAGCAAACAAATAAATGAAAAGACAGAAAACAAGAGAATCCATTACCTCTACCAGGACTTCTTTCAATGAAAAGCTTACCCATAGTAGGTATTGACAGGACTTGTTATAGTGATTCTTGCCAATATTCAGAACTTTGAAAGTCTCAAGCTTTTAGTACATTTAGAAACATAAAATCTTAAAAGTTTCTCATTATATTACACGAGAAACAAAATCTTAGTGTATTTCTTACAAAGGTAAAAAAGGCAAAGAATGTGAGAAAATATTAAAAATTACACTCTACATCTAGTCCATTATTGACCACCTAGGGTTTTTTTTTTTTTTTTTTTTTTGAGACTCCATGACTAACAGCCTACCCCTTATGTTGTGGTTTCTAAAAAGTAAATTATAATAGCAATGATTTCATCAACACAAAAAGGAATAGTGGTGCTTATCAAATACAACCCTTGTATATAATCTTCATGTTCCATTGGCTGTGTTACCACCCACCTGGGGCGCTAACTTTCCAGCCTTCGCATCACCTGCTTGGGCACTGCCAGACGCTCTCATGCAGCTGTAGCCACACAGCTGCGCTTACCAGTTTAACCACTTGGTATTCCTGGCTTCTCCTGCCACTTGTAGATGTGAGAGCTGGCATCCCTTGTAATAACTGGACAAATCTAGTGCAACTTGTAAATATGGGGAATTAATTCTAGAGGGGTAAGCTCTGACCTGAGAGGTGGGGAGGATCTCGGAAGATAAACCCCCTGCTTTGGTCTTCAGCACTGCTTAGAAGCATGGTGCTTTCTTCTAACTTCTCCAGGGACATCTCACATGCGGAGTGGATGTAGCTATCAAGCAGTTAGTTGGCTGCATTCCTGGGTGGTGTTGTGGAGCAGTAACCAGCCCCAACACCATCTCTTCCAACTGCTTTACCTCTACCCTTGATTCTTGATGTATTTAAGTACACAGTTGATGGTGTTTAGTGTATTTACATCGCTGAGCAACAGATCTCTAGAACCTCTTCATCTTGCAAAACTGAAACTCCATGCCTACCAAAGACCAACTCCCCATTCTCTCCATCCCAATCCCTGACAACTATTGGTCCACTTTTTGTTCCTACGAACTTGACTATTTTAGATAAATCTCTCCAGTAGAATTATGCAAAATTTGTCTCTTTGAAAATCCCCATTTTCCTTACCTTGTTGTCCTAGATTTGTATATACTAAATTAACTACCAGTGCTTCAGTCCGTGTCTCAACTAGTTTCTAGAAATCTCTGGCTAGGAAACAGTTTCTGTATATTACAGCAATAAAAACTAGTTTAGAAATGTTTCATTTCATAAGATCTCCTTCCTGATATGGACCATGTCTTTATATAACTTCACTCTAGGCCAGGCTGGCCTGGAATTCACTATGCAGTCTCAGGGTGACCTCAAACTCATGGCAATCCTCTTACATCTGCCTTCTGAGTGCTGGGATTAAAGATGTGTGCCATCATGCCTGGCTTTGTAATTGATGATAAACTTACAGAAGAGCCTCAGAAATGGCAGTATTGGTGGTGTCAGTGATGATCATGGTGGTAGTAATAGCAGTAGAGGTAATTAACTTATCGGCTCTTTGAGCCAGGCACTTTGGATTTTCATATTTCTTCCACACTGTAATGAGTTAAGTCTCTGTCTCTACTCATGAATCTATCTGTCTTACCCACCAATCTAACTATCCACCTACACACACACACACACACGCGTGCACGCACACACACACACACACACACACACACACACACTCATCTGTATTACCAGATAATTACCAAAGTTATGAAAGTTAACTAAGATCCTGAGGTTGAAGAGTCAGTATATGACAGAATTGGGGGTTTAAATCTAAGCTGCTTTTGCCCCCAGAGTCACTAGTTAACTATTTGTGCTAGAAAGAACTTCGAATGCAAATAGGTAAATCGATCTGAATACTCATTTGTGCCAGGAATTTTTTTCTAATTATTTTACATGCATCTTCTTATTGCTGTTAAACTCATAAAAACAATTCTGTAAAATAACAAAAAAACCTCCATTCTGGTTCATAAAAATTCTATTATATTTCCCCAAATATTTCACGAAAATAAAAGTATCCATGTAATTTATTATAGGAATAAAGCAAAAAGTTTATGAAATCTTTAAAAAATAATTTATATTTGCAAAATATATTTAGCTTGGGAATAACAAAGTAAAAATTACTTCTGAAAACAAAAGTGCATTGCAAAATTAATCAGGGATAAAACTGCATGCACAAGGGTTCTTCCACGGGGTGCGAAGACAGTGCAGCTCAGCCTGACCTGAAACTCTCTGTGGTGTCAGTGCTGAGTCCTGAGAGTATCTTTCTTGGTTCACAACAGGAGCCCGTGTACCTGCTTGGATGACTTTGGCTACTATGTCAGATGGGTCACATGAGTCAGTTAACTGTTTGAGGTCTTGAGAACTCCCAAATTATCACTCACTATAAGGTGGGATGCCTGTTCAGCTTCTTCAGGTTCAGGAATCTATGCTCTTCAACTGACTTGGGAAGATGGTCTTCGCCTTCCTATGCTTTGCGCTTCATGAAAACAATCCTCACCAGCTGCTTCCTGTTCGGCTGTCTCTACCCTCTGCCTTTCTGCTTGACAGCTCTCTGATAGAATCATACTTAAGTTCTGTCTTTCTTCCATTGTGAGCATCATTACAGACAGGCACTACTTAAGCAAAAGTTGTTTCCCTATTCTGTCTACAAAATTAAGTGCATACATCTTTGTCTGCCACACAAACCAATGCCTGCCAGAGCGAGTAACTGGCTCCTCACTGGAGCCATTTGTTCTGCCTTCTTTTTGAAATATGTGTTTATCATTTATATTTTGTACCTAAGATGAAATTCCCAGTGGCTCACCAATTCTTCAAAACCCTTCTGGAAGTTTAAGACTCCACATACACTTATTGCCCTCGTTTGATTACATATGGTCTCTGCTCTCCTTTGGTCCCTTACACTGGGACCAGACATTTCACATACACCAGATTAGGTCTGTCACACTCTGTCAACCATGTCTAACCAAGGTGTCTCTAGGACAGATGTCACATGGTTGTCTTTGCCTTTTGTCTGGGGTATGGCTACAAAGCAGGCTTCCTTAGTATCTTTTTAGTGAAAATAGAGGTTGGAAGATATAATCTTAAGAACTTGTATGTATAATCTGAATTTTGAAGGAACTTTGTGGCTAGAAGTCCTCAAGTCTCTGTTTCATTAAACAATCTAGTGAGAGAGAGAGAAAGGGTGGAGCAGAGAAGATGGACAAAACACATGGGGCAGCAAAGAAGGGCTGACTGCTCACGTCGGACCCTGGCTCCCTAGCATCCTAGTTATGACATGACCTTATAGATGTTACTTTCTCTCTGCTTTGGTTCCTCACCTATAAAGTGAGGGTTTCATTGCCTTCTCTATAGAGTTGTTAATTAAAATAATTGAGGGTTTGTATAACTCTTGACTCATCACCTGGCATACAATGAACAGAAATAATAGTAAAATTGGGTTGCCATGTTTTGGTACTTTACATGATAATCACACTCTAATTTGAGAGACAGGTTTTCTATAGTTGGAAAAACCTGCTTTTGATAGGCACTCACTCAGTATGAACTTTACTTAATGTTTAAGTGTCAAGGTCTAATGCTCAACAGGAGATTCTAGAGTGTAGGCAATTTACCTGGTATGGAGGCGGCTTCCTGCTATAACTGTGGCAAGGGCTGCAGCTCCCCCTGGTCACCTGAGGCTGAGAACAGGATCCCCAAGACACAGGCCAAAGAGCTGAGCAGGAAGGACAAGAACTTCGAGTATATCAGGAGTCTTTCTTTTCCTAAGACCTACTGTCTAAACTCTTCATATTTTCTTCTTACTTTCAATTCCAACAAATTTGAAATTTGCAACTAACCATCTATTTAAATCCTTCAACAAACGGATGCGATATTAGCTTTAATTCAGCTTTTCCAATAGAAGTAGCACCACTTTGTTCTGGGCATGATGCTTATGCTTGGATATTTAAGAGAAGGGTGGCATCCTCCCTCCCCTCCAGAAATATGTTTGTTTAATGGAATACAACATGAAAACACAAAGTGTCAAATGAACTTAACAGAAGCATAGGCAATGCACAGTACTTACACAGATGAATTCTGCCCTGGGTGTTGTATTTATTAAACATCTCAAAAATTAATAAACAATAGCTTGATTTCATTGAATCATTCCCTATCTTTAATGTGTTTTATGTATGAGACTCCAGAGTCTACTGATGTGAAATACAGACAACACCCACTGATCACTATATTCGTGATACTTGGTTTACAGAAGCCATGCCCGCAGAAATTTTTCTAATAGGAGAAAATGTAAATGAGTATGATATGACTCACTGAAATCATACCTTTAAAGTTGTGTTATAAGATCTCTAAGGTTACGCTAATTCCTGCTCTCCTCAAAGAAGGAACTTGGGTGACCATTTCAGGTTGTACTTCTACCATCGAGTTGAACATTTGAGCCCTTGAATATAAAATGCCACTGACTGCAACTCCAACTATTGCTGCTCCTCTGGACCAGCCTGGCAACTGTTTTTGCCAAGCTTTCCTCACATCAGCTAGTCATTTGCAGGCTTGAATTGATGTCCTATCTAGGCTCCCTCTGTGCAAGCTATCTGTTCTATAGAAATGAGCCCCACCTCTGAAATGTTTTCTGTCATAGAATTGCACACAACTATCACTGCCTCCAGTCGATAATTCCGCAGACTCAGCTTGACAAGGAAGGAGAATGAAGTGGAATAAAACGATATGCTTGCCAGCATAACTGTTAAATGTCAGCTATTTGGGAGTTTATCCCCACATGAGATATTTCTTTTGTACTGGAGGACGATCACTGGGGGAAAAAAAATACATGACAACATAATAAAACCATGGAAGACAACCCCATCATTACTGCTGCAGGAAATAAAACACAGATTAATGTCACCAAAGCACATGTCAGGAGAGATAATGATGATGTATACAAATGAATCTTTGCATCCTGGACAAAGAGCTTAAGTACCACCTAAAACTGAATAATAATTATATACAAATCACCAATGACAATGTTATCTGCTAAGCATGTATTATGTTCTCACATTTTCAAAGAGTTTGTTTTATAGTTTTCTCTGGAAATTCTCTTAAAATCTTCCTGCTTGGATTCAAGTGGCACAAATTACAAAGTGGCGCAGCAAGTAGTTACATTGCCTAACAAGGCAAATGTGGCCTGCTGGGGATAGCCATGACACATCAGGCCTCCCTAATACTATGCAAGGTGCCAAGAGAAATGTGCAGCTGCAAATAAGCAAGACAATGTGGACCACGCAGAGAGGCCATGTGGCTGTCCAAATCAATATTGGATAGAAACAATCATTTGGGGAAATAGGTCCATTTGTGTTTCTGGAAACATAAAAACTGTGCAGAGGGTGAAGAATAAATGAGAAAGAATCAGACTACCAACCACCAACTACCGACCAATATAAGGAATATAAATGCTGGTTTGAATACAAAAGATAGAAGGAGCTAGAATTGTATAACTTGGGCTCTAGGCTATAGCCATCTTATAATTAATTAGTACTTTTAATATGATTTGATTTCAGCATCTTCACATTCCTAAAAGCCAACTGTGACCTCGAGGTAACTTAAGGAAAGCATAATAAATGACAGAACTCTTTCTAGCACTTATGGTTTCATTATAAGTGAAGTACTTGACCAGAATTTGAGCTCAACTTTTCAGGGGTATGCTTTATTTCATAGTAAGAAGTTCACTAATGGTTGAGAAGAAAAGAATGAGTGCATCCACATCTTTTTAGTCTTAGATAAATTCAAAAACCCTGTTGTTAGAACCTATGAGAACTGAGAGTTCTTGGAAGTAATTTGTGGTTTCTTTTTCTTCCTTTCTGTAGGAATAGTGTGAGGAATCCCTAGCCGGCTCTAAGCCTGCTCTCTCTTGTCTGGTCTGTTGAGGCTCTGTTGTGTTATCATGCCCAAGAGAATGAAAACAGCTTAAGTAGTATGAAAAATATACCAATAACAACATCACTTATATCAGCTATTGCTTATTCTGTGCCTACTATGGTCCAAACATTGTTTTAAGGGCATTATGTGAATTAATCCACATAATCCTTACAAAATCATATGAAGTAGTCTCTATCATACTTATTTAATAGACATGGACATTGAATTTTGTATTTTTTTCTCATAAAGGTTATTTTCTCATAATTTCAGTAAATGCAGAAGAGGAGGCAGATCTCCCTATTTCACCAAACGTGTACCCTGCAGTGAAAGCACATTCATGTGCTCTTCCCTACTGATGGGACAGGCTCTTAGCCATAGCCTGTTGGGTACTGATATTTCATAGACTCCAACACTTGAAAAGTTGCAAAGATGTTTAGACTCTGTAAGAAAATGCTCCTTGTTTTGATGAGTTTTTTGTCTATCTAGGCAGCTCGATCCTTTTATGGATGGAGAATACTTGGTGGGTATCAATGTGTAAATGCTATTGACATTCATGATGATCCTTGAAATATCTTTTAATCAGCTGAAGTCATTGTGCTTTGCAGTGTCACTCTATGCTAGTGGAAATGCTACAAGTAATAGCATATTATTCTATTTTTAGTAGAGCTTCACTAAATCCAAGAGGGTATTGCAGACATCCCTATAATGTAGTAAAGGAGGCTGGCCCTTGCCTGTGGATTGGGATATCTACACTTCATTCCTAGTGCCAACCTCTCTCTGCTTCAAGTGCCAATGTAGGTCCATCTATTTTCTCTGCTTTTGATGGTGCTAACTTCTTCATCCCGCCTAAGTGAAGCCATGGAAGAAACAAATCAAGTGTAATTTATGTTGAATCGGAGACTCTTGGTAAGGGAAGCTGAAGGAGTTCTGTTCATTAGTGGTATGAAAACTCACCACCACATTCTATTGCAATGAAGGAAGTACACACTGCATGACGAGGAAGATGGAGCAGAAAAGAGCAGGTAGAAAAGGGACAGGACGTGACAAGGTGGAAGAAGTGAGTGCAAAGCTCCAATATCTTAGATAAAGTGTGTAGCATAGTTGATCTTCAGAACTTTTAGGCCATTCAAGACTATTCTTCTGGTAGATAGTATGTAGCCCTTATCCAAAATGCTTGTGACCAGAAGTGTTCCTTAATTTGAAAATTTTGGGTTGTAGAATAGCTACATAGACACAATGGGCTGTCTTAGAGCAGAGACCCAAGTATAAACACAAAATTCATTTAAAATTTTATACGCCTCGCTTAAAGACATAACCTGAAGATAATTTTTCTTCCATATTTTTAGTGTGACTACATTTTCACTGAGACATATTAAATGAGGTCAGGTTTGGAATTTTCCATTTGTAGTAGCACACTGATGCTCAGAAAGGATCAGATTTTTGAGCTTTTTGGTTGATGGTAGCTACATCTGCACTGCCACCTATCTTTTCTTATGCTCCATTTTTGATCCTCCTCAAGAACTCTCTCCATTGTATGTTTGGCTTTTGTCCTTACACTATGGAAACATGCTCAGAGGAAACATGTGCAGCTTTCCCACACTCAAATGAGATCCCACACTCAAATGAGTATGGGCATGTGACTAGAGAGTAGCTTATCCACACTCAGATAAGAATGTCGGCAACTTGAAAAATTAGCACCATCAAAAATACATATTTTAAGCTGGGCATAGTAGTGCACACCTTTAATCCCAGCACTTGGGAGGCAGAAGTAGGAAGATTGTCATGAGTTCGAGGACTGAGTTGAGGACATGAGTCCTGAGACTAAAATAGTGAATTGCAGGTCAGTGTGGTCCAGAGTGAGACTCTACTTCAAAAAACAAACAAAGAAAAGTACATATTTTTGCAAGAATTAAAACTTTAAGGTAAAAGAATGGGACTCCAGTTGTTGCATTTTGCGTATCAATGAGCCAGTAGCTAAGATGTTGGGGAGGATGGTGTCAAAGGTGCTTTCTAGGATAAAGGAGCCCCAGTCTTCATGCTTGGACTCACCCGGACTTGGTATAATAGTTTTCCAACCTCTGCACATGGTATCTCTTTCAAACATGTGGCTTACATTCTCCAGGCAGTATTGTCACTTTCCCTTGACCCTTTATTAGCACATGTCACATTCACCCTCCTTAAAGCATTTAGCATACTGTACTTTAATCTTAAGTCACATAACAGTGTTCCCTACCAATCATGAATTCCATATAAGTAGACTTCAGATCTTGTCCATCTTTATATAGCCTTAGTATCTTTTCTGTTGGTTGGTTCATTGTTTTTCTCTTGCTAAGTAGCCTAGACTGCCTTCCAAGTCATGATCATCCAGTCTCAACTCTTAAGTAAAAAGATGATAGGCATGTAACCACCATGCCTGGCTTCTCAATACTTTTGATCATGCCTGGACACCACTACTGAGTCCTTCATATGGCTTCCCTGTGTGGAATTAAACATCCCAGGAATGGCTCTGCTTCAGTAGCTTTATATTTAAGGAGATGTTGTAAGAGCACACTGTTTTTCTAAGGGTCTAGGCAGGCCCCTGGCCTACAGATCATCAGTGGAGGCCAAGAATAGTTAATCTTTTCATTGTTATAAATTGGTAAATGTGTGTTTATGACTCTCATTTAATGGAATTCCAATTTGCTTTTTTTTCTTTATTTTTATTTATTTATTTGAAAGTGACAGATAGAGAAACAGGCAGATAGAGAGAGAAAGAGAATGGGCACGCCAGGGCTTCCAGTCACTGGGTCCTGGGGAATCGAGCCTCAAACCAGGGTCCTTAGGCTTCACAGGCAAGCGCTTAACCGTTAAGCCATCTCTCCAGCCCCCAACTTGCTTTCCAATGTCCATAAAATCAATTCCCAGCAAGTAACGTTAGAAGGTTACCTACAGAAGACTCGATCCACCATTGAGCAAATATTCACTATGGATGATGAAGACGATAAACAAGTGGACACAGGGATCACTCTCACTCCTTTTTCAGCTGGAATTTTCTACCCACTGAAAACAGATTAGGGGGCTAGAGAGATGGCTTAGCGGTTACGGCGCTTGCCTGCGAAGCCTAAGGACTCATGTTTGAATCCTCCAGATCCCACATAACCAGATGCAAGTGACACAAGCATACAATGCCATACATTTCCACAAGGGGAAGACACATCTATAGTTCATTCACAGCAGCTGGAAGCCCATAGCACACCCCCCTCTCTCTTTACCTCTTTCTCTCTCTTTCTGTCTCTCTCTTAAATAAATAAAAACTCAAGATATTTAAAAAATAAATTAGGTTTGGGCTGGAGAGGGCTCATCAGTTTAGGCACTTGCTTGCAAAGCCTAAGGACCCATGTTCAACTCTCCAGGTCCCATGTAAACCAGTCACACAAAGTGATATATGTGCACAAGGTCACACATGTGCACTAGGTGGCACATGTGTCTGGAGTTCGATTATAGTGCCTGGAGGCTCTGGCAGACCAATTCTCTTTCTCTCTCTCTCACTCTCTCTTGCTCTTGCTATCTCACATTTAGAAAAAGGAAAAACATAGACTAGGTTTGATTGTTTTTAAGTTACAAGAGACTTAAAACATTTAAGGAAATTATGTCAAACTAAAATGACTCCAAGGTGAACCAGACAGCATTAATTAATTCATGATAAGTCTGATGACTGAGGAATAGGTCAGTTGACCAAATTGTTTTGGTTATTACTAAAAATGAAAATAAATGTAGTTCAACTAATAAGAACTGCTGGTTAATGTGGAAGATGTGTGCTTAGGCAGCAGATAGTGAGAAAGTGAAATTAATACTGGCCTCCAATTTGACAAGACTAAAATCATTTTAACGTTAAATAATGGTTAAGATCCATTAATCTAATAAGCAATAGGAGCTAAAATTCAATTTTATAATTAGCCAGAGGTAAAACCCAGCAATTATTAAATTATAAATCAAATGACGTTGTGAAAAGTGCCTAAGTCAATGCTAAAACATGAGTCAAAACATTTCTGCTTCTCAATGAATAAAACAAGCCCAAACAAAATCATAACTCAGCAATAACTGGCTGAAGGGCAGATGACCATATATCTGTGACTCAGTATCTTTGTGAAATAGAGAACATTTGGACAAAAGCAATGAAAAGGTCTGGTATAATGTAGAAAGCAACTGGATGCATACACTTTAGTAAAACTTTGTATTTTCTGGATATCCTCACAAGCAAAATAAATGATTAAAGAATTGTCCATAATTTTCTGGTTGAATTTCTTTAATCCTACTTCCAATATAATCATCTTCTCACCTCAAAAACCAACTGTGTAGCTTCTGAGTATGAATGCTTTGATTTACTCTGAAAAATTCAGCCTTAAGAAGCTGTACTGGTTATGATTCTGTTGCTGTTGGAAAAACACCTGACAAGAAGTAAGTTAATGAAGGAAGGGCTTATTTTTGCTTGCAGTTTGAGGGGACGCATAGTCCACCACGGTGGGAAAGGCATGGCAGCAGGATCTGGAGGCAGTTGGTCACATTCAATCTTCAGTCACAAAGCAGTACAATGAAAACTGGTGCTCAGCTCATTTTCCCCTGTCTATTCAGTCTGGGACTCAAGCCCATGGAATGGCGCTGCCCACAGTTGAGGGGCGGTCTTCCCACATCAATTCACCTAACCTAAAAACTCGCTCAGAGGTATGCCCAGGTTTTTGTCTCCTACATGATTCTAGATCCTGTCAAGTTGACAAGTGATACTAGCTATTCATCAAGTGCCACCAAGAGGTACCTTTCAATTTTAACTTATTTTCATAAAAACATTTCACATTAACAAGGTATATCTAGAAATACTCTTTCTTAAAAGTAGCCCATCACCTCTGAGAAATAAGGAGTAAGAGAAAGGGGAGAGGAGCAAGCCTTCTTAAATGCATGAAAGGTTAAGTGACTGGGGAAAAAATAGATAAAATATTTTCATTATTTATACCCTCCATGCTGAGATATTTAAGAGTTGTTTCAACAAGAAGGTCTGGGACAGGATTAAACACACTTGAGTGCTCTGATGCAGCTAATTAAACAGCAAAAACTGAAGAAGAATGCCAAACACTATCATTTTTGCCTTCTAAGCAAGTAGTTAGTCCCATGTGAAGAAAAGCTTTAATCAGTATAACTGACCTTTGATGGGATTAAATGTCTACCAAACATGAATTCTCACTATAGGCTGAAAATTGCCACTAATGTGTGAGAAATTTACATAACCACTGAAGCAGAAGACAAACAAGTAATTTATACAGGAGTCCATTGAGATGGAGTAGTCCCACCTGTCAGGGGCTTCACCGTAGCTCTGTCCACCAGAGGTGTTACATACATGTTTGGGGCTAGAGTGAGGTAATAAGCTAACAGCCCTGATTTCACACCCCCCCTTGGAACAATGTTGAGGTACAATGACTCATTTGTGATATGCCTTGTTAAAACAACCACAGCTTCTATCACAGGAAGAAAGGAGGCTTAAGAACTGTCAGCTTTGAATCCTGCAGGCTTATAAAAGGTAGAATCAATTCACTTCAGCAATGAGTAATAACTTCTATGTCCTTGAAGAAGCACTTTGAGAAATGCTAGAGTCACAGAACTATACAACCAGTGACACTGATTAAATGCTCTATTTGCAATATATTTTATTGAAGTTGGAGGTGGGGCAGCAGATTAATATTGCTCGTGCTTGAAGGAGCAGCACTGAGAAACTGGGTAAGGACATCTTCCATTAAGAAATGCCATTTGCAAATTACTGGCACTTTCAGATGAACTTCACTCAAATAAATATTTTATATAACCTCAGTTTAGCAGGCACCCTCTTCCCCAGATTACATTTTTTTTATTACTGCCAACTGCTGAAGTATCAGTCCAGAAATACATGCTCACATACAGGTGCATGTGGCCAGAGATACTACGGATCTTGTAGGCTGGGACCTGCAACCTTGCCAATT
Source organism: Dipus sagitta (assembly GCA_036346955.1). NCBI lineage: Eukaryota > Metazoa > Chordata > Mammalia > Rodentia > Dipodidae > Dipus > Dipus sagitta. Next base: position 119,923,386 of record CM070777.1, read on the forward strand.
GCTTCCATGGCAGTAAAGATTAGGGTTGCCAACACAGAGATGATGCACCAGAGAGAACAGAGGAAGTTAATGATGTATGGGTTTGTGTGACCCAGTGGACTGCCCAGAAGACTCAGAGGGACAAAGGAGGAAGAGTGCTCTCATTTCAACTGAGTCTGATTTTCCCAATGACATGAAGGAAGTTCTTTTCCATAGTCGGACTAGAATGTAAAGGCATACTGTAGAAAAATAAAACATGCTGGATATGCGCTGTTCGTATACAATGCATCAATTTTATTATTACAGTCTAAAGATAAATGTTTATATCTAAGTTTTTATACAACACAGTGAGAAAAAAAAAAAAACCCTCAGATAATCTGGCTTATGGGGAGAACATACGGTTTGCAAATTTTGATGCACATCAGAATAGCTGGAAAACCTTTGAAGTTTTACTATATCCAGCTCACATCCCTGATCAAGTAAATCAGAATCTCTAGGTAGATGACCCAGTTTTTCAGCTTCCCCAGGTAATTCCCATGTGCAGCCACATCTGAGCAGCAAAACTATAGAATTCTACAGCAGTGTCTGGGTGCTTGTGAGTCAGCTGGAGCCCCTGTTAAATGCCAGCTTGCAGGGCCTTAGCCCCAGTTTTTTACCCGGTGGGTTTGGAGTGCCATTTCTAACAAGCTCCCAGGTGGTGCTGATGCAGGTTAGAGACTCCATTTACCTGCAGCCTGTATCAGATGTATTTAGTAGTAGGAATAATTCTCTAACAGGAAATATTCTTTACTTTTGTCTGACAGTGTGTTCCTCAAACTACTGTCGTCAAAAGACCCTGCTGTGGATGTTCAAAGAGCAGATCCTTAGACCCCACTTCACATGTATAGGTCTGAATCATGACAGATAAAGACACGTTAAATGTCACATTGATACCCTGTACCCCCCTATGATTTTGTTCTCAGCAGTATGCTTAAGATAGTTCTCCCCTCACCTCATGTGCCAAAGTGACTAGGCATGAAAAGGCCACTAGATCCCAACCTGAGCAGTGAGGAATAAACTCCCTGCTCTGAGATTTCTTAGCGCATTACTCTGAGGGCCAAAGACCCAGGTCACAGGTGGTATTTTCAGAATACAGTACTGGCAATTAACCCAGCCTTGGACAGAAGTCTCCAGTGTACTGAGGACACACTCCTCATTATCTGTTGTATTCCTGAGAACCTCTTGAATGTAGGAGCAAAAACATCTTCCTTTCTAGCAAGTTCATTGTGTGTGTGTGTGTGTGTGTGTGTGTGTGTTTCCAGTATTTCCATTATGTCTTCTTGGCTATACCAGCTCCTATGTCTGGATCCATGAAGAAAAGCAAAGGGAATTCTTTCTCATTCTATCTTGCTGGCATTCCAGTTTAATAATGGGACGTGAATAATATATTTAATTTGCTTATAATTTTGAAATTAATCTGGTAACTTGTTTGAAGGATAGGTACTAGAGCTTTTCAAATAAGAATCTGTATGCCAAATATGTCACTCACCAGCTGCTGGCTTTGAAGGAAGTTGAATAATCATCTCCTCCTCCATCAGTTACCTGGAAAGTATGGGTGACAATGATGCCTAATTCATGGGGCTAAACTCATGCATACCAAACACGTAGCATGGTACACAGCATAGAACCAGTGTTCTGTAACTGTGACCTTTCATTTTATTATTATTATACAGTGCATTCTCAGTTGATGCTAAAGAATGTCATAAATGAATAAACAACCAATCCAAGTCCATTAGGAAATGTTGCCCTGCGGTTTAGCTCAGGGTGTCTAAACGTTAAAAATATGTTTTCAGAGAATACGTGTTGTGGTGGTTTGATTCAGTATCCCCTATAAACTTGGGTATTCTGAATGCTAGTCTCCCCAGCTGATAGCAATTGGAAATTGGAGCTCCTGGAGGCAGTGGGTTGTTGGGGGCAGGCTTATGGATATTGTAGCCAGTGTCCCCTTGCCAGTGTTTGGCACACTCTCCTGTAGCTATTGTCTACCTCATGTTGGCCAGGGGGTTATGTCCACCCTCTGCTCATGCCATCGTTTTTCCCTGCCATCATGGAGCTTCCCCCTTGAGTGTGTAAGCCAAAATAAACCTCTTTTTTCCCACAAGTTGCTCTTGGTTGGGTGATTTCTACCAGTACCATGAACCTGACTACAACACGTTTTCAGTAGAAAAATGAGCTGGAGACATCAAGGCTCTGCCCCCTCTCATACTTATAAATAAAGCAAGGCATACTCCTCATAACCTAGTACTAGAATTTGTGTTAGATCCATTTGCTTTATTAGTCAAATACAAAGTAAAAACTCAGCAGTCAGCCATGTGGTGTGGTTTATTTTTCAAAGACATGCTAAAGACCAACTACCACAGTTCACTTCATCTTTTGGAGGCCTAATCTCCCTCTTTTTTTTTTTTTTTTTAAAAAAAAAAGCCTATTAAGGGAAATCCACTTTTAATGATGATACTTTTAACCTCATTATGACATTTTTTCCAACCTAATACTCAAATGTAATATAATAATAGAATGCACCATTAAGTCTCAACTATATTTAAATATATATTTTGAGCCAGATGCATCGCAAGATCTTGCATACATACATGGATGTAACAAATGACTGCTATTTAGAAATAAAGGATGAAACTAATTTCAAGAACCTTGCATATATCATAAAGAAAGTTCCATATGTTGCCTATTGCTACAGATCGAGGAAGCATATATTAAGGCTGAACTAAATGTAGGGTTCATTTTGGTTCTAAAAGATTTCGAGGGAATTGTTATATTTTTTGACAATCCTGGTGTTAGGAATCTCTAATAGTCAAACAGGAGGGCTGAAGGGACAGCTCAGTGGTTAAGGATCTTGCATGCAAAGCCTAAGGATCTGTGTTTGATTCCCCAGCACTCAAGTAAAGCCTAGTTGCACATGCATCTGGAGTTTGTCTGCAACAGCTAGAGGCTCTGTCATGCTCCTTCTCTTTCTGATTGTCTCTGTCTCTTTCTTCTTGCAAATTAAAAAAAAAATAAAAATTGGGTTGGATACCTCAGCAGTTAAGGTGCTTCCCTGCAAACCTAATGGCAATTTGATTCCCCCACATGTAAAGCCAGATGCACAAACAGGGACATGAACATGTAGTTTATTTGCAGTAGTGGGAAGCCCTGGTGTGCCCATTCTCTCTGTCTGTCTTCTATCTCTCTCTGCTTGCAAATAAACAAAAATGTATTTTTTAAAAAGCCAATTATTTCCTAGGCTCAGTCAGATTCGTAGTTACACAACTGACCTGGCTAATGGGTAACAAAAACCACCTCTAGGTAAGAATCCCCTGATGTTACTTTGTGAGGAAAACAGTAATTTCCTTAAACCTGAAGCAAGGAAGCAAGGTTATTTCACTGGCTCTGGAGAAAACCCAATTCCTTCTGGTCTGGGCCACATACAGCCACGAATCTCAGATAGAATACAGAGTCTAAATCCATATGGACTCGCTGCCATCACTTATAAAAGAGCCTCCAGCTGACTAAAACAAGACCTGCATGCATAAACGACTCATAAAATGACTGGAATGGCAAGGGAGAACTATGAAAAATATGGTAACAATAGTAGTGCTAGCCAATTACCCAGGACTTGCTAAGAACTTGTCTTATAGACACAGTGTGCAAGTATTACATGGTTATCTGACTTCTCCTACAATAGTCCCATGAGATAGGTGCTCCCACTTTATAGCTTAGGGAACTGAGACCTGGTGATGGTGAGTGAGTTGCCCAAGGTCCTAAGCTCATAAGTGGCACAGCCAAAATATAAACCTAATCATGTGACATCTATGCTGGAGTCCTCTACTTCATCTGGATTTCTATAAGACCAAATACTTATAGAACACATCAGTTATCTTAGATATACATACCCCATGTACATATATGTAGATGCCAAAGGAAGTCATTGGGTGTCCCCTATTAGTCTTCTGCCTTTTTTGAAAGGGGGGGTGGGAGTGCAAATCTTGAGTCCAGCCCTACTCAGAGTATTCAGAGTCAGCTTGAGCTCTGGCTGTTCTCTTTGCTATGGATGTAGGATGAAGGGAGCTGGGTATTTAAACAATGATGAAACTTCCCCTTGAATCTATAAGCCTAAAATTAACCTGTTTCCTCCCATAAGTTGCTTTTGGTCAGGTGTTTTGTCCCAGCAACAAGAAGGTAATTGCAATACTGGTGTGTCCCTTTTTTTTCTCCCCTGTTAGGCAGGTGGATCTGGAGCCCCAGTGATCTTCCTGTGTCTTTCCTCATCAGTACTGTGGTTATAGGAAGCCACAGCCATGTCTGGAGCCCCAGTGATTGTCCTGGTCCTGTCTCTTTCCTACTCAGTACTGTGTTTACAGGAAGCCAAGCCATGCCTGGCTCCTTACATGGATGCTAAGGATAAAACACAGGCCCCCATGCTTTCTACCAAATGCACTTACTCACTGAGCCAACTCCCCAGGATTTTGAGAAAGTATAAAACAAATCCACACATAAGCAAAGAAGACTACTAAAGTATCATCCTAATGGATAGGAGTCGGGACTAAGAACCTGAATAAGTCAGATCCTATAGAATACTGCTGAAGACTTCACCAAGGATCTTATGTTGATCGAGTTTGAGGTGGAGAGCATTAATCATGTAGGTGCCAAACTTGAGCAGCCTTAAGGCCTAATGGGGTATGTCTGCAAAAGAAGGGTGAGAATCCACCACAAGACAGCATGTGCTACAAAGAATGGCTTCTGTTCCATGAATGTTTCACCTAAAATGATAAAGAAATCAGGTCAGAGGGATGCCTAATAGTGAATGCACTAATGAGTCTTATTCCCTCCCTTCCCTGTGGCTGTTGAAGAGCTCTGGGAACTGAAGGCAGACAAAACACTTCTTTAAGCCCCCTTGGGCATAGGAATGTATAGGGCACCCTAGGCATAAAGCCCCTGTGACAAAGTGTAGTACAGGTGGGAGGGAGAGGAAAAGCTGTTCCCATTTGAAATCCACTGGAGATGCACATCAAGCCTTAATACTACCTGGTTGCCCCAGCTCAGGGCAACCTTAGGGTTGGGAAGAGACTCATCCAAAACATGGTGGCTAGGAAGCAGAACATGTTAGATCAGGCAAAGTGCCTCCAAAATAAGTCAGATGTGGGTATGTGAGGAGATACAAGAGGTGGTGAGAGGCAGAGTCCTGACATGGGTGTTAATTGCTGCGGTCCTCATTCACCCTCTGGCCAGGGAGACCTTACGAGCTGAGGTATTTATCCTAGGTTTAGCAGAACAAGAACAAAGAACGGGACCAAATTCCTCTTTTGTTTGGAGGATGCTGAATGCTATAATGTTAAGAAAACATGAGAAACACTAATCTCCACTTTTGCATTCACTGTTGTTTTCCGGGAAAACATAAGGGGAAAAAATACTCATGAGACACTGCAGTACTTTGGTTTAAATGCACTCAAGCCTTAAGACACCAAATGGCTCGCATCAGAAAATATAAAAGATGAAGACACAATCTAAGAATTGCTATGGTTAATCTCTGCACAGTCATAGAAACTTGAGGCATGCTTGAAGATGGGAGGAGAGAAATATTTCTCAAATTGCAAAGAATAGGGAACAATACATTTGAGGGGAAAAATCACTGTCATACTGTCATGTTACACAAAAAGGACAAAACTGAATGATTAAGGCGTGGCAGTGAGTCACCCCTACACTCATTGTGAGACCAGAAACAAACCTTGCTGCTTCTGTTTGACATCCACGCAACGGAGGCCACGTTCACCAGCACAGTCCACTCTACAGATGGAGGGAAGCTCCACAGAGATGCTTACTTGTGAAAACATTCTGAAAACTGAAGCTCTGAAAGCTGCCTCACCTCATTATCCACCCACAGTTTGCATAACGACATAGCAATAAAGCTAACAACGTGAAAGTGATACAACTGGGTTAAAGTGAGTGATTTTAATCACAGGTAAGCACAGGTTCCTAATGTCCTCTCCTTGCATGAACAATAAACAAAACCCAAAAGAAAAGAGGCTCACTTTTATTAGGCAAAACATTTTCATTGCACAGGTATAGGAGAGTGAGGAGGTTAGGATATAACCTTGGAGTATTTGATGAAGAAAAATCCTTGGAGATTTCATTTTACCACAAGCTAAATATGGGCCAACAATATGATCTGGATGGTAATAGGGATGCAACCATCAGATGCACTAATGGAAACATCCTGCCAGAAGCACACTGAGGAACTGGAAACACACTTGCATCACTGAACATGGATATATTAAACGTCTGTGGCATGTTTCAAATACACTACGAGTATGTGTGTGTGGGGGGGTGTTAATATTGGCTTGCAATCATAATAGCTAGAAATAACATTTTTTCCAGCTGTAGAAAAGTGATCAGAGTTCTAAGTAGTTAATTTACAAATATACCTTAGAACACAGGTCACGAGAACACAATTGAGGTGAGACGTGAGGTTAACCATATTTGGGTCCATGTCTCTTGCCGCTGTCACCTCTTTCCCAAGCATGAGTCACTCATTTCACAGCAGTTGCTTGCTCTCTCTCTCAAAGAGGATTTGGCAAGATGGGGGTAAATTAACATATTGATTTCCCAGCACTCTGAAGGCCAAAAGCAGCACGCACTTGGTCATGTTTCAGATGATGGAATGTGAAATTAAATTAAGGGATGCATCTGTGTTCAGTCCCTAATTGCCAGCCAAGTAGATGCTTTCAAGGAGTATATGTAGGTAGGGAAGAAAAATAAGAGGAGGAAGAAATAAGGTGAATGTATTAGCAAGACTGACAGACTGCAAGCTGTCATATGGAGAAGAGGCATTTAAGAATGTTTACTCATAGATTAAAGTTCTGGGTTGAGTAAATAAATCTCCATAATTTAAAATTCACACAAGGACTGTTAGCAGTTTGCATCTTTGCCCATGCAGATAGAAGTCTTAAAGCATCCCTTTGGAAATAATTCATGTTTTAAAAAATGTTATAAGAGGAGACATTAATAGCTGGATTTATTTCTTTTTAAATCAAAGTTTCTTCAGATACCAATTTTCAGGCTTAAGCCTAATTCTAAAATCTCAGTTAGTTTTATCCTTTCTAATTGATCTTAGGATATAGTCTGTTAAAAAGCAAATCATTAAATAAAAATGTTCATCAGTGACCTATTATTTTTATTCAACCACCAATATACAAGCTTAAAGCCAGACAGTAACCTTTCATTTGATGAATACATAGCAGAAATTTAAAGTATATGTAGTTAGTAATATTTACAAATTCATACAATTTATTCCTATTAGTACAAAAACAGAAAAACAATGGATCGCCTTTTGTTTTCCATTCCTATTCTGTGTAAAGCTGCTGTTGATCAAAGATCCATGAGGTCCCAAAACAGGACAGGCTTCTGTCAAAGCACTTGATGACCTGCCTGTGGTAAAAGGTGAGACCCTACTGCTAAAGACACCACATGCTGCTGACACAGAACATCTATTAGCTGGAATCTGGATAGAGGCCAGTTCCCAGATGGTTAGCCCCTATAGTGCTAGAAAGTTCTACATGAGCTGCTGAGGGAAAATGGCCAACAACGTTGAGTGCTAGCAGCGGGCACTGCTATATGAAAGCAACCAGTCTGACAAGATGTACACACCTGTGAAATATTGGCTCCCAGCCTAGGTGGGTAACCAATGGCTCTCCATCTGGCTAAGAGATCCACTCAGTGGAAAGGAACCCACAGGTGGAACTGGAAACTGAGTCAGAATCCCGTGGACTCCAATGACAAGTTCCCACTAATCTTTGGCCAAAAGAGAGGCTACACCCATCAAAATCTCTCTTAATTAACAATGCTTATCCCATTTAACCTATGCTGACCTCATTCTCCATTGGAGAATCTGTTTTTCTTTTTCAGAAGGCAGAGAGAACAGAGTAAATAAACCACCCCTTGCATATCAGCCAGGGCCCAGGGATAACCACACAGGAATTGGCCAGAAGAGCAAGAGTGCTGCTTCAATATTAATCCTGACAACCAGAGCCAGGGTGATGGAGACAGACACTGAGGATACTCAAAATGCACCAAAGCAGAGATCCAGAAGCTGCTGGGAGCACAACACTAATGAAGACTTAAAACACACCCACAATGACTCCAGAGATTTGCAGAAGAGGGGGTGGAAAGATTGAAAGAGCCACAGAAGTGGAAGGGACTGTCCAGGGAATACCAGCAATCCCACTGAGGAGGGCCCACAGCAGTTGGGAGCAGGGAGGAGGGAAAGGATGTTACCAACACACGCTGTGTCCATACAAAGTTTCCTCTTACTAAAAATAAAAAAACAAATAAATTTAAAGGCTACTAAAATACAAGGGCTGATAGTATCCCTCTATTTTTATGAAAAGCTGAGGTAAAATGTACAGAAAGTATAGAATAATTGAAAATTATGAAAGAAATTATGTCTGGAAAACTGCATAGGAAGACTGAGGACATGAGAATCAAAAGTCCAGGGGGACTGTAAAATATACACCAAATTTTGAAGAATTATACAAAAGATACAGTCATAATTTTATATTGGTTATACGTTGAAAAGCATTTGTGATATAATGGCTTAACAAAATATAATATCAAAATTAATTTCAGCTATTTCTTCTAGTGTTTTTAAGTGAGACCATAAGTACAAAATCATGTACGTGGCTTGAATTCATAGTTCATATTATCTTTCTATTGGAAAACATTTCTATGGCCCCCAAAAGAATGTTTTACACACACACATGCACACACACCCCTAACAGATTTTAAGATTAAAGAGATCTGAAATAAAAGTCTGTTTTGCGGGCTGGAGGATGGCTGAGCGGTTAAGCACTTGCCTGTGAGGCCTAAGGACCCCGGTTCGAGGCTCAACTCCCCAGGACCCACATTAGCCTGATGCACAAGGGGGCACACGCGTCTGGAGTTCATTTGCAGTGGCTGGAGGCCCTGGCACGCCCATTCTTTCTGTGTATCTCTCTCTGCCTCTTTCTCGCTTTGTCTGTCGCTCTCAAATAAATAAATTAATTAATAACAAAAAATATTTTTAAAAAAAGTCTGTTTTGCTATTACCTTGTCAGAGTCTTAGTTCCTTTAATAGTGAAATGACAATATGATCATCTATACTGGTCAGGACTAAATGAGATAAATAAGTATATCTTATTAGTGCTTGGCATATTAAGATGGAACATACAATGTCTAACATGGTGCTGGAATTTTCTTTCCTGAGGAAATTGTGCCTACAGCCAGGAGCTCTGCCACCCCAAGGTTGGTAGAGCATCTTTCTGTTTGGTTGTGCAGGCTCTATTTCCTTAAAATAAAAATGAAAAGAAGTTAAAGACAATAAAGACACAAATTTTGCAAGAAAAACACAAGCTGGAAATAAGAGCTGAAATTTTAGTTTAGAGTTGCAGTGCTCCAATTTATGATGCCATCTTTTGTCTGTAAGTAGTTTTTGATATTCACCAAGAACAAAGTTGCTCAGCAGTGAAAGTGTCCATAGAAACTGCAAAGGGACTTGAGAACTCACAGGAAGCTGAGGAGCTTGTCACAGCACTGTCTAGATTGGACAGACGGGGAAGACAGAGGGCAGAGCCTGACCCAATAACCTCCAACCACACAAATCCTGACAGTGTGATGAAATGCTCCAGCGAGGCAAACATCAAGACAACAGGTGGTCCAACCATACAATTTTAGGCAGCATCCTCCCCGGACATAAGAATGCTCAAAGGAAGGGGCTGGAGAGATGGCGTAGGGGCTAAGGCGTTTGCCTGCAAAGCCAAAGGTTCCAGGTTCAATTCCCCAGGAACCCATAAGTCAGACGCACAAGGTGGCGCATGCATCTGGAGTTTGTTTGCAGGGACTGAAGGCCCTACTACACCCATTCTTACTCTCTGTCTGTTGGTCTCTCTCTCTCTTTCTCTTTCTCTCATAAATAAAATAAATTTCATAAAAGAATGCTCAGAGGAGTAGAAATCAGAAAACCTGTTCAATCAAGAAGTACTATACTTGAAGAAAATGCATTTATTTGTATACAAATTTAAGGCAACAGAATAAAATCAGTTTTAAGCTGCCCAAAGAGAGTAGGTCATTCGAATTTCAGGTCAGCATGCAAGTTTTAAGATTAAGACAAACCCTGCTTTCTGCCAAACCATAGGGCAATGAGGGGTATAATAAGAACTTCTTGAAAAAAATTCTTGTGTAATGTGGTATAGTATTTACTTTAGTGTCTGAATTTATTTTAATAGCTTTAGAAATGATTTTAGTTCAAATACAAAAGGAAACATTAAAAGGTCACCGAAATTTCTCAGTTACACATTACTTTATTTTATGGAGGAATCTCTATGTTATAATATTTGTGACTTTGTGGATATAACGAGGCCCCAAGGCATATTCCTCCTCCACAAATTTACTATGGTAGAGATTTACTAATGCTAGAAGAGGAAAGGCTTTTTAATAAACTGAGATCTAGAAGACAAAGCAGCTTACAGACATCATGATCATTGTCATACTATCAGGGAACCTGTATTGGTTAACAGCTCCTCATCCATTCATTTATCACTTAAATGATATAAACATGAATTCAGTGTCTCCTGAGTGCCAGATACTAAGAACACACACATGATACCTTTTATTACACTGTCATGTGAGGGGACCCAATTAACAAATAAATAATATCATGTAATCATCAATACAATGGTGAAAATAAACTGGAACAATCTGGTAGAGAACAACTACGAATCCACTAGACAAGGAAACAAGGATATCATAGTTTTAGTCAATATATATATATATGTAACTGAATACTGAATATTTCATATATATGTAGTATGTGTGTGTGTATTTTGAGTATCGTTTTTATTTTTGGTCAATTATAAAACAAACTCAATGCCATTGGGAAGGTTCTTCTTTCAAAAGAGTAGCTTGTGAGTTGGAGAGACGGCTCAATGGTTAAGATGCTTGCCTGCAAAGCCTAATGACCCAGGTTTGATTCCCCAGTACCCATGTAAATCCAGATGTACAAAATGGTGCCTGCATCTGGAATTGGTTTGCAGTGGCTGGAGCTCCTTGTGCACCCATTTATTTAAATATTCCTCTCTTTTTCTCCCTTCCTCCCTCCTTCTTTATAGACAAGTAAAAATATTTAATAAAAAGAGTTTAATTATTGGTGTAGAATAATCAGTTTTCCTTTGCTGTGTATGCTATCTCTTGTGAGTACACACTTCAAAAGCTCTACTAGGGGAAAATAGTTCCCCACCCCCATTCACACAAAGCAACTAGATTTGTTTAGTTCTTTCTTTTTATTCTCTCTTAATTAAAAAAACTTATTTGTAAATGGTTGAAGTGAAAAAATAGGAAAAGCACATAATTTATCCCTCAAACTGGGCCATTTAAAAATATTTTATTATTTATTTATTTATTTATTTATTTATTTATTTATTGCAAGACAGAAATAGAGTCATATGGAGAAAGAGAAAGAGAACACAGGTTTACCAGAGCCTCCAGCCACTGCAAATAAACTCCAGACATATGCACCACCTTGTGCATCTGGCTTATGTGGGTACTGGGGAATTGAACCTGGGACCTTCGGCTTCCCAGGCAAGTGCCTTAGCCTCTAAGCCATCTCTTCAGCCCTAGGCCATGTTTTTTAATTCAACCTTGGTGCTATAATCATTTTGGATAAGAAAATTCTTTGTTTTGGAGGTTCTATGGTGCATTATGGGATGTGTAGTTCCTACCCAGCGGATATCAGTAGCAGGTCTTTGATCCCCATTCTCCATCTTTAGACATTGTTAAAACTGTCTAGAGAAGCAAAACACACGTCTTGTTGAGAGGATAAGATGATTTGTAAAACCAGTTTTCATCTAGATATAGTTCACATGCCATGAAATTTACCCATGGAATGTACATTTTCTTATTGTAGTCATAAGGATTTGCAAACATCTGCACAATCCAATTTTAGAAAATTTTCATATCCTTCTAACCCAGAACAATTTGAGCATGAAGGGCAATAATAATTATCAAAGACAATAGGTGTAAATCTTGTCTTCATCAAAGCAGAGTGAGTCATCATCTGAGGTGGAGGTGTGCAGGAGAAATTGGCAGAAATAAATTTAAAATAGGAGCCTGCCTGAAGATCAGTGGTTTTAAAACAGGAATCAGATATGGAATTTTTGTTTACTTCTGGGGCTCAGAGAATGGTACACAAATTGTTATGCCCATTTTGCGAAACAGTCCATCATCATTCATGAAAACTAAACTATAGGTCTGTGCTGTGGCCCATAAGTCCATTCTGAAATATGTATCCAAAGAAACATACTAGATAATTCAATTATATCAGCTTCAGAAACATCCAAGTGGAATCTGGATATTACATTAGAGATCAGGATAGTGGTATACTTAGAGTGTGAGTTAGCAACTGGTACATGTCTGATGGAAATTTTGAAGTGTTAATAAGGTCCCATTTCTTGGTGTGGATGTTGACTAAATGGGTAAGTTCACTTCTTAAAAAATCCATCCAATGGGACATTTAGAGCTTGTGCATTTTTTTGTCCATGAGCATTGGGTATATTTGTATTTGGTAAAGGGACAGTGAGACTGTACTGAGACAACACTTGCAAGCCCAAGAACAGAAAACAGCCTTAAAGAGAGCAATTAGGAGCAGTCAGTGTCACACAATAGCACAGAAGTGTTAATTTTCTCTTTAACATCTTCTACTGAAACCAGAGGAAATGAAATTCCTAGTGAGATGGGGTGGGGAAAATCAAATTGTCCCTCTCTCACATAAAGGAATGTTTAAGTAATGACTAAAATAATTAGCTGCCAATTTAGAAGTGGTGAAGGCTTTTCTTGTCCTGGGAAGTTAAATAATTCTGCTGAACAGGAATATGCAATATTACAGATCACCTCATAAGTTTCTTTCAAATTTCCACTTAAGGAACTAGGAGAGGTGCAAAAATCCAATAAACCCAAATTTACGCAGCTAGTGTTTAAGCTGGGATCAGAAAGCCACATTTTGACTCCTAAACTGTTATTCCTATTCACATATGCTACTTAACTCTTCTTGCTTTCCAAGAGCATTCACCATGATAAGGGCATTCCTATTGATCTGTTCTAATGTCCACAAGAGACAACAGGTCTAACAGTCATCACATTCTACAGAAGTGGAAATGAGAGATGCCTCAAAAAGTGAATATACTTTGACAAGGTTAAAAATCAATTAAGTAGTGGTGCCAGGATTCCAATTAGTTCTCACTCTAGAGTCTAGGATTTTAACCGAGGAGTAATATTGCATCATTGGCTTCATAATGCAATGCCATGTTTCCTACGGAGGAGCCAGTGAGTACATAAATGTGTTATTTTTGATCATTATAATGGCATAAACAAGTGAATCATATATTTCTAGACTATAACCAAAATGGCTCTCACTTATTCATAGTTGAGAAAAATCATCCATTCAACCAAAGATATCTCCAGTAGGCAGAAACCTTTTTTTTTTTCTTGCAGGCAACCTGTGGGTTATATAGTTGTGCTTGAGCCCTAGAACTCGTATGGTACTGGGAAAGATGACCTTGCAAATGGTCCCTCTTTAGTGACACATCTCTATTTCCTAGGCAATGTTCTTAATAACACCCAATACACACGGTTAAAGATTCATGGCCCACACATCAATTTCACACTTTTATTCTTATGTACCCATGGATATTTTAGATCAGGTCTTACAAATGGAGTCAAAGTAACCACTTGTGCCCTAAAGTGCTATTTTCACTTCAATACAAGCAAAAGAAAAATATACTTGATGAAGCATGATATACTGGACAAAAGGTAACCTGTTTTAGGGTATGATTCCTCAAATTCCTTCTAAATATCTAATCCACAGATCTGAGACATTAAAGAACTGCAGGTTCATTCATTATGTATTACAAAATGTGCTTCCTTTTGATGCATTCTTAATACAATCAAGGCTAATAGAACAGAACAGAAATGGCATTTGCTTTCCCTGCACACATTACAATTTTAAGCACATAACATATAAGAAGGCGCAGAAGAATAGAAGTGATTACTGCCCATGTCACCCTGAAGTAAATTGCATGTTACAGTAAGGGGCAGAATTACCCAGGATATAGCATAACTAGCCGTACCTTCCAAGTTCTGGTTCTCTTCACTATCATAGTTGAGGGCTGGCTCTTCATCTCTTGTCCCCTTGCTTCCCCCTCCTTCACCTCTCCTCCACCCCCTCTCCTTCCCTTCCTCTCCTTTTCTTCAGTGCTACGTTGACACCAGGGTTTTGCATGTAATAGGCAAATTTTCTGATACTGTGCTACAACTCCAGCCATGAAAACGGATTGTGTGTGTGTGGACGTGCACGTGTATGTGGTGTTTGCGTGGGATGTGTGTGGACCATGTATGCACATGTGTGCAGTTTCACGTGCTCTGTGTTCATCCCTGTGGAGGACAGAGTCAAATTCTGCTATCCTCTTCTATCACTGTTCTGTTTTTTTTTTTTTTTTTTTTTTTTTGTTGTTGTTTTTCCTTGAGATAGAGTCCTCCTACCATTCTGGCTGACCAGTGAGCCCCAGTGATTTTCCTGTCTCTACGTCCCTCATGACTGGAGTAAAAACCATGTGTGATCTTTTCACATGGGTGCTGGGGATCAGATCGAGTGCTCTTTACCAGCTGAGCCATCTCCCTAGCCCCCAAACTGAATTTTGTATGACTTAATTTATGCCATTTAATATTCTAATAAGTCAGCATTGCTTTCAAATTCAAAATAAAGAGCTGTATGAATGAATATGTAAGAAAGAAAAAGTAAAAGAAAGTTCAAGGACTAGTTGAAGAAAGAAGACTGAAGAGATAGAAATATTTCTATCAGGAGAGATTTCAAATTATCTGTATGAAGATACCTTCTTATTTATAAAATTAGCAGCATTCAATACACCTGAACCAGTCTCACATTTTGCCTGAAAACCCATCATTCACAGGTTTGTTGGGGTTAGTGACGAAAACCAAACAAAAATACATATTATAGATACTGGATAATCTCATACCTCACAAGAGTTTTAAGAAGAAACTCATTTCTTTTAGTCAGTGACACTGACCCCATTATTAGTAAAGTTTTTAAATATTCTGTCTTTCTGCTTTTACAAGCAGAGAGAAGAGAGACAGACAGAGAGAATGGGCGTGCCAGGCTCTCTAGTGACTGCAAATGAACTCCAAATGCATGTGCCAACTTGTGCATCTGGCTTTATGTAGATACTGGAGAATTGAGCTTGGGTTATTAGGCTCTGAAGGCAAGCATCTTAACCACTAAACCATATCTCCAGTGCTACTATAGCTTTTTGTCTGGGGTGGAGGAGAAGCTAGGGAAGACTGAGATTTTTGAGGGTGTAGTTAAAGGAAAAGACTCCAAATGCATTCTGATGGATGGGTATGATGACTATCAGTAGTGGATAGCAACAGGTTTTAAACTTGCATAGTGGCCAAATACCTGAGACACGTGACTCCACAGTAATTTGTCAATGGGCAGACTTGGAGGGACAGCACTGTGTGAGGCATGTACTAACTGGCCAGCTAGCAGCAGAAACCTATGAACAGATTCAGGAGGCAAATTCACCTGCAGGGCCACTCAGCCCAGGACCACTTAAGCTGTTACTTTCTCCTGCCTGAGTGAATACAGATACCATTTCTCTTCTTATCCCCTCAAACTTGCACTACGCTGTTTTTCCCAGCATCCTCTGCACCTCGCAAGATGTTTGGTGATGAGCACTCAAAGATGGGTGTTACAAGAACAGCCTCTCACCTAAAATATCTGCAAAGGGCTGGCTCTGAGAGACTGGTGATAGTGTTGGAGCACATTGACTCCTGGGCTCCTTCCAGGACGAGAGACAGTAGGGATCAAGAGCCACCAGGTAAAGAATGAGTGTCTCTGAGCAGGGCCCAGTTTACACAGAACAGCAGCACGGAAAACTGCATCAAAGTCTGACAAATGATTTGTGATTTTGCAATTGACCCCAATTTAACTTAACCACAAAAGCCACCTTATGGTTCTATTTCCTCTGTAAAAGCTACAGATGACGCCCAGGTCTAATCTTACAGATATTGAAGGAGGATGCATAATATGCCAACAACAAATGAGTTTCCATAAAGCTATGATTATAGCTTATTAGGTTTAATTTTATGCATGAGTGACCCTGGACACCTAGCAGTTAACCATTTAGTAATCCTGGGGATCCCAATTACTAACTGTGCACAAACACTTATGTCTCCTATAAGCCAATGGATTGATAAGGTTTTGTTTTTATGCTCAAACTGCAAATAGATAACTGAATATCCTCACAAAGATGTGCTCTACTAACAATTAATACTCAGACAAAAAGGCTTAGGAGACATTTTATATACATAGTTTTCAAGTGGATTAAAAAACTGAAGTTTACTATTGGTTACTGATTTCTTTGTTTGTTTGTTTTGTTTTTCAAGGTAGGGTCTTACTCTAGCCCAGGCTGACCTGTAACTCACTCTGTAGCATCAAGCTGGCCTTGAATTCAATGCAATCCTTCTACCTCTGCACCACCATGCCTAGATGGTTATTGATTTTAAAAAAATATTTAACATGGACTGTTGTGTCAAGGAGTGTAGTTCTCTTTCCATTTGTGACAATAAAATAAGACAGTGTTTTGTACATCTCCAGGTCCATCACTTTTATACTCTAAATATGTATCAAACCTCCCAAATTCAAGGTGAAATTCTAACCTTTAAGGCAATAGCACTGAAAAGTGTGACATTTCCTGTAGCAGTGGTATTTTTACCTATGTGGTAGCCCCAAATAAAGTTCACCATAATTTAACAAGTATCTTTGTTAACATATAATCTTTGATACTAAAATTTTATAAGTATCACTAAAGAGTTTTTAAATTTTTAAAAAATTATTTTATTTACTTATTTGACAGGGAGGCAAATATATAGAGAGAATGGGCACATAAGGGCTTCTAGCTACTGCAAACGATCTTCAGTCACATGTGCCACCTTGTGCACCTGGCTTTTGTGGGTAATGGGTAATCAAACCTGGGTCCTTAGGCTTTACAGGCAAGCACCATAACCATTAAGCAATCTTTCTAGCCCTCATTGAATAATTTTAAGACATTGAAGTTAATATATTAACATTCTTTAGAAAGATAGGATAATATCTTTTAGTGGTACAATAAAAAAATCACAAAAAGTTTTAAAAAGTGCAGCTTTTAGGAGATAATTATGTCATGAATAGAGTGCTTATGAATTGGATTAGTGGCCTTAAAAGAGGCCCCAGAGAGCGTCCTTGCCCTTTGCTTGAATGGAAGCAGTCTGCTATGAGTACATATAGAAGGTGCTGCCCATAAATAAATAAATAAACAAACAAACCAAGCTCATATCAGATGCCAAATCAACTGACACCTAGGTTGAGAACTTTAGCCTTCACACACAACAGTGAGAAATAAATTTTTGCTGTTTAGAATATAGCCAATGTTCTGCTGTACAGAGACTGAGAAAACCATGAATACAGTGAACTGCATGGACTAGTTCAGGTAGGGGCATAATGGAGACACATGGGTGCAGCCAGCCAGAAGAATCTGCTTACCCATCAGGTAACCCCCCTCACTGGGATAAAGGCATGCCAATTTTCCTTTTCTGTACTTCTGTGACTTTGCTCCAGCCTCTCCCTTCCCACTGCCCTTTCTCTCCTCTCTCAGGTTCCAGGGCTTGGGTTAGAAAGTAACAGAGATGACTCTGTCTTCCCTTCTCCTTTGTCTGGCCACAGGGATCACCACGGAGCTCAAGGC
The DNA here is from genome assembly GCA_036346955.1 of Dipus sagitta. Classification (NCBI taxonomy): domain Eukaryota; kingdom Metazoa; phylum Chordata; class Mammalia; order Rodentia; family Dipodidae; genus Dipus; species Dipus sagitta. The sequence continues at coordinate 119,941,217 of CM070777.1, forward strand.
AGATGGGCAGAATTGATTCAAAGGGAGTTACAAGGCAGAGGTGCATGTCTGGGGGAGAACAGAGCAGAAGTCTTTGCTGAACCTAATATCAGGACAACCTCTAGATATTTTTGTTAAATTACTTTTTTTTTCCCTCTAAAACCAGGGTGAGCTGTTTCTATAACTTTTTCCTTAATATGTATGGACTAGACAGAGGTTTGTCTGTTGGAATTTACTGCTTTAGTTATTGTAGTTGATCACTGACATTTATTACGGATGTGATAGGCAACCTTAAGGTGGTGCACTGATTCAAACCTCCAGTGTTTACAGCCTGGTATAACCCAGCTTCAGTATAGATTGAACCCTATGCCACTCTTGCAATGAAGAAAAGGCAAGAGTAATGGGGTGTCACTTCCAAGAAGAAGATTCAAAGAGACTCTTGCTTTTGTCTTACAAGCCCTTTCATGTTATTTGCCTCTGAAGGAAGTCAGTTACCTATTTTAATCTTCTTAAAAGAAAATGCTATGGGAAGGGGAATTAAAAAAAACAAACAAACAGATATCCTTAGCAAGTAGCCAGCAAAGACCCAAGGCATTCTTCAGTCCCATAGGTGAACTTGGATGAGGATTCCCACCTGGTCAATCCGAGGGATATCACCAAATCTCAGCCCATGCCTTGATCATGACTTCCTGAAAGAGCAGAAAGGAGCAAGCTAGACTGCACACAAATGCCTATGACATAAGGAGTCTTGTTGTGTGAAGCTGCTAAGTCATGGGTAATTTTTCACGAAGCAATAGGTAGCACAGAACTGACTCCGAGTTGATTAACAATAAAATACTCATCCTTGGATTCTTTGAGGTGGTTCCCAAGACAACTCTCAGCAATTTTATTTGTTGACCTTACAAATGTAGTTTTAACATACTAAAATTCATAATATAATTTTATTAGTCTGGGAACATATACATACATAGTACCAATAAGAATCTTTAGAGAAAGCATGGGGTTGATACTTCATTCTACTAAAAACCACTTATTTTATAGATACACTTACAACTGAGCACCTGATATGTTTTAGGAATAAGTGGATAAGTAGGACAATTTGTTTGTTGCAAAGAATTTAAAGTCTCCTCATAAAAAAGAGAAAAACCCATAATATTTGGAAACCTGGAGACTACATAGTGAATTCCAGGTCAGCCTGGACTAGAGTGAAACCCTACCTTGAAAAAAAAAAAAAGAGAGAGAGAGAGAAATTTGTGCCTTAAAGGTAGATTTTTGATCACACCTTTCAAGCCATGCTATCTGAATTGCTTCTCTGATGAACATACTCTTCTCATACTTCTAATTCTGCAAGACCAATATAGCAATTATTTACAGAAAAATGAGTTAAAATTACAAATAACATTATAATTCTGCTTATTGTGGTCAATTTATAACTTTTAAGCAACTTTCTGTTCTATGAGAGAGAGTTTATTTTGCCTTTAAATTTAAAAAAGTGTTTAAAACCGCTATTTAGAATCAAGTAAATGTTCTCATGATTGCTATTGCTTTATCCACTAAGCTGCTTTGGATAGTCTCTGTAAATCATTAACATTCTATTGTTAGTGAAAACTTTATTTTTCATATTCTCAGTATGTCACTGTATTTCTAATAGCAGATTTCTTAATAAATAGTAGATTTGTTAATAGAAACACACCAGTAAGAATAATTGACTGCATTTTACAGAAAGGATATCAACAAGAAACTGCTTTAGACTGAGCAATCAATGATGATTGAATTCAAGACTCCAAGCTAATATTTCCAGCTATAAAGATCCTTGAGACTCAAGTTGGCCACTTTACTTTTAACGAACAAGGACAAATTCATGAAGTGAAATACTATGGCTCTAATAACCTCCTTTGCCTCAGAAAAAAATTTAGCCTCAAGGCATCATAAACTGCCAAGTATCATTACAGCAAGCCTAAACATGAATATGCACATCAAAGTAAAAGATAAATATGCCCTTTGGAATACAGTTCTTATTCTAGTTTTCCACACTTTGGTGTGAAGTTAAATGAAACATTTATTAAGCTCTAACTATGGACAAGGCCGGGTACAGGGGTATACAATGATGAAGTAGAAGGCAGATGCAGTAGATAAAACATAGTTGAAAAACTTGCAGAAGGTAATGAGAAAGGAATAAATGTTTGAGTTCCAGTTGCTACAAATTTTATTAGGGCAGTGCCTTCCACTCAAAAAGGGGGCTGGAGAGATGGTCAGTGGTTAAGGTAACTGCTTAAAAAGCTTGGTGGCCTGGGTTCAACTCATTACCTAATATCCATGTAAAGCCAGATAATCAAAGTGGCACATGCACCTAGAGTTCTTTTGCAGCAGCAAAAGGCCCTCACATACATTTTCTCTCTCCCTCTTTCTCTTCCTATCTCTTCCTCCCTCCCTCCCTCCCTTCCTCTTTTTCCTTGAAATATATATAAAGAAAGAAAAAGTGAAGATAGGGCTAAAGCAATGGCTCAGCAGTTAAAGGTGCTTGCTTGCAAAGACTGAAAGCTCAAGTTTGATTCCCCAGTACCCACATAAAGCCAGATGTACAAAGTGGTGCATGCACCTGGAGTTTGCTTGCAGTGACAGGAGGCCCTGGAACACCCATACACACTTTCTGAAATAAATAAATAAAATATTATTTTAAAAAAGATAAGGTTGGGGCTGGAGAGATGGCTTAGTGCTTAAGGTGCTTGCCTGCAAAGCCCAAGGACCCAGGTTCAATTCCCCAGTACCCATGTAAACCAGATATATAAGGCGGTTCATGTGAATGGAGTTCTTTTGCAATGGCTAGAGGCACTGGTGAACCCATTCTCTTTCCCCCATCTCCCAAATAAATAAATAAATATATATTTTTTTTTTAAAAAAGAGAAGGTAAATGGAATAAACATGCTTAGGAGAACATAAAAGACGTTAAATTTAGTTTGTGATTAAGTTGAATCTGAGGAGCTGGAGCATCCAGAGGACTGTGGGAGATACAGAACTTGAGCTCATGTACATTACCTAAACTAGAAAGGAGATGGTGTTGAGACTGCCCAGGAGTAGTTTACAGACTTGAGAATCCAATTTTATCTTAATTCCAGGGAGCTCAAGGAGTTAAAGGGAGAGTAGGAACAGACAAAGAAGATGATCACAGAGGAGAAGATGCCAAGACAGGAAAGACTCAATGACAAAAATGGGGCTGGAGAGATGGCTTAGTGGTTAAGGTGCTTGCCTGCAAAGCCTAAGGACTCATGTTCAACTCATGTTCAACATATAAGCCAGATGCACAGTGACACAAGCACGCAAGGTTGCAAATGCACACAAGGGAGCACATGGAGTTTGATTTCAGTGGTTGGAGTCCCTGGCATGTCAATTCTCTCTCTCTCTCTCTCTCTCTCTCTCTCTCTCTCTCTCTCATAAAAAGGCAATCTGTTGGGTTTGCCTCAAAATAAACAAATAAATAGGTAAATAAATAAACCAAGATGATGAACAGTTTCTAAGTGCTACAGAAAAATGAAAAGTCTAGGAAGTCTTAGATGTCACTGCACTCAGAATCAAGAGGTCACTGGTGACTTTTACACCTTGACCTTCAGTGGAATGGCAGTTGTGAGATCCACCATGCCACAGGCCATCATTTAATCGTTCAAATAGTAACAGAAACTTTTCTGTACTCTGGGCATAGAAAATAAAAATGCTGTACATGTGGAGTATTTTGGAAGTGGAAGAAAATATGGAATTTGGAGTCAAGAGAATTTAGAATTAGCCATATCTTCAGTTGAGGTAGTATATAGATAGGAAGAAAAGAGAGCTACAGTTGGGAAAGGAAAAGACCAAGTGGTGATAAACACCAACGACTGATGATGAGGGTTGAGAGCCTGGCTAAGGCAGCCAACCACCATGGTTACACAGCATTTTCTCCCAACAGTGTAACTAGTGCACAAGCAGGGATGAAGATCACAGATGGCCTGCTGGAGCTAAAGTTCAGTGTTGGCAGATCCATGAGGCTGAAGTTGCAGGGGAGACAAATAATTGAGGGGCCTGGTGATTTATCAGAGCATCAGATGCCTGATGAAAGAAGTCAACATTGTGGCAGGTAGCAAGGGTGGGCAGGGGATAGAAGGGTCTGGTGAGTTGTCAACTTGTTGCCAATTATGCATGTTAGTTTCGATTTTCCAATTCAGTCATAAAAGAGCAACAAAAAGTCACAACAAAATGTAAGGTATGTCGTCCTGTTCAAAGCACACCTTAATTCAAAATATGAATGAGCAGGGCACAGAAAAGAATCTCATTACAAAATTCTAGGCTTATTAGCAGCCGTGTTTGCTACTTTCTCTGCAATCCAGTAAGACACAGAATTATATCCAACTTAACTCAGACGTCACCAGTTTGACTATTGGGTTGAGGCTTGGATCCTGAATTCCTTGAGCCTGGGGGTGGGGAAGGGAATAGACAGGGCACTGGGGTTGGTAGCTAGAATGGAGTAGTGGATGGAGACAGGCAGTGTTAGAATGGTGCATACAGCAGAATCAAACTCGTATGACCACAGGACTGTTTTTCAAACTCCTAGTGAAATGAGGACAAGAAACAGCTATGACTGGCCAAGGCTCTGTCCCCGGTGCTGGATATAAAGATGACAAAATGACACTCAGAGGAAATCACAATACAATGGAGTAAGTAGTGATACCAATTACATATATAACATCCCCAGATCTAACTCTCAAAAAAACAAGCAGTATGTGGGAAACTTTACCTACAGGCAGTCCCTGAAGCCATGAGAAGGGTGTAGGGGAAGATAAGGTAAAAAGTTGCAAGTTCAGACTTAATGTGTAAGGTCAGGCTCCTGCCTACCTGACTGTGTGATCTCTCACATAAGGTATTTTCTCCCTTCAAGCCTTAAAGAACAGTCACTGAGCAGCACTCTGTTAATGAGGTTAATCTGTAATATCAGAGAATGGAATTGGAAGGTCTAATACTTCTTAGCTTTGAGGTTCTTTCATGCCTAATGTCTATCAGTTGGTCCTAAAAATCATTACCCAAGGCTTTTTGGGGACTTTTTAGAATGAGAGAATATTTAGTCCTGTAAATCATACAAACTTCATAGACGTAGATAATATCAACCATAAACAATAGTCCCCTGGTGCTGGGGATTCCCCAACTCATTCTTCATAGTGAAGGGTCAAACAAATCCATAAGCGGAGTATTTGTAAGCAAATACTGAGTTCCTATACACTTCACCCAAGTTCATGCAGCTGTTCCCTTAAAGTGATCATGAAGACAGGAAGGGAGAAATACTAAGAAAAATATTTTCAAAACTTTAAGTTCATATCCATGTCTTCGAAACACTTGTTGGATTAATATCTTCACATGAAGATCACAGTTTATAAAAACAAGTGTTAACTACAATTGAAATCCTTTTCAAAACTTGCCATTGCAATAGATTTTTTCATCTGCATGTAATTTTCAGAATGAACAAAGATGCCACAGTTCGCTTCACATTCTGTATTGGTTCCAAGTGACATGGGCCATTCCACATTGGCTCCATCTAACATGAAGCTGAGTTGTTTTTTTTTTTTTTTTTTTTCCTCCTCAAAGATGGGTTTACATGGGCTGGGGTGATGGCTTAGAAGTTAAGGCACTTGGCTGTGAAGCCTAACAACCCATGTTTGACTCTTTAGATCCTACGTAAGCCAGATGCACAAGGTGACACAGGTGCACAAGGTTGCAAATGCATACAAGGTGGCGCACGTGTCTGGAGTTTGACTACAGTGGCTGGAGGCACTGGGGCGCCAATTCTCTTTCTCTCTACCTCTTTCTCTCTCTTGCTCACTCTCACTCTCTCTCTTAAAAAAGAAAAAGGAAAAGAAAAGGCCCAATCTCTTGGGCTTGCCTCAAAAAAAAAAATGGGCTTACAAATCAAGTGGTATTTTCCACACCTGAAAATTTATGGACCACACAGCACTTCCAGCAGGAGTACACCCTGAAGACCTAAGACTAGCTTTGTAGTAATCAGAAGCATCTGTTTCCATCAAATGTTTGCACTGCATTGGAATTGGGTGTAAGTTATGTCTGTTGCCTAGACACACCTCATGAAAAACAGTTTGGATAGTCCTTAGAAAAGAAAAAAAAATATTTTACTTTGTGCACTTTATATAGTTCTAAATGTGAATTATCAAGCCTGTGTCTCATGACTTTCATAAGGTACCTGAGATAGTTTGTATCTCTTGTCAACCTGGCAGGACCTGGAATCACCTGTGTAGGATCATCTAGGTTAGCTTAGCCTCTGGGCATGCCTAGGAGAGCTTCTCTTGATAAGGTTAATTGAGGTGAGAAGACCGGCCTTGACTGTGGGTGGCACCATTCCACGGTCAGGGTCCTGGACTGTATGAGGAGCAAGCTGGGGGAGCAGCAGCACTGCCCCTGCTTCCTCGATGCGGACTGACAGTGACCAGTTCTGCTTCAAGCTCTTTCCACCACGGTGGACTATAACGTGGAACTATAAGCTGAAATAAGCGCTTCCTCCTTTAAGCTAGTGTTGACAGGCATTGGATCTATGAATGAGATCTATGAGTGAGAGAATAACATAGCATGCCAATAACCAACACAGATTTCTCTGTCTATAGCTACTGCTAGCAACATTGTTAAGGATAGTAATGCATGGGATCTGAGTCTTCATAAGGCACAGAGGATGTCACCAGAATGGCCCTGTACAATTCTGTTGCCTGGAAACAATTTCCTTTGTACCCAATCATTGCTATAACGTGCACGAGCCATTAAGGCTCTGTACGATATGCTGGATTTTAAAGACTAAGGGTAAGTGCAATGTATCAAACAATCATGCATTTCAGCGTCTTCTAATTCCATGGCAAGTGTGCTTTTTGCTTAAGAATTGTGCTCCAAGAATTTTAAGAGTTACATAGACAGTAACATACATTATTCTCAAGGCAGAACATATTTTTCTCTCCCAAAAAGAACCATCTCTACTCTAACCCCTAACTTTTCAAGGTTGGGCAAGTAGAAAGTATCTATGTATGAGTAGCAACTGCAACTTTATCTTTTTCCAACAAAACACAAGATTTCTACAACTATGTCCCTTTTGTCCACTACTCTATGCCTACTAGTGAATTTATTACAAAGGCCTGTATGATTAGGCCTGGCTTTAAATCTATGTTTTCCTCCTATTCTTACTGCATTATTCCTAGGAAGAAATGCATTCTGAATTTTCAACAACCAGTTTTACAAATAACATTGGGAGGGCAACCCATTCAGAAGATGGCAAAGGGAAGTACTGTATTCAAAGGAGTGCACACATTTCTAACTCTCCCAGGTTCCTATCTAAGTTGTCACCAAAGGACTCTGTTCCTTCCTCAGAGTCAGCTCCATGTCTTCTTTCTGAACCAGGATCACCTGATAAAAAATACTTACCCTTCTAACACCTCTGACTCTCCATCGCAAAATGTATCTAATTATATTCAATGTGCTCATCACTAGTTTCTCCTTTCCATTTCCCTCTTAGCTCACTGGTCCCACCAGGAAACAAGCCCCCCTTCTCTGTCTTCTCCACTCCTGCATACCCAGAATATGGAATGAGACACTTCCTGTACCTTATCACTTTAGTGTTCCCTAACCAACGTGTTTTTGATTTTACGTTTTTAAAAGATTATATCTAATGAGAAAACTTGGGAATGAGTCCAAGTTTAAACATCAAACTCATTTATGCTTTATATACATCTAGATTAAAGGTGATTATATATATATATATATATATATATATATATATATATATATATACTCTTGGTGAGTGCCTGTATTTTTGACTTGGACATGTTACATGAGGTTAAATATGTTTGCTACACGTGATAGCATGTTGATACTCAAAAGGTTTCAGAATGGGGAATTTTGGATACTGTCTTTTTGGATTAGAGATGTTCAACTTGTATTTGTTAAATGAATAAAAATTATGCAATGCTTTCTACAAACTCAATTTTCCTTTTTATTTGTCCCTCTTTGGCAATACTGGCAACTTAACTCCAGCCTTGCACATGCTAGGCAAAAGCTACCCCTAAGCCACATCCTCACTATAATTTTTCTATTTTTGATAGTGTGAGATAAATATAAATCGAGCACTGAGGGAGCAGAGGTAGTGGGATGGTGAGTTAAGACTAGCCTAAACTAGATGGCAAATTCAAGGCCATTATGAACCATATAGTGAGACCCTGTCCCAATGAAACAAGACCTGGGAACTGTAACTCAGTGGTAACTGAGCATGTGCAAATCCTGAGGCTCTTGGTCTAGAAGATAAAAAGGAGGAGAAGGAAAGCCAGGAGGAAGTATAAGCATTTTCCTCCATTTTGTTAGCTAAAGCACCAACAACTATGAATATCTCATTTATTCACAACCTGGTATTATCACAGAATCAGTTCAAACAATTTCTAAGATACAACTCTGCACAGGTTTTGTATATAAACTGAAATTGAACTTAGTTTTTACACATCTATAGACCTAATTGCTGACATTTAGCTTAAATCTAAATATTCAAATACCAGGGTTCTATGGTTGAATATTTCAGAAACATCTTTTGGCCTTAGATTATGTAGTAGTTGAGACATCAGAATAGAGTTCTAACATTTCAAATGAAAAGAAGCAGACAATCAATTATATTATAGATTCAAAACTACTACTGGGAGTGTTCTCTCCAATGGCAACAGGCTGAATCTTCTGGTGAGGAGTGCCCAGGGAAGGTGTATCCTCCTCTTGAAGCAAGATTTAACTCTTTGAAGGGAAAGTGGGGACAGGGGATGTTAAGAGGACATCAGTTAGACAAAGTTAAAGTGTTATTTGCCACATTTGCCCTCTAGTTATAACTTTCATGCAGCTATACGGACTGTGGGCTGCCCTGCAGGACTGGCTACTGACTAAACCCATCAGTGCTTCCTCAGTCCTCGGTTCTGAGTGGCCTGCCCTAGACAGCCTCAGCCCATTTAACACACCAGACACTGAAAAAGCACAGGAACACAAGTGATTCATCCAAAGTTACAAAGTTACTGCGTCTCACTCAGCGGATCTCATGGAAAGAAATCTAGTTCCCATCTCTGGCCTACCACATGAAAATATCCCGAAGTCATCATGTTTCCAAACTACAGATTTACTACCAGACTAGTACTAGCCAATCTGAGTTTCCCTCCTGATTCTAATACTTTCTTGTTTTGGGGTCATCAGTTGGGGAGCCTTGGAGACTTGTGGAACTAGGGGTTACTCACTGACAGAAATCGCCTGAACTTTCCCCTCCGTCTCTTCTGTATGCTGGCTTCACTCCCCACATGTGATGGAACATCAAGTTGAATTAGCAAGTTCTCCAGGAGCATTACATGGGGCCCAGCCTGGTTTATGTGTCTATTACCAAACTAATCACCCTAGGCTAGGCAATAAATACTATCATCATGACAGATTTGACCAATCAATAATGACAGAATTAGAGTAGAAACAGGGATATTTTGAAGACTGCTCTTTCCAAAGGGGTCAAAAAATAAAAATAAAGACAGAAAGACAGAAAAGGAAACAAAACAAAACAAAACAGAGTTTCAGGGCAAACAAATAGATGTCCACTATACCATGCAAACAGAAAGCACTAAAAGGTGCTTTTCATTAAATGAATAAAAGGCTTTGCAATCTTTTAGGAATAAATACAAAAAGAAATGGACAGGAACAGAAGGAAAGAGGAGGGGAGAGGAGGAGAAGTGAAGAAAGGAAGGAAAGAAAAGGAAGCAAAAGGAAAGGAAAAAGGAGAGAACATAAGAATTAAAACTTGCCACATGGGATGTGGGCCCAATACAAATATCTTTTGGGTTTGTATAGTTAAGAAAAAAATAGCACTGGAGGGATTACTCACCTCCACAAGCCATATGTTACATCCGTGAAAGGATAAAGTAGAGAAACATGAAATCTGAGTGCACATTACATTCAATACCATCTGTATTTATTTGGGTCAAGATATAGATTTAGAACATGCACGCACTGATGATAATACCATAGAAATTAGCACTTGCTTAGAAGAAACAAAGGTTTACGCAGCCTTGACTGGAAGTGAGTGTGTTCACGCTGGAAGGTTTTAACAAAAGCTGGATGTCTTCCATGTGGTAGGATATGGAGAAGGGCCTCCCTATACCAGACAGCAGCTTGCTAATTGAACTCCAAAGTTAGTCTTCCTTCCACTGTTCTCAGAGAGACTTATGCCACCTTAAGTCCCTGGAAGACATAGTCATTGATACTAGCAACTGTATTTGCAAACCACAGGGTGAATAATACAGAAAATACTGGTTTATTTTCAAGTTACTGACAGCCAGTCATTATGATCATGTATAAATCATGCCAATTTGACTTACACTTTTAAATTTGCAGTTAGTCTTTGCAATAGTTAGTATGAGATGACCCAATATTTAAAAGTACAAAGGCACATGTCAGGGAAAGTAACATTCTAAATGATTAACCTTGGGCCTTAAGTATCACCAGACGGGTTATCAGAGAGCATGATGAAGAAATAGAACCAACAAGGAAGGATGGCTTTGTGACTGTTGGGGCCAGCATAAGTCACTTAACTAGTTCGGTGTCTTAGTTATTGTTAATCTAAGCAATCCTTAGGTTGGACAGCATAGATTCTAAAGTCCCTCTCAAGTTTAAAATTCCTTTACATTATTCTGTGTAGAAAAAAATGCAGCTTGGGATAATAAAACTCTTGATATAAAATACCCAACAAATGAACTATGCCAACTAATCAATTTTCAACAACACACACTACAGATGGAAAGCAATGCTTTCCAGAGAAAAATAAACAGTGTGGTTATAAAACAAGCAAATTGTTTCCTTATAAACAAGCAAACCCTGGTTCCTTATAGTCATTGTTTCTTCTGATTCTTCAGGGACTTTTTGAGTCAAACTAAGTACAGCTCAGGTTTGACTCATCCAAAACCTGTCAGTTCCTTGATCACTGTTTTTAACACAGAAACAAATGGTTTCCGTGCTTGTTTGCCTGGGTGATGCAAGGATGGTCCGTGCTTTCCTCTCTTCTTCCTCTTTCTGTTCTCACCTCTTTCTTTCTCCCTTCCTCCCACAAAGGCCAAGGATGGCGATCACACTATGATTATGTGTTCGGCATCTGCATGTTCTACAGTAGGGATTGGCCATCTTTCCAAAAGACAAGTTAACCATGTCACCCTGTCTCTCTGAAACACTGATCAAGAGAGAGAATCCTAACTCACTGTCAGTCTCCTGACACGAAGAGAGAATAATTCCATGAAGTTACAAAATAAACAAATAGTGACATAAATACAAATAAAGAAACTACGGGGATGGGGAGATGGCTCAGTGAGTAAGGGTAAATGCTTGCTGTGCAATCATAAAAACCTGAGTTCAGATCCCCAGAACCCATGTAAAGCGTGTGTTTGGTGGCACATGCATGCAATCCCAGTGCTGTGGAGGCAGAGAGGAGAATCCCTGAGGCATCTGGCTTGTAAGTCCAGCTGAATCAGTGAGCTCTAGATTCAATGAGAGACTCTGTCTCAAAAAACAAAGAGTGCGCAGCAACTGATGAAGACACCTGATTCCAATTCTGACTATCACACACATCCGCACACATGTGCATGCACCCACACACATATGAACATGCAAACACACATGCATGCACACCACACACAAGCATCCACATGCAAAAAATAAACCAGTGAGAATAAATTGCATATGAACCATCCACAGCAATGTCTAAAAATCCTTACTACAAACACCCTACTCCAAACTTGCTTTTTCTGTAAGAAGAACAATATACAATGATTTTCAATGAAATAAAAGCAAGTGAAGCATTCTTTGCAAACAGTCTGAACACTGGAGGCACTTTAAAGACTGTATTGCCGAACTTTGGACTTGAAATTCATTAATTGCTTGATTTACTGTCTCTTCTGTACTGTTTTCACTCACATAGCTCACACCAGAACTGCTGTGCAATGTCCACTGGAACAGGCAAACAGCAACAACACAACAGCAAGAGAAACACTTTGTAAATACAAATGATCACTGTTCAAAAGGTTGACAAGGCAGTTATTTTCCTTCCTTTTTCCAGTTTCCTGAAGTGACCTCGAGAGGAAAAGTGAACAGGTCACTACAGCCTGCTGGGAGCAGCTTTCCACACATGTTTGCTCCTGCAGAGGTGAGTCAGATGAAAACCCAGGAGAGCAGTTACCATGGAGGAGCCCCATGCCTAATTCAGGACAATGAAGCACCTGCAGAAGGTGCCAGAGCTGTAGGTGACAGAAAAACGAATCCCTCGTTTTCAAGAAATTCAACTGTGTGGACAGTGCTAAGGCAGTTTTTGTTGTTGTTGTTGTTTTGGTTTATTTTTTAAATCATGGTGAAGGACAGTCCAAGGAGAATGAATGCATTTGCAACATACACTGTTTGTTTTACAAACTGTGCCGGGCATGGTGGCGCACGCCTTTAATCCCAGCACTGGGAGGCAGAGGTAGGAGGATCACTGTGAGTTCGAGGCCACCCTGAGACTCCATAGTGAATTCCAGGTCAGCCTAGGCTAAAGTGAGACCCTACCTCGAAAAAACAAAAAACAAAAAACAAACTGAATATCTACCACTATAGCTAAAGAAAAGAAATGTTACCAATAAGATTAGAAATTTGATTTCTTTATCTGGCAGAATAAATAAAATGTAACCAACCTAAACCCTTAAATATTCATTATAACCTAGAATCTAGTGAAAAACAATTAAAAGCACCAAATGCAATAAAATTGATTTAGGGGTTGGGTCTAGCTTTTTGTTGCAATCATGTCTATGGCAGTTTTACAATCAACTCAAGGTTTTGTGTTTTTTTTTTTCTAAAGAAATTTTCAAGTGAACAATATGTGAAGAATTTCAAGAGGAAACATGGTGCTCCTTACAGTGAATAAAATTAAATTAAAAAGTGTGGTATAGGATTTATCAACACGTTCAGAGCTCTGTAGGTTTGTCAATTTTTTTTTTTTTACTATCCAGTGATAAATTGTGACCTTCACAGAACTTTTCTTACTAGTAATTCTTTAAAAAATAAAAATTCTCTTAAAGTTAGTAAAGTGATTACTAAAATAAGCAATTGAAATTCTTTATTCAACATCATCTGAAGCCAGGTATAGTGGTAATAATACTTTTAGTGCCACTTACTCTGGATGCTGAGGCAGGAGGATCACTGGACTCCAGGAGTTGGAGACAGGTCTAGACAACATAACAAGATTCTATCATTGCCTATGCTCTATCTTGAAAACAAAACCAAAACATGCATTAATATCTTTACCTTAATTTTTATAGAAATTGAGTAAAATTAAAAATATCATGTTTTATGATCAGTTATAATTTGATAACTACAAAAATCTTTAGAAATAAAAATACATTTGACATATTTGGTGACTTGCCTAAGGCTTCTGTCTTATTTACTTAAACTCCAACTCTAGAATTATGAAAGGCTAGGTGACAAAAGCAGTTTTTCATAAGTATCAAATGTAGCCACCTTATGTACATTTACATTCACTGAGTCAATATAAAGCCAAAGGAGATTTTTTTCAGATGTCTCTCTACCGTCATCACTGCTAAAACCCAGTTTTGACAGAGTTGCAGACAAATCACCCATTTTTAAGATCCTTTCATGGCATCTGGCCCTATTAACATCAATGTAATAGTTGGTGCTGTACTTAAAATGAAGGAGAGGATGGTGAAATTCTAAATCTGAACTCAGAGTAGTATGCACATTATAGAAAACACATATTAGGATATGGTGGAATAATAAGAAGCATTTGAAAATGTGTACAAGTGAAAAGACTTTTGGTGGAATGTTCTGGAGAGTTTTTGCTAGTTCAATCTTTCATTACCTTTGCATAAAGTTCTTATGATAATATGGGCCAAGAGAAAAATTGACAAGACATAAAGTTAAGTTTCACAAAACAAAATGAATACCATAGAGGAGATAAATACAAATGATAATTCTGTGTTTGTTTTTTAACTCAATGGCACCATTAACTGCGATGGGACTATCATCATTAAATTCCACCACGTTTTCAGCCTTAATGTAAATTGTGTTTCCTGCCATGTGAGGAGAAGAACAGAGTATAAACTTTCGAGTTATATGAAAGACTAATTAAAATAGACACACTGTAGATGTAAGTGAATTCAACCATATTTGAAAAGATTGACATTAAGCCTCAGCCTTGCTCCTTAATTCTTTCCACAGGAATGAAATGTAAGTGCACATCTCTGCCCAATTCACAGAAGCTCTGAAACTGGAGCCAATGATGTTTTGTGAACCCATGGTGCTATGTGGCATACCTTCCACAAAAGCCCTGCCTACTTAACATTTGATGAAATGCCAAATTCCCAGTGCCTGAATCCATTATGGCATATTCCATTTATGACAGAGCAGTTTGAAGTTGGGGAAACAGTAGCCATCTAAATCCACAAAGTTCACATAATGTGTGCTTCCTCATACATCACAGAGAAAATGTCTTTTTCACATCTAAGGCAAATGAGTTTTGCTCATTACTACCTTATTTTAAAGTGACCTTTGTGAATCAGATAAGACATGGTTCTGAGTTATTGAACATGATGGATAAAGGTTACTTCACTAGTCTATCATTTTTTCAGCTCTATTTTGGGGACAATGCTTGAATACTCATAAAAACATTTCCTTTGCAGATACATTTTGCAAACTTAAAAGTACTTATTTTTTAAAGTCTTAGCAAAACTAGTAGAACATAGTTATTTGAGGGATTGTTTCTAGAAACATTCATTACCACACAAACCAGAGAGGGTGTGACTTGGACACTGTATGTATTGACTGTAAAAAAAAAAAAAAACTTGCATAAGAGAGCAATCTAAATAAAAGTTCTTAAGCTATTTCAATTTCTAAGTTTCCTGAATTACTCATGAAAGATAGCAGTATTTTTTGAAGTGCCACAAATCCTAGCTATATTTTAGAATAACTCACAGAAACTAAATTTAGAAAACATAGACTGCCACTACATTTGAATAGATTATTCATAAAAAAGCATTCGAACAGAGAAATGTCTTTGAAACTCAGATTACTCTGTATAACAACACAGCCATATTATTCAGGAAAATGCTCTGACTAAAAAGAATTATGATTTTGCATTATTGTGTTACTGTTACTACATGAATTTTCAATCCCTAGCCTTCATCAATCATAGCAGATTTTTTGTCTAGAACTAATTCCCATGGCTTTCAATGCCACAGAAATTGGAATCTAAATTATTTATTTGTCAATGATCAGAAGCTGTAAGTGGTATATATTCATGGTTGAGACATCAAACGTCAGGGAGAAATTTGGGCTTTGAGTACAAGTTTATAAAAATCCTTCCTCCAGAAGATAAGGAATAGATTTTAATCTTTAAAATGTAGATCACACATCACTGTCATCTCTCTCCCCTTCATTTGGGAAAATAAACTCAGTGATCTTGGCAGGGAGATGCTTTCTCTTTTCACCCTAAGGCATTTCAATCTATTGGAACCAGTCTAAATCTCACCAGAAGTATGACAGGTACAAGAAAAAAAAATTTAGTTCTCTGCTATTTTTAAGCCAACTTACAGATGCCTCTATGTGGATGTATCATTTTATTCTACAGGTATCATTGCTTCTCACTGACAGTAAATGTGAATTCCTTTCATTTACTAATACAATTATGAACATACATCAGAGAAAAGCATCTGAACTTCCTAGTACAAGCAGCACCTCGTATAATCACAGGTAACTGTGTCCAAGTCAGGTTGTGGCCATTAATCAGCAACATTGACTAGAACATCAACAATTACTTTTTTCCAAATGACCTAGCCTTCTGTTTTGAAAGGGAAAAATCACACCCAGAAGAGTTATTGGAAAGCATAGCAGTGTAACAGAGCATATTCTAACCCACCTAACTCCATTCGCATATAAGGTACTCATTTGAATAGCTCCCTAAAATTATAGCCATCATTTCACTACATCTAAGATATTAACTTGCTTATTAGACCCTGGCTGATTATAATGTCTAAGTTCTATCTTGTAGCTATTGTTGCAACAAATCCAGCAAGATGTACCACTTCAGCACTTACAGACTGCTCACAGAGAACACCATCTGGGAAACCTTTGGCATTTAAGAGTAAAGCTTCCCACAAGGTTTATTGTTTGTCCCAGCATGTGGGAAGGAGCAGGAGAGGAGGGTGGAGGGAAGTGCTTACTTCGAAAATGCTCCGAAGCGTAGTAATAGACATCCTCATAGCCCTCGTGGTAATCCTCTTCTGGTCGGTACTTTTTCCCTTTTCTTCTCCTGGATCTCCGTATCTGTTTCACAAACCCCAGGAAGCGGTCCATGTCTGACTCACCGGGACAGCCGCTGCTTGGGGGCCACTGAGCATCAATGTCCAGCACCAAGCCTGGGACCCGGACGAGCTACCCTCCCTTCTGCTTCGGTGAGTCCATCAACGTGCAGAGTTCAGCCATGGGAGGGGGAAAAAGAACCGCAATATAGGTTTTCCTTGAAAAAAATTACTCGTGTAAGCTATAAACTGTCAACTCTGCTAGTAGAAAAAAAAATTTTAAAAGAGAGAAGAGAAAGTGGACTGGTCATGAAACACTATGAGGAAACAAAGCTTTAGACATGAACTTGTTTCCAAGCAAAACAAAAGTTACAGAGAGATTCCGCTGAGGCAAGAGGAGTCCTAGCACTAGAATGTCACTACCCAACATCTCCATCCTCCGGGCGGGGGCGTCGGAGGAGAGAGGGGCGGAGAAGCCTGTTAGTCAATGGACTGAACCAAAGCTAGGGACTGGGCAGACGCCCCACCTGCTAACCCCACCCTCGCATTTTAAGATGCACCCCTAGCCTCTCAGCACAGAGGGCGCTTGGGAAACTTCCTGGGAAGCTGTGGATTTGGAGAGGGAAGATTGATTAACCCTTTGTGCTCGCTTGCATATCACTCTAAATGAGTAGGAAAGTGGTTTCTTCCATATGCACAGCCCTCTTGGCGACAGGAGTGTGCTGTATGTGTTAATTGGAGCAGCAGGGAGAAGGCTCAGCAGCTGCTTTCAAATGACACGTTTACCCATTGGGCATTAATGTATTCCAATCGCTGTTTGATCTAAATATTAACATGTACTTCTCTGAGAAGCTCCTCATAGGCTTAGTAACAGCATACCATAATCAGCAAATAAAGAACACCACATGGTCCCTGAGCAAGAAAATAAAATAATCCAACAAACTCACATATGAATCTGGCTGATTGTTATACTCTTAAAAAAATATCAAAACAAATTAGCTACACAGCATATAAAACTGAATTCTTGGTGAAAATGGAAAATGAAGAAAAGGATTTTTTTTACAATTTTTTGTTCATTTTACTTATTTATTTATTTATTTATTTGAGAGCGACAGACACAGGGAGAAAGGCAGATAGATAAAGAATGGGCGCGCCAGGGCCTCCGGCCATTGCAAACGAACTCCAGACGCGTGCGCCCCCTTGTGTATCTGGCTAACGTGGGTCCTGGGGAATCGAGCCTTGAACCGGTGTCCTTAGGCTTCACAGGCAAGCGCTTAACTGCTAAGCCATCTCTCCAGCCCGAACAGGATTTTTTTTGTTCGTTTGTTTGCTTGACTACTTTTTAAAAATAATTTTATTTATTTATTTACAAGGAGAGAGGGAATTAATGAGAATGGGTATGCCAGGGTCTAGTGCCACTGCAAAGAACTCCAGACACATGCATCACTTCGTGCCACTGGCCTTATGTGGGTGGTGGGGAATCAAATCCAGGCTTTGCAAGCAAGCACCTTTAACCACTGAGCAAACTCTCTAGCCTTGCTTGATATTTTTTTGAGGCAAGGTCGCATTCTAGCTCAGACTAACCTGGAACCTCCTCCATAGCCCAAGCTCGAGAGGTTCCTTCCTCAGCATTTCAAGTCCTGGGATTATAGGTATGAGCCACCACACCTTGCTGAAAAGTTTTAAAATGAGTTCACACTTTATTTATTCTTATCTTTAAGAATCACAGATTTTATTTTATTTTTTGTTAAACAATGACAATCAGAAATCCTTCAGACCATAGGACAGAAGCATTCAAAAGTCTAGACAGGTGAGTGTCAATCATCATGTGTAACTTTTTTCTCCAGCTTCTTCCTTTCTCTTTTTATAAGGCCCACCCATTCTCAATCGATCTGCCTCTTCCCTTTTCCTCTAACCCTCCCTCTCTCACTCTCAAGTAAATAAATCAATAAAATATTTCTTTAAAAAGTTATGACATGGGCTGAGAAGATAGCTCAGTGGTTAAAGCCCTTGCTTGCAAAGTCTGACGGCACAGGCTTAATTCGCCAGTACTCATATAAAGCTAGATGCACAAAATGGTGCATGCATCTGGAATTTGTTTGCAGTGGCAAGAGGCCCTGGCACGTCCATTCTCTCTCAATCCTTCCGTATCTCAAATAAATAAATTTAAAAAGATTATGACACATACTTAATGAATTTGAATTTACTATGCAACATAGAAGCATATTACCAGAAGTGTGCTGCTCACTGCTTTTTCACTTAGAAGTAACAAGTAAAAGATTGAAGGAAGGCCTCAGCTTTATTTGGGCTCACCACACAAAGTTTATTTTTCTGGACAAATGTTCTTTACTATGGCCCTTTTTATGAGAGAGAGAGAGAGAGAGGGAGAATTGATGTGCTAGGGCCTCCAGCTACTGCAGTCAATCTCCAGGTGGTGCGTGTGTGCCACTAGTGCATTGGCATCACCTTGTGCATCTGTCTCTACATGGATGGAAATTTCTTTTTTTTTTTTTAATTTACTTAGTTGAACATGTGTGCGTGTATGTGCATGAGCATACATGGGCATGCCAGGGTCTCTTGCCACCAGAAATGAACGCCATATGCATGCTCCACTTTTTACATTTGGCTTTACATCAGTGCTGGAGAACTGAACCAAGGCTAGCAGGATTTGCAAGCAAGTACCTTGAATGGCTGAGCCATTTCCTCAGCCCTGGATGGGAATTTCTAACACCAGGAAAAATTCAGTTTCTTCACAATAGAATGCACCAGCACGTCAGACTATTATGTAGTAAACTAATGATATTATGCAGCTCTCCATTCCCAGAAATGTAATTTAGAGAAATGTGTCTTACCGTATAAAGGTCATTCGATACACATGTCATATCAAATTTGCATGGCCATGGGAAGAGACTGACTACACTTTATACTGAATTCACAATCAATTTGTTTCCCTTCTGGATTTAGAACGAAAATTATTTGCAAAGCCAGGTGTGGTGGTGCATGCTTTTAATCCCAGTACTCAGGATGCAGAGGTAGGAGGATCCCTGTGGGTTCAAGGCCACCCTGAGACTACGTAGCGAATTCCAGGTTAGCCAAGGGTAGAGTAAGACCTAAACTTGAAAAATCAAAGGAAAAAAAGAAAAGAAATCTGTTTTCAGATATAAATCAGTAATGATGAAGTAGGAAGAACTTTATTTTGGAGGCAAATATTTACCACCGAAACATTCCAGTTCTAAAAAATACACAAAGTTACTGTGAATAGTTCCAAGAATTTCCCCTGTTCCTAGAAATCTACTATCTTTATGCCTTTTTAAAGGAGAGTTTGTGAAGAGAAATCCAAACTTAATGCTGACAAAGGATGCTATAAAATGTTTTATGAATATCTGTAAACAAAAAAGTTACTTGTCCTTGGGGCGCAATTCCTTTATTTTTCTGACTTGCTCAACCAAACCGAACCAGAGCACTTAAAAAATAATGAGGTACAAGACTCAAGATCTGGAGTTTAGATAACAGGTCAGTAAATAGTGGTAAAAAGAGCAATACAAAATCTTTTAACTTAACCTAACTTCACTTACAGTGAGGGCTCGTTACACCTCCAAGGAGAAGGAACTTCACTAGCATTGAAGGCTTCTTACACCTCCATGGAGAAAGAAGGAAAGTTCAGAAATGTGTCTATGTCTGGGATCATGAAGTAAACACTGTCAACCACGGTAGTGTCACACTTTTTTTTAATGCCAGTTCAGAGATTACTTTTTCTAACAATTGCTACCAGTCAACAACAAGTCTTTTCTACGTTTGCTCTTAAAATGGAGTTTGAGGATAGCTGCTGACTTTTGATTTTTATTGAACCAAACACATATCTGATCGATGTGTTTAATTTGTGGAGTACACTAGTTTCCCAGAGACAATACAAGCAATGCAGTTTATCCATACGTCTGAATTGTAACCACTTAGTGGGCTCTCCGTTAATTAAGCTTTGTCATTATAAGCTCCCACTCAATCAGAAAGAAGCGACTTACGCAACTCTTCAACAGTGAAGATATCTTTTGCAAAGAACAAGTTAGTGTTCCACTGAATTTTACTGATTTTCAGCTTTAATGTTTGAAAGATTGGTTTTCTCAAACCATAGTAAGTAACCACTTTTGCACAATAAACAATGCAGATAAGTAAAACTACCTATAACTCTATTTACATTTCTGCTTGTTTCGTAAATAGAGATTGAGCTTACCTTTTCATAATTTACTGTCCTTTGGAGGAATGTATTTGGGAGGTTAACATCTGTTTATGGATGACCTCACTGCAACACATTTTATACAGTGTGCGGCCATGGTGCTAGGGAAGAGTTAAGAATTTCGTCTTATGTTAGAGGAGTGTGGAAAAACGAGTGTAACCCCTACTACAGCAGGAAGGAGAAAGAGAAAGCTGTCTTTCAGGAGGTGTTCTGCTCACAAAGATTACAAGAATGTGACAGTCAACCAGTGGATGTGATGTGAGGAAGTAGAAACACACAGGTATGTGTCTACCTTCAAATGACAGAAGAGAAGACACATGGTGCTCCACCTATAGGGTGATGAAGCTCAGCAGAATTTTTCGTGGGTCCACAGTGCTAACTTTATTACCAGCTTCTGCCCCAATCACTTCATTTTTAGCAGTGGGAGACCAGTCCAAAATTTGCAGATCCATGTTCTTATTCAATACATAGCTAAGGGGCCATGACTGGTACTGACCTAGTCAGGCATAGTCTTGGTCCTCTGGCCAGGCTTGCCGTCCTTCTGCAGAGAACAACTCCTTCCCCACAGCACCAGCCATAACGAGGGCTGCTCCTCACTAAACAGGCACACAGTTTCAAGATGGCAGAGGCAGCTCTCAAAACAAGTATCTCCCATTATCCCATTTTATTTATGACTTATCCAAGTATTTGTTATTTTATTGATGTTTTATTTATTTTTTACTTATCTGTGTGTGTGCATGCATGTGTGTGTGTGCAATTACACACACATGTGTGTATGGATATGCCAGGTTACCTTGACATTCTATATGAATACATGTTTAGTTTTACATGGGTGACTGAGAAATTGAACACAGGCTAGCTGGCACTACAAGTAAGCACCTTTAACTGCTGAGCTACACTTGGCCAATATCTAAGTTAGGAGATTTCTTATACAAATCAGATATTTGGTATTTATTCTCTTTGTAATATCAAAAGATTGGCAATGTTTGGCACAATTCCATATAGCAACTGGGCTGAATGAGGCCTGTTGTTCATTGATAAACCTGTACTTCCCACTTAGGCACAGTCTCAATTCTCTCTGTTAATCAACTCGTGACCCCTGCAGGAGGATATGATTGTGGACCGTGGTAGACACGCTACCTGGCTAGCTAGTCCTCAAACATCAATTACTCTAAAGCAATGCCAGTATGCATATGTCATGTAAGAAGACTAACTGTTAGAACACATTGGTTTTAGTGGATCTAAATGGTCCCTAAACTATAATATTAACTCTCTTGGAAAATATATTCACATGAGGAAATAAAACAGGTTGAATTATTCAACAAATTTTACTTCTGCCAAAAATAGGTCATACATGCTAACACAATATTGGTTTTTAGAGGTAGTGTCTCACTGTAGCTCAGGATGACCTGGAATTCATAATGTAGTCTCAGGGTGGCTTCAAACTCACAGTGGTCCTCCTACCTCTGCCTCCAAATTGCTGGGATTAAAGGCGTGTGCCACCAAGCCCAGCAGACACATATCTCTTAAAGCACTAATTATTGCCCTCCTGGGAGGTAAGCAATTGCCTATACAGTATCTTTATGGCTTCCCTACACTTCTGAATTAGATTCTCTATCTCCATGCCATTTTACTAAAGGAGTAGACCAACTATTGAGATTAAATCCTTATTTCACAACTTCTGTTACATTATTAATTAAAGGATGTCTTTCTATGCACATTTCCATTGAGTAATAGCTATAGTATTTTTTCTGGATAGAAATATAAGCCATTAAGTCTACAATGTAATTATTTAACACATTAAGTAATCTGATCCTTTAGATGCCATGGCATCTGCATATACTATCAAGAACTATGGCGATCTTCCTGTAACCTCAGGAGAGAAAATGACAAGCTGAAGAAGCCAATGAGAGGAGGTATGACCTGCAGTCCCTGCCAATGCTGCCATTCTTACCTCTGGCATATGCAACACCACTTCATTGCAGCAAATGATTTATAATAATCCCCACTGCTAAATAAAATCCATAGATTATAAGTCTCATGCATACATAATTTAAATATGAAATATTTAAACAATAATATATTCAGATATATGTTTAATAACACAAATTTGAATACATGCATTTGAGGGTCTGACTAAAACAAAAGACATAGGTGGATCTTTGCAAATATTTATAGTGAATAATTTTTAATTTAAGAGGTGATCAGAACCCATTACATACATCAGAAAGAAAATAAAATGCTAGTGGTGAACACCATAATAAAGATCAGTAAAGTCTTTGTATGTTAAAACTGCAAAAATACCATAATGCCTAGAGTCTTGAGCTAAAATAACTATAAATAGGTTTTCTATAACAGAAACATTTATACACATGGATAGTTGAGAGTTGTGCTAAATGCACCAATCCCTATACTATCCCAATAGTCAGCTTCATAACACGCCAACACCACAATATGCACACAGTCAGCAATGTAACACATCAAATCCCACACTATCCGAGCAGTCATCACTGTAAAACACCAGCCCCATACTATACCAGCAGTCAGCATTGTAACATACCAACCCCATACTTTATGTACAGTCAACATTGTTAACATACTAACCTACATTCTATTCCCATAGTCATCATTGCAACACAACCACCACCATATTAGAACAAAAATTAGCATTATAAGATACCAACCCCACACTAAACATGCAGTCAGCATTATAACACACCAACTTACACAGTATACAAACAGTTTGCACTGCAACAAATCAGCCCCACACTATCCCAACAGTTAGCATTGTAACACCCTAAAGCACAGAAAAATAGTCATTAGTTTTAGAAGACCTTTTTCCCTGAATAACTTCTAATTTGGTTTCTGATTTGATTCTAGTCAACTACTAATTATTTGGATCGTTTATTAAATAAAGCCTAGGTTTACCATCCTGCATAGTAATGTATAGTAAGATTGTTGGCCATAGAATTGAGGAATAAACTAAGTTAATTCATCCATCTGTGAAATATTTCAAGGTCGACCCTCCATTGGAGACAAGATTTTGAGTTAAAAAGACAGTGGAGAACAGTGTTAGAGTTTGATAATGTTTGCTTACTGAGCGTGAAATGAAATTTAACTGTGGCATGTCTGCATTTGTAAATTTATTGTGGTTGTTTAGACTTTGTGCAAAATGAAATGTCAGGCAGTCATTTTGGGGTTCCAAATATATTAGACTTCAAAAGGCTCAGATAACTGGGGCTATTTTTTCAGTCTTCAAAGACTGTTTTCTATCCCCCCAACTCGAAAGAATAAACTATTTTCATTTAATAGCTACATATGGAATATAGGAGAGTAAAATAAAATCTTAAAAGTAATTTTCAAATTTGTATTGCCAAATATGCCATCTGAATATTATAAGGGCTTAAAAAGTTTTCATTGTATCAGAATTCATGTTTTTTTCCCTGAAGGTGTAATGCATCTTGGACTGGAAAGTCTCTTCTAGCTACACATTATTATCATTTTCATGCAGCTAGATGCTTTCAAGTGATGAAAAATTCAGAATCAGTCTTTTAAGGTAATTGTGAAATTTCACAGGATCCATTTCAGTTCCACACAATGGTTTCAAAGATTATACTGCCTAGTGGTTCTGTTTCTTGGGAATTCCCTTTTTCCTCCTTTCCTTGCTCCTTTCCGCCTACTGTCTCTCCCTTTTCTATACTTCTTTATTGTACTCTTCCTTTCCTTTCCCTCTCACTCCCTCTCTTCCCCTTGCCCTTTCAAATTACTTAGAGTAAAATAAAAATTTATTTTTAAATGGCTTAAATTAGGAGCCTGGATAAGAGAGCATCAGACTTTTTAAATGGCTTAAATTTATTTATCTATTTGTTTCTTTCTTGGGTGGTTAGTCTCCCAAAACACTTAATTTCAAAGTGTTTGAGCATTTTCATGATTCATTTGGCTAGAGAAATATGTTCTTGGTACTTAAAATATTTTCCTGTAGTTTCACATCTTTTAGGGTTTTCCATGGCTCTCTCCTTATCCTTCCTCTAAGAGCTCTAACTTTTATGTCTTTTTCTCCTAAACTCATTTCTCAAACTCCTGATCCCAGTTTTTTGTTGTAGTTGTTGTTGTTTTGCTTTTTAATTTACTCTGGAGTCTCAGGATGGCCTCGATCTCATGATGATCCTCCTAGCTCTGCCTCCCAAGAGCTGGGATTAAAGGCATATACCACCATGCCCAGCCCTAGTTACTTTTTACAGAAACATGTGCCTGGCTTGATGTCAAATATATTCTTTTACTTTTGAGTTTTTAAATATTTAGAAGCCCTTGATGCAATTTGAACAAACCAGAGTTCTTCCTTCTCCTCTCATTTTGTCACTGAAACTAAGGTGTGTCCTCATGCGCTCAGTTAATGTTCCTGGCACATGCATGCAAATCAGTATTGACTATGCAGTGAGTATGCAATAGGAGATGGAGGGAAAATTCTGGCCATCTTTCTCCATGATAGTAGCTGTAGTTACAAGTTTAGAGAAAAGTTTAAAACCATTAACTGAAAAGGGGCTTTTGGAATGTCTGTGGCTTTAAAGGCTTACTTATTCACTCTATAAAATGTATTTAATACCTGTGACATACTAGATTCTTAATCCATGACAGCTCTTAACAACCTATAGAACCTGCCCCATATTATATCCTTGCTAGTTCGTTTTGGTGTTTGACACACGTCTTAAGAAGGCCCTTGTATAAATTAAATAGTGTGCTTCCATGAGTTCTGAATAATGTGTGCTTATTTAACACTCAATGTGATTTATTTATCTGACAAATGTTTTTTGTGTGTCTGTGGGCCATTAACACTCTGAAGACAGCCAGTGTGCATAAGGACAACGCTGCTTGTTCTCAGGGCCACCATCTTGATGAGAGGAAACATGGGTAAGCATATCCTCCAGCTTCTGGAAATGAGAAAGGACAGGGTGATAGGACCGAACCTGGGAATCTGGCTGTAGGGCTATACTAAAATGTGGACTTCTGGGAAGGCCTTACAAGGAGAAACACATTTGAACAGAGGGAAATAAGACAAAGAGATCCAGCAATACAGAGAATGGGGACAGGGGAACAATATATCCAACACAGAATAAACAGGGAGGACAAAAAATCTGGCATTCTGCAAGGGACAGGAAACAAACCATTATGCAGAGTAATGTGAGAAGTTAAAGAGGAGGGTAGGGACTGGCTTGCCTGGGCTTTGATGGCTATGATAGAAATTTGGACTTGTATTGCACGTCAGAAGCACCCAAAATACACTGCAAAAATTTAAAAGTATTTGATATATTTATTTGAGAGAGAGAGAGAGAGAACTGCAAACTCCAGATGCATGCGACACCTTCTGCATCTGGCTTACGTGGGTATTGGGGACTCAAATCAGGTCTTTAGACTGTGCAGGCAAGCGCCTTAACTACTAAGCTATCTGTCCACCCCCACACTGCAAATTTTTAAGTAGGCAAGTGATATAAACTGATTTGTATTTCATATGATCATTTTGAATGATGATGAAAAATGGGAAAGAATGCAAAAGGGTTCTGAGTTACAAAGGGATCAAGGATGACTTCTTGGTCTTGTTTTGAACAATTGATAGGCTACTGTATACTAGGTGAAAATGAGTGGCTACATGGATGAGGGGAGGTTATACCTTAACACATTTTATATCTATAGTACATATATAATTAAAGAATTTATAAATTTCATTTCAACTATGATAGAGATCTATTTGCCATCTCTGTACCTTTTCCTCATCTACAAATGAGTACACAATAGTATCACATGGATAGAATCATTGTGAGGATTAAATGGATTAACATTATACTGGCCCCTAACAAGAATATTTTAATAATCTTGTTAGTAATATTGTTGTGATTATTTTATTGGAAAGAGACTTTTTTCAAGCCTGCGCATTTTCATTAACTTAAAATATGTCCAGCTGCACTGAGTGCTAATGATACAACAAAAAGCTAAAAAAAAAAGAACTGACCATGTCTCTCATGTCTCTCTCTATCTGTGTGTGTGTGTGTGTGTGTGTGTGTGTGTGTGTGTGTGCATGTATGCATGGATGGATGCATATGTTGAGTAAGTGTGGACATCTGTGTTCCATGGCGCATGTGTAACAGTCTGGAGACAATGTCCAGGTGCTTGTTCTCCCCTTCAACCTTGCTTGAGACAGGGTCTCCCTTGTTTTTACCACTGCATGTGGACCAGGAAAGCTGGCCTAGAAGACTCTGGATTCTCCTGGCTCCACCTCCCATTGCCATAAACACTTCAGGATTACAGATGCTTGCACCACTTGGTATCCAGCTTTATATGAGCACTGGGGAATTAAACTCAGGCCAGCAAGCTTGCAAGGAAGCACCTTCAACCCCTGAGCAATCTTGCAAACTCTGACCATATCTTAATGAAGCTTTTATTCTAGAGTTAGGGAATAACAGATCATAGAAAAAATACAAACAAACTTACTTAAGAGGTACCTGACTGGGCAATTATATCATTCATTTATTCATTTATATGTATCTACTAAGCATTCCATATAAACATGTTTAAATAATGAAGGAATTTCCATATAATACTATCTTTACCTTTAATCATAAAGGACAAGTCAAATCTCATTTTATGGAACCACATTATTGATTCTTACCAGGTGGGACATAAGAAGGAAGGGTCCCAGTCATCTGGAGAGAAGATTTTGTCAAATATCAATGGCTTCCAAAGCTCAGCTCAGAGACCTCCCATCCGTCCGGCTTTGCCCAGTGTGCACCTCACCCATCACTGCCAAGTGGCCTCCTTTTGGAATTTTCAGCATCCTAGAATCATCTGCTAGTGAGGATTCTGGTTCTGGTGCTTTACAAGAGATAAATGAATTATTTCTTTCTCATATGAAAGTCTAAGTTGATCAATATTATCTAAGGGTGTTGGAGAGTAGGTGGCACTATTTTATGGGAGATTCCTCCTGTTCGGTATGTAATACTCTGACAGGTTTTTATACTCATAAGCATGACTCACTAATGCAATGGCCAAGGTCTAGCCCTAAAATGAAGAAAACAGCAGCTCCCAATTAAGAAACTAGACTACTAATACTTCTTCTTAGTTCCATAAGTGGCTGTGTATCTGCCTAAAATGTGGGAGTTTCTATTAGCTAAGAATAGATGCAATGGGTTTTCTCCCCTTGCTGGCTTTGTTGTTGCACTATTTTCTACTTTCTGCTTTTCCCTGGGACTAATCTCAAAGTTTACCCCCAAACAGGCAGTACTTTATCCATCCTTTTTACCTTTCTCACCTAGAGTGGGGCTTCTGATAGGCTCTCAGTTGCTGTGTATTAATTGTATGAAGAGTTATATCAGAATTTTCTTCTTATAAAAACCTGGTATGGTAGTTAGAATGATCTTATTTTATAGGTGCTAATAATTACAAACTTGTCCAATATGTTATGGATGAAGTATTTGAAAGAGAGCTTGTATAACTCAAGTAGTTTGCCCTTATAACAAACCATACTTGCATAATTTAAGAAAATATCAAGACTTGAGATTGTCATTTTATCACTTTAGAGAGATGTTAGAATTTTCAGATGACTAACAGCATTATTTTTATCATTTACCAATGCAAAATATCTGAAAGATAGCATGTAAAAATTCTGATGATAAAAAGAAACCTCTTAGAGAGTCTTGAAAACATTTCTTTAAATTCTATATCCACAGACACTTGTGCTCATTAAATATTATATATGTTTTATCTCCCAATTATGGTTATTATTCCTTCTATCTTATGCTAGAGGACTGAGGAGTTTGTAACACCCTAATCAACACAGGGCATAATAACTTCCAAACATGATGCAGGTAAAGGAATATCTGTCTAAATTACCCCTCAAACATAATCTTTGCTCAAAAAAAATTACCCAAGAGTTTGAGAAACACAAGGTTAAATAAACAAATAAAAGCTATCTAAATTGAGACATAGACCTTATACCCTTGACGAACAGTAACTTGAACAGATCACATACATATAGTAAAATGGCCAAACTATAGAAGATAATGAGAGAAAATAGAGATGCCCTCATGACTAAAGTTTTTTAGATTTATAGACTATACAAATAGACTTCAGATACAATAGTAAAGGTTCAACTCCTGAAAAAAATGATAAAATCAACTTCATTAAAAAATTGCTGCACTATTAATGATGCCAAGAATGAAGAGATAAGCCAAAGACTACAAAAAGTTATCTATAAAACACACGTCTGATCAAAAGTGATTTTTCTAAATATATAAAGAATATGAGAAACTTGGCAGTCAGAAGATGAAAACTTGATTATGAAAACAGGCAAAAGACCTAAATAGGTCTGTCACAAAAGATGCTATACAGATGGCAAATAAGCATTGTAAAGGTGCTCCACATTCTATGTCATCAGGGAAATGCAAATGAAAAGACTGCCTGCCTGCCTTCCAGAACACTAAAAATACCAAGGAGGGCTGAGGGTGATGCAGAGTACAGGGACCTCATGCACGGAAGATGAATTTTGTACAGATCTAAACATATTCTTTGATCCAACAATCACTCTCCTCAGACATGCTCAAATAAATTGAAAACCTCACACCCATGTGAAAGCCTGCACCATTGGACATTTATATCAACTTTATTCATAACCGCTAACACTCTGAAGCAACCAAAATTTCCATTAATGAGTGGAAAGATAAACTGTGGTACATCTAGACACTAGAATTTTATTTAGCACTAAGAAGAAATGAGTCATGAAGCTATTGCAGACGAAGGAAAGACAATACAAATACTATTTGTTAGGTCATAGGAGTACTCTGAAAAATGCTACACATTGCATGATTCCAACTGTATGATATATATGCTGGGAGAGGAAACTGGAGAGACCATGTGGATTAATCACTGCCAGAGGCTGGAGAAAAGAGAGGTGAAAAAATGATGTAGAAATGCTTCCTTGGGCAGCAATACTATCCTCAACGACATTGCAACGAGGGCCATGGGTCATTATCTATTTGTCAAGGCCTATACAATGTACAATAACAATTGTGAACCATAATGTAAACTTTGGGCTTGGAGAAATGATGACTCACTTTAAGTTCATCATGTCTAACAGACGTTCCACTCTGGTGAGGATGAGAGTAGCAAGGGAGTCTGTACACTTGTCAGTCAATGAAGTCTATGAGAACTCTGTGGTCAATTATGCTATGATTCTACAGTTCCTCTAAAATACAAAGTCTACATGAAGAAATTAAACTCACTCTAATATTCTCTCACATTTACAGTAAAATTGTAAACTTGGTAGAAACAAGTAAAATTTAGCAAGAACCTCTGTTTGAGATTTTTAAAAATACACCATTAAGATACAAAGGACAATGAAAATGAGGAAAAACATGGTACATCTCAGCAAAACATACTAAGAGCTATAGATGATTAAATATCTTAATGACTACTCTAAGTTTATAGAGACCATGAGTATTCAATTCAGAAGCACCACGGCGCAATTTTGGCAGCTCTCCTCAACTTCTTGATTTCTGGAAAAAGAGGACAATTTTAAAATTCTTGTTGTGATTTTTGTAATTTAGGTTGAGAAAAAGTTAGGCAAATTTCAGCCTGAAAAGGCAAAAAAATATTATTTGTGATGCAATTTAGTCAAAGTTATGTTTTAATTTTCAATGGTACCAGCTAGTTTCCCAGGAGAAACCAAGGCACTAGTAATTAGAAATCTTCTGCTCTTTTGGGCTTTGGAAATAAGAGAGCCATTGGGATCAGCAGCAACTCTCTTCTTCGGTTGTCTTGTAGAAGGAAGTAGCTTTAATGGAAGGTATAAGACTGAACATTTGATTTCAACCTCGATCACACTAGAGGGCTTCTGGGTACCTCTAATCAGCAACAAAAGGTGGTGGTTCTGATGTAATCAGGTCATGATTTAGGAGGGATTGCATCAGATCCTTGGCCAATCATGTTCATTTCATGATTACCTGGGTAACAATCTTTCCTCACTTCTAACTACAATAGAAGAATAGAGGCCAGTGCCGTGTGTGTGTGTGTGTGTGTGTGTGTGTGTCTGTCTGTCTGTCTGTGTGTGTGTGTTTAAAACAGCTGACTAAAAGTACCTCCTTTTCTATTCAATGGCTTCAAATTCAGAAAGCATCCTGCAGTTGAATCAAATAGGTAGGTTAGGGAGACATAAAAGAACTGACTGAAAGTGACCTCCGCAAGCCTAGAAGCTTTCCGACAGGCAGCGTAGAGGCAGGACACCCGGTGGAAGTGGCTAAGCAATTTCGTGTTCTTACTCGGATCTACAGTATTTTAAGGAGAGCAAAAGCATACATTTCCTCAGCACATCTATGAAAGGTTGTAAGGGTAAACAATCTGTTCCTTCAGAAAGCCAGAGCCAGTCACGCAGAGTGTCTACAGAAAGGACAGAGCCTAGTAACTAACTGCTTGATTTTGTTCACCTTTCTTAACCTTTCTAGATTCATCATCTTACCTGTAAAAGATGAGGATGTACAATATGAAGGCTTGTGTGTGTGGAAGCATTAGAGTTCTATCACTATCTGATTATTTACTTTCTGATATGTAACTATCTTCACTATCACAATATCCTAAGATATTAGGAGTATTGGAAACATCGTATTTTTTTATAATTATGTGTTCTTTGGTACATGCTGGTAATGGTTCTCAAGTTGCTGCCTTTGTATTTGTTTCTGGAAATTAAAATTCCTTGATGGATATCTCTAGACTTCTATTCGCCTAATTACCCCATAATGTCTAGCAAAGTACTCTGCACATTAACATGTTCATGATAGAATTGATCAATGGTTATTTAAATCTTCCCTTGCTAAGTATTGGCTTGTAATAAAAGAATTCCTCCAAGGTTCATCTTCTCATCAGTATTTAGTACATACTTCAGTGCCTAATGTACCCCATGCATGTGCAGCAGATAAGACTTTATACCTTAATCAAAATTTAAATATTAGAAAAATTTAATAAAAGCCATACTGGAAATCTAGCATTTAGTCAAGCACCAACCGAAACACTAGGAAATAATTTCTCCATTCCCTGAACCATACAGCATCCAAGTGAGTGTGATACACTCAGAAAGAGTTCTAAGAGGGCATCAGCGGGAGAGTATAATCCTCTCTTCCTACATCAGACAGCAACACGAAACTGCACCTTCTTTCCTACCTTGTTTAAACTAAAATTTTTATCAATTGGACTCTGCATAAAAGAGAAAAACTAATGCCATCCTCAAATTCTGAAGTAGAGATCCCCAAGTATACCTAGTGTTCCTCCTGCTAATGAATGTTGGCAGTACTTAGAACTGTCCAGGAAGTACACAGAAACCTCCCCAGATGTCAGGAGGCCCCAGAG
The DNA here is from genome assembly GCA_036346955.1 of Dipus sagitta. Classification (NCBI taxonomy): domain Eukaryota; kingdom Metazoa; phylum Chordata; class Mammalia; order Rodentia; family Dipodidae; genus Dipus; species Dipus sagitta. Next base: position 119,973,158 of record CM070777.1, read on the forward strand.
TTCATTCTCTGAACCAACCTGACACATTTTCAAATGTTAGTAGCATAAGCAATGATAGCATGGAACCATGGCAAAAGTGTCTCAGTAGGCTACGATTTTGTTGTTGTTGTTGTTGTTCTTGTTTTGAGGTAGGGTCTCACTCTAGCTAGCATGACCTGGAATTTAGTATGTAGTTTCAGGGTGGCCTTGAACTCATGCGACCCTCCTACCTCTGCCTCCCAAGCGCTGGGATTACAGGCATGTACCAACATATCTGGCTCCAAGATTTTTTTTAAAAGGGCATGGAGTAAGGTCCCTAAACACAGAGAGGTTTAGTATAAAGCATTTTCAGTCTCAACAAGAAAGTAAGACTTACTGACAGTATGCCACCCCCATCCCCAACATACACTCCAATGTGGAAACAATGCACTAGTTAAGGGGCAGCCTCAGCTTACTTGGGGGTAGTTGAAAGGTAAGCCCAGGGGCTGGAGAGATGGCTTAGTTGGTAAGGTGTTTGCCTGTGAAGCCCTAAGGACCCAGGTTCGATTCCCCAGAACCCACATAAGCAAGATGCACATGGTGGTTCATATGTCTGGAATTTATCTGCAGTGGCTTGAGGCCCTAGTGCACACATTCATATTCTCTCTCTCTCTCATAATTTTGTTTTAAAAAAAGAAAGGTAAGCCCAGTTACAGTTGGAGACAATGGCCAGTTTATCCATGAACTATGGCCATGTTCTATCATACTTCATTTAGCAGATTTTTTTGTTTTGTTTTGTTTCATTTTTGAGGTAGGGTCTTGCTCTAGCCCAGGCTGTCTGGAATTTACTATGTAGTCTCAGGGTGGCCTAGAACTCATGACAGTGCTCCTAGCTCTGACTCCAGTGATGGGATTAAAGGAGCCACCATGCCTGGCCTCTATTTAGTAGACTTTTTACAGCATTTGTATCATTATTTTTGTCTATGACTTTACACACAAGGAATGAGAAGTTATGCTGAGTCTGTTTATAATATGCATGATCATATACTTGGCACAAAGGGCATTGGTTGTCTTATCTCCTGGGGAGCCAATTTGAGGGTGACCTGCATCCAGCACCCACAGTTAGCTTTAGTCATCAGTGACTAATAAGAATGTCAGAGCCACATGTTGGGTCATGACATGCAGAGACATTTAGCTTACCCATAACTGTGGGCTAACTCCACAATGCATGACCCATATACCTCAACAAGGAGGGGCCAAGGGGAGGGGGTAGGTCATGGATGAGCCTAATAATGGTACCAAACTGACTGTATTTGCTGAATACAAAACTAACTAATAAAGAAAAAAAAAAGAATTGCCATCAATTCTACCAATTACTATATTTGAAATTTTACAAAGGACACTGACTGTCGTTGTCCCAATTTTCTCATCTATAAAATGGACATAACTTGAGCATCTCCAGCACCAGCTCATGTGAGGACTGAGCGGCTATACAGCACCTGACAGGTAACCCATCCCATCTAACACACATTAGCTGTCACTCTGCAGCTGTTCCTGCTGCTGTAATATGACAAGAAGGCCCGACCACCCAATGCCTAATAGAAAATTTCTTCTTTTTTTTTAAAGGAATGAAATTGCATTTTAAAATGTCAAAATTATTCTATGTCTCTGGAATAAAAATTTTGATCAATAATTGAGGAACCAGGGGGTCTGGTTTAAAAAAAGAAGTCCTAAAAATGAGGGCATGCTGGCTCCTTCCTGTGATTCCACATTTGGAAGTCTGAGGTAGGAGAGTGCTGGGAATTCAAAGCCAGCCTAGGCTATAAAGTGAGAGCCTGAAACCCACCCCCGCACTGCTGAAAAAAAAAATAAAACACAGAAGAAAACAACAAAAAAGAAAGCTCATTTTCCTAACACAGATTCCTAGCCTCCCATAAATTCTGTAGACGAAATTTTCCTGAAAACTAATTTACTGCTTGCATTTCAGGAAAAGGATTTAATGAATGTAAATAGTTAAGAAAAAAAAAGTAAAACGTGTCTTTATGGTATTGGGTCTAAGTATTCAAGCGTGTTACTCCTTCATATCTCACTGAGGTTAGGGATGTAAATCTGTGTGACAAATCTCTTCCTGACATGTATGTATTAGATAACAATAAAGTCAAGAACAACCAACAATGAATTAAATTCCAAACAATGTACAGATAATGTAAATGTAAAAAAGAAGGAATGTTCTTTGACAATTCAAAATCTAAAAAAAAAAAAAAAAGAGAGAGAGAGAGAAAAATAATTAAACTGAACTGGCATTAGAGGGAATGGAGGAAGAATTCACAAGTTATAAATATTACAATTTCAACTTTCTGTATTCAAAACATGCATGAGATATACTCTGTTTGCTTTTTAAAACATGCATCAAAGAGAGGGCAAACAGGAAAATGGAAATACACACAATGCCCATCCTAAATATACTTAAAATCTTCCAAAGTGATTAGCAGTTTATTTTAACTCCTGTGCCCCATGTGTCTTCCTCTTTCTCTCTTAAGACAAGCTACTGAATGTGGGAAGAACATTCAGACTCACTGGATTAGCCTCTGTGGTTCCATAGCAATATTATTCAAACTTAGTGGCTTAAAACTCCATAGATGTCTTATCTTCTACTTGTTCTGGGCCATGTCTTCACAAGGGTTTGCAGAGTCTTCCGTTTAGGATTTCAAAGACTACAGTCAAAGGGTCACCTGGGCAGAGTTCTCATGTGTGATTCCATTGTGGATGGGCACATTGCTAAGCTTACTTAGGTTGTTAGCAGGAATTAGCTGCAATAGTAGGACTGGAAATTTCAGTTCCATGTTGATTATCAGCTGGAGACTGCCTCAGTTTGTAGAGGTGACTTATTTCCTCCAACGCAGCAAAGCAGAAAGGACAGAAGAGGCTCCAGTAAAAAGATTCTACAAATTAATATAATACCATCACACATTACATGCCTATAATTCCATCTGTCCCTACCCTTTTGCCCTGTTCTGTTGGCTGAATGGAATCCACAGGTCCTGCCCACACTCAAGGGAAGGGACCATGCTGGAACAGGACCAGGAGGAGGCAAGGGACAGGCAGGTCACTTTAACAGCTCTCTGCTACACTAACCTATTGTGGGTATTAGTAATCCATCATTAGTGAAAAAGAATGCCCACATTGATTTGAAAAGCCTAATGACAGCTCCATTCTACATTTCCACCCCCTACAATGAGCTCTGGATCATTTGATGTATTCTTTTAAGATTATTGTGAAAATAAGGCATACATTTGCCTATAGCTATAAATAAGTCCTTTTCATGAAAACATGTCATAGTTATTTAGCCAGTGTAAAATAAGAGTGTCAAGTTCAAGTTTTCTCAGAGCTTAGAGAGCAGCTGGAGCCTTTTGAGAAGAAAGCATGGCATTGACTCACTGTGGGGTTCTCACTGAGAAACACTCTAGCCTCAATATCAAGGTGGAGACATCACTGTCAAACTTTGAACTTGCCCTGACTCTGGGACCCCTGTGCCCCATGATCCCAGTGGACCAAATAGTAGCCTCAAGATGACATAATCTACTAGCTTCATGAGGCAACTATTTCATTTTGGTTTGACATTCATGAATTATCATGTTTTTTTCCAGGCTTTTTATAAATTATAGAACTGTAGTCTTTGTGAACTGCAAATGATATGATCATAATTATGGGTATGTGACAGTACAAGGTTAAAGTATTGCCAAAGGCTATACTTAGAAAACACTAACAGACAAGCATGTTAACTGGCATTCTTGACATTGACTTCCCCCTTCAAAATTAAGAGAACAACATCTACTCTTTGCTCTAACATACTGATAAGCAGGAGTTAAATAGGATGATTTACAGATCACTCGCATGTTCACCCAATCCTTCTATCTCCATGGATTTTGCATTTTCAAAACACATTCATAACTATGATTTCATTTTAGATAAATAAAAATTAGAATCACTCTGGGCATAGTGGTAAAAGCCTGTCATTTCAGGTATTTGGGAGGCTATAATAGGAGGATCATGAGTTTCAGACCAGCCTAGGTTATGAAATGAGTTCAAGGCCAGCCTGAACAACTTAGTGATACTTTTGTATCACTGTTTGAAATACTTTTGTATACTGTTTGAAAATGAAATGTAAAAAGGGCTTGAATGTAGCCAAGTGATAGATTACTTGCCTGCCACATGTGAGGCCCTGCGTAGTCAAAACCACAAACACAAATTCCAGCATGATTTGCATCCACCATTTTTTTCAGCCTAACTTTTAGTACAAGTAATGAATTTTGTGTCTCTTGCAATAGAAATGAATCCATTCTCATCAACTCAACTATTTCTTTAGGTGAAGCAGCCCTCAGAGACACACTTCTGCTCTGCTGCCCTCTGCCTTCACTCTCTCTTCTGTAGATTTCTGGTTACTTTGTCTCCTCCTGAAAATGTCAAGTGTGTTTTACATTTCATTTGCTAGATGGGAGCCTACGTGAGTTAGCTTTCTGCTTCTTGAACAGGGTACTTGAGACAATCAACTGAAAAGGAGAACAAAGGTTTATTTGAGTTCACAGTTTCAGTCCACGGTCATGTGATCCCCACTGCTCTGGGCCTGAAGAAAGTATAGAGCTTCATGTTGTAAAGTGAGTGGCAGACCACAGATACTTCTCTCCTGACAGCTGGAAGGGGCAGCATCCAGACACCTTACCTTACCTTACTCCCACTAGTTCATACCTCTTAAATGTTGTACACTACACGCTGGCACTTTAGCAAATGGGCCTTTGAAGCCATCGAGGATCTAAGGCACAACAGAATTTCCTAAAGGGAAGGGTGTTTCCTCTTTCTTTTTGGTTGGGGTTACTCCTGTAATACTCTTTTTTTTTTTTTTTTTTTTTTTTTTTTTTTTTTGGTTTTTTGAGGTAGGGTCTCACTCTGGTCCAGGCTGACCTGAAATTAACTATGTTGTCTCAGATGGCCTTGAACTCACAGCAATCCTCCTACCTCTGCCTCCCGAGTACTGGGATTAAAGGCGTGCGCCACCACGCCCGGCTTCCTGTAATACTCTTAAGAGACTGTGTTCAGAGAAGCATTCAGTAAATGCAAGATTTAGTCAGCGTTCAGCTATTCATAGAAGGCTCTTCACTATTTCAGAGAAGTATCACTTATTTGTGCCATATCCTACAACCCTACACACACCCAGACAAAGTACATTCACTTTTGAATCTTGAGAACTATGGAATATTACTTTATTTGGCAAAGTATGACAATAACCTTCTTTGGCTAAGGGAATGATAAAGTTAATCTTGAGAAAAGGCACGTAACTTGGGTTACTCAGGCAGACCTTAAATGGATCATTATGAGAGTAGAGGGAGTTCTGAGGCAGAAGAAAAGGAAGAAACATACACTTGATGGCAGATTAGAGTGACGTGGCCACAAGTCAAAGGATGCCAGCAGCTACCAAAAGCTTTCTGGGAGGTCAAGAGTCAACTCCTGATGGGATCTCCTGAGGGGACACAATCCTGCTGATACTTTGACTTCAACCCTAACACCGATTTTGGACTTCTCCATTACTCAGAGAGAAACAATTTATAATTTATATTGTCTTGAGCTATCAAGCTTATGGTAATTTGCTATGGACATCAAAGGAAACTAACACAACCTCTGATCCTTCTTTTCTCCAATCAGAAAGACACATATATCTCCCTCCACCTGCCTCCAGACATGATTAGATTCCATTTCCATGATGAATATTGTCCTATAAGGAAAAACTACATCTTTCTAGTAAATTAAGCATGCCCATATTTTACAAATATGAAGGAGAGAAGTTAAATCATTCACCCTATGGTCAAACAACTACTAAAAGACAGTAATAGGATTCAAACTCAGGTACCCCACACCACAGCCCAGAGGGAGCCTCTCCTCTACCGACTCCATCTGAATTTCTTTCATGCTTTCTAATTTTTAACCATTGGTTACTAGTACTCATCCTACAAAAATATTTAAATTACTTTAGTCACATTCTGAACAAATATACTCAGTATATTTTTGGAAATACAATTTCCATTAAAAAACACAATTCACATTTTCAGAATCTCACAACAGATCCCCAGCACCAAGAGAAATCCATGCAGCTTGGCTCTGATGGAAGGGGTGGGGGTGGTGCTCCTAGCCCACTTTTCCTTCTGCCTCCCACCCCCATCCAAGGATGCTGGTGAGAGGTCTCAGAACCAGCTGAAGTTATTCCTCCAAGGAAAGTATTTCTGAGTCTCATTCCATCAAATACTTGGGAGCCAGCCACAGGAGCAGGTTCAGACATGCACAGGAAGCTGCTGTTTTACCTCTACAAGGTCAAACGTCTTCACTCTATTTTCCAACAATGTTGATCAGTTCCTGCTGACTTATTCACATTAGCATTATGTTAATGTTATTGATAGTTTCAAGGACTTTGAGATACCTTACATTAGCAATTTCTGTCACGAATGACAAGAGAAAGAATGAGTTGACAGTGTCTCAAAAGTCAAAAGTTGATCCAATCAAGTTCCCCAAACACTTTTCCAAGTTAAAATAGTAAATAATACATGCTTTATATGACCACACAAGCAATGTTTCAAATCAGGCATTTCATCTTTCTTTTACAGTTTTAAGGACAGAGATTCTGAGGCATTAAATGAATGCTCTGGTCACACAGGTGGAACATGCCCATGCAAATCAACTTATCCCTTGAGATATTTGCTCTTTGTAGATTTAATACAAGGAGGTATGCAGTGACCTTTGGAAAGAGAATACCCTAAAATCTAAACCTATCTCTTATTTGGCAAATAACCCAAACTCTTGAAGCTTTGGTTTTGTCATGTATAAAAGTCATATCACAATGGCACTTATTCCATTTATCACAGTAATCATTAGTGAGTTACACATGTCAGGTTGCTGTCATATACTCCATACATGCTTTCAGCCAGTATTACTATTAGAGATTAAAGTTACAAGTAAGAGTCCCCTAAATCATTTGGTATTAACTCCTTTTTCCATTCAGACTCATATTCAGAGAAATTTGATTCTGCAAAAGAGCAAGACAAGTTGTGAATTGAGACAAGTTGTTTATGATACTCATCCTGGGCCCACTCAGATCAGTACACTGTTACTGAGCTAGCTTCCTGCTTAGAAAATATCACGAGGTCATTTTATCAAGCTGTGGCCAGGTCCCTTCTGACATTATCTGTCTCACATTCAGTCACCTCCAGAAAAAGATTTCATAGTTTCCTGGGGTAATTGATTTGAATGTTGGACTTGGATATCCCCAAAGTCATGAACACAAAGCCTTGTGTTCCACTTTGGGTCTGAGGTCAGAAAGATTTAAAATTCCATATTGGATCTTCTTATAAAGACCTAAGCTATTTTATACAGGGACTTCCTAAACATTACCTGGTATCCTTCCTTTTAAATCAATGCTTTTCTTCCTTCCATACTTCTTTAGGAACCAGTTAATAACTCAATAGAAAAAAAACTGTATCACTTATTTATGGAAAGAGATTTAATTTCCTTTTAGAACTATAACTTCATATTGAAGTGATGTACACTCTTAACAGAGCAAGTCAAGAGAGGAAGAATAATACTCAACTGATTGCTATGAGATGTCTAAGAAAAGATCTACACTGGAAATGAGAGATAGAGTGTACATCAGCCCTTTTCATAGCAATTTATCTGACCTTAGCAACCCCATAAAAGGGGTATGGTAACAACTAACATGATTATGTTAAAGGCATGTTGTGACAATTCAGTGGGATCGTGGTAGGGCTCATGCATTAGTGACTAAAAAGCCTAGAGTAAGAAGGGGTGGCATACTGATGCCACCAAAGTTAAACTTTCCAACCCCTGACCCTGACAGCATGACAACAGAAACCACAAGCTTCTGGGCTCTGTCCTTCCTGCTGAATGAGGATTACTTAGAGATCCTTTGTTCCTGATGGCTCTCCAGGTGAGCATATGGCTTACAGACACAAAGGGAAAACATTCTCCACCAAAGAGCACTCCAACATGTTCATTCTCAAATTCATGAAGCCAATTTCTTCCTGAAACCTGTGGTCAATCTGGGCCTGATGCACCCAACTCTCCAGCTGCCATCACAAGTACTGGTGTAAAGGGAGGGGGCTTCATTCATTCTAACATGACGCAATAGTTTGTGTATGGTTTGAGTATGTTCTACAAGGTATCAAATTCAAAATTTAACCCTCCCTTGTGCGATGTTGCAATGGTAGAAATTGGATTTCGCTATGGTATTTACAGATAAGACCTTGGGAAGGAGATTAGAATAGAATCCAGTTAAAAGTCCCAAAGATGGAGTTCCCATGATTGAGTCAGGAGAAACACCAGAAGACAAACAACAGTTACACACACACACACACACCCCACAGGCTCAATCTCTAAAAAATAAAGACACTCAGGGCAACAGGTTGTTGAGTGTTGGTACTTTCCTATGTGTCTAGCCAACTTCCTTCTCAGGAGTGCCTTTCTCTTTGTTAATAAACTATATTTATTTCTATTACCAACCATATGTTCCTGATCCAATTTATTGTTCTGGGACACAAAAACCTGGAATTCTCAATGGGTATACTCCATAAGGTAATTCCCATCTATAACAGTGTTATATTTGATATTTTATGATAACTTTAGGGCTGGATAGATGGCTTAGTGTTTAAGGCACTTGCCTATGAGGCCTAAGAACTCATGTTCAAATCTCCAGGTTCCATGTAAGCCATATACGTGGTGACATAAACATGCACACAAGGGGCACACATGTGTCTGGAGTTTGTTTGCAGTAGCTGAAGGCCCTGGTGCACCCATTTTCTCTCTCTCTCTCTCTCTCTCTCTCAAATAAATAAAAAAAAGAGAAATTTAACTCACAATCTCATAGTAGTAGTGGGTTTCCATAAATGTATTATTAATTTAAAAATAAGTTTTAGAGCTGGAGAAATGGCTTAGTGATTAAGACTTTTACCTGCAAAGCCCAAGGACCTGGGTTTGATTCCCCAGTACCCACAGCCAGATGCACAAGTTGGTGTATTTACATAGTCCACCTTCTCTTACATTTTTATATAGCAGGATTTTTTTTTTCATACATGGTCTATTGTCACATGTAGCAGGTAAGGAAGGGTTTCTAGTCCTCTGCCAACTAGCTTATTGTTTCATAACTTAGTATTTTTTGTTTTTAGTTTTTCGAGGTAGGGTCTCTCTCTAGCTCAGGCTGACCTGGAATTCACTATATAGTTTCAGGGTGGCCTTGAACTCACAGTGATCCTCCTACCTCTGCCTCCAGAGTGTTGAGTCCAGATTAAAGGCATGTGCATTTGTGTTAATCTTGATGCCTTGCTCACCATGTCCCATCTCTCCCTCCCAGCACACCATGATTATCTATGTCCCTTTCTCAGATATAACAAGTTTGTGTCCATAATGTTTAACATCACCTACTACTCATCCTTTCAAAGTGCTGGTGGGAAGTCCATGCCCAGATACCTCATGACCTTCTCTCCTCCCAGAAGATGCCTGTTTCCTCAGGCCTTCTCTGGCTCCCACACTTTCTGGGCCTTTATCCACAGCCTTTTTATATGAGCCTGTTACTAGTTAATGGGGGCTTTCAGGCAGTGACATAGTGGCAATTACATTAGCATGCACTTCTATACATCTTTTAAAATAGGCCACAGCTCTTGGAGTAGAAATGTCACTAGAAGGAACCCCCCTCCGCCTGCCCTTAAATTGATTTTGCTAAATGTGGAGAGAAAATACATCAAAGCCCACCACCCCCAGCTCATGAGTCTCTACTTTCAAACACATATACTTTTTAACCCGCAAACAACAGAATAGGGAGAAGTTACCCATTAGGAAGATGAGAGACTGGCATTGATATAAATACCACCATTAATAATGTGGATTAATGGCCAAGAGCAGGGCTAGGGAGGGTATGGGTCCTCCTTCCCTTGTGCTCACATTTACAGAGTAGGATGAGGAATATCATTAATAAGCCTCATTTCCAGGCTGGCAGCAGGTTGTTCCACCAAAACCGTGAGTGATGAGTAGTTTATGTGAAGGGGGATATTTAGGGCTCACAGCTGGGGAAGCCAAGCCATCAAAGAAGCACACTGTTCTTTCAAAGAAAAGAGGGCCAGAGTCATGTTGATTTTCAACTCAAAGCTCTTTTTCTATAATGGAGATTATAGAAGAGGAAATTCTTTTAATCCAAATGATAATTGCTGTCAAGCAAGCTGTCCAAAGTCATTTCCACTGTGCACTGGTCACTAGAAGCTGGCTCCTCCATTTTTTTTCTCCCTAGACTCATGGATTTTCTCTTTGCAGAAAAAAAAGAAAGTTAGAAGTCTTACTCTCTGACTCCAGTTGATTCAACATCCATTTGATGAGTGCTTACTGGGATCCGTAATGGGCCTGAAGCATACAACAGTAAATAAAACATCAAACATTGTTCCAATCTTCCAGACCCTCACAGTACAGGAAGTGAGGAGACTGGGCAAGAAGCTGCATGAGGGAAGGCATCTGAAACACAGAGAAAGAAGAAAGTAGAAAGAAGGAAGTGATTGGACCAACTTAGGTGCTTCCATGAAGCTAAAGATAGAAGGTATCAGAAGCAACCAACTGGTACACATAGGATGCACTTTCAGAAAGTCAAGGGCATGCCTGCAGCTCCAGCCATGGCCCCAATGCCCAACAGCCTCCTGTCATAAGCTGAGTATGGAATGCGTGTAAAAGAAGTGGAATGAGGCTGGAGAAGTCAGCACAGGCCAGGGAATAGAAAGGGATATTGAGTTTGCAGTTGACTTCACAAGTTTTGAGGGGCCATGGAAGTTTCTGTGAGGAAAATAAAACAAGCATATATGAGATTTAGAACACGATTTTGAGGAGCTGGATAGGTGGCTCAGTGGTTAAGGCACTTGCCTACAAAGGTTAAGGACCCAAGTTCTGTTCCCCAGTAATCATGTAAAGGCACATGCACAAGGGGGCGCATGCTTCTGGAGTTTGCTTGCAGTGGCTAGGGGCCCTGGCACACCCATTGTCTCTGTCTCTTTCTTGCTCTCTCTCAAATAAATAAATAAATAAACATTTCAAAATCTTTCTGGGGAGATAGGGAGAGTAGATTGAAGAAGGATTATAGTAAGATACAAATCTGCTACAATAGTCCAGCCCTCCCTGGAGGGGGTGGGACAGAGGTAGTATCAGCAACATTAAATAAAATCAAATGTTTAAAAGCTAGTGCCAGAATAAAGAAGGAGGCATCAGAATAAGATTACGGTTTTTGGCTCGGCATCTCTGAGAATGGGGTTAGAGAACCCACCGTGAGAACCACCTCAGAGAAAGACAGTGAATTCATTCCTTCCAGAACAGTAACAGGTGAGGCATAAAATATTCTTCTTCATTTACTAGCCTGTCTCCAGTGTCATTTATGCGTCTTTGCAGCTAAAGCTCCCATAAAAAAACATTTAAAAATATTTCAGTGTAAAGGCTTATGGATAATGGGTAAAATACTTAACAAGACTGGATTGGAACATCAAAATTACACTAACAAAACAGGACTCTGTTTGCCTAAAGTAAACACAGGAGATAAAAAGAACTCTGATCAGACAAGAATCCTGCCAGGAGCAAGAGGCATGACACACTCACTCAGGCATAAGGACAAATCAGCTCAGACATAATAGAGCCAAAGATTTGATTGGGAATGTCTGGGGTCAGCAACAAGGATAAGAGGACAGGGGAAGAAAACATGAGGACAGGGCCTCACCTGAGAACAGAGCATGGCGGGCTTTGGTTTGGATTAGGGGGCATGGCAGGCTTTGGATTGGATTGATAAAAGCAGGAAAGTGACTCAGGCAATTCTTTCTGGCTCAGTAATAATGGTGATTGGGCAAGTGAGACAATGAAAGAGGTCTGCAAAAGGAGAGAGCAAAGCACACTGAAGAGGAAAGGATGGAAGAAGATCACAAAACTGTCGAGAAAAATATTGGGTTCATCACTATGGGCAGTTTCTTACATAGGGAAGTCAATTTTTAAACTTAGTCCTCAGTGTGACATTTTATTTTATTTTATTTTATTTTTTTGATTTTTCTCAATTTTTATTAACATTTTCCATGATTATAAAAAATATCCCATGGTAGTACCCTCCCGCCGCCCCCCTACTTTTCCCTTTGAAATTCCATTCTCCATCATATCCTCTCCCCATCTCAATCTTTGTACTTACATATATACAACACCAACCTAATAAATACCCTCCTCCCTTCCTTTCTCTTCCCTTTATATCTCCTTTTTAACTTACTGGCCTCTGCTACTGAGTTTTTCCTTCTCGCACAGAAGCCCAATCATCTGTAGCTAGGATCCACATGAGGGAGAACATGTGGCGCTTGGCTTTCTGGGCCTGGGTTACCTCCTAAGTGTGACATTTTAAAGGGCATGGCTAAGTAGAGGCAGAAACAGTGAGCTACCTCAGTCAAAAATACTGCTGCAACTCAACCACAGACTTTAATGTTTTATAGCAAACAGCAATGAAATCAAAACACTAAGTGCTTGCTGCTTCGATGAGAATTACCGTAATATGACTATTGCTATGAAAGAAAATTAGACTAATTTGGATTTAATCCCCAATTGACTCATGTCTGAGGTAACACAACAAAAGGAAGCATAGAAAAAAGCACAACTGAACAGAAAGACTCGTCCCAGTCAGTGCAAGGGAGGAATGGGCATTTGGGATAATCCAGCAGGCAAAAATGCCAGATCAGTGGGTGACCCTAGCATTCCAACATCCCTGAAGAGCCTGCTTGAGTCATGGTTGGGAAGGAGTCTAAGTGGACAGAACCAGATAACTCCTGTTACCCAGGAACTCCTTGGTTACCTGCGTATGAGGTCAACCATCTTGGTACACATACACATAATTCTGAGAGAAGAAGTTTTTCAAAAGGACTTAGTTCTTCAAATTGGTTGTGTATAATGTTGATCGGTGAATTTATTTTACAATCAGGCACCTTTAATCACTGAGCCATCTCCTCAGCCCTGTGAATGTATTTTAAACATACATTTGCATATACACAGCAATTTCTCAGTCAATACATATATGTATGATAGGAAGACTTATAAGCATGTAAGAAGGGCCTGAAAAATTCAGCTCAATCAGCTGTGAGATTTAACAGTCATCTAGCATGAAAAAGAATAAAAGGAGATCATCCCAAAAGGGACAAATTTGGGCTTCAAAGGCCAAAAAAGATAAACAGGAAATCATAACACAATGTGTTCCTTAAATAGCAAAGGCAACAGGCTGCTAAGAGGCATCTCACTTAGGAGAACAAGGGGCCCTACATAGTCAGGTTCAGCTTATTAACTGCACTGACTTTGTGTAACATGCTCTCTGCTAAGGTTCTCAAGTTAATAGAGAGCCAACTGAATCCCTATTCATTGCTCCTCTCTACCAATCTAATCCCTTCTTTCTACTATACTTTCTTTCACAGTAGTTAGGCTGAAACCTTCTGAACTCCTACTAAGTGCCAGATTGGGGAGAACAAGAATGTTAGTCATCTAACTGTTCCTGAGAGGCCAGGAAAGGGCAGGGCTTTTGGAACCCTGTGGTCCTCTAGCCCCAAGGATGACAGTTACCCACCAGCTTTTATGCCAAGAATGTCCAGTAACTCCTAGAGATACTAAATACAACTACAAGGTTGCAAACAATATGACTTAATAGGACGAGGACGGGAAGTTACTTTAATTTAGATATTTCTGTTTCTGGGCTCTGAGCTGACATTGTGATATCCCATTCAAGCTTATAAATACCTCAAGTTGCAGCTCCCCCACGCAGAGGGTAAAATGTTCCCTGGGTCTCTAATTAAATTAAATGAAATCCACAATTACCTGGACATTTAAAATAATAATAATAGGCTCCTGTATTGATTGCTAACTAAAGCAAACCTGAAGGGCTCTTATTCTCCAAAGCTCTTATTTCAAATATAAAGCAAGTAAAATTACTCTTATTAAGGAAAAATCATGAGCTTCAAATCCAGGGTGGTGGCATTTAATCACAAATAAAATTGTGAAAACTCGAATGTTTATCTAAGGTTAATCTGCAGAGGAATGAGTAGGAAACAGTGTAAGAGGCGGGCTGTAAAGAAAGAATATTTATCCTAGACAGGAACAGGGAAGGCAGGAGACCATCAGACAATGACAGTAAGGGCTGCATTGCTAATGATGCATATGGAAAAATTTTCCTAGCTGATTGGTCAACATTTTTCTTGCAGGTGATGTTATTATTCACCTTGTAAGGTGAATTCATTTCACATCAGGACATAGTATTAACTCTAAAATGCTGAAGGATTTTTCACCCTTCTTAGGCTGAAACCTACTGTACTCCTACTAAGTGCCAGACTGGGCAGAACAAGAATGTTAACCAAGGGCTAGAGAGATGGCTTAGCGGTTAAACGCTTGCCTATGAAGTCTAAGGACCCTGGTTCGAGGCTCAATTCCCCAGGACCCACGTTAGCCAGATGCACAAGGGGGCGCACACGTTTGGAGTTGGTTTGCAGTGCCTGGAGGCCCTGGCGTGCCCATTCTCTCTCTCTCTCTCTCCCTTTCTTCTTCTTCTTCTTCTTCTTCTTCTTCTTCTTCTTCTTCTTCTTCTTCTTCTTCTTCTTTCTCTCTGTGTCTGTTGCTCTCAAATAAATAAATAAATAAATGAACAAAAAAATTAAAATAAAAAGAATGTTAGCCAACTAAATGGTTCTAAGGGGTTGGGAAAGGGTGGGGCTTTTGAACCCTGTGGTCCTTTAGCCCCCAAGGACTTTAGTTATCATACATGTACCCCAAGCTTTCTAAAACTAGCTACTCATTATTTTCTTTCTCTGAAAAAAAATGCAGAAATGGTTAAAATACAAAACATCCTTTCAAAGTTAAAAAAAATTCCAAATAAAATACGGGATCCTTTCTTAAATGTTATAGATATGAAATATTTTTAATAGAAGTGGCTCCCAAACTACATGAAATATACTTTCATTAAAAATCACTGGCTTGGGCTAGAGATGGCTTAGCAGTTAAGGCACTAGCCTGCAAAGCCCAAGGACCCAGGTATAATTCCCCAGTACCCATGTAAGCCAGATGCACAGTGACACATTCTTCTGAGGTTCACTTGCAGCAGCTGGAGGTCCTGGTGCCCATTCTCTCTGTCTGTCTCTCTTCTCTGTATCTCTCTCTGTGTTTGCAAATAAATAACTTTAAAAATCCCTGGCTTTCTGAAGTTCAAATGTCACTGTGTACCTGCATATATATTTATAAAACATGGTACAGCTGAGCCCTCAAGAATACCAAGGAGGGCTGGAGAGATGGCTTAGTGGTCAAGGCACTTGCCTGCAAAGCCAAAAGATCCTGGTTTGATTCTCCAGGACCCATGTAAGCCAGATATACAAGGGGGTACAGGCATCTGGAGTTACTTTGCAGTGGCTAGAGGCCCTTATGTGCCCATTCTCTCTCTGTCTCTTTTTCTCAAATAAATAAATAGGATATTTTTTTTAAAAAAGATAATATTAAGGAAGCCAGACATAGTGGCACATGGCTTTAATTCCAGCACTTGGGAGGCAAAGGTAGGAGGATTGCCACGAGTTCAAGGCTACCTGAGACTACATAGTTGAGGATTAAGCCAACAGGCTCACAGTGTGTACTTCCTGTTTCCTCTACTTTCCCTCCTCCTTTCTTTTCTTATCTCTCTGCCTAGACCATGTTAAGAAGTATAATTAAGTCCCAGTGTTAGTAAGCACACTACTAAAACAGAAAGGTTCTGGGGGAAAAAAAGGATGGCATGCTAACTCAAAATAGGAGGGTACCAAAAGGGAAATACCACCCATTCTCCCCCATGTGTGGTTCCTAACTTGGAATAGTTAGGTTTGTTTGTAAGTTGCAGTAAACATCAGTAGCAGTGGTCAGGAAGCTACACTGAGGCTTGGAGAGAGGAGCAGCTTGAAGAGGGTTAGGGGACAAAGATAGTAGACAGGCAAAATGTAGGCCAGAATACAGGGGGTAGAAAGAAAAAAGGGGGGACAGTGGGAAGAGAAGTTGGGGAGCAGTATACAAAATACAGACAGTATGAATAAATACAATAGAAACCCACTTCATTAGCTAAGTTAAAAGGCAAATTTAAAGAGAGAGAGAGGCAGATAAGAGAGATAGCTTGAGCAATAAAAAAAATGGGGGCCCATACTGGGCTGGAGAGAAGGCTTAGTGGTTAAAGCACTTTCCTGCAAAGTCTGAGGACCCAGGTTCAATTCCCTAGTACCCACATAAGCCAGATACACAAGATGACATATGTATCTGGAGTTTGCCTGCAGTGGCTGGAGACTCTGGCACAGCCATCCTCTCTCTCTGGTTGCCTCTTTCCATCTCTGTTAAATAAATAAAATAGAATAAAATATATTTTTTAAATCCCTACTGGGATGAAGAAAGCTTTACCCTGAAGCCATGGTTTGATGAATGTGAATCCAAGTGCCAGAGATTGGTCGCCCCTACAGTGACCTGTTGGTCAGGAAAGCCCATGAGGTCCCCAAAACAATAAAGACCATTGTCAAAGTACTTGGTTGCCCACAAGAATGGGATAGCAAGAGCCTATTGCTGAAGACACCACATGCCGTTGTCTTGGACAACTGAAAACTCAAGCTGGAACTGAGCTGGAAACCATCTCCTTGCCAAGTAGCTCCCATAATGTTGGAAGGTGCAATGTGAGCTGCTGGGGGGGAGAAGTCATCTATAGTCTGAGCAAGCAGTGGATCCTGAGCAAGCCACACCATGAACCATCCAGGCAAGATGTACCCAGGGAGTAATAGTGGCACTCCAGTTATGGGGGTAATCAATTGCCCTCTGATTGGATAAAAGGGCCCGTTCAGTGGGAAGGAATTCACTCCTGGTTCTGACAGTCCAGTCAAAACCTTGCGGCTTGGAAGGTCATGAACCCCAGAGGGAAGCTTCCACTATTTTTTGCCTGAGCAGAGTTATTATGCCTATCAAACAGCCTTCTAAATGTGTATTTTTTAACCCTTTCATTAATGCTATTTTCACTGTTGGTCAAAAAATCTTCTTCTATTTTTGGGTTTTTTTTTCCTTTTGAGGTAGGGCCTTGGTCTAGCCCAGGCTAACCTGGAATTCACTGTTTGTCTCAGGGTGGGCTTGAACTCATGACAATCCTACCTCTGCCTCCCAAGTGCTGGGATTAAAGAAGTGCCCCACCACACCCGGCAGGAAATCTTCTTTTTAACAGATGGTGGAAAATACTTGGGGAGAGCCAAGACTCATAAAAATGGCAAGAAGAATAAAAACCCTGGGCTTAGCACTGTGTGAGTAATCTTTATTACACTTTCCAGGGCTCAGGGAACATAACACACATAGTCGAAGAGAGAATATGAGTGTTGCTCTTACTGCAAGACAGAGAAACCATCTCTAAGGAGATGATGACAAAAACCAAGGAGACTCAAAAACTCATTACAGTAGAAAAAAAGAAGTTGTCAGCTCACTAAAGGAGATGTCTAACATGCTCTCCAAGGCTTAGGAAACACTGCAGAAGAGTGGGTGGAAAGAATGGAAGAGTCACAGGGTACATATGCATGCTTTGGGTCACTGTCTTCCGAACATGAACTAACTGTGCATTCCTGGACCCCACAGCAATTCATAGATTAAAGTCCTCAATAGAAGGCTAGGAGTAGCTTCTTGTGAGGGAGGAAATGAGAGGGGTGGGAGAGAGAAAGGATGAGGGAAGGTAGGAGAAGAAAGAGAGGAGGGGTCAAGTGTAGGTAACCACACAGTCCTATCTAGAATAGGCAAATGTTCTTTAAAATATGTCTGAAGCATAAAAACGTGAAGTGAAGCAGCTTGTTACAGGAGCATTACTATCAGGTATTCAGCACATTCCTCAGTATAGACGTTTTGAAGCTAACCTCACAGATCAGCTGGGGTTATTTTCTATAGCTTAGGAACTCTGTAAATAGGTCTAAAATCTCAAGTCACCATGGAGATTTTATGAAGTACAGACATACAATGACCACAGCTAATAGATAAGGCAACCAGATATGAGGAAATGAGAAGTTTTCTGGAGCTTTTATGCTTCACAGATTATCTTGGGGTAAACACCCTCCTTTCACAAAAATAATAAGCATAGACTCATATCTCCCCTACTCTACAGATCATACTTTCAAAGCAAAGTGTGCAAAAATAATGAAACACACACATGTTCAACATACATATTACACTTTTTATTATTTATTTTGAGAGAGAGAGAGAGAGAGAGAGAGAGAGAGAGAGAGAAATGGGGCAGGGATGGGCACACCAGGGCCTTCAGCCACTGCGGATGTACTTCAGATGCATGCACCCCTGTATCAGACAGCTTCAGGTTCGCTGAGATGAACTTCCAGACCAGGCACAGTTATGGAGGAAGGGATTTATTGAAGCTTACAGATCCAGGGGAAGTTCCATAATGGCAGAAGAAACTGGCCTGTCCTTCACAGGCCCAAGCAGAGAGAGCAGTACAAGCCTAAAGGTCAAAAGCCAGAGCACACTTCAGGAACTCCAGCTAGGCACTTGCATATCTTTAGATTGAAATCTCAAACCCACCACCACACCTTAAGATCCACACAATGGCATTGCCTCCAGCCAGATGGCTAGAGATGCAAACTACAAACAAATAAACAACTGAATATATTGGGGGCCATCTATTCTATTCAAACCACCACAACCCCCTTGCGTGCATGTGCAACATTGCATACTTGTGTCACTGCATCTGGCTACATGGGACCTGGAGATGCAAACAAGAGTTCTTAGGCTTTTCAGACAAGCACCTTAACTGCTAAGCCATCTCTCCAGCCCCAGAATACACTTTTAAAATATGCCTGGATGATGCACATCTACAATCTTCCCTCCACATAGCTGTGTAGCCTTCAGTGCTCCCCGTCTTAGTTTCTTTTGGGTGATTAGAGAATCAAATGAAGCCGGGTGTGGTGACACACACCTTTAATCCCAACACTTGGGAGGCACAGGTAAGAGGATTGCCGTGAGTTCAAGGCCAGCCTGAGAATACAGAGTGAATTCCAGGTCAGCTTGTGCTAGAGTGAGACCCTACCTCAAAAAAAAAAAAAAAAATCAAATGACTTCATGATAAGTATAGCACTTACATAGTACCTGCCACATTATACTAGCTCAATAATGTTAGCTATTAGTATTTTTGCCATTATAATAAAACATTCTCATAGATTAAGGCTTCCTGATGTTACATGTGGACATGGTTTATTAGACAGGCCACTAGAGGCACAGAGAACAAAAGTAAAAGTAGATAAACTGGACTGCACCAAAATTTAAAACTTTTTTGCAAAATATATGACATAATTCAGTGAAAAGTCAACTCCCACAATGGGAGAAACTATCTGCAAAGAAGATGTTAGCATAAAGAGTATTCAAAAAAACCTACAACTCAACAACAAAAAAGCAAACAACCTGATTGATTTAAAATGGAAAAAGGCTTTAGCAGACTTTCTCTAAAGGTATACAAATGGCCACTTAACACAGGAAAGGATGCTCAACCTGGCTCTTTAGGCATATGCAAACCCAAATCATGTGATTCATCTCACACACATGACAATGGCTTTTACCAACAAGAAATGAAAACAAACACTGTTAAGATGTAAAGAATTTGAATCCCTGTACATTATTAGTGGGAAGACAGGGTACTCTGGACACATAGACTGGTTCCTCAAAAGAGTAAAAATACAACATAAGCTACCAATTTTGCTTCTGTGCATATGCCTAAGTGAACTGAAGGGCCTTAATGAGATAGTTATAGAACTATATTCCTAGAAGCCTTCTGAACAGTAGGCAAAGGATGGATGAAGTGTGTTTTCATCAATGGATCACTGAATAAAAATGTAGACATGCTACAACCTGGATGAGCTCTAGGACATTATGCAAAGCCAGTCCCGAAACAGACAGATACCAGGTGAGGCTATGTACATGTACAGTAGTCAAATTTTTAAAGGCATAAGGCAGACAACTGACAGATGTCCATTGCCAGGGACTGGAATGTGATATTGTTTCATACAGTTTCAGTTCTGTAAGACAGAAAGAATTCTACAGATAGACTGCAGAATAATGTGGATTTAAATAACAGTGCTAAGCCATACATTTAAAACTAGTTAAGGCAGGGCTGAAGAGATGGCTTAGTGCTTAAGGCACTGAAGACACTAAGGCTGCTAAGCCTAACAAAACAGGTTTGATTCCCCAGTACCCATGTAAGCCAGATGCACAAGGTGATGCATGCATCTGGAGTGTGTTTGCAGTGGCTGGAGGCCCTGGAATACCCATATTCTCTGTTTTTTTTCCCTCTCTCCTCTCTCTATTTGCCTCTCTCTCAAATAAGTAAATAAATAAAATACTTTTAAAAAATAAAAATAGTTAAGATGGTTATTTTCTGCTACATGTATTTTATAATTAAAAATGAAGAAATTACACAATAAAAGTGTTGAAGAATAAATATAGAAACATGTTGAAATGCATTTTTGGCATTAATATTGGGTTAAACTGCATTCTATTTAAATCATCGTATAAGCTGTGTCAAAAAACTCCCTGGGATTGCAGACCCAGCCTCATGATTTGAGCACACTGTAGACTTACAATAAATCTTTGATAGTTGGCTGAAATAAAATTAACATAATAATATTTGGTTAATCTTTTAAGCCTTGAACATTAAAACCCTCTATTCCAGCTCAGCATAATCAGTAGGCAAAGGGAACCTTATCCTGAAGAGGCATCTATTTAAGTGACATAAATGCTACAACAAGAGGGACTTTATGTAAATCTCTTAATGAAGTGTCCTGAGGACGCCAGTACTGGATAATGCCCTTGCCTACTACTAGGCCTGCAAGAGGCACTGTACACTAAGCCTGGCTCCTGCCCCCCCCCCCCCCGCCCCATCACTGCTCTCCCTTGCGTACTGTCTGCTTCCCTTGAGCAGACTCTTCCTCACTGCTGAGCATGCACTGTACTCCCTTGGTGTCCAAGCCTTGGTTCACTATTTTCTTGCCTACCATTTTATTTTGTGGGTTTTTGTTTTGTTTTTATAGTTTTGTTTCTTGGGGCAAGGTCTCACTCTATCGCTAAGTTGGAAATCAATATTGAGCCCAGTCTGGCCTTGAACTCATGGCGATCCTCCTACCTCAGCCTTTCAAGTGCTGGATAGGCATAAGCCACTGAGCCAACTCCTGCTCACCTTTCTTTTGCCTGGGTCCAGCAATGTCTCTATCCCTACAAGAAGTGTTCTCACTGCTATCTCATCTGCTATCACTTTTGACAATTGGTTAGTCTCCTCTCTTAAGGAGATCTAGTTACACTATTACTCAAGCTAAAAACAATAGTCATCTTTATAGCCTGCTTTTCTGTTATTCCTGACATTTATATATTGTGAAATTATGTTGCTTTTGTCACCTAAATGCATCTGCTTCCACCGACCTCATCAACTTAGTTGAGTACCATTTAGCAGATTTTATTACAGTTGAGGTACAATAAGGCCAACAGATCAGAAGATGGCTACTATTACAAACCTAGCTTGTGTTAGAGCAATGCCTTATTGCTTTGGCTGTGGTGATGGAGTCACAGGTAGTACGCATGCCCAAATTCATTAGCAAATTGTATACATTTAACAGATACTTTTTGCATATTAAGTCTATCTAAGTAAAGTTATTCTTACACACAAAAAACGAGGTTTTGGTTTGTTCTACTCATGGTACTAAAGTCATAGAATACTTGTCATACCACAAGGGGCCCCATGGAAATCACCAGAATCAGTCACAAGGTTAAGAACAATAGGACTGTACAGAAATGAAGGAAGGTTAGGATTGGATACTTCGAATAATCTCAGTGGACTCTAAGCACAGAAGTCTTAGAAAAGTCACTTTTCTGATATATGATCCTGTCATGAGTAGAGCAGATGGACAGTGGTCCTGGTGTGACTCCAGTTGCGAGAAGAATGAGCACATGGGCTTCATCAGCTGCACCCAAGAGGAGACCGAGAAGCCCGTAGCCAGGTCCACAAAACTAGGTCAAGATAGTATTAAAATAACTATATTTCAAGCATCTCAACTTGGCTGTTAATGTCAGTAACCTTCCAAAGGTCTCCCAACAGTCGCTCTCCATTACCTCTAACTCTTCAACCCTCTCCTATCTAAAACCCACTGGGGGTGGGGGAGAGGATTTTAATAAAGAAAAGAATCTCAAATATACTCTACTAAACTCTAAATAACATAACTGAATACTATTTATCCAGCTATCATTCTACCTTACTTCCTTTAACCATATACATATATACGCACACACACATTGCTACTTGTTTCACCAAAAGGTGCTTCTTGGTAAGAATTTTATCAGTTGCAAGGACATTGAAGAGCATCTAAAAACAATCCAGTTATATGATTTTAAATTCATTTGGCAAATTATACAATGTTATTTCAGCTTACTTAATTTTACTATGCATTATAACACTGATCCACATTATCATGAGTACTGACAGTAAGATAGTTGAATTTATTTCTATCTGTTGAGCACATTTCAGGTACACATATTAAATTTGATTATTGAGTCTTGCAAAGAAAATCTTCTGTTAAAAAAATACTTGTTCTGGAAACTATGAACTAATATACACACAATTTCTCCTTTAAATTTGGCTGACACACCCATCAGATCCATAAGCACCCCCTATAAAAACACCCAAAGGAAGCATGTTAAAAAACCAAATTTGAGATGAAATTTCCCCCCACAGAATTTAAATTGCAGAAATAGGATATGACTATGTGTTTTAATTTCCTTTTTGATGCATTATCGTTCTCTAAGATAAAACATTTATCTAACTGATAGCAAGGGAATTTACTTGATCCTTGGATTTATCATAATTTTTCTCATTAACTAGAAAATTTTGATTTATTTTACTATGAGGAAGAACTGTTCATAAGTGATATGAATTGCATTATCTCTGACTTTCAACAGCCATTATACCAATATTATATTAAATCAATATTAATGGGGCTTGGTGTAAAGGCAATTCAAAAACAAATTTCTTCCTTAATAACCCTTAGTTCTTTCATTCCTAAATCTTTAATCATTTCGCCTTCCCTCCCTCCATCAATGGCTCATTCTTACTCTCCCATGCTTTTCACTCTTTCCTAACATGAGCCCATCATTTCAGCCAGTCAGGCATTCGGAACTTCTAGAAGAAGTTATCAGGAACTGTCTTTAAAATAGACTACACCTGGCCCTAGGGACAAAAAGGTGAACAGTGAAGACAGGAAGCAGGTCCGTCTTTGGGAAGTTCATGGTTCAAGGGAGTAACCAATCCTCAAGCAATTGTACCCCAGCATGAGAGACTATCTGGTTGGAAGAATGGAAGGTGCTATGAAAACACATGAAAATGGAAAGAACTGGAATAGAAATCTTTGTGGAACCAATGGTATCTCAAGGCATCACAGAACATCCAGATAGACATTCTTGTCCCTCAATAACCTCTGTCATAGTGAGGATGTCACCTCAACTTCCTCAGTGCCAAGTTTATAAAGGAGGGCACTGATGGACTCAGTGAGCTGTGAGGGTGTGGACTCAGTAATTTGTGAGGGTGTGGACTCAGTGAGCTACGAGGACCTGGACTAGGTGAGCTGTGAGGGTGTGGACTCAGTGAGCTGCTTTCCACATGTGGAATCTCATCTGAAGTTTCTGCATGGTCCTACCCCTAGTCTTCTCTAACCATGGCTTTCACATGCACAGTTTCTCTACAATTCAATCCATCCCATGCAGTGTGGCCAAATTCACCTTCCAACACACTGTTGTATGTCACGTCTCTACCTGCAGCATCTTTCCTGGTCCTCGAGAGGCTGTCTTACCTCACCCTGTGGTAACACTACAATCTCATCTCTCCAGGATGAACCTTTGTATGGGGCGCCAGTACTCACCTCTACTGAGGCCCCTCTAGCTGCTTTTCATTCTTAGGGGCCCCTAGCCTCTCTCCTATCCAGCCATGTCTTTCATGTCCTAGAAAGCTCACCTGTTGTCCTAACCTTCTCTGTGAAGCTTTTCTAGGTGAGTTCAATTTTCATTAGTTTCTTTCTCTAAACATTCACTGTTCCATTTATTTTGGAACCTTCCCTATATTATCTAAAAATGTAATATGCCTTATATTTTTCCTAATAATGGTGCAAATTCTATAAGGTCTTAAAATATTTTATTTCCCTTCCTCACTATCCCCTCTGTAGGAAGTGGCAATGTGACTTCTTGAATCAGATTAAAATAAAGACATAATTAAAAATATTTTTTTACTTATTTGAATCAGAGAGAGGCAGAGAGAAAGAGGCAGATAGGAGGTGGGGCATGACTTAATGGGTATGCCAGGGCCTCTTACCACCGCAAGCGATGCATGCTCCACTTTGTGTACCTGGCTTTATGTTGATGGGTACTGGGGAATTGAACCCAGGCTGTCAGGCTTTGCAAATAAGCCCTTTAACTACCGATTCATCTCTCCAGCCTCAAAGACATAATTTTTAGCAAGATCCTAAAAGGCATGTGAGCTAACCTGAGAATAAATATACCTGTGAAAAACAAAAAGTTCTCTACATCGTCATTCTAATTCTCTCCTTCATTTTCAGAGACAACATACCTCTTACTGGTAAGTGTAATATAGTGGAGAAACATTTGACAGAGATCCCATCATTTCAAGTAAAAATTCTGGCTCTGTTGTTCTCCAGTTGGATAACACTGACCTGCTTTCTTGGTCTCTCTGTTCTACAATTTCCTCCCAAACATTCCTCTACAAAATGAAAAGAGAATAAAAAATTTACACTGTCTTTCACTCTCTGCCTTATAGGATTACTTACACTTTCTAGCTTGGGACATGCATAGGTAGATGGGGGTGGGTAACCAGGTACAGAGAAGACACTAGTCAATGTAAGGCAATATAAGTTAAGAAGGGCAATGAATTATATTACCAACCCACTAGGAAATGAGCTTGGAAAACTACTGTACCATTCATCCCTTGAATATACCTCCCTTTCCCGAAGTGAGCTAACAGTCATTGGTCGTCAGCAGATTTCACGATCTAGACCTTGCGGTGTTCTTGCAGTGGGTACATACCTTTCAGCATCTTAGAGTGCTCAGGATTTGTAGTGAGAACACCCATCTGCTGAATGACTTACTGCAGGACAATGAATCACCAGCTTACTGTATTTGCTGGTTGTCCTGGTCTTACTTTTGTTGCAGCACACTTCGTAAGAACAGATTTCACACTTTCTATTTTGTAATGACAGATCTTGTGGCAATATGGGCATTTCATGGAAAAACATAGCACAAGTACAAATAATCAAAATTTTCAGTGAAAACACAGCCATTCTTTGGAATACCTTGAGGTTCCTCTCAGATGCTTACAATATAAGAAATGTTCCTACAAGAGAAACCTGGTAGAGTTTCTACATTAGTCAGCTTTCTATAACTGAGACAAAAATATTTCAGTCAACCTAAAGGAGGAAAGATTCATTTTGGTTGATGGATTCAGAGGTTTGGTCCATGGTCAGCTGGGTCCACTGCTTTTAGACCTACCTGTGCTGAAGCAGAACCTCATGAGAGGGAGTACCTTTACCTGGTGGACCAAAGCTGCTCACTTCATGGCGGTCAGGAAGCCAAGCTAGCTCACTCCATAAATAATTCTGTCCAGTGATACTCATTACAATATGAATCTCTTGGCAAATTAATCCATTCATGGAATCATAACTCTCTTGATTCTATCAGCTCCCAAAGACTCCAACTCTGAACACTGTTGCATCGAGGACCAAACCTTCAACATATGAGCTTTTGGTGTGTGTGTCGGGGGGGGGGGGCATGTAAGATATCAATTATATCAGCCACAGACAGGAATTTAGAATACATCTTAAAAATACATTTTCTCATACAAACAATTAATATATATATATATATATATATATATATATATATATATATTTAGTTTTTCCACATTGGCATCAAGCAGCATATACAAATAAAGGTCTAAAATGTATGTGTGCATATCTATATTCCTGATATAAATAGTAATATGAAGTATATTTCTAATATATATAAATAGGCCTTCTTCTTTATTAAAAATGAATGTGACCTCTCTCCTGGTGCTATTTCTCCTTTTGTGCTTATGGACTTTATCATTCCTCTCACTGATGTATTTAACATTTTGAGCCTTGATTTACTTATCAATTAATAACATAGGTAAGATAGCTATCATAATTACCTGGGATCTTTTACTGTTTTTTATCCCCACTCATCTCATCCCAAAAGCAATTTGTGGTGAATACTTTCAAACAGTAGGCTCTGCATAAATGTTAGTTTTCTTGCCTTCTTTCTACTTAAATTGCTTCTAACTTTCTGAAGAGTGAAAGATAAGCTCAAAGCTAGAGAGAATTTGGGAATAGAGGCCGTGGAGATAAAATACTAAGAAACAATAGCTTTTCTTTTTAAAAGCCTTCACTGGTGAAAGACTGACAAGACCACCGGTCTCCTACACAGGACATCTGGAAAGGGAAAGAGGAGACTGCTCATTGAAAGTAGGAACATTGTCAAATGCCTCCGTCTGTTGTAAAGAAGATAGAGCAGCTGTCCCTCGAAGAACTCAGCAGTCCTAAGCCAAAATACAGGTTTTTATTAAAACTACATTTGAAATTGATACAGCCTTTTTAATATTGCAAACTTCTGAGCAAGTCATCATTACGCAAGTCTCATGCCTCACTTGTAGGATTTTAAAAGCCAGGCTTTTCATACGTATGATGTGACAGAAATAAGAAGATGAACAGTGGCTACCACCTGTAATCTCTCATTGCCTTGGGCGGTGAATCTAGACTCAGTGCCATCAGATATAAAATGGGTGAATCTAAGTACCCATTCTGCTCTAAATTCCCACAATGTTAGCCATGGGAACTGGGTAACTTACCTATATCCCTGGCAGTACATGGCTTACTGGATATTATGTTCTTGCATCTTTATTCTCTGAAACTTACTCTCTTTCTATGAATTTTCTTCCTCACAGTAAGTAAGCCCACTGCTGAAAAGTCTGAGAATTCTCTCTTCAATTCAAAATTATCTGTAACCTTCAGGTCTGTCTTTACAGACATATAATGGTATAATTTTACCAACAATGACTTGTCATGTTAATTCTCATCATTTACAATTCAGATTGCATTCTTAATATTCCTTTACTCATCATCTTGTCAAGAACTACAGTCACCATCTATAAATAGATTAAACAAATTTCCAAATTAAAAATTCAATTGTATTTTATTTGAAGTATTCTGTATGTCAAGATAATAAATTCATTAAGGAGGTTGTAGAACTTCTTATTATAAGGTGTGACTATAAAAATAAAAATTCATTAAATACTTTACTATAAAAATTATATAGCACATGAGTGTGCCAAGAAATACTTCCCCCAGGGGAAAATTAATTATCTTTCAAAAATTATGTACAATTTGACTTAACTTAGGAAAGAGGCCAAGATTTACATGGTATAACCAGTTACCTATCCCAAAAAGTTAAATCTGAATTCAAATAAAATGAAATGTCTTTTATAACCAGACCAGATTAAAGAAAAAGCCCTTGCTATTTCCAGAGTTTTAATACTCTTCTTAATCAGCCAAAACAGTAAAAAAAGTGACAATATAAATATAGCATGATTTACATGGTATTATCCTATCAACTAAAATAAATTTGGATTATTTCAAATCAGTATCAATTAACATAAGTTTGATGGATGTATATTTTAATAAATAAAATGTACTTTCCAAATACTGGTTAAATAGAAATATCAACTCTAATTATTTTGAAATATTTACTTGTTACATTATTAATGAGAAATCTGGGCCAATTTCCATGTATTTCTCGTAATGCCAAAAGATATAAAATGATCCCATTTATAATTCAAAGCCTGGAGTCATTGCAAGTAAAACAGTTTTACTGTTAAATATTGCAAATCATTAGTGCTATCAGCAGATATGCCGTTGGAGAATAGCCTCACATGTGAACACAGACCAATCTGCATTTATTGCCAGCATAAGAGTAAGTAAAACATGCCAAGCTGGCAGAACAAACACATCCTGACCCTCTCGAGTGGCTGCTCTGCTTATCAAAAGTTCCCTTCGTGAGCAGGAAAGGTAACAGTCAACTATTATGCCCTAAGCTGGGAGTTCGTGTCTCCTGGATGGAATGTATGTGTGGACTTCTGACTAGAACTCCCAGGCAAGCACAAGAGAGCTCTTCCTACAAACAGCAGCAGAAGGAGATTTTAAATCTCAGCGGCACTGGAGCTTATGAACTTTGAAGATGCTCACATAGCTCTGTAAATATCTCCAGGCCTTTCTCATGAGGGGCAAGTTTTTTTTTTTTTTTTCTTTTTTTCTTAAGCTTTTGTCATCACCTATCAGCAGCCAGTGACACATCTGATATTTGGCTTTGTTCCTAGAACAAATGTAAAAGTCATCCCCAAAATGAATTATAGAGTGCCTAGCAGTGCAAATTATTTGACTAAACTTCACTTCTGAAATTTATCTCTTTTTTTTTTTTCCTTCCTGACTTAATCAAAAGCTCTAGTAGCTGAGGGA
Source organism: Dipus sagitta (assembly GCA_036346955.1). Lineage (NCBI taxonomy): Eukaryota > Metazoa > Chordata > Mammalia > Rodentia > Dipodidae > Dipus > Dipus sagitta. The sequence continues at coordinate 120,001,792 of CM070777.1, forward strand.
ACCATTTCAACAACTCAGCTTTTAAATAATAATTAAAGCTGTTGCTACCCAGAAGTTTTATGTCTTTGTAAATGTCAACTTTGTTTTCAAGAATCTGGGCTTCTCAGCCTCTACAACAAAACATCCCTGAAAAGATAAACTTGGGAAGTGTCTTTTCTTTCTTCCTTCTACATTAGCAAATCATGGGCCAAAGTTATATCCCAAGTGAATTGTCTTCCTTTCACCAATTCTTGTGCTAAAAATCACTATACATATTAATAACAGAACTCACCAAATTAAGATGCTAATGCCTTGTCAGCATATTGACCATATAGAAACATTTACATATCTGATGTCCCATTGTGCTTAGTTCTGTAGGATATGTTTGGATGTTCCATGAATATGAACTGTTTCTTATCAATTACTAAGTTCAAACTTATATATAATGACATTTAAGGAAAAAAAAAACTGTGTGCATGTGTTTGTGTGTGTATGTGAGTGTGGGCGCATGTGTGGCACAATACATTTGTGGCAGCAAGAGGACAACCCTTTAGTTGTTAGTCTTCCCTTCCAGCTTGTCTGGGTCTCTGGCAGGGTTTCTCATTTACCCCTGTGTTCATCAGGAGAGCTGGGCCTGTGAGCCAGAGGGAGTTCTCCTGCTTCTGCCTTCCATCTCACCAAGGCACACTGAGATTGCAGATGCCCACTACAGCACCTCGCTTTAAGTCAGTTCTGGGGATCTGACCTCAGGTACTCAAGCTTACATGGCAAGCACTTTATCTATGGACCTATCTGCCAGCCCTCAAGGACCTTTTCTAAAGAGATACTAGAAATGCTGCTTATAGCCTCAATCACAACATTATTACATTATTAAAATGATTGGTTCTATTAAGCTTAACTAATAATGATACATGCTTTTTCCTCTTGTGGATAGGCAAAAGTTAAAAAAAATTAAGCAAGAGGGAATTTATAAACCAATAATTTACTGAGCACTTGCTCTATATCACATATCATACAACAGAAATTTAAGTATGGCACAGTTTGCACCGTAACGTGGGATCTTACGGGGGGGGGGGGGGGAGATCATGAGAGTGAGTTAAAATGAAAAGTACAAGGAGAGAGAGCATAGAGGACGGACACCAGTACCTGACTGCTGTGCAGCCAGAGATAGGCAGGGAAGAGGAACACTAATCCCACAAGATATTCATCATCGCAGTAAGTTTGTTAAACATTATTATCTTCACATAGATTTATAATACCCTCTAACATATAAAGGATTTGATAAGTCTTTCATATAAAAGTTGTTTAACCTCCCTTCAGCTTTTTTTTTTTAAAGAAGGAAATGAAATGTCATAGAACTCAGTGATCAAAATCTCAGGAAAAAATTTACATTTTTAGACTCAACTCCGTCAGAATAATACAGAAAGCAAAAGTCAAGCCCAAGCATGGATTTCATGTGATTTCTATTTAAGGTTACAAATGAATATCATTTTCACATAAAAAAATCATAAGTGTCTACAATGAGCCAGGCGTTTCGCTAGGTTCGGTCAGTTGGTACCGGGACCTGAAATGAGTGTTTCGATCGCAGTGAGTTTTCCCCAAGCTGCCTGAAGTAGAGTGTTTAGAAACAATCGAAGCCAGGGCTAGTTTCAGACAGAACAAGTGCCAGGACTGACTGCCGCAGATGCAGACTTGGAGAGTGGAAGCGTACGTGCCTTGCACTCTCCATCCGTGAACCAGGCACCCAGGGGGCATGAAAATGTGTTGGCCCTGGATTTAAGAAGGGGAGGTGAAGCATACCATCACATAAACTGAACACAGTGAGATGAGAATGAGAATGTGAAGCCAGGACAGAAGGAGGATGAGAGCTGTGATCAGCCAGCTTGAGTTGGTTGGAGGACAAGTCTGGGTTCATGGTGAGTGCCAACAGTTCACTACAGGGAAGGGATGTTAATGGGAAGCTATGGAAGCGTGAAGCAGCCCAGCACACTTCTGGGACTCTCAGTGTCAGCTTCACTGGAGTATGGGATTTATGTAGTGCTGTTTCTGACTTTTCCAGAACATATATTCCAACCACTGTCCTCATGTGTTTTGTGCTGTTGTGGGGTGTGAGTTAGGTGGTACAGGTTTTCATTTTCAGACTGGCAAAGGAAGGATGTTCTGTGTAATTAAATGATATGGTTAGTCACAGATTACTACACGTGAGAGAATTTTCCTTCTAATTTTTCAAATAACCCATGTGTTCTTATGTAAAACCAAGCTCAACATACTTTATAATATATCTGACACCCATATTACTTTTTTGTGATAATTTACTTTCATCAGCATGGTACATTTCTTAATTTGGGCTGGAGAGATGGCTTAGCAGTTAAGGCACTTGCTTGCAAAGCCTAAAGAGACAGGTTTGATTCCCCAGAACCCACGTAAGCCAGATGTGTACAGTGTTGTATGTGTCTGAAGTTTGTTTGCAGTGTCTAGAAACCCTGGCACACAATCTCTCTCTCCCTCTCTCCCTCTCTCTCTCTCGCTCTCTCTAATAAATAAATAAATAAATGAAAATGAAAATGAAATATTTTTTCAAAAAGAAATTAAGATGAAAATGAATCTATTTTTTAAAATTTTTTTGTTTATTTATTTGAGAACAACAGACAGAGCGAGAAAGAGGCAGAGAGAGAGAGACACAGAGAGAATGGGCACGCCAGGGCCTCCAGCCACTGCAGACGAACTCCAGACGCATGCGCCCACTTGTGCATCTGGCTAACATGGGTCCTGGGGAGTTGAGCCTCGAACGGGGTCCTTAGGCTTCACAGACAAGGGCTTAACCGCTAAGCAATCTCTCCAGCCCGAAAATGAATCTATTTTATGACATACCCCAAACTACTCTGCAAAGAATTAGTCACTCAGAAAGTTTTTTTTTTCCTGTTTATTTATTTAAATCTTTCTTGTAGATTGTAGACACTACAGCTATCCCTGAGTGGAATACTAATAACAGTGTCTACTGGTTTTCTGGCAAATATTTCATTCTCTTATGGAGAAAGGTAAGGGTAAAATAAAATGGACAAAAGTCCACTTTTGAGGGCTAAAGAGATAGCTTGGCAGATTGGGCGCATGCCTGTAAAACCTAAGGACCCAGGTTCCATTCCCCAGTACCCATGTAAAGCCAGATCCACAAAGTGGCACATGCATGCTAAAGGCCCTGGCATGCCCATTCTCTCTGTTTCTGTTTATTACTGCTTTCAAATAAATAAATAAAAATAAACTTTTTAAAAAATGTACTTTTGAAAGGACCCCGGGACAATCACCAAACACAACCATGAAAGCTATCATCTCAACTCTATCTCTTTTCATTAAAAGTAAAATCCTTGAACTGGGGAGATGGCTCAGTTGATGCACACACAGTCCCGAATCCAGATTCTAGTGTTCACATGAAGCCAGGCGTGGTGGTACCTATTGTAATCCCAGTGCTAGGGAGTCAGAGACAGGAGAATCCCTGCAGTTCCCTGGCCGGATACTCTTAACTGAATCAGTAAACACTCTATACATCTGAGTTTCTGAACCATTATTCAAACTATGTTAATTTCTGCTTCTAGATACATGTAATACATGAAATAATAAATAATAATATCAATAGGAATAGCACCCTGGTTGAAAATAAATTTCTCAGAATGAGTAGCAATCTTCCTGCACACAGGAACAAAACAGACAGTTTTCCTGAGAAGCCTGTTCTCTGTGGGATCCTTGGATAAAAGAAGCAGGACCAGATAAGTGTTGGTAATAACAGCTGTACTCACCTTTGAAAATGGATCTGAAGATGCCAGTGTCAGCCTGGGCAACCCCTAAAACCAGTGCTCTGGGTGAGAGATGTGGGCTCAGTGGTGAGCACTGACTTCTAGGTGGCACGTCATTTGATTTGGAAGAGAATACTGGAATCCTTAGATCTTTTTGAGCCCAGCACTAATACAACCCTATGCTACTACAAATTCTCTGTCTGAAAGTCTCCTATGTGCAGTCCGTTTCACCTCCTCAAGGTGAATGGGCTCCCTGAGGATCCTAGGCATCTTGGTAGAGGAGTGAGATGAGCAACATAGAAGCTTTTATTGATCATGACACTCATTTAGGAAGTCATTTTCAAAGTTTAACATAAATCTTTAGAAAATTTACACTGGATACAAGACACACAGACTCATGGAATAGAACTCAACTTTCTTTTGTCGTCTACAACTGGAGTCTAAAGACAGCTCATTCGAAAGGCCTGGGATTCTTAGAGGCCACACACAAGAAAGCTTAGGCTTTGGAGCCTAACACAGCTGGGTTAAGCTCTGTCACCCTTGACTCCCTGTGTGAATGACCTTGTGGGATTTCCTCTTCTGGGAAGGTAATACCTAGACTTTTGAATTGTTCTAAAGATAAATATGGGCTTTCTCACAAGCCTACCAAACATACAAATGCACGTGATAACTCTTCTCTGTTAGCACCTCCTTTACTGGATGTATTGTTTTCTAACATGCTGCCAACCCCACAAAGCTGGTGTCCTCATATGGCTAAACCTAGCCCTGGGCAGGCACACTGCTGGACACATCCTAGGCTCACAACACCTGTTTCACATGAAAGGAAAACACGTACCTCAGAGCCAGTGCTTCTCAAAAGCTAATGTGTATATGAATCCCATGAAAATCTATTATATATAATATATAAATACATTATATATGTCTATTGTGGTATGTAAAATCTTGAGTGGGTACCAAGACATGGAATTTTTGCCAAGCACTAGACAGACCCATGCTTCCAGGGCTACATGCTGGCTAACTGAGGGTTTGAATTGCATTACCAGCTTAGTGTAGTTAAGGCACTATTCCATGAAGCAGCACCAGTGAGTGGCTTGTAGTCTTTCATACTATACCCAACAAGGCCTCTTCCTCAACACAAATACACAGGGCATGGATGCCTAGGGCAACACTATATGGAAAGGATTTGCTGCTATGTCTCTGTGTTATTGGGGCAAGCTGTTAAGTAAACTCCACCATTAAAAGCCACAAACATAAAAAGCTCCTTAAGAAGTCATCATCAGTTTCATATATTCTGGATGGCAACAATACGTAATGATACCATGGCATAAGATACAGAAGTACAAGCCACTGAGACTAAATGCTTTGTATTTGCAAAAAGAAGGCCCATGCATTCCGATATCATGGTGGCAGAATGGTTATTTGTAAATGCACATGTTAAAGTTACATTAGCAAATCAGAACAATGTATAATGACACACGTGTATGTGAAGATACCATAATGAGCCCCGTTTATTTGTACGACAACTTAGAAAATTAACTCAAAATTGTGCGTGTTAGACATGAACACAGCCACATTTACAGAATCTGTCATCTGGTTACCACACAGCGCCATCTGCTGGACATCTGCTGTGTGCAGCAGAGAAATACAAACTAGCTTTCCAGATTTACACAAATGAAGGCAAGGCAGCTGTGCAACGGCTTGCTTGGGAAGAAGAGGAGTTAACAGCGAGAATTCCCTTTTTCCCATAAAAATGGTATGGTTTTACAGAACATTTTGGTGCAGGCCTAAAGGCTGAACATGCAGATTCTGCATGGCCACCGAGAACAAAGAGCTGTTTCTCAAAAATAACAATAATAGTAATTATACTTTTCTGGGGACCACAGGAATTTACACGAGTTTTCATCAATGAGATATTAAGGCATGCTACTCTGTGGCACCTTTCATATAGAGGAATTAATACATCCATAGAAAGTGTACATATCCAATCTGATTAAGTTCTGCATACAAATTCCTTTAAAACCCTAAAACTGGTCAACATTCTTTAACCACAAGTGGCAAGCAAATGATAAGTGAGAAAGATATAAGGGTTATGCAAGTCCTCCTCACTGACATCGTTAATGGAAATGATTTATTAGTTTCCTACCTGAATTAGTACTCTGTCTAGTTCCAAAGGAAAGTCATTTAGGTCTTTGTGAGGCTTTAATCTTAAAAACCAAGCAGATTGTGACTTAACTGGACATAGTAAAGAGCAATGTTTAGTGCTATGAAATTTCTGCTTTGAGATGTGGGAGGTGGCGGGGGAGGGGGGACATGCATAATCAGGTTCTCTAAGCTAATTTTCTCCTGTGGATTTCAAAGGTCCTCCCTGACTCGTCTCCGTGACTCCAAAAGGGCTCTATTGAGGTTTCCTAACATTCAGAAGAGGAAAGTATGAATAAAATATGGATCAATAAAGTATCTTCTACGTGCTTTAAAGAAGCATTAAGTGAACTGCCTTAGGTCACAACGCCCTAATGGTGAGGGAAAGAAAAGAACCTGAGATTCCCAGATGCCAGTTTAAAACGCTTCAAGCACTTGCTCACATGGAGTTTGTCTTGGGGGCCAATTTCATAATTAATTTGAATAGCTTTCTGGGGCACATTAATTATGAAAGCTATCTGGACACTACGCTACTCGAAAAGGAGCAAATGGCTCCCACGCTCTCATGAGTGGAGCTGCTTTCCTCGTCGTGATGCCAAGGTGATCTGAAAGCATCAAGGATGGAAACACTGTGAGCGACCGAGAGGAGATGAGAGCAGGGGAGGGCACAGATCTCTCAGCCCACTGTCTTACTCAGCCCACAGGAGCAACTCAGTAGTCTCAGGAAACAGACCTTTCTCTCAAACCATCAAGTACTCTGGCTCTTCTAGCCTTGTCCACCCTGGGAGGGACGATTTCCCTTCTTAAATTTCATGAACTATGGGATCCTGATAGCTCAGCCATCCTGGAAGAGAGAATACATTCCTGGACTCCATTTCCAGATATGGATAAAGCAGAAAATGACGATTCTTTTCCTGAACCCCCTAAGAGGTTTGATGTGTGAAGTTTCACAGGAACTGAACCAAAATTTTATAAGCCAAACTTTAGACTGCATAATGATGAAAATTAAAATGTAGAATTCAGTGCTAAGACAGACTAGTCACACAGAGACAAGCAGAGGTAAATCTGGTTAGGGAAAGGCTTCCTGGTAGCGCATCTGGTCAGGATCAGGAAAAAGAATGTTCTTATATTTGTTTACATTAGAAAGTAAGATGTGAGTATATACTGGAACTAATAGTTCACTTTATTTCTCTTATCTCCTCCCAGAAAAATTAAGTTACTTTTCCTTGGAGTTCCCTTAATTTTTGAGCCTCAATGCCTCCCATTCATTCATACATTCATGCATGCATTGAGCAAATATTTATGAAATCATCCACTGCTTTAGATACTACGAATGTAGCACAGTACAAAATAAGTAGGGTCTGGTGAGTTGATTTCTCAAAGGATGAGACAATCAGAAAATATCAGAAATTAATAATTTATGAGAGGGAAGAAAAAGCAAGGGAAAGGGAAGGAGATGTGAGGCAGGTGTGTATACGTCATCAGGGAAACCATTTCTGATGAGAGGACAACTGAAGGAATCAAGCGAGGGAAAAGCTTCACAGAGCAGACGATATCAGGAAGAGAATCTGGTGGAAACAAGGCAAGGAGCATATACGTGATGTGTTCAAGGAACAGCTGAGAGTTCAGCGATGCGCCAACAGTAGAGAGAAAATGATGAGGATGGAGACCAGAAGACAAAGAGGGAGCCTGCTAGAACAGGCACCACCTTGTTCTCTTCAGTAGAAGGATGGCTATTCCTTTGGGACCCTCCCCTCCAACAATAGGCAGCACTATGAGGACCACCCTACCATTGACCAAGAATAGCCTCAGCCAGCAGCATCCCAAGCCCATCACTCTCAGGTGTGACAACTCCATCCTTTGGCATCTACAACCAGCCAGACATTAAAACATACTATGTTGTGTTTTGTGTAGCATATAAAAAATGTCTAACCTATCACATACTGCTTTGTAAATCTCAAAACTCATTATTCTAACCTGATCCTCAATAAATGTTCCTGAATCCAAACTAAGCCCATAATGACTAGCTTTCAATAACATGATCTGAATATGTAGAGCAATTATTAAGGTCTACTTACAATGTTTTATAAAGTGTTAACCTTAATCAAGTTCCTTGTGAATCTTCAGAGCAAATGCAGAAAACTACTGCTGCTTAGAAAACTTTTGTAGCTTTAATGTTTTTCCTCTGTGGCATATTCCTTCAAGGACATAATCTACTGGCTAGAACGGTTACCATGATAGTACTACGTAGATTTTTTTTCCCAATGAAATGGGCTGCAGTGCAATCTGACCTATATTGCTGAAGAATTTAAATTTTCCTTTAAAAAGTCAGTGACAAAGAAACTGTATTTTTTGTAGATTTCCCAGACCTGCAGTTAATTCTCCAATTAAAAGTAATGATCTGCTATGTTCAATGAGTATGAGAATAATTAAACATCTGGATTAGGGACCTAAAAGATTAAAAACCCAAGAGGAAGTTGAAAATTTGGCTTGCAATATTTTAGCTCAAAAAGCATAGTGAGGCAACTGGTGCTCGGAAACCCAATAAGAGAAGGCTCATGTTGATTCTGACTTTCAATAAAAATGTCTTCAGACTGAATCAAGGTTTATTATGAAGAAATTTGTTTTAATAAATAGTTTCTAATAAAAAATGTCATTCTTTTTCTAAAAATAGTAACATTCTCTTTTATAAGCAAAAGGGGAAAATATCTGACAAGTAGAAGGATAAGAAGGAGTTTGCCTGTGAAGCATAAGGACCCAACTTCAGTTCCTCAGGACCCATGTAAGCCAGATGCACAATGTGGTGCATGCATCTGGAGTTCGTTTGCAATGGCTGAAGGCCCTGGCACACCAATTCTCTCTCATAAATAAATAAGTAAATACCTTTTAAAACTGGGCATGGCAGCACATGCTTGTAATCCTAGTGCCAGAGAGATGGATACAGGAGGGTCCCTAGGATTGTTACTCAACCAGTCTGCCTACCTGCAGTGCTCTAAGACTAGGAGAGACCCTGTCTCAATAAAAGATGATGGTTTTCCTCAGAAACAACACCCAAGGTTGCATTCGCATACACATATATACCCACACTCGTAAGTAAAGAAAAACTTTACACAAATAGACACAAGGTTACATAGCTGGGATTTAAACCCATATAGACTTGATTCTAAAGCCTCAAATCTTTCTACTTGGCTACCTCAAGAACAGAAGTTTAGAAAATACACTTAGGGCAAAGGAAAGAGACTGAAGTCATCAATAGCCACCCCCCACCCCTATCACAATGTAAATCCAGAGAAGAGAGAAACTAAAACAAAATACGAGATCTGAGGGCTAAAATCACATTTTAAAGCAGAAAGGTGAAATTAATGGTAATAACACATGATGTTCCAGTAACTGATGCCAGGGATAAAAATCACCAGGAGGGCTGTAGCACACTTTAGTCTCAAGAAACTTCAGAACAAGACAGTGAAGCACGGACCAACATGCCCACCTTGTTATTTACCATGTTCTCCTTAGGTGAAGTGTATGGAAGATGACCACCATGTCTAATACTGCATGCAAGTGAGGTCTAGATGAGTTGCATGGACTTTCATACGGGGCTGGCAGGCCAGACACACTAGCCAAACTCTGCGTCCCAAGGACACTTCTAACAGCACGCTGCTGCTAGGTATGTGCATATTCTATACCATAAACTAGAGTTGAAACCCTTTAGCAAAGTTTATTTGTTTTCCATCTCATGTTCCCTGACAGCCTGACATTCTGACCTATATTTAATAGCTATTCAATATTTCTTGAATTTCACCACAGAGATAAGCACTACTGCTGTGCAGAAAGACAGCTGTGGTTACTGTTGAGGAAGCTACGGTGGTCCACTAGAATTCTTTGAGAAGTGGAAATCCATTTGTGGCCAACAGAACTTGTTAAAATACCTTTCTGGATGAACTGCATGAAGAAAGAAACGCAGAATTGGTTTGTCAAGGAAGAAAACTGGTCCAAAGCTCTAAACCAAAAGGAAAGGTAAGCATAGATATTCTTTAAATGAAGAGAAGTTAACAAGACGATCATTGTTTTAGTTGACCTTAATAATATCTTTTTGAGAATGTGAAACCTTCTAGCTGATGAAAAGATGTTTGGGCATTCCAGGCTGTAGATAAGAAAGTGTCATCAGTAGAGTAAAAATAGTGAACAAAATGGCAAAAGGTTGAGTGAAACCAAGAGTGACAGGTGTGGGGGGGGAGGGGGTGAAGACAACTAAAAACTAATGAGTAAAACAGTTACAGAGGATCAGGGACTCTGGACCATTCCTACCAATGTATACAAGGGAATGAAGGATCAAATATTCAAGTGTCATTAAGCAGAGCTTGGAAAAGCATAGGGCACCATGTTCCATGCACCAAATGACATACACAGAAAGAACAAATCCAGGACACATATACAGCAGAGATTTCAACTTCTGCATGATTTACTGATTACTATAATTCTGTGTGGCTAGAAGCTTCCCATGATACTACAGAGGAATATCATCCCTGAATTCCACCCACTAGATGCCAGCAGATCCCTTCCAGTTGTGACAATAAAAAATACCTCCAAATATTGCCAAATGTTCCCCAAGGGGAAGAATCATCTGATTTGAGAACTGTTGTTTTAAAGAAATCTTTATTTGCCACAGCTGGAGTTCAAATTTGATAAGCTTAAGACAAAAATAAATATTCCATGTCAGAGTTAGTACAAATATGCAAATATTTGCCAAATTCTGGGACTAAAGGTATAGTGAACAAGAGGCATTTTTTAAAGGCAGAAATTATAGAGGGATTGCTAGACAGAAGGTAGATTTGTTAATTTGATTTTGATTCAGGCAGTCAATCATGGTAGACAAATAAGGCTAAAGAAATGTTTGACAAGACCTCCACCTTAGAGGAAATGCTGCTCACCACAGGACATCTAGTATGATATAGTATAAAAAGTAGTTTAAGATGTTGGTCTGAGTAAGCTGTTTTCTTCAGTTCTAATTTTAAAGTGTTATTTATATTCATTTGGGGTTTCATCAAATGCACCCAGTCTCACTGAAGAAAATATTTATCCGTGAGTTTAGCTGAATGGGAAAATTGCATACAAATGGAAGAGAAAGCTACTGTGTTCTGATAGGATCCTTAGCAACATGTGTTCTCAAACCAGAAAAACTAGTGCATGACCCACAGGCTGTAAACTATTCACGGATGCTAGGATTTATGCCAAGTCATAAAGAGACGCTTCATTTCCAAAGGCTACACAGATTTTTTTTTTTTTTTTGACACTAGTGCATTTAGAACCCTTTCCCAGTGGAGTGAACAATTACACTTCACTGGAACTCTTAACCTGAGTGCTTGAGATAAAGGGAAGTGCATTCGAGGCTGGACTTTACCATGAAAGGTCTGTGTCACCTAAACTATAAAACCTAATCCTTCTGAGTCTCTCTCTTTGTGTGTAAAACAGAGGTACTAACAACCATTCCCTCTGCACTGGTGTGAGGATAAAAGCTGACACTGGAACTGTCGGTGTCTTTTGCTTCACTTTAGAGTCTAAAGCTTGAACTGCTGAAGTATAAGGTGATACTGAGGTTTTCTTGCTTACTTTTTATTTCAAAGGTGTGACTTACGGACACCTGTAATGTTTGTTTTGTAATACATTTTTTTCATTAGTTACCATGTGAGTCACACATTTCTAAGATTCACTTAGACCTAGCAAAAAAAAAAAAAAAAGCCATAAACAGCAAGAAACACAGGAAAATCTCTATCAGTGCTTAACAAACAAGACCTAATATAACTACTTCAGTGCAAACCCCAGCACTGTCACTTGTTAGCTGTGCGTCCAGTGTGTTCCTAGTCGCGTTTCCAGTGTGTCCCTAGCTGTGTGTCTAGTCTGTTCTTAGCCGTATATCTAGTATGTTCTTAGGTTTCCTCATCAGCAGAACCACACAATAATACTTACCTCATTAGACAGTTATTAAAATATTTTTTAAAGCTCCCACAAAGCACTGACACACAATAAGCATGTAGTTAACACCGGAATTGTCACCACTACAACTGCTGCCACCATCATCGCCATCTTTGGTCAAGATCACACTATGCCCAGAGACAGGTACCAATGGTCAGCGCAGCCTCCCCCAGCCCCAACAAGGGAAGACTGTAAAAGTAAGCTGATTTAAGTCACCTCTTTTTGACAATACTTCCCCATTCTGCATGATGGCAGGGAGACTTTCCACTGACGGAGACAAAATTACAAGGATTGAAAACTGCTGTGCTGGGTGGGGGTGTTTTCTTGCCCTATATAAGTTAGGAGGACATTTACTGGACCTTAGTTTTTATCAGTTGTCTTCAGTTTTGCAGTACGGCTGCAATGTAATATAATTTGTTATATCCAGCCAGGCTTCTATTTATTTATTTCTCTCTCAGTATGTCCTGTCTCAAGTATAAGTGTCTTGTTTTAAATACCCATTCCAAATACTTTATATCTAGCAAAACGCAGCTTTACTGATCAAGTTTCATCAGGATGGAGTCCAGAATACACAAGCTTCCAGACACCTCCGCAGCTGCACTTGAACTAGACTTCCTCAGTCTGCTGCGGGCTTCTGACTCTTTGGTTTGGGAACAAGCAACTTCAGGAGACAAACGGAGGGAGGAATCCATCTTATGGCACTGGTGGCTGACAGCACAGGCTTCCAGGAGCCAGGGGCAGCTCATGCTCATGTGTCCCCTCAGACACGGCTACTTCCCCAGCCTGGCTGTGGTGCTGATCCAGTGACGCTGACTATACTCATACTCCCCGGTCCTGAAGGCTTAGTCTCCAGCACTCACACTCTGCTGTCTAGCCAGTGTTCTCCCTAGAACACTTTTCTCTACTTAAGCAGCCAAAGTTGTTTTATTTTCCTCCTACCTAAAAACCTGAACTACATTGTGTCTATTATTACAAAGGGTCCAGGAAACAACCCATATCAGAAATACACATAAAATACCTGAAGCATAGTTATGGCAATTTTTTGTTGCTATAATTATGTCTACTCTAAATTTGGAAATTTCTTATCTAAAATTTTCACAAATATTGCATCTACCGGAAGAAAAGCTTTGGGCAAGCATTGTTGTATAGTCCATAATAATGCCTTGTCATTAAGAGATAATTTGCCTTATCAATGGTTTTTCCAGTTAACTATGCAATAGATTAAGCTTCCCCAGATCTTGTGACTTAAAACAATAATGACTTTGATGATGCTCACAGAAACAGTGAATCATGATCCTGGACAGAGCACAGAGTTCACATCTTTCTGTTTCAAGTTACAGAACCTCAGCAGGGAAGAGCTGAAGATTGGAATTATAAGATGGTCTCTTCAGGTTTTCTCTTCTCTGTTGCCTGGCAACATCATGGCTTCCTTATAAAATTGTAGCCCCAAGGCTATCTGACTTACTATTTAGTAAAGTAAACCTTCCAATAAATGATGAGGAAGAACATTTCCTATTTGAAAACTATATGATGATCATTCTAGAATAGTCTACAGGTCAAAGCAGTCATAAAGGAGAGAACCAAGAGGAACTGCATCAGGCTCTACCTTCTGCTAAGGAGGAAACAAGGTAACACTGTTGAAAAGCATGTTAGATACAGAAATTATCGCATTAATCTTTGGAATGTAAGATTTGCTACAGAGATGCTTACAAAATGGACTTAGAAAACCGATATTAATCCCAGCGATATCTAGAGGTCATACTCAGAAGTTTAGAGCTTTACAGGACTTTGAAGATGCGTGCTATCATAATATTTTCTATCTGGTATAGATCACTAAGAGAGATGACAACATTCTCGTTTTTGCTTCATTCTTTCATCCACTTGTAAATAATTTGACTATGTAATTCTCACCCCAAAGAATCTGCTGATCATTTATATTCCAATTCTAAAATCTCTCAGGTAGAGTTCAAATTAATATGTAGCGAATATATATTTTCTTCTAGCTAAAGTGCCTAGTACTATGATTCCTCTGCAAACTGCTCAAAACTCTCCTTTAAAAGCTTATGTGTGCTTTCAGAACACTGTCATAAATATAAAATCCTTTTGATGAAAGGATTTTTATGATGCTTATGTATTTCCTCTACTTTTATAGATGGAAGATGGTGTTGATAATGGCACGATAATTTATATCATACTCACTGAGCAGATCACTGCAGCTGAGTTTTCCATTGAAAAATTCAATGACATTACTCTACATTTTAACACCAGTGACAAAAAATGCACTTAAATCTTTCCTGACTCCCTTTTAAATAAAAACAAGTTCTGCTACAAAGAGTTTCATGAGATTCTTGAAGGACATTTCTCCTCAACATGTGATCTGGTAGAGATATATATGCTGTTCCAAGACAGAGGTTCATCAGTTATTCTTTTGGTAAATTTAAGCGCTTGGGCTATCTGAAAAGGTAAAACCCGAGATCCATTACTCTCGAAATACAATTCTTACAAAAAAAAATACATTTTTCTTTTCTGGTTGAATGTGCAGTTTTTCCTCTAGGCCAGGCATGGCTTTTATCCGTTGTTCCCGAGCCTAGAATATTTACATAGAGGTTGTTCCCCCAATGCCTACTCTTAAGACTCTTTAAAAATTTTTTTTTAATCTTTATTTGTACTTATTTATTTGAGAGAGAGAGAGAGAGGGAGAGAGAGAATGGGCATGCCAGGGCCTCCAGCCACTGCAAAGGAACTCCAGACATGTGCACCCCCTTGTGCATTTGGCTTATATGGGTCCTGGGGAATTGAACCATGGTCCTTCAGCTTTTCAAGCAAATGCCTTAACCACTAAGCAATCTCTCCAGCCTCTTAAGACTCTTTTAATAAAACATCCTCCATTAATATTCATATACCACAATACTCTCTTTTAATATTTGGATAAGACTTTGAAATTTTTATGTCACTGATAGTTTATGTTCCATGAGATGGTCATGACATTCACATTCCTAGGCATGTTATCTTTTAGGCACCCATACCTTGTCTGAATGCCACTTAAGTGAATCATATCCAAGTTATTAGTTAGATGCATTGCACTGTGAAGCATGTGTGACTTGTATTTCCTCAGCCCAGCATAGTGCTTCATAGACAGTGTAATCAATAACATTGGCAAAGGGGTGCAGTTATGAAATAACTAAGAGTTTCATAAAATATCATTCTTAGGTCACTTTGTCTTGTTGGTTCATTATGTCAAGAACTTTCCCAGTCTCATCCTAAAGGGAAAGTTGGTAATATCCAGTTACAAAATCAGATTTAAGTTTGTTTAGGAAATAACTGGTTACAAGATGCACTTCCATCACCAAAAGAGTTCATTTACCACCAGTAGGAATGACTGTTTGTTGCACTGAATAACTGGATGTTCCACACTCCCATCTTTGGGCAAGCTCCCAAAGTGGCTTTCAGGACTCACTCATTACATAGGCTACTTCACAAACACTGCACATCCACCATCAAAATAAAACACTGGCATCATTGCTACTTATCCAGTAATTAAATTCCATACACATCCAGAATCTTGCTTGAATGCACATCTTAATAATGAAGATGTCATCAAGGCTTTTGAAAGGTACTAGAAGACTTCATTGCTTAACTAAAAATCTGCAAATTCTCCCTTAACTTTGCAGTTTTACTAGGATCCATCATCCATCATACTATGGTGCTTTAACTGGTTACAAATTAAACAG
Organism: Dipus sagitta; assembly: GCA_036346955.1. Taxonomy (NCBI): domain Eukaryota; kingdom Metazoa; phylum Chordata; class Mammalia; order Rodentia; family Dipodidae; genus Dipus; species Dipus sagitta. Next base: position 120,017,399 of record CM070777.1, read on the forward strand.
GAAAAGTAATAAGAAAAGAAAACTAATTTTCCTAGACTACCCTAATCCTGCCAAGAACAAAAATGCACTTGAATTGGAAAACTGCTAAAAGATTAATATGGAATGCGTGTGCTCCTGAAGAAATAATTACAATGCTAAGTTCTGGGAATACAGCCTCTTTTAAAAGTGAGAGGAAGGGCTGGAAGGATGGCTTAGTTATTAAGACATTTGCCTGCAAAGACAAAGGACCCAGGATCGATTCACTGGGACCCACATTAGCCAGATGCACAAGGGGGCACATGCATCTGGAGTTTGTCTGCAGTGACTGGAGGCCCAGGTGCACCCATTCTCTCTCTCTCCCTCTTTCTCTGTCAAATAAATAAATAAATAAAAATATTTTTAAAAAGTAAGAGGAAGTATTTTATTAAAAATAGTGGTGCAGAGAGCTGGGCATGGAGGTGCACGCCTTTAATCCCAGCACTTGGGAGGCAGAGGTAGGAGGATCGCCGTGAGTTTGAGGCCACCCTGAAATTACATAGTAAATTCCAGGTCAGCCTGAGCTAGAGTGAAACCCTACCTCGAAAAACAAAACAAAACAAAACAAAACAAAATAGTGGTGCAATGCTAGGCGTGGTGGCACATGCCTTTAATCCTAGCACTTAAGAGGCACAGGTAGGAGTATCGCTGTAAGTTCTAGGCTATCCTGGCACTACAGAGTGAATTCCAAGTCAGCCTGGGCTAGAGTGAGACCCCATCTCGAAAAACCAAATATATATATATATATATATATATATGTGCAATAAAATTTAGATATTTATTCTCTATCAGTGTAAAAGGACTAATAATATAGCTACATTTAAAGTCACATATACAAATCTCCAGTGAATCAATGGAAAAAAAAAAGATTTCAACTGTCAGGGAATTTATATTTTAGTATTAGCTAATGTGGAAAGAATGGGCACTTAATCACATCTACACAAGTGAAAATCAGGAGTGAGATGGGATGGGGTGGGGGGCGGAACTAAGTGATCTAGTTAAGTTAGAAATAAAATAAAAATAAAAATTTGCATAATTTTCTATGGTCACAAATATCATCTTTTTTTTTTTTTTACAAAATCTTGTTATGTAACTCTATACTATAACTACTTTTGTGCAAATATACCAAAAATGCTGCTCATTTTGTGGTATTTTTAATATTCACTGCTTTTCCTAGGATTGCAATTTCAATACACGTGTAGGTGTGAGTGGCCATGTGGGGAAGAGTAAACATGTCTCATGGGGAACCTTATCATTGATGATCGCCATCTGGGAAAATTACAACCCTGATGGAGGATTAATTCTAGTGTTCAGTTTGGCAGTACTCCACATCTGTATCCAACATCATTTGTGGTTTCTCATTCTCAGTGACTTTACATATCAATGACAAGTGCCTGACTCCTTCATTATGTCTTTTGGAGTTAGCCATACTGATGCCATCATATACCACGAATAACAATGTATATGCATGTGTCTACATAATTTTATATTCTCTATATAATTATATATAAAGGCTTTCAATGGGCTATTTCATTGTCATTTTGCCTTGTATTTCAGCTATGGTTTTCATAAAGAATTTGGAGGCTAAGTCATATCTAAGGTCACCTACAATTTTTAAGCTTCTACTCCATCTTATTAAAATAAAGCCATTAACAATGATATTTTTTTGCTACAAAAGTGGCTACAGTCAAAAATCAAAGCTAAACTGCACACTACCTCTTATTTTGCATTATGTCTTGTTAAACTCATACTTATATTTCTAGAAATACCCTAATTTGCATACTTTCCACAATGGGAGGCACCTTTTCTAGTCTATGAGGCAGAAAATGGCATTCCATATACTCCCTACACACTAGTTCTTTTTTCTTACTCATACATAATACATTCCTGACATAAAATCCATTGGACTAGAAAATAGAGTGAAATTATGCTTATAAATTTAGTTTAAATGAAAAAAGAATGAAGGAAAGGAGTCACTACAGAAACAATGAGTAGACAATGAGAGAAATTATGTGGAGTTAAATAATTTGATTACCCTCCACTGTGAGCCAACAATACAGACAAATCCAGAAAATTGCAGTAAAAAAATCATAATTTTATCTCAATCAGGGTTTGAACTTTCCATGATGCCTTCCTGTCTGGAAGGGCTCCTATTCCACAGTTAGGAATCTTCCACCAGGGACTACCCATGGGACAGGGACATCTCATGTTCAGATTCAAGTGGCACATACAGTTACAGAGTGCCCCTGTGGACCAGGGCAGAAAATTGGGGCAACTGGAGTACACCGAAGTCATTCGTAGAGTCCAGGTTCCCAGGTTACACTGGAGATATGAAGGGTTAAAGGATCATGTGGGAGAGGGAGAGGTACATTTCATGTGGAGGATCTGTGCAGGCTTCCTGGAAGAAGGATTTGAGTTGAGCCTGAAGTAAGAGAAGAGTGTTGACCATGAGTGGGTCAGGGAATGTATTCAGGACACTTCAACTAAGGACTAGGATAGAATAAAATAAAGGTAAAATGGAATGGGGGGTATTAGGGCAAACACAACTGGTGAAGCAGAACACAGCTATGGGGCACGATAAGGAAGAAAGGAAAAGACCAATTCAGAAGTTGGCTCTAGAATATCCAAAATGCAGAGCCCATACTGTGTATCAGACTGGGTCCTAAGCAGCAGAGATAGAGCAAAGACACTGGCCTCAGAGGACATGCAGTTGAGTTGGAGAAATGGAGAAAATGAGATAAAACAATGTGTACTATGTCATAAGTAAGAAATAGTGTGGAGAAACTGAAGAGAAGAGCCATAGGTGTGTTGAAAGTTTAGGGAGTCCAGGGAAGAATGTAGCATTTTTACAACAGTGTGTAGGAGGTGAAAATACATGGAATGATGATTCAAAAATACAAAGTGAATGATGTACAGAATTGGAAACAATTTGGGTGTTGACTGAAGGGGTACATGTGGAAGTGACACAATGCACCGTATATGGTATTGTGTTCATGATTCTTACCTATGTAATATTGTGTAAAGCCTACAAATGACAAACTCCAAATACAGATCAGTGGCTGCCTTTGGGAGGATGTGGTCAAGGCAGTATCTTTCCTTTTATAAAAATGTTTATTTTTTATTTTTATTTTTTTAGGGCTGGTTGGATGGCTTAGTGCTTAAGGCGCTTGCCTGTGAAACCCAAGGACCCATGTTCAACTCTCCAGATCCCACGTTAGCCAGACACACAAAGGTGAGGCAATTGCAAGGTTGCACGTGCCCACTAGGTGGTGGAAACATCTGGAATTCAATTGCAGTGGCTGAGTCCCTAGCAGGCCAATTCTCTCTCTCTCTCTCTCTCTCTCTCTCTCACACACACACACACTTACACAATTATTTTTAAAAAATTTTATATTGATCTTGATTCCTATTTGTATAATGAAATAGTCCTACTCAAAGAATGTATGATGTAACTGGGACATAATGAAAAGAGGATGAAAAACCCAGCTACAGAAAACAAATAGTAGGTACATGGAAGAATATAATCAGTTAATATAAGCTAAGACTGGTCAAATGAATCCCCAAAGACTAATAAGTAGTTATCTGGCCTATGCTGTTACATAGGCAAACCCTTAAAAATTAAGCACTCATGTAAATATTTCTCGAGTTAACATAATACACATTCTCTGCAAACAACCTTTCTAAGTGAGTGACGAGGTAAACAAGAAAACTACTTCTTGCCCTCGAAGCTATGTTTTCAAGCACAGTTTCTGTTACTCTTTTGTTCTTTTCTCTTTTTCCTGCAAATAACATGTGTCTTCAGCAAGGAGGAAAGGGAATTTTCATTTTGTTTCCTTTCATCTAGTAATTTCTTCTGATATTGCTCCAAACAGTGAGCAGGAAAGTTCCTTTAAAGACAAAAAGGCCAATGGAGAGAAACATTACAAAAAAGAGAAAAAAGGAAAGGTGTAATGTATGGTCGTGGGGGGAGGTGCAACCAGAGCAGAACATCCTTCTGTCCGGACACTCATGCCAGAGGTCAGTTTCAACCCTCATCTGTGAAGCTCTGACAAAGAAAGTAAAGGGGAAAGTAAAGGGCTTAAAGCAGCACTAGAGAAGCTGAAGCTGCTAATTGGCTCTAATGATGTGAATGCAAATTAATAAATCTCTGTGCTAAAAATTACATGCATAGGTAATTGTGACTTTCAAAACTTAAGAGCTCTATTTAACCCATTACTCACACCTTCTCCTTCCTGAGATCTGGTAGGCATGGAATACATTTTATGTTTTCTTAACTATCTTTCGTATGCACCATTGAGCCTTACAGCCTTTGAAGGTCTTCTTAAAAGAATCCAGGAACTGAAGAAATGAAACAGACATTATCACAAAGGATGAGGGAAAGAGTAAGATGCAAGGCTGTGGAGAGGCCTGAACAGCTTAAAAATTCCAAGCAACATTATCTTCGTAAGAACCCTTGGATCCAGCAAAAAGAAAATTTTGAAACCAGGAAGAACGAGCAGTCAAATACAAAGGGCATACAAGAAGAGAGCTATAACCACATGGTCAGACTGCAGGAAGTCAGGCTTAACTGAGACAGCTAATAGTAAAAGGCTTATAGCCAGTACTTACACTGTGTTCTTTCATTTACCTATCAGTTCATACATGTGAATATAATTTCTATTTCCTGTTCTTATTCTTTTACTTTCCTTATCTCACCTTTCCCCCCTTTACTATGGGCTTATTTCTCTTTGTACCTTGCTACAGTTTGGAGCTTAAATGTCCCCTGCAGGCACTTGTTGTCAAGGTCTGATTCCCTAGACTGGTGCTTCATATCACCATGATGATGTATGTCAATGAAGGGAATAGAGGGACCTCAATTTCCTCTTGCTCTTTCACTTCCTGCCATGGAGGAGTGACACTGCTCTGGCAATGCTCCTGCCACAAAGTGCTGCCTAAAAGCAGTAAGTCCCTCTGATCATGGGCCAGAACCTCCCAAACTGTGAGCCCCAGAGAACCTTCCCTCTTGTTCGTTTAGTCATCTCAGGTCATTGCTACAGAGGTGGCCCATGGACTACCACTGCAGGCAACTACTTAAACTCTTCTGAAGGCAGAAAGAACAGCACTGAACCTTGTCATTAAGCATCCAGTAGAGTCCTAAATCTATGGGTTCCTTTGCCTGTACCCCGTATGTGAATACAATCTGCCACAGTTTAAATGTCATCGATACAGATGTTAGAGCATTGAAGCCAATACAGAATGCATCCTACAAAACAAGGGAATGCTGCCTGGGCAAACCAGTGGAAAAACTGTGCACAGGCAGAACTCATCCAAGAGGCTCCTTTCACTTCAGGAAACTTGCCCCAAACTCTAGGCTATATTGTACATGAGATCTTACAACATTGGCATAAGATAACGTAGAGGTAAGAGGGGTGGAGGGATCCTGGAGAAAGCCCATTTTACTACATTACATGGCTGTGACCTTGAATCACTGCTTAACTATCCTGTATTCTCAGTTTCCTAAGGTACAAAATGAGACTATGTGAATCAACTTAGTCAATGTACCTGACACATTGAAAACAGTGTCTCTAGGGATCCCATCAAGTGCCAAATAAAGTACCTTCTACCTACTATCACCACTACCATTGTCATATTTTTATCTGAAGATAATCCAGACTGAGTATTATAATCATTAATATCAACAATGACATTCTGCTCATTTCACATTTTACTTTTCAATTCCCAAATCCCTCCCTCTTGTGTTCCTCATGGCTTTTTAAGAGCCCTGTGAGGCAAGAAGGTTATCTCATTGTCATAGACAAGCCATCCAAGGCTACTTTAAACATGCACTCTGACTTTCTCTGCAAGGCTCACACGCAGAGAGATGTCTTCACTAGATTCTGACTTTAGAAAAGCGTGACACGAGGTCTTATAAATTAAGAAACAAAAGCTGGGAGGCAGGGTTGCTCCTCTTACCCTCCCCTTCTATCATGTGTATTCTCTCACTCTATTTTCCTCACCTCTGTTCTCTACCCTCCTTCAATGCTGATCATTTAATAGGACAGTTGTGATTTCCAGTTACTGGGCATCCTGTCCCTCTGCTCTCTGCTCTTCATGAATACTTTTCTCACAAACACTCATCACATCATGAGCTTCGGGGCCTCCCCTAGCTAGCTGAAGCAGACTCCTCCAGTCACCGCCCCACTGCATCCATTCCCTTCTGTAACTGCTGGCTTTGGTCCTCACACTATGTCTTGCATCCTCACTTTCCATAAAAAAATGCTCAACTTGGGATAAGTGCTCAATGCATATACAAACTGAAATTCTATAATGTAAATAAAGAGGAATAGAGAAGCCCCTGTGGACAGTTGCCATCAGTGTGAAAGGAAGCAATGTCTTGTAGGACACTGCAGGTTGGATATTACGTTACATGGCAGAGAAGTGGGTACTCTGGATTTTTAAACTCTTCTGTACTCCAGCCACATGATCTTGGTTAATCTGTTCAATTTCTGTAAAATCTTGTTTTCCTTCTGCAAAATGGGTATCTGTTTCATGGGATTGTGATAATTAAATGGGATGATGCATGCAAATTGACTAGCTTAATGGCTGTGACACTGTTTAGAGACATTAGCTACTACTATTATTGACGTGGGGACATTTAACCACTTCTGAGTATTTGCATGCGTGAGGAGGAAAATTTTAACTACTGAACTTTAGTTCTCCCACACATTCCAGCAACAAATTGGTCAGGTTTTTAACTCAAGCCATGTGTGACTGCCCTTTGTGTAAGATGACAATAGCTTTTTGTGAGAGTGGAGACATGGGGGGAAGCAGGACAAGAGTCTGCATGCTTGACCTGGGTATGTTGTTAATAATTTAAGTGGGACCACTTAAGGCTTTGACTAACAGCGAGCTGAGAGCTGTGTCTCCCACTGTTGTATTAGGACTCACATCAGCCACAAGGGAGCAGTGAACTATTGAGAAATTCCCTCTCCCCAGCCCCCAATAATCATACGAAGCCTATCAAAAAAGATCTATAATTGACGCAGAAGGCTAAGACTAGAAAATGAGAGAATCATACTCCTGAGAAAATTCTCAGGATAGACAACACATTCCTCTCAAAGGACAAAGACTGAAAACACAGGATGAGAAACTGATGAAACTTGTTCCAATGAGTGATGCAGCTTAGAAGGGCTACTATTGGGAAGAACTGACAGCAACTGGGAATGAGAGATTATTAAGTGTAGAAGTTATTTAAAATAACCTTAAGGGAAAGAATGCACATGGATAATGGTATGTTACATGTAGTTGAATGCAAGCCCTATCTAGTGACTGACCCATAAACAGTTACTTCAACTGGAAGGCAGGTTAAGAAAAGAAATGGGAACAACTAAAGAATGGAGAGTAGGAGAATAATATTTTGAAATACCTTCTGAAATAGGCGTCACTCCTGAAAACTCTTGTCTCCAAGTCCCCACTGTTTGAGATTGAGTCATCACTGCCTAAAGGAAGAGCTGGGCCAGGCAAGAAAAGGGAAACCATCAGCCATCCTGGTTTTAATTTTAGAAAGATCCAGAAAACAATGATTGTCCATTTTAAGAGCTAGGTACTCCATGCATAGGTTTTAAATATCAAAACTAGACTGAAGCACTGACAGTAAAATTCTACCATTTGCCCAGCCATGGAGATCAAAATCCCAGGATGATTCACAGGAGACCTTCAGAAAGACTGGGCCTGCCAAGCCTCTTCATGGTCCCCTTTTAAGGGAAACCCAGCATTGCTACCCACTAACTCAAGAAGGAACAGGAAGAGTAGAAATGCCAGGAACGGACTTTTACCCACAGAATGAGATACTCCTCTTCCCTCTATACCTACACTGCTCCCGTTGACACCAGCAGAGAAGAAAGCAGGGCAGTACCATTCTTTGACCCCCGCATAAGGGACTTAGAATGTGGCTGTAAGCAGCTCGAACATGCTAAGACAAAGCATCTGTAACCAACATTGTGAGTTGAACAAAGTCAAGGATTTGCCTGAATGTCAAGAGAGAAAACACCAACAGGAAAAAGCCAAGGCCAGGCCAGCAGAGATGGACCTGAGATAAGATCACATCATGGAAATTTAAGTAGCAGATGCAGCAACGGCCATGCTGACACGGAAAGGTCATGTAGAGCAAGTGTCTCCGAAGGGGCAGGAAAAGCCGGCAGATATTAAGTGTGCTAGTCTCTTCTCCTGGGATCCTCATAAAGTTTTGCCCCTTAGAAAGGAGGGGCTCTGAAAGGCCGCAAACACATAAAAGGAGTGGATCAGTCTTGAACTGGTCTTTTTACATTGGGCAAAATTATGAGGAAAAGTGGAAATGGACATTCAAAAGCTACAAAATGTCCAGTAATAGAAAAGTAAAGTTAATTTACATAGCTCTGAATTTAAAATCCTCCAGTATGTTTTAGGCCCAATCTATGCAAAATTAACCTGGCAGCATCTTTGTTAGTAAGGTTAATACTAAGAAGATAGTTTGAGATTCCATACAGAGCAAAATTTAGTTCTCTTACTTCCCTAAGAAAATTCCTTAATTTCATATAGGAGCTTATAGAAAAAAATGTAGTCACAACACTGGGGTACAGTGAGGGAAGAGATGTAATATATATTGAGAACTATATATACCTGGTACCAAAATACATTCTATTCAATCCTCGTAGCAAATTTACAACATGATACAGGTACTATTATCCCTATTTTATGAAGGATGCTGAGGTTTGCAGAAGGAAATCAGACAACTGATATGGGGCTAAATCAAGATCCAAATCCCCCTTGATCTGAATCCTCAAAGGCCAGACTGCCTTTCTTTTGAGAGCAGAGTCAAACTTACATGATGTCAACATCTCAAAATTAAAGGAGCACATGCTTGGGAATGGAAATCAGGAATGTACTTTCCCTTTGTGCTATGAGCACACTGCCATTGGTGTAAGACTCAGTGTGGTAGTTTGAATAGATGGCCCCCAATATATTCAGTTCTTTATTGTTTGTAGTTTGCATCTGCAGCCACCTGGCTGGAGGCAGTGTTGCTGGGTGGATCTTAAGGTGTGGTGGTGGGTTTCAGATTACAATCTAAAGATATGCAAAGTGTGCCTAGCTGGAGTTCCTGAAGTGTGCTGTGGCTTTTGGCTTTTAGGCTTGTGCTTCTCTCTCTCTCTCTCTCTCTCTCTCTCTCTCTCTCTCTCTCTCTCTCTCCCTCTCTCTCTACTTGGGCCTGTGAAGATAGGCCAGCTTCTTCTGCCATTACAGAACTTCCCCTGGATCTGTAAGCTTCAATAAATATCCCTTCCTCCATAACTGTGCCTGGTCTGGAAGTTCATCTCAGTGAACCTGAGGCTGTATGCTACACTCAGGATTCCTGAATATAGTGGTTTCTGAGACATTATGGAGCATGTGTTCTGAATAAGGTTATTTTTACTTGCACACAGATGTTTCTTTTAATATCAATACCTTTTGACATTGGAACACAATGTCATTATCTACAAAGTTCATGCTCATGAAATTTCTCAATGGGGTTACAACAAATTCTTAAATATTAAGTAAGTTTATGATTCTTTTGTTGGGCTGCATTCCTGGGCCACACGAAATGCCTAGCATTTTTAGAGTTTATTTACAACTATATATATGCACCTACCTTGTATAAGTAAAAGACAATGGCCACTAATATATTAGCATGAATTCTTACAAACTCGGGTAAAGAAAGTCTTTAAAAGTAAATTAATAGGGGCTGTACAGACTACCCGGTGGGTAAGAGTGCTTGCTATGTAAGCATGGGTGCCTGAGAAGACCTTGATTCAGTTCCTGGAACCCACATGGAAACTAGGTATGGTCATACACACCAGACATCACAGTGCTGTGGGGGCAGCGACAGAGAAATCATCAGGGGTTCACTGGTCATCCCATCTGACCAAAAGAAACAAACAAGCAAAAAACAACAATAACAACAACAACAGCTTCTGGTTTGGTGGGAGACTCTGCCTCAAGGAAATAATGTAGAAGAGTGATAGACACTCGATGTTTTCCTCTGGCTTCCACATGTGTGTGTACAGAGGAGGTGTATATCTGTACACACAGGTACCTACACTATATAAACACATACACACACCACATATACTACACACACACACACACACACACACACACACACACACACACACAGTGATAGCTTGAATGTGAAATGCCCCCCATCCTCATGTGTTTGTGTCTAAGCCTTATACCCAATTGCCAGATGGTAAAGCCTTTGAGAGGTATAACCTTGCTGGGGAAGGTGTGTCACTGAGGGTGGACCTTAAGGCTTATTAGTCCAGTCCTACTGGTTGTTAGCTAGCTAGCTCTCTCATACGGCTCCCTCCACCTGCTATGACAAAAGGAGAGACAATTTCCTGTGCTGCCTGCCATGAAGAAAACCAAGACAAACCATTTCCTTCCATATGCTGATTTTGGTTCTCTTGGTTATATGCTTTGCCCCAACAACAAAAAGGAATTTCTACACATACCAAAAAAATTAATATAATAAGCTAAGAGTTTTCTTAAGCAAGTATAGCTTTGATATGGAATAATCTTATGAAGGCAAGATTATCCTCAAGACTTATATGCTAGAAGCTCTTAAGGTGACAGTGTTCATAGCTAATAAAGTAAAATGACCTGTTTTAAAAGTGAAAAACTAAGTATTAGAACTGATAGGTTAACAATGACCTATATCTTAGAAGGCTGCAGGTTTTCAATCTGTGCTCATTCCCCAAGCCCAATTAGAGCTTCCCCTTTCTCTTCTTCTGCAGTCAAGTTTTCTTTCTTGAGAGAAAAACTAACCAAAGAGGTTTCCCTGGAGAAAATTCTTAGGTGTTTTCAAATTAAAAACCGCAGGGTAAATCCCTGAGCTCAGCTTCTATCTGCAGCAGTCTCCTGCCTTACTCCCCCTGTGCTCTAGACAGGACAGCCCACTTGCAGTTAATGGTAATAATAATAATAATAATAATAGTAACAGTGACAACAAAATAAGGAGGGCCAGGGATGGGGGAAAAGATGGCACCAACAGGTGTTGTTTCCATACTAAGTATGTCCATATATAACAATAATTTTTTAAAAAAAAGAATTACAGAAGCTACCATCTTTCTGTCATCCTCAAGCAGAGGCACTTGGTGACAAACAACGTCTTTGTTCATGACAACAAGACTTGTGAAGAAGCTGAGGCAGACAGGCTGCTGTTGTTCGTTCATTGATATCACTACGCAGCTGCCCCTATTTGATAACCACGCTCAGTCTCAAGAAATTGGGAGACGTATGCAAGATCACAAACCCAAGTGAGAGCTAAACTAGAGGTCGGAGTCACTCCACCCTCTTTGTGCTGTGTGCTGCTGTCATCTAGCCTCACTCTCCAGGTATTAAATCTATGTCAAATCTTGAAAGTTGGGGAACTGAGAAAGCAAAGCAATTAAAACCGCGGCACATGAACCACAGGATCTTTCCCGCTGCTTTTCTGGCTTGATTAACTAAGTCAGCATAGGGAGATTCAATTGTTTGAGGACTTGCCTTCTGGCTTTTGCCTAAAAGAGTAAAACAAAAATCTAAGAAAGTTAGTGTTTCAAATTCCAGCACTATTTACAAGTAGCAAAGCCTGCTGAAGCACAGACAATTTTTGAGTAGGAGGACTCACAGTTAAAAATTATAATGGCTAATTTTACTATTTGTAAAACATTTATAAAGGTAAAATTTCTCAGTGTGCTAGTGAAGCGACACAGCACCCTCTTCCCATGTGGTTGTCAAGATTGAATGAAATTCTGTCCCATGGCTCTTAGAATCCTGTCTGGTATGCCCGAGTCAATTCATGTTAATTAGGGCATTACCACTTCTAATGATGGAATAAAAAAAAAACTACAGATGTTTTCATTTATGTCTTTTGGTTTTTCTTCCCCTAGCATTCAAAGATATTTACTTCAAGGGCTGGAAAGATGGTTGTGGTGGTTTGAATAGAATAGATGGCCCCCAATATATTCAATTGTTTATTTGTTTGTAGTTTCCATCTAGCCATCTGGCTGGAGGCAATGCCATTGTGTGGATCTTAAAGTGTGGTGGTGGGTTTGAGATTTCAATCTAAAGATATGCAAAGCATGCCTAGCTGGAGTTCCTGAAGTGTGCTCTGGCTTTTGACCTTTAGGCTTGTGCTTCTCTCTCTCTGCTTGGTCCTGTGAAGGCAGGCCAGTTTCTTCTGCCATTATGGAACTTCCCCTGGATCTGTAAGCTTCAATAAATCCCTTCCTCCATAACTGTGCCTGGTCTGGAAGTTCATCTCAGCGAACCTGAAGCTGTCTGATACAATGGTTTAGTGGTTAAGGCACTTGCCTGGAAAACCTTAAGACCCAGGTTACATTCCCCAGTCCCCACCAAGGGCATAAGTGGGCACATGCGTCTGGAGTTTCATTGCAGTGCCTATAGGACCTGGCATGCTCATTTTCTCTCTCTCTCTCTCTCTCTCTCTCTTGCTCTTTCTTTCTCTCAAATAAATACTATATATATATATATATATATATATATATATATATATATATATATACACATACCTCAAATATTTATTTGCTTTTTAAGTAATCAGAGAACTGTCTATATCTTTTTCAAGCAACATTTTTTATTAGATATGGACATATTATGTATGTAAACAACATATGCTGGTACTATCCTTTCCCTCCTCTCTGCCCCTTTTCTGAAGAGGCCTTCCTCATTGTGGATGCAGGTCAACCCCATGGGGATTGTGGGCCACACATTATTGGCGGGGGAGCGGGCCAATGTCTCTGTGCAAAATGTCCCAACTTGTGGCCGTAACAATCTTTCTGCCCCCTCTTCCACAATATTCCCTGAGTCATGCTGGGAGCATTTTTAAGTCTACTTCAGTGATGGGTCCTTAGGAGCCTCTGGATCTGTGGATTGGTAGGTGGTGAGTGCCCTCAGTATCTATCTCTATCACCCTTGTGCTAACTATATCTTTTGAGACTGTTTGTTTTGATAAGTTTTGCATATTACAATCTGAAGTTATAAAATTTTCTTATAAACTAAATACTAAGAAGTGTTTAGAATTTTACAGTTTTCCTTGTAAACTTTGATTGAGATCCCTAACAGGAGTAGAAGTGTCCTCATGCCAAAGTGGTTTGCCTTAACAATAGAAGATATTTATTCCCAGATGGCCCCCTCCAGTAGAAGAGAAAAAAATGCTACTGTAATTAAAAGTAAATTTAATTTAGATAAGGACTGGCCCAGATTAGCAGTTCTCATCTGCTATGTGCATTGGAATCATCTAGGGTCCAAGAGCTTTTAACAAATGTAGAGACTACATTCTGTGCTTTGGTGATTCTGTTTCTGCTGGTGGGGAGTAGGAGCCACGAATTAGAAGGTTTTTTAAAGAAAAAACTATTGATGTTGCAGCAATGTGGATTCAAGGTAAAGAACCCCCAGGCCTAGCCAGGCATGGAGGCACATGCCTTTAATTCCAGCACTCTGGAAGCAGAGGTTGGAGGATCACTATGAGTTTGAGGCCAGCCTGAGAGTACATAGTGAATTCCAGGTCAGCCTGAGCTAGAGTGAGACCCTACCTGACAAAAAAAAAAAAAGAAAGAAAGAAAAATAGAACTCCAGGCCTAAACAGGGCCAAGTTCCTCTGTTGTTAAGAAGAGCTAAAAATCTGCTTGTCATATATTTTCCAGTGTGGGTATGTGTGTGTGTGTGTCATTTATTTTATACTTAACCATATCATTGCTATCACTAAATTTCAAAAGCCACACTTAAAGAAACAAAAGATCACTGATCAAATAAACCAAAGTAAATAAGTTGTGACATGAGGACGAGGGTCCCAGCAATATCTGAAGACTACAGTGGAATAAACAGTCAGGTCTTCTATAGCCACAGTGAGACATGAATGAAGAAGTAATGTTAGAGAATAGTTGATAAGAAAAACTGAAGCTGTAAGACGTTTAGATGACCTATCCAAGGGAATCAAACCCGTGACAGTTTGAGTCCCATGCCGCCACACTTTCTAGTCCAGTTGTCTGTGTGCGCATGTGTTCCACACATTTCAGTAGTTTCACTGGTTTATAAAGCTGTACTCCAACACTTCATACTGCTATAAATCATACAGGTTGAGTGTTTAAAAATGGTCTATAAAGTCTAAGTAACTAGGCTGAATGGTCAATGATATAGCTGAAAATATATTTCTGCTTCTCATCAAAATGGTTACGTCACTTTCTAATTTTTATTAAAGATGATAGTAATTTTCTGAAGCTTAGAAATAAAAACTACTTGCATAATTTTCAGGCTTAAATGTGTCATTCAAACGTCATCATGTGTTATAACTGCTTATATTTCATGTCAGTGAATTAAAGATTGCATTTACAACAACAGCTATCACTTACCAAGCGCCTACTATATGCTATACATCTTACTATTGTAGATAAATAGAACTCAAGTTTATTATGTAAATTTTATGGACAGGTAAACTGTGGCTCAGAAAAATGAATATAGATATTTTGTAGTAAAATAAAGATTCCAAAGCCGGGCATGATGGCGCATGCCTTGGGAGGCAGAGGTGGGAGGATTGCCATGAGTTCGAGGCAACCCTGAAACTGCCTAGTTAATTCCAGGTCAGCCTGGACCAGAGTGAGACCCTACCTCAAAAATAAAAAGTAAAAGATTCCAATTCAGGTCAGTGATTTTTGTTTTGAGGTAGCCCACCTTGACTTGAAACCTGTGGTGTACCTGCCTCAGCTTACCAAGTGTGGAATTACAGGTCAAGTGTTTATCACGATGCTCAGTACTCAGATGAGTTTTTTTCCAAGGCACAAACATATTCCGCACGCAATAATTCGTTTGAGTCTTAAGCTTGATTTTAGTGAATATAAAACTAACTCAGGGCTTACCAATTTGCCTGCAAAGCCAAAGGACCAAGGTTCAATTCCCCAGGACCCATGCAAGCCAGATGCACAAGGTGGTGCATGTGTCTGGAATTTGTTTGCAGTGGCTAAAGGCCCTGATGTACCCATTCTCTGTCTATCCCCCCCCCTCTCTCTCTTTCTCTCAAATAAATAAATAAATTTTAAAAAACAAACTAAAAACATTTAGGTAGAATTGAATTTAAATATAATTTAGGCAATTGCCTGTAAAAGCAGTGACATTTAATATGGATAAAGATGAAAATCCATAAAAAGTGCATGGAATTCTGCTCCAGAACCTATCTGTGAGTCTGGGTGACAGGCCAACACGATGCAGCCTTTGGACATAATACTCTTGCAACTAAACACTCTTCCCTGTTCTTACTCTG
This sequence comes from Dipus sagitta, assembly GCA_036346955.1. Lineage (NCBI taxonomy): Eukaryota > Metazoa > Chordata > Mammalia > Rodentia > Dipodidae > Dipus > Dipus sagitta. The sequence goes on from CM070777.1 coordinate 120,032,724, forward strand.
AGCATGAGCACCAGGGAATATAAAATTAGAAAAAAATGTACAGGGAAAACTTTAATAAGTGCAAAAAAATCAGAGGCATCTAACTAGAATACAAATGAGTTTATTATGTATGCTAATGGATCATCCACCTTTAAATCTGAAGAAGAAATTTTCTGACTCAAGATAAATGTTACCAGGGGAGAAGAGAATGTGACAGGGAAGCAGAAAGAACTGCATCTGTTCTGAATGGGAGAAATGCTCAGGCCCTTCATGTAACAAGCTCACCAGTAGATGCTTAATGACTTTGTGATGTGATTCTCAGACTTAAAGAAGGCCACAGAAGCTGGGTGTGGTGGCGCACGCCTTTAATCCCAGCACTTGGGAGGCAGAGGCAGGTGGATCGCCGTGAGTTGGAGGCCACCCTGAGACTGCACAGTGAATGCCAGGTTAGCATGGGCTAGAATAAGACCCTATCTAGAAAAAACAACAACAACAAAAGAAAAAGGCCATAGAAAAACAAGAATGTGGAGGGGGAAAGTAGAAGTCAGTAAAGTGCTACTGTATATTAATGCTGCCCTAAAAACTGTATGATTGGTTTTCTAATAGCAATTCATGATTGCTACAAAGTGCCTAGAATGCAGATACATTTTGATGATTTTTTTTTATTAAATAAAAGTGGAGGAAAAAAAGAAAACTCAGACAAGCTAAAGCTTTTATCTTTCTCCACAAAGGTTTTAGTCTGTAACTGGAAAGCAACTCGCAAAAGTCCCCACCGTTTTTCTGAGATACCGCCAGCGATGAGTCAAAATTCATACCCGGCTTTGCACACCCTTACTAAGAAATAGGCCGCAGTTGTAACTCAACCATCCAAAACTGCTCGAGGACTTAATGTAAATTTTTGTATCAGGGACCCAGCAGAGTTGGAATTGTGTTCACATCTGAATGGCCAGGGAGTCGTCTGCAAATGCCTCAAGGAGGGAGGGACAGCGGACGACCTGGCTGCAGGGAGAAGTCATCAGAACGGACAGGCCTCCCACAGAAAGTGACTAAAGGCTGGGCACAGAGTGGAGCTTGATGATCACTCTGCACCACAGAATGCAGGTGAGGTAACTCAGTCTCTTCCCTGGTCTCCCCAACAGATCATGAGCTGGCAAACTTCTGAAAGACAGGGAGAACGACTGCCGTAAATTGGGATCCACGGGATACTTTGACAACGAGGTTTTCCTTTCTTTTCTCAGATGAAAATGTGTGGTGAGAGCAAGCTGACAGATGAAGCCAAGCACAAAACCGTCCCTGGGTTGACTCTTCCCTCGTGACTACGGAGAAGGATTTGGCTTCCTGAGAGGATTCCACCATGATTACCAAGAAGGCAAGAGTAGAAAGAGAAAATATGAGATACCTCCACTGGGACACAGTTGGAAATTTGGGAAATTCCCATTTAAACTAGAGGGGGCAGATGCTAACGTCCTTCCTAATGTGACAGAGAGTAAAAAAATCATAGACTTGGGAAACCACGAGAGCTTTGTGGCCTCAGCTGGAAAGCAGCACCAGCTTGAGAGGGAGTCACAGCAGTGGAAAATGGCATCAGGATCAGCAGCAGGTGAAAGGCTGGGTGGTGACAGGTTGGTGGCCGTCTGCAGAGTCCAGCCCTTCTGCAACTAACAAGCCAGGAAGGCCAGGCAGGAGCTGCAACACCAACCTCACCCTGGCCTCAGCCAGCAGCTCTCCTACAGGGATGACCCCAGTGCCTTCAACTAATTGGTCTCCCTGCCTCCCTGCTGGCCCCGCAATATACATTCACCATAAATGCTAGAGGGAAATTTTTATGTTTTTAAGAAATTTTTTATTTAGGAATAATTTGAGACTCATGAGAAAGTTAGAAAAATAACAGTGTTTATTACTCATAGATCCCACCAATGACAATATTTTTTAATAACCATAGTACATGATCAAACAAGGAAACTGACATTGGTACAAGAGTATGAACTAAACCATGAAATTATTTTTTAGGATTTTGGTACTTTTTTATATGTGTTTTTATTGCACACATGTGTGTGTGTGTGTGTAAGTGAAGCATGTGTATATGTAGGTTTATATGTTTGCGGGTATGTTTATGGGTGCTTGCATGTGGAGGTCAGAGATCTATGCCAGGTGGTATCTTCCTTAATCATGCTCCACTTATTTTTCTTAAATATTTTCTTTTTGTTTATTTATTTGAAAGAGACAGAGCAAGAGGAAGGGTAAGAGAGAGAAAGACAGAGAGAGGGAGGGAGAATGGGCATGCCAGGGACTCCAGGAACTGGAAATGAACTCCAGACACATGTGCCACCTTGTGCATCTGACTTACATGGGTCCTGGGGAATCAAATCTGGGTTCTTTGGCTTTGCAGGCAAGCACCTTAACTGCTAAGCCATCTCACTAGCCTCCTGCTCCACCTTATTTTGGGACGTGTTCTCTACTGCAGTCAGGTTCGCATTGATGGTAGAAATCACCCAACCAAGAGAAGTTTGTGGGGAAACGAGGTTTATTTTGGCTTACATGCTCGAGGGGGAAGCTCCATGATGGCAGGGGAAAACAATGGCATGAGCAGAGGGTGGATCTCATCCCCTGGCCAACATCAGGTGGACCATAGCAACAGGAGAGTGTGCCAAACATTAGCAAGGGGGAGCTGGCTGTAACACCCATAAGTCTGTCCACAAGAGTACAGTCCTTCCAGGAGGTATTAATGCCCAAATCTCCATCAGCTGGGAACCTAGCATTCAGAACACCTAAACGTATGGGGGACACCTCACTCAAACCACCACAATCTCTCGCTGAACCCAGAGCTCACTGATTCATGTAGTCAGCCAGCCGCAGCAATCCTCAGGTCTCCTCCTCCCCAGAGTTGGGATTATAGGCACATGCTACCATGCCTGGCATTATAGTTTCTCATTTGTTTTTACATAGGTGCTGGGGATCTGAACTTAGGTCTTCATGCTTGCATAGCAAACAGTTTACCTGCTGAGCCATCTCCACAAACCCATACGCCATTTTGAAACACCATTCCATTGTGTTACCGAGTCCATTATTGCACATGTAGGTATGAGCAGACACCATGACGAGGAGGGTGCAGGTCTGTTTACAAACTGCAAAGAGCCTCCCTGTGCTCCTCACCAGGGCCCCCCAAGCCCCCCCACTGGCCCCTGACAACCACTGGGCTCTTCTCCATCATAATGATTTCTTTTCCCCTTTCCAATGGGAAAACCCTTTCGTGACTGGCGACTTGAGATCTGTCCAAGTGCTACATGTATTCAACAGTTCCTTTTATCCTGTAGTGTTCTATTATACTGATAATGACAAAGATTGTTTTGCCTTTCACCCACTGAGCATTGAGGGACATCTGAAATGGTGCCAATTTTTTTATTATTACAAATACAGTTACTACGACAAATGACATATTGGGATTTTGTGCAAACGTGAGTTTCCATGTCTCTAGGACATGTGATTTCAGGGTCACAGGGTGAGTTTAAGTTGAACTTCATTAAGAACTGCCAAACTGATTTCAGAATCATTTTAAATCACTGGTAATACTATATCACTTCTCACTTAAAAATCCTCCAGTGTTTCCCAATCTCTCTGAAGTTAAAAACCAAAGCCCATTCAGTCATCCAGGAGACCGTGCCTAGCTGGGCCCCCATAACCAGTCTAGATGCTCTTCCACTTCTCCATGTTTATCTTAGGCCTCTCCAAACCCAGGGCCTTGTTTATGCTGCCCCCTTTTTTTTAAAGAACATTTTATCGTGAATCTTAACACATGAACACGCTGTAACCTGATTGTGTCCTATTACCCTCTGTTGCCCCTCCTCCCCTTCACACCCCTGAGCACCTTCCTCTTTCCAGTGGCCTTTCTGTTTTGATGTCCTTTCTTGCTCTCCTGCACCCTCTAGGTCACAGTCTTGATAGGTTCAGAAGTGTGCAGGTCTTGTGGGGGTAATGCAATCCCTGTGGGTCCGCGAACTGCAGCAACTGCTCGTGCATCAGGCTTCTTCCCTCATCTACAAGGGCCAGCCTTTAAGTCATAATACCTCCCTTTCTTGAGTAATTTTATCCAGGAAGGATACTATTTTTAGTCTTTCAGCAGTCTCTGTGAGCCCTCATTGGGGTTCAAGGAGAAGGCTCTAAAGTGACACTGCCCTCCCCTAATCTGCCTCCTTGCAGGGTCTTCATATGGTTTCATCAACTCTCACTCCTCCTCCCAAATTTACCAACTACTGTCCATCAGCATGAACCACCAGGAGGCCACTGACTGTGTCATGTCTCTTTGTAAGCCACCAATATGTCCTTAGATCTGAGGCCAACTGATTTTCCTAAAACCAAGGTTTCATATGATTTCAAGGAAATTCATTATTTTATAGTTTGACTCAGTTTATTTTTGTGTTATGAGAATGGAAACAATGCCCTTTCTAGCGGCCCCCATGCCACAAGACAACCCACAGTACATGCTGAATGGTGCCCTATTGCCACTGGCCCTCCTTCATCCCATCTTTGCCTGCCCAATTCCTTACAGGCCCAGGCCTGCCATGGCTCCTGAACTAATCAGGACAATGACAAGAGCTAAATCAGAAGACCTGAGGTGCCTCCCAGCACACACCTGGGAGTTAAATTGTGCATTCCATCACACCCTACAAGGGAAAAGCAGTGGGCACCATCAAGGCATTTTTAAACTACTATGCTAGACAATTTTTAAAAATATTTATTTCTTTACAAGCAGAGAGATAGGGAGAGGAGAGAGAGAGAGAGAGAGAGAAAATAATAGCCACCTGCAAACTAACTCCAGATGTGCCACTTTGTGCACTGGTGTTACATGGGTTCTGGGGAATCAAACCCAGGTCATTAGGCTTTGCAGGCAAATGCCTTATCCAATGAGCCATCTCTCTAGCCCTGAAATAATTTTTCTATAATCTTGGATAGCCCAATCAGTATCCTGATCAATAACCTAGGCTTCTTCTAAGACTGGAGCCCTGCACCCTGGGTTTAGGCTGCCATTCAGTCAGTGGCTGAATTCTGCTTTAAAGAAACAGGTTTCTCTCCTGTGGCTCTGCTCCCTGTGTTTCCTCTGGAGTCCACAGTGCCCCCATCAGAAACAGTTGGACCTCCTTGTTGCTCCTGTGTCCTTACCACAGCCAACTGTCATGGGTTCCTGTGGTCTGAGTCTATTCTTCCCCTGTTTCTGCCTGAGTCCTGCAACCCTTGACTGTACCATCAATAAGAAAAAATGAAATCTGATTGCCAATCATGGCCTTATTCAAGGATTTGTCTCCAAAAGTAAAGGTAGCCTCAGGCCTGCAGCTAATGTAGATGAGGCACTGCCTTGCCTCCATATCAATGGCCATTTACCTGAAGAAGGGAAGTCACACCCACGTGACAGTACTCTGAGTTTCCTATCATGTGTCTTAAACTAGCACATCTTTGTTACTAGTTTATAGATGACTTAAAACTCAAGCTGATCATGCTCATTTCTAAGGGAGAAGCCACATGAATATTATTAAAAATAAGGATATTCTCCTGTCATTTTTTTTCTGACTTCAGAATTTGAATAAAAGGGTCAGAGATGGAGATTTTTAAACTGAAATTCAAAAGCCATTCTCTATTATAATAAAGAACTAATCATCATTATTTTAAGAGAGTGAGACAGAGAGGCAGATAGAGAGAGAGAATGGGTGCATCAGGACCACTGGACACTACAAATGAACTCCAGACACATGTGCCACCTTATGCATCTCGCTTATGTGGGTACTGGGGAATCAAACCTGGATTCTTAAGCTTTGCAGGGAAGCACCTTAAACATTAAGCCAACTCTGCAGCCCCCAGTGGTCACTTTTTGCAATGAGATTTTACTGAATCCTTTGACAAAGGCAAACATGAGGCTAGACAATTTTGCATGACAAGTATGAAGACTTGAACATGAAGCATAGTGAGAACTGGAGTAAGTCAGGCTGAGCAATAAGCTAGAGTTTCCTACAAAGACAACATAAGAACACCCACTATGATGAATGTGGTGGGATGGCTGGAGGTCACATAGGAACAGAATGCCTACACTTACTTCAGTGTCATTTGTGTTGCAGTATTTTCAAATTGTCCTCTGTCTATGAAATCTGTAATGCTTAAAAATACCTGGTATTAGTAACCCAGTCTACTGTATGGATTGAGGAGATGGCTCAGCAGGTAAAGTGCTTGACATACAAGCATGAGGACCTAAGTTCAGATCCCCAACACCTATGTAAAATACTGAGCATGTTGATGTGCACCTGGAATTCCAGTACTGGGGAGGCAGAGACAGGAAGATCCTTAGGGCTTATTGGCCAGCTAGTCTAGCTGAATAAGTGAGCTCTAAAAAATAAGTTGAAGAATGACTGTGTAGGGCAACCGATGTTGACCTCTAGCCTTCACACACGTGTACACACGTGCATGAGCATCTGCCCACATGTGCACCCATACGCATGTACATGTACCACATACATGCATGTGCAAAACATGCTTTAAGTAACCTATTGGGAAGCGCAGCATGGGTAAGGTGGGAGCACGTAGGCTATATATATATATTATATATATACATATATATATATATATATATATATATATATATATATATAATAGGCTAATATGGAGCCATAAGAAGGCAATCACCACATTAGGGAGTGCTCAAACTCAAACCCAGAAGGTACTGTGAACATTTTGAAATCTCTGAAAAACCTGAAGGGAAGGCAATAACAACTAGACATGGGGAACCTGAATTCCCTGGTGGGCAGATGAGAAGGCTGAAGTCAGAATTTCATGAACTGGTGAAGAAGAGCCCCAAGTGGTCATGATGAGTGTGACGTTTCACATGTAAATGGATGTTCTCTCAAAGTGGGGATAAGGTACAAGGTGATACATCACGACATGAAGAAGTGACGGTCTTACAAGAGTGCTACAAAGAACTGATGTGACAGCGTGAATAAGCCAGGAAGCTGGCTTTTGACTCAAGAGAGTTCCAAGCTAAGCAGCCATAATAAATTCTCTGTTCCAATTTAAGTGTCACGAAGCAAGGATTAAGAAAATACTGTGACAGTCTTCTAGTTCCAAAACTTCAAACTCTTCTACAATAAAGGAAGAAGTAATTAGAACATGTCAGGGCTCTTTCCAGACACTCTTCTTTCAAAGTCCTGCTTCAACACAATAGGACGCTACTCAGCCTGAGAGGCAATGCTGTTTGATACCATCACATGCAGGTTCTGGAGCTGGCTTGCCTGGTACACATGACAGCTCATCCCTCTTCCCCCTGTGTAGACCTGGGTGTGTAACCTGTATCTGCTAATATCTTGTTTTCTTCTTATTTAAAAAATCTGAACAATAAAGTGACAGGCTCACAGTGCTGGTGGGAAGATGGCATGAGTCAATGCATGCAAGGCACTCAGATTGGCCCTGGCACCCCGGACATACTCACTCCTTCACCCATAGCACTCTAAGAGAGTTCTGAACATGCTCAGAAGTCAGCCCTGAGAGCCAGAAATCAGCTTAGTGAAGGAAGCTTGTGGACCCAGTCTAAGATTATCAGAGTGTGCTCTGGAGATGAGAGTCAAAGCAGAATGGCTGTTAGGAGTTTCTGCCTCCTCCTCCTCCTCCTCAGCCTCTGGCAACCCAGGAAAATGGACACTAATTTAATAACTGCATATGCCTGTAAGAAAAAGGAACCAGAAATTAATTAAGACTCAGAGGTTATAGCTAAGGCTAGCATGCAGACATTTCAGAACCCATGCTTCCACAGGAATAGAAATAGAGAAAGAGAGGGAGGGAAAGAGGCTGGTGAGGGGCAGCGGGTGAGGCCAACCAGAGCAGGGTTTTCTCTCCCAGGGTTCTTCCAGCTCCGTTCGTGTTGTTGTCAAGAAGACCACCAACCAGGTGATGTGACTATATCCAGCTAGGATAAAATAGCTACATCTCAGGTGTGCAGCACTCGGAACAGTGATTTACTTTTGTGAATTAAAATTGTTCATATTTCTTGTCTTTGATTTTGAAATACATTGCTATCTGGTTTCATTCTCAGAGTGAGAGTGACTCCACACACACACACACACACACACACACCCGATGACTGTAAAACCAAGTAATCCTAGTTACTTGCTACAACATGCTAGGACCCATTTTTCTGTAAAAAGCTTGCAAAGCAAAGAATAATCAATACCAAGAAGAATATAGTGCTTAACCTGTATGCTGTAAAACCTCAAACAAACAACAGTTCAGCAGCTAAGGTGGAAAGTAACATTTATCATCTACATTGCCTAACTGCTTGTCCAAAGACTATGCTCCCAAATCTCCCAGCGCTATGGAAAGCAGAAGCATTTTAAAGTGCATGTTAGCTGAAGCAAGAACTGAGATTCAGCACTAGCTCCCTGTAAGCTCAGAGCTTGGGTCATACCCAGCAGTCCACTAGTAGCGTGAGTTCAGAGTTTCCAACTTCCTCTGGAAGTGGTCCAGGCTAGTGACACTGTCTCCTTTAAGGATACTCACTTTGAGGGCTGGAAGATGGCTTAGCAATTAAGGTGCTTGCCTGTGAAGCCAAAGGACCCCTGTTCAATTCCCTAGTACCCATGGAAGCCAGATGCACAAGGTGGCACATGTGTCTAGACTTCGTTTGCAATGGCTAGAGGCCTTGGTGTGCCCATCCTCTATCTGCCTTTCTCTCTCTCTCTGTCTCTCTCTCTCTCAAATAAATAAATAAACTATCTGAGAATGTGTGTGATAATTCTATGCAAAAGGAACACCCATGGTCTATGACCTGATGTTTGCATTCACACCATATCCCCTGTGGACCCGGGGGTCTCAGGAAGCATAAACACAACAGTATCAAGTATTTAAGGCCTCTCTTTCCACCAGACCCACCAGATATGTCACACACATGGTTATATGCAGCCATCCCTTGTGTCAATGTGAATGGCAAGCCATAGGCCGATTCTGCTTCCACTTTCTCTTTTGTCTACTGAAAATAACAGCTTTATATTTTCTCTCCCCCACCCCCACATCACGGGAAATTGCAGACGCTTACCGGTTTCATTCTTTCTTTTGTTGAACGAACTCCCCCTCTAATGGATGATTTTTTTGTTTTCCAAACAAAGCTCTACATTTCAGCTTGAATAGCTTCCTCAGATATGATAAAGTTGTTATTTTGTTCATATAATCAAGAGTTCCTCTAGTTCTCAAACTTAAAAAGTAGTCTTGAAGATGTGAGTGATAAATGTGATTAAAATATCCTGATAGTACATTTTTCATCCCCGTCTCTCTACTCCACTGGGATAAGTGGAGGATTGGGGAAATAAAGCAATGCATTCCCTCCTTGATGCAGGATTTAAGAGTAGACATCAAGAGTATTTTACCTGTGATTTTACCATAGAAACTGCTAGTTACCTACCCAACATTCATTCTCCCTCCACTCACAGAAATCTGGTATTTTTCCAAATGGCAGGATGCCCAGATAAACACTTTTGTTTCCTGGATTCCCTAGGGTAGTCAATGAGATTAAGCTGAAATCCTTGGGTGGGCTTTCAGGAATGCTATGTAAAGCAGACGGACTCAGCTATGAGTCAGACTCTTTGATCTGCCCCTCTTTCCCTTATTTCTGCTGAAAATGTGATGTCTGGTGCTCTACAGCCACTTTGAGCCTTAAGGATGGAAGCCATGTAGAATGATAGGATTTGAGGTCCTGATGACCTTGGAGCTGCTAATGCAACATGCACGTTCTATTATAGTTTCAGCTAAGGCCGACCAGGGTAAGTAACAACTTTATTTGTCAGAGTTCTAGAGGTGGGGAAGTTCAAGATTAAGGAAGAAGCATATTCCTTATCTGGTGAGGGGGGGGGGCCTATACACTTTCACACATGACAGTTTTCTTCCTGTGTCCTTACAGAAAGACTAAGAACTCTTTGAGCTCTTCATTAATGGCACTGATCCAGTTCACAAGGGTTCCACCTGCCTGGCAATATTTCCTGCATAAGATCCCACTTCTTCATAGCATCAATATTTGAATTTTTGGAGGACATAAACATGTGGTCCGTAACCAATGTCTATACATGCTTGATCTGTCTTGTTTAAAGCCAGGTGTTTGGGGTTTCTGTTACGTGCAGATACTCATTCCTCATACCATCATGGTAACTCTCCCATGGCTAAAGTACAGGCCCATCGAATCCTGCTTTACCACTAACTCCATTCTCTCAGCCCCGTTTCCTCCTTTTTACTTATTTCTAGCTTTAGCAAGGATGTTTTCAAGCAGGAAGTGCCTGTGTGAAGATCACATATGCAGATTGGTACAGTCACGAGTGGACGGTGTGTTCTTGGTCACTGCTGCTGTTCCCTCCCGTGTTCTACAAACAGGAAGTTTCAGAGTCCCAGAGCCTCACAGCATCCTCACCACCCCAGCTGTGGGGTGGTGAGGGCAGGACTGGGAGGCTCGTTTGTTCACATGAACAACTGAATTCGAGAGTCTTTCCCATAGCGAAGGTGAGTGGGCAGATTAGCCTCTCACCTGTGTAGGAAATAGCTTCTTTCAAGTGATGTCTCCAAGAAGACAGCCCTGCCCTTCTTGGAGTGAGCGTTTCAGTGAGGAGAAAGCTCTGGATCTCTTCCCAGCGTGCCTGAAACTTTCTAGCAAGTTGTAAATGTCCCACATATCAATGGTAAAATTTAACTTTGGAAAAATGAAAGGAATAGTTCAACAACAACAACAACAACAAAGAAACAAAAACATAAATATACCTAAAATAACAATATGGACCTAAATTGAGAATGGTAACTGATTTCCTCAGGCATAAACCTGAAGAAAGGGACAGGCATACTACCATATAAGACAAACAAAACAACCCGTTCCCTTTTTATGTAGCAGTCCTTTGCTGAGGGAGAAGCAGAGGCTGTCACATGCATGATGTATCTCCCCTGACTATTGCCAGGAACTTTGGCTTTGAGGCTTTACATAAACTTTCCTACCCACACGGCCTATTACCTCTCTAGGCATCCAAGCATGTGCATGCTTCTAGACAGACATTTTAAGGTACAGTGTAATTGTCGATAATAAACTCACCACATTGGGCACAAGGTGGATTAGGAAAGAGTGTCATAAAAAGAAATTTATAATGGTAATGAGTTATAAGTTGATAATGAATCTCCTATCAAGATAGAGCTATTTATTGGATTTTGAAAATCCTCTTATCTGTCTCTAACCCTCTTATTCTTACTCTCTCTCTCTCTCTCTCTCTCTCTCATAAATTTAAAAAAAAAACTGGGAGGGGGTAATTTCAGTTTTATATAGTGTAGCATCTTCATGTCATGTTAATACTACTAGTGGGTGGAATTTGGATGAGGTCTAGAGCAGTTAAGATGCCATTTTTGATAGGTTGGAAAAGCAACCCCCCAACGAACAGTTAAAGCAGTTAGTTAGATGCACTGAGTCTGGAGTGGAAGTGACTTAATAACAGTTAAAGAGCTGTTACTAAGGAGGACACTGACCAACGTTCTCTCTCATAGAAGACATAATTTGGAAGATAAGAGGTTATTAGATTCCATATTGGAAAGCATTTCTTGAAAGTGAGTATTCTTTTTTTTAAAAAAACTATTTTATTTATTTATTGATTTCCAAGCAGAGAGAGAAGAAAAACAGAAAGAAGGGAAATATCAGGTCCTCTAACCACTGCAAAGGAAGTGGAGACACATGCACCACTTTGTGCATCTGCCTTATGTGGGTATGAATAATGGAATCTGGGACCTTCAGCTCCACAGGCAAGTGCCTTAACTGCTAAGCCCTCGGCATAATTTTAGCTTGCCTTTATGATACTGACTTGAAGTCTTTTGGGTAAATATGAGGAGCAGTATCGCTGGGTCATATGGTTGGCCTATTTTTAGCATTTTGAGGGACCTCCATGCTGTTTTCCACAGTGGCTAGACTAGCTTACATTCTCACCAGCAGCAGCCTGAGGATTCCATTTAGTGGCAACTTCGCTAGCATTGTTGTGATGTGTTTGCTTGGTGACTGCCATTCGGATTGGGGTGAGATGGAATCTTGATACAGTTTTGATTTGCATTTCTCAGAGAGCTAGGGGTGTTGAACTTCTTAGAATAAAAACCTTTGAATGCAAGCTTATCTCAGGTAATGTGGGATGTACTCTAACCTTTGTAATCCCAGATTGATTTCATAGTCAGGGACTGGGACTCAGCTAAGGCTGGGTGTGATTTGTATCTATCAAAACTAAGTCTTGGTCACTGATGCAAAGGTGCTGAGAGGTAGTGGGACCCCTGAAGAGGTCATGGGGACTCCATTCTCAGAATTAAGAGTTCTTATGTGTTAGGTTTTGGTCTTAAAAGTTCTCCAAAGACTCCTGTATAGAAAGCTTGGCTACTTGACTATAGCACTATTGAGATGTGGTGCATACTTTAAGAGGTAGAGCTTAGTGGAAGTTATTATTGTCACTGGTGCATGCCCTTAAAGGAGTTGTTGGGAACCCAGTCTCTTCCTTGTGCTCTCTTTGCTCCCTGACACCATATGGTAAGCTTTAAATTCATTCAACTATATACTGCCTTTAGGATGTCCTGACTCCTCGGTTCACAAAACAATCGAGCAAACTAACCATGGGCTGATACCTCTGAAACCGTGAACCCAAACAAACTGTTCTTCCTTTTATGTTGGTTATGTCAAGTATTTTTCCCCACAGTGACAGAAAGATAATTAACATATAATGAGAGTGACTTAACTACTGCTGGCTATGATTAATTGAGTTTAGCTTCCCCTGGCTTTCCTCTCCCCTCTCTCTCTCTCTCTCTCTCTCTCTCTCACACACACACACACACTTCTTCTCTTACCATGTGGTCGCTATGCAAGCACTCACATGCTCTTCCATTGTCCTTTCCTGGATGGAACAACACATGACCTCACCAGAGGCCAAGCAGATGCCATTACTGTGCTCTTAGACCTACAGAACTATGACCTAAGTAAATCACTTTCCTTATAAACTCCCCACTCTTAAGTCATTTAGGTATAACCTCACAGGACAGACCAAGATAAACTCTTCACCTGGGAAATACTACCCTTCAAAATGATGCCTAAACCACAGGTTCAAGCACTGTTTCATTTCCAAGGAAAACCTGACACAAGGCAAGAGACAGGGAGCAATAGGAAGGGTGAAAACCTGCTCTTCTTGTTTCCTTTCTTCCTTATCACTCACAGCAATGAAGGAATAGCTTATTTAGAGTTTCACACTGCATTGTAATGCTTAGAGACCATCACTTTCTCAAAGCTGTAATGTATTAAAAAACAACAACAGGGCTTAAGAGATGGTTTAGCAGTTAAGGCAATTGCCTGTGAAGCCTAAGAACCCAGGTTCAATTCCCCAGCATCCACATAAACCAAACATACAAGATGACACATTCATCTGGAGATCATTTGCAATGGCTAGAAGTCCTGGTGTGGCCAATCTCTATCTCTTCTTCTTTCTCTCTTTCCCTATTTCTCTCTCTGTGTTAAATAAATAAATAATTTTAAAAACAACAACAAAATGTATATTTCTCTCTGACAAAGTCCTCAACATGTGTGTATGTGTGTATGTGTCTCTCTCTCTCTCTCTCTCTGTGTGTGTGTGTGTGTGTGTGTGTGTCTGTGTGTCTGTGTCTGTGTCTATGTGTGTGTGCATGCAGAAAGAATGAATTCTGCAGCCATAAATACCTAGCTGCAAATCTAGGATCCAAGATTCATTAGGTAAGGGTATGACTACAAAGACAGTTACTCTTTTTCACATGTAAAAGTTGGAATCTACTTCTTTATAATGATGTTGTGAGTACTTGATGAGACACTACACATCAAGTGCCTAGTACTTACTAGGTATGCAATAAATGTTAGCATCTTTCCCATCTCCATACCCTATCCTTCCTTTTGACTCTAATTGTTTTAAATTCAGGTTTACATATTTTTCACGATTTGGCCATAACAATACTCTGTAGTATTGTATGAGAATATGAATAACAATATAGATATAAACTTGTATTCCTTCTCAATGAGACATTAGGAACAGCTCTGCAGGAAACACCTGGCCTGAAGGATGATTTTCAGAAAAGATTCTGGAATATGCAGGGACACAGGAATACCACCAGCCTCAAAAATTTGATCTCAAGCTGAATAAATTGCTCAGTGGTTAAGGCATTTTCCTGCAAACTCGAAGGGCCCAAGTTCGATTCCCAAGGACCCATATAAAGCCAGATGCACAAGGTGGCACATGCATGTGGATTTCGACTGTAGTGGCTAGAGGTCCTGTGTACCCATTCTCTATCTGCCTCCATTCTCTATCTGCCTCTTTCTTTCTCACTGCTCTCTCAAACAAATAGATTAATCAATTTCTAAAAAATTAAGCAAGGCATGGTGGTTCATGCCTTTAATCTCAGACTCAGGAGGCAGAAGTAGGAGGATGACTGTGAGTTCGAGGCCACCCTGAGACTACATGGTGAATTCCAGGTCAGCCTGGACTAGAGCAAGACCCTACCTCAAAAAAAACTACAAAAAAATTTCAAGAAACTTTGATCACCCCCATAGTTATTGTCATCCTATGTCCAGTCCTTTGCTGCATAATGAGAAGACAACTTACGAACACTTCTGGTTCCATTCATTCATTGGCTTAAAGTTGAAGTCATAAGTAAGTCCTAAGTTTTGGATAATTGATAAATGATCCAAGGGATAGGAGATGGCTCAGTAGTTAATGGCACTTGCTTGCAAAGCCTCATGGCCTGGGTTCAATTCCCCAGTACCCATGTAAAACCATATGCACCATGTGGCACATGCGTCTGGACTTCATTTGCAGTGGCAACAAGCCCTAACATACCCATTCCCCCTCCTCTCTTCTACCCTCCTCTTCCCCCCTCTCTGCTTGCAAATAGATAATAAAACATTTAAAAAAAATAGATTAGGAAGAACATGAAAGTGAACCAGAAACATCTGCATTGATGACCTCGTACAGGACCTGACAGTCTTTTCAGAAAATTAATTTAGAAATATATAGACGGAGAAACACTGGTATGATTTTTCTAAAAGACTATATTACAAAATAAAATATAACACTCCTAAAAGTACATTATTGTTACTGCTTTTCAAATTACGTTACAATGAAGATACATGCCCTGCCAGATATTCTCGTTTCTTTAGGATTCAGAATAGAGCACTAGGGAAAGCTTCATGTCTACGTGAAAGATTAATAGCTAAATTTTATTTCAGATCATGAATTTCTGACATCACTTCCAAACTTATTACTACAGATACTTTTTCTTAGAATAAATGAAAGAGGACACAGAATTAAATAGTCAAATTCTGTAATAAGAACAAAAATATTCATAAAAATACTAACTTGTTTATTCACATTTAATGTCTGAGTTGTTCATTGTCTATTATTATACTATGCAAATCAACAAGCGACAAAACATGAAAAAAAAGTCAGAACATTACAGTGCAACTCATGGTGATCATTTATTCTGACAGTACTAGTTTTATTTTAATTATTCATTGTAGTACTTTATGGCAGAGTATAAATGTGTTGCGGTATGTTTTAAAGTTAGTTTATGTACTCCAGTATCTCAGGATTGCCTTTTTCCATTAAGTATTTTCCATCATCAGGGAAGAGGCACCTTCTGAGACAAAGTCTGAGGTTATTTATGACATAATAGCACACTGTCTATACTAACTTACTCCTAAAATTGGTAGAGTGTAAAGAAAGTTAAAGCCATTTACATTCAAACAAACTGGAGAAAAAAAGGATGGGTTTTGTTTAGTCCAAATCCCTAGTGTTGGATTTTTCATTTTTCAAGGCTTATCTCTGAAGGGGAAATAAGGAAGAAAACCACAGAAATCAGTTAATGAAAAACGAACTACTAATATTTTTTAAATGTTTATTTACTGGGGCTAGAAAGATGGCTCAGAGGTTAAGGTACTTGTCTGTAATACCTCATGATCCAGGTTCGATTCCCCAGTACCCACCTAAGTCAGATGCACAAAGTGGTGCATGCATCTGGAGTTTGTTTGCAGTGACTAGAGGCCCTGGCATGCCCATTCTCTCCCTTTCTCTCTCTCCTCCCCCGCTGATGAATAAATAGAATATTCAAGAAATCTGTTTACTGAAATTAAAACAGCATGGTCAAAAAGGCTCAGGCCTACAGATGGTTTTTGCTTTTCTTTACCTTCTCTCAAGCACAAGGCTTCAAAGACATGGCCTCTGATCCAGCAGTGCAGGAGTTCTGCAGCTGGTGACACCTGGAGACACAGGATATCTCTTCCTCAGAAAGGTAACAACTCAAGAAAGCAACTTGTCTCATATAAGAAAAAAGCACTTTAGGGAGTACTTCAATGAAAGATTAATGTTCTTTATATAACTAATACGACACCATGTATTTCAAAATGAGCAGCAGGAAGGGGAAACATTTCTTCCTGCTCTATAGGCTAGAGGGCACTGTAAGATCGTCTTCGTAGAGCTGTCTACAACCTTTCTATAGCCCAGATGTTTGCATATCAGTTATTGAACAAATATTTCAGACTACTATGTGGCAGGGCTGCACTGTCCCCCGAGCAGCATTTAAATTTGGGCAGTGACACCAACTGGAAGTGAGCAGCAATTCTAACTTGAGTATTCCAGAACAACCTCTTGTTTGCAGTCATTGAATAAAAGAGCATGATGACATGGAAGCCATGGAAACACTGATTAGCCAGGTCAAGGAGCAAGGATCACCTGTAGAAAATCACTGGTCTGAGAACTAAGTAATTCAATTGTGAATTAAAACAATAAAAGTAAAAAATTGACTTGAAATGCCTAGCATCGGCATTCTAAATTATGCTTAAATATGAATGTAATTAAGGATTTTTCCATATACTTAATTCTTTATTTAGCCTTATCCTTTTAAAGATAAAAGGTTTTAAATAGATAGATAGATAGATAGATAGATAGATAGATAGATAGATAGATTTTTGTTTATTCTTTCAATAAGAAAGCAACGGAGTGTTTAGGAGACAGGTCAGTTCTGCAGTACGCTGAAGAAAGGAGTTCTACGGTTGAAGAGATGGTTGGGCAGTTAAAGGTGCTTGCCTTACAAAGCCTACCAGCTTGGCTTTGATTCCCAAGCACCCATGTAACACGAGATGTACAAAGTAGCACATGTATCTGGAGAGCTTGTATGCAGCAAGAAGAGGCCCTGGTGCATCTGTATATTCTCTCATTCTCTCTCTGCGTCTGTCTCTCTCTCTCTATTTCTCTCTCTCCTCTCTGCTCCCCCCCCCAAAATAAACAATTTAAAAAATTTTAAAAAGAAAACAAAAAGGCTGGAGAGATGGCTTAGCAGTTAAGGGGCTTGCCTGCAAAGCCTAAGGACCCATGTTTGACTCTCCAGATCCCACATAAGCCAGATGCACAAAGGTGAGACAAGCGCATGGTCGCACATGTGCACTAGGTGCTGAAAGCATCTGGAGTTTGACTGTAGTGGCTGAGGTCCTGGAGTGCCAATTCTCCCTCACTCTCTCTATCCTTTTGTCTCTCTCACTGCTAAAATTTAAAAACAAACAAATTTAAAAAAAAATTAAAAGAAAGCCAGGCGTGGTGGAGCACGCCTTCAATCCCAGCACTCGGGAGGCAGAGGTAGGAGGATCACCATGTGTTCGAGGCCACCGTGAGGCTCCACAGTGAATTCCAGGTCAGCCTGGGCTAGAGTGAGACCCTACCTTGAGAAAAAAAAAGAAAGAAAACCTCAGATACAGCTTACGTTACAGTTTCTTCACTTATTGGCCCTGCAAAACCATTTGTAGTGCTTTCAGGTGCTTGGTAAACATTTTCAGTGTGAAAACTGGGGCTAGAGGGTTTTTTTGACATTCCTCCGCCCAGTTACATTATTTTACACTAAAACAACAAAGCATCACCAGGTTGCTCCTCCTTCTCCACGCATTGAGAAAATTGGTCCCTATAGAAATGAACTACTGCTCCAAGCTCAGTGGAGCTTCCACATGTGGATGCTTGTGTTTGTCACTAGTACGTGCCAGGACACAAGCCCCCCAGGTGACTGAGAGATTCACAGGGAGGAAGCTGTGCATAGCAGAAATCCCTAGGGCAGACCCCAGGAAACAGACAACCCACAAGAGGGGACTTCTTTGCTGAAACAACCTTAACTCTGATGTTAAGGACATGGCTTATTAGAGCAAATGACAGTTCAAGTATGATTGAAATAGGAAATAATTACAAATTAAGGGTTTTATGAGCCACAGGAAAATAAGTGCACAGTGACCATGAATCCCTATGAAGGATTCAACCATTAGAAAACATTCGTTAAATCTCAACTGATTAGAAGGTCTTATAATAGCTCTTTTATATGTGGCATTATAAAATTATTTTAAAATGACATGCCCATGGAAGTATGACAAGAGTTTCTGAGGTTTGAAACTTAGTTTTGAACTTTAACATGCTTTTTTATGAAAGACCTGAAAGATTACCAATAAATACAACTAACCTGCTTCTTTGGCTTCTGTACAATTGCTTGCTTTACCTAGACATAAGGACAACCATTTTATGAAGGAAAAGCATGTTATACGTGACTTTCTGCAGTACGTGACTTTCTGCAGTACGTGACTTTCTGCAACTAGCCGCCTGGGCCCAGATAAGGAACTAGTTAACTGAAATGCTGACCTTTGCCCTAGAGATCTGTGCTCGTTTGCCCACCTGTGCTTGTTTGCCCAACCCCTGTTTGTTCAACCGTAACCCCCTTACCCAATTTCTGGAAAACCTCCGCTCAGAGACAATTGAACAATGCCTAACCGCAGGGGCCCTAGCTCCCTGCCTGAGGTCACGATCCCTGAGCCGAGGCGACACCCTGACGACATCTGAAGAATCCCTGAGCTGAAACGTGTTTGAGATATTTCCGCATGTTTTATGATTTTTTTTCCTTTAAAACCCCTACCTCCCGGCTGCTCGAGGCTCTTCACCCCTCCTGCGTGAGGACTTCGTGTCGAGCCCCGGTGCACCGGCTTCACAATAAACCTCTTGCGGCTTGCATTGAGAGCTCTCCGTGTGAGTGTCTTTGGGTCTGGTAGACAATCCCGCTTGGGGACCCTCCGGGGGCTCCCCACATTTGGAGGCCCCAGCGAGATTTTCGGGGATCTCTACAAGACCCCAGACCTCATTCCGGATCCCTCAGAGGTAAGAGGCGCCTCCTGTTACGTCTGTCTGTCTGTCTGTATGTTCATTGTGTTTTTTGTTTTTTGTGTCTGTCTAACCTCGTCTGGTCTTGAGAATTCTCCATCTGGGTACCTTGCTCTGGGGTGTGGCAGGTCGGGGCTGACGGGCCTGAGGACCACCACCCAAGCAATCTGGAGGACGCTCTTGATTGCCCGGAGGAGACAGACCTGTTTTCTGTCTCCTATCTGAAGAACTCTGACCGAGTTCTTTTCTGTCGCAAGGTACCATCCGGGCCTAGCCCCCCGCCCTCTGAATCGCTTTCGTTTTTGTTCAGGCGGCGGGCAGGCCAACTCAGTCTTTTTGTTTTCTGTGTTTTTCTGTTCATTTTGTTCTACTTTTCCTATCCTCCTCCCAATATGGGACAGACTGTTTCTACCCCTCTGGACTTGACTCTAACACATTGGACTGACGTTAAGACGAGAGCTCATAACTTATCAGTAGAAGTTAAGAAGGGAAAATGGCAAACTTTATGCCAAGGAGAATGGAATTTGCTGAATGTGGGATGGCCTCAAGAGGGAACTTTTGACCTAGAGGTTATCCAAGCTGTCAAGAAAGTTATTTTACAGGAGCCCGGAGGCCACCCTGACCAGCTACCCTACATTTTTACCTGGGAGGATTTAGTGCAGGACCCTCCCTCTTGGCTAAAACCCTGGATTTCCCCCAAATCTGTTAACAAGGACTCCTTGCAGTCCGCCACAGTTCTTGTTGCAGGTTCAGGACAAAGGAAGAAGATCTATCCGGATACACAGACAGACTTACTCCTGTTAGACACCCCACCGCCATACCCGCCATCTCATGCTCCCACTGCTCCGCCTAACCCCTCAGCCGAAGGAGCACGTGGGGGGCCGGCAGCGGGGACCAGAAGCAGACGGGCCCGGACTCCAGATGCCGCTATCACCCTGCCCCTTAGGGCTATAGGTCCTCCTCCTCCCCTAGGACCAGGAGATGACCCAGATCAAAGACCCCTGCCACCACTTCAATACTGGCCTTTCTCTTCTGCGGACTTATATAATTGGAAGGCTAATCACCCCCCTTTCTCAGAGGATCCCTCTAAACTAACTGCTCTCATGGAATCTCTAGTTTTCTCTCACCAGCCCACTTGGGATGATTGTCAACAGTTACTCCAAACCCTCTTCACAACAGAGGAGAGGGAACGCATCCTGTTGGAAGCCAGGAAAAACGTTCCTGGGGATGATGGACGTCCCACACAGCTCCAGAACGTGATAGACGACGGTTTTCCCTTAACCCGCCCCAACTGGGACTTCAACAACCCTGAAGGTAGGGAGCATCTCCGCGTCTACCGCCAGGCTCTAGTGGCTGGTCTCCGGGGAGCCGCGAGGCGCCCCACGAATTTGGCCAAGGTAAGAGAGATTATTCAGGGACCTGATGAACTACCCTCTGTTTTCCTGGAGCGCCTCATGGAGGCCTACCGTAGATATACACCATTTGATCCAACTGCAGAGGAACAAAGGGTATCAGTTCTGATGAGTTTTGTCGACCAGTCAGCACCAGATATCAGGAAGAAGTTACAGAGATTAGATGGCTTAAGTAGGTATACGCTGTCGGACTTAGTTAAGGAAGCTGAGAAAGTTTACAATAAGAGAGAAACTGAGGAAGAAAGGGAACAGAGAAGAGTAAAAGAGCAGGAGGAAAGGGACAATAGACGAGATAAGAGACATGAGAGAAATATGACTAAAATTCTGGCCGCCGTAATTCAGGATAGAAAGAACCTAGACAGAGAAAAGCATAGAAATCCTAGACAGAGACAAAACCAGGGCAACAGACGGCAGTTGGAAAAGGACCAATGTGCCTATTGCAAAGAAAAAGGACATTGGATAAAAGACTGCCCCAAAAAGAAACCAAGAGAAATCTTGACATTGGAGGAAGACGATGAATAGGGGGGACGGGGCTCGGAACCCCTCCCCGAGCCCAGGGTAACCCTTAAAGTGGAGGGGGAACCCATTAGATTCCTCGTGGATACGGGCGCTCAACATTCTGTTCTGTTAAAACCAGGAGGACCATTATCAGGCAAAAAATCGTGGGTTCTCGGAGCCACCGGGAACCAACAATTTTCATGGACTACCCGAAGAACGGTGGACCTAGGCGTGGGCCGGGTATCCCACTCGTTCCTTGTGATTCCTGGTTGCCCAGCCCCCTTACTAGGACGGGACTTATTGACAAAAATAGGGGCCCAAATCACTTTTACTAAAGAAGGCCCCCATGTAACTGATAAGACAGGAAAACTTATTCAAGTCTTAACTATGAAGTTGGAGGATGAACACAGGCTATTTGAGACACCTCAGACTAACTTAGAAGTTGATAAATGGCTCACTGAAATCCCTGGAGCCTGGGCTGAAACGGCTGGCATGGGGCTGGCCTCCCACCAACCACCCATAATTATTAATCTGAAGGCTTCTGCGGTGCCCATATCAGTGAGACAGTATCCTATGAGCCAGGAGGCCAAGGAAGGGATAAGACCCCACATATTGAGACTTTTGAAACTAGGAGTGTTGAGAAGATGCCAGTCACCTTGGAACACCCCCCTACTGCCAGTGCGTAAGCCCAACTCTAATGATTTCCGCCCAGTGCAGGACCTAAGAGAAGTTAACAGAAGGGTGGAGGACCTACACCCAACAGTCCCCAACCCTTACAACCTATTGAGCTCACTCCCACCTGAAAGGGATTGGTACACCGTCCTGGATTTAAAAGATGCTTTCTTCTGCCTACCTCTACATGAAAAAAGCCAGCTCGTCTTTGCCTTCGAATGGAAAGATCCGGACATGGGACTCTCCGGACAATTGACTTGGACGAGATTGCCGCAGGGCTTCAAGAATTCACCCACCATCTTCGACGAAGCCCTCCACCGAGACCTAGCGCCCTTCCGAGCCTCCAACCCTCAGGTAACACTCCTCCAGTATGTTGACGATCTTCTCCTTGCAGCTAACAGTCAGGCTGAATGCGAAAAGGGAACAACAGCGCTGTTGGAGGAGCTGGCCCGTTTGGGATACCGAGCCTCAGCCAAGAAAGCTCAGATCTGCAAAAGGCAAGTCACATATCTGGGATACTCTTTGAAAGGAGGACGGAGGTGGCTGACGGAGGCCCGTAAACAGGCCGTGGAGCAGATTCCAGTCCCAACAAATGCCAGACAAGTACGGGAATTTCTAGGGTCCGCTGGGTTTTGCAGACTTTGGATACCCGGATTTGCCTCCCTGGCTGCTCCGCTTTATCCTCTGACTAAGACAAATACAGCTTTTAAATGGGAAAAAGAACACCAGCAGGCTTTTGACAGCATTAAGCTTGCCCTGCTAACAGCACCTGCGCTCTCACTCCCGGATATCACCAAGCCCTTTTACCTGTACGTGCATGAACAGAAGGGCATTGCTAAGGGAGTGCTTACCCAAAGAACGGGACCTTGGAGGAAACCAGTAGCCTACTTGTCTAAGAAATTAGACCCTGTAGCCGCGGGATGGCCCCCTTGCCTAAAGATCATTGCAGCCGTAGCGCTACTTCTAAAGGATGCAGACAAATTGACTTTGGGACAGACTGTTACTATCATTGCTTCACATGCTCTGGAGAGCGTTATCCGCCAGCCTCCAGACCGCTGGCTCTCCAATGCCAGGGTCACTCACTACCAGAGTCTCCTCCTTAATTCAGACCGGGTCAGATTTGCTCCCCCCACCCAGTTGAACCCCGCTACCCTCTGGCCGGACACGGATCCCACCGTACTACATAACTGTGGGGAAGTCCTGGCCGAGGCCACCGGAGTCAGACCCGACCTCATGGACCAGCCCCTACCAGATGCTCAGGTGACCTGGTTTACGGACGGCAGCAGCTACCTCCTTGAAGGATGGGTAGAGGCCTATCCCACTAAGAGAGAGACTGCGGCTATGGTGACCAAGAAACTCCTAGAAGAAATTGTTCCCAGGTATGGAATGCCACAGGTAATAGGTTCTGACAACGGTCCAGCCTTTGTTGCCCAGGTAAGTCAGGAGGTGGCCAGAATACTGGGGATTAATTGGAAATTACATTGTGCATACAGACCCCAAAGCTCAGGACAGGTAGAAAGAATGAATAGAACATTAAAAGAGACCATTACTAAATTGTCCATGGAGACTGGCTGTACAGACTGGACGATGCTCCTTCCCTGGGCCCTTTTCAGGGTCCGCAATACCCCCTATAGATTTAACCTCACCCCCTTTGAGATACTTTTCGGAGTCCCAACTCCACTCAGCACATTGCTGACCCAGAGAGGGCCAGATACAATCTCTAACTCTGATTTGAACTGCAGGCTGCAAGCGCTACACCTCCTTCAGAGTGACTTGTGGCCTAAATTGAAGGAAGCCTATTTGCCTGCTAAGGACCCAGTTCCACACCCGTATCAGCCTGGAGACTCGGTCTACGTGAGACGGCATCGACCCACAAACCTCGAACCTCGCTGGAAGGGACCCTTCACTGTACTCCTGACAACACCAACGGCCGTGAAGGTGGACGGAATCGCCGCCTGGATCCACGCCTCTCACGTTAAACCGGCTCCCTCACCTGACTCTCACTGGCAGCTGACAAAGACTGACAACCCCCTCAAGTTGCGTCTCCGCCGTATTCCTGTTACTGTCTTGAATCATAATGGCTCATCTTAAGGTTTGGTTACAGTTACTACTAATGTTCTTATTGCTACCTTTCCCACTAGCAGCCGCTCCCTCTCTAAAATCTGTAACCAAACTGTCACTGTTAACTCCAGTCTCTCATTCAAATATATCTCTGCACCACTAGATACCTATCTTGCTTGCTCTATAGGACTCACTACTTATGTAAAAAAAGAGACTTTCCTAGCAAAAAAGACTATTGTATACTAATAAGCTTGCTGCCCAGACTTACTGTTAGAGACTCAGATGATTTCCAGAAGATATGAAATACTGATTCAACCTCCCCCCGATTTAAGAGAGAGCCCATCACTACTTTAACTTTGGCATTAGTAGTAGGACTAGGGACAGCGGGGGCAGGAACAGGAATAGCTTCCTTAGTCACCTCTAACCAGCATTATGCTACCCTCAGTGCAGCAATAGACAAAGATTTACAAAAATTACAATCAGGCATGCAGAATTTAAAAGACTCAGTCTCCTCTTTATCAGAGGTTGTTTTACAAAATAGAAGGGGGCTAGACTTATTGTTTCTACAGCAAGGGGGGTTATGTGCAGCCTTAAAGGAAGAATGCTGCTTTTATGCAGATAAGACGGGCTTAGTTGAGGATAGTTTGAAGCGGGTGCGAGAAAGCTTAGAACAACGTAAGAGAGAGAGACAGCAACAACAGTCATGGTATGAGTCTTGGTTTTCCAGTTCTCCTTGGGTGACCACCCTGATCTCTACCCTACTCGGACCTCTCTTAATATTACTTTTGCTTCTCACTTTCGGCCCTTGTATTTTAAACAGACTACTCACTTTTATTAGAGAAAGAATTAGTGCTGTGCAGATAATGGTGCTTAGACAACAATACCAGCAGTTGGCCCAGGCAGATAATGAATCCACAATTCCATGATTGGAATTATGACAAAGAAAAGGGGGAAATGAAAGATTACCAATAAATACAACTAACCTGCTTCTTTGGCTTCTGTACAATTGCTTGCTTTACCTAGACATAAGGACAACCATTTTATGAAGGAAAAGCATGTTATACGTGACTTTCTGCAGTACGTGACTTTCTGCAGTACGTGACTTTCTGCAACTAGCCGCCTGGGCCCAGATAAGGAACTAGTTAACTGAAATGCTGACCTTTGCCCTAGAGATCTGTGCTCGTTTGCCCACCTGTGCTTGTTTGCCCAACCCCTGTTTGTTCAACCGTAACCCCCTTACCCAATTTCTGGAAAACCTCCGCTCAGAGACAATTGAACAATGCCTAACCGCAGGGGCCCTAGCTCCCTGCCTGAGGTCACGATCCCTGAGCCGAGGCGACACCCTGACGACATCTGAAGAATCCCTGAGCTGAAACGTGTTTGAGATATTTCCGCATGTTTTATGATTTTTTTTCCTTTAAAACCCCTACCTCCCGGCTGCTCGAGGCTCTTCACCCCTCCTGCGTGAGGACTTCGTGTCGAGCCCCGGTGCACCGGCTTCACAATAAACCTCTTGCGGCTTGCATTGAGAGCTCTCCGTGTGAGTGTCTTTGGGTCTGGTAGACAATCCCGCTTGGGGACCCTCCGGGGGCTCCCCACAACCGTAATGTTTTATATTTCCATCATAATGTATTAAGATAAATACATTTTAATATCTGTTTGAATGTTTTAGGGGAGCATTTTATGAACAACCTTTGAGATGTGATGTTATTAGTGAGAATGCATTCAGCTCTCCATGTGTGAAAAATGCTATACTCATTTGTGTAAAAACATTAGAAATGATATTCAGTTTGAAATCCTGATAGAATATCGTAGTAGGTAAATATATTCTTTAAATTAAAAGGTAAGAGGTATATATTTCACCTTAAGGTAGACAGACATCTTGTACTTATTTCAGTTCATTTTTCCTCTAGTACACACCGAATGCATGTGATACAGTGTCACTGCTTCTGAAATGCAGGATGGTGGCCTCCCAAGCACATGCACACTGGGACCAGATCCTCTCTGGAGGAGCCACGCTGTTGCTAAGCAAGGCAGGAAGGGAAAGGAGACAACACAGATTGCAAATAACCAAAGTGGGAACAAGCAAGGGCAAATTAATTTGCTGTTTATTGAACACCTATTAGGCTGGGCATTTTTAGGGACTAGTAATCTAAATTTTAAGACTTATTCTCTGTCTATAGAAGCTCCTTATTGACTTTTCTTTTAACCTTTTATTTTTGAAGTAATTTTAGTCATTGAGAAAAGTAGCAAACATTGTTCAAAAGATCCCACTAGACCATCTGGCTCAGCTTGTTCAGTGTTAATATCTCATACGGTCTTTACAACAATTATCAATTGACCTTGGTGTAATTTTATTCCTTTAATTTTATTCACTTATGTCAACAGTTTTCCACTAATGTCCTTATTCTGTAGCAGGATCTTACAATCATCTTAGTCTCATCCAGCAGTAAGCTGATATTTGACTGATGTTCCAGGTTAGTCAGGTGGAGGGAGGAAGACAAGTACTCCAGGGAAGGAAGCAGCAACTGCAAAGGTCCCGAGTCAGAGGTTCTTGTCACATTCCACTACCACCTGCTGTATCCCTGGAACATCTGACAGAAGAAGTGATATGAAGAAGAGAGAATGGAGGTGATTGGGAAAAGGAAGACTGCCAGATGTCCATAAGATGAGAAACTTCAAAAGAGAACAAAGAAAAAAGATCACCTGTGAGTAGAAAAATAACAAGTTCCTGTGTCAACTGCACAGCACACAGTTTCACTCATTTTCTGAGTCACTCAGGGAGAAGTGGCTGGAGTAAGAACAGGTCGTATCATCTTGAGAATCCAGTGCAGATGGGACTGGAGATGCATAGTGACAAGGAAGAGTACAGAATTGCTCTGCAAGATGAAGACTCTACCATCTGCCAATCTGGGGTACCAAAACTAGAAAAAAAATTTTTCAAAAAAGTGAGATTTCAAAACCTTATCCCCAAAGTTTAGCATCGTGGGAATTACAAACACTGTCCAACTTCTTAAAACTTATTTTAATGGCTCAGCATTTCTTTGAACCCAGGCTCTTGTGCAAGCTGAGCAAGCACTTTGCCAATGAGCTATATCCCCAGACTGTGGTCTTTTGACACAGGCTCTCACTGTGTATCCTAGGAAGGCCTTCAACTCAAGATCTTTCTGCCTTTGTCTCCTGAATGCAAGAATGTAGTGCCTGACTTCAGTATTAGTTTATGTTATCTCACAAAGGAAATAAATGTGAGGATAAAGATTCCAAATGTTCTTATCTTAAATGAAAACACATTACTAGTGATATTTTTGTCTCACACTGTGGTGATTTGAATAGAATAGATGGCCCCCAATATATTCAGTTGTTTATTTGTTTGTAGTTTGCATCTCTAGCCATCTGGCTGGAGGCAATGCCATTGTGTGGATCTTAAGGTGTGGTGGTGGGTTTGAGATTTCAATCTAAAGATATGCAAATTGTGCCTAGCTGGAGTTCCTGAAGTGTGCTCTGGCTTTTGACCTTTAGGCTTGTACTGTTCTCTCTCTGCTTGGGCCTGTGAAAGCAGGCCAGTTTCTTCTGCTTTTATGGAACTTCCCCTGGATCTGTAAGCTTCAATAAATCCCTTCCTCCATAACTGTGCCTGGTCTGGAAGTTCATCTCAGCAAACCTGAAGCTGTCTGCTACACACACCCAAGTACATGAGACAGGAAATAGAGAGCAAAGCACAGCTTGAAAGCAGGAGAGAAGGTGGCATGGAGGGCTTAGTGGACTGACTAGAAGTGCAGGGAGATTTGAAGCTAGCCAAGCCAGAGAACAATGAGAACTCTGGGAAAAAACATCTCAGCCACATGACTCAGAAAGGAGGTGTTCCTTCCCACTGAGAAGTGAAGCAATCAATGCCCAAAGCAATTCATGCAATTAGCCCCACACAGGGCCACCTGAAGCGGACATGGGTGACAAGAGTGACCTCCGTGAGCATCGTTTCAGAACAGCACTGGGGATGAATCTGCTTAAAAACAATGAGGTACAAATGTCAGATGAAATTCAGTGCTATGCATGGAAGGAAGAACCCCTTTCAGTATGTGCATGAAGTAAAAATGTGAGGTGAACAAATTTTGATGAAAGTCACTGAGTTCCTAGGCCAAGAGGAAGTGAGGTGGCGCCCTAGACTAAGAGAGAGGTGCAGATCTGCAAAGATCCTCTGCCAACAACAGGAATTGCAGTAACACTCAGCTGTGAAAATGTCTTCCACAAAGGTCTGTGAGAATTCAATGCCATTCATCTGCCTGAAAACAGAACATCTTCAAATGCATCCCTGAAAATAACCAAGAGGCTTACAAGGATCAAGGGAAACTTGCGGGGCCATGGGGACTGTCTCAGTCACTGCTCCTTATGTGTTCTACAGACCTCTCTTCACCAGCACTAACCACCTCTATCTTCCTTTTTAGCACAGTCTTCTTATGCTCTTACTTTTTTCTATTATTTCTCTACTTTGTTTTGGTTAAGACCTTTTATTGACTTACTTTCATATTTTTCTAGCTACTTGGCTTTATGATTTTGATACTTTATCTCATTCCTTCTCTGTGTTTTGTTATCATTCACTTTCTTTGTTATTATATTATAATGCAATAGCTGCTAGTGACAAGAGAGCTCCTGGTTGTTCTCTCACCTACATGCCATACAGTCTCTTTAACACCAATAACCATAACCCTCTAATGCTCTCTGTGAAGAAGACGTGTGGGTCAGGTGCTGAGAGACAGGGAGGTGGAGGTGAAGCAGACACCTGGAGCTGAATAATAAATTCAGGATGATTCAGACAAATAGGTTATTCATCTGTTTCAGACTGATAAGGACTTTGAAAATCATTCCATATGCAAAATCGTTTCTACCCAAAACCTCTTTATAAAACATTTTAACCGGGACATTGTTATCATCACCTCACATGGTCAGTTTAAAGCTCTTTTCTTGCCTAACCTTGTTGCTAGCAGTCAAAGTTAGGTCTCCAAAGTATACTCTTCCATTTCTTTGCAACTTACTTCCAATTAGGATTTACAGAGTGCTTAATAAATATGTCTTTCAGTCATCCAAGTGATTAAAGCTGATCTAAAAGGAAGAAGAGCACTGTGTGAGGAGCAAGGTTTACAATGATTGTTGTAAAACTATTTTTGGTTCTTTCTTCCACTTTCGACCCTTCTCTACTTGACCTTTCTCTTTACCCAGACTGTTTTTTTCTAAATAGTGTCTAAAAAGATACCATGACTTTACTCAAACTATTTATCTTCCAATATATATATAAAATGTTATCTCCAGCTAACTGACTGAACAAAATAAAATACCCCCATGCTATTTCCCTAATAATATAAAATCTCCCAAAAATGCAATTTAAAAAAACCCTTTCATAACAGCTTCCAAATATCCTGACCCATACAATTTCGATGCTTTATCTCCTTGGAGTCAGACATACAATATTCTTCTATCTTTGGTCACTACCTTTAATTAAAATTTCCTTCTAACGGATGAGGTTGGAGTTCACTGTTAATTTAACTAGAATGACTATACAGATAGGGCACACAATTCGAGCCATAGAAACACTTGGATGATGAATATCCCTGTTTCTGCCACACATGCTCTCCTTCCCTCTGTCTTTCTGGTATGCTTTCTGACAGAGACCCTCACCAGCATTAGCCTCCAGCAAATGAACAATACATACTGAGAGTCATCTAGACCTTTATTTACACCTGCAGCATTGGGGTTCCTCTTTGCGTTGTGATCCTGGGTTCTATGTAATGTAACTTCTTATGTAAGAAATAGTCATGGGTTTGCAACGCTCCCTGTATATCCACAGTAAGGGCCAGGTGCCAGAACCCTAAAGCTATGATATTACCACTGAAGCAAAACTGATTAAGCAATGCCTGAAGACTATACCCGTCACATCCTTTACAAATCTGTGAAATTTGCTCTGTGGATCAACACAAGTACCTTCTATGTAGCATCTGTCTTGAACTTAACAAAATATTCTGAGGATGAGAGAAAATTTACATGTGTGTTTGCATGTATGTTCACATGTGTGCAGGTCATGGTACATATGTGGAGGTCAAAGGACAACTTTAATGCGGCCCTTTCTTTCCACCTTATTTGAGACAAGCTCTCCTTTGTCTTTTATGCCAGTGGGAAACCTGACTAGGCTTAGGGGTTCTCCTGACTCTGCCTCCTACTCCCATATGTATATTTGGGTTACAGGTGTGTAGGTCACTTGTGTCTGGTTTTACGTGGGTATCCAAACTCTAATCAGCAAGATTGCACAAGCACTTTGAACCACTGAGCCATCTTTCCAACTCCATAGGGAGTAAGTTTGAAAACAAATTTAAAAAATATGAAAATCAGAAAATGATAAATCAAAAATTAGAAATCAAGCTGGAGAGGTGGCTTGAAAGTTAAGGCCTGGGTTGAAGAGATAGCTTAGTGTATAGGCACTTGTCTGCGAAGCCAAAGGACCCAAGTTCAATTCCCCAGTACCCACATAAGCCAAATGCACAAGGTGATGCATGCATCTGAAGTTTGCTTGCAGTGGCTAGAGGCCCTGGTGCTCCCATTCTCTCCCTCCCCCCTCTCCATCTGCCTTTCTCTCTTAAATTAATTAATTAACTAATTAATTAATTAATACAATAAAATATAATAAAAGTTAAGGACATTTGACATTTGTTTGCAAAGCCTGAAAGCCTGGGTTCAATTTCCCACTACCCACATAAAGCAAGCTGCACAGAGGGGCACATGTGTCTGGAGATTGTTTACAGTGGCAGCAGGTCTTGGTTCACCCTCTCTCTGTATCTTTCTCTTTCCTCTTTTGCAAATAAAGTATATTTTAAATTATAAATCAGTAAGTAAAGTAAATGCTGGGCATGGCTGTGCACATTTCTAGGCCCAGCACTTGAGAGATTAGGGTAAGAAACTAGCCTGGATTATGTGGCGAGATTTGGTCTCAAATCTGAGACAGTCCCTTGAGGTTCCTCAGAGATGTGTCAAGGACAAGTAGGAAAGTCTCAGCCTTGGAGCTTCTCTTAACCACAGAAGCTTCTTTGTTTGCTTTGTCATATCAGACCTCAATGACAGACTTCGATTTGGACAACATGAGAAACAAAAGGTTAAAACCAGAGCTGGAGAAATGGCTTAGCAGTTAAGGTACTTGCCTGCGTAGCCTAAGGACCCAGGTTCAATTCCCCAGGACCCATGAAAGTCAGATGCACAAGTTAGGGCATGTGTCTGGAGTTCATTTGCAGTGGCTAGAGGCCCTGGCATGCCCATTCATTCTCTCTCTCTCTCAAATGAATAAATAAATAAAGTATTTTTTTTACAAAAAGGTTAAAACTACTATTACAACTTCAGCCATGCCTTTATCCCTTACACAAACAAGCACTGTGAATAGATAAAGATTTAAATATCAGGAAAACACAGTTGCTGGCCTCAGGAATTCTTCCTGGAGATGGAGAGGCAGATGATGCAAAACATGAGTCAGTGGTATCAGGTACCAGAACAAGGAGGAAAGGGAACTTTGATGTCCTATAGATGCTTTCACATCTGGATACTGGCTTTGAACTCTGTTTAAACACGTCCAACAGGGCTGGAGAGATGGCTTAGTGCTTGCCTGTGAAGCCTCAGGACCCTAGTTTGAGGCTCTATTCCCCAGGATCCACGTAAACCACAAGTACATGGGGGCACACACATCTGGAGTTCGTTTGCAGTGGCTGGAGGCCCTGGTGCGTCCATTCTCTCTCTGTGTCTGCATCTTTCTCTCTCTGTCTGTTGCTTTCAAATTAATTAATTAATTATTTAATTAATTAAAATAAAATAAAATAAAACATGTCCAACAGTGAGAAGCTCCACAGTCATTGGCTCTAGTTTTCATACTTTTATTTCTCTATGCTATCAAGGTTCTACCCATTGGCTCCAGTTCAGATGCTAAGAGTACAGATTGTAGGTCCATTAACTTCTTATACATGATTGTCTTTTAAGACCTAAATCCAGTCATCATGTCTTTCTCTAAGCATTCTATTCTACAGACATACACCTTCACTTACACCATTTATACCATGGTGTTGTGGTTTCACAAAGCCAAAAGAATGAGAAATTATTGAGCAAGGAGTCCTGAGTAAATCAACCTCATTTTGAGTGAGAATTTGATTAGGTATAATTGTGCATTCAGTCCTATATCAATTATCCTGGAATCTAGAAAAAAAATTATGTCAATGAAATGGGATAAGATGTGACCACAGACCATTAAAGCTCATTTTTCTTCATTAGTACCATTCAAAATTAATAAAAGTCTAGGAGGTAGACAAAAACATACAAGATCACACATAAAAACAGTTTACTGGTGTTAGAACAGTGACATGCTCTATGTGGTCTTCCACGTTCACAGTGCTCTTGCAAGACAGAAGTGAGCACCTTGTGCGGCCCACGCCCATCCATCCACAAAGTCAGGACAAGCATCTGATAACCGTGTCCCCAGAGTAAGCCTGCTCTTCAGTGTACCCCAGATGTAAGAATGGGAATCAACCTATTTTAATGTTATTTATTTATTTATTTATTTATTTGAGAGAGAGGAAAGAGGGAGAGAAAGAGAGAGAAGAATCAATCTATTTTTAAAAAGTAATATCTGAATTGCTGGATTTTATAGCTATCACCTATATTTTATTAAATTTTATTGTTTTACTTTTAATTACTAAAATCTACAGGAAATTGTTGCACTTCAGCAATATTCTAAAATGCTTTGCAAACCTAATTTTATAAAATATTTGAATATTTTTAGCCATGATTTTGTACTCAAGAATTCAGCCACACAATAGATTAAGAAGCTGTGAATCCCAGTGTAGAACTGAGCACACATATAATTTTATTTCTATGAGAAAAAAAAGTCCAAGTGGCTTCAAGATGAATTTTCTGAATACAGGCTTTGCATAAGGAACATATTTTAGTTTTAGCATAACATTTAAGTACCACCTGTTTCTAAGGGAATCGAAGTAATATGTAAGCCTGTTCTGTAAGAAGGGAGCATAGACATTACTATGATGTATATTAAATTTGACTTTGATCTTCCAGGCAGCCTAGACTTAAAGGAAAACATGAAAGGATAGTTAATTATATTTGATTTCACCCGATAAAATGTGCATGTTCTTGAAGGGGGGGGGAAACAAACATTTTACTACTAAGTTCCAAAACAGAATGCATCAAGAAGTACTAATCAGGGCTGGAGAGACGGCTTAGCGGTTAAGCACTTGCCTGTGAAGCCTAAGGACCCCAGTTCGAAGCTCAACTCCCCAGGACCCACGTTAGCCAGATGCACAAGGGGGCACATGCGTCTGGATTTCGTTTGCAGTGGCTGGAGACCCTGGTGCACCCACCCATTCTCTCTCTCTCTCTGTTGCTCTCAAATAAATAAATAAATAAATAAATATTTTTTAAAAAAAGAAGTATTAATCAAAGACATTTTAACAAGGCACACTTAGCAATAACATGTCTTCATCAAAATATGTAATAGAAAACTAAAAACAATCCTAATTAGGTGACATATTGTTGAAACCTTCAATAACATTTGAAAATGTCTTCAATTTGAGTGTTTTAGTGGGTACTATCCTGAAGAAGGAAAAAAAATATAATTCTTTCATGAGCCACTGGTGTATAAGCAACGCTTAAAATAGAAAAGGCACGTCTACTATTTTCTCTATTTCTCCCCTCAGCTGTGCCTGCCATAGCATATGGATGGATGTTAACTCTTAAGTTTATGTAAGTAAATAGCCTATCGTGTAGCCTCTTCTGTTTACATCTGAAGGAAGAACTGCCCATAGAAAACACAAAAGTACAAACACTCCATTATAGAAGTAGAAGAATTAGGTAAGAGTTGGCACACAAGTCTGTTAGCCTCAGTGGCACCACACTCCAAACTGGCCTCAAGAATCATCTATGGATCTACTCCAGTAGCTGAAAGGAATACCTGCTTGAAATTCCAAAAGCTATACTGAAGAATGTTGATCCTCCATGTGTAGTGTCTGACTTCCTGGAGTCTTTAATTAGCTAGCAGGCAATGTCTAGCTCCAAAGTGGAGACAGAACATACAATAAACTTACTAACTACAAATCCCCCATTTCTCTGAGCATCTTAAGAGATTAATGTCTCGTGGAACACAATTTGGAAAACACCACCAGGAATGCCATGAACCTTAGTATTTTAGAAGCAAGTATTACCACCTAAACTAAAAGTGCAAACACAAATATCAGCACTATTTTAGGAAAACATCTGGTTTCAGCAACACTGGCTGGTTAAAGACCTTACAAGGGAAACTAAGCTTAAAGAATGCCCCCAGAAAGCTAGGAGATACAAGCTTCAGGAGGGAACTCCTTATCATTATATAGAGATTTGGTTACGTTATTAACAAAATTAACAATAGCTTCGGCACACTTTATATTAAGCTGCTCATTAGACAATAATGTGACAAGATCAGCAGCTTCCTGGAGCTAGACATAGAACATCAATGTCTCCAGTCTAAAGAGAAATGTTTTCCCATTCAATTATATCAAGGGTTATTCAAATCATAAATATGAAAATTATAACAGTAAGATAAATTGAAATGACAGGACATTTAAATATTGCACTATTTATAGCATTTGATATTGAAAACTAGACTGTTACTAAATAATTCCTTTTCATCCCCGACATCAAAGATGCTCAATAATGATATAGTCAAAATTTATTATACTATATGTCATAGTATACGCATGTTAAACCACTAAATTCTTATTATCACCCGATGAAATCAGAATTAATGTCACCCTTATTCATCCAATGAGGAATAGTCTATATAGCATAGAATGATACTATGAAAATAAAGGACTTTATTATCTTTAAACTTAGCTGCTTTGTTCAGTACATAAGTAACCAATTATAAGAAGAAAATTGCTTTTAATTTGGTCAAGATATCTATTTGAAATGACAGACAATGATTGGAAAATAATCAATAATACAGGCTCTATAAGATATAGAAGATAAATTCTTCCAAATTTACTACCTACTTTTGTTAACAAGATGGGCATAGCTTTTAAAGCCTCTGGGTCTGGCATTTGTTTTTGCATTGATTTAGATGGCTAGTATCAGGATTTTTTCCTCTTATTTTCTCTATATTTCACAGGTGAGGTTCACATATAAAATAGTCCTAATATGCAACCCTTTGCATATGTGTGTATACAGTATTGTGGTGTGTTGTATGTGGCACAGGCACATGTGTGTGAAGTGCATGTGCCTTGTACACATACTTGCGAAGGCCAGAAGAGAACATGGGTGTCCTCTATTTATCTTCTTATTTCTTTGTGACAAAAAATCTCTCGTTGAACCTGGAGCTGCCATTTTCAGCTAGACTGGCTGACCAGCAAGCCCCAGCAATTTTCCCATCTCTGCTCCCACAGGACTGGGGTTAGAGACATGCATGGCCACACCCAGCTTTTGATAACAGGCCTGGGAATCAAACACAGGGGGTCTCAGGCCCATGGGCTTCCACAAGTGGTCTTACCCACAGAGCCATCTCTCCAGCCCTCCAAGTTGTTTTTAATAAAGCCAAAGTGTGATGAGAAAAAAACAGAATGCCGTATGTATTTTTATTATGAATATTTATAAAATATTTTATTAACATATGAATTATGAAGTCATAGCCCATCAAAATTTTGTTTTACTTGCAGCAAAACAAAGTTATATAAATTTTTGTGTGTATGTATATATGTATGTGTGTATGTATATGGTTACTCTCCTAAATAATATTTTATTTAAGTTACTTATATATTTTAGAGAGAGGGGGCAAGCAGAAAGAGAAAGAGAGAGAGAATGAGCATCTGGCCTTATGTGCAAATTGGGGGACCAAACTTGAATCCTTAAGCTTTGCAGACAAGCACCTTAACCGCTGAGCCATCTCACCCACCCAAAATAACATTTTTATTGTCAATCTCTTTCCAGATGTTATTCCACAGATAAAGTTAATTAAGCAAGTCAGTGTATTATTGAAGAGCAATTATAAAAATATATTATTTGATTTTTTTAAATTATAATACATACAATATATAGGTTTGTTAACTAAGGAGATGTATCACATTATAAATTTTACTTTCATCATCATTGGTTTTGTTGTGTGTTCATCATAACTGTAATAAAAATATTAATATTCTTGTAAACTGCCATAACTTTTACTAGTACATCAGCAATGACCATGGTGGTTTGGCCATTCCGTCATAATGGGCCTTCCCTGTCAGTCTTTCCCTGGTGAGATTTTGGCAGTTCATAGAGCACAAAAAGGTTTGAGGATAATGTACCAGATATATGGAGTAAAACTCTAGTGCTCCTTTGCAGGAGAAAAACAAATATGAAGGAAACATAATCTGAAAGCCAAATTAAAAAATCATACTCAAGTCCAGAAAAAGATAAGCTTTTGCTAATTTTATGAAAGATAAGTCATACCATAAGGTGACAGTTTTGTGTCCCCTAACTTACATGATCTTGAAGGAATATGTTTCTATACTCCAGACCCCCTGACAGGCAAATAAAGTCCATATTCTAACAGAAACCCCAGCAGACTGTAAGCTGGCTTTCATATGCCCATCCTGACTTGGACCAAGTAAAAGCCTTCTACAATTGAAAACAATGAACATCCCATGTAAGGAAAATGCTGTCATTTTCTTTTTGCAAATGCCTACTTATTTGGAAAATGCATAATAATAAGGAACTCTATGAGAATTAGCTAGGCGTAATGGCCAAGCACCCTAGGGTGGTAGTTGGAAAGTCTATGGGCTTCCTACACAAAGCCATCTGGAGATGGAAGCTGGAATTGTCTAGACAAGCTGCCACGGAGATCAGAAAAGTGGATTGTGACAAAGGACAGTGAGATGGAAAGAGTGTAGAAATGGTGCAGAGAGTCTGCGTTCTCGGTCTTGAGATGTGGGTGGGAACCAGACAGTGTTGCAGAATGGATACGGCTGCCCATCATTAGTCACTGAGACAGGAGAAGATGGCACAGACCTCTTGACCATGAAGTGCCTGCATGAGGGCTATGTGGGGTATTCTAAGGAGAAAAAAAGTATTGAATGTAAGTCAGGGTGGAGCCCACATTTTCTATGCTGAGTAGTGAGCTGGCAAGAAGTCAAGCCTAACCCTTCAACATGGTTTTCAAGAATGTTTCCTGCAGCTCACTGAGTAAGTTGAATGAGTGAGGAGCATGGGCCAGACATGCAGCTAGCCACTGAGGGCAAGACAGAGAAGCTGCACCTCAGTGTCCTTGAGAGGGCTGGGTCAACCTTCTGTGGAAAAAAGTACGAGTGAGTTACAAACCTCTGAGACTGGTTGAACACCATGGCAACTTGTACATGCAGAGAACACGGAGTCTGCAAGTTCTGGGTGTACCCACCTCTGCCTTAACTACAAAATTATTTTATGAGAAAGCCTAGGACAAGGAAAAATTCTATAGGAAAACTTTAAATTCAAAATTTAAAAAGGAGTCCATCATGATATTGTAGGCCCTACAGAGAGCAAGAGGTATCTAGGAATCCTTTCTCTCAGGCTAGAATGCAGCAGCAGACCCTGAGGGGCTGACAGGTTCCTATTTGCAGGATCTGGGAAAGAACCCTGGGTTCTTATGCCCCTCTACCCACACATGGTTTATCCCTAATCAGGTTTCAGCATGTTGAGCTCAACTCCCCTGGGAAGTCGTGAGTTTGCAGACAACAGTCTCTGTACTTCGCCGTTTATCAGCCCTGCAGAAGCTTCCAGTTGTGCTCTGTAAAATACCTCTCACATTAAAAGAAATTTTTTCACAAAAACAAGGAACTTCAAATGTAAGCTATCAGAAACATTAGTGTGTGTGTGAGTGTGTGTGTGTGTGTAATGCATTTGCCACTACTGCAAATTCTCACATTCCAACAGGTTGCCTAAAAAAATTCAAGAAGACTATTGAATTTTTTGTTCTTGTAAAAATTTTAAGGGTGCTCTCTTCAGGGACAATTGTGAGGATAATCCAGGAATTAAAGAATCTGCTAGGGAAAAATAATGCCAGAAGATAAAACAAGCTATGGGCACCGCACTCTTTTGCCTGACATCCCAAGGGAAGTACCTTCCTAGAGACCTGGTATTCAAAAGAGATTAAATGTACTCTGCAGGATTGACTGCATGAACTTTATTCAGTACAAAGCAGACATCACATGGCACTAAAAATACATCTTTCTAAAATAAATCAGAATGGATTTTTTTGGTTGATTAAAATAAAAAAGTATTTTCCTTATAATTGCTCCCAAATTACTATATACTTTCTGCTGATACATAACATGAGGGTTTACTGAATTTAATACAGAGTCCACCAATTATGATTTAACAATGAAGGCTTATGTTTAGAGAGGTTGGTCTAGCTGATGGTGCCATTATGGGAGATGAAAGACACATTAGGTATGGATCCTAGCTGGAAGAAATCGTCACTAGGATGTGCCTTTGAAGGTTAGACCTGCTCCCTGATGCTCTCATCTCCTACTCCATGATGTGTGCTCCTCTGTTCTGACATCTCCTCTCAGCCATGATGGACATATATTGCTGGAACCATGTTTTACTTTGTTATGCTCAGGTATTTTGTCACAGAGACCCCCAAAAAATATTGGCTAAAATTCTACCAAGTATTAGAATGACATTTTTCATATATAAATATATTTTACACTACTTCATTTTATCTGTACTGATTTCCTTTTACTTCTCTATACTTTTATCAGCATAACCAGTTTAG
This sequence comes from Dipus sagitta, assembly GCA_036346955.1. NCBI lineage: Eukaryota > Metazoa > Chordata > Mammalia > Rodentia > Dipodidae > Dipus > Dipus sagitta. Next base: position 120,071,342 of record CM070777.1, read on the forward strand.
GATATGTACACATATTGTCATTTTAATAAAAAACCAATAGCCAGCCAGGTGTCGTGGCACACATCTCTAATCCCAGCACTCGGGAGGCAGAGGTAGGAGGATCGCCATGAGTTCAAGGCTACTCTGAGACTCCATAGTGAATTCCAGGTCAACCTGGGCTAGAGTGAGACCCTACCTCAAAAAAAAAAAAAAAAAGGCAATAAACTCAATACTTTTATAATACATTTAATTGCAAATGCAGTCCATCTGACATGGTAACATTGCAGAGGCATTTTCATTACTCTGGGAATGAATTGCAGCTGAGCAAAGCTAAAGAGCAAAGCTCTTATCAAGGAGGACCTCGTCCTAATTGTTCAAGGAAAACCTACGCCACAATGCGTACCGACACTGAAATAGAATTTACAATGGCACATTTCCATGATATTAAAATTAACATGGCATTAGCTAATAAGAAGGTAAAAATTACTTTCTTTTATCATGTGCTATGTTTGTTGCTTCACTTTAATCATTATTTACGCAGCACCTAAAATGTGCCGGGGGGAATTTAAATTAATTTCAATCAAAGAAATTTACAGAATTCTTTGAAACACTTTAAAGATACTATTTCAGTCTCCTCTGTTGTCTAAAAATCATTTTTTTCTAAATCAGATATTCCAGAAAACATTAAGCAGAACAAATTAAGTCATTTTATACAGTGTTCCCTTTAGTGTTTGTAGTTTTCAAAATAATTGCATTCCATCACTTTTTCTCTCTATATTTACAAGCAAAACTACTTGATCCAACTATATCAATCTGTGTGCTCTAGAGAAATAAAACAATAGGATGTCAGTGTAAATGCCAATACCCACATATGTGCATGTGAGGAAGGAGAGAGAGAGAGGATTGTAGAGGCTGACAGCTCCCAAGATGGGCAAGGAGAACTAGCCAAGCTGGAGCCTGAAGCGAGCAGACGGTTGAATTCCATTTGATTCACAGGCCAGAAAACCTTAAGGACCAGCGGTGTCACTAAAGTTCAAAGGCTGTCAGGCTGGAGGTCCATGCAACGCCAGTGTTTCAGATCTAGACCATAGACAGGGACAATCAAATGGCCCAGTTCACAGGCAGTCAGACAAGAAGAATTCTCTTTCATTTGGGACAGGGTCCATGTTTTTATTCTAGTGGAGCTGTCAACTGATTCAGTGAGATTCACCCACAATAAAGAGGGCAATCTTCTTTGTTCACTCTACTAATTAGAATATTAATTCAATCAAAGGACATCAGAATAACATCTTAACAAACATCTGGGCATCCAGTGACTTGAGCAAAAAGTTGATGCATAAACATCCAACAAATCAATGATACTAACCAATATACTTTCTTTTGAACATTTAAAATTTGTTTATTTGAGAGATACACAGAGAGAAAGGGAGAGGGATGGAGAGACAGAAAGAGAGAGAGAGGCCCCAGAGTCCCCCAAAATAATGTGAGATATATAACTGCCCAGCCAGGCATGATACACCTATAGTACATCTCACAGGGCCGCCTGCTGGCTAAGCTGTTGATTTTCCTCCCTCAGCAGGCTGCGTAGCACTTTCCAGCACTCTGACAGCTAACCACCAAGGATAAAGCTTCCAGTTCAGTTCCACCTTGATTTTTTCCATTTCCTAAAAACAAAGCATGTGGTGTCTTCAGCAGTAGGATCTTACCATCTAGTTTTGGTGGGTGGCCAAGAGCACTGGCAATAGCCTACATTCTTTTGGGGGGACTCTGGGGCCTCCCTAACGAACAATTCACTGGGAGGTATCCTAACCACTGATACTAGGACTTTCCTATTACTTCTGGGTACAACATTATTCCTTCAGGATATTTTTCCCCAAACTTTCTCTCTCTTTTTAAAAACTATATGTGTTTTTAATTAGCTAACAAAAATGTGTGCTGTCATACAAATTATTCATAACAAGTTTAATTTTGCCTAACTCTTCCCCCCCTTCTTCATCTCCTCTATCCCCCTCTCCTCAATGGATTTAGGCCTCTTCACCCCCAGGATTCCACCCTGTACTTACACATCTACTAGCCCCTCCCTTAGGCCCTCACATCTCTGTCCCACTCATGGCCTCTTTTTGGCCTCTACAACTGACTTTCACTACAACTTACCTAGAAATCTAAAACTTCTAAGGTGGAACCCACATATGAAAGAACATATAGCATTTTCCTTTATTTTTTACTTTTCCTTTACTCTTCCAAATGTAAGTTTTAGAACGTTAAACTGTTTCCAAACAACTTTTTCCATTTTTAAAAAAGTATCAGCAAAAACTAAATAAACTTTTGAAGCAGAAAAAAAAATTATCCTACTTCCTCATGTTAGCTCTCCCAATGAAAGGGGGCAATCAGATGATATAAAAGGAAATATTATTAAATGCAAATTCAAATTTTCATTTGGCAACCTTTCCCAAACTTAATACACTATAATTCAAGCTACAAATTAAAGATGATTTATAAGAATGAAAACTGAAAAATAAATTGCATGAAAAACTAATATAAAGTTCACAGAATCCTACCATTTAAATGTCCTTTAGTGCTGTAGGCTAACCTTAAAATGCACATAAAAAAATGCACATGTTGAGCTAATAGCTGATAGAATAGAATGAGTTCACTATAATTTAATGAAAACCAAACAGATTTTTAAAAATCAAAAATTGTATATTCTCTCTGCAACTCCATCTTCTCCACTAGACTAAACAAAATGCTTGTTTGTACTTATCATTACATCATTTTCCTTACTTCAGATTACATTACAGATTGTTGTGGGCTTCTTAATGATGTATACAGAGGCACTTCAATGAAAACAGAGAAATGCCACCAGAGAAATAAAGCAAAAAAAAAAATCTTTTTTATAATTTTATTTTTTCCCAGATAGTCAGCTCAAATACCCATTCCAATGAAAGAAACAGGCCAGAAAAAAAATGTGCCCTCATGTATACTGATCCTACTCAGTGAAGTAGGACAGAAAACTGAGTAAAGAAAAAGATATAGATATGATGCAAAAATGTTACAGATTTGCGTTGGGGAGATGGCTTAGTGGTTAAAGTGTTTGCCTGCAAAACCAAAAGACCTCAGTTCGATTCTCCAGGACCCATGTAAACCACATGCACGACGTGGCACATGCATTTGGAGTTCATTTACAATGGCTAGATGCCTGGTGTGCCCATTCTCTCTCTCTCTCTCTCTCTCTCTCTCTCTCTCTTTCTGTGTGTGTGTGTGTCTGCTTCTTTCCTTCTCTTGCTCTCTAAAATAAATAAGTAAATAAAATTATAAAAAATTAAGAAGTTACAAATTTTACTAAGTCCAATAACAATACATTACACACACACACACACACACACACACACATATATATTTATATATATATTTTTAATCAGATAGGGTCTCACTCTAGCCCAGGCTGACCTGGCACTCATCCTGTAGTCCCTTGAAATCACAGAGCTCCTCCTACTTCTGCCCCTGAGTGCTGGGATTAAAGGTGTGTGCCAAGGTATCTGGCATATTTTTTTTTACATTCATATATATTGATAAGAAATATAGATTAATTAGAAAACAATTACTATTAATATAAATCTGATAGAAATACCATATATATGTGTATCAAGCAAATTCATATAAATGGGCTGGAGAGATGGCTTAGTGGTTAAGATGTATGCCTGCGAAGCCTAAGGACCCAGATTTGATTCTCCAGGTCCCACGTAAGTCAGATGCGCATGGTGACACATGCATCTGGAGTTCATTTGCAATGGCTGGAGGCCCTGGTGCACTCATTCTCTCTCTCTCACTCTCTTTTATTCTCTCTCTCTCTCTCCCAAATAAATAAATAAAATAGATAAATAAGATGTTTTTTAAAAAGAAAATTCATATAAATACTATGTGGTAGATACATTCATTTGTGTCAAAGATTAATTCATTGAGTCATAAAATTAGAGGATTATCAAGAATTAGGATGTGGATACTAGGGATGAGTATAAAATTTCAGCTAATAGGAATTTGGCCTGGTGTTCTATAACAGAATAAGGTGGTTAACATAAAAAGAGAATTTGAATGTTTTTACCACTAAACAAGGATAAATTCTGAAGCAAAAGATATTCCAATTAGTTTGATTTGTTCATAATACATATGCATACATATATGGAATTACCAGCATGTACCATATAGATATCTATAATTATTCTGAATCAATAGAATTTTTCTCAAAGTTTTACAATGAGGTAAGAAGAAAAATTAAACTACCAAAACTTTGACTTTGATTATCCTGTATTAAATGTTATACCATCAATTGTTCAGCATGTTCTTTTCCACCAAAGTTTCACAATCTGCCAGTTGTTCACACCCGCCTCCCTCACATCTGTCATCACCAGTTTACCCTGAATCATATTATATGATATATAGTGATCAAATGAGGGTGACTGACTATCTTTCACCTAAAAATCTATCCTTTTTTTAAAAAAATATTTTTTACAAGTTTTACTAGACAGAGAGGATGGGTATGGCGGGGCAAACAAACTCCAGACACATGCACCACCACCATCTGCATCTGGCTTATATGGATCTGGGAAGTAGAACCTGGATCCTCAGGCTTTGCAGGCAAGTGCCTTAACCACTAAGCCATCTCTCCAGCCCATATCCTTTTTATCGTAAGATCATTCAAAATTTTCTCTCCTACTATAAATTGTATTACTCCTTTGCACTATGGTCCTGTCCTTCAATCTGATTGAAATGGCAATCACTAGATTGTGCCTATACCTACTCTCTATCAAAACCAACAATCACAATGACAGGATACACATCAAATCCATGCCCCAAAACTCCAAAGAGCACACCTACTGCACAGGAACACTTAGAGTTTCCAAGTTAGGTTGTCCTGCCTGAGAAGTTCCACAGAGGGAGTCACAGAAGAATCCCAAGAATCAAGACCTTTGATGTCTAGTCAAGAATTGCCTACTGATCACTGGTCATGCTGAGTCTGGATTTTCATAGTCTATGGAGAAAGTTACATAATTTATACATCTTTTAGGTGCCGGTAGTCATAAATAACCTTAATCAAGCCTACACTCCAGAAGGGTTTCCTTAAAAATGTCAGCATCATCTTTCCATCTTTTTGTTACTTGAGTATCAACACGTGAGCACTCTGGACTCCCTGCCTTCTCAGCATCCCTGAGAACCAATGCAGTCTTGCGTAAGCTCCCACTTGTTTTCAGAGGGGCGCTCTCCACCTCTTCAATCCCTCTACCTTACACCAAACCATGGGAATGCAACCGTATGATCCATTCATAGAAACAGAGCATGAAAGATTCCTCTGACTGCCTTCCAACAAAATTCTAACAATGGCTAGGACACATCCTATCATTCTCGTTCATTGGAGGTGGCACAGCACAGCTTGGGAACACTGCCATCTCAGTGACAGAAAACTAAAGTCACACTACTGGAAAATGAGGTCCCCTAATGTCACCATTAAGTACAGGTGATCTGTTAGCCTTTGCTAGCTGTCCTGAGACATCACTTCCTACCTAGAGGAAATAATGGATGGCTTTTAAGCCTTTCAGCTCAGAAAACTGTTTGTAACAGCAAAGAAAATGCTAGGATCTGCCATCCTGGGAGACAGCAAAATGGACAAAAAAAAAAAAAGGACTCCCATGAATCCTATCTGCACCAACTGTCTTAAGCCCCATGCTGGAGTCCGTTCAAAATGCTAAAGAGGGGATTGCTCAGGGCTCCTGCTTCCTGGCTCCTCAGTACTAAAATAGCAAGACAGAAGAACCAAACCCCCACTGGGTCATCTGAGAGTGGCTGGGTTACTAGAGGCCTAGACAATGCTGTTTTTGTTCTTTACTTCTACTTCCCAAGTGAGCCCACTTTCCCACCTTGAGGTCCCCATTGCCATGTCTCTAGTCTTAGAACCCTTGTGATTAAGGGCCCCACCACTGTGCCCCCTCTACTGACTACACCAAATTTCCCATCTGTACATCGAGGGCCAGACATCAATCCCTGAAGAACACAGATCAGAAAGTTTAGTTCCATCCAGTCTGCTTAAAACGACTCAGAAAGATTGAAACATCCTTTGGGAAGTGTGTAAATGGCTGGAGAGTCATTTCCATGGACCAGAAGGTACGTCTTCCTTCTCTTCAAATGTCCCCTTTCATGGGATCTCAAGGTTCCAGGCGTCTTTGCCTTCCATCACTTAACACTGCAAAAGAGCCAGAGGACCCTGCTGATCTACTTCCCTGCCAACTATGAGCAAAAGGGATTAGAAGGGACCACTGCCTCCATGAACACAGACTTTAACATTATTAGTGTGAAACAGATTGTTCCTAAAGTATTTATTTTACTTTATCTTTTTATAAGGCTTGTTGATGCCTTATATTTCATTTAGAAGCCAAGTGTTTATAAGAAGAACCAACAACTGTGAAATTCTCTTTGGGAAAGTATGAAGAAACCCAATTAATACACAAAACAATCAGCAGTAAACACTATTTTAAAAAATTATTTCTGGGTTTCCTACTTCTAGAACACAATGGGAACCCTGAAGCATTCTACATGGTATAACATTCCCCATGGAAGGAAAGAGAAGCTGCGCCATGGTCCTTTCCTCTGCCTCTAAATCAGACCTCATTCTCACACATTATCTCCAAGTGGAAAGCAGTAGTGATTGTTTACATTCCAAACGTGGGAGAAAAAAAAAAGATACAATGTACCTAGTTGCTATCTAATTTTCACCTAAGGTTTGCAAATATTGGATGTGCAACACAAGATTTGTGAGGAGAAAAGCATTGCTAACATGGGTTTCTCACTTCATATATGGTTTTCTTTTCTTTTTTCTTTAATAGCAGGGTGACGGGCAGCAGTGTTCTTGGCTTAAGTAAGTGAGAAAATAAATAAATAAATAATACATACATTTCCCTAAACAACCTTGCATTAAGCAGTACCCAAAAAGACAAAAACAAAGTCCCTGATGAACTTCTTGGAAAAACCTTCACAAAGAAATGAGCCAGTTGTTAATAGCCTTTCCTTCTTCCTTTTACTCCTGCGGCTACCTGGACTGAGGACATAACGGCCAGTACTATAGTAGTTATGTCCTGACTATGAGTTTGGAAAGTATGGCCTACAAAGTATTGACCAAGAAGGCAGAAAGAGCATGGGTCAGTGATGACTAGATAGGTATCATACAAGGTCTTCATTATTTACCTCAGACTTATTTTGTGGAAGAGAAAAATGAACCTCTATTTCTAGATGCTAATATCTTGAGTGCATACTACTAACAGTTGAAACTAATTTGAACCAATAAAAATTTTCTCCTGCAGCATTGCACTTTACTTACACTTTACACCCTCAGCTGATTCTTTGGAAACACTGGCACTACTTCTTTGTCTCCACATTACTTCTACCTCTACCAGCATTCTTCCAAAGCTTCTTCATTCTGCACCAACCTCTATCACCTTCAATGCCCCATTCAACTCAGCCAAAGATCTCATCTTCAAGTTCATGGGAGAAAAATGGAAAACATAATATAAAGGATGCCACAGCTCCCTAGACCCATGGTATAAGCTCCCTGTCCTTATGATTCAGGATGGCTTCAGAGCCCAGACTCTGGCTTCAGAAGTCCTTGCTGGAATCCCTGCCTTGGTGTCCACTTGCTCAGAAGTCTTGAGAAGGTTCCTTACCCTGTCTCGGCTTCAGCTCTTCATCTATAACACAGAAATGATTATTGTACCTACACTTTCAGGGACTGTGAGGGGACTGGTTTGGGGTGTATTTTAACATAGGAAGCACTGAAACAATCTTAGTTCATATATTAATGAAGCCTTATACACATGTCCTAACTATCATAGTGCAATGAGGCCCACACATGGACCCATGGTCAGTGTTTGTTCAATGAAATACATGTACCATGTACCAATATCTACTTAAAATCTTGGGGGAAAAAATCTGTGGGTAAATATATATGTGATTGGCCTATAAATCTGGGAAGAGATACAGGTGTGTCTATGTAACTTCTCAAGAGTCCCATCATGAGCTCAAAGCAATAGTCACATTCCCTAGACTAGTTTTGTTTTCTCCAGTCATATTAACATAAAATATTAGGCTACTGATGCCTTGGTAGAGAAAGCACACAGTACTTGTTAACAGCATCTTGTCTGGAGGGGATATTTGGCGGAATTCTGAGAACTTTCACAAAACAAATTATACCTAGTACACACAAAAATAAAAAAATAAAAACGAATACAACAAGGTAATAATTCTTTTGTTCAAAATGTAAACATGTCATTTTACAAGTAATGAGATGACTTTCGTTCTTAAAACAAATTTGGAGAGCATGGGAAAAACATACCTAGAAAAAAAGGGAAAGAGTCAATATTAGATGAATAACGTGCGAGTTCTATAGATAAATTAAAGAAGCAATGACTCAAGAATTTTTCAGTCGCCCATCCAAGTACTAACCAGGCTCAACACTGCTTAGTTTTCCAAATCAGAAAAGACTTGGAGCGTTCAGGGTAGTATGACTGCATGGACTGAGAACAGATCATACTCAGAGAACACATACAATCACACAAAGACAACCACCACATGTTCTCACTCATCTGCGGTTCCTAACCTGGATCAGCTGGAGCTGCTGGCATACTGGATAGGCAACTGGAGGCCCAGACAATAGGGATGGAAGGGTTTAGGGGAAGGTTTGGGGGAAATAAGCACAAAACGAAACCCAAAATGAACTGGTATCATAGAAACCTTTCTCCTTGAAGGTACATTAAAAGATACTCCTCAACAGTAGTATATGGGGAGTATCTGAAAAGAAGGGCCCTGGAGAGGATGAGATGAAGCCTAACCATAAGAAATTGTGGTTCTGACCTTTAACTCCCAGTATCAGAAGTTGGTGCTACCCACATTGAGGTGTGTTGATCAGAGAGACCTACGAGGTCCCGAAAACAACACAGGCAAAGCACTTGATTACCTGCCTGAGGCAAAAGGTAAGACCCTGTTGCTGAAGATGCCATATGCTGTTGGCACAGAACATGGAGAGACATGGTAGGAATCTGAAAGAGAATCAGTCCCCAGGCATCCCATCTAGTGCTGGAAAGCACTACATGAGCTACTGGAGGAAAGTGACCAACAATGTTATAAGCAACCTGGGGTCTAAGCTACGCAGAAGTGAACACCCTAACAGGATGTACACACCAGTACAATGGTAGCACACAGCCATGGTGGGTAACCAATAGCTTTCTGATTGGCTAAGAGATCTTCTCAGTGGAAAAGAACCCATATCTGGAACTGGGAACCAGGTCAAAATCCTATGGAGACAAATATTATGCTCTCCAATGTCAAGCTCCCAGTAGTCTATGGCTAAAAGAGGAGATACATCCATCAAAATCTCCCTAAATTAATAATGTTTATCCAATTTAACCTGCGCTGACTTTACTCTCCAGTGAAGAGTCTATTTTTCTTCTTCACAAGGTAGCAAGACTTGAGGAGATAAACCACCCCTCTCATCTCAGCTAAGGCCCAGTGAAACCACAGAGGAATTGGGGAAATGAGCAAGAGTGAAGATTCCATGGGGAGCCCAAAAATCAGTGCCAGGGTGAAGGAGACAGATGCTGAGGATACTCAACACCTATCAAAGCAGAAATTCAGAGGCTCCTAAGAGCTCATCACTGAAGTAGACCTAAAACATACCTACCAAGGATCAGGGAATTTTGCAGAAGAGGAGGTGGAAAGATTGTAAGAGCAACAGGGTGGGATGTCATGCCCAGAGGCATTGCCTCCCCCTAATAACTGACTGTTGCTCTCACAACACATAAGCCACAATCCCATGGAAAATACATGCAACCCCACTGAGGAGGGACCCAGTGGAATGGGGACATGGAGGAAGGTAAGATGGTACCAACACAAGATGTATTCATACAAAGAATGTTCTTAATAATAAAAAAATGATTTGTAAAGTTGCCATCCCTATACAAAGTCAGAGTGTTTTTAATAGTTATGTAAAGGTCCACACATACACATACACTCATGCCTACAGGTGGAAAGAATGTGGAAGCATCAATGACATGGGATGATAGCGAACTTCAAAGCAGCCTGCAAGCTTTCCAAACTTTTGGTGAGTTAAGCCAGAAAATAATGTACAGTGAGAAAAGAAAAATGCATGCTCAAGTATGAGTATCCTATGAGATGTGTGCCATAGCATAAAACTTACCTCATCCATGTAACATATACCCATGTGTATGGATGACCACACACGGGCTGAATGTGTCTGAAGTCATATGGAGAGGATATAGCCTGTGAGGAATTTCTGAACCTGAAGGCTATCCTAACAACCATATATAAGGTAGTGAAAGTTTTAGAGGTTTAGTGAACACTAAAGAGGAACTGCCTGCCAGTGGGAATTGTGTTATATTAATAAGCACACTAAGTTATTGGCTATGCTTCACTAGGAATAATGACAGCAGACATTTTAAAGAGTGAATGGGTGGCATGCCTTAGTGTAGGCAGCTAAAGTAAAGCCACATTCTCAAAGGCATACCTCTTCTCTCCATGTTAGCAAAGTTAATATACCCCTCAGTTAACTTCAGAAGGAATTACTAAAGAGCTTGTTAAAACAACTTTTCAGTGTTTCTTGGTTAATGGTACCAGTTCCTGTAATAACACCTTCAGCTTTTTGTTTTGGGGTTTTTTTTTTTACACATAATATTCCCATCACCCATGATGACTGTTACTTTATTTTTTTCTTCTACTAAACGACCCACTAGGGAAATGAAGATCTATTCAAGATTTGAAGAGTCCCATAGCTCAAAGCTAGCTGTTGCCTAACAATCAAACTTTTAAACAGGCCTGCTTCTTTCCATTGCCCTTTACTTCCTCACATACATGAGGAATGCAGTCAACCTGAGGGTCCAGAGTTCCAGTTCTGCCTGTGTGCTTTGACAGCACAGTGACAGCTGAGCACTGCCCTTCTTCCCTGGGCTCCTGTTATCCCATTCATAGAACAAAAATGCTGGGATGGATGTCTTCAAGTCATCCAATGTTGCATCAAACAATTCTATGTTAGTTTAATCATCAGTTTGTATATTTGGTTAGTAAACCTTGAAGTTACTTCCTTTGAGAAACTGAGAGGGAAATGTGTGTAGGGATAAAGTCAATGTCTGTATGATCCAAGAAGCTGGCTTTTGTCTGGCACATTTCACTAGGTTACATATTTTCCTTAGAAATATAAGTCTTCCATTAAAATAACAAAGCACTAATATCACATGTCACCATACTAAAAGCAAATAAAACATAAATGAACGCAGGCACAGTGGGATATGAACTATTCAATATCATCATAATATTCTTCAAATCTAATTAGAAAGCTCCCCATTCACTCATTCATTTATTCATCAGTTATTTATTCACTATATACTAGCTGTTAGGTGTTGTGCTAGAAATTCTTATGGGGTAAAAAGGCTTCTAGGACATAGACACCGCTCCAAACTGCCAAATCATATCAAGGCCTCATAGCTTCTCTGAAATCAAGCCTTATAGCCTCCATGTGAGAAGCACTGATTTGCCTCCATAGACTTCTTACCCTACAGAATTGCCCAAGTGTTAAAACTGCTCTTATGCATGTCTCCATTATTCTATTATCTCTTAAACAGCCATTAATGACTTTGGCTCCAAGAAACATTATTTTGTGTGCTCAGCGTGCTTTAGGTAATGGATTGGTCTGATCATGTCTTTGAAACTTTAAACAGTGAATAGACCCCCCCCCAAGTCTCTCAGTTCATAACTGAGAAAGTTTTCATTAAAAATTAATAATATCACTGAGACCTACCCCTATGCTCATTGTCATTTCTATAGGTACTATAAACATTCACTAATGAGACACTTACTGTGTTTCAGTTCTTAAAATGCAGTAGGAACCAAGTAAATATTTTCCAAATGAAAAAAATAACATTTTATCTTCATAAAGAAATTACGTAAACTGGGGTGAGGGCAGCAAAGAACAAATTAAAACACTATTAATCATCTCTAGTGTTTCTATAGACACTTAGGGTATGGGGATGATTGCCTGAGTAACCATTCTCCCTCTTCCTGTTTCCTGATGCTGTCGTCATTTAGTTCACATCTTTACCTCCAATGTAGCCCTCTATGCTTAGGGGAACAAGCCTGTCCTCTTATTCAGGGCTGAGTTCAGATAGCCTCCCCCATGAACACCTCATTAGCCTTTGTCTTAATGACTCTGAGAGAGTACATGACCTGAATTAGTCAAACTGAAGGAAAGAACTTTCAGTCTACGGTTGGAGAACAAGCACTTTCTTTACTACAATTAAGGACAGCTACTGCTGTCGGTGACAGTTATGACCAGAGAAAAGGCTAACTTGGGGAAAACGGTGACAAACATAAGCCAACAGATTTAAGCTCCCAGGGAAACAGACCTGAGCATTGCTTGACCTCAGGATTTCAGTTCTCTGTGGGATCTGCACATATTTGTGAGAGGTAACACCTTTCAGTGTGCTGTTTAATACCCAAGAGGACACTAAAAGTATTTTGCTTTACAGTTTTTTCTTTGAACTAGAAACGAATTACTTTGAATTAAAAGCAGCATGAAAATCTACATTGGATAATTCCCTCATTCATACAGAAAAATGGTTAGCAATAAATAATACAAGAATGAAGAGGCATGGCTTACAGACTATGGCTGGGAAAAGTATTAGAGACAGTCTATTTAATTATTTTGAAACTTTTCCTCTGAAATTCATGTGGGAAACATTTTCATGAGTATGGACATGATGTCTGAAGTAGCTTGACAAAAGCTTGAGATATCTTGGCATTTGACTTTCTAATCTTAAAAGTGCAAAGGAATTTTGCCTTCTAAGGCAAAAATATTTATATATAAATTCCCCAAACTCTTAATGAAATTAATGGCCCAGGAGGTTCATAGTGCTTATCTACACTGCGGCTCTGGGCTGACCTCTCTGGCACACCACAGTGTATCCCCAGGGACAGATGGTATGTTTACCCATGTGCAAACACACTGCACAGACCATTACCCTCGTGATCTAAGCACCAAAGCCAAGAGGAGGTAAATAACTTGCCTAAAGTTCTGAAGAAAATTATTCACAGAGTTGACGATAAATCAAGTTCATTCTAATCCCCAAGACTAGTCCTCTCTTCAAATGTTTCTTCCAATTCCTGCATGTACACATGATCAACCCAAAGTGGAAATTCAGATATAGCTATCATTAAATATATGCGATAATGGACCATTTCTTGAACATGCCTGGCTCTAACGCCATGGCACTTGATATTCCTCTTTTTTAGAAGGTTCCCTCTCTCTTAAGGACAAAGTTCCACAAAGATTATTACACTTTTAAGTCTGTTGGTTGCTTACATCAAAACTGGAGGTTTAAGTATGAAAGGTATTTTAAGTATTTTCAATTTTTAAAAAAGATAATTTATAGATCTTACCTATCTATCTGTGTTCAAGCCATTATTGTATTTTCTCCTCCACCTTTGCTTGGTCAAGTATTACTTGTTGGCTATTGCTTGAATATTAAATTTCCCCCAAAGGCACATGGATTAAGGCTAGTCTCTAACTTGTGATGCTACTGGGAGGCAAAAAGAACCTTTAAGTAGTCTAGGGGAAGGAAGTTAGGCCCCTGGTAATATGCCCTTGAGGCTTTTCTTACCTCTTTTTCACTTCCTGGTCACTATGCGCAGTCTCTGGCCCCCACGCTCCTACTCTGTATGTCACCAAAGTCCCAAAGAAAAGAGCCAAGTTACCATCAACTAGAACCCTGAAACTGTGACGCAAAATAATCCTTCGTCTTTAAAGTTGACTGTCTAAGGTATTTGTCACAGGACCAGAAACTGGCTTCTCATGTCTTTCAGAAGCCACCCCAAAGCCTCTGTGCCTGACTACCTTGCAAGGACTTTAGAACTTTTATCTCTTCTGCGTTTATATTTCCAGATCCTGATGTAGGTGGGTCATTCATCCAAGTCCTGTCTGTCTGCCTGTCTCATGTCAGTATGCATTTTTTTTATTTTTATTTTTTTTTATTAATTCGTTTTGTATTCAGCAAATACAGTCAGTTTGGTACCATTATTAGGCTCATCCATGACCTACCCCTTCCCCTTGGCCCCTCCTTGTTGAGGTATATGGGTCATGCATTGTGGAGTTAGCCCACAGTTATGGGTAAGCTAAATGTCTCTGCATATCATGACCCAACATGTGGCTCTGACATTCTTTCCACCCCCTCTTCCGCAAAATTTCCCTGAGCCATGTTGGGTTCATTTTTGATCTGCTTCAGTGATGAGGTGTTGGGGGCCTCTGGGTCTCTGGCTCTCTGATTTGGTAGGAGTTGATTTTTCACTGTGCTGATCTCCTTCCCCCTTGTGCTGGTACCCAGTTCACCAAGAAAACCGCCCCCTTGCTTGTTTCTCCAATTTTTCTTAGTTTCAGCCGGGGCCCTTTTGATGTACGATGGGTGGCTCTCTCCTTAGGATCTATATCTATCTGAAAAAGAGAAGCAGATTCTCCAACAGAGAGTACGTTAGCACCAGGACAAATGAGATAACCCTGATTTTTTTTTATAGAGAATTTAATAGGTGTAGGTCCTCTTGTAGCCCACGATTGATGGCAGCTTGATAATGGAGAGCAGGCTTATGTTTGGATATGGTTCTGACTTGTTTCCCAGCTCCAGCTATGGGTCCCGTACTTTCTTGGTGTTTTAGAGGACCATCTGTTATTGAAGAGTATCACAACCATGATTGGCTGTTTTTCAATTATGTCAATTCTATTCTTTAAAATCTCCCAGGAGCTGCCTTCTGGTCTATTGGTCAACTTTCCTGCTATCTTTTACTCTTGCACCCAGGTTTCCTTTCTATATTAATGCAGTCTTTCCATTGGCCTTCCTACTCTTTCACTGACATTCTGCTTCCCTAGAGCTTATTTAGAATGCATAAAAGTCACTTAGAATCACCTGCTATTTTCTACAATAAAACGTGTTCTAAAATATCCTTTCCTTCTGATCCCTAAGCTTGATGCTTCTTTCCCTGCACTTTTAAAAAAATTTTTATTTGCGAGCAGAGAGAGAGAGAGAAGAGAGACAGATAGAGAATGGGCATGCCAGGGCCCCTAGTCACTGCAAAGGAACTCCAGATGCATGTGCCCCTTCTGTATCTGGCTTATGTGGGTCCTGGGACTCGAACCTGGAACTTTTGGCTTCGCAGGCAAACAGCTTAACCACTAAGCCATCTCTCCAGCCCTCCCTGCACTTTTTATGGGTTACAAATTTAGGATTTCTTCTCTTTTCACCTTAGAGGGAGAGAATTCTTATGTATAGTTGTGCATCAACCAAAAAAGGTGGTTCAGAGAGCTGTTAAACCAACTTAGTCTTCACTAGCAAATAGGTTGAATTCTAGATGTAAAGCAAAGGTAACAGTGGCATACCAGATATGTCCTAGTCCCTGGGGTCTAGCCTAAGTTAAGGGAATGAAAGTGAACTGATGTGGGATCTCCTCTCAACTTCATCACAAGAAAATGATTTCCTAAAAAAGGAAGTGCCTAGGCACTAAAACATGCTTAAAGTGCAGTTACTTTTCCATGATTCCATGAGCTTCTCCCCAGCTCCTTCTTCACTATGCTTGCATTGTAACTTCCTGTATTTATTTATTGACTTTGGACAGACACTGAAAGTCAAAGGAACAGAATCAAAGACTCTTTACAGGAAGTAGAATAAAAGGAAAAAGGGGGCTAAAAATAAAACACATTAAAAAACTCTTCCCACTTTATAGACTGTAGGAAGAAAGCAGAAGAAATAACATGAAAGCTAAATGATGATCATGTTATCTTATAAGATGACCAGAGGCAGAGGAGGGCTGAAATCTGCCTGCAAGAGGTTGGCCATCAATGCCAACAGTTTGATTAAGGATAAAGAATGCAAACTGCATGAGGAGAGGCTCCTGAGGTCCGTGGACTTGTCAGA
Organism: Dipus sagitta; assembly: GCA_036346955.1. Classification (NCBI taxonomy): domain Eukaryota; kingdom Metazoa; phylum Chordata; class Mammalia; order Rodentia; family Dipodidae; genus Dipus; species Dipus sagitta. The sequence continues at coordinate 120,087,325 of CM070777.1, forward strand.
AAGACAACACAGAATATTACACTGGCAGGAAGCAAAGCAATAAGCCAGTGATGAAGAAAGGGGACCTAGGGCATGCTTGTTGAGGAAGATTGACATTAAAATACAGGGTGAAACATGAAACACATAGTAGTCATATATTAAAGATGAGACTTATTAAGATCTACAGGCACTATTTAAAGCTCTAAGTAAAAATAGGAGGCATAATAGCCTTTTCTTGAGTTTGAGAAAGCTATTTCAAGTTGAGAAAACAGTGAGTGTAATCACTATATAAATTCAATTTGAAACACAGGAGCACAGAGGCATGATGAGAGGCCACAAGCTAAAATTGAGAACTTAGAAATCTGAGAATGTTGTATAAATACCAGAGAAGAAACATGCCTCAAGGTTCTATCATTTTTCAAATTATTTCTCTTTAGGTCAGCTAAACCTCCATGATATATTTAGACTCGTCTCTTAAACACTTTTTTTTTTTTTTTTTTTTTTTTTTTTGGTTTTCGAAGTAGGGTCTCACTCTAGCTCAGGCTGACCTGGAATTCACTATGTAGTCTCAGGGTGGCCTCGAACTCATGGTGATCCTCCTACCTCTGCCTCCCAAGTGCTGGGATTAAAGGTGTGCACCTGCACGCCCAGCCTTAAACATATTTTAAAAACATTTTATCTATTTATTTGACAGAAAGAAGCAGAGAGAGAATGGGCATGCCAGGGCCTCCAGCCACTACAAACAAACTTCAGATGCATATGCCAGCTTGTGCATCTGCCTTACATAGGTAGGTAGGTACTGGAGAATAGAACCTGGGTCCTTAGGATTTGTAGGCAAGTGCCTTAACTGCTAAGGCATCACTCCAGCCCCTCTGTTAGACATTTTACTACATTGTTATATGGACTCTGTATTGACTAAGAGTCATATGCCACATTCTAAAAACTTCTTACAAGAAAATAAAAGAGTTGATATGTAGGGTGTGGTGGCTAAACAGAAACACTCTTGTTATGGTTTGAATCTTAAATATTCCCAAAGCCATATATCCTGAAGGCTTGGGAATTACTGGATGGTGGTGGAATCTTGGGGAGGTGAGTCTTATTAGAAGTCAGGTCATTGGGAGCAGACCTTTGCCAGTGATATTGGGACCCTGGCCTCTGCTCTCTGCTTCAAGCTACCATGAGGTGAAAAGCCTCCTCTCCCCCATGTCTCACCACAGGCAAAACACAACAGGCCAGTGACCACAAACTGAAACCATGAACCAAAATAAGCCCTTCTTCCTCTAAGTGTTTATGTTAGGTACCTTGCCACAGCAATGGAAATCTAATACCACATTCAATGAATATGAAGATTCTTAAAGAAAAGTGAAATTCCGGGCAATAATGTTAAGCGTATATGTATTTTTATAGCTAAAGTCACTAAAATACTTCATTTTATGTCTTACAAGCTAAAAGCATGAAAGATCTATTCTTACAAGTATAACCCAGCATTTGTAAGGTATAAAAGGTTCATGGCCACGGCAAATTTGGTAAAGGAAGTAGGACCCAAAGCCTTAACATGCCTGAGCTCCAAGCTATCTGAGAATTTCATCTGTGCAAGAGCAGTGCCCGTCCAAACCAGCAGATGTTACCCCATCAGCCTCACCATCTATTAGTCTCCAGTTCTGTGCATTCACTAGTTATTTAGAAAAGTTACAAACTGGAAACAGTACCACTCTAAGAATGGATTCTCAGTAATCCATTTCACTAAGGTTACAATCACATAATGTTTTAAAAGCATGGTTCTGAAATAAGCAAACATGTCACCTCATTGCACATTAACACTACATTGAGTCTCTCAGTCACTGAATGGAGCAGAGGATGAGGACTACATATTCTAAAGAAATAAGAGCAAGGCATTTGGCCTAAGCAGTAAAATCAGAGGGAGAGCAAGATGGTGGATGTGGCTTAATGACAGCAAACCTAGCAAAGGATGGCATCATTCTTATAGGTGACCACTTCTAGTTTGATGATAGCAATCTTTCCTAGATGACACATGTTTTAGCCAATGGACCAGTTTTTCTCCTAGGTACCACATTTATTGGCTGAGCATAAGTGTCTGAAGCAAACTAGCTTCTGATAAAGTAGCCTAACACTTTCTGGACTACAATCAGATCACAGTCCAGTTACTACCACACTTCATATCTTCTGTCAATGTAAACACATGTCTAAATTCATCCCTCTTCCCACAGGAGATACACAGGGCTTCAAGATCACCAACACGTTGATTCTCCAGAGAGATCACAATAAAAGATGAGATCACTTCTATGTAATTAAACTAAAAATAAATGCTGACTTATATGGAAACCACTGCTGTCATTTTCCCCAAACATAACTCTGGTCTGAGGGTAAAATCAGCTCAGCTTTTTGTTGATTTTGCAGTTTGTCTTCCATACTAAATGCATTTTCTTTATTATCAAGCTTCATTTTCTAAATAGTTTAGCCAGAATATACTTTAGTTTCTTGGTATTCAGTTCATTTAACAGAAATTACTTGAGGGCCAACTCTATACCCTATGTTGTTCTAGGCTATGAGGACCTAATAGTGAAATGAAGAAAGCAGCATCTCTGCCTTCAGAAGCTTGCAGTCTAATGAGTGAACACCACAGGTGTACATGGATAACCATAAACACACTGCCTACATACATGGTGGAACAGTGTTTATTACTTCAAAGTAGAATCTATTTCCATCTGCACTTGGAAGTGCTTGAATAATGTCAGGCATTGAAGCAGGTCACTAAGCAAATTCCATTCCACAGAATATGAAATGACTGCACAGATCTAAGTCTTGGGCTGACATAAAAATCTGTGGATCATTTTTACCTACAGAAGTTGTTATTCTTTGCATAATTTTGTTACCTTCTACATAGAGGATGTTTTATTCAGTCTTATTTATGCCACCTTCTGGAACAGCATTGCTCATTCTCCCAAACTGAACAACAACAACAACAAAAAACCCCGAAATATTCTCTCAGAATTTATGTTCTCATGTAAGAGCATCTTGCTTTCTATGTTACTTTCTTCTTCCCTCAATCTCTTGTATAAGACCTCTGAGGTTTTCTAATGTGGCATGCAATATGATTATTTCTTGTCTTTTTTCAGGTCATTTTTAGTAACTCACTTCATATTGCACAAAATTGCTTTTGTCTCCAAGACACAGCATGGTACAGAACTCCCTCCAGAGTCTCTCTCTCTGTTTTTCACACACTGCTTTGAAGTTTTTGGCCATAATCTCTCTAGACAAATGTTTCTTCACCTTTAACACTTACTTTAGATATTATCTCCGCCAAGATACTTTCCCAGACCCTTGTGCCTCTGTTCTCAGGGGGTCGTTTAACTTCTCTGTGTTTCCACAATACAGAAGAAAAGAACTACACCAATTAAATTTGCCACACAGAATCTTTATGTAGTCATGTTGTTCTAGACTTGAAAGGTGGGAAGTCTTGGTCATATTTGTTAGAAGGATCTCATATGTAAACTTTTCATATGATAATTACTCAAAAAGATTGGCTGAATAAATGACTGAATTTAAAACATACCTCAGTACACTCTAATTATTTTTTATTTTATTTATTTATTTATTCATTCACTTATTATAGATGGAGAGAGTGAGTAGGCATGCCAGGGCTTCTAGCCACTGCAAATGAAACCCAGATGCAGGTACCACCACATGCATCTGGCTTTCATGGGCACTGGGAAATCAAAGTTGGGTCCTTACGATTCACAGGCAAGCAACTTAACCACAAAGCCATCTCTCGAGCCCCTCAATACACTTTTAACAGTAAAAAATATGGCAAGTGACAAAAATGTAGGAAATTATCAAGTTCTTTTAACCAAGGAATATTTCTTAGCTCTCTGTCCAATGTTTTTTTTTTTCTTATTGTTCAACACAAGCTGTCTATTTGTTTAGCTCTTTGTTTTAACAAGATATCAAACACAAGTAAGTTCTTGTTTAAACTTGAAAAATCCTACAGGGATCATGGAAGAAGATGGAGGAAACACAGTAAGCAACTGAACAAATATGTGTTATGAGACTTAGCCTTTGCCCAGGAGGCTCCAGAAAGTACTTCATTAGCAAAGCCCTTCCTTCATCTATGAGGTAATGAGAGGGGAATTGCCAAAGCCCTCAAGCTAAGAAGTGGGTGACATCAACTTTATCCCAAGCAATTTAAATCTATCTCCAATGTCATGCCCTCCAGAAGAGGCTGGGGTAAAAAGACAAGTAAAATACATGTTTCATTTATTATTCTTCTATAGCCTTAATAACAGCTCCTCGAACAAAGAGATGAACTTGAACTCTGAATGTGGGAATTCTCTTGATAGTCTGGGAATTTTTTATTTTTGCCTCAATTAGTTGCTGCTTTCCTATTCTGAACCAGCTTGCCTTATAATAAAATTCATGAGCAAGACACTTTTTTTAATTTGTCTGTTGTATAAATATTGTGTCTGGTCTTTGTCCCATGTTTCAAGGATAGAACTTGTTCATCAGTGGAATTTCCCAAGGGATGAAAGTGTCTTTGTTATTCACATAGGCCCTCAGACCATATTTGAGTTTCTGCTTATGAAAGAATTCACAACAGGTACTTACTTTTAACAGTGGCTAGCTGTGCTAGAAGGTCATCCATATGATGAGAGGGGACTTCGGTCCAGGTGACATCAGTGAACTTCCCAAGAGGGAAGGAGTAAAGACTGAGTTCAGCGATATAGCCAATGATTCCATAAAATAGATTCCTGTAATCAAACCCTAACAAAAACTATGGGTGGCAAGGCCTGGGGGTCCTCCTTTGTAGGGAGATTAATGATGTGATCAGTGTGTAAAGGTGTCTTGCTTGATTCTACAGGAACACCTGAAGGTTCTGTGTGTTCAAGACCCTTCCACAATTGATCCTATGCATCTCTTCATTTTGCTGTTTCTGATTTACAACCTTTATAATCAAAATGTAGGGGCTGAAGAGATGGTTCAGCCATTAAAGGGGCTTGCTTGTCAAGCCTGCAAGCCTGGATTTGATTCCCCAACATCTATGTAAAACCAGATGCACAAAGTGAAATACACATCTCAAGTTTGTTTGCAGAGGCAGGAGGCCATGGCATGCCAATTCTCAATCATATTGAGTTCCTCCTTCTCTCTCCCCTTTCTCTCTCTCTCAATCTCTCTCTCTCTCTCTCTCTCTCTCTCTCTCTCACTGCCCCCCTCCCCTCCCTCCCTCTTCCTCTCTCCTTCTTGTCAAATAAATAAATATGTTAAAATACGTCATCATAAGCATAGTGCTTTCCTGAGTTCTATAGGATATTCTGGAGAAATATCAAACAAGAAGTGTGGAAACTCCTGAATTTGTAGTCATTAAATGGAAATGCAGGTAGCCTGAGGACCCCTAATTTATATCTAAAATTACGTAGTCTTATTTGAGATTTTATACTTAACCCATGGAATCTCTGCTAATGCTGGGAGATGGTTATCATTAGAGCTGCACTGTAAACATTGCATTGCTAAACCATAGTAACCACATGTTTATTGAGCATGAATAAAAACATGGTGGGACTTGAATCAAACCTGTCTCTTTACACATGAGATTTTTAGTAAGGAATATGACTTGGGGTCAATTTTTTTTCATAAGTAAATGAGAAAGGGCTCAGTGGCTTCTGTCATCTCCATCTTCACACTGTGCTCACTGTGGCAGAGAAACCAATGACCACTCTTCCTGTTGAGGATTTTCCCCTCTAGCTTCATTTTCCAGCAACAGCTGCAAGATAGCCTTGAGGTAGTACCATTGTTATTCCCTCTACCTGGAATATGTTTTCCCCAGGTATTGGTGTGGTGCACTATCTAACTTTTACCAAGGTGTGTAAAAATGTAATTTTTTATTCATCTTCACTGGTCATATTATCTACAATTTTAATTGCCACCCCAACTCTAATCTATGGCTGCTTGTCTACTGATGGATCCTCAGCATCTAGAAAAGCAAACAATACATAAATGCAGCAGTCAGCTCCATGTTGCTCGGACAAACATTCAACTATACAGTTTAGGGGAGGAATGGGTTTATTTCAGCTTAAAGATCCAGGGAGGGAGTTCCCCCAATGGTAAAAGAATCTGGCTCCCTTTCACAATCCAAGCATAGACAAAAAATAAATTAATAAATAGCCTTAGACACTAAAAACAAGCACAACCAACAACAGCATACACAAACCCCAGGGCTCACACTCTTTTCTCCATTCCTTTGGCTGAAATGGAGATTCTCCCCCAGACACCTTAGGACTGGATTACAGGATCCATCCCCCAGGATACCTCCTCCAAGTAACAAGTTTAATTTTAATAAAATACCTGAGTCTATAGGTCCATACATTTTCAAATCACTACAATAAATAATAGGTATTTGCTAAATATTTGATACCTAGTAGGCCTGTCAGCTTAGCTAAGTAAATCTGCATTCTTGTCCCTAAAAGAACCATAAAAATTATTGCTTCAAAATCCTAAATAAGCCAGGCGTGGTGGTGCACGCCTTTAACCCCAGCACTCAGGAAGCAGAAGTAGGAGGATTACCATGAGTTCGAGGCCACCCTGAGACTACATAGTGAATTACAGGTCAGCTAGAGTGAGACCCTACCTCAAAAAAAAAAAAAACCTAAATGAAAATAAAAACACAAAAGAATGATTGTAAGGATGATAGATAGCAGAACTCTAGGAAATAAAGCCACAGAAAGAAGGCTATGGAGTTTAAGTGATTTGATGTTAACAGTAAAGACAGAAAAATGAAAACAGGAGCAGTGGTGAAGCAGATATGTGAACAAAGATGAGAAAAATATAAGACTACAGATGAGAGAGTTTTCAATGACAGTGGCAGGGAAATTGCTAGATAAAAGACTATATAGCAAGTGCCATTATTCTAATTCAGAAAAGTGAAAAAAAAATCTTATTGGTCACAGCAAATATTATAAGAAAAATGTCATATAAAAGATAGCTCAGAAATATTGATAAATTGCAAAGCAACACCAATTTGGTACAGCTCTCCTGTACAGTAGACACCAGATAGAAGGACAACTGAGCACTTGAAATGTGACCAATCTGAGTTCAGATGTGTTGTGAAAGTATAAAGAGCATGCAAAATTTCAAAATTTAATATAAATGCAATTTAGCATGGCTAATTAGTAATTTTTTATATTAATTACATACTAAAATGATAATTTGGTGCTGTGTTAGGCTAAATAAAACATAATTAAAACTCTATTTAACTTTTCCCCTGTTTTAGTGTGGCTAATGGAATATTTAAATGACATATGGGACTATCCTCACATTTCTCTTGGAGACACTGGTCCAGTTTCATGCATATATAACAGGCATTTAAAGAATTCTGCACACTTGACATCAATCCTCAAGAATACAAGGACTGAAAGTAGACATTAGCTCATTAGAGAAGTTGGCAGAAGAAGAGTATCTCTAAGAGAAAGCAGAGTTTCAACATCAAGGATGGGTGTAAAAATGGTTGTTAGGGAAAGGTTACAATTCAGGTTTCAGAGACAGGTTAGCAGATCCACCACAGGAGAGGTTCAGAGTGCAGATCAGCTACTCCAAGCTCGTGTCAAATGAGAGCCACTCATTTACTTAAGACAAAATTCATTCTTGGAAGAGGGTAGATGAATGAACAATCCAATTATAATGTAGTTAATCAATAAACAGCTATTAGCAACTTCCTGTATGCTGGCTCTAGGGATCAAAAAATGTATAAGTTTCTGTCCTTGTTGCTTTGAGTAAAAGAGATAGGTATATAAAAGTAGAAAAATTCCAATACATGTCTTAGCAAGTACTGTAATTAAGTATAAGTTAGGCCCTGAGGTCACAGCTAAGAGTGACACACACACACTTTACATCCTGTATCTCACCCTTACAACTGGGGCATGAGTGGAAGATAAATTCCATTCAGCACAATTTTATTCCCAACTACAAAAAGGGTCAGGCAAACTCTTACTTAAAAACATTAAAAGTTTTGTCTGTTAAGAAATGTATCTCTCATTTATAGGAATCAAGAAAAACATGATCAAAATATCTTTCCCTGTCTCTCATTTAAATTATGATCAAGTATTATTAAAAAGAGAAAACTGTAACAAAGGTTACAGGGATAGAGCTCAGTGGTAGAACATCTGCTTAGCATGCACAAGATCCTAGGTTCAATCTGCAGCCCAATAAGATAGATAGATAGATAGATAGATAGATAGATAGATACATAGATAGATAGATACATAGATACATAGATACATAGATACATAGATACATAGATAGAAAAAAATAGGTATATAGATAACAAACTTATGTCCCATGTTATTATTTCAGACTTCTTTATATGAAACAAAGTGTGTATAGCTATCAATTTCCACAATATTTAAGATACCAGCTTGTTCTAAAAGAGAATACCAAGCCACTCATTTTCCTGGCCTTTGCTTAATTGGGGTTTTTGTTTGTTTGTTATATATTTTATTTATTTATTTTAGAGAGGAGAGGCACATAGAGAGTGTGGGTGTGCCAGGGCTCCAACCACTGCAAACAAACTCCAGATGCATGTTCCACCTTGTTCATCTGGCTTATGTGGGTCCTGGGGAATCAAACCTGGGTCCTTAGGCTTCTCAGACAAGTGCCTTAACCACTAAGCCATCTCTCCAGCCCCTGACTTACTTTATTTTTTAAAGTGGAGATTTTTAAAGTAGTTACCTTCTAAAAGGAATAATAAGAAATAATAAAGCCTAATACAAAAATTTCTTCATCTATATACCTTTCCAATTCTTCCCATTTCTTTAGAGGCTCCACAACCAAAGAGAAGCTAACAATGACAACCTCTCCATGTGTGTGTATCGTGTCTATAAGCATGTATGTTTGGGCCAAGAACTAATAATCTTGGGTTCCTCCTGGTTAACCAAGCTGGAAAGAGATATGAGGTGTTAGAAACAGAAGTCCTAAGATTCAAGTCTCATTTTTCTTGCTCATTAAATTTGGTATTGTAAATCAGTTTCTTAGACCTTTGGTTTCATCAACAAGAAAATGGAGACAATATTATCTATACCCCAGCATTATCAAAATTGACAATGCTGGCACAAATTAGTTATATTTTAGTAAGGGGGTTATCAAATCTATTTCCTTTACTTTAAACCCCAATACAGTCATGATACCAATCCCTACCTAAAAGAATGACATCAGTGAGAATCATAGGTAACTCTTGCTATTTCTCACAGTTATCAGCTCAGCAGTAAAGCTAGCCACGCTTATACTATGTATTGAAATTGGAGAACATGGCTTTACGATTTATGAATAAAATCTTTTTAATTTCTATTAATTAGATGCTTGAAGATTTTCTGGCAAAATCAATCAAAGTTAATTGAATAGTCCTTGCGAAGCAGGGAAATCATCAGTGTCATCACAGATTGTTGATTAAGTCCCTACAAAGTCACAAAGCAAATCACAGAAGGTTTTGATGAGACCCTTGTCCTCATCAGCATGGGTAAAGGCTCACACACTTCCAACCATCTACATTTCAGTAGAATAGTATGTTCTAAGGCTTCTATGGGATATGTTTTCATCAGAAAAAGAAATTTTAAAAAGCATAACCCTATTAAAATACATGGCAGTATACAGTATTATCTCCAGTGATGAGGTCACTAACAAGTGTGGAGGAAGGACAGTAACCAGTGAGAGCAAATACTCCTGACCAGTATATGTCAGCAAGATCATGACTTCATATAGGTATTTTTATAGTAACTTTTGATTTTTTTAAAAATTTATTTGTAAGCACAGAGAGAAGAGACAGAGAGAGAGAGTGGTGTGTGAGGGCCTCCAGCCACTGCAAATGAACTCCAGATGAATGCGTCACTGCATCTCGCTTTACCTGGGTACTAAGGAATCAAACCTAGATTGTTTGGCTTTGCAGGCATGTGCATTAACTGCTGGACCATCTCTCTAGCCCAGGTCTGTATATTTATAGCAACTTTTGGTTTAAGGGGCTCTGAGAGAGCTTAGGCTCTTTTTTTTTTGTTTGTTTGTTTGCTTGCTTGTTTTTGTTTTTTGAGGTAGAGACTCACTCTAGCCCAGGCTGACCTGGAGCTCACTATGTAGTCTCAGGGTGGCCTCGAACACATGGTGCTCCTCCTACCTCTGCCTCCTGAGTGCTGGAATTAAAGGTGTATGCTACCACACCTCGTTTTGCTTAGGCTCTTACTTTCTATGTGACAGAACCTGCCCTTGAACCCAATTACCAGGCTCATTTCTAGCCTTTAGAGACTGAATGTTGAACTCACAATGCAGTATCACCTCACCTAGTAAAAATAGCTATCATCAAATATTAAAGATGACCAATAGTCATGAAGACATGGAGAAAGGGGAACCCTGCACATGGTTAGGGAGATTACCTAGATGTAAATCAGAATGGAGACACCTAAAAGTCTAAATAAAACTGCCATATAATTCAGAAATCCTACCACAGGGCATATAGCCAAAGGAAATGAAATCTGTATGTTTGAGAGACATCTTCACAGACACACCGACTGTAGCACCATTTTCTATTATCCTGTGTACATGAGAGACGTCTGTCCTGACACATTCATTGTAGCACTATTCCCAATTACCCTGCATATTTGGCAGTCATCTTCACCGACACATTCACTGCAGTACTCTTCTCAGTTACCATGAAATGGAAACAGCTGTAGTTTGAGAACTCCAGAATCATTCAACTGACGGATGGGTAAAGAAAATGTGATACACACATAAAAGAGAACACCATTAATCCATAAGCAATGGAATCCTATCACTTGTGACAAGCACAGAACTAGAAAGTACTATGTTAAGTGAAATAAGCCAAGAACAGAAAGGACAAGTATGACCTCAAACACATGTGGAATATAAAAATTTTAATCCATGAAAGTTAAAACCAGACTGATAGTCACTAGAGGCTGGAAAAAGCAGGAGGTAGGGAGGAGTGAGGAAAGCTTGTTCAATGGTACTAGGTGGCAATTAGAGAAGAGCAAGAGGCCCTGGTACACTGCTGTACATGTAGCAATAGCTGATGATAATCTGCTACGTGTTTCAAAAAGCAAGAAGGAGAGATTTTGAAAGTTCTTATAAAAACGACAGTTTTTAACATTTATTTTTATTTATTTATTTGAGGGGGTAGAGAGAAAGGGGAAGACAGAGAGGGAAAGAATAGGTGTGTGAGGGTCTCCACCTGCTGCAAATAAACTCCAGACCCATGTGCCACCTTGTGCATCTGGCTTACATGGGTCCTGGGGAATCAAACCTGGGTCCTTTGGCTTTGCAGGCAAGTATGTTAACTGCTAAGCCATCTCTCCAGCCTCAAAATGACAAATGTTTGAGGAGATAATCATGCTTGACGTTATTTAAACATTACAAAACCCATGTGAATTGACCTATCACATGCTGCCCTATAAATACATATAATCTTCATGTTTTTATGTACCAACTAAAAATTAATTTTAAAAGTTTAAAAAAAGGAAACTCTTACTGCTGAGACCCCTCATGGTGGTTATTCAGTGTCAGTCTCTAGGCCACACTGGAGTGTTGTCAATAACACTGTGTCATGTGGTTATTTAACACTGCTTATAGTTCCAATGGCTCACCTCCTTTATAAGGTCACTGTTGCCATTTCTGAAATGTCTTCTTTACAATGAATCTAGATCTTCTCTCCAGTTATTTTTATCTTTCACAGTGGAGCTACAATAGCATAAATCTAATCCCCTACTACAAAAGAACCAGTCCTTTGACACTTTCACGACTTCAGAGCTAAACATTCCTCACATGTGGTTTTACCTCACAATATCAGCTAAGTACCATGTCTGAGGATCTTGCCCATGCCCTTCTCATAATCTCTTCCCACTTTTTGAATTCCATTTCATACCACCCCTGGAGTATCAAAACATACTTATAATGGAAATTTAAAAGACATACAATGAAATGGAAGCCAGTATGTAACCATAATCTTCTTGAAATATTTACTGTTCTGAAATAGCCAGCACTATTAAGGGAGGATTATTTGCAATCCGTGTAAGGGTCAATAAAGTTATCAAATCGCTTCAAAGTTTCCAATTAATTTTTTTAAATATTTTGGGGCTGGAGAAGTGGCCTAGAGGTTAAGGTGCTTGCCTGAAAAGCCAAAGGACCCATATTCAATTCCTTAGGACTTACATAAGCCATATGCACAAGGTGGTGCATATGTCTGGAGTTCATTTGCAGTGGCTAGAGGTCCTGGGGTGCCCATTTTATCTCTCTCTCTCTCTTTTTCTTTCTCTCTGCCTCTCAAATAAATGAAAATAAATATAAGAAACTTAAATTTTTTATTTATTTGAAAGCAGAGGGAGGTGTGGAGTGAGTGAGAGAATGAGAATGAAAGAGAGGGAATGAGCATGGCAAGGCATCTTGCCACTGTAAACAAACTGCAGATGCATGCACCACTTTGCACATCTGTGTTATGTGGGTACTGGGGAATTAATCCCAAGCCATCAGGCTTTTTGAGCAAGTACCTTTAACACTCAGCCATCTCTTCAGCCCCTAAAATTTTTAAATGGAAGCATCAGTCAATCCAACTTTAGATCTTCCTACTTGGGAATTTCATCTGTAAGACACTAGAATCTTTTTAAATTTTTATAAAACATTTAGAAAGTTCTAGGTTGCTTGTTTGGGGTTATTTCTTTAATTAAAAAGGATTTTCAGTGGTTGTAAAACTATAACTAAAATTCTACTAAAACACTGGGGGGTTTTGACTCAATATCTTTGATTTACTAGTCCTTAGTTTTAGAGTTTCTTTTGTACCCACTGGGAGCAGGCAGCAGAGCCCTGCCAAATATTTTCCTAAGTCAAGTATTTTGAAAAGGCACTTTGATGCAGGTTAAAACAATTTGTGATCTCTGACCTTTCTCTGATACTCAAAGACAATTATTGCAACTTGTAGCCTTCGCAGGGTTGGCGGCATGGATTTCCCTGTCATGGATTCTTCCAGGGACAGCTTCCGTGACAAAGGGGATCTGAAGCCTTCCAGTATACAGCTTTTCAGCTATCTGAGAATACATCTGAGGCAACTTCTGTACCTGCCAGGCTCTTGATACGCTAGATACAGGGCTCTGTAATGCTCCAGGTCCTACCTGATTTCCAGTCTGTGAACTGTGGATAGCTAGATTTTCTTACTTCTGCAGCATGACCAATAGCCTATTCCTGAGGCAACTATAAAATCTAACTTCAGTATAAAAGGTTACATCTTTTAGGTAAATGTGACATACAGCTTGAACTTCAAGTTGATGAAGAGCAGTCCTGAGAGGTATGAGTTAAAGTATTTTATGTCTTCAACAGGCCCTTTGATGAACACAGTGCAGTGTGGTCACTCCAAACCATTAAAGAAAACACAGGGCTATAGTTCTTAAGAGTCAGGAGGCAGTTAGAGAACTCTGAAATCTGTGGTGGGCTAGGGAGATAGCCCAGTTGATAAAGTGCCAACCTTGCAAGCATGAAAATCTGAGTTTGAACCCTCAGAAAAAAAACTGCTTTGTGTGGCAAAGACAGGAGAAACCCAGATGCTTGCTGGCCAGCCAGGTTAGCCTATTGGTTGAGCCCTAGGCCTGTGACAGACCCTGTTTTACGAAAGGTAGACAGTGCTTGAGGTTAACCTATGGCATACAAACACACATACACACACCTGTGCACACAGGCACAAACACATTACGTGAAAAGTCCTCTGTAATATGTGAGCAGGTCCTGTGGTCTGATGAGCTCACAGGAAGAGAAGAAAGTTGGGGAAAGTGGAAGAAGTGACAAGTATCTGAAAGGGAATGGTAACTGCTGTCTCTCCCACACTGCAGGACCCAGAAAAGCCTGCAGAGGCTCAATCGGGGACACTTCTTGCCCCTTCCTCAACCTAAGTCTGAAAGTCAACGTATGTAAGCTTCAACATGGAAATTCCATTAGCTCTAACAGGGTAACAGCTTTCACTAAAATGCATTCAGCTAATTGTGATAATAAAAATGGAACTCAAATATCAACTTTGACCATTTACATTCCAGAAAAGTTAGGCTTCCACCTCCCTTATGCATCATACAGAAATATCTACCCTTTTCCTTAATATTTTAGTTAACTTTGGAGACTGATGTTCTCTTGATGATTTTCCACTTCCACTGAATTTTAAATCATTGCTCAACACCCAGTAGCTATTCTTTCCTCCCCGCCAAGGTAAATTTTCTGACGTGCCTTTCGATGTGGCAATTTAGCTAGACTGAGCTAGATTACTTTATCAAGTTATTCAATCAAATACCATTCTAGGTATTGCTTTGATGGTACTCTGCACATGGGACAAAAGCCCCTAATCCATGGGCTTCTAGTAAACTATCCTGCATAGTCTGATTTTATCAGTTGCAAGAACTTAAAAGCAAAGATGAAGTTTTACCCCAGGAGAAGAAATTTTGCCTGTGGCCAGCTTTCACCCATGCTCATATGCTAGAGCTTGCCCATGAATTGCCTTCCCTGCCTCTGGTCCCATGAACTTCAGACTTGCTTTACCAGATCTCACAGTAGTGTAGAAGTATTCTCTATAATATTTCTATCTTTCTCTATCTTTCCCTCTCTCTTTACTTCCTTTCCCTCACTCCATTGGTAGCCAATCTATATACCTAACATCCATCTCTATCTATCAATCTATCTATCTATCTATCTATCATATATCTATCTATCTATCTCAACAATCAATCCATTTAGCATGTATCTATCTACCCACCCTACTAGTCATGTTTCTCTTGCTGAATGTTAAGTAATACACTTAGAGCTAACCTACTTAGGGTCACCTTCTGGCCAAATATTATAACATTCCTTCTTCACCCGAAATTTCTATAATGCTTTCATCTTAAAATTGTTTTAACTCATATGATAAAGAATGAGTAGTTCCATTGTTTCCTATTCAGTATCCAACACAATCTACTTGGGTCATTTTCCTCGGCCTCAGCAAATACTCCAAAGTGACACTTCTCTTTTTTTATCACTGTATGATCCATCCTTCTTCCTGCTACACAGCTCTTCACAGCTTTTTCCCTTTGCAAAACACCAAGAGGTCAGTATGAAGGGGTTTGGGATAGAGGAGTGTCCCATAGTCAGTAACTTAATTTTTACTTAAAATACTTCTTTCTTTCACAACAATTCTCATTGGGCTATTCACATTATTTGTTTCCACGTCTCTCTCCTTCCACCCCATCTACTTCCCACAATGTTTAGGGAAATTCAGAATAATCTCACTCTATTATTTAGAACACTTCAGTATTCTCCAGGCCTATCTGATAAAATGATTCTAGGTCAAAGTTTGCATAACCCAAACCCAGTAGAGAGCGTGGGATGACTTGAGGAAAGTCAAGAGTGCTGAACAGTTCTCAAGTAGTAATTGTGGTTCTAAATATTATTTTTCTATTGCAAGTACCTTCTCTAAATTGATAAGCATTAGTTCTAAACAAGACATTGCCTATGACTTCCAAAATATGTATGATATATGCATGATCCTTCATATTTTTTTAAAAAGTCATTTACTTATTTGCAAAAAGAAAGAGAGAGATGGAAGGAGGGAAGGAGGGAATGGGCACAAAAGGGCCTCTAGACTCTACAAACTAACTCCATATGCATGCACCACTTTTTGCACCTGCCTTTACATGGGTACTGGAGAACTGAACCCAGATCACTAGGCTTTGCAAGCATGTGCCTTAAACATTGAGCCATTTTCCCAGCCCTGATTCTTCATAACTTTGATGCAGTTATTTTCAAACCTTGGCTAGCATCAGAATTAAAATGCAGAACACTGGGTCTTTGGTCCAGGACTTCTGCTGCAGTACTTTGAAAATTGCAGTTGTAGCATATGTTACCAGTTGTGTGTCCTTTTAAGAAGCAATGCTTTAACATAAGTGCACATCTCCTACCTCTGAGGAGGGCAGAAAAGTGCATCTCAGTGAAGTTACTAACAAAATGGCTGAGGCTTCTGGCTGAAAGTGTAGGTAGC
Organism: Dipus sagitta; assembly: GCA_036346955.1. Classification (NCBI taxonomy): domain Eukaryota; kingdom Metazoa; phylum Chordata; class Mammalia; order Rodentia; family Dipodidae; genus Dipus; species Dipus sagitta. The sequence continues at coordinate 120,103,349 of CM070777.1, forward strand.
AAATGTTTTCAGCAGTCCTCTTTAACATCATCCTGTTCCCTCAGATCCTGCCTCTATTTTCTGTAAGACTACTGAGCAGTGAGAGCTGTTGTGGCCTGCATACTAATCATCCCTTGCAGGCCTGTCATTCCAGGAGCCATAAGGATATGCCCAGGCCTTCCTTCAGAAACGTGAAACTATTGAGAAGAGGATGCTCCTTCTCCAGCCCCATGCTTTCCTCTTAATCACTATGATTGTTGCTGATTGCTCTTGAATGCTAGTGAGAGAGAATATGCAAAGACGGAGAAGTTTGCAAGAGATGAAAAAAGATGATATGGCACACACATATTCATATGTTTAGCTTTCCAGTGTGACAATAATTTTTATGCTCTCCTGAGAAGGTGACAGATGGGTGACTCCTGGCATAGAAAAGACTGATGTTCTGATTAGATGGCGGCCTTCACAGCACCATCGACATGGTGCTGTGAATGAGAAGCATAGCTAAACTTTGAGCCTCTGTTCAGCAGCATCTTCTTGGGGGTCAGATTTCTCCTTACACAGGATATTTTGGTAAGATTCTGTACACTTACCAGCCTCATCAATAATCGAGTCTAGGACATGACCCCACATTCAGTGACAGGCTCTGTGAGCAACATTCACAGCTGAGATTGGGGAACTATTTTCACATTTCATTGTTGGAAGGGGAGCTGCTCTTGCACTCTTCTTTCCTGGCCTCTTCTCTCATGTGTGGCATTCCCTGCAGAGCAAGCTTGGAGAATGGAGAACCAGGCTGTCTATCAGAACAGCATGACAACGCGAGTCACTTGATCAGCGTGGCAGGTTGCATTTAGATATACCAACCACTCCCATGGCAGCAGAAATGCTTACAACTAAAAGTCAGATGATATGTTCATTCCCAAGTTTAGAGTGCAAATGGGTTGACTTTGAAAGAGTTATGAAGAAAATTTGTGCTTCTTATGTATTAAAACCTTCTGACACTTTGCCATCCAGTATTTTTATTGGGAGCATGGCCATTCAGATGCAGCCTTAATAAAGTACCCATTTGGAAGTTGGCTCTACAAATCCAAGATCATGACCTGATTACATATAAATTCAACTTTTTCAGTTTTCCTACTTTTGTGTTTATCTTTCTCTGTATAAGAATGTAAGTCATTATCAAAACATCTCTGACTTTTCTAATTTATTGACTCTAAGTCAAGTTTAGTGTCCATATTGCACTTCATGGTTTTAGGTAAAAATATAAAGAGGATTCCAAAGTCATCAATAGTTCACAAATTAGTATTCTGGAATGCTTGCTAGAAAAGAACCAAGCATAATTCCACACAAGAAGATGTTACAGATCCTCCAAACTATTTTGCTTTCTGCAAGCAAAAATGCTGAGGTAGCAGGACTGCCATGATGATGAGACTAGCCTAGGCTACGTGGTGAGGTTCAGGAAAACCTGGGCTATAAAGCAAGACACTGCCCCCAAAATAAGCAAATGAATGAATAAGTGAATGAAAAGTAAAATTATATCTTTCCCCTCCCCCCAAAATTTTCAACTGTAGGATCAATTGAGTTAGATGGAACTAACAGTAAAACAGAATGGCAGAAAATGGAATATGAGAAAATAGAACAGAAGTCAACAAACTACAAAAATATAGCAATATTGATTCCTGACGTTTTAGTCTCTGTGAGCCTTTCCTCTATTATGACCTGGTTATGACCAAAATTCTGAAAACACACTGTTTGAAAACATACTGATGTTTAATTTTATCGCATGTTTGAAGAAACAGCCCTGGCTGCTGATGAATAGGGGCATTCACCTCTGCATCTCAAAGACAGTGTCATAGGCTGGCCATACAGTGTAACAAAGGTGGCTCTAAGAAATATCTTCAACATTTCAAAACTAAAGCTCAGTCAGCTCACAATCTGGCTCCTGGAAGAGCATGCGAATGTTTGAGCATCTTTGACCTCCATCTAGCCATGTGAGCCATGTGACCTCCACGTATGTAGACCTTCTTCATACAGCTACCATGTTAGGCATTGGGAGAAAAGTAGTGAACAAGAAAAGTCAACATGGGCTGGAGAGATAGCCCAGTGGTTAAAGGTATTTGCTGGCAAAGCCTGATAGCCAGGGTTAGATTGTCCAATACCCATGTAAAGCCAGATACACAAAGTAGCACAAGCATCTGGTATTTGTTTGCAGTGAAAAAATATCCTGACATGCCCATTCTAATTAATTGTTTCCCAATTCCTCTTTCTTTCTTTCTTTTTCTTTCTATTTACCTATGTATCTATCTATCTCTGCTCGAAAATAACTAAAAATAATTTTCAAAAAGAAAAACCTTCTCTTACTTTCTCCCTCTCTCTTTCTCCCTCTCCTTCTTGTCTCAAATAAAAGTAAATAAATAAAAATTTTTAAAAAAGAAGGGGCTGGAGAGATGGCTTAGCAGTTAAAGCATTTGCCTGAGAAACCTAAGGACACAGGCTAAATTCTCCAGGTCCCATATAAGCCAGATGCACAAGGTGGCACACACGTCTGGAGTTTGACTGCAGTGGCTACAGGCCCTGGTGTGCCTGTTCTCTTTCTCTTTCTCCCACTCCCTCTGTCTCAAACAAAAATAAATAAAGAAAAATAAGTACAGAAAAGTCATCACACTTGCCATTGAGCAGGTCATACTCTAGTAATTAGTGCAATTGAAAATACATAATAAGGTATAATTTTAGCAGTTTTTTTTAAAGCAAATCAAACCTGGACATGGTGGCACATGCTTCTATTAATATATTTTATTTATTTATTTATTTGAGAGAGAGAATGGGAGTGCCAGGGCATCCAGCCACTGCAAACCAACTCCAGACACATGTGCTCCCTTGTGCATCTGGCTAATGTGGGTCTTGGAGAATCGAACTGGGATCCTTTGGCTTTGCAGGCAAATGCCTTAACCGCTAAGCCATCTCTCCAGCCCAATTTTAGCAGTTTTAAATGTTATGAAGTATGGATTTTAGAAAACAAGGAAGAAACCTCGATGATGTTACAAATTGAGAATCGTTTATTCAAAATGCTTACAATCAAACATATTTGGAATTTCAGGGCTTCTTTATTCTTTTTATTTGGAAATATGTGCATAATATCTCGGGAATGGGACATAAGACTTAATACGAAATTCACTGATGTTTCAGATAAGCTTTATACCTTACTGCAGGGAAATTCTAAATAATATTTTAATTTTTTTCCTTGAAACAAAGGGTTTTGGAATGTTTATGATTTCTGATGTTCATATTAAGGATGCTTAAAATGTAAAAATATAACAGTTGTTTACTATGGGGAGGGTTTGATTCTAGTGCTCCTTGCAAATACCAAAATGCTTAATTATCATATAAAATAGTACCACATTGTATATAACCTGTATACATCTTCTTGAATAATTTAAAGCATTTCTAAATTATGAATAAAACCTAATAAAATAAAACTGACAGAACTTCATGTATCATATCAGAGCACAGTGGTTTAAAGCCAGAAATTAACAAGAGAAACAACAGAAACTATACCAGCTCCTGGAGACTGAACAATGTGCTATCCAACAATGAATAGGTCACGGAAAAAATCAAAAAGAAAATTGTAAAATTACCAGAAGTAAATTATAATGAAAACATAGCATACCAATATTTACGGGATACAATGAAGGCAGTCCTAAGGGGAAAATCTATAGCACTAGATGCCTTCATAACAAAGACAGAAAGATCTCAAGTTAATAACCTAACCATCTACCTAAAGGCATTGGCAAAACAAGAATAATCTAACCCTAAGAGTTCCAGATGGAAAGAAATAGTCAAGATCAGAGCAAAAATTAATAAATTGGAAACTAAGGAAACAATTAAGAAAAATGGTGAAATGAAGAGCTGGATCTGTGAAAAAAATGAACAGGAATTGTAAACCTCTGGCTAATTTGATCAAATGAAGAAAAAAAGGATACGTCTCAAATTAACAAAATTAGAAATGAAAAGGGAGATGTCACGACAAACATCATTGAAATTGGAAGAACCATCAGGACATATTTCCAAAACTACTCCACAAAAGTGGATAACCTGGCAGAAATGGGTGAATTCCTAGTCACATACCACCTACAAACACTATCTTCAGAACAGAAAATCTCCTAAACAAGCCTATTATATCCACCAAGATTGAAAATGTAATCAAAAAAACTACCCAAAAGGAAAAGTCCAGGACCTGGTGGATTATCAGCCAAATTCTACCAAACCTTCATTAAAGAACTGAAACCAATTTTTCTCAAGCCTTTTCACATAAATGGAGCATAGGGAATGCTCCCCAACACCTTTTACAAAGCTAGCGTCACCTCAAGGCCAAAACCAGACAGAACTATAACAAAATAAAGAAAACTATAGATTTATATCTCGGATAAACTTGGATGCAAAATTCCTGAATAAAATCCTTGCAAACCAAATTCAATAACACATGAAAAGCATTATCCACCTTGATCAAGCAGGCTTCATCCTAGGGATGAAGGGATGGTTTAACATATGGAAATTGAGTAACCTAATACACCACATAAATAATCTTATACACAAGTACCACATGATCATTTCAATAGATGCAGAGAAAGCCTTTGTCAAAATACAACATCACTTGATGATCAAAATGCTGGAAAGACTAGACTAGGCATGGAGGGATTATATCTTAATAAAGGCTACATACAAAACACCTAAAGCCCAAATCATAACTTAATTGGGGAAGATCAAGGAGTTCCCATTAAGACTTGGAAGAAGACAAGGGTGGGCACTCTCACCACTGCTATTCAACATAGTACTAGAAATCCTAGCCTAAGCAATAAGACAGGAGAAAGATATAAAAGGGATACAAATTGGAAAGAGAGAAGCAAATTAGCTCTATTAGCAGATGACATGATCCTATGTATAGGCGACGTGAAAGACCCTATCATGAAATTTCTAAAGGTGATAAATTCCTTCAGCAAAGTGACAGGATACAAAATCAATACACAAAATCCAGTAGCCTTTCTATATGCAAAAGATAAATATACAGAGAAAGAAATCAGTAAGTCTGTCCTATTTCAATTGCCATAAAAAATCAAATATCTTGGAATAACACTAACCAGGATATGAAAGGCCTTTACACTGAAAACATAAAATCAGTCAAGAAAGAAACTGAGGAGGATATAAGAAGATGGAAATACCTCTCATGCTCCTGGTTTGGTAGCATAATTATTGTGAAAATGGCAATCCTACGAGAAGCAATATACAGATTCAACAAAATGCCAATAAAAATCCCAGCATTATTTTTCACAAAGATAGAAAAAGTAATCCCAAATTTATATGGAATGACAGAAAGCCTCTGATATCCAAAAATATCTTCAGTAAAAGAAACACCTCTGGAGGTATCACCATACCCAATCTAAAGCTATACTACAAAGCCATAGTAACAAAAACAGCATGGAACTGCATAAAAAAAATAGGCATATAGACCAAAAGGAACAGAACTGTAGACCCATCCCTTAGTTCAAGCAACTATAGCTACTTTATCTCTGACAAAGGAGCCAACAATGTAGACTAGAGAAAAGATACCATCTTCAAAAAATGATTCTGGTCAAATTGGATAGCTACATGTAGAAAAATGAAACTAGAACCACTTATCTCACCATGCACAAAAATCAACTCCAAATGGATTAAAGACCTCAGCATAAGACTTAAAAATCTTAATTGCTTAGAAGAAGAAATAGGGGGAACTTGCTATGATACAGGAGTAGGGAAAGACTTTCTGAACAATACCCCAGTAGCCCAGGAAATCAAACAATTACTCAACCAATGGAAGCTCATAAAGGTAAAAGCTTTTGCACAAACACACCACAATCAAAGCCAATGGATCACAGAATGGGAGATAATTTTCAGCAGCTATACCACTGACAAAGGCTTAATATCTAGAATCTACTAAGAACTCAAAAAAGTAAACAATAAAAAGTCAAACAACCCACTCAAAAAACGCAGTAGAGAATTGAATAGGGAGTTCTCAGAGCAATAAATACAAAAAGCTAACACACACTTAAGAAAATGTTCAACATCCCTTGCCATCAGGGAAATGCAAATTAAAACAACTATGAAATTCCACCTTAATCCAGTAAGGATGGCAATCAATTAAAAAAAATATCAAACAAGAGCTAGAGATATGACTTAGCAGTTAAGGGGCTTGCCTGCAAAGCCTACCCCTGCACAATGACTGACTGCTATTCTCACATTTCATAACCCACAACTCCATGGTGAATAGCAGCAATCCCACTGAGGAGGGTCCTTAGCAGAACAAGGGCAGGGAGGAGGGAAGTGATGGTACCAACACATGATGTGCCCATACAAAGTTTGTACTTAATACTTAATTGAAAAATAAAGTAAGTAATGTTAGGAATTGGAAAGAGGAGCTCGCAAAATATCCCAGTGAGTAAAGTGCTTGCTGTCTAAGTGTGAAGATATGAATTTGGATCCCTAGAATTCATGTAAAAATGCTGGGCATGTGGCAGGTGTCTGTAATCCCAGCTTGGGAGGCAGAGGCAGGGAATCTCTAAGGTTCACCGACTAGCATCAATTTGGTGGGTATGGGTTATTTGTTTATTTGACAGAGAATGGGCATACCAGGGCCTCCAGCCACTGCAAAGGAACTCCAGACACATGCACCCCCTTGTGCATCTGGCTAATGTGGATCCTGGGGATTCAAACCTGGGTCCTTTGGCTTTGCAGGCAAATGCCTTAACTGCTAAGTCATCCCTCTAGCCCCAAAGAACCACTTTTAAATAAGAGGAGAATGACTGGGGAAGGCCCCTGATGTCGACCTCTGACATCCACATGCACAGGCAAAAAGAAAGAAGAAAGAAAAGAAGGAAAGGAGAAAGGGAAGGAGGGAAAAAGGAAGGAAGGAAGGAAGGAAGGAAGGAAGGAAGGAAGAAAGGAAGGAAGGAAAGAAGGTAGGGAGGGAGGAAGAGAGGGGCATGGAAAAGGAATGACTGAAAAGTACAAGTTGACACTTTGGAAGAAGAAAGGGACTAGTAGGAAGGGTATGACTAGAAAGCAGAGGGTGGTGGGAGATTAATATGGCCAAAGTACATGATAGACTTGAACTGAAACACCTTCAAAACACCAATTACAATGTACAATATATGATGATAAAATAAAGAGTGATAATATTATTAAAGCATTGGCTCAGTTTGTGTGAAAAGTGTCAAGAGTTTCAAAATTCAAGAATATGAGTGGGAATCTATGTAGTGTCATTTATAAGTGACCTATCACTAAGACTCAATAAAAAGCACAAATAATTCCCTTTCATAAGAAAGATACAAACAATAGTACCAGAATTTGATTACCTCTTTCCATGAATGATTATATCATCTGCCCCTAGCTATGATAAAGCAGGACTTAAACATTTACTTTTCCTTTTGGTATAAAGAATATTGTTTCATTTCAATAGAGTTCAAGTGTAACTCAATATACTCAACACCTTTCATAGCCACAATTCCATCTGATTTGACAACTTATTAAAAACATTCTCTGTTTACTGATGGGAGAATGCTTTCATAAATTGCATACATGATCCAGGGCCTCAAATACTGAAAGGAACATGATTCTGATGAGTAAACACATGCCACATCTAATTCATTTTTATTGTGCCCACTTGCAAAATTGTTCAAGTTTATGAAGAGGGTTACATGAGGACTTTTGTAAACATGCTGTATAGCTTGACACACCACACACAGAAATTTAAATTCCAAACCCAGCTGGGCTAAGCTGCAACACAACTCAGAAGGGCACTCAGTGCACGGGGGTTGATTTTCAAAACATCAACGTTACACTACATCACCCAAGAAATCACTCAGCCAGCAACAAATGAAGAAATCTTTCTTCAATGTTTTCAATAATGCCTTTTAATCTTAAAAAAAAAAAAAACTCCTTAATCATGGATTCAATTATTTGTTTTGTCACTACTAATTATGCACTTTTTGTTGAGTACTCTGCCACAGAATCTATGTGAAAGGAAAGCCACAATCATGCAAGACTATGAAGGAAACAACCACCACCACAATAACAAAAAAACATGAGGAAGAGGGAGTTTCTGACAGGCTGGGGAGGCAGGAGATGAGAACAGTAATGCAGACTCCAGGGACTCCATTCATGCCACACTCGGTCCTGTACCAGGCCCCAGGACATGATCCATAAGGACTATGGGATTTGATACTTGCATTAACTTTCTGAATATGCTAGGAGTGTCTTTACCTCCATGTTAGGATAAGGAAATTGAGCTTAGAGAGGTTGCTTGGTTATGTTGGTTTTCAGAGTAAATCACAATGCTCACAGTAGTTAGGATGTTAGGATAAGGAAATTGAGCTTAGAGAGGTTGCTTGGTTATGTTGGTTTTCAGAGTAAATCACAATTCTCACAGTAGTTATCCTGAGATATCAAGAAATTTTTTATTGCCCCTCAGTGAAATAATAAAGAAGGAAGCCTTTCAGGAGCACTTATTATCAAACTGAGGGCATGATGCACCTACTGTACTGATGTTCTCACACATCCATGGTTGCTTAAGAAGCTATCCTGGCATCACCAAAGATGACAAACTAAGAAACACCATAAAGAATTGGGAAAAATAAAAGAAACAGGCAAGAGTAAAAGTAGACAAAACTGAGTAGTGCTTGAAAACCTTGTATCAGCTACTGAATGGCACATGAGAGAGAGCAAGCTCACGCAGACACAAGGCAGGCCCCATCGTGGGATAACAGGGGTCTGGCCCTACTCCACTCTCATCATAAAGCTCCACACTCATAAACTGGCTGTAACTCAGCAGATTTTAAGAGCTCTTCACAGCCCCCAAACTGTTATAAAATATTGCCCAAACTCATTTCCCCCACAGCTGTCACAGCACTTCTTGAAGAATTCTCCAATGATTCCCACACATGAAGTTCACATTTCTCTTACCAGGTTTCATGGACTTCGCTTTAGTTGAGCTTTACCTACAACAGATCTCCTGCTTTATGAACCACTGTCTGTGGACCAGCCTGCCTCATCTAAACCTCCCCCTGTCTCGTCTCTTTCCTCCTCATTCTTCCTTCGTGATAGCTCCACTGGGTTCCTTCTGCTAAAAACAACAGTGTATCCCTCAACTGCCACTCTCACTACTGAAAAAATAGCTGGAATAACAAACTCATTCTAGCATAATGATATAGAGAAGCACACTGAAACTCTATGATGCTATATAGTCCATCTATAAGTGAAATTGCTCCCAGAGTCCTGCCACTTAGAACTAAGCCCCTAGGAAAAGGGTGAATTAGACTGCAACCCATTCTTGCCTGAGACAAGGCAGAACAGGGTGGCTGTGAAGTATGCAGACCATCTGTCAAAACTAAAAGTGTAGTTTAATTAGTTTAATTATGAGAGCTTCTCCAAAATCAAATTGTTCATACCCAACCTCTTCCTAGACCAGCTGATGATCAGTTTACGATGCACTTTCATTGGTCAACGTCAGTGATTCATTTTGGAAGTGAACATGTTTCAAGGGCCTGCCCTGTGCCAGGGACTGATTTCAGTATTTGGGCTATATCAATGAACACAGTTCCCCTGCCCTTCAGAAGCTACAATCTACAATGGAAAGCAGACATTTTAAAATTTACAAGGCTCGTGATGCAATCTTGTAACTCAGAAGGGGCAGAGTGCTACTGGAGGGGGTGGAAGTAAGAAATGGAGACTGGGAGCTCCTGGTGACAGGGCATGTTGCACCCTTAAAGAGGTGGTGCAAGGAGGCCTCCTGAGGTGTCACTCAAGCACAAGTGTTCGAATAGGCTACGCAGGTAGTTGAGGGCAGTTGTTGGCAATATCTGGTCTTGACTGGTACCTTTTACTGATGCATTTAGAATGTGCTGGGTAATTGCTAAATTGGATTACTTTGCCCACATTAGATAAAATAAAAAAATGAAGGTCATATTACTTTTTTTTTTCACTTTATAGAGAAGAACACTGTGATTAGGAGTAATGGGGTCACCTAGAGAGCTTTGTAAAACATGAGGTCCTGTTGCCAAAGTTTCTGAACTGGGGTTCTGCCTGGGGCTTTGTACATCTAACACAATCCCAGACCACACTGCTGCGGGTATTGCCCAAGGAGCACAATTAGAACCATTGCTTTAAAGAGCTATCTGTCTCCAAAACTCTGTATTTGATCTAAATCAATATTTGTACTTCTAAATATTAGCACCATCATTCAAAGATTTATACTTATCATTAAGTTACACTCTAGAAACAAGATGCATAATGTACATTGTATACTTATAAACATGTTTTTAAGCAAAAAAAATGATTAGTAACAAAACAAAATGTAAGGGCAAGATGGCGATGGCCTAATTTATTGATTGCAGTATTTTTAAAATATGTTTTATTCATTCATTTGAAAGAGAGATAAAGAGGCACATAGAAAGAGAGAATGGACATGCCAGGGGGCCCAGCCACTGAAAACAAACTCCAGATGCATGAGCCATCTTGTACATCTAGCTTACATATGTACTGGGGAATTAAACCTGGGTACTTTGGCTTTGCAGGCAAGCACCTTAACTGCTAAGCCATCTCTCCAGCCTAACTGCAATATTTTTGCCACAATGATGACTACTTGGCACATATTAAATACTCCACTTTGACTGAGGCTATTATGTATCCTACAGTTTTCAAACTTCCAATTTTGCAAAAATTTACATTTACAGAAATGTTGTAATGATGATATTTTACCCTTTAAGTACATTCCCACATTAAGATATTAAACAACACATCTCAGACCTGAGACATGAACATTGGTATAACTAAAGTCCAATAGGATTGCACCTGTTTTCCAACTTAGTCCTTTTCCAGACAGGATAGCATGTTACATTTCATGATCATGCCTATATAGTATTCTATGGTCTGTGACAGTTTTTCAGTCATCCCTACTTTTTCATGACCTATATACTTTTTATGTGTATGTGGGATATGTGGTGTGTGGAGTAAGCATGTGTGTGTGTAAATTCACGTGCCCCAAGTACATGTATTTGGAGGCCAGAGAATTCTTTAAATGGGGGTCTCTTCCTTAACGTGGAGCTGCTATCCACCAGTGAGCCTCAGCAACTCTCTTCACCCCACCCCACTCCCACTGAAGTTACAGATGTGTGTTGACTTAACCAGCTTATGTGAGTTTTGGGCAGTTGAACTTGGTGCACTCCTGCTGAGAGGCCCTCATGCTTAAGTGGCAAGCACTCTTAACTACTGAGCCATGTCTCAGCCCTCATTATCTTGATACTTTTGAAGCTAACTGGTCAGGTGTTTTGTACAAAACATCTCAATTTGGTTGCCTGTTCTGGAGTTATTTTTCATTAACAGAATAGGGTACCGATTTGGGAGAAGAATATAGTGAGTTAATGCACTCTTCCCACGATCACAATGAGCACATGATATCAACATAATGATTGCTGGTGATGTCAAACCTGAACACTGCATTAAGTTGGTGCCTGCCAGATTTCTCCACTGTAAAGTTCCTGTTTTTCTCTTTCTTTAAATAGCAAGTCACTAAGCATATACTTAAGGGAAATAGAATTGACCTTGACCTTTTAGAGGGTGGCAGCCAAAAAAGTAAGGTCCTATGTCAAAGCCATAACTGTAATTAATAGCCAAGTGAGAAGAAGAAAGATATTTTCTGGCTAGGATCATATACCGTTTCTCCTTTGATTTTCTCCGTGGATGATCCTGTCTTTTCCCAGCCTTAGTTCTGGATCAGCCATCTCTTCTTCGATTAGAGAATGTTCTTTGGAATCATCTTGACACTAGGCAAGCTTTCAGAGCTACTGGGATGTCACTGACTCTGGGCCCTCTCAATAAACAGAGCTATGCAACAGCTATGCAGCATCGCTCACGTGCATGCACATTGATATGCACAAATGAGCCTGTATTTAATTCTGTGTCTCTTTGTTCTTAATAAAATAAGTATGAATTCCCCAACTGCCACCACAGGACTCATCCTAGTCTTCCCCTGTTGCCGATTTGTAAGTTCTTTCTCTTTTCTTTTGCAATAAGAAACCTGATGTTGTAGGTTGAATTGTGTTTTCCACAAAATTTATGTTTTGAAATCAACCCTTAGTTTGTCAGACTGTAACTGTATTTGATAAAGAATCTTTAAAGAAGTTGAAATAAGGTTATTAGGGTGGTGTTTAATCTAATACGAACGCAGTCCTGAGAAACTGAAATGTGGACACAGATACATTCACAGGGAGACACAAGAAAATAGCCACCTACAAGGCAATGAGAAGCCTAGAACTGGTTCTTTCCTTATGGCCCTCAGGAGTCAGCCCTGCCTTGAGATCAGTCTTCTGGCAATGAAAATTATATAACTAGTAATGATGTGTCATTAATTAAAATCCATAATTTATTAAAATTTCCTTAGTTTTAGCCAATATACTTTCTCTGTCCCCATATCCTACCTAATTAGATTTAGTCACCATGTGACTTTGGGTTACTCTTAGCTATAGCAATTTCTTCTTTTGTTTAATATTACTATTTAGTCATTTTTAAGCACAGAGAGATAGAAGAGAGATAAAGAATGGGTGTGCCAGGGCCTCCAGCCACTGCAAAGGAACTACAGACACATGAGCCACTTTGTGAATCTGGCTTTATGTAGGTGCTGGGGAAACAAACCTGGGTCATTAGACTTTGCAGACAAGAATCTTACCTGTTGAGCCATCTGTTCAGTCCAGCTATGGCCATTTCTTAAACTTCCCTTGTTATTGATGGCCTCGACAGCTTTAAACACTGCAGGTGAGATATTGTATAGAATGTTCTGTGAATGGGATTTTTCTGATGTTTCTCCGAGAGCATTGGGTTTATAGGCTCTGAGGAGGAAGACTAAGGTACGATTTTCCTCACACCATAACAAGGGTCCTGTTTTGTGATGCTGTCCTCCAAAAATTGACTAGGGCCCTAAGTATTTCCTATGTATTTGACAAATAATTACAAATATTTTCTCCATATGAATAAATAGTTTTAAAATAATCATTTTTAGAAATTTTAATTCCAATATCATCTATTTATGGACACTGACCCTGTTTCTATGCTTGGGTATTTTTACAAGCAATGCTGACATAAAATTTCTGGTAACAAAATCATCAAAGTCAAAACTATTTCCTTAGGATAAATTACTAAAAGGGAAAATTATGAGTTTAGTGCTTTTGACACATATTATGGGAGATTTTCAGAACCCTACTTACAGAGAATTATACTTCTAGGCCCATAACCTTGCAAACTGTCAATCATCAGGTATCTATTGATACTTCTATTTTTAAATATAATTTCCTATGTAATGGCAAAAGCATTCTTTGAAGTTGCTAATGATTCCTAGCTAGCATGAATAATGTTTTAAATATGTGTTTTCCACATGAATTCCATTTTAACATTATTTTATTGCTGGGCATGGTAGCATATGCCTTTAATCCCAGCACTCAGGAGTCAGAAGTAGGAGGATCACTGTGAGTTCAAGGCCAGCATGGGCTGGAGCAAGACTCTACCTTGAGAAAAAAACAAGACTAAAAACTGTTATTATCCATTTTACTACATCCAAGTGTTTTCTAGGTGGTTTAAAGCCTATTGCCTTTAAAAAATAAATAATGTTATCTATGTGTTTGCAAGAGGAGAGATAGACAAAATGGGTGTACCAGGGAATCTTACCACTGCAAATGAACTCCAAATGCATGTGCCACATTGTGCATCTATCTTTACATAAGTACTGAGGAACTGAACCCAAGCTATTAGGCTTGGCAAGTAAACAGCTATCTCTCCAAGCTGGCCAATTGCTTCTATAAACAATAAATTTCTAGTCTGTATTCTATAATTTAAAATAATTTATATAGTTTTGTCTAAACCATATTTATATTTCACAATTTTATTTATGAGCTAAAACTGTGTTTACTTTCATACTTTTGCATTATGTGAGCCAATCTAGAAAGAAGCTACTGATGTATTATTGATTCTGACACAGCCATGAAAGCACAGATTATGCCTCTATTAAAACTTATATTTTATGACAGGTTTGTCAGGTTTAATTTATGAATCATGCACACTTCTGGCTCAGTAGCCACAAATTATCTCCATTTGAATCTTTATCATATAGTGTATTTTCTTACTAGAACATTTTTTTCAAACACATTGATATATTTTCTTTAAAAAGAACCTTAAAAATTGATAACTAGAAAATATTCTGAAACACAATTTTAAAATATGTTTGAGTGTATACATGTGTGTCTTTAATTCAATCTCTAGTTTTTTATTTCTCATTCTAGTTTCATATTTCTAGCAGCATATTTTCCTCATTTGAGGAGGATGTATAAAGATATTCATGCTGCCTTGTTTAATTTCCTGAAGCCGAGACAAGTGCACACCAAAAAATGAAAGTGATGTTACCATCTTCATTATAACAGTGAATGTTAGATGAGGAGGAGGAAAACATAGTAGCAAGGAACAGCTAGGAAGTAGGGTTAAAGAGGAGCTCACTGGGAGCATTTTATTCATGTACAGAGAGAAGAGGGTGAGAAGATACAAGCCTCCATCCAGAAACCAGAATGGATTAGGCATTGGAATCCAGGTTACACAGCCACCCAAACTTGTAATAGATTTGAGTCCTTAAATCAAATGGAAGTTCATGTCAATGCTTTTTTCAAGTTTATTGCTTCACAAGACCCTCTAAGGGAATGGGAAGATGGCTCAGCAATTAAAGGTGCTTGCTTGCAAAGCCTGGCAGCCTAGGTTCAAATCCCCAGGACCCACATAAAGCCAGATGCACAAAGCAATGCATGCATCTGGAGTTTCTTTGCAATGACAGGAGACCATGGCATACCCATCCTCCATCTCTGCTTGCAAACAAATAAATAAAATATTTTTAAAAGACCCTCTGAGTGTATGAGAATGGATTAAAGGAAGCAAAAGTTCCTAAAGTCCAGTTCCCTGGTTTATTGATGGTATAAGGCAGTAGCGACAGCCTGTCCTGAAGTGACTGGTTATAAATATGGAGAGATTGGAGTGGATCTTGGGTACAGATGGAGTAGAGAATCATCCACACTTACAGACTGACTAGAAACCAAGAGCGAAGTAGATGGGAGAAAGGTCATGCCCCGTCACATAAGAGCAAACACTGAGAGCAGGAGTGAGGTAAGAACACCAGATGCAGACTTCTGGTCTTGTAACTCTGAAATATCCAAGAAGACATGTCACCAGAGCTCAGAAACAAGGGCTGGCCAGAGGCAACATAATAAACATAATTAATATGTAGGTCAAAATGAATCCTTGAGCAAGATGTCGTTGCCTAGGAAGAAAGTATTCAGCAGTGGATCTCAGTTGGGAGATGGGATTAGTATGTAGCCCTTAGGGTATATTTGAAAGTGGGTACATTTGCTAAGTGGGGGGGGGGGTCTGCCAAAGAGTCCCCACAACAAAGATAAACCCTAGAACAAAATATCAATACTCCCAGCACTGAGAAACATGGTATAGGTGACGATGAAATGAGAGCTTTGAGAAACTACCTGAAAGCAAGCCACAGCGGGTCAGGAACAGACATGGGAAGGCCCAGCCACAGACCCACAGAGCATCTGCTCACCAACACTAAGAGTGCAGAGTTTATGGAGCAATGCCCTGTACTACTGCTGCAAAGAAACGTAGACTGCATTAGATAGACTGACCCAGAGTCAATTCAAATTCAAACCAATTCAAACTAAAAATACCTTTTAAATTGTCCCTGAAAATGTTTTCTAACCTCTGTTACTTTTGCATGGGGCGCAAAATGGGCATCCATTTATAGAAACAGAGAGAAAACTGTACATTACTTCTCATTAACCCCCAGCCTTAGTCACCTTCTGAGTTTCTGAAGGGCTTACCTCAAGGAAGGGGTTGCTGACTGTGACTATAGATGGAAGAAGAAAGAACAAGCAGTTTCCAATTGCAGGAAATAGGATAAAGGTTTTAACGGGGTGGGGGGAGCAAGCTCTACTTATGAAAATGAGGCACTTTAAATGATTAATTAGGGAATGGAATATTATGTTTGGAATTCTGGAGACCATATTAGGAGAAATAGTTGAGCTTCAGAGGAAACTATCAAAGCCTGATTGACCTGTAACCGCTTATAATATGATGAGAGCTCAAACTATAGAAGTCTGTGAGGGAATAGAAATGTGGGTACTTGGGAGGACTTTATTTAAAAAAAAAAAACTCAGCTGACTTCTTTCCTATTTTTTTTCTTCCTGCTTTTTTTTTTTTTTTTTTTTTTTTGCTTTGCTTTTAGACAAGGTTCCACTATGCAGCCCAGATTGACCTTGAACTTGCTATCCTCCTTCCTCAGCCTGCCAGGTGCCAGAACTGCATGTGTGTGCCTCTTTCTTAGGACACCTCCAATCTCTATTTTCTTAAAGATCATTTTTCATCAAATATTGATTGAATACTTATGTAGGCTCAGAATTGCATGTTTAGTATCTATGTCCCTCAATAACCACTAACTTATATAACAGAATATACCACATTCTGCTCTGTTCTCTCAAAAATGCAAAAGAAACCCACCATTATTGCCTACCACCCAAAACTCAGCAACTGATCAATGTATAAGAGATGAAGAAATGAACAAATGCAGTTCTATTTTTCAAATAATGCTTTCTTACACTAATATACCTCAAAAGATGCATATTTATGCAGGATACACACATACATACATACATACATACATACATAATGATGAAAGTAGCCTGGTAGTGTGAAGAATCATCAAAATGGTCACCCATAAATAGAGCAGTCCTGAAGGGTCACCCTGGGGCTACTCTCATGCAAGTGAAAATATGTGTATATATGTGTGTGTGTGTGGAAAACATATATGTATGCACACATATATCCTCTATTTGTATGTGTATACATATATGTATATGGATGCATGTATATGCATGTATACATGCCTTTGTACACACATATATTGATATTCCACTTATAAGTTGGTGATTACATGTTTCTTTGTTCATACATCATAAAAGCCTCTCTATGTCTGCCATAGCTATGGCACTGGTGATGCTGGCATAGACCAAGCTAACATTTTTTTAAATTAGAACTAAAACAGCCTATTTATTTCCATAATAAAAGGAAATATTCACTAGAGGCAAGTTTTTGAAATATATAGAAACCTACTAACAGGATTAATGTATTATGGTAAACAATTTTATGCAAAGAAACTTCCACATTTGACTTCAAAGGGGAATGGAATTAAGACAGAAAAAGTGGGTCAAGTGAAGGGGACTTGTCTGATTAGAAAAAGACAGTCACAGGGGAGCATTTTGTAGAGTACTCAAGCATGAGGCCTTTGTAGCATGCCTGTCTTGTAGCTAAATGCGGCCATTTATACCAAAGAATGATATTAAAGGAAAGCAGCCTTGGCAGAGGACAGGGAGCTGCCAGAGAAACTTGTGCCATCAGTATCAATTAAAGAAAGTAACAGATTCAAAATAAAATACTATACACATGCACACACACACACACACACACACACTTTAGTGAGCCAATAAGGGAACAGGGGTCCAGGACTTTTAGACACTCAAGGTACTGACATAGACTTTCATTTGAAAAAAAATAAATAACAATACCACACTGATTATACAATAACAACTAAGATTTAGCTGATAGCACACAATTTTGTTCTGCAATGCCCATTTTATTAAATGTTGCTTAAGCTTCTTATCATTTAGTTTGTAACTTAGAATTAGCGATTAGTAGGTAGGTTAATAATTTTGTTAACTAAACCTTACTGTCTATTTTAATAATTAACCACAAATATACTTTTTCACAAACAAAGCATAAAAGATTGAGGACTCTTTCCACAATCCATGCCTAGAAAAACTCATAGTTGATCTTGGAAGCCATATACACAAATATTCTCAGCTATAAACTTATGAAAATAAGTTTTAAATTAAGCTCAATCATTAAAGGTTGGACTTATAAATGACAGCAAGAAGTATTACTGGATGCATATTATCTACTAAAGGCTGTCTATCCATTTCATCTGGTAATATAATTGAACCCAGTCCACACATGAAGAAAAATAAGTTGTAGAGAGGTGAAATCATTTAAGTTAAAGCTGCAGAGCTATAACTTGAACTATGAATTCTTCCATCAAGTAATGGCAAATGAAAGTAAGGCGTTCACAGAGCATTTGGGAAGGATAGTAGACTTCTCACTGCTTCCAGTTTTCTCTTCCACATAACTCCCAGTGTTCTTTGTTCTTAACTGTCTGCATGCTCTCCTCAGATAATAAGGTCCATGTCTACAGCTTCAACTGTGTGTGTGTGTGTGCTGTGTTTGTGTGCAATGACTGGTGTGTGTGCAGGGTATGTATGTGTGTATGCCCTGTGTACACGTGTGGAGTCCAGAGGAAGACATCAATGTCCTTTACTTTTCCTCCTTATTTTCTGAGACAGACCTGCTTTGTGGTTAGACTGACTGAACAGGAAGCTCCAGAAATTCTCCCATCTCTGCCCTCTACTCAGACCTGGGGTTACAGATATGGGCAGCGATGAATGGCTTTCTACATGAGTGCTGGGGATTGAACTTACATTCCCATGCCCATATGAATCAGTAAGCCACCTTCCCAGGACCAACTTATTTTTTTTTAATTGAAGATTTATATGCCTAGAACTGGTCCTTTTCTACATCACTGTCATGTAGAGATACCCTGCATATCATTACGCTACTAAAAAACAAACAAGGCCTGCACTGATCTCAGTATCTCCAACTGCTCCCCAAATGCATTTCTCTATATGTCTATTGCCTCTTAAATGACCCTTTCTTTCAGTACAATGAACGTGGAGATGATCCTTTCTCCTCAAATCCTACATCCAGTCATATTTTTAACCACACTTTAACAAGCAACTGGGCCGAATTACTATAGTCTTTGTACTCTTATCTCTGCTTGGGAGCCACAATGTAACATTTTCCAGTGTTGCCAAAGTGACCTTCCTATATAATAAATCTAACAATAATGCAATTCAATCAATTCATTCATTCATGCAGCAATGTGGGTGTTATTTTTGAATACTTTTTTTCCAGATTATGAAAAATACAGCAGTAAACAAGAGACAAAGAAGATCATAGAGCTTATATTTGAATGGGGAAAGACTACGTAATATTAGCAAAGATATACATATGTGTGTTCCATGATTTCTGTGTGAGTGTGCGTATCAGTGATGATAAAATCTTACTATTCTGATGTGAAATCTCATTACTCCCTCATTTACACACAGCCCATGCTTCATCCTTATTGAACTACCTTTAATTTCTTAAACATGTCATGGTCTCAAAACCACACCTTTGACTGTGCTGTTCCTTCTATTTAAAATTCTCATCTAATAGTCTCTACATAGCCTAACTCCTATATACTTCTAGCAAGACTTTTCACATTTTTCCAGTTCTGATTTTTTCTATCCATCACCAGGCTCCCAAAGCAATGCACATGTCCCTATTATAGCATTTATCGCACTGTGGTGTCATTGCATAATTATGTATCTATTACTTTCTTAATTACAAGTGTCCATGTGCTCTGATTTCATGATAATACAGTGTTGGTAGGCTATGGCTGTCATAATAAAATGCCACGAGCTTGGTGGTTTCAACAACAGAAATACATTTTTCTCATAGTTCTGGAGGCTGGGAACTCAGGTCTCCTTCCTGGGCTTGGAAAGAGCACCATCTCCTTGTCCTGACATGTTTCCTCCACTCGGGGCCCCTGATGGTCCTTTCTATGTTCACTGTTCCTTCCAGGTCAAATTGGATTTAGAGGCCATCCTAATAGTCTTATCTTAACTTCATCACCTTTTCAAAGGCCCTTTTGTACATCTTGATGCATTATATATACCAAAGAGTCAGGTTTTAATCATATGAGTTTTAAGAAGATACAACTTAGTCCATATCAGTAGTACCCTATAACATATTCATGGTCAAGCTTTGTTTGCTTATAGTCCTAACCATTTTCCACCTCCAAATTATGTAAAAACAAATATCATGTCCTTTAATCAGTAAATTATCCTTGAAAATCTTTAAAGATAATATGCTTTTCACTCTAGAACAAAAGAGATGAGTCTTCCTCAGTTCTGATTATTCTCAGTATTTTTTTTTTCTGGATTTAAGGAACAATGACCAAACATTTCCTTTTCCTTGAAAAACTTTTCCCTTAATAGAAATCTCTAGTGTAGTAGGTCTTCAATCAATACTCCAAAGATAAAAAAGGAAGCATCTATGAATGATTTGAAGTTTAATTTTTCTACATGTTTCTTAGGCTATTGAAAACTGAACAGTTTCTCATCTATCTATCTATCTATCTATCTATCTATCTACCTATCATTATCATCAATCATTTATCTAGCTTTGTGTGTGTGTGTGAGAGAGAGAGAGAGAGAGAGACAGAGAGAGAGAGAGAGAGACACAGAGAGAGAGAGAGACTGTTTTATCTCTGTAATGGGATAGCCAACACAGGCTACTTATTTTTTAAAGGGAAGTTTATTTAGCTCACAGCTTTGAAGGTTCAAATCCAGCGGCACTCGTTGGTTTCTCCCCTCGAGGGGGTGACATATGTTGCCAGCCTGGGTGAGCAGCAAGTAAGCAATTACATCTTGAACCAGGAACACAACGAAAGAGCAAATCCAGACTTGGTCCTTTCATAACGATTGTCTCCCAAAAAATATTAAAGGGGTAGCAGGATAAATACCTTGCATTTCAAAGACTTAAGGACCACCCACGAGGCACACCTCCCTGGGTTTCACACCACCCTCCAATAATGCCACCATGTAGACCAATCCTTCAATCACAATGGATCCTTAGGAGACACGAAGCATATTCAAACCACAGCAGCATATGAAGTATGATGTCTACCAGGAGGCTAACAGATTTTCAAGTGCGTGCTGTTCCATATACTACCAGTGAATCCTAAGAGCTATATTCTCTTTTTATTGTGGATGCTCTTAAACAATGTCTCCACATCTCCTAACAGCTGTCATGGCAACGTGCTCCTCTGACAGGAGGAGAAAGCAGCAAGGCTCATCCTCTTAATGCCTGAATGAACCAGGGAGGCTTCCCAATAACAGAGCCCCCCCGCCAAGTTTGGATGACACCATTGTAAAATACAACTTAGAGACTGCCAAGCAGTCTGCTTTCAAAGTGATGCCTTATCCACACTGGTTGTTCATGCCATGATAATTAAATGAGTAAGTGAAAGAGATAGATGGTCCTTCTTCAGTTCCCAGTTTTGGCCGGACATATTTTGCCTTTAAAGAGCAAGCAATGACAATGACTAGCATGGGCACATTAAACATGCATAGAAGACACAGAATTTTGATGAATACGTGATGTTTTGTCATTGCATATAAAAGAATTGCTGAATTTCAGAAATAAATTGTACATTACAAATACCAAAAGTTTTATTCAGCAGAAATTTCTGAAACTGGAACAAATGGTTTTTGTAATAGTTATACAAATGAACAGATGTATAATTATACTTACATTAATTTTTTAAATAAAATGTATTTTAGAACAGTTTTAGATGTATACGAAATATGAAAAAATTGTACAATGGGTTCCCTTAATACAGAACCCCTAAACTTCCCCTATCATTAAATTGTATTTTTTTTTTTGAGGGAGGGTCTCACTTTAGCTCAGGCTGACCTGGAATTCACTATGTAGTCTCAGGGTGGCCTTGAACTCATGGCGATCCTCCTACCTCTACCTCCCAAGTACTGGGATTAAAGGTGTGCGCCACCACACCCAGCTAATTGTCTTCGTTTTTATCAAAATTCTTTTCTGCGCCGGACCCCTACCAAGACACCACATTTTCATTAGCTGTCATGTTTCTTAACCTCATCTTGTCTCAACATTTTTTTTAAAAAAATTCTACTCTTTGGCTTAATGGTTAAGGCACTTGCCTGCAAAGCCTAAGGACCCAGGTTCTATTCCCCAGTACCCATGTAAGCCAGATGCACAAGGTGGCACTTGTGTCTAGAGTTCATTTGGAGTGGCTAGAGGCCCTGGTGTGCTCACTCCTGCCCTCCCCCATCTCTTTCCCCCTCTTTCTCTCTCAAATAAGTAAAAAAACTAAATATTTTTTTAAAAATTCTACTCTTTTTGATGGTCTTGACAGTTTTTGGAACTCATGTTTGTAGAACGTCCCTCAACTGAGATTTGTCTGACATTGTTTTGTATGATTAGACTGGGGTTATTTGTTTTGGGTAAGAAGGCCATTAGACAAAGAGCCATTCTTATCACACTTAACATAACATGTCACTACTTGTCACTGCTGTCAACCTTCGTCGTCTGTCTGAGGTATGTTTGTAGCCACGGAGACTACTGTGAGTAACCGTGCAGTTACTAGCTGCTTCCTTTGCATACTATACTCCTCACAACAAACTATCCTTGCACAATCTACATTTTCCAAGTGCAGGATTGTGCCCACCTGCCAGAGGACAAAACAGCTTCTCTTTCTTGAATATCCCTCTTTATTTAATAATTTTGCCTTGTACTGAACTCTGCTTTGACTGAAATTAAGACAGGTTTGGCTTATTATACTAATATAGCAGATCTCTTTCCCCAAAACTTTGCTCCGTGTGGGTGCATACATGTGTGTGTTGTACTGGTGTGTGTGGGTGCAAGCATGCGTGCAAGTGCATCTGCACATGTGGGCATGTGGAGCCCAGAGGACAATGTAGGTGCTGCACTTCAGGTGTTGTCTGTTTTGAGATGGAGTCTCTCATTGGCCTGGAACTTGCCAATGAGGCAGGACTGGCTGATAAGCAAACCCACAGGTTTGTTGTCCATCTCTGACTCCACAAGGGTTGGGATTAAAAGTACACATGCTCTCACACCTGTCTCTTTTCCCATGGGTTCTGGGAATCAAATGCAATTCCTCACGTTTTCAAGGCAAGCACTTTACTACCTCTCCAGTCCACAGACCTTTACGTTTAAACCTGAGTGTTTACATAAAAGAGTGGGATCACATTTTAAAAATCTACTCTTATGCTGTGTTTTAGTCGTCAACTAGCATAATAAATCATTCTTCATTTAAAGTAATTATTTACAATAGTAGATTAATATCTATCACATTGATGAAATTTTCTATCCATTGCATTGTTTTGTGTCCTCCATTTGGCTTTTCTTGCTTTGACCATTTACAATTCACCATTTTACAGCCTTGCCAAGCATATCAAGTATACATTCTTAATTTCTACAATAATTCCATAATAATTTATAACTAATTCAAGTCCAGTTTCAAATAACACTATCCTAATTCACATGCAGTACAGGTATCCTAACAGAGTATTGCTAATTTCTCTTTTCTACTTCTTATGACATTGCTATCATTTATTTTAATATATCATAATCATCTAATATGTTCTTATAATTACTTAAACCATTTTATTTTAGATCAATCAGTGAAAAACACAAAATGGGCTGGGGAGATCACTTAGCAGTTAAGGCACTTGCCTGCAAAGCCTAAGGATCCAGGTTGAATTCCACAGGACCCACGAAAGCCAGATGCACACAATGGAGCATGCATCTGAGTTCGTTTGCAGTGTCTGGAGGCCCTAACATACCCATAATCACTCTCTCTCTCTCTCTCTCTCTCTCTCTCTCTCTCTCTGTCTCTCTCTCTCCCTCTCTCTCAAATAAATAAATAAAAATATTTTTTAAAAAATTAACATAAAATATTTTACTTATATTATACTATATCCCAGAACTTATATTATAGTGAAGACAGAAAATGTATATGCAGGGAGGAAAGATAATCTCTGCCATTAAGAAGCTCATCAGAGGTGGGAGATAGCTAAATGGTCAAAGGCACTTGACTGCAAAGCCTGACAGGCCAAGTTCAATTCCCCAGTACCCATGTAAAGCCAGGTGCACAAAGTTGTTCATGAATCTGGAGTTTGTATGCAATGGCAAGAGGCCCTAGAACATCCATGTGTTCTCCTTCCTCCTCCTCCACTTCCTCCTCCTTCTTCTTCATCTCTCTCAAATAAATAATAAAAATATTTTTCTAAGAATGAAACTCATCATAGTGATAAGGCAATCACAATATATTCACAATATAATCACAATAAATAGTGCAGATGCTTGTGCATTCCATAGTAAGGCAGTTCAGCAAGGAGAAGGAGCCGTATGACTTTGAGTATCGATCATGGGACTTGGGTAGGAGTTAGAAAGTAAGAAAAACAGGGTGGGTTGTAAAGAAACGCCACTTTGATAAGGAGCATAGCAATGCTAAAGCTTGGCTATAAAGGTGAGAGCAATGTGTTCTCAGGGCCAACTCAGCTCTCCTTGGAGCTTTCACTGCAGAGTAGTGGGAGGGGGTTGTGACACAGTTGGTTAATGTCAGAATCAGAAATGTGCTGTTCAACAAAAACTTTGAGGGCCTTGCTGTCAAATTATTCATCAGTGTGTAGAGTCTGGTAGAAGAGTGGAACAAGGGTTTAGGAGGACCTCTAGACATTCCTATTAACCAGATTTGGGAGCTAGGGCAAAAGAGTGTAGCTTGGAGTCTGTGTCCTCTCTAGAGTAAAAGAGATCTTGAATGGCAGAGTCATCTTTCAACATAACAGCTAAAGTTCTCTGTGGAATTTTAAGCATGATCCGAAGTCAGTTGGAATCATCTCTGCAGGAGTCCTTTAAAGAACAGACATCTTTCCTGTCTTTCTGCCAGGCAGTTCAGCAAAATAGATATTGAGTGGTTACCATGCTTTTGGTCATAGTGAACTGAAATCGGCCTTTCCATAATTCTCACAATTTAAAGTCTACAATTTTGAGTGACTGTCCAACAGAGCTTTCTACCGTGAAGAAACATTCTGTATTTTTGATGTTTAGTTAAGTAGCCATTAGCCACATGTGTCCATTAAACATTCGAAAATTCCTTCTTAAAAAGAAAACATTTTGGGCTGGAGAGATGGCTTAGCAGTTAAGGAGCTTGCCTGCAAAGGTAAAGGAACTTGGTTCAATTTCCCAGGACCCATGTAAGCCAGATGCACAAGGTTGTGCATGCGTCTGGAGTTCATTTGCAGTAGCTGGAAGCCCTGGCGCTCCCATTCTGTCTCTCTCTCTCTCTCTCTCTCTCTCTCTCTCTCTCCCCTCTCTCAAATAAATAACTAAAAATAAAATATTAAAAAAAACATTTTTCAGGTCTGGAGAGATGGCTCAGTGGTTAAGGCACTTGCTTGCAAAGTCTAACAAATAACCAGGATTTGATTCCCCAGTACCCAGATAAAGCCAGATACACAGTAGTGCATGTGTCTCAAGTTCCACACACTGAAGCATGCCCATTCTCTCTCTCTCTATCCTTATAAATGAATATTTTTTAAAATTTATTCATAAGGGAGAATGAGGAAATTAGTATGGGTGTGCCAAGTCCTCTTGCTGTTGCAAATGAAGACATGTACCGCTTTTTGCATCTGGCTTTATGTGGATACTAAGGAATTGGACCTGGACCAGCAAGCTTTGCAGGCAAGTGCCTTTAACTTCTGAGCCATCTCTCCAGACCTGAAAAGTCTTTTCTATGAGTGGAGAACTGAATTCTTTATTTAATTTTAACTTATAGCCACATGTAGACAGTGACTACAGTACAGGACTATCTCGTGCTGAAACAACCCAGAGTCAACTTATTCCTGCAGCATAACAGCATGTCAAATATGTGGCAGGTCATTGTTTGATTATCCTCAAGCTTTTCTTCTTTACCTAATCAATAAACCACGCTGTTCTAACCATTGTTTACATGGCATGCTTTGTAGCCCTTGTCTTCTTACTGACACATCTTCATTCACTCACACAGATTCCAGGAACCATTGGACTTCTGAATATTTATGCAAATCTGCTGTGCATATATGCAGTTTTGAAGGGAAAGCTTTCAGGCTGCCTTCAGATTTTCAAAGGGATTGCTGACCCCCAAATGGAGGGTGGGGGTTAAGAGGGGAAGATAAAAGAAAATGGGACACAATGGTAGCATTAAAGTTAGCTCTAAAATATCACATAACAAATGAGAGGCTGAGATGAAAGCAGACTTCAGAAGCCCTCACCCATAACGCCTCATCTCATTTCTGCTTCAATACCACCTCTGCATTTCCACACAGAAGTTGCTTGAATTTCCTTCCAAAACACAGCCATTGTTCTCTTTCTGTAAACACGGTGACATGATTTGTACATGCTCTGTGTGTCATGTAGTTGTTTGTTCCAGTACTACCAGGGTTGAATATTATTACATATGTGTGTATTTGTGTGTATAAAAAAATTCTCCACACCAAAAAAATAACCCAAAAAATTAAAAGTCATTTTGTGTGCTACCTAGGAACCCCAGGTGGAGTTTTTTTTTTTTTTTTCTCTTTCCTTAAAGTCTTTTCTCCTTTGACATGACAACTCAGAAGAAAAAAGAAAAGGGAAAATGCACTTCAAGACACTTCTTTCAGTCTGGTAAAGCCGTTTGTAATTCCCTTGGTTCAGATCCTTCCGCCTCCATGTAGGAAGGAATATTTTTAAAAGAATTCTGAATGAATTCATCTTATTAAATCAAAGGATGCATGAGCTGTCAGATAATCTGACCTCCATTGACCTAAATCAAAACATCACAGCTTGGCCACTGTTTTTCCTATTTTTAAAGTATTGCAGGAAAGATAATTCTGTTACCTTAAATGGCAATTCATTCCAGTGCCATTCGAGAAAAGATTAAGTATAATGGACCACTAATGTAAATGTGCAGGAACTCCCTATTGCCTTTTCCTACAGAACACATCTAAGCAATAGTGCTTCAGCTGTTTGATGGGCGTGGCTTCTCTTAGCACAACTTAACAATTCAAGCATTTAAAATGGCATGAAAAGATCCTTTGCATATTGACTATTCAGTTCCTGAGCTTTTGCAGATTTCAGAGTTCTGTAGAATTTTCTATTTGCCCAGTTTCATCCACTTCTTTCTATTGTTTTTTTTTTTTTTTAGCCTTATACATCAGTTGCAATGGTTATGAAATAAATACTCTAAACAATGAATATTCCAACTTGAAATTACTTATTCCAAATCTACAAAATTACTTTTTAATAATAAGTAAGTATAGGATATGACATGAAAATTTTCAATCTACCTCTCTGTACTTAGGTCTTTCTGGAACAAAAACTTCAAAACACACACTTCTGGTTCCCAAATATTTTTTTAAAAAAAATAATAAAGCCATTATGCTACAGTCATCCCCACCACATGGTGTAGAACCTGGAGTCAGTCTGGCAGGGCTAGCCTCTCCAAACAGTACTATCCTGCCTGAAAATCTCCATTCAGCTGTCTTCTAGGCAGATATTAGTCTCCATATTAAGCTGTCTATACAACTATTAAAGTCTAAGTAAAGAACCTGGTCCCTTCTCACACCTACACCACTGCCTCCTTGGCCCACATTCCCATCACTCATCTATAATACCCACTAACCATCTCACCATTCTTTCCCTGGCTTCTTTTGTTCTCAATCCAACAGAAAGAAAGATACTTCTAAAACATGTCAGATAATATTAATATAATTCAATTAGCATCCTTAACATAGCTCAAATACTTCTAGTCTCACAGGGGGAAAGCCCTACTCCCAAGACACACCTTCTTACCTTTGTATTTTTTCTTGGTAATGCCTGTAATTATATAAAATACCACAGATTTTTAAAATAAATTTTCTTAAATTTTTTTATTATTTTTATTTATTTATTTGAGAGCGACTGACAGAGAGAGAGAGAGGCAGAGAAAGAGAAAGAGAATGGGTGCGCCAGGGCCTCCAGCCACTGCAAACGAACTCCAGATGTGTGCGCTCCCTTGTTCATCTGGCTAATGTGGGTCCTGGGGAATGGAGCCTTGAACCGGGGTCCTCAGGCTTCATAGGCAAGTGCTTAACTGCTAAGCCATCTCTCCAGCCCCACCACAGATTTTACTTCACTATTTTTTTTCTTAACTTGTTTATCTAGTCTCTCCTGCCAAAAGGATGTAAGTTTCTAGGAGACGGGGATTTGAACATCAAGGACACTACTGTAGCAACTGGTGCATAAAATTAATGAATACTAGTGCTTGTACAAGGAAAAATGAAAACGTAAGGAAAAAGTGACTACGATTTTGATGTGGTCTAAATTACAATTCTCATTTAATGCTGATATTATTCTTTAAATCGCGGGGTTTTTCTTTTAAGGTTGGGAATCACAACATAGGCCAGGCTAGGCCAGAACTCATGATCAATCCTCCTGCCTGGGCCTCCTGAATGCTGAGATTACATACATGTGCCATCAGTGTGCATGTATGAGTGTTCACATGTGTGGGTGCACATGTGTGTGTGTGGGGGGGTGCTTGCATGCAGGTAGAGAGGCCAGAGGTGGACATCAGGCTGCTTGGTTGCGCTCCACCTTACTTACTGAAGCAGGGTTTCTCACTGAACGCGGGGACTCACTGAATTGGTTAGGGCTAGCTAGCCAATTTACCCAGGTGATGACCTGTCTCCGACTCCTGAGCGCTGGATTGCAGGGAGGTCGCCACACCCATCCAGCATTTAAGTGAGTACTGGGGAACCACAGAGGTCCTCACACTTGGTAGGAAGTGCTTTATCCACTGAGCCATCTCCACAGCCTCTCTGTGGTATATAGTTTTTAAGTAAAAGCATGTTTTCTTATGAAAGTAATCAAAAAGCTCATTATAAAAAATCAAAATGAAATCCTAGCACACAGAAACATTCAAATGTTTGCTATTACTGGCTTTACTACAAACTTGCCTTAGGATAAATTCATACAAGGGCAATTTTATCCATGCCCCATGAAGACTAAACTTCAATTCATTTTAAGCCTCCCAAGACATGAAAGGGTTCCTGAAAATGTACTTAGTGACCATTCATTTTTGTCAAATTTATAAAAAAGATTAATAATTACAATAAGGCCTTTTTATCCTATTTTCCTTCACCAATCTTCCCCTTATATTAAGTGATAATGAAGTAGCCATGGGCATTTTTGAAATCTGATAGCACAAACTGAGTTGCGAATTACATTTTATGTTGGCCTAGTGCCTTTTATCTTCTGTTTTTGAGATCATTTGAAACCATAGTTGTTACTAGCTATTCCAGAACGCAAATGTCCAGGAACATTTCCACTGCCCATGATTCCAAACTCACCCTGCTGAGACAAGGGTCATTTCACAATGAGAATGCCTCTCACCAAGCCTGGCAACAGAAACGTGTGGGTAGTGAAGGAGAAACAATATCTGATAGGTACAGAGCTAGGAGCTAGGCTATAAAAAAAATTCTCCCAATCAAAAAGTCTCTAGAATTACAAATATAAAATCCATATCTCATCAGTGCCTAGGCTAAGATCAACAGCTCTATTGTTCAGAATATATTTAATAATATAGTCCATGCAATTAGAATCACTACAAACAGTAAATCTGGGTGCAGATAAATTCTCTAGTCTTTTGTATCCTATTAATTAACAGCACAGATGCATATTTCCTAATTTCTCTCCTGTTTTTGTAGTAAATAGTAAAAAATCACTTTCACATGAAAATGTAATCAAACAGCAGCAAAAATAATGTAAGAAATAAATTAATAAAAAAAGAAAGTACTATATAGGAAGTCAGTTTCTAAAAATGTTAATAAACCCAATATATACCAGTTAGACTCATGCAGCCACCCAAGAGACACAACCAAGGTTTGATTGTGGATGCTAGCAGCAGAGATGGCAAGAAACTACAAGTAAGCTAGAGTCTTTAGTAGTCAGGGACATGTATGAATGGCACATTCTGAAGGAGTCAGAGCACAGCTGTTAAGAGTCTTGCCTTGGAGCCAGACTAACAAGTTTGCCTCTTCTTGATTAATTCTGTGATGTTTGTGGCATTTATCAACTTAAAATATTGTGCTTTTTTTCTTATTCAAACTACATACTTTCATACATAATTTTGTATCTTCCCATCTTTCAGCTGCATAAGGCTTAGGGCCCACTAGCCTTTGGTCATGGAGTTTGTACCTTTTTTTTGATTACCATACATATACATGATATACCCTGATCATAATCCCCTCCCACCACCCTCCTTTGTCCCATTCCCCATTTACCCCTGCACTGAACCATCTCTTCTTTCCTCTTCTATTTTGATGTCATTTTTATTTTTGTCCTCCTCCATCATCCAGGACAACATGTTGATGGGCCCAATACTATACAGTCTTATGCAGGTTACTAAGTTTATAAATGTACTGGCCACTGTGCAGTCTGGAAGACAATATTCCAAAGTACTCTTCCCCATGCTTTGGCTCTTACACTGTTTCCACCACCTCTTCCTCAATGCTCCCTGGCCTTGGAGTGTACGATAAAGCTATTTCATTTAGTTCTGAACACTCACTTGTTACTTCTTCTCAGAAATTTGAGGAGTTTTGAGTCTCCCCAGTAGTCACCACCATCTGAAAAGAGAAAGCTCTCTAACCAAAACTAAGACCAGCACTAATACAGGGGCATAAACATAAATATTCAGAAGGCAATTTGGTGGGCAAGTTGCTGCTTGGAAGAAAATATGACATATTGCCTCTGTTTTACATAGCAAATGTGTTTTAAACACGTAATATTTAAAACAAAATCTACATTCCTTACATTTCCACCAATCTCATCACTGATTCCACAGTATGAAGTGCTAAGTCCATTCAATTGAACACAGTTCAGCACAGATAGCTAAATGGAAGTATGATTCATTTTGGACAAAAGAGTCGCTCCTTCTTATTTTAACTGAATATTTAGAGTCAAATCTTCCTATTTCCCAGCCATTTCCACTCTTCTTTTCTCATGCTCTTCAAATATTCTCTTTTCCTTTTGTCCTAAAACTCACAAATATAGACTTCCAAGTTTCTGAACTTCTAAAACAACAAAATATTCAAAAAACAAAGTCTACGTTCTGAAGTCAATATAAATTACAGAGCTATAGAGATGGCTTAGCAGTTAAAGTGTTTGCTTGTAAGGGCAAAAGACCCAGGTTCAATCCCCCAGGACGCACATAAGCCAGAAGCACGTGGCGGCGCATGCATCTGGAGTTCATTTGCAGTGACTAGAGGCCCATTCTCTCTCTCCCCCTTTCTCTTGGTCTCTCTTTCTCTCTTTCTGACTCTATCCCTTTTTCTCCTCTCAAATAACTAAATAAATTAATTTTAAATTAGAGGTAATTCTGCCCCCAAAATGCTTTTAAATAAACTTATTTGGCCCAAAAAATATAATCTTAGAATCAGAAGTGGGTTGTTAATTATAAGGAATATCAATGGATAAAATCTATAAAATAGAACTGTAACCAAAAGTGGGGCTGGGGCAATGGCTCAGCAGTTAAGCAGCTTTCCAGTGAAGCCCAAGGACCTATGTTCAACTCCCGAGATACCACGTAGGCCAGACACACAAGATAATGCATGTGCACAAGGTGGCACATGCATCTGGAGTTCGACTACAGTGACTGGAGACCCTGGCACGCCAATTCACTCTTGCATGCTCTCTTGCTCTCTTTCATTAAAAAAAAAAAAAAAGCCAGTCTGTTGGCTTGCCTCAAAACAAAGAAGAAAGAGGAAGGAAGGAAGGAAGGAAGAGGAAGGAAGGAAGGAAGGAAGGAAGGAAGGACGACTGTAACCAAAAGTGAACATAAAGAACATAAAGAGATGAACTGGAGAAGTGTGAGGTGGGACATAAGGACACATGTGATAAGGGGGGAGGGGTGATAAGAGGAGGGATGGGAATCAACAAAAACAAATTATATTTGAAAATGCTAGAATTAAGGATATCTAAATCTCTGTATGTCAACTAAAAATACATAAATGAAAAATTTAAAATATTTATAGAAAAGGGAGTCCAATTCTAGAACTAATCAGAGTGATGGGAAGAAGGTATTCAATGCAGATATATTATAAAAATGGTTATATAAAATATTTTTACACACAACAGCCAAACTATAAGATAAGGCAGATACAAAAGTATATATTGCATGATCACATTTATATAAAGTTAAAAATGAGAGAAGTTAACCTATAGTGCTGAAAATCAGATTGGTGATGTACTTTGGAGAGAGATAATGACTTGGAGGAAATATGATTTGGAGTTTCCAGCTTCTGATATCATTCAATTTATGACCTGGGAACTGATGAGTTCAATGGGACTGTTTAGTGAAAATTCATCAAGTTGCATACTTAATCATTTGTAAACTTTGCTCCTACATTTTAAAGAGTTAAAGCTGTGTATTAGCAAACTTAATGGGCATCCATAGTTTTAAGAAAATTTTATCCTAAAGAAATTTAAATTGTGAAAACTTACTGAAGTATCTTTAAGAAAACTTGACCTGTTATTATTAAGCACATCAACTTAAAAAATTATATGTTCATAATTGCACAAAAATTGATGACTACTTCCCTGGGACTTTCTTTCTACTGAAAGTCCTTGTAATTAACTACTTACTTCTGTTAACGGCACCAGTCTTCCTCAAGCTGCTTTTTCCCAAGAAGGAAATGCTATTATATAAACAATGGTACTTCATACACCACACTTCAGCATCCATTCCTTTACACTTCAGACTATTTTATATTATCTCCCAAATATTAGCTGTTATTATATCAGAATCAAAAAAGATGCATAACTGTTATCTCCCAAATATTAACTGTTATTATATCAGAATTAAAAAATGCATTAGTTTCAAAGGCTAAGACAACACCAAACAAAAATTACATAAGAGGGGGAAAATCATTCCATTTTAAAAATACTGCATTTCTACCAGATTGTTCATTTTTCTCTTGTGCAATGACATTTTCATTTTCTTTTACTTGATCTGACTTCTAACGAAGTTCATTCTTAAATTATAGGCAGCTAAGCCTTTGAAAATTTTATCTTCAGCTTTCAGGATCCATGAGGACAAATGGCAGAGTAGTGGACCATAACACAGCTCAGCGGAAGCCCACAGAAGCAGCCAAGGCCAAGCTTTCTGCTTTCAGCAGCATCTCAGCTCTGAGCAAACTCAGCGGCTTCTCACCATCCGGACTCCTCCCAGGTCATATGATTTACTGCCTTGCTGGGACCCCAGGTGTGGCTCCTCCTGAGGAATTAAATGGGACTAAGATTATTCTCCCTACATAGTAATAAATCCAAAACATTCAGATTGACATACCACCACCCGAGGACTCACACAATATCCACAAAGCCACAAAATTTCTATTAACACCAACAGAACAAAACAAAAGAGCCACCTGTCTTCTCTCATGTACGATCACCACTAGATGATTCTGGAACTGCTTTTGCTCTTACATGAATTCATATATTTTAGAAATTACGACAAAAATCCCAGTGAATTGACGCAGAAACAAAGTGCCTGAGTAGCTAGTCCTATGGCAATCATCTACACAAGCCACCACTAAATGATTATTCAAAGCCCTGCACCTTCCCCCGTGAACTTATCCAAACAATTCCCAGACCTTCCTAGAGGCCCATGCCTCAGTTTTGAGATACACTGTGTTATGAGTTGTTTCCCTCAAAGGAGGTAAGTGGTTGCACCGGTAATGAAAATGTGTCATTTATTTGGAAATAAGATCTTTACAGATGAAGTGCACAGGATAGACCCTAATCCAATAAGGCCCGGGTGTCCTCCTAAGAGGAAAGTGCTTCCGTGAATTGAGACATGAATGGAGAATGCCACTGGATGAGCTGAAACGAAGGCCAGAGTGATAAAGCCACTGGCCTGCAAGCTGAGGATGCAGCTACTGCCGCTAGGGAAAGGCAAGGGATGGTCCCAGCCTGTTTCTCAGAGAGAAAGGGCCTGCTGCCACTGGGAACTGGGAATTCCATCCTCTGCAGTTACAAAAGAAGAAATCTCTGTTGGCTTACACTGCCCAGTTTTTGCTGCTTTGTTGTGGCAACTTTAGGGAATAGATGTCCATCACATGGCATGCCAGCAAGACTTCAATGGAGTCCCTTCCTTCCTAAGATCCAGACTTCTGGATCCAGGATCAACATTTAAATAATTTTAGTTCTTGGTTACCTATGAACAGATGAAATACTATAAGCAAATACTCAATTTGCCAGTGATAAAGCCCTTTGTGCATCACTTCTATCTAAATGGTAAGTGGAATCTTAGGAATTCATCACTTTTCAAACACCTGTAATCGTTAACATACAGTGAATGTTTACGATGCGCCAGGCTCCTCTGCATACAATGTTACCTCATCCCATTCTTGCAGTAGCTAGAAAATATTACTATTGTCCTTAATTTATAAACAGAGAAACCCAAACAAGAAGATGTTCCTTTGCCCAAAGTCACGTAATTGGAGAGCGAGAGACCTGCAGCTTGACAGCAGCGGCCATTCTCACTGCAGAGCCCACACTTCATAGAGTCAACGATCAACCCGCGAGGAATGAAGCTGTGATTCTTCAGCTTACCCGTGTCACTGTTTCTACTTGGTGCCTCTTGTCTTCTTCTGTTTTTCCTGACTTGCTGCATTTTGGGCATTGGTCAAGTGACTATGAAGTGCTATAACGGACCCATGAAAAGCAGGGCGGGTCCTTTCAGCAAATGTGCTGTTTCTTACTTTTCCAAGGGCAAAGAGGTTAAGTGTTTTGATTTAAAAGGCCTTCTATTCTAATCGAATAATAAAGAGTAAACAACACTATTTATGTCAACCCAGCACTTAAGCAGAGAAGGTGACAATGTCAGCATGTCTCTCTCAAACGCTTAATGGACAAAAGTCTCTCAGGAGCTGCCCATGCTCTGCAGTGGTCTTCCTCATGATTCACCAGCTGGAGGTGATCCCGCCCTCTCTGATCCCCCAAAGCACTCACGCTTATTATGATGCTTATCAGAAACTAACCTCTGCTGGAATTCTTTCTGCTCACATGCCTGCTTCTCTTTTTGCATTATGAACTCCTTACTGTCAAAACTGTGTTTTGTGTCTGTCTGCCCTACAGTAAGTCCCTCATTGCCTTACATAAAGCAGGTGTTCAAAACACATTTGTTGAATGAAAACAAAAAAATATATGACTACAATATTAAGACTTTACTGTACAATAACCTGAACTTTAGCGATAAAATATTCAACCCACTCAGAGACATAAGGGAATGTCACCTAATAAATCAGTTCTTACTTTACAAAAACTGTAAGTTAGACTTAAGGGTGGAAAGCAGAAAATATAAAACGGAGCTTTTCAGCAAGGCCCTCACCTATGTCTATGTAACTCAAAGACAGTTTCTAACATAAAGCCTCTACCTACAAGGGTAAACAAAAGTAATAGTTTCCCAAAGCTAAAAGAAGCACGCACTGATACATTGGCTTAGGCCATCAAAGCACACATGCAGAAAACTCAGGTATGCTGTGTACAGGCCTACAGGATTGGTGAGATGGACTATTCAAAAAGATGGTAATTTCCAAATAAGAAAGCCAACTGACTAGGCATTAGGTTTCCAGACTCATAGTCTCAGCATTTTTATGTCAGGGCTACACTGTGTTAAGCAAAATCAGATTTTATCCTTGGGAAAACTGGATCCTACTTTCAGCTCCACCATACTATTTCAGAAGAACTACCACTGACTGAAAGCTCACAAAGTACACTCACATGCTACACTTTCTCACTTGAATTGGATGACTTTATGATTTTGTTGAGGAGACAGATGGTCAAAACTGGTACTTAATTCACTGAGTACGTGCCATGGTTAGGGGTCAACTTCCATTCCTATCATCTCCACATTGCACTCTCCATCCACTCTCTGTGACAGCAATGACTAACTTCATACACATCATCCATTCTCTTTTTGTTCATAATTTTGTGTGATGGTAACATATCACTTAAAGTTACTCATCCAAAGGTGGGTAGATGGCTCAACAGGTAAGAGTGTTTGCCACTCAAGTATGAGGGCCTGATTCACCCTGAGTTTCATTACCCAGTAGGCACAGACATCATGGCCACTCCCGACTAACTCCAATCCTGTGAGAAGACATCAGAGAACTACTAGGGTACACTGGTCAGCCAGTCAGAATGAAAAACTGCAGTGCCAGGTTCAGTGAGAGACTCTATCTCAAAACATCAAGGAATGAGTGTTTGAGGAGGATACCCAGCATTCTCCTTCAGTCTCCACACATGCACAGACACGTGCACACCCCCCCACCCACACACACACAAGTAAAAATTCAAAATTTAAAAATTACACATCTTCCCAGGCTTCTTGTGGTAGAAAATCTCGAAGACAACTCCCAGTGATCCTTACTTCTGAGTGTTTATGGCTACTATAACTTCTCCCATTGAGTATGAGAATCATGCAAAAATGCTATGATCACACTTTCAAAATTAGACTTAAGGCTGCCTGGCTTCTCACACCTGCAATCCCACCCTTTGGGTGACTAAGGCAGAAGGATTTCTATAAAGTCAAGGCCAGCCTAGGCTACAGAGAAAATTTAAGGCTAGCCTAAACTATAGAGTGAGACGTCTCTCCACACCCCTCTCCATTTTGTCCTGCCCTCTCTTACTCTTACCCCTGTCTAAGAAAAGCTATGCGCTATGTTAGGACTTTTCCTATGGAGAGGCCCTTGTGTTAACAAACAAAAGATAAAGAACTTGAATCAGTAGTCCAATAATCTAAAAGGAACTGAATCCAACAAACACATGAGTTTAGATTATCCACTTGTCAAGTGTTTAGATGGAGTGGCAGTCAAAATCCACATGTGTAACAGATGTGGGGGGGCACAGGTACCAGCTAACTGTCAGTGGATTAGTAACACACAAGAATTTGAAGAAACTCATTGAAGATTTTAGTTACCATAATTTGTGACACTTAACCAGACGACTAAGACAATTATTCAACATCCGTAGGAACCATGTGATTTGCTAGAGGTGAGCATAAGTACAATGAAAAGGGCAACTAGAAAACATACTGCCTTCTTGATGTAAAAGAGGAAAAATCAGTTTTCATCAGCTTTTGGCCCTGTTCTGTCTCCTCCTTCTGTCCTGTAGATTGAAGTCACTGAAGTCAGAGGTGTTGCCTTGAAACCTTACGCTCAAACTCTCCCAAACCTGAGTTCCCCATGGCCTCATGGTGATGCCAACCCAGCACAGCACTGCATTCCTCTTGACATTTTGCTACAAAACAAAAAAAGAAGCCTTTGAGTCCATGATTCCGAGCCAAATGCAATTCTAAGTTATTCCCATTACAGCTTTGTTTGCAGGGCTAGTTTTCCCTATACAGAAGGAGGTAAATAACATCCTTCCTACTTGGACCAAGATAAAGTGCTTTGTTCTTCTCAAATGCAAAAATAAATGAGGTCTTATTGCTACTTTTGTAGTGCTGATGTGTAATGACAAAACCAGGCAAAATATGACTGGTATTACATGGCTAAGGTAATATAATATTAACACTTTCCAATATTTTTAACAAATAGCTCCCTAACAAAAGAGACAAATATCACTCTTT
Source organism: Dipus sagitta (assembly GCA_036346955.1). Lineage (NCBI taxonomy): Eukaryota > Metazoa > Chordata > Mammalia > Rodentia > Dipodidae > Dipus > Dipus sagitta. The sequence goes on from CM070777.1 coordinate 120,140,835, forward strand.
CTCTTATGTGTAGATTATATATACACACACAGATTTGCCCACAAATACACACACACACACACACACACACACACATGATTTAGAATTGTACATATGGGTATGTATATAAATGTCTGTTTATAAGTGGGGGCATCATGAAACTCGAAAAGGTTTTGTCTGGGGAGGAAGAAATCTTAAGGAGCGAGGTAATGGAATATGTGTGAAATGAATGGGAGGTGCCTTGTAGAGGAAGGAAGGAAACCAGCTTGTCATGGGAGAGACCCAAGGGAAGGCAGTGGAGGGAGGGAATGAATGAAAACAAAGTAAAGTGACACATATGTGTAAAAATGCCACAATGAGGGGCTGGAGAGATGGCTTAGTGGTTAAGGCACTTGCCTGTCAAGCCAAAGGACCTCAGTTCGATTCCCCAGGACCAGGACCCACATAAGACAGATCTACAAGGTAGTGCATGCATCTGGAGTTAGTTTTCAGTGGCTGGAGGCCCTGGCATGCCCATTCTTTCTTTCTCTTCTCTCTCTCTCTCTCTCTCTGTCTCTCTCTCTCTCTCTCTCTTCCCCCCTTTCACTCTCTCAAATAAAAAATAAAATAAAATATTTTTTAAATGCTACAATGAAACTCATTACTTTGTATGCTAAGCAAAAAGAAAAAGCATTAAAAGACTAAATAAGGGGAAGGATAGATGGCTTAGCGGTTAAGGTGCTTGCCTATGAAGCCTAAGAACCCAAGTTCAATTCCCCAATACCCACGTAAGCCACATGCCCAAGGTGAGGCATGCATTTGGGGTTTGAATGCAGTGGCTAGAGGCCCTGTCTCTCTATCTGTCTCTTTCTCTCTCTCCCACATACATACATACATACATACATACATACATCTAAACAACACTATTTGTAGGCAATCATTTTAATAACTGTTTCATAATAAAGCTCGTTATGTACTGAAACTCAACAATGAAACCAATATTATCTTGTAACTATTTCCCCTATGCTATATGTGGATCTGAAGGACTTCTGTGTACATTTGCAAAACAGCTCACGCAATCTGAATTCAAGCCCACCACATAGCAGTTTGAATACGATATCTCCATATCTGCTAAAGCCAGCTGGCGGCATCTGTGTTACCTCCAGGAGTCATGCAGGCCAGGCTCACAGTGCTGCTCTTGGCTGCTACACTTGATAATATACTTAGTGGTGCTGCCCAGAAAGTACCACAGTGTCTGCTTTTGCACAATGGTGTAACTACTTTCAAGTCAGACTCCAGGCAGGAAGCACATCTTCCAGTGAAGATTTAAGGCTTGCCTCCTATCTTCATAGCACACAGAAGGCAGCAATTACAGCAAAGACAACGCAGATGAGGATGTTCCGGTTAGGGATGCAGCATTACATGACCACTGGAAAAGGAAGAAATGCAGCAGCAAAGGCATGCTTAGAACTCCGCATATAAATGGAACTTCTGCTCTCTACTTAAAAATGGCATTTCAAGAACACAAGCAAAGAGGAAGATATGGTTATAAAGAGCCTATAGCAGAACTCAGACATCCCTGCAACTGCAAAAGCACCACGACAGAGTGTAGACCACCTCACAGGTCAAGCCTCTCATCAGAGCACGGTACTAAGGAAAACGGGACTACTATTAAGAGACGTTGTATGGCTTGAGGGCTATACAGCTTACCATTTGTAAAAACCTTTCATTAAGCATGAAGGCTGTACTGCTACTAATAATTTCAAACATTTATTCAGTGCTTTCTGTGAGCCAAGTATTGCTCTAAGAGCTTAATGCATGCTAAATCACTTAACCTTCAAAACTGTATGGGTCAAATGTCTTAGGACTATCCCCAGTTTATGGATGATGAAAATAAGTACACTTTCCCATTAGCTAATAGGTAATAGAGCAGTATAGACAATCGCATGCTTAACTATGATACTAAATACTCATCCAGGTGATTAGAACTCACTGTCTCTAACTGTCAAGGAGAGCCAAGATATTGTTCTTTTGTGTGAACCAGCTAAACAGGTAGTTCCTCCTATAGAAATTTGATTATTAAGGCATATTTATGTCAGATTATGCTAGCAGTTTATTCTAGTTACCTTCTGCTATGAAATCAATCACCCCAAACTTAGTAGTTTATAAGCAAAACAATTTTATGTGGCTCAAGAGTCTATAATCCATGCAGGGCTCCTTTCTGACCCACATATTGTCTGCTGGGGTGGCTGGAGGCTGAAGGGTGCTCTGTGGCTCTGTGCCTTAAGGCTGGAAGCACATCAGCATGGCAATGAGCTGATGCTGCCTGTCAGGTAGCACATGGTTTGGGGCAGACAGCCAGTATGCCTACACGCTTCTTCATAGCATGCCGGCTTGTTTCCAAGAGTAACATCCCTAAAGAATAAGGTAGAAGTGCATGACATATTTTATTTATTTATTTATTTATTTTCAAGGAGAGAGAGAAAGAATGAATAGGTGTGCCAGGGTCTCTAGCCACTGGAAAATGAACTCCAGATTTATGTTCCACTTTGTGCATCCGGCTTTACATGGATACTGGGAAATCAAACCCAGGTTGTTAGGCATTGTAGGCAAGTGCCATAATGGCTAAGCCATCTCTCCAGCCCCATGACATTATTATAACTTTGGTTCAGAAATCAAAAGTGTTACTTCCAACTTTGTCAAGGTAGTCATAATGGTAGCCTATGTTCAGAGAGGAGATACAGCCCACACTGGTTGATGGAAAGAATGTCAATACTGTACTGAAACAAGAGCTCATGGTATTGGATCTATATTAGTAGCCAACTCTAGAAAATATGATGTTACGCATTAATTACAACTGTGCAAAATATAAATATAATAGACATAACAATAAACAAGGTAATGAAATCTTGTCAGTAATATTCTACTAAAATTACCTCATGAGTTATATAAAAATAAAGTTTATACTGTATAAATTTCCCTCTATCATAGCATTCCAAGACATTTTGATTTACAATGTAATTTTATCTGATTCAATTTCAACCTCCTGGGGACCAAATGTGAGGTTAAATCACCTTTGTAATGGAAGTAGTTAAGAAAATAAAGGCTGATATCATTAAAGATTGGATTTTTACATCATGTTAAAGTAGAAAAATGAGCACTGTCACTCAGACTTTTAAAGATAAAATGTCATTTTCAGAAACACCTACAACCTCTGAGACATTTCATCTTGCCCTAAAAAAGCCCTGTAAATCAAAACCTTGTTTCACGTTGCCAAGATGGCATGTCATTTGTAGATCCTTTACTGAGGACACTAGAAAACAAATCTGTCACAGTAATTCATGTGCCTCTGGCCAATGGTCAGTAACAGTCATTGATTTTGCTCTGATTACAAGTCCTCAGTTGCTTTTGTGTCTGACATTCAGGGTCCTCTTTTAAAATAGGCTGCTTACTTTTCCTCTTCATCATCACTTCCCCTGAGACATTGCTCTCCTGCTGAAATGCCCTTCTCTTAACTGACCTAAACCTTATGTGTTGCTTAGCCCAACCATAAACCTTGATTTCTATATATTCATTCTGAATACATGCCCAAAGCCCAAGCAGTTGATATAGCTGTGTTGGCAAAGATTTTGTCTGGAAACTATCCGGAGACACTTCCAAGAAGCTCAGAGACTCCATGTAAACCTAAGCACACAGGAACCTCGCCTATTTAGTTCTGGCATGGTAAACAACATGAATTAGTCCTCTGGCTTATAACAAAGCTTAACAAGGGTCAGAGAAGGTGAAACATGTAAGAATGTGACTGAGTTCCTGGATGTGTCTAGGAAAGAGGGGCGAGTAAGAATGGATATCAAGAGAGCAAGGGAACAACTGAGAAACAAACGGAGAAACAGAATTTAATTCCTCCACCTCCATAATGAAGGCACTTTTAAGACAAAGATTGTTTACTGTAATACCTCCAACAGTTTGTGACTGAGAGCAAAGATGCAAATATCTATGAATGAATGAATTGATGGATAAATGGGAATCATCAAGAGAAAACACAATCAAAGAGGAGGAACCAACTTTCACTCTTCTGATAGCAGACACTGTGTTAGAGTCTGCCCTCTCATCAGTATCCTCATTCTCTATACTCTGGAGAAGGCTCACCCACAGTAGAACACTGACCTTTTACCCCACATTACAGAGTTGATATGTCTCCTATAACAAAACTTCCTAAGAGACAAGCTACCCATATCAACTTGATGGGTATCTCTGAAGTCCCCCCGTTTTGAAAAGGGCATAACCAATTGTCTGGTCTTTTTTTTTTTTTTAATTTTTTGAGGTAGGGTATCACTCTAGGCCAGGCTGACCTGGAATTCACTCAGTAGTCTCAGGCTGGCTCAAGCTCTTGGCAATCATCCTACATCTGCCTCCAGAGTTCTGGGATTAAAAGCATGTGCTTTGTCTGGTCTTTTTAATATCTGATCATGTTGCTCTTTTATTAACAGGGTCCTAGGCCTAGAGTAATATTCATGAGCACTCATATATACGCAGCACTGTACCAATTCTGATGTTCCAAAATTTGTTGTTTTGAGTAGTATCTGATTGATTTTTTTATTGCTTTGTGGGGAATTGTATGTTCTTGTGTGGAAGCTGACAGATTGTATGGTTTGGTCATTATTGTATGGTTTACCCAGTTGTTCAAGAGGGTTAGCTAAGAAGCTAAGTGTTTCTTGGTGGACTCTTAATAGATCAAGCCTGTCTTGCTTACTTTATAATGGAAGGTGTTCCAGTTTTGAGATTTGCTAACATTGTTCACTCTGAACTAGAATGATGAGTAGCTAAGTGCCCATCGCAGCTATCATCTATACATATTTCTAGAAAGTAAATGTCATCTTAACTACCACTTGTGAGCACTTACTATGGACCTCTTCAAAGTCCCATCTTGACAAGTGACCACTAAGAAAGGTATTATTAGTCCCATAGAACAAATTACAAAAGAGACCGTACACTATAGGAGATACTGTGAATCACCAAATTCACATTTTAAAGCTGTCATTTCCAAGGGTCCTAAGCAATTTCCAAAGGGCATTCTACCATCTGTGCTTCCACGTGAGCCTGACACTCCTGCGAGTGAAGTTGCTGTGGCTTCCCTATTAACGGGCGTGGACACCCGGAAACTCCTCTGGTTCTTAGCCTGGGTAGCCCACTGCAGCACAGCCCAGGAACAGGCCACTGTCGAATGCCATGAGGCTTTTGCCTTATTGAGAAATATCAAATCTGGGAGTACCACCATGTGTGTCCTTGGGAGGGAGACATGGCTGTGTAAATCTACTTCCCCAAACAATTAAAGAGAGCGTCTGGTCTGTCTGCCCCCAAGGTTTGGAGTTGGACCCATCTATTTGTGCCCCTTTGCAAGTGGCCTGATAGCAAAAATCATCTTCAGTGTCTCAGATGAAATTCCAAATAGGTTGTTAGTCATCATTAAATAGAAAACCTTTATCTCACTCTTAGAGACCATTCTTGAAGGCCAAATATGTTCAGAATAACATACAATGTTTCTAAAGTTAAGCTCCAAACTGCCTTTGGAAAAGCAATAAACACTGTCACCACATAAGGAGGAAACTAATGGGCAGTATTAGTTTGTTAGTGGGAAATGGAATCCCTGGCTCCCACATGGTAGGGCTGACAGCACCAAGACCTTTAATGGAATTTGAGTTCCAACTGAAGGAATGAATACTATCAGCTGTATTGATTGCAGCGATGTGGGAGGCTAGGAAGAAAAGTGAGAGTGATTTAAAAGCAAACATAAAGTCTAAGGGAAAAAATAAGGGACAAATATACAATACAGTTAGATATTCTTTGTAAGATTTCACAGAAATAACATGAATAACAGCATTAATGTTAGTTTAAGGATCCCTGCACTATGACTATTCTTGATTAATAACATGCCAAATATCACTTATTAATTAAAAAAGGACACAACAAAGATGAAGGAAGTTAGATATTTATAAGGTGGGGATTTGTTTGGGAAAAGGAATTTGTAAAATATAACGTACTGACCATGTTCCAGACACTTGTCAGGTTTGAAAACTACATATGTAATTCATATAAACCTACTAATATCAAGAAGCTTACCGGGCATGGTGGCACACGCCTTTAATCGCAGCACTTGGGAGGCAGAGGTAGGAGGATCACCATGAGTTTGAGGCCACCCTGAGACTACATAGAGAATTCCAGGTCAGCCTGAGCTAAAGTGAGACCCTACTTCGAAATACCAAAAAAAAAAAAAAAGAAGAAGAAGAAGAAGAAGCTCATCTTAGGGCTGGTGATAAGGTTCAGTGGGTAAAGTGCTTGATGCAGAAGCATGAGGACAGGATCCCCATCACCCACTCAGGTGGGCATGAAGGCCACCTGCAGTCAGTCCTAGCACAGGAGAGGTGGAGAGAAGAATCTGCAGGGCAAGCTGGCAAGGTAGGACCAGCTGAACCAATGAACTGCACTGAAGTGAGGAAACCCTGCCTCAACAGAAAAAGAAAGAGGAAAGTGATTGTGGAAGACACCTGACATCCACCTCTGGCTCCACATGCACACATATGTGCATGCACATCCCAACATATGTGCGCCACATGCATGCACATACGCACACCACACACACATGCAAGAAAGAGGAAGAAGAAGCCCATCTAAGGGGACATGACTCAGCAGTGCGGAGTGCTAGCCTCACAGGTGCAAGGCCTGTGGTGGATTACTAGCAGTGAGAAAGAAAACAAAGCAAAACCAAGGGCTGGAGAGTGTTTAAGGGCACTTCTGTGCAAGCATGAGTGCCTGAGGAGTCCTGAGACTGCTCAAGTTCAATTCTCCAGGACCCACATAGCAGCTAGGCATGGCCACACATGTCTGTAGCCCCAGTACAGTGGGAAACAGGGACCTGAGACTCACAAAAATGCCAAGCTTTGGAATCAGTGAGGAGGACACCTGACATTCTCCTCTGGCTTCCACACATACACACACACACACACACACACACACACACACACACACACACATCATGTACACTATATATGCAACTGCCACTGGAAAGGAAAAGGAAGCTGATAATGTTGCCTATCAATTAGTCTGTGGACCAACCACCATATTAGGTGCTTTCTAATCATGAGGCTCACTTAACACAACAAATGACAGAAGACTACATTACCATTTTGCATAGTGCTGACCTAAGTTCAGGAAAACTACATAACTTCACTCAAGACCACATAATAATGTGATTATATATATTCTTTCTACTGCACAAATATAACTATATATAATATACACCAGGCCAAGAGAGAGGCTTGCTTAAGAGCAAACTGTCCTACTGAATAATCAGCTTTTAACTCAAATTTTGTGGAGTCTACAAAATGACTATACAGAAACGATCAATTAGGGATGACTAGAGATGTGACTTCTTTTGTAAGGAAGAAGTCATTTATACAGTGGGCAGGGGAAGACAAAAGAGTATTTCTTCTGAATAGCTGTATAAAGGAAAATTAAGTGGCCAGATATGACAATTTGAAGAGTAAAGGGAAATATGAAATTATTAATCAAAATGGCTTATTCATTTTTCCAAATAGCCATTATTTCTAAGTGAAATAACACAGGAACATATGGAGACAAGTTAGACACAACTATTTTTCAATAATGGAAAATGCATTCACGGAATCATATTGTGAAAGCTAAATGATTTATTAATAATAGTGTTGAGTAAAACAAGTTAAATACTTAATGGTTATATAAATGCAACACAGAAATAATTCAATCCATCCCCAAAATATACTTAGTGATTATAGACATACTTAAATCAACAGTAACTGTGTCACTGAGAACACTGTTATTTATCAAACAGAACAATTCTTGAATTCTCTGTGGAGCATTCAGCTAGACACCATTTCAATTTGGATTCCAGTTTAACAACACTAATGGGAGATGTTAGCCTCAATTTCAGCAGTTTCACGAAGAGAAAATGCTTTGACAAACAAGACACAGTCAAACACTACTTGAAACAGACTTAAAAGACAGAAATTTCTGGGCAGTGTTGAAATATTCTTCACCATCCTCAAACTTACAAGTTTAAAGAAACATATTGCATATACTGCACTCATTTGGGACTTCAAATCTGTCCACATGAAGGGCAGGAATCTGCTAACATGGGTATCAAGGGACACCTGCAGGGACTTAAAATATGATTCACATCCTTCAGACTCTGTGAATCTCTCCTAAAACTGTGAATTTATTCTTCGTGCTGTACAATTCCTGAAGAACCAGTAATTCTATCAATTTAAGACAATTCAGGATGAAAACACTAAATAACAGGCTGCATTTTTGCTCACATCCCACACTAGAAATTTAAAATCAGCATCTCAGGACAATAATGCTAAGGATCATTTTTTTTTAATCCTTAGCTTTGTTGTGAATTTTAATATAACTTAACTTCAGTGCTTTTAGACATTGTCAAATCTGAGAAGTACCATCAAATAGACAACTGGCTTTTTCAGAAATCTGAAAACACCAACAAGCCTAGATTAAATATCTCTTTTTGGTATGTGTATATGTGGGGGGATGGCTAAAGGGGACAATTCTGGGTGTCAGTTTTTGCCTTCTACCTTGTTTGAGGCAGTGTCTCTCATTGTTGTTCACTACTACACTGACCAGGCCAGCTGGCCTGCAAGGTTTTGGAAAATCGTCTTTGCTCCACCTCCTTTTTCCATTGGCACACTGGGGTTAAGTGCCTACTACAGCATCTCACTTATATATGGGTTCTGGAGATCCAAACTCAAGTTCTCAAGACTGTGTTATAAATGCGTTATGCACTGAGCCATTTCCTCAGCCCCAAGACGAGATTTCTTAATGAACATATGCAACAAAAGATTAAGATCAGACACGCACTCTATAGTGAGACCCAACATAAATCTATAGGGCCCTCAACAGTAGGAAACACATTCCATGAGCACATGGAACATGCTCTGGATAGACCACATGGTAAGCCATGAAACAGACTAAAAATGTATCTGAAAAAACTGAAATTATACAGAGTGTGTTTTCTAAGTACAATGAAATAAAACTAGAAATCACTACCAAAAAGAAATCTTGGAACTTCACAAATATCTGGATACTTTAATAACACATTTCCAAATAACAAATAACGAAGGAATTACAGGGATATAAAAAAAAAAACACTGGAAGAATGGAACTGAAAATAAAACATGGCAAAATTTATAGGAAGCAACAAAAGTATTATTTATAAGAAAGTTAATCTCTAGAAATGTCTATAGCCAAAAAAAGAATACCTCAAGTCAACAGACTAGTCTTTCATTAAGTGTCATAAAGTCATAAAGACACTTAAAAATAAGAAAGGTAAAGCAAACTTACAGTAAACACAAGAAAGTAAATAATAAATATCCAAGCATAAGTTAATAAAATAAGAAAATTTTAAAAGGCAAAGATCAGCAACACAAAAAAATAGGTCTTTGAAAAGATCAATAAAATTTAAAAACTATAATAGCTTGGCTAAGGGGAATAAAAAAGAGAAAATTCTGCCGGGCGTGGTGGCGCACGCCTTTAATCCCAGCACTCGGGAGGCAGAGGTAGGAGGATCGCCATGAGTTCGAGGCCACCCTGAGACTCCATAGTGAATTCCAGGTCAGCCTGGGCTAGAGTGAAACCCTACCTCGAAAAACCAAAAAAAAAAAAAAAGAAAGAAAGAAAATTCTAATTACTAAGGTCAGACTGAATGAGGAAACACTACCAATAATCTTCCAGAAATAAAAATAATTATGAAACATTGAAAAATCCTATAAGAACTGCATATCAAAAATTAGATACTTTGGGCCTGGAGAAATTGCTTAGTGGTTAAGGCACTTGTCTGCAAAGCCTAAGGACCAAAGTTCGATTCCCCAGTACTCAGGCAAGCCAGATGCACAAAGTGGTGCATGCATCTGGAGTTTGTTTGCAGAGGTTAGAGTCCCTGGTATTCTCTCTCTCTCATTCTCTCTCTCATTCTCTCTCTCTCTATCTATCTATCTATCTATCTATCTATCTATCTATCTAATAAATATAAATAAATAAATAGAGCTGGAGCAATAGCTTATCAGTTAAGGTACTTGCCTGTGAAGCCTAAGGACGCAGGTTTGATTTCCCAGAGCCTACGTAAGCCAGATGCACATGGCAGCACTTGCATCTGGAGTTCTTTTGCAGTGGCTCAGGCCCTAGCATGTCCATTCTCTCCCTCTCTCTCTTTCTCTCAAGTAAATAAATAAAAATAAAATATTAAAAAATAAATAAAATTTTTTAATGAGATACTTTGGATGAAGTAGACAAATTCTTGGAAAGATACAAACTATCAAAACTAATTCAATAAGAAGTAGAAAATCTGAATGGTCCCATAATGAGAGGTTAAAATTAGTGATTTTTAAAACTCCCACAAAGAGAAGCCCAGGACCAAATGTCTGTACTGGTGAATTTTACTAAACATTTCAGGAAAAGTTAGTGTCAATTTCTCATATGCTCCTATCAAAAAACAAAATAAACAGAAGGAACACATTTGATGAAGCCAGTATAAAACTAATATGAAAATCAAACAAATAAAACTATCCTTTAAGAATATATATGAAAATATATCCAACTAAACACTGACAATAAACACATTCTAGGAATATATAAAAAGATTACATATAGTAAGCAGGTGTAATTTATCCCAGGAACGTAGGGTTGATTCAGTATCTGAAAAATATCAAGGTACGGAACACTATATGAATAGAACAAAGGACTAAGTGACATAATATTTTCAACAGCTGGTGAAAAGGTACTTGACAAAAATGAAACTTTAGTAATTTTAAAAATGCTAAATAAAATTGGAATACTGAAAACATTCACAACCAAATGAAGCACAACTGTGAAAAGCTCATAGTCTGCATCATGCAGAATGGCAAGATGTACATGCATTCTCCCAAAGGTGAGGGACAAGATAAGGATGCCCACTTTCTCAACTCCTTTCAGCATTGACTCAAGGTCCTATCAACTACAGGAAGCAGACAGAAATAAAAGGCACCTTGATTAGAAAAGTAAAACTATCTCTACTTACAGATGAAATGATCCCATGTATTTAATAAAAATCCTAAGAAATCGAATTTTTAAAATATTAAATGAGTGAGTTCAGCAAGGTGGTGTTACATAAGATAAATGGACAAAAATCAACTATATTCCATATAGTGATTAAATTAAAATACAGTTTCATTTGCAATTGCTTTGAAAATATTCTTAAATGTTCAGTTAAGACATGAAAAGGTATTCAACATCATTTGCTGTCAAAAAAGCAAATCGAAAATACAATATGGTACTAATTCATATATACAAAGATGGTAGAAACCAGACAGATACTTATGGGTGATATAGAGAGATTCACGTCATGCTCATAGTGACAGAAAATGATACTGCTGCTTTGCAAAACAATTTAACAGTTGTTCAAAAGGTTAAGCACAGAGTTACTATAAAATCCTGCAATTTTACAGCTAAGTATACCTCCAACGGAAATGAACCCATGTCCAAACAAAAAGTTTTAGATAAATGCCATTCCAACACCATGCATACTAGCAGCAAGGTAGGAAAAGGCACAAATATTATTCATCAACTGAGGAATGCATGAACATAATGTGTCTTATCCATACAAACAGATGTCAGTGGCAATAACAATGATGTACCGACACAGGTAACCATATGGATGGACCTTGAAAGCATTACACCAGGAGAAAGAAATCAGTCACAAAAGACATCATCTTGTATAATTTCATTTCTAGAAAATGGCCAGAATAGGTAAGTCAACAAAGATAGTATATCAATGGTTGCAAAGGCAACATATGTTAGAGGGAAAGGAACTACTTAATGTATATTGGGTTTCTCCTTTTGCAGCAATAAATAAACAATAAATAAAAATAACTGTTCAAAAATGAGTTTAGAGGGGCTGCAGAGATGGCTTAGCAGTTAAGCGCTTGCCTGTGAAGCCTAAGGACCCCGGTTCAAGGATCGATTCCCCAGGACCCACGTTAGCCAGATGCACAAGGGGGCTCACGCGTCTGGGTTTGTTTGCAATGGCTGGAAGCCCTGGCGCGCCCATTCTTCTCTATCTGCCCCTTTCTCTCCCTCTCTCTCTGTCACTCTCAAATAAATAAATAAAAATGAACAAAAAATTTTTAAAAAATGAGTTTAGAGGACTGGAGAGATTGCTCAGTGGTTAAGGCAGTTGCCTATAAAGCCTAATAATCCAGGTTCAATTTCCCAGTACCCTGCTAAAGCCAGATGTACAAAGTGGCACATGTGTCTGGAGTTCATCTGCAGTGGCTAGATGGCTCTGGTGCACCAATTCTCTCTATGTCTCTCTTCTCTCTATCTCTCTCTGCTTGCAAATAAACAAATGAAAAATATTTTTAAAAATGAGTTTAGGGTTCAGGATTCAAAATGCACTAAAAGACACATTTTTTATATCTTTATTTATTTATTTAACAGAGAAAGAGGGAGGGAGGAAGAGAGAGAATGGGCACACCAGGGCCTCCAGCCACTGCAAACAAACTCCAGATGTGTGCACCCCCTTCTGCATCTGGCTAACATGGGTCCTGGGGAATTGAACCTGGGTCCTTTGGCTTTGCAGGAAAACACGTTAACTGCTAAGCCAGTCCCCTAGCCCAAAAGTCACATTTTAATGAGTCATTTATTAAAATATAAATCAATGATCTTAAACTCAATTTTTTTAATTTTTCTATTTTATTTATTTATTTGAGAATGACTGACACAGAGAGAATGAGGCCGATAGAGAGAGAGAGAGAGAGAGAATGGGCATGCCAGGGCTTCCAGCCACTGCAAATGAACTCCAGATGCGTGTGCCCCCTTGTGCATCTGGCTAACGTGGGTCCTGGGGAATCGAGCCTCGAACCGGGGTCCTTAGGCTTCACAGGCAAGAGCTTAACCGCTAAACCATCTCTCCAGCCCTTAAACTCAAATTTTAAAATGAAAAATAAAATGAACCAAATAAAGCATGTGATGCCACAGAGTCTCATGGGTAGCCCTGCTATATCACCCCTCTCAAACTGCCATGCCCTCTACCTCATCAACAGTTCTGTTACATGGGAGAATAGAAAACTGAGACCAAACTCATCAACTCTCCTCTCCCTGGTTAAAGAGCAAAACAGAGAGAGGAAGTAGAGGAACAGGTGACCAGTAGCTAGAGATGTACTCATCCTGGAAAATACAGCATTATGTGGCTGGGCTTCACCAAATATATATATATACACATATCTATATATCCCTATTGTTGCCCCTTCCCTTGGAGTATCCCTCACTTTGAGTGAAATTAGGCTTAAACAAAAGCTTCATTCCAGACCCAAGAAAAACTTGATCTTTCTTTCTGGATGCTACTCATTTAAAGGAAGAAGAAAAAACAAACACTAATTTGTATCCCAGGAACTGTGGCAAAAACTCCCCGCACAGATTCCCACTGAAGACCTAAGAACAGACGTTGATAATCCCTGGACAGAGAAAACAGCAATCCTTACATTTTTCAATACAGGACCTAGTGAATTCCACCTCTGTGTAAGAAATTTAAGTGATCCCTGAACAACCCCAAAGCACAAAGAGACTTTTCCCTAGAACTTGACTCAATCCTCAGCTTGAGCACTTTTGAACAGGGCATGGAGTATGCTCTGTACACATGTTTGCTGCTCCTGCCAAGACTCAAGAACATATTGTCTCCATTAAATGAGGTAGAACAGGAAAAGTGAATAGTAAAATAAAAAGTGTAGCAGGAAAATTTTAGGAAAAATTAATCTACACCAGAAGCAATATAATACATTCTTTAGGGGCTGTGGAAATGGCACAGTAGTTAAAGGTGCCAGTTGCCAAAGCCTGTGGCCTGAGTTCAATTCCCTGGTACTCACATAAAACTGCCTTATGCAGAGTAGTGCATGCATCTGACATCCCTGAACCTCAGACAATGGGGGGCGAAGCCAGAAAAATCCCTAGCTGGCAGCCAACTAGTCTGACATTCCTTTGCGTTCTGTTAGTTCATTTGTAGCAGTGAGAGAGCCTGTCTCAAGAAAGAGGGAGCACAGATTCCTGAAGTTGCCCTCTAACCTCCACACGTGCACCATAGCACATACGCCCATGCACGCACATAATAAATGAATGTAAAACATTTAAAGTAAAAGTATTTTTTACATCACAGAAAACAGAATAAGGTGAACAACAAACCTGAAAAAGTACTCAAAAGGAGATATCAAACAGGAAAAGATAAGTCTGATAGCACACATTGTGAAGTTCGGACAGTTGTACTGCCGATGAATAACAGAAATTTCTGAAGAAGAAATCATAACAATGAATCTAGCAGTTGAAGGAAAAGGGATGAATCCCCTACTCTGATTTGATTGCAAATCTTACGGAACATAATTCTGGAAAAATGTTTTCCAAAGGTTATGGTAAACATAATTACCACTTGCAGCATAAAGGAATCCACCCAGCTCTGCATGGCTTCTAAAAGCTGGCTATTGTCAATTACAGAACTTCTAAAAGAAAACTTCCAAAAGATATACAGAAAGAAAACTTCCAAACCTTAAAAACGACTGGTGATTGTCACATGTTTAACAAATTTCATTTTGAAAGCAAATCTAAAAACACTATCCATAATTTATAAAGATTTCAACTTTCTCTAAACAAAACAAACTATGTTTGGCTCCTCCGCAATAATAAAAGTCAAGGCAGGAGGGTAATGTGTTATCTAGAGCAAACCCTACTAGCCATATGCAGTGTTTCAAAAAATGAAAAGCAAGTAAAATGAAAGCTTTAATTTCTCAGAACCACTAGCCATGTTTCAAGAGTTCAAAAGCCACATGTAGCTACTAGCCACTGTGGTGGACAGGCAGATGCAGAACATTTTTATCCATGCAAAAAAATCATTTGAAAAGTTTGACCTCAAAGACTTCACAGAAGTTTTTGCTTTGGGAAGGCGGGAATTTGCTGGTTATTTTTTTAGTGGCCATGTTTTGTTTTGATTGGGGGGGGGGTGTTTGTTTTTGGTTGGTTGGTTTTATCTGTATTTTTGAGACATGGTCTCATGAGCAGTGTGGCCTCAAACTCAAACACCTACCTTAGCCTTCTGAGTGGGGACTCCACTGCATTTGGCTCACTAAAGGTTTTTAAGTAATTACATATGGCAATTTAGGATTTTTTTTTGAATTCTAGAATACATTTTTAGTTATGTATAAATCTCAGAAAATTGACTATCAATGTACCTTTCTGAGAAAAAAAAGTATTTTTTATGCATGCAACCTGACTAGTCTCATTTTAAATTCATGACCATAAATCCCAACTGGGTACTATGAATTGCCTAGAATCCCACTGCTGATTCCTGACAAGTTCATTTCACACATTCATTTCTCTCCTCCAAGTTTTAAACTACCATGCTCCATCCTCACCAGCCACCTCCCCCTACCTGATATATCTTAATTCATCCTTCAAAGAGAAAGTAAGATGACAGACCAGGAACCCACTGTCATAGACCCATGTTGCAAATGAAGAGCACAGATTCTAAAACAGGACAAGCCCTTCATATTTGTGGGGGCTCTCTGACCATTGCAGAGTCCTTGGTCCTGCTTTCAATCCCTTCTTCCCAGAAGCATCAACATTTCCTCTCTAAGGCATGCCTCCAACATGAAACGCTGCTCCATTACTTTACTTTACATTACTTAGAAACTGGGGAGGCTTGGGGCTGGGAATATGATTCAGTGGACAAAATGTATGCAGTACAAGTCTGAGGACCTGAGTACAGAATCCATGTAATACTGGCTGCAGCAGTGTGCATCTGTAATCCCAGCACTCCTAAGGTGGGATAAGAAGCAAGACAGAATATTCAAAAGCTAGTAGGGGGCTGGACAGATGGCTTAGCAGTTAAGGCATGTGCCTGCAAAGCCAAGAGACCCAGGTTCAATTGTCCAGGACCCACGTAAGCCAGAAGCACATGGCACATGCATCTGGAGTTTGTTTGCCATGGCTGGATGCCCTGGCATGCTCATTCATATTCTCTCCCTCTCCCTCTCTCCCTCTCTCTCTCTCTCTCTCTCTCTCTCTCTCTCCCTCCCTCCCTCCCTCCCTCCCTCCTTCTTTCTCTGTCATAAATAAATAAACAATGTGTTTAAAAAATTTTTTTTAAAAAGCTAGTAGGACAGCCAGCCTGGAAGATGCAGCAGTAAACAACAGAGATTCTGTCTCAAACAAGATTGAAGATGAGAGTGGGAAATAAAGTAAAAGAGCAAGTATGGTGACATGCATCTGTAATCCCAGAAAAAAAAAAAGACTGAAGATGAGGACTCCATACATGTACTATGGTACATGCACGTGCACGCGCACACACACACATAAAGACAAAATCAGGTGGTAGAGCCTTAGATCTCCTAAGTTATGATCACATTTCACTTTTACCCTCATTCATGCTTCAGCTGTTTATGGTCTCTTTACAGACACCCCATCCAAAAGTGCCCACATTTCACATCACCAGAGTCTCTCCACATCAGGTGATTTTCTTCATAGCAGGTTATTTTCTTCATAACATTCATGACAATAGGAAAAAAAATAACTACAAGACATTGGAGGCTTTGTCTTGTTAATAGGACACACCGTTTTGTTTTGTTTTGTTTTTTCTTCAAAGTAGGCTATCACTCTAGCCCAGAAAGATCTGGAACTCAGTGTGTAGTCCCAGGCTGGCCTCGAATTCACAGCGATCCTCCGACCTCTGCCTCTTGAGTTGATTAAAGATGTGCGCCACCGTGCCCTTGAATGCCACACAGAATGACAACAAAGAGGAGCTACCTACGTACCTTGATCAACCATGGATAAGCATGCTCCATTTTCAAAGCCTGTAGGAATACACTTTATTTAATTTTACAATTCATAGAACTAAGGTCCAGGGAGGTTACATATGTCCTTGAAGGCCACCTCACTTGTGGACAATAGAGCCAGCGAGGAACCCAGGCAGGAATACCGACCCCAATGACCATGCACTCACCCACTGCATATTGCTGTATCACTATATGAGTAAAATTAAAGTCTACTTTTTCTCTGTTTATTGGAAATCCTGACTAAGCTGTCAAAAAGCAAAGTGAAATTGTTACTCAAAACTGACAAGATTAGGGCTAGAGAGATAGATGGCTTGCCTACGAAGCCAAAGGACCCAGGTTCGATTCCCCAGAACCCACATAAGCTAGATGCACATGGTGGCACATGCACCTGGAGTTCATCTGCAGTGGCTGGAGGCCCTGGCACATCCCCCCTCCCTCCCTCTCTCTCTCTCTCTCTTTCTCTCTCTCTCTAATAAATAAATTTTTAAATGAGAAAATTAAAGAATGAGCATTTAATCGAACTAAAAAATTATAAAGAAAAGGCAAAAAACACTGAACACCAACATTGAAAAGCATAATGCACATGTTAAAGCCAAAGAAGACCAAAAGAAAAACATGCAAAAGAGGTTTCATATGATAGTAAATAGAATTAAAAAGAAAAAATAGAGAATTTGATATAATTACATACCATGGATCCATGCACTCCTACTACCTGTTAATCTTTGGTATGATGTACAGTTGATAACAGCAGATAATACACTTACCACACCCACTCTCCTGCACATGCAGCCTACAGCCTCTTGCACCCATAGCTTTCTCACGCTATTCTCATTCCAAAGTCAACTTTTCTTCCTCTCTCCCATTCAGTTTTACCCTTTCTGAGAGGTCAAAGTTGTTCTCTTTTCATTCTTTCAGAATCTCTGCTTGAATGGACAGAGAACAAATCCAATAGACAGCACATTTATATCGTGCATTTTCTTTATCTTTTCCCATGGTTACTGTCACTTTGAACTTGGCTGGAACCCCTTAGTGAAGTAACGTGATCTCATATATCTCTTTTTCTCTTCTGAAGCTAACACAGTATTTTAAACATAAATTAGGTAAATATAAAGGGTGCAAATAATACAATATGTGATCAATTACTTAACATTTAGCACAGTGCCATAAAAAATAAAAGGATATCATGATATAATGTATAGATGTCCACTATATTTCTCCAAATCTCCACCTTTTCCTAGCCAAATAGTAGTAACAACATTAGCTATTACTAATATCTAATCATTATCCATTCTTGTGTGTCTGCTAAAGTATATAGCCAATAATTTCTTGTATCTCCGAAACATCCTTAAAAATACCCTGTCCCCTAAGGGGAGACTTTAGCGAATCACAAAGACTTCAAATGTATTCTCTTATGAACTTCCACCTTACCTCTGTACACATCTAGCCCGGACCTCCTCTTTACCAGTCATTTTCCAATGAAGAGCACGCATAAGTTCAGCCAGGTTATGAGGCTACTTATAAATCAGACAATCAGCAGAAACACCATTGAATGTGCTACAGTTCTCTGTTTTCTGGCTTATAGACTGGAGTTTTGCCCAGGCACATGGAATATGGTTGCTATATTAGTCAACATTTGATTCTTGCTTCAATTTGAATTTTAGGTAAACAATGTATAATGTCTTTTTACTATGGTGGTCCCATACAATATTTTATACTCCTTTATATTTAAAGAGTAATTATTTGAAATAAACACATAACTGGGGGTCCTGTATTTTAACTGACAACTCTGTCGTCTAGAACAGAAATCAGACTTCTTACATTCTTGGACCCACTGTTACTATGTACTGATGTCAGGGATTTTGTAAAACTCTTCCTGACTAATCTTGCCTCCTCTTCTCTTTCTCCACTTGCATATCCCAGCTCTGTTCCTTCTGGACATTTCTGTAATGACTTCTGATTATCTCTTCAAATTTTGCTCAGCTCAGCTCAGCTCAGTTCCTTGCCTTCCAAGATCCAAGTCTTTTACAGCATTTCCCACATAAGTAATTCTGAGAGCTTGTGAGCTATCTGTTTTTTTTTCCCCAAGCTCCAGGAGTGAATGGGGGTGGGGCATCAATATAGATGTGCAGTTCCTAAAGGGGGAAGGCAGCAAATTCAGGGCAATGAATATCTTTTGTGAAACCCTGAGTTTGGAAAACACTAAAAATCAGCATTGACCAGGTCATACGATGAAGAACCAAAGATGTGCTATTTACTCTACACAGCACAATCCTTGTGGTCTCTATATTTATTTATTTGTTTTTTTAAACATTTTTTTATTGAAAACTTCCATAATTATAGACAGTAAACCATGGTAATGCCCTCCCCCACTTTCCCCTTCACAAACCCACCCTCATTGCCCATATGGAATAATCAGGGATCTTTCTGTGTGGATCTTTCTCTGAGACCTGGCCCACTCCACCACTGCATTCCTGTGTGGTGATTAGAAGATGGGGCTTCACAGCTGCTATTTGCAAGAAGGACCCAGGTGTGTTCTTCTAAGACCTCAAGCATTCCACACTGGCTACTCTCTCACTTGCATCCCACTGTACCCAGAAGACTTGGAGCTTCTGCTTCTGTCACAGAAAGTGTTTACTTTGCACATATCCACACAACTCTATACCACCAGCCAGCCTGGTTCCCGCTTTCCCTCTACAGAGGTATTCTAAGACCCATCAAACATGTTACATCCACCAGGTCCAAGTTCCTATTTTCAACACTAGTTGTTATGCACTGTCCTACCTAGTCATATGGCCATGTTCAACCAGGTGGAAAAGCTAAATCCAATACAACACAGAGTTTTATACAAAAGATATAGAAAAAAAATAACCTCAGGGAAATATGTACCAACTTATAAATCAAGAGAACTGTGTGAGGTTTAGAATCCTGGAAGTCCTGCATATTAAATGAACAATATTAGATTCAAACTCAATGAAAAAAATTTAGTACTTTCCCTGTTATTAGAGCAATGATAGATGCAACCAATTCTCTTTATTCAAAAGAATTGTAACACAACTATTTTTCCTGCTCAAAACACAGCCTTTGTGAATTGTACAATTTGTCAAAAAAAATGAATTCAACCAGCATTTAAATCAGCAAATCTTATGTTGAGATTCACTGACCTAAATATTAAAGGATATACATGAGGCACTGTTGCAAATTATACCAGTAGAAAAAAAATGCTCAGCATTGCACCTCCACCTCCACCACAAAACAAACAAGTCACAGAATGCCAGTACATTACCTCACAACTGCTTCGACCTCTCGCAATGGTTCTCTTATCCAAGGCGCACCATAGAGGGAAATACTGGCCTTTTCCGTAAAGCAACATACCATAAAGAAAATTAAAATTCTTAGTTTGTTTAGAGAAACAAAACTATTTCCTTTTATTGCAAAAGCCGCATGTTCATGATTCATGAGTCATGATTCAGCAAGAGTGTGTGTGTGTGTGTGTCCATTTTCTCTGCTCACTTCTACTTAGTGATATGTTTAAGACAACCCAACCATATTCCATGGAGCTGTACCAGAAACGTGGTGTTTTTCTGTACATTTGTATACTAGTTTGGTTTTCTTTCCTAAGCTTTGTTTACAATATTCGACATCGGAGCCTTCTCACCAAAGAGGAAAGTCTCTTGCCCTGTGAGGCTTCTCTGGAGCACGGATGCCTTCTGCCATAGGAAGGGCATGTGGGTACGGGAGGCCATCAGCACTTGTGCCTTTTCCTGCCCCTCAGCACCTTGCTTTATCCTCACTGCTGAAATATGTGCATTATCAACAGCAACCTAAGGTCAAGATGCCAGGACAAGAATTAACAGAGGCAAAATTCAAACCCAGTCTGTGGTTGAATTGCATCAATTATCACTTCTGTGTAAAAGCATGTATCATGTATAGGATTTCTACCATGCACTGCAAGTGGCACCTCACACATAAAATGGAACATATGTCCACAACCCTCCTGAAAGAGAGGTGCCATGACTGGATCCAGCTAAAGAAACTGCCACACAAAATGATAAAGTTGCTCGTGGTCAAAATTATTAGTAAATGGTAGAAAAGCATTTTCCCACACAAACAAAGATGCTGCTGGGTATGGTGGTGCACGCCTCTAATCCCAGCAATTGGGAGGCAGAGGTAAGAGGATTGCTGTGAGTTTGAGGTCAGCCTGAGACTACATAGTGAATTCCAGGTAAGCCTGGGCAAGACCTTACCTAGAAAAAAAAAATAGAGCTGAAGAAATAGATGGTTTAGCAGTTAAGGCAAAGACAAAGTACCCAGGCTTGATTCCCCCATACCCATGTAAGACAGATACACAAGGTGGCGCATGCATCTGCAGTTCGTTTCCAGTGGCTACAGGCCCTCCCTGGTATGCCTATTCAATCTCTCTCTCTCTCTCTCTCTCACTCACTCACTCTTTCTCTGTTTCTCTTCTTCTCTGAAATAAATAAATAATATATTGTTTTTAATGCCAAAAGTAAAAACAGATCACTAAGAAGGCAGTTAATAAAACTTTCTGGCCAGGCATGGTGGTGCACGCCTTTAATCCCAGTACTCAGGAGGCAGAGACAGGAGCATTGCTGTGAGTTTGACAACACTCTGAGACTACATAATGAATTCCAGGTCAGCCTGGGCTAGAACGAGACCCTACCTCGAAAAACAAAACAAACAAACAAAACAGCAAATAAAATAAAACTCTCTGAACAAGTCATCTAATATACTTGTTGATGGATGGCTACTGTAAGCCTCCATCTTTTCTAATTTGTATGCATAATATCTATGGACCTACTCCTTAGTTTCTGAAAGGCAAAGATTAAGTAGTGTTATAATGTGGGTTTGAAATGTCCGCATACAAGGTCAATACAATTTCTGCTAAATTTAGGGCAACCAGAATTAAATGGATTAGAATGGAGGGGGAAAAAGAATCCATTCTGCATTCATTCATAGAATTAATGTCCTGAGTATATTGCCAGTTGATAAAACTTATACTTTTTAAAAATAATCTATAACTGTAAATACTAATTTTTGTTAATCTGAAATCCTCTTCCATGATTTCTCATAATCCACTGAATGTATTACATGAGCAGAAAGCATCATAACAAGGCTCCATCCCCTATCAAAAGAAGAGTGTCATAAATACAATAAAGAGTGGTGGATATTACATTGTTGGTGTCCATACTTCACTATGTAATTGTTTAGTAACTATGGACCACATGGAAGTTTCTTAGACAGATGAGTTCACTCCATATCTCTTGTTCTTCTTATTAGTATTGCCAGTCATGTTATTTATTTCCAATGTTTTACCCACTAATACCCCTTGGCACCACAAAAAATTAGGGATGTGGTAGCACAGCAGTCTTGCCATATTTTTCAAAGATACGTTTTTTTGCACCATCAATACCTTTGATATCAATGATACCCACTCATGAGAATTTAACTGCAGCCAACAATGATTAAATTTTACAAACATCTGTGTTCTGTGCCTATAGCACGCAAAATCATCTCAGAAATAATACTGCCTATCTAAGGATAACTTAAAAAAAAAAGAATCATAGCATATTCAGCTGAGGAACACAAAGTAGGAACCCACAGAGTTTTTGTAGAAAAAACTCATGAATAAAACATCTGCATAGTGTGCTGCTTCAGAAGGAATCAATCATGATAAAGGTTTCTATGACATAGGATAATATGCATGTATTTAAACTTTTCTCTTTGACAAATGACTCAACATCATCACATTCATTGAAAGTTACTGCCAGTCTCAGTGCTAACAACCCTCACTACCTTTTGTTGTGTGGTAAGGAACAGAAGGATAAGAAGTATTGCCCTGTAAATGTTCAAAGTACAGTAAAAACTGAAAAGACACCTGCAGAAATAACCGTGTTTTGAGGAAATGTGTCTGGATGCACAAGTCACATGCCCATTCCCATACACCACATGAAGATTCATCTGAGGACTTCCAGTAATAAGGTTATAAACCAGTTTTAACAGAAGGCCGCTCAATACATCATTATTTACTCTCTGCTTACGCTCAAAAAGGAATTTGATTTAATGTACAATAAAAACACATCAAATTAGAGCTGATAAAACAGCAGTTAGGCTCAGTAGTTACACAATCAGACTTTGTTCTGAAATACTTTTTAAGATCACGAACAAACCCAGCTGACTACTTCCATCATGATTTTTGTTTTAAAAACTGTATCCTCTTGTGTTCCCAGACTGAATTAGCTATGAATTGTTTCCCTTAAGATACAAGCTACAAATGCAATTTATTTGATATTGTGCATCTAATTGCTGCAAATTTTGACAGAGGGGATTATTTCACTTGCTTTTTGAAAGTAATTAGCTGCCGGCTTCACCTGCTTTGCTAACAACATGGAGGGAGATGTTTATCTTTCAATTAACTTTGACAGGAGGGCAGCATGCCTCTTATCTAGGGGCTGTGAAAAGGCTTCTGCCTGTTACTAAGGATTGGAGTGTGCTCTACAAAGTGCACAGTGTTACCCACTGCCATGCGGATGATCTTTTATGACATACAGAGCTTAAAAAAAATCACAACACCCATGATCTAAGCTGAATTTTAGTTGGCTCTACATCAATTCCTATGAGGGGATTTAGGAAACTGGCAGGCCGATTGACCAATACTGTGAAAATCCTTCCTGGCTCCTAGACCTCTTACATTGATTCTCATCCGAGGCAGATTAAAAGGTCCAGTTAGGGCTACTCAATGGAGGCTGTATATTTCAAAAGAGCACCTAGTAAGAAAGGAGGTAATGGACAAACTATTTAATGTAACCCTTTTGGAGATAGGCTACATGGTAATTCCATACAGAAGAAACCCCAGGTAAGGAACAAATGAGGAACAGGATCTAACAGTGCTTACAAACCCGAGGTTACTTATATTGGGCTTTTCACATAGCATCCTCACATTAAGATTTTATTTAAAAGAGAGGTCATGAATGCAAGAACTGTATTTTTAGGCTGGGAACTACTACAGAGGCAGCTTTTAATGCCTTGGTGTTAATCTAAACAGGGTTTCCATGGATGGGGCACAGATCTGCCCCCAAGTTCTCCTTTCCAAAACTGTCCACCAGTGATGCAGATGATGGAGATGAAAGTAGAGGGATGAATTTTGTCAATAATACAAATGTATGACACATAAACAGAAAACAATTAAAAAATGTAACTGCAGACAAGATGAATGAGCCAAAATATGCAGATCCAATTTAATTCACCATTCCTATGTTTAAAAACACTGACCACACAAATGTAGGATCCAACCTAACAGCTACTACATTAAAAAGGAAAAGACATTGTGTTAAAATAGAACAAGATGACATTGGTGTTTTAGTTGCCTTCAAGCTAAATATGAGTCAACAGTATTACAGATTATCAAAAAGCTGAAGTAATTTAAAATTGAATTTAAAAAATGCCTAAAGCAAGAAAATATAATGGTGCTTTTCTATTATGTACAGCTTGGACCACTCCAGGAACTGTTGAGCTCAGTTCTGGGTACCACATTCAAGAAGGTCACTACAAGCTGGACTGTACGTGGGGAGGTGATAAAAATGCACAGGAATTTCTAAGTCAGATATGAGCCAAGAATGAAGGAGATAAAACTGATTGATTAGTCAGGAGACACATCTTTGGAAAAACAGGCCAAAGATTTGTGCCTACCTCGTGATAGCTAACCCAAAAGCTGGGTGCACAACATGAGGAACGCAGGGCCTCATGGCTGAGCTCCCGAGCCTGTTGCCCAGGCCACAATTGAGTGTGTTATCTCCTAGAGTCCACTCTGCTCTAGGGAAGCACTATGAGCAATCTAAGAACATGCCTCAGAGTCTGGATACCTCCACACACTCTACTATAGTGCTGTATTCAGCTACAAGTTGTAGAATGGAGGTTGGACTCAGCTAGGAGCCGGCTTCCCCACCATCTCACCCTTGCTCTCTTAGATATAGTCTCAGAGGTTCTCCCACTCCACAGGACCTGTCTGTGGTGTCCCAATGCAGTCTCTCCAGCAGGGTAGTCAGGCAATTTAATTGCATCTAAGGGTAGGTGAGGGAGTGAAGGCTTAGCCTTAGGCTAGCATTGCCATGTTCTAGGCTTAAAACAAGAAACAGACAAGGACCAAAGTCAACCACACAGACTACCTTGTTTCATACTTCAGAGAGAACAGAGAAGCCACCCGTGGCCATTTCCTCAACTTGTCAGCATATGAGCAAATGTGCCCACACCAACAGCCGTTCTGACTGCCCTCCTACCTGATACAAGAGAAAGTGTATGCTCCTTTCCATGTCCGATCAAGACCACTACCCTGCCCTCTCGTGTTCTCGGGGGCTTTATCTATTGACCTTCAACAATGCAACCTTCACTCTTCCCGTCCTATCCTTCCCTTCCCAATGTACATTTAAAATTGTTAAAAGCAAAACAATTTTCCCATGTCTCCTTTCTCCTTTCCAGCTGGTTCACAGCTAAATGTTTGGGGGGAAAAATATGTTTATTTGTGCTTGCTGTTATTTATGTGCCACGCAACCTACCCTAGGCTGGTATTTGCCAGCACCACTTGCTGAACCTGCTCTTGCTCAAATTACCACTGTGTTCCGTGTTTCTACACTAATGAGCTCTCATCTCCACCTCATGGCAGCAGCAATGGGGGTCGGGGGGGGGGGGTGTTAAACCAGCCTTCCTAGAAATGCTCTCCCCTCACACAGGGACACCACTTCCTCAGGATTCTTCCTTGTCCTCCGTATGCTCCTTCGCAGATGCCTCTGGAGGTTCGCCAGCCTCTCCCATCCACACTACCAACTCTGAGTCCTAGAGCCCACCCCCTGCCACCCATCATCCTAGGCAATGCCACTTACCAACGCAGCATCAAAGCACTGCCAATGTGGAAGACTTCAAATTCCTCCTTTCACCCATGTCTTTCCTCTGTGCTACACATTCGCACCTCCAGTTATCTTCTTGACCTTTTACTTAGATGTCTCACTATATCTCGAGCTCAACATCCAAAACTTTTTTTTTTTTCTGGCTTTTCAAGGTAGGGTCTCACTCTAGCCCAGGCTGACCTGGAATTCACTATGTAATCTCAAGGTGGTCTTGAACTCACAGTGATCCTCCTGCCTCTGCTTCCCGAGTGCTGGGATCAAAGGTGTGCACCATCACACCTGGCTTCTCAAAACTTTGATCATCATTGCCCACTAAACCTGCTTCTCCTCCAGTTTTCTCCATTTCATACACGGCAACACCACTCACCTCATGGCTTACAACAGGACCCAGAGAATCCTCTTTACTCACCACACATTTAAAGCAAACACATCTCCCCATCTTTATGTATTCACTTAAAATCAAATCTACTGAAACCTTCTGGCAATGTTCTGAGAAGGGCCTAGTGGCCTGACCTTTACATAATTCTCTATGAACTTTAAACCACCCACTTGACTTTCATTTGGCTCCCACTACACTGGATTTTTCTTTTCTGTTCTGCAAGTGTGCTAAGCTTCCACAGGACTTAATGTAAGCTATCCTTCTGGCTATTAGCTTCTCTCATCTTCACAGTCTTCTTTATACCTCAGGGACTGGCTTGTATAATACTTTCTCAAGACAGATTTACTTACAGCCCAATCCAAATTAGGTTCTCTCTGTTATTCTAACTCATAGCACTACAGAAATTTGAAATGAAGAATTTATTCATGTATTCAAGAATTTAATAGTTACCTCATCTACCAGGCCAAGGGTCAGTAAAGTTTTTCTATAAATGGCTAAATATTTTAGGCTTTAAAAGGCAGCTAGTCCCTATCACAACTACTCAATTTCTCTGCTGCAACAAAAATCAAAAGAATGACTTTGGCTAGGGTCTAATAAAACATTATTTACGAAAAGAGTCATGAGCTGAGCATGGTGGCGCACACCTTTAATCCCAGCAATTGGGAGGCAGAGGTAGGAATTCTGGGTCAGCCTGGACTAGAGTGAGACTCTACCTCGAAAAAAAAGGGGGGGTCATGGGAATGAATTTAAGTCTGCATGGTGCAGGAATCCACCCTAGACAATGATGTTCAGACACTGGAGAACATGACTTTTTGGATCTTGATACTGTATCTCTCTTGTTTAGACATGAACCTGGTATTTCGCAGCCCCACAAAAACTAGTTGCTGAATTTATGTCATCTGAAGCACTGTCAGAATATAATTTGTTACTTGCAGTTCAAGAAGCCAATGAGGACTCATTCTATGAGAGCAAACTGGAGATCAAGGTAAGAGGCTTCCTTTACTAGCCCTGTACAGATGAGCTAAGATAACAGACCTAGAATCATTTCATAAATTACAAATAAAACGTACGCTGCTATTAAGAATTACAACTGACCAAAAGAATGCACAGGATACCTTTTAAGGCAATGGAGTCCCTGACATTATTCACTGATACTTTTAAGATGCATCTCACAGAAATGCAGCAAGATAGCTTTTTTGATTGACAAGAGGATCAGAATTCCTGCAACATGCCTTCCAACTTCAAGGCTCCAAGTCATCACTGAGACCTATCCATTCAAAGTAGCAGCAGATTTACCCAGTCCTTCCCTCATGAACAGAGCCTTACATATCATAAGCGATTTAGTTCTCGGAATACTCCTCAATGTCACTGATTTGATTCTCATTTTAGAGATTGTGAGGCTGTGATTCAGAGATATTAAGATATGTGGACAGAACCAGCAGGACCCAAGTAGGACTATGACTGTCCTCCTGTCACAAAGTATGCAGCCTCCCTCAGCCATAACCCTCCCTGTGCAAGCATCTCACCCAAAACCCTAAATGTACAGATGCAAAACCTAACATGTCCTGGTGAAGGAGTTCCGGAAATGTCACTTTGGACTTCACACTGAGGGTACTTGGTGAGTTGTCTCCCACTTAATTTCCTTTATCTGTGCAGAGACAGTGGCTCCAACAAGAACTTGACTGTTCTAAGTCCCCTCGTGGAACATGTATCAGCCAGGGTCGATTAGCTCATAGAAAAGGGCAGGAGGCTGCAGCTCAGCACCACACACAGACTGGCTTTGTCTCGGGTTATCTTCTATTCTGGGCATCATTCACCTGTCCTCCAAATCATCTGTTCTCCTCTAAATTGCCTACATCAGCCTCTCCTTGTCAAGACAGTACATAAACTTTTAGATCTTCACTGGGATTTGGGTATTTACTTTTTTTTTTCATGTGACACATCTATGCACATAATGCATTTATAAATCTTTTATCCTGTTAACCTGTCTTCTGTCAGTTTCTTTCACAGACTCAATTATCAAGCCCTCAGAAGGAAAGGCTTTCCTTCCCTGTACCTATACGGCTATGGTTAAAAGATAACTGCCCCAAACAAAGTAATTTGTATCAACTCATTATAGGATTCTCATGGAATAATGAAGAACTGTATGTCTTGAAATAGTCATGTTTTGTTGTGGTGGTGATGGTGAGGGTGGTAATTACTGTTGTTTCGTTTTATTATACAGGGGTTCATATGATCCAGGTTGGCCTCTAACTCAGTAGATAGCCATCAATGGCCTTGAACTTTGGATATCCCTCCTCCATCTCCCAAGTCCTGGGACTATAGAGCAGTTCTGAGTGAGGATAAAACCCAAGATAGGTAAGCACTCTACCAACTGAGCTACACGCCCAGTGAAACAGTCATTTTTAAAAATAATTTCCTTTGACACACGCTGATAAATAAAACATCATTATAAACAGAAAATAATTTATGCCAACTGAACTACTCTCCCCCTGGGAAGAAAACTATTATTTTTCAGTTTGTACTTCAGGTAGATGAAGTATTAGTCAGGTAAGATTATAAATTAGTGAATCATATCATTTGGACAGTATTTATTAGGGGCAGAAAATAGCTTCTGTGCCAAATAGACATTGCTCTTTCTGGTTTTCCGAGACAGAGCAGGCCTTCATTTCCATACATAAATGCTTATATAAAAACAGGCAATTTTTATTGCAGAAGAAATTCAAAATTATTCTGTTTTTTAATAAATCAGAGCTGGGGAATCACAAATGCTTCTTATTATCTTCTAGTTGCTTATCTATCTTTTCTAATTTAATGATGAACATATTTCATGTGTTTAACAAAATGGTTGAAATTGATATGACTGGAGATATATTCCTTAATATTTTCTCAGTAATGTATTGGCCAAATCCTTCTTAATTGCCCCATCTGTCTGCTGCTCAGTTATTTGGCTTCCTTGACCTAGAACACAACTGAGAATTAGGAAGGAAGCAAAACAACCTCTCAGTGGCTCAGACAGATGTGACAAATCCAGTATGCAAGCACGCTCATTATAGCAGTACCTTTTGGGCACTTACTAGTTTCAGGGAATTCTAATAAACCTGGGAAGCTAGATGCCAAGTTTCCTTCAAAGCTGAGGAAACAAAGGAGAAGAGACATCTATTAACAATACGGGTGACTCCCACTTCCATTCTGTACAGCCTCCACGTAAACAGTCAATTCCATCTGGGTGAAACTGAGGCACACAAGCAGGGATATTCTCAGGCAACCACGGTAATATTATAATGATCCCACCTTCCTTCCTTGCTAATTGTGCAATTTATCCAAACTACTAAGTGCTTAGAAGTCCTTAGGCCTTGAGGATTAGGTCAGAAGTTTGCCCAATCAGCTCAGCTTAAGATCTCTACTACGAATCCTGAGCAAAGGTGCTCTCTTTTCTGATGACAAACTATGCAACTTAGGGCACAAGATGCAACCTGAAAATACTACAAGTATTTTAAACCATAACACAGACCAACCCAAGGATAACCCTCGCTCACACAGCCAAACAAATGTCAGAAGCCATGGCAGCCTCTGAGCTTTTCAGTTACCAGTCAACAAAATATTTCCATGGGTTAAGATGGTTTGTTTGTAAGATTCTGTGTTAACTATAGCAATGCTGCTTTGCTTTGGAAAGTCACAGTTTACAGATACTGCCCTATCAGAACTGTGAACCAAGTTACCCTTCACTTCCAAAAGTAGTTGGGTTTGAATGATAAATTACATGTGCTCTCATATCAGAAATGAAGTGAGGTTAAGGTAGGTTTGACAGTCAGAGGTGGACAAAATATTCACACTGAAAAAATGAAAACAGCTTAATATTTAGTTAGGTAAGTAGACAGATATTCAACATTTATACCTATGTACAGAAATACATTGCTAAAGGACACGAAATTTTAATAAGAATCCGAGGTCACAGACTGTAACAGCAAACAACTCCACATATACTGATGGTCTTAGAGACTATTACATTGAGACATTTTCCCAAAAAGTGCTATAGACTGTCTTTGGAAATTATAACAAATATAACACTCAGGGAATTCTCCAATACATTATATTTGAGGGAAAAGCATTCATTTTACAATCCCTACTTGAAGTAATTCTTAACATGGCATAGGCTCAGAGGATTCCTAGGTAAAAAAGAAAACTGTTTACTTTGGTTCACTCAATATTTACCCAGTGTAGTTGGTCACCAGAAGCTGTTTTTCTAAAAGACATCCAAGAGTAAGCCGTCAATGGTCAACCTGCTGACGCCAGCTTGGGAAAAGCTGCAACAGGAATGAAGAACTCCATCACCAATTATCAAATGACCTCTTATGTCCTTGTCTTAAAATGAGAAAAATATTTAATGAATTCTACAAGGATTTATTTCCAGACTATTTAAAATTTTAAATGTTAAGTAATCAAACAGAGTTAAAAAAAAAAAAAAAACACTCACTTCTCCTAATGACAAATTAGTTTCATGAATAGCAGGAAGCACCTCTACTATGTAAGGAAATGGCACCTACATTGGTGCTGTGGCTTTTGGGAGGATATAAATCTGATTATCAAAGACAGAAAAACAACTAAAAAGATGCACGCATACCCAACAGTAATTACCCCTGAGTAGAGTTCTGCACTGATCAAGACTAGTATAGGCCAGAACTGGGGACTACCTTAAAATGTGCACTATCCCACAGGTCATACCAACCATAATGACTTTACAAGGGACTTGAGAAATTGCAACCTTCGCTATATAAATTCTTACCTAGCTAAGGGGGCTCTTTCATGCTGAAATATAAGCATGTGCTCAGGAGAAATGTGCCAGGGCATATTTCACTGTCCCCAAGGGGAGATCGCTTGACTCTGAGTAGAATAAAACAAAAAGGCTTCAGAGATGCTCCAAAATAAATCCTGTTTACAGCAAATAGACTGGCATCTTCACTACAACGTGGGCTGGTGAATTCTATAATTCAGAAGGTCCTTGGAGCTTTGAAGAAGCACTCTGAAAAGACTTTTGACAGGAATTCCATGTTGGGCATCAAGAGACAAAGGAAGGAGGGAGAATTCATGGCTTGACAGAGGCATCAGATGCCCAAAGCTGCACAGGGCAGGAAGCAGCCGGGATTGATTCAGAGTGCAAACAATCCAGCGTGAGGGCTCCTCCCATGCGCAATGGTGAGAGAGCAGGAGGGGGTATAGGATACACCCTCCAGGGGCATTCTCAGTAGCTGACAAGAGAACCCTGGTGACAGTGAGAAGATGCTGCTGATCCGCTGAAGCAGTGCTCTCCCCACCTGAGAGCGGCAGCAACGCTGCTCTAGGAGAGAAGTAGAAGCAGCTCTGACCACGTTGTATAGTTTGCCCTGCACCAACGGCACCATCGCTCCTGACATTTGTTTCTGCCAGCTGCTGAGATGGCAGGAGCCAGGATGCAGGGATACAATATCCCTTCCCTTACATCTAACATCACATGACTCTGGCTTACAGGGAAGATGAAGGTTCCTCGCGATGTTTGTACTGGATGAGACTGAGTTGTCTAGGTATTTGCTTAAAGGGAGAGTGGGGCGGGAGGGGAGGATAAAGGTGGCACGGGGACACAGAACTGGACCCAATGGAACTGGTACCATAAAATCCTATACCCTGAAAGACAGACTAAAAGGTGGAACTTTCATCAGGTCCTTAGAGGGAACACCTGAACCACAGGGCCCTGGAGACGGTATGGTGAAGACTAACCTTAATCTTCTCCTGTTTCTCTCATTCTCTCTCTCTCTCTCTCTCTCTCTCTCCTCTCTCTCTCCCTCCCTCCCTCCCTCCCTCCGTCCCACCCTTCTTCCATCTTTCCCTCCCTCCCTCTTTTCTCTTTCTCTTTTATATTACCTATCTTTTCCTTCCTTCTTTCCCTTGGCATTGCTCTGTAACTCCCAGTACCAGGATGCCGTTAACATCCACAATGAGCTGTTGATCAGAAAGACTTACAAGGTTTCCCAAAAGAAGAGACTTCTGTCAGAGCACTTGATTACCCACCAAAGATTAATGGTAAGAACCTACTGCCAAAGACAACATATGCTTTTGGTATGGACATGGAAAGACCTGGCTGAAATCTGGAAGAGAGTCAGTCCCCAGACAGTTAGCTTGTCTAGTGCCAGAAGGTGCTACATGAGCAACTGGGGGAAAATGACCAACATCTGTCCAAGCAACTCATGGTCTAAGCTACTGAGGAGCTAACCACCTGATGTGATGCTCACCCAAGTGCAATAGTGGCACATAGCCATGGTGGGTAACCAACTGATCTTGAAGTGGCTAATGGATCCGCTCACTGGAATGGAACCCATAGCTGGAATTGGGAAACAAGTCAGAATCATATCCAAAAAATGAGTTCACTCTCCAATATCAAGCTCCCACCAATCCTGGGCTACAAGAGGGCCTACACGTATTAATCTCTGTAAAACAATAATGGTTATCCCATTTATCCAGTGCTGAATTCACTCTCCACTGGAGATTCTGCTTCTCTTTTTCAGATGGACACAGAACCTAAGGAGAGAATCAGCCTATAGCACCTCACCAGGGCCCAAGCTGAAACCGTAGAGTAGCTGGGGAAATGAGCAAGAGTGCTGAATTCTTGGTAAACCTGGTACCAGCACATGGGTGAAGGAGTTAGGCACAGAGAACACTCAACTCCTACCAAACCAGAGATCCAGAGACACAGAGGCTCCCAAGAGCTCATCACTGAAGTAAACCTAAAATGAACCCAACATGGCTCAGGAAAATTCACAGAAGAGGGGGCAGAAAGATTGTTAGAGCCACAAGTTGGGACATTATGCACAGAAACATTGCCTCTTCTCCATAACTGATGGCTACCCCCACAATGCACGATCCACAATCCCCAACAAGGAGGGTCCCTTCAGAGGGGGCAAGACAGGGAGGAGGTTAGTGACGGTACCAACACGTGCTGGTTACACTCTGAGTATGTACATAACTAACAAAGAAAAAAAATAAAAAGTAATAAATATGTATATGAACATGCAGCTTAGCTAAGTGCTACATTAACAGACTTAGGTGTAAGTAGAATAATGTCCCATAATTAGTACTCCTACCTATATTATTCATTGCATACATAAATACAAAAAAAGAGGATGAAACTATACATTTCAACTTCACCCATTATCTATATTTCTAGTTGTTTGCATTACTAATCTGTCAATAATCATTTTGAAGCAGAACAATATAATTCTATTTCAGAGACAATGCTTAAAAAAATGTGCTTGATACTGACTTTAGAAAGAGAAAGGGAAACATTTTCCTTCATAACTTGAATTTGTGTAAATGTTAAGAAATTAGGTTTGAGTTAGCTCTGTGAAGAAGATAGAAAAAATTCCAAACACTTGAGAAAGTTAAACACTAGGACATACAAAAATTTCAACTGACAGCCCAAATAACAGTATTCATATGTGCAAGACTATCTACACTTGTGTGTCAACAGGTATGATACTCCCAATGACAGAAAGTTAATCAAATACAAAGTAGAAATAACAGGTAGTATCATGACCATTTTGACTTAGTTCATTTAACTGAGCCTCCTTCCATCTCCTGGGACAGAACCCAGGTACAACTTCACTGAGAAGACATGGAAACACTCAAAAGCAGCTAAAAGTCTTGTCCCATGCTCAGAAATGGGTAAAAATGTCTGGGATGAGGCTCACACCTAGTGACTCCTCTCTCCTCCATTTTACCTTGAACAGAGTGAAGAGCTGTGAGGAAAGAGAATTAAAATCTGAACTACTAACTTAATGGAAAAGCTGCTATCTTGACCACTCCATTGTTGTTCTTTTTAGAAACAAATAAATTGAAATAATACTATTGCTTTGTACCTATGGAGGTACTTTCACATGTATTTCCAAGGGGTTTTACATGCAATATTCCTTTGGCTTTACAATATCCTCATAAAATATATATCACAAGTATACATTCCCCATCTTTAAGATAATAGAACAGAAAATACTAAATGTGGAATAATTTGCTGAAGATCCTCTAAAAGGAAGTAGAATTACTTTATCCAATCCCAGAAGACACTTGCCATGACGTGAGAGGCTCGGAGTTGGTGTCTTTCTGTCTTCCACTCTCCTAACTCACAGCAGTGTTTACTATATGTGCACTCCTTGCCAAATGCTCTGGGAAAAGCAAACAAGTGAATGCGTCTGCTTTCCAAGAACTCAGAATTTAAGAGAATACTGACAGTTACTTGCACTTAAAATAGCAAGAAGAATAAAATGTCCTACTAGAGATAATTCTGCAGGAAAAAAAAAAAAAAGCTCCCCCGTGAATGGAAAACAGCAGAGAAAGACTCAGGAATAATTATTATATGCCCTAGTTTGCCACGAACAATCACAGTTTGTGATGACCTTTTAATGCCTGCCCCCTCTCACTCTCCAAATGTCCCAATCTGTGTGATAAATTATGTTATCAGCCTTGTCATGACGACAGCATTAGGCTGGACCTTGAAGGATGAGGTATATTTTAATGGGAGAAGATTGCAGAAGAGACCATTAATAGAGGAGAGCAGAACAGCCAAAGTTAAATCGCGTAGATAAGCTACAAAGCTGGTTGCCATGGAATCTTCCTTCCCTATGTGTGAGTTCTGTTCTAACCAAGAAACACAGTCTCTTTACTTTGAACCCAAGATGGCCCTGCAACTTGCCTTGGAAACAATGTAGTGCTAATAAGGTGTAGCCACTAACAGACTAAGACAATCCTGCTACTGCTCTTGGAAGGACAGATTCAGAGGAGAAGAAAGCACCCCTAAGCCAGCCTGAAGCTGCCCCAATCAACCCCAGTAAGACATCATGATAAGAAGGGGGGAGGAGCCATCCTATCTTGCTTAGCACCAACAGAGGCCATGCAGAGGAGAAGGGTCCAGGCTATAAAGATGCAGAATTCTGAGCAACAATGAGTTGCTTGCATGTCAGGACACCAGATGCCAAGAGGCCTGTTACCATACAACTGACAGAACATGCAAACTTAATCTTGGCTGATGTGTGGCTAGGAAATTGATGCCTGTTATTTTCCTGGTCCATCTCAGTCTCAGGAAAGCCCTGACTCCCTGTGGGTCAGGATTGGGCTATCTTGGTCTTACTGTTCTTTGTCCACTGGCAGAAGCATGCCAAGGTCTGCACCCAGAACCATTTTCTTCTCTCCTCCAGGCCTATGGCAACAACAGAAAGATTTCCTGGGGCCTCCTTCACTGAAGCCAACGGGTACTAGCTTCCAGTGGGTGCAAACTGACTCAGAGTCTGTGACTCTCAAACATTCTCCACTCTCAGTGTCTGCAATCCATTCACAGTATCAGAGGAATTTAGTTCACTTATTTCTGCAGCATCATTAGCTTTCTGAGAGTTCTGCAACAGATAAGCAAAGGTGCATATTCAACCTCTCTCAAGGTGCCTGGTTTTCTTTGCATGTCAGGCTAACTGGCTTCCCTGCAGCCACAGCTTTCTGAAGAGTTCAAAGCCATGATTTTGTATTTGAGTTGTTGAGTCAGATTGCTACCTTTCATAGGGAACCAGAAGTATACAGCTGGATTTTATACTATGGCCCTGGGCAGTCCACAGGGGACCCTCCAAGGCAATCCTCAGGAAAAGGGAATAGTGAATGAAATGAGTCACTGAACACTCCCTTCTTGAACAAGTTGGCCAGCTCCATTTATGTGTGTGTGTGTGTGTACTTATGTACTGTGTGGTGTGGTGTGTGTGCGTGTGTGTGTGCATGTCTATATGTGTGTCTGTGTGTGTGTACTTATGTACTGTGTGGTGTGGTGTGTGTGTGTGTGTGTGTGTGTGCACGCGTGCGCATGCACGCAGATGAGTATGCCTCATGCATTTGCATGTAGAGGTCAGAGGAGAACATCAGGTGTCCTATTATCTCTGGTCTGCATATTTCTTTCCTTTGCCAAGGCTCTCTTCCTCAACCCAGAGTTGCTATCAGCAAGCCCCAGCCCCTGGGGATTCTTTGGTTTCATGCTACAGATGTACATCACCATGCCCAGCTTTTTACGTGGGTTCTGAGGAGTCCAACTTGGCTGTCTCCAGCCCAAGAGGCCCTCGTGCTTAAACAGCAAGAGCTCTCAATCACTGAGCCATCTTGACAGCTCTGCGAAACCCCCCCCCCCGCCGGAAGTTTTTTATTAATATTTTATTTACTTACTTTAGAGAGAGTGACAAAGAGAAAGAGGCACAGAAAGAGAGAGGGAGGGAGGGAAGAGGGAAGAAGAGAGGGACAGGGAGAAGGAGAGAGACAATGGGCGCACCAAAGCCTCCAGACGCTGCAAACGAACTCCAGACTCATAAGCCACCTTGTGCATCTGGCTTTACATGGGTACTGGGGAATCAAACTCTGGCCCTTAGACTTTGCAAGCAAGCACCTTATCTGCTGAGCCATCTCCCTGGGACCTTTTTTTAAGAAGCGATTTTATGGACCTAGCTTCAGCAGAAAGGGAGATGTGACTAAAATGAGATGGAAATCTACTGCTGAAATCCATTAAGGAGAGAAAGCTTTTCACACCAAGCTCAAGAGGTAAAATTTAAAATGCAGGCACTTCACATGGACCCCAGGAGAAGCAGGCAGTCCAAAAACGTGCTTAGCAGCTACACAGTGCAACCAAAGAGGTCTGAATGGTGACAAGATGTAAACACAGACACTTCCTTCTCCAGCAGCTGGACTGGAAGCTACAGAAACAGCCATTGTTTACACAGAACAATTAAGACTAAAGGATAAAGGATGGAAGGAAATATGTTAAAGACAGACACCATAAAAGAACAGCCACAGCAAAGACACTCTGAGAGCTGCAGGGTAGAATGTGCTTCTGCGGAAAGTCCTCCAGTCTCTACACCACCCATGAGTTATCTAAGGAACGGAGCAGCAATGTCTACACAAGGCTTATACTGGTAAATATGGTTGCTGCTATAATTTCAAGTAAGGGTGACTAGGCTGGAAGCAGCATTAGCAACTTAAACAAACTCAAATGTAGAATGAATGTAGAAATAAATTCTATAATCTTTACAAGTAATTCTTAAAATGAAGACAGTTCATGATGATATATACATACAAAGGATTAATGTAGAAAACTGAAGTGAGAAAATCTTTTTTTTTTTCTGACTATAAAACTTGTTAAGAAACTCAGTTAAGGGCTGGAGAGATAGCTTAGCAGTTAAGGTGCTTGCCTATGAAGCCAAAGGACCCAGGTCTGATTCCCCAGGACCCACATAAGTCAGATGCATAAGGTGGTGCATGTGTCTGGAGTTTGTTTGCAGTGCTAGAGACCTGGTGTGCCCATTCTCTCTCTTTCTCTCTCTCTCACTCCCCACCTCCCCCTGCCATCTCAGATTTTTAAAAAATTAATTTTTTTAAAAAGTGAAACTCAGTTAAAACTAATATCAACAATCTTATAGTGGATGCCAGTTAAAGTCATTTAATTTTTATTAACTTCATTTTATACAAAAATCCTATCTCTGAAACTAAAATGTGAGCTCCTCTGGTACACATCCTTTTCCTGTTGCATTTTATGAACTTTATGTATCAACAGCAGCAACAACAAAAAAAGCAGACATAATACATACTTGAAGAAGGAATGAATAAACAGAAAACAATTTTGAAGCTACAACCAAGCTTTCATGCCATTGTGCTTACTACAGGGCTGTGCAGAGCAAGTTTCAACCTAATCAATCTTGCTGTATTCATAGTATATCTCACAAAACTTTAGTCTTCAATATTTGTATCATTTTAAGCCTATGGGTAACATTCAAGGCCTTAAAATGCTTAAATAGTGTGATCACTAAGTAAATCAACTTAAAATTTTCAGAAAGTGTTGACCTAATAAGGAAACATCAGAAAATCACATTTTAAAACAGTAAGAAAAACCCCAGACTTGTGGCTTAAACTTAATCTAGTCATTTTTTTTCAACTATATAAAGTATTGCTGATGTATAATGAACTAATACTTAAAATAAACAATTAGTAAACTTTGAATTTTATAACTCTAAAGTCATGAGGTAGTTAGGGTGACTGGGCCCCAAAAGTAAAGGCAAAATATTCTTCAGCCTGCCCTTGTAGTCTCTACTTTGCTAGAGATCAAGGAGTGATCTATCTGACTTCTTATCTCTTGCCTAAAGGAGTTCCCTAGACCAGATTTTTCATGAAAAACCTGAGCCACTCCCTGGGAGAGAGTTCCCCTTTCCTAGAATTTACACCTGACCCTGGCATTATGGTTGGTTAAGCTCAGCTCCAAAACTTGGTGTCATGACTGGCTTCTTCTTGAGCCAGCCCCCAGCCCAGACCAATCAGCCCCCACTATGGCTCACCTGAGCCTGAAGGTGAGACCCACCACAATAAGTTATAAAGAGAAGCTCAGAGGGCGGGGGGGGGGGGGGGGTCATTGCTGCCATTTATCTCTCCCAAACTTCCAGGTCCTGTTAAGTCTCCCCCTCCTGCCCTCCTCATGACAGGAGCTCTCTGAACGTGCTTCTCTTTCCTCTCTTCCCTTTTGACAATTCGTCCAGGCCCATCCCATGGGCTCTCAGACCATATGGGTGTGTCCATTTTCCTTCCCTTGGTTTTATACTTCCTTCAACAAATGTAATAACTTAATAATTATCCTTCCCAGTCTTGTTTTATCCAATTCTTTTGTTAAAAATAGGGTTTGGGGTTCAAAGACTTTCCTAAACCAAAAACACCACCTCATTACAGCATCTCCAGAATCAAGTTAAAATCAGCTTTCCCTATGTAAAGTATGAGCTGCATCACCTCAGGTTTCCTAAGTTTCTTGTTTTTCCGTTCAGCCATACCCTACATGGCACTGCTCCCTCCTCCTATCCCTAGGCAAGCAAAGATTTGCTACAATAACAACAAATATTATACGAAATAAGTTGCATCATTTATTGAGGGTGTTCTAATTTACTTTATTCAACATGATTATTTTTGAGATTCAACCATGTTGTAGCTTGTATCAATATTTCATTTCTTTTTATTGCTGAATAGTAATTGTTTTATAGATATATCAATTTATTGATCCATTAACCTAATGAAACATATATGTATATACACCCACTTTTATTAATCATGTACAAACATCTAGATGTGGCATGGCCGCATGAATTAGTGAATGTAATTTTAAAATGTGTAGAAATTGCCAAACTGTCTTCTACACTATAATATTCTTGCATTCCAATCAACAGTATATGAAAGGGCTGGAGGAATGGCTTAGTGGCTAAAGTGTTTGCCTACAAAGCCAAAGGACCCAGGTTCGATTCCCCACGTTAGGCAGATGCAAAAGGGAGTGCACGCATCTGTATTTCTTTGCCCATTCTCCCTCTCTCTCTCTCCCTCTCTCTGTCAAATAAATAAATAAATAAATAAATAAATAGATATTTTAGAAAACAGTATATGAGAGTTCCAGGCTCCCACATCCTTGCTAACAGAATAGTTAATCGTTCACCTTAACAGTTCTAATAGGTATATACAATCATCTCCTTGTGGGTTTAATTTGTACTTCCCCAGTGGCTAACAAATTTAAGTACGTGTTTTTATATAGTTGTCAACCACAAATCTTCTTTGCATGCCTGTTCAAGTCTCTTGCCCATTTTTAAAAATTAGACTATTTTACTATTGAGTTTTAAAAGTTCATTATATATTTGGTATGCAAGATTGAATATATGTTTCACACTTATTTCCTTCCAATGTAGCCTATTCTTCCACTAACTAACAATGTCTTTTTAAAAAGTGTATTGGGGCTAAAGAGATGGCTTAGCAGTTAAAGCGGTTGCCTTAGGACCCAGGCCTTAAGCCTAAGGACCCAGGTTCAAATTCCCAGTACCCACGTAACCCAGATGCAAAAGGTAACATGTGCATCTGGAGTTCGTTTTCAGTGGCTGGAGGCCCTTGTGTACCAATTCTTTCTTTCCTTCTCTCTTCTCTCTCTCTCTCTCTCTCTCCCTTCTTTCCTCCCTCCCTCCCTCTCTTTTCCTCTCTCAAATAAATGAATAAAATATTATTTTTTAAAAGTACATTGTTTTAATGGTGAAGAAATCCATTTTATTAATTTGTGTATTTTAGGAATGTGGTTCTTGATGACTTAGATAAGAAATTTTTATCTAACCAGTCACAACACATTTCCTCTGTCTTTTTATAGAGGTGTGACAGCTATGAGCTTTACATTTAGATCTGGGACTGTTTTAATATGATATGTGTTATAGATTGAGGCACATATTTTATATAGAGATACTGGACTGTTTCAAATCACTAAAAAGCAAATCTATTCTCCAAGTAATTATCTTTACACCTCTATTTTTTTATAAAAGGGGGAGTGTTCATAAATAGTTGGTTCACTTTCTTGATTCTCTATTCTGATCCATAGATCTGATCTGTGTCTCCCCAAATACCAATAATATACCCTCCTGTATTATTCCAGATTTTATAAGAAATACCATCATCAGCTACTCACTTCCTTTTATCCTTTTTATTTTTCTAGTTGTTGAGGCTATTCTAAGGTCTCTATATTTTCATAGGAATTTGGGGGAGCAGTTAATTTCTATTGAAAATAAAAAAGCTCTACCAGAGATTTTATTGTAATTATACTGAATCTCTAGTTAAAGTGCAGAATTTCCACTCCCTCACTTTCCTCACTCACTTGCCCACCAGACCCAGGATGGAGGTGGATTCCAGTTCCCAACGCTCTGTCATAAAGGACCAGAGGAAAGACATAAAACCAGCAAGATATGTTTGCTCTACAAGTCTCCATGAGAGTCAAAGTTTCTCACTTTTTCTGTGTTTTCCTTCTCCCCCTAACCCCCCCCCTCCAGCCCTACCCTTTCCTCTGTCCTTCCTTCTAAGGGAATTACAGACTCACTTACTTGCTTCCCTTTCCACTGTCAAAAGCACCACCTTCCAGCCAGGGTTCAAAGTTTCCCAGTTACTTCCCAACTCTGGTCCCTGAGGCAAGCAAAAAACAGAGAGGCTTTTGGTGTATTTTATTTTATTTTTTTTTAACTTTCTAAGCTTGTGGACCTTTGAGCCTTCTCTTAACAAATAGTTACAAGCTATCAAAACTAACAATGTATCCATCTAATTTCTCCATAATCCACCATATATATGTATTTTACTTTCCACGTTTGGTGAGAAGGATAATATGCAAAAAATTGAAGCCATAATTGGCCCAAATGATTCAGAACGCATCTGTATTTCTGGGAAAGAAACTGTCTTAAAAGAATTTACAGACATAAAATGATTCATACATGTGTACTTTAAGCAACAATATTTGTAATAATAGATTTTTTCATAATTAATCTTGGTCAGTAGCTCTTCCACAAAAAAGGATCAGAAATTTGTTACAATTTAAAGAAATCTTGCAGTTTTAATCTTTTTGCATTTCTGAAGTTGTATTTTGACCTTATCCTCCCAATTACCGCTCTTATCCCCTCTCCCTCTCATTAACCACCTTCTTCTTCCCCATTAATTCTCATGTAATATTCATGTTTTACTTTAAACCCACTGAGTTAAATTAGAGTTGCTTTCATGATCAAGATGGAAGGTTATTTACTGGGCAATAGGCAACTTACAAGAGGCTACACCACAGATAAAACTGACTCTCCTCTCCCAACAACCATTAGCTACTCTGCAAAGCCTCGGGTCATTGTCTTTTTTTTTTTTTTTTCTTCAACTTAATTACTACAGAGGATCCCTCTCAAACCTGTGGTTGAAAATTGTGCCATCTCTACTGACTATGACAAAGTGTAAAACACATTCTTATACGAATAAGAAAACATCTCATAGCTTGAGGGGAAAAACTCTGCAATCCACAAAACAGGAGATTGCTGTTAAAAACTAAGGAATTGTGAATTCTGTTTCATTTTAAATTGCCTCTGCTTAGGCTTTACCTGCTATTTCCATAAAAATAAGACAGAATAAATAACCATGCATTACAAAGTCATAGCCAGCACTCTCAATGTCCTTTACCTTAGACTCTTCTCCTGGACTGGACCTCTATGGACTAAGGCAGAGGGGCTTAACCTGTAAATTCTATCACCAGGTGGCACTTGGGGTCATGGTGCAGGTTTACCTTAGGTGCAGACATGAAATGAAAGCATGGATGATCCAAGCAATTATACACATTCTATTGACAACAGAACATCTGTTAATATTACAAATGGAAAGTAAGAACTAGCTCTTAATTATCATGCATAATAGTACTTACTTCCGAAGCACTTTAATCTGAATTCCCAAAATACTCTTGGTTAGCCAATGTTCCCACTTCCTCCCCATTTGCGTTTTTAAGGTTTGGGGGGTTTAGCTATTTGGCTGACTTGGTTTAGATGTTGGTTTGGTCTGGCCTGGGTTTCTTAGTTTTGTTTGGTTTTTTGCCAGCAGTGAGAGTCAAAGTGCACAGCACACATCCAGCAAGGGGATCATCTGTCTGCTTCATCTCACCAAAGTGGAAGTTTGCTTCCTTCCAGGAGGCCTCACTCCTGCCCAACAACCTTAATATTGCTCTGATGGAACAGAATTATCATTGAGTTACTTAATAACATGCATTAAAACTTTAGGTGCTCCCCATCAACCATGTTGTTTGTTAAAAAAACAGTGTTTTGTGTTTTTTTTTTTAATTGTGCTATTTAAAAGTATTTTTGCAAGTATGAGTAAGAAAATAAAATCCAGGTCCTAATTCAATTCACAACACACAGATAACACCATTCAAAGCTCCTTTAACTATTCCAGAATTCTTGGGTTCTATATTTTCATCTCTTTTCTTTTGTTTAGAGATTTGTTCCTTGTTTGTTCTCTCTTTCA
Organism: Dipus sagitta; assembly: GCA_036346955.1. Lineage (NCBI taxonomy): Eukaryota > Metazoa > Chordata > Mammalia > Rodentia > Dipodidae > Dipus > Dipus sagitta. The sequence continues at coordinate 120,183,836 of CM070777.1, forward strand.
CTATTTTGATAAGCCACAGTCTCCCGTTTTTCACTACTTCTCTACAAAGAGTTTCTAAATGAGGTTAAAGTACTTCCCTCAGGGGGCTATCATTAGGATGAAATGAGTTAAAACTTGTCCTAGCCCTTAGAACAACACCCAGCATCCAGTCAGGGCTCAGTAAAAGCTCACTGTTATCATCATCTCCACTGAAGCTGCCTTTTGAGTTTTCCAACATTTGTGTAACCCTGCCTCTTCCTCCTTCTGCTTGGCTGGCCACAGTTGCTCACACGCCACATCTCCTCCAGCACTGCTGAATGCAGAACAGTGTATTTTCTATGATCATCTCATAGAATATTACAGAAGGAACAACTGCTCTGTTGCCTTGGGAAAATGGTGGTCTCTTCCCTTTCAGTTTACAGAATTATCTTAATATCTTGTTTGCCGATAAAATTATTTCCCAATAGGAGTTGAGCTTTGCTCTCTGGAAGTTAGGGTGTATTTCCATGCAGACTATTGTCAGAGGCACATTCTTGCCTACACAGAGAGTAAACCAGCCATGAGGAAGCAGCCTAGGAGAAGGAAAAGGCAGCAGAGGGAGCATCTCTGAGCCTCCAGTGGAGATGCTGTTCCATGAGAAATAGTCCATGCCCCAAGCCCTCAGCCTGAGGTATGTTGTTGCTAGTTGCCTTGATCCTAAATATAGATTAAACCTTTAAGCAAAGGAATCGCATGACAAGATCTGCCTCTTAAGATGGTCTTTGAATTTAGTGGGAAGAGAATTGGAAGACAAAAAGACTGCTGCTGGAGACATGCCAGGAGGCAACATCAATTTCAACATGCCTGGGTGTTGCATAAAAGTTTCCTGGGTAGGCACAAACAAACATCTACTCACCTCAGGAAGGGCATGAAGGACAGACCAAAGTAACAAGTCTAGCTTGGTGAGCCAATAAGTTTACTGGGCTTTTTGGCAGGCGCATGGGTGAGAGGTTAGTTACAGAAGTATGCCAGTGAGGCTGCATCATCAGAAAGTCTCACACCAAGCCAGGCGTGGTGGCGCACACTTTAATCTGAGCACCAGCACTCAGGAGGCAGAGGTAGGAGGATCGCCGTGAGTTCGAGACCACCCTGAAGCTACCTTGTGAATTCCAGGTCAGCCTGAGCTACAGTGAGACCCTACCTTGAAAAAAACAAAATAGTCTCACACCAGCATGAATAACTTCTCCATAGCTGTAGAGGAGTATACACACACACACACACACACACACACACACCAGCTTCATCTAACCTGCCACACTCGACATACTGTAGAACCACCCAACACAATGTGCCAGGGTTATTCTATACTCCTCGCTGTCTGCTTCTAAGATATGTTACTTATTCAATCACTGACATTCAAAACACCATATGGGAAAAATGGGGGAGCTGTTCAGTGTTTAAACTTATCAGTAAAAGATATTAAGGTGGTAAAAACTGTTGAACTACAAAAGTTCTTTAAAAAGTATCCATACATGTCTATAACCTACACTTGCTGTGTTCGGCTTTTATAGTAATGGATCTACAGATGTTTCCTTTTCCAGCAATCTTGTCAGAATACGGCAAGTGTAGGTTATACACTTTTCTGGATACTTTTTAAGAACTTTTGTAATTCACAGTTTCTACCACTTTAATATCTTTTACTAATAAGTTTAAACACTGTGAACACCTCCCCCATTTTTCCCATATGGTGCTTTGAATGTCAGTGATTGAGTAGGTAACATATACCAGAAGCAGACAGCAAGAAGCATACGGAATAACCCCTTGCATAATAACTTGCACAGCCCTAGAAAAAATGTATTTTCCATTCTATCATACCTGTGCTGTAAAATTCAATTCTTAATAAATTAGTTAACAGAATTTGTGGAGACCATTTGTCATAGAATTTCTCAGGTTTTAGTAATTGTTATTTATTGCAGTAGCTAAGAAGATACTGGAGACTTCAGCACCATGAAGTTGATAAGGAGACGCACTGGTATCCACATTATAAACAAGAAATAGTGGGTTTAAAGGGTTTTTACATAAAATGTAATCAAAGGCCACATAGAGAACCTTTGGCAAATCCAGAAGTCAAGTTAATATATATTGTCATCACCAAACTAAAACTTGAACAACAGTATCACATTGCTTTGACTTTTCCATCTACTCTAGAAGAAAACTTGCTCAAAAGTGGTAAATAATGAGTTCCAGTCATGCTAACAAAAGCTGCAACCATTTATATTACTGGTAATATCTACACCAGGGTCTCCTTGAGGTAAAATGTAAATACTCTCACATCCAACCCACACTGGGAAGTACCCATCACTTTAAGGTACCATAATCAGAGCCCTGAGGTATGTGTAGTAAAGACTAAAGACAGCTGTTTAATACATCTTTTAATAATACAATGACAAAAAGTTTCCAACTGGGAAGTGTATTTTTAAAGTATGACTTTCTCCCTTTAGTTTATAAAAATTTGTTCAGCTATTTCATGATCTCCTTCACTAATAAATATTAAAATGAGGCAATATCATCATGTTTCACCAAACTTTCAGAAAACTGCAAATAAAATTTAAAAATTAAATTATTTTGCTTCTGACTATAAAAATGTCATAAAGTTTTCAACTTACATCATTTATATTTGACATGTCTTGCCAGAAGCACTCTCCTTAGCCTAAGCTCCCTAATGGAAAGTAAAATTAGATACCCTTCTTCCCTTGTTCAGGATGTCAACCTTTAAGATGATTAGAGATTTGAAGCAGCAGCAACAAATTCTAAGTTAGAGGACTAATTACCAAAAAGATCTTCCTGCCATTTTCCAAACAATGACTCTGTTAGCTCTGTTTTATTGACCACAGTGGTAGAATGAAAAAAGATTTATAATCCAGGCTGGAGAGGAGGCTCAGAGGTTAAGGTACTTACTTGCAAAGCTTGATGGTTTGGGTTCTATTTGCCAGTACCCTTGTAAAGCCAGACGCACAAAGTGGCATTCCCATGCATCTAGAGTCTGTTTGCAGTGGCAAGAGACCCTGTTGTGCTCTCACTCTCTCTCCCTGTCTTTTTCTCCCTCTCCTTGCAAATAAATTAAAAAATAATTTTTAAAAAAGATTTATAATCCTAGTTTTCTTTATACACACCTAACTCATGGTAGTTAAAATGATAAATTTGGGCTCAGTAGATGTCTATTGAAGAAATACAAGGCCCAAAAGAATTCATGTCACAAGATTAGTACCAGACCTTAATTAGTGCCTGACCAAAGTGAAAACCAAAGGATCAGGGGTCAATATGAATCTACAGGTTATAGCAGCTTGTCCACTCCCTCATGCCTCCCCATGTGCCTCCCACTCTAGGTACTACATTTACTAACATCATTCTAAACCAAACGACTCCATTCTTTCATATTCATCCTCTACTCTGTCCTCTTCATCATCCTTGGGCATTATGATGGAAACAAGTTCCTATGTCATGGTCCACATCTTTCAGTTACTTCACTGACTTTTCTTCCTCCTTTTAGCATCCCTCTAAGAGTGTTTTCTATCACCTCACCAGAGATCACTTTACCTGCGATGACTCCCAAATCTCCAGTCTTTAGGACCCTTCTTGCCTCCAGATCTGATACCATGGACTTCCTCCTCTTCTCTACCACCTAGATAATTTGTTCACATGGAACAAAGCAACCACAATCCATATCTTTGCACCACCGCCAAACCAATCCATCTTCCTATCCCTACGAATACCCCAGACACCCAAGCTTAAAGCTCCAGTATCTTCAGTTCTCTCCTCTACCTGTATGGAATCACTCTCACTCCTTTCTTTTTGTTTTTTCACCTCATCAATCTGTTATAAATGATCTCAACTGTTTTATTTGTTTTCTTTCAATTAGTGTTTTCATTTTGTAGGTTCATGTCTACCTTTTTACTACAGAGATCCTACTAGTTGCAAGTCAACTTGTCCATGAAGTATTTCCATACTCTCATATCTTCTTTCCTATGTGTCTTCAACTACGCTATTCCTCTCTACTGTGTATACCCATCCACTATCTTCATGAATCATTCTTTCTGATTGGCTAAGAAATCCACTCAGTGGAAAGGAACCCGTATCTGGAACTGGGAACCAGGTCAGAATCCTATGGAGACAAAGATTATGCTCTCTAATGCCAAGCTCCCACTAGTTTTTGGCTAAGAGGAGTTATATCCATCTAATGCTCCCTAAATTAATAACACTTAGCCAATTTAATCTATACTGACTTTAATCTCTGTGGGAGAATCTGTTTTTCTTTTTCAGAAGGTAGCAAGACCCAAGGATATAAACCACCCCTTGCATCTCAGTCCCAGGTGAAAGCACAGAAGAAGTAGGGAGACCAGCAAGAGTGCTGTTTCCATGGTGAGCCAGACAATCAATGCCAGGGTGATGGAGACAGATGCTGAGGATACTCAACACATACCAAGGCAGAAATCCAGAGGCTCCTAAGAGCTCATCATTGAAGTAGACCAAAAACACACTTACCAAGTCTCGGGGAATTTTGCAGAAGAGGAGGTAGAAAGATTGTTAAGAGCCACAGGCTGGGATGTCATGACTACCTCCCCCCAATAACTGACTGCTGCTCCCACAATGCATAACCCACAACCCCATGGGGAATACTAGCAACTCCACTGAGGAGGGCCTCCTGCGGGATGGGGGTAGGGAGGAGGGAAGTATTGGTACCAAACACATGATATATCCACACAAAGTATGTTCTCAATAATAAAAAAATTCTCTTCTTGCTCTTAATTATTCATAGCTAATTATTCACAGCTATAAAACTTCTTTACCACAGGTGGCTCTAGCTTATACAGCTCAGATCTAGAAAACTGTCTTAGGCTAATAACTTATTTTTCAAGAATAAAGAAACCTTCTCTTCTTGCACCTAATTATTCATAGCTATAATCAAATATAGCAAAGTTCAAGATCAGAGAAATTCATAAAACTTCAAAGGAGATAGATCATAAGAGATGTAGGATAAAAAAGTAAATGCCAAAAAGAAAAAAAAAGAGGAGGGAAATTCAAGTAAGGGCTGTAAGAAAAAATCCTTTGCTACACTAGCTCAGCAGAGCATTGGGTTATACAGAAATGTCAATATTTACTTGATTTCCACACCCACAATTCCCACCTCAAGTACCCTGTACATCTACACATCCTGCAACAAGAAATTTCACAGTGTACAGAAAAACCAAGCCTTGTTCATTAAATATTGATCTCATTTGCCTTTCCCCTGGTTCATCCATTATAGAGGCAAGAGAAAAATATATCCCAACCTTTCTCCTTCCACCCTCTTCGTTCTACAAATAAAGAAACTAGAGGCCAACCAGTGCTAGAAATGGCCCTGAGACTTCAGCACTCATTGCTGGATTAAACTAGAGCCCAAGCTCTTAGATTCCAGATCCAACTCACTCTCTCTCTCTCTCTCTCTCTCTCTCTCTCTCTCTCTTCTCACCCCTCCCACTGTGTCACTATCAATGAGTCATCTTACTTGTTCAAAGGCTGTTTTCCTTAAATCTAATGATAATAATATTTGGTGAGAATTACCTTAACCAAATACTAAATATAAAGATCCTTGAACAATGTTCATCAGAATTTGAAAAGGGCAGTACATGAAAAGAGGGAAGAAGCAACCTGGGAGATTTACTTCAGTTCCTTCTTACCACCCTCAGGAGTATGATGTGTGTGATAGTTAAGGTGTTGTCAACTTGATCTGTTTAGTAATCCACAGAAATCCCTTTTGGGTGGGTCTTGAAGGTTGCTTCCAGGAAGGATCAACTAAAGGAGGAAGTCCTTCCCCCAGAGTGAGACCTTCCCCCAGAGTGGACAGCCCCACTCAGAGGGGGACTTGATATAAGGAAGCTCTGGGTAAAAAGAGCCCCTTCCTCCCTTCCTTCCTTCCACTTGGCTGCTGGAGCTGCTCACTACCTTCCAGCATGGACTGAAGACCAGCATCAACTGAAGACCCGTGTGAATCAAAACCCAGCGGCTCCTCAGGAAGCCTTCAGGCCTTCCAGCACCATCTGCAGTGCCGGGTCGGGACTGCTGAGGCATCTGGCCACATGGACTGAGCAGCTACCAGGTTCCGCGATTCTCGGGCCTGCAACTGCTATTGGACTATCGTGAGCTAATCCAATAAATTCCCTTTTAAAATAATTCATTCTAGAACTTCTGTTCCTCTAGAGAACCCTGACTAATACCATGTGTAACCAATCAAGGCAGGCGGAAATTTAGTTGTTATTAAAAGATGAAAAGAAATATCATGCCACAGTCTTAACAATGTATTTCAGTAAGAAACAACTCAAAATTCAAAAGTTTTTCTATTAGTCTATAGATCTACACTATTTTTAGTGAGTATTTTGAGAGGGAATAAAGAGGTTAACTATCAGTGCCAGCCCACTTGGTCAAGGGACTTCTCCATAGGGTCATGTCATTCCTGGAGGAAGTTTTCTAGGTTCAAGTTATAACCCACACTGAATTTTATCACGGGAAGAACTGGTGCCTATTTCCTAAATGATATACCTTTACTGCCATGGATATTAGGATAACTCAACTTTACCAAATTTCCTCTCTCCCAATAAAAAGCACAACAGGAGCACTGTCATCAGTAGAGCTGGCCTTCATTTTCCCATTCACTTCATTGATAATATGAGCCCTTCAGATACCTGAAAGGCATTATTATTCCTCAGCATCTTATGCATAGAAAAATTTGTATGTTAATTTTTCTGGGTGCTATAGAAAAGTTGGTGCTTTAATAAGACCTTGTGCCAATATTCTGCTGCATTTTAATCCAATTTGAATGCAGACAGTTTATTTCTGTTTGAAAAGACACACACACACACACACACACACACTTCTGTCCTGCATGCCATCCCCTTAAAGCTCAGGTTTTGTGGGAGCTGTTTAATTTAAAAACAGTTTGAGTTAGACACGTCCTGCCTAAGCCTCCCCTCCACAAGATGTTCGTGGAGGAGGGTTTGCAGTTTGAAATTCAGGCCCTCCAGTTAGAGAACAAAGTCTCAAACTGCCTGTCCTTCAGGACACAATGAAACAGCCAGCTGTTTGCTTAGACATTTGTCTGAGTGGTACTTTATCAGGCTATTATTAGCTTTAATGTTGTAATTAGATGTACAAATGTACCCTGAGGTATGTTTAGATGGGAACATCATACAAATCAGAATTGACAATAATGAACACAGCTGCATTTCTGCCAATGATTAGGCATTTAAATAAGTGCTCATGGTGTGTTTGTTGGAAAATGCAATCCCACGGAGTGAAGAGGTTAGCAATGACGTGAGGCTTCCAAAGAAGCATCAAACGTATCATAAAAACAAAAGGGAATGTGAAAAAAACTGGAGTCTTCTTGAAAAGTGGAAACTAACTTCCCTAAATGGGCTGTCTAAATAGCTCCTCCTCCATTACTTCATCTTTACCTTCTGTAAGGGATATGTGCATGTACATTCATTTCCTTGTATGTATGATGAGCCCCTTCCCAACACACCATAACCTTCAAGAAAGCACAGAAAATGCTATACCTTTCACACCAGAATAGTATCCAGTTCCCATTCTGATACTAGCTTATCAAAAACTATTTCCTGATTAAACAAATGAATGGAAATATATGAATTGCAATATATACTAAAGATAGCTTATGTAAATATGACTTTATGACTTCTGCCCATCTGAAATTTTCATTAAAAAATCATTTATAGTTACATGACATTAATCTCAACACAACCATATCATCAATGGAACTAGAGGCTGGAGTGAGTGAAGTGACTTTGTCAAAGGTTTATGATTAATTAACCTGGACTCAAAAAATTGAAAGAAGAAGGAAGGAAGGAAGGAAGGAAGGAAGGAAGGAAGGAAGGAAGGAAGGAAGGAGGGAAAGGACAAAGAAGGAAAGGGGAACGGAGGGAACCAACTTTGCATTTCATCATAACATCTATGATAGAAGCCATACTGTGCTCCATCAGAGTTCTTTCCTACTTATTTTCTGTTCTGTTACACAAGTATGACCATAATAATAGAGAATAACAATGTCAACACTTCTGTACCATCACAACTCTACCAGTTGGGGCATCATAATTACATCCTTTATCTACTTCTGCCCCCCCCCCTTCTTTCTGCTTCAGTTACTAAATCTGCTAAACCAAGTATGACTTACTGGGCTTGACTTTTCCACAGAGGTTCTAAGCAGTCTTCCTACCACCTCCTGCTTCTGTACTTTCAACTTGAAAAAATACTAATCCAGAGATATAGACCCGCTAAATGAACACAGTATCTATGTCTAGAAGCAGGAAAGACCTGCAGAGTCTTCGTTGTGTTTAAACCTGTTCAGGTCAAGGGCTACGACAGCACGCTGTAACACCGTGCTGATGTCCTATGAATGAAGCGCTCTGAGACTGGGCTTAGGCCAGCACGCTGCAGCCTTCCTTTGGGGGTTCAGAAGCTCCTCCTTAGAATGTATGTAACTTGGGGGATTATTATTTTTTTTTGCATACATTGCTGTAAAAACAAACCATGATTACTTCAGCACTTGGATCTTGACTAAATGAAACTTTATAGCATTTTGACAGAAAAAAAAAAAACTATGATGTTCATCATTCTGAAACAAAACAGATTAAAGAAAATGAGTGAGCCTAATTCCCAGGGAAAAACAGTTAAATGGAAACATTTATCATGAGTTAAATGAAGGTTTCTCTGTCTATCTGTAAGGCATGGGTCTCGACTATAGCTTGGCTGACCTATGTTGCTAATCTTAGATCATGTATAACTTAAGACAGGTTCTTATTTAAATAACATTTTACGGGGGGGGGGGGAGTCAAGTAACACTTGAACTAGTCACTCCCCTAAATATACTGAGATTGTCAAAAGCTACTTTTGGGGTTGGAGAGATGGCTTAGCTGTTAAGGTGCTTGCTTGTGAAGCCTAAGGACCCAGGTTTGATTCTTCAATATCCACATAAGCCAGATGCACAAGGTGGCATATGCATGTGGAGTTCATGTGCAGTGGATAGAGGCCCTGGCATGCCCATTCTCTCCTTCCCTCCCCCTTCCCCTCTCTCTCTCTCTCTCTCTCTCTCACTCAAATAAATATATTAAAAGTTTTTTAAAAGGCTGTTAATATCTAAATTGATAATAAGCATAATCTCATGGATACAGTCTACACTGGCCACTTTCATCTATAACTGTAACCTGTCAAACAGTCCTGAGTTCAGCTCAGCAAGAACTAACCAACAACTGTTGAAGCTTTCTCCACTGTCACTGAACCAAAAGGACTTTTAAGGAGGGTCATTAAGAAGCTGACAATGAGGAAAGGGAGCAGATACCAAGAGAAACAGAACAGATGTTCAGAGAGGATCCTGATGCTTTCCCCGGCCATTCTTGCCCACCCCCCCACCCGCCCCACTCCAACTCCTATGTGTTTCAGGAGACTGCCTGAGTCATTATAATGAATTCTGTCTCTTTGGAGCTTAATTTCAATTGTTACCTGTGGCTTGGAATACAGGTCTTCAAGTAGTAAAATAATACACCTTCTTTTTTAAGTTCTGTGACACACATTAATAGAAAATCATCAGCAAACTCCCACAGTAGTTTTCAAACTCTGTACTGCAGTAGAACATTTTGAGCATAAAATCTATTAAGTCTTTACATTAGTGTTCCATAGAGCTTTGTGTTTAAAAACCATGATGTACACATTAGTATAAGTTTAATCAACATGTTTTCTCAATGAGCATTTGCCCTCAATAAACGACTAAGAAGGGAAAGCTAGAGGAGGGAATTGCAGCAATGGATTCCTTGGGCCTCTTCCCATTCCATCTCAGCAAGGGCAGACTGGGTGCAAATCACAAGGGCATCTATCTTCCCTCTGGGATTAGCTCAATTACAACTAATACACAGTTCATCTGAGACGATCCGGCACTGACGCTCATGCCACATGGCTCTGTACTCTCTAGATTAATACTCACACACAGCCGGAAGAACTAGGCAAAGCTTTAATATGCACCACAGCAAGAAGACCAACCTTGTCCCCCAACCCCCACAAGAATGTTACAAGAAACAGCCAGAAATCAAACAGACATTGTCACGTGTTCCCAAAACAAAGCTAAAATTTAAAAAAAAAAAATCAGAGGTCCTGAAAACTTAAAGTTATAGTCTTACTGAATGAAAGCCAGGAGTTAGATAAGAGTTATTATATGGGACGGGTAGAATATTTTATTCTCAACTATTTGGGAAGTTTCCCCAAGCCCAACTAGTAAATATACCACATGATTCCCATTACAGTTAAACAGATAAAAGAAAACAGGGCCTGCGTTTTTTGTAACAGGTCACATACTCAGAAGTCATCTCAAAAAAAAAAAAAAAAAAGAATCCTAAATAATATTTCTTTCATTACATGTACAGAAAATTAAAATGAATTTGTCTGCAGCAGTATAACAGGCAGTCAAGTTAGACACACAGCTAGTAAGAATTCAGCTCTAAAGGTGGAAGAAAATTCTACATAGCTTCTGGGCAAAGGGCGATTAAGGTTTCATGTCCAGAAGGGCCCTGTCACCCACATTCTTTACCTCAAGCTTAAAAGTCTGTCATGACAACAACCAATGTTTCACAAAGACACCTATCCAAAAATCTGTGACGACCAAAACATTACGACCTGATAACTTAATTCATAAAGGGAGGCTTGTCCTGTAAGCATAAAAATCCTTTACCTGCTTTCCAAGGAACCCTTCTAGAATAGTTCTAGCTCTTCATAAGCACAGTGCTGACAGTGATGTGAGCTCCTAGTGGCTCAGTATGACTGACAATTGCTGGACTGTGTCAAATGGTCTTTGGTGTGAAAAGTCACTTTAAGTGGTACTAAATAAATCCCTTTGAGGTTTGGGTTTATCTTTATTACTAGTGAAACAGCTGTTACCCCCCCCATTCCAAGCTAAATTGCACTGTCCAACCTCTCCTTCCTCCCCTCTACCCATAGCCCATCACCTTGCTCCATCTAAAACCTTGGGTTATGTCTGTATGTAGCCTGGGTCACACTCTACCCGTGCTAGTGGCGTCCCTGGTAAAATTCCATGTACTCTCTGCTTATTGACTGGGTTTCAGGTAGGTGAGGGGGGAGTAACTAAAGTACCTACAGTTCCTGTACTTCAATGGTCTCCCTAACAAGGTGTAATGAGTAGGTTCCAATAGTCATGGCGAGAACCTGCTCCTACAAATGGAAAAAACTTATAGAAACTGCCTCAAGTGCAGACTCAAAACATATCTTTCTAAACATGTCTCTTAGTCTGCCAGTAACCTTTTCAAGGGATCTGAACTTTGCCCAAGAATCCTGCCCACATAAATCCTTATTGCAATTGCTGTCATGGTGATGTAACAATTTCAGTAAATACACAACCATTTTCACTCAAAGGGAATCCTTTGGAATTCAAGTTAAATATCCCTTCAAGGCACCACCAACAGTTCTCAGCCATCTATCATTTTCATGTTTCAATGGAGAGGTACTAAGCATAAAGCTCAGCTCTAACTCTTGCTGTTTGTGTGACTTTGTGCAGGAAACTGACACACTTCATCCCTAGTTTTCTTGGCTGTGGAATGGAGACTCACAGTGGACAGACATTACTGAAAAGGCTGAATGACATAACGCTTGCAAGGAACTCAGCACAGGGCCTGACACTCCAGAATATGCTTTGTCAAGGTCTGTTGCTGTGGCGAGTGGCTCTGTGTCAACATGCCACAGTGCATTTCTCTAGGTGTTTCTAGGACTGAGGTGGTTTGGGCTGTGACTGGCGGACTTTGAGTAAAGCATTCATAATGAGGATGGGCATGATCTAATCACTTTAAGGTTCTGTTAGAACAAAGAATGACCTTCTCCACACAAGAGAGTTTTCTGTTAGCGTGCTGGAGCTCTTCCCTGAGTGTCTAGCTTGCTGCTCTAACCCCACCTGATTTTGGACTCCCACCAATCTAACTTCATCACAACACACACACATGCATGCACACACACACACCCTATTGATCTGTTACCCAGAAAAACTCTACTCGATTATCACTATTAATAATTATCATTAATTGGACTGGAGGCCCGCTCCATGGAAAGGGAATACATCCCTGATACTGAAAACTTAAAACAGGGCTAGTCATAAGCCCTAGGGGTGTAACGTCTGCTGTTGTCTGGCCAAATGTATATACTATGCTTATCAAACTGCCCAGTAAACACTTCTGTTAATGTTCACACCCTTATATTAATGCTACTCTCACTTTTGGTTGAGAATCTTCTCTTTTCAGATGGCAGTGACCTTGGGATGACTCAGAAGGTATCATGGTGATGGAAAGAAATGACCACAGTGCTCAGTACTGCAATATCTCTATCACACCTTCCAAGGCTCAGGGTCTAATGCGGAAGAGGTGGCGGAAAGAATGTAGAGCCAAAGGAAGGGCAGGACTCCATACAACATGCTCCCTCCAGACACAAAATGGCCTGTATATCCATGGCCTCACAGTGCCAGACACTACTTACATAAGACCATCATAAGAGGAGGAAAATATCAAGACATTAAAAGTAAAAGAGAGACTGATTGAGATGGGGAGAGGGTATGATGAAGCGTGGAGTTTCAAAGGGGAAAGTTGGGGGAGGGAGGGTATCACCATGGGGTATTTTTTTATAATCATGGAAGTTGTTAATAAAAAAAATTAAAAAATTTAAAAAGAAACTAGCTTAAACAATAAAAAAAATTATCATAATCATCATTGTACCATTAAGTTGGTAGGAAGAAAAAATGTCAGTTCCTTACCCTTCTTTGGCCATACAAGAAACAGCTGGTCATCAGCAAAATGAGACTTCTAGATCAATGTCCCCAGAGGTGTTCATCTATCATTACCCTATCATTACCAAAATAGGGTCTCAACCCATTCCTAGGTTTTGTGAACAAATCTGACAATTTCAGTTTTTCTCCTCCTCAAACAAACATTAAGGAAGAAATGCCTCAAATAAAATATGCAGCTAGCAAAGTGCATGATTCATATGTTTTAATGCTGTGTATCTGTAGAATGTGAGCTCCATGGTGTCTCACAAAATGCCTACAGCTTTCCAGAAAAACTAAGCAATGCTCACAGCTATGAGATTATTCATTAATTACCCACTTTGGGTATTTGAGAAATTGGGGAAAGAGTGTTGAGGCATTTTAGCTTTTTGACACAGACTCTCAGGCAGATTGGGTTGGCCTTGAACTCACTATGTAGCTGAGGCTGGCCTTGAACTCCTTATCCTCTTGCCTCTACCTTCCAAGAACTGGGATTATAAGTATACACTATAGGGCCAGTGCCTTGTGGAGTTTTCACACATGTACTTATCTAACCAGGTATTGCTCATGAAATCATTCTAAAAATGAAATCCCTTCTTTCTGTATGAGATCATTATCAAAATAAGGAAGCTTCATATCTTTGAAGTATAAAGTTTTCCACAATCTCTTTTCATATGTCTCTTTAGCAGAAGGTCAAGGAGATCTGAAAACCTAGTGATTTTATTCTACTTCAACTTACAGGATATAAATATCTTTATTTCTCTGCCTCGTGCTTTATTTTTATTTCTTTGATTGTTCATATCTTAAAGCTTATGCGTCCTATATTTTTGGTCCCATATCTGGCAACTGGCTTTAAATACCTTCACTTCTTTAATCATCAGAAAGACAGTTCTATGAGGCCAGTTTGGAAATGACTAGCGGGCCAAGACAAGGGACAATATAGTGATGGCTGACTGACAATTTTTAGGGCAGCAGCAGGTTAAAATCAAGTACTGAAAGGACAGGTCTGACCTGGCAGGGAAGGGGTGTATCATGCCTGTGACTATCGAAGGTAGACCTCATGCCACCAGTGCTGTAAGAGCCAGTAAAGAATGAAAACAAGAATTAGACTCCAAGTATGATCCAGCCCAAAGGAAGCACACGGACAGGATCTGAAAACATCCCTCATACGAGTTGCAAGGAAGAAGGCAGAGAAGGAAGGACCTCACAGGAGACAAATATACTTGTCCACATGACAGCACAATTTGGAATGACAGAGGATCCCAGGGCAGCACCATCTGCCTGCTGTCAGGGCTTTAAATGGCCTGGCCAGTGTGTGGGTGGATGCGCGCTGGCAGGTGTGTGCTGTTCACTGGCAGTGGCCAAAGCTGGCTCTGGAGGAGAGGGACCCTTGCAGGGCCATCACCGTCACCGAAACAATAGAGCACACGCTCTCCCTTTGCTTCGCGTCCTCTCAGGAGACACAAATTAAATATTCGTCTATATTGCACAGAATTCTGTTTGGGAGTCAGGTGATTGGAAGGATGGCTAAACTGTGAGGGAAAGTCCTAAATTCCTCTATGAGGGCTTGGTAAGAATCAGAAAATCCTCCCAGTTTGACAAAAGCTGTAATTGCTCAGCTCCCAAAGATCTTCCTCTTGGGGAACGAGAGGGTGATCCCAGCACTTAAAAGCAACCAGTACCTCCCAACAGCACACTACGATGACTTGGTTTCCCCCATTTACTCCAAGTCCAAGAAAGCAAGCTTGTACCCAGAGCAGAAGCAACAACTGGTGGTATCTGGCTTGTAGTCACCCAGCTTTTCCTTTATAGCCCCCATCGTCGCTGCTGCAATCATTCCCCCCCAGAACCGTGGTGGTCTCTTGCTTCTCAGCGTTATTAAGGACCAAACAAAACCCAGAATGCATAAAATAGTTTATATACGCACTGGCATGCTGCTCTTGTTGCCACACATTCTTACTAATAGTCACTGCCTGGGATACTTATGCATTTGCAGAGAATATTTTGAAACCTGAAGTTTATTTAAAAATTAACAGGAGAATCTCTACTGTGACATTTCAGTGAGGGATAAAGAATCCATTTGGAGGGAATTCAAAGACATTTCTCAGCCACTGAATTGATATGACTCATTTAGTGCCCATTCTACCCACAGGCAAGGCTGACCCTGAGAGAACCTCTTATAAATAGAGCAGTGAGTTTTAATCTTAAGAGAGTTGCCTACTAATTCTGAATATTCAACTTTAAAAGAACTAGGAAAATACACTAGTGCTCCGAGAAAAGCTAATGGCACTTGCAGTTCTTCCCATAAGTACTGTCCATCGCTTCCTTTCTGGGGGGCACTGGGGGCATGGAAGGAGCACTGCTCTACCAGGTAAATGTCTTTGCAGAAGGAAAGTATTCTGCACTCACCTAAGGGATTTAATCTAAAGAATTTTTTCCTCTAAATTTCCTATGCATCCTGAGAGAACTGGGATTTGTACATACAATGGAGCAAATCAGGAAGTAAGCTTCTTGGATTTGCCATGTATTGATCTGGTATAACTCCCTGGGGAAGCCGCTCAACCATTTTCTTGCTTGATTTCCCCTTTTATAGAAAGTAAGAGTGATTAAAGAAAAAATCTTACAGATGTTTCTAAGTGGCTACACGATCCTCTTGCAAATTGTTTAAAGAAAATAGGTACTGTGGAAAACTCATACAACTATTGTGATAATCATAATTACAGAAAACTTCCTGTCGATTCTGGGCAAATTACATGTCACAATTGCTCTTTGTCTCATTCTGCTGCACTCAAGCTGATACCAACTACTTTTAATTCCCTGTGCTGACTATCAGTCACAATGTTTCTGTTTTAGAATTTTAATATTCTAATCCAACGCTATACAACATATTATTCCACTTTGGGGGTGGGAGAAGAATGATTCAAAGTATCATACAACAAAAACCATATCTCCGTACATGATTTTCAATGCTTTCTCCAATGTATTAATCCAGAAATAGAGACTAAGCTGGCCCTACAACACAGTCAGTCATACAGAGGGCATAATTACACAGCAAGCTTTATATAGTTTAGTTCATTTATGCCTCACAATGACTGAATGAGAAAGATATGAGTACTTTCTCCATTTCAAACTGTGGAACAGAAACATTCAAAGACTTCCCTAAGGTCACACAGCTAATAAGTGGCAAAGCTAGGAGTGGAATGAACAGGTCATCTTTACAGCCTATGCTCCCAGCCCTGCGTTAGTCACACTTCAGAGAAATGCAACTTGGCACCACACAGATGGGACTTAAAATCATGTTGCTTAAAATAAACAAAAAAGATGTGGTATTCACACCAGGAAACATGGACATTGTATGTTCTTATCTTTTGTTATTGTTTAAATTAATAAGTGAGCAAAATGTTTATTCTGTGTCAAGGAAGAAAGATGGGGCTAGGGATAAGGCAGAGGTAGGGATGAAGCAGAGGTAGAGACAGGATGGAGAGACAAACAAGATCCTGCATTGACTTTAGCTGAATTTTAAGGAAGCAAGAAAACCCTGGTGCTCTATTGTTGTGATTCCAAATAAGCTAACAGGAAATGCAGTGTTTGAGAAAGTTTTCTTTCACAGCCTATCTGTTACAGGACGCAGGGTTCCCACAGGACCACAGTGAAGGCCATGAGGGAAAAGCAGGTCTCTGCACACTGGGAAAGGGGAAAACCCACAGTCCACACAGCCTCAGCCATTGAGACCTACTGGAATTGGGAGCTTGGAAAAAAACAAGTCTAAGTAGCAACTCACAGCTGTAACTACATTAAGAGGGAGACTGAGGGAAAAAAAGATGTCAGTGGGTCAGGGCAGACCACTGTTGGAAGCTGGGCTGACACACAAGGCAAACCCCACACCCACCAAGGGCTTTGTCTACGGTCACCAGCACAAATCAAGTATGGAGGGCATTCATGGTGCTGTTGGCACCTGTACACCTTCCACAACAGTATTTGGGCCCCCAATAATGGTACGTGAGGTATAGGGGTACTGGCTGGGCCTGAGCAGGGGGATTCACAAAAAGGAAAATTAATCTGAAATGCACACTGCAAATCTCCCGATTCTGGAATACTCATTCTGACATCGGAAGTACACAGCAGAGATGAAATTGTCTTTTCTAAAACATCCTGCGATCATCTCACAGGGAAGAGAGGAGAGTGCAAGCAGCCCACTTGATTTTTTGATAAATCAGTGAAGAAAACAACCTGAGCCTTCTTCAGGTGACTACTTCCCTCCAAAGCCAGTAGCTCTTCACACTTCTGAGGGGGGCACAACCCAGCATGGTTAATCCAGTGCAAACTGTGGGGTTCTGGACTCAGCTCTGTGCTTCATCTCTGATATGACTTTGCAAAATCAAAGTATCTGCAGTTAACAGTTTGGCATCTCACGTGAGACGTGATTCATATCAGCCCTGCCTCAAGGAGAGTCTGGTCTTCATAGGATACGTGACAATCCTTTACTTCTCATTCTGAGCTTTTGGCTTCACTAGTGAACCTGAAATGGCAATTTCATATAATTGTAATGCTTCTATTTATTTATTTATTCATTCATTCATTCATTCATTCATTTGTGGCAAGAGGGAGAGAAAGAGAAAGATAGATAGGGAGAGAGAGAATGGGCAAATGGGCAGGCCAGGGCCTCTAGCCACTGCCAATGAACTCAAGATGCATGTGTTACTTTGTGTATCCAGCTTTATGTGAGTACTGGGGAATCAAAGCTGGGTCCTTTAGCTTTGCTAGAAAGCTCCTTAACAGCTAGGTCATCTTTTCTGTCCTAATTGTAATAATTTTAAATGAGGATTTTCAAATATATTTACATAGATTGTTATAACTCCATTATATGTGTTACAACTCCATGTTACAACTAAAATAGAATTTTCTGACCTATGCTAAACATTTTAGGGTGTTACATAAAGCCTCTATGATTTTAAGCTTAAAGTATCTTCATTTAGAGGCTAGGGAAATAGCTCAGTCAATAAAGTTTGGCTTGCAATCATGCTCACACTTTCAGTCTTAGCACTGGGGAGATGAAGGAAGACAGGAGGATCCCTGGGGCTAGCTGGCCAGCCAGTCTAGGCCACTTGGTGAGTCACAGGCCTTTGAGAGACCCTGTCTCAAAACTGTGAGTGGCACTTGAGAAGCAATACCTGAGAAATACTTGAGATTGTTCTTACTTTCACACACATGTGCACATACATGCACACACACAAATAAATGAAGAGTAATTAAATAAAAGAACATCATTTTAACTCAAATCAATTTTGAAATACAATGTATGAAAATAATTCTTAAATGGAGAATCTATCCAAACATTTCAAAACATAATTCAATTACACAAAATAAATTTACACTAAGTATGGAACATAATTAAAGCTTATTTAGAATCACAGTAGTGGGATCCTTCACTGTAGGACATAATACTTGAGTGGATATTTAAATTCCCTCATCTTACTTTAAAGAAGAGAACAGAAAAAAGAAATACCATTATCCTAAATAGCCATTTTCAGAATTTTAATTATATTACTGGTCTCTTCGTGGCATGTAAAATAAGAAGTCTAAAGAATTACTAGGCTGTAAAATCTGCATTTACCTAATCAAACTGACATTGTGTTGAACTTTTTGATCTGTTGTATGTAAGTTTTTATCTGTTCAATACACAATTACCATTTACTACAGGAGCCTTTAAATGAAAGAAGCATCTTAAAGGCATTAAATGTATCAGTAAAACCAAAGATGTTTTAAGAGCTCAATAAAAATCACAAATCCTGGTGCTTTAAATTAGATCTATTAAATTCTCATCATAGCTTGGACATAAGCTCCTATTTTCTTATGCAATGAGAATAGTGTAAACAGTTAATACATAATGGCAATTAAGTTTTGTGTTTATTTTTCTAATTTAAAAAAGCCACACACTTTTATTATACAAAATTTGGGACCATACCAAAAATAATTTTTAATTCATCTATAATCTAATTACAAGATAACAATATTCTCAAGTATTTCATATTAAGACTTTTTTGTTTATTTTTCACACTACTGAGATCAACATTTATGTAATTTAATATAATATTTTCTAAAATATCATTTTGTCTTACTTTTAAATCACCTTAAAAAAAACCATTATGGAAGAGATTTGTTTATATTGTTCACTATTGCCTCCTTGGCACTCAAAGCAATCCTGCACAGTAGAGACACTCACTGTATATTTATTGCCTAATTCATCAATAAGTGATTTATTGCATTGTTTATTACCCAGGATAGTAACACTGAACATTTAGGTTGCTTTCAATTTTTCAAAATTACAGGCAATACTATACATCTTTGTGTATGAAGTTTTTTTCAGTATATATTTATGGAGGATCAAATTGCAGAAGGTAAATTGCTGGGCTATCATTTGTATAAACAATTGTAAGGCTCTTGATATACACTGTTCAATTGCTTCCTCCAAAGCAGTACCTTTAGAGTACCTGTTTTAACATACCTTTTGAAAACACCAAGTAAAAAAAATGTCAAATAAATAACTCACCTAACCACATACAGGTGAGAAATAGCTATTTCAGAATGGTATTAACTTTTTAATTACTAATATTGTCTATTTCTCTAAATATATTTGATATATTTTCTGAAATTTATAGCCATGTCACTTAGCAATTTGTTCATTCATTCTGTATACTCAACATATACTAATATACTTTGCTCCCTGATTGTGCTCTATGCATATGCCATGCTTGATATACATACATGGAATCATATGTACATACTATTATAATTTTTTACTCTACTCCATTGTAGCAGACAGATTCAAGGTTCACTGAGATGAACTTCCAGACCAGGCACAGTTATGGAGGAAGGGATATTTATTGAAGCTTACAGATCAAGGGGAAGTTCCATAATGGCAGAAGAAGCTGGCCTGCCTTCACAGGCCCAAGCAGAGACAGAGAAGTACAAGCCTAAAGGTCAAAAGCCACAGCACACTTCAGGAACTCCAGCTAGGCACACTTTGCATATCTTTAGATTAAAATCTGAAACCCACCACACCTTAAGATCCACACAATGGCACTGACTCCAGCCAGGTGGCTAGAGATGCAAACTACAAACAATAAAGAACTGAATATATTGGGGGTCATCTATTCTATTCAAACCACCGCATCCATAAATATTTACCATATCATTAAATACCTTTTGTGACACTTGTAATGCAAACAGAAGATCATAGTAGGTGACAGTATAGACTTTGGATTGAGAAAGTATGAATATGCATCTTGCTTCCAGCCCCTTAATTACATTATGGCTTAGCTTTGTTGCAGTAACACTTCAGTGCTGAGAAAAATACCTGACCAGTAGCAGGTTAAGGAAGAAGAGGGTTTATTTCAGCCTACAGTTTTGATTGGAAGTTTATGGCAGAGCAGACAGCTGCATAGCACATCTCACATCAGCTGAGAGGAAGAAGCAAGAGTGAGCTAGCTAGTACTGGAAAGGGGGCTGGGATATAAAATCCTAAAACCAAGGACTGAGAAGATGGTTCAACCATTAAAGGTGCTAGCTTGCAAAGACTTCCAGCCCAGATTCAATTCCTAAGCCACCCATGTAAACCAGAGGCAAAATGCAGGGGTAGAATCTGGCAAGAGGCCCTGATGCACCTATACACATATACACATGTGCATATACACACATGAACACACATGTGCATGTGTGTGCACTTGCATGCAGAGATTGATAAATTACTTTTTAATTCCAAAGGGTTGTCCCCAATAACACACCTCCTCGAGCAAGGTCCACCTTCCAAAAGCTTCAAAAGCGGAAGATTAAGTATGAAGCTTAAGGACTAGGTTGATTTCAGCTTACAGTTTAAAGGGGAAGTTTCAGCATGGCAGAGCATATAACTGGACATCAGATCAGCTGGAATGAAGCAGCAAGAGTGAACTACCTAGAAATGGCAGAAGGTATTGTCATATCTTGCCCAGCAAGTCTCTACCTCCCAAGCACTTCACCAGCAAGGGATTCAGTATGAGGCTTAATCACAAACACATGAGGCTATGGGGGACATTTTATATTCAAACCACCACAAGCTTCTTCAAGCCCTGTGCTCCTTGATAAAATGAAGGTGACAATATCTACTTCAGATGAATTGTTTAAACAAAGTTATATAGCATAAGCTATTAAGAAATGGTGATAACAAGGGCGTTATAAGTATTTGTCAAATTAGTTAGTAAGTGAAATGATTATTTTGTTCCTTCTCTATCCTTAGGGTATCCATTATTATTTGGTGTTTAAAGAGAATAAATTTCTTTTAAATAAGTTTTGGGCCTAAAATGGAAAAATGAATAAAATGACTTGATGTAGGACCAACTTGATAAAATGTTTACTGTTTTTTGGGGACAGATCTGGCATTTGTTTCTGGCAAGTAGCACAACATAATGTATATACAGTAGTTCCTCAATTAATGCTGAATTTGTTCTATATGGGAGAAAAGAGCTTTCAGAAATGGCAAACTTATTAACCAAACATCAGAGTTGAGAAGAAAGACTTTAATTAGAATGACACTATAGAATCACCAAGAAAACATCAAGAAAATTCAGAATCAAACATCCTGCTATGCTTCTGTTGTGAGAGAGATCAATACATGCTCTCATGTTTCTTTTCAAGCCCCCAATATCATGACCACTCTATTTGGCAGCATTTCTCTGAGTGTCTTCTACGCTATCTGCCCCTACAAGATGCCCCAACTGCACCAGAAGTTGATCAAACAAACTTGGCAGCCACTGCAAACTGCTTTACCTTCTCTGCAAAGCACCTCTTTCCAAGCACAGGGAACTTCTACATAAACACTCTGAGAATGTCCACAAGTATTAGTTTCCATAGAAGGTAGAGGGGATGTGTAGATCAAAGTTTAGCTAGAGTGCTCAAACAGATAAGGGGCGGGGGGGGGGGCATCCTAATATCCAGAACAGATACTAAACTGGACAAGGTATGCACTTGTGATACAGAACACATTCTAATGTCTGGAAAAGAAACAGGCACAGTAGGAGATTTTCAGAGATGCTAGCAGGGCCTGGACTATATATATTCACATGGGTAAGAAGTAAAAGATATTGGGAACCTGTGGATCAGAAACAGAAAGTAGGAAGCCGGAGAGTCTGAAGACAGAATGAAACAACTGGACACCAATCCCATCCACCAAGAGCTGGACCGGACCACAGCATGAAAGATCCCCATGCAGGCTAATCACTTGCATCCTACGTGACCTTGTTATTCAATGCTTGTTTACCAAGGGCATGACCAAAGCACTGTGAAGAAGGATGTTTTAAAACATCTACTTGAAGGTCTGTGTGCAATGGTAATAAGAGTTGTGTGTGAAGACTTGGATTAACTAGTACCACAATTCTGGTTGATTTCAGAGAGGTGTAAAATTTACATAGACCAGCAGGATATTCCTTAATTCTACTGTGATTGCAAATGAGTGCCAAGTGGATAGGGTTATCAGTGCTGATCTCCATAACAAATCCAATTCTCCCAGAAAAGAACCCTATTTGCCTTTGGGCTAAAAGATTCCCCTGAACTGGGCTACACAGTGACCACAACAGGGTCAAAGAGACAGACTCACTTATTAGTAATCTGAGAAGGAATGTGTTGCTAATAACTGTAAAAAACACAGCAGTTTCAGTGTCAAATGAAGTGTGAACTGGCAATGTTAAGTTCCCCAAGACCTAGGATTAGAGAGCAGCTTGGCTAGGTTTACATTTGCTGTTTGTTCATTTTTGCCTTGTTTTGTTTTTATCTGTAAACCATTCGCTGAAGTGTTAAAACAGAACCCAAACTCTTTGAAAGTTCTTTAAGACTGAGAAAGTTCTTTCACACTGAAAGATAGTAGCTTAGTTGGTATCTTTATTTTCTTCCTTTAACATTTATTGGAAGCTTTCTGTTGCACTTCACTCTTCAAATGAAATCACTGACAAGAAGAGAAATAAATACTGTTATTCAAGAGCTTAATGTCAGGCTGGGCCACAAATCAGCATCAAAACAAATAGAATGGGCTGGAGACATGGATCAGCAGTTAAGGCACTTGCCAGCAAAGCCTAATAACCAGATTTTGATTTCCCAGTACCCACAAAAGCCAGATGCACAAAGTAGTGCATGCATCTGGAGTCGGTCTGCAGTGGCTACAAGCCCTGGTTCATCTATTTTCTTTCTCTCTCCTTGGAAATTAATAAATAAATAAAATATTGTAAAAAACACAAATACAATTATATGACTATAAAATTAATGCCATATATATATATATAAATTTTATACATTTAGGGCCCTTATGTCTCACACAAATTTGCTTAGATAAATTAATAATTATTTTTTCAATTTTTCTTAACAAATGGTTGCTGTGTTACCAAATGTTTATTGTAGCAAAAGGAATTTTGGAGCATTCCTCTTATTCCTGAAGAGAAAGAAGGATGTCCAGACATCCTAGAACCTACCTTCTAAGAAATACTTAGGTCACTGTACCACCAATAATAAACTGAAAACCTGGTAGGGAACTGAGAAGAATCAGAATAGAGAGCTTGTGAGGACAAATAAGTAAGTGCTAATAAACAACAACAAAAAAATGACAGCATAAATGTACTGGGAGCCTGGGAAAATTAGCTGTTAAAGACGTGCTGGGGGAGGGCAACTATTGCATTAAACCAATTGCCTTAATCTAAATATAATTTATAGTTAGGCTGAATTTGGGGTTATTCACCGTGTAAACAACTATCTCTAAAGAACCTGGTATGGTTAAGAATCCAAGTGCATATGACACACAGGATTAAAATGAAGTGGCAGTGCTATGAACATTCTAAATCATATAAATATATATATTATTTATAATATAATATGTATAGTTTTATGCATATATCCTAATATGTTTTCCTATAACTGTGCTGTTTGTTGTTTTCAATAACAAGCAGAGGAATTAAGTACTTATTTCCTGTGTTGAAGATTCAGAAAAAAACAAATGGCACAATAAATTATTCAATTAAAGGCCATCTCTATTTTACTCCAGAGCAAACAGAGTACAGTGAATTGGCTTTGGAAAAACAGAGAAAAATTCCCTAATCTTCATTTTACTGGCATGTTATTACATATACTGGTAAAACCAATCTGGAGGCCAGAAGGAGGCTGTTAGAAAGAGAAGGCCTTCAGCTCATCTCTAAGAACTAAGGATGAAACAAGAACAGTATAGTCAAGGAAATAACTATCCGATTTTGTTTTAAAAACCACTTTGGTTTTGGCATTGTTTTTAAACCTCACACATAATACAAATTAAAACTATTTTTTTTCACCCAAGCAGACTTCATAAGTAAATGTGCTGCTGTGCCCTGGTTCCAGATGGTAGTATATGTATTGTACTCTTGACTTTACATAGAGGGGAGAAGATAAGACGTGATTGTGCATAACAATAACCTTTTATTTCTCCTTTACTCCTTTTCCAAAGATTAAGTCTCTGTACTGTGTTGCAGCATGGTGGGTAGTGAAGACACAAATAGGAAGACTGACGCTACTGATGAAAAAACAATCCTATCTTAGAATAAATGTAAAGGAAAAGGTTTTCAATGCAAAACATTCCTCAAGAGTTTTCTGCTTTAAAAAAATCAACTGGAGACTGGGTCTGATGAGACAGACCTTTAATGTCAGCACTTGGGAGGTTGAGGTAAGAAGACTGTCATGAGTTTGAGATCAGCCTGGGCTTTACAATGAGTTCCAGGTCAGCCTAGATTAGAGTGAGAGACAACCTCAAAAATAAATGAAAGAGAAAGGAAGGAAGGAAGGAAGGAAGGAAGGAAGGAAGGAAGGAAGGAAGGAAGGAAGGAAGAGGAGAAAGAAAAGAAAACTAAAAAGAAAAGAAAAGAAGGGAGGCAAGCATCAAGTGTGCCATCAGCAAAGGTCTATGTCATCAATGGAGTAAATTTCATCTTGAAAGTATCTGAAATGTCAGACATCAAAAGGCAACATTCAAGGGCCTCTGTGGAGTGCTAGTGAACAAATAGTCTGCTCATGTGCATTTCCCATTTGGCATGAAGTAATGTTGAGATAAAGTTCATTTAGGTTTCCAGACCTTCAGAAACCAAGAATGATATGGTACAAAATCATCCCTGGTTTTACTGCAATCAAGATACTAAGAATTCTGGCAATGGAAAAGCATGTGAACACAGCCTTCAATTTACCACCTTCAAATTCCTCCTCTTCCTCCCTCAGTAACACCACCTGACAGCCTTAATTCATCGGAAAGCCATTTACTGAGCATGTTCCATGAGCCAAGGACTCTCCTGTATGATAGAGCCATCACAGTCACAAAACAGAAAAACTCCTGCTCTCTGCTTCATCATCAACAAACACAGTTATGCACAAAACACCTGAGTGCATGAGTCACCTCAGCGGGAGTCACATGGTGACATGAAGCACAGTAAAGCCTGCGAGGGAAGAAGTAGGGTTGGAGAGGTCATAAATTAAACACAATGGGAAAGGCCTAAGACAGTGACACTCATGCAAACACTTGGAGGAGGTGAAAGGGCAAATTACATAAACAAAGGGTAGAGCAAGGACAAGTAAGGGAAGCAGAAGCAGTTTGGGTGTTTCTAAAGTCACTGTGTCTAGAGTGGAGTGTGGGGGCAGTTATGGGAAAGAAGAACAGCAGTTAATGGGGGCCTTATTATTAGAGCTTTATACTTTGACTTGTACTCCGGGAGAGTTGGAAGCCATTGAAGTGTTTTGAGCAAACCTGACATGGCTTTAAAGGATCCCTGTGGCTGTTCTACAGAAATAGCTGCTGGAACAGAGGACAAGGGAACAAACTGAAAGAAACAGGAATTAACCAGAACAATCCAGGTAAATATAGCAGATGGTGGCTCAAACTGAACTGGAAGCAGTGGAGGTGGTTGACAATGATCAGATTCTAGTGTATTTCAAAGGTGAAGTCAACAGGGTTTGATGGCACGTTCAATGTGAAGTGACAGAAATAGAGGAGGATACGGAGACCTGCTCTCAACAGGTCGACAGACAGATTAGCATTTACAAAGATGAGGAACACTGGAGAGGAACGGTTTGAAGGAGAAAACCAGGGGCTTGATTTTTGGACCAGCACAGTGTAAGACACCTGAGTGTTAAGACATTCAAATGGAGACACTGAGTGGATGAAATCGGAAGCTGAGAGTTTCAGGAAAGGACTAGGAGTTATAAAATCAGCATGTTGATGGAACTGGAAGAGAATATGAGAGAAGAAGTATGAGGACCAAACCCCTGTGCATGCCAATATTTAGAAATCAGAAACATCGCCGGGCGTGGTGGCGCACGCCTTTAATCCCAGCACTCGGGAGGCAGAGGTAGGAGGATCACCATGAGTTCAAGGCCACCCTGAGACTCCATAGTGAATTCCAGGTCAGCCTGAGCCAGAGTGAAACTGTACCTCGAAAAAAAAAAAAAGAAAGAAAGAAATCAGAAACATGGAGAAGAAACACCAAAAGAGACCAAAAACGAATGGCCAGTGAGGGAGAAGGAAAGGC
Organism: Dipus sagitta; assembly: GCA_036346955.1. NCBI lineage: Eukaryota > Metazoa > Chordata > Mammalia > Rodentia > Dipodidae > Dipus > Dipus sagitta. Next base: position 120,210,203 of record CM070777.1, read on the forward strand.
AGAATAATGTAACCAATGACAGGGCAAGGGAATAACATATTTCCTTGAAGGGAGTAATTATCTCATTTGCTGCTGACCAACCAAGGATATGTGGCTAAAATTGGTGGTGAGGTTTGCCAATATGGAGGTCATGGTTATTCTGGGAGAAGGAGAAAGACTGGGACACAAAAACCAAAACTGTGCTAGGTAAGAAAGAATGAGAACTACTACAGATTAAATAGATGCCTGTCTCTTAAAATATTTTGTTATTAAGAGTAGCAGGAAAGTAAAATGGTAACTGAAAACATGTGGCTCCAAAGATGGTTAGTCTGTAAAGTAGATGAAATATCATGCTGTATACTACAGGAATATTCCAGTAGATAAGGAGAAATTGATGCTGCTGCAGGAAAGGGGACAAGAGCTACAGTCTCTTATGTGCAGAAGGGAATGGTGTCTGGGGCATAAGTAGAGGACTGGCCTTAGATAAGAACACACAGTGTACCATGTGACAGACATGAAGACAGGGTGTATGGACACAGATGTAAGCAGAAGTCATATTCCAATGCTTCTAGTTTCTAAGTGAAACAAGAAGCCAATGTCTGTAGCTGAGAGTAGGAAATGAACAGAGGAGGAAATTTTGGAGGTTTAAGAATAGAAAAGAGAGGGTATGAGGTCAACTAAAAAGGAAGAGACATGAATGAACTGGCCAACGGAATGGAGCCTGTTAACTGAGCAGTACGTATGGCCCACTGGAGACCAGTGATGATGAAATCAAAGTGACACCCCACAACTTGGCTAGATATTTTTCTCCAGCCACATTAAACTGCACAGGCTATGCCAGCTCAAGTGGTATAGAGTTGAGTTTAACCAGATTTTCTATGTAAGTCCTTCAAAATGAGAGACAGAAAGAGATTAGGAAACTAAAGTTCTACCTAAAAGGTTGGGAGTATGGCCCACCAAGTAGTTTACTGGAAAGAGTGGATTAGAGGCATGAGAGAGGTGGTGAAATTTCAGTAAAAAGGTAGGACAATGGATCTCCGATCCCTGTGGGATTGGAAGATGACCAAGTCAGGATAACAAAGACAAGTACTAATTCAAGAGCAGAACAGTTAAAATCAAGACCAAGAACTGGTGCTTTTTGACAATGACAAAGTCTAAGACAGCAGTTCCCAAGCACTTTGATCTGAAGATTGCTTTATATATATATTTTAAGTACAGAAGCTCCCCCCCACACACACACACATTTTTGTACTATTGGTTATAGCTATCACATTGAGCATATTATAAATTTAAAAAAGAATTTGAAATGGAAGTATCTACAAGTTCACATTCCTTTAACTACCAGAATGAAGGTATCACCACAAGTCATATAGCCTGTGAAAAACCACAATATGCACTGTCTTGATATTGTTATATAACGTTTGACTTCAGAGACTCTCTAAGAGCATCTAAAGACATCCACAGGTCACTGTGAGCACTGCTGGGCTTCGATATGGCCATGGAAGTGAGGAGCCCACATGTAGTGGTGGATGTAACAAATGAAGGGAAGGATGACTACAGACCTGAGAACCTAGCAAGAAAAAAGAATGAATCTAAGTGACGGCGTGAAGGTGAGGGGGCAGTTAGCAGAGGAGCCTTGAAGATATAAGAATTTTTATCAGAATAGACTGGACTCCAGAGAGCACAGTGGAAGAGGGACGGATGTGTCCTTCCAAAATTCACATGTTGGAACTAAAACCCAATGTGGACCTCTGATAAGTGGGTAAGTCGTGAGGTTTTTGCCTTCATTAATGGATTCATGCTTTTATAAAAGGGGGTCAAGAGAGCACCCCTGGCACCTTTGACTTCCCTCTTCTACCATGTGAGGACACAGCAACAAAGTGTCCTCCCTGGCACCAAATATGGTCAAAAGTAAATATTAGACTTGCAAGGCAACCTACAGAACAATAGAGAATAAATATTGGTCATTTTCAAATTACTCAATATAAGGTTGTTTGTTATAGGGGCTATACAAAATTCACTCCAGTACTCCTGCTATGTAACAAATCACAACAAACATAACTGTACTTTAAGAACCATTTGTGTATGTTTATATGTGTTTATGTTCATGTGTGTGCAGGTTCACTGTGTCTGAAGCAGGCTCTCTCATTGTCCATGTTGTTTGCCACTGCTTGCCATGCTAGGGAGCCAAAAGCTTCTAGAAAATTCTTCCATCTTGACCTCCCTTCTTGCCACAGACACACTGGAATTACAGACATTAGCAGTATAGCATTCAGCTTCATCTGGGCTCTCTGCATCCGAACTCAGGTACTCACGCTTGCATACCAAGCACTTTACTAACTGCGCCTTTTTTTTTTTAATGCTCATAGACCCTGAATGTCAGGAATCTAGACAGGACCCAATAAAAATGGTTTGTGTTTATTGCATAATATCCAGCATCTCACTATGAAGACCGAAAGGTTACTCAACAACTGATGGTTCAAATCTTCTGAAGGTTCATACATTGCCCTGCCTGGTGCCTGGGCCTGAGCCAGGAGAACCAGATATCCAGAACTGTTACCTAGAGTATACACAAACTCTCTGTGTGAACCAGAACCCCCAGCCCCAGCATCATGGCCTTAAGGTAGTGAGTGGTCCAGACTAGTTGGAAGTGGCAGAGTCCCATGGTTGTTCAAGAGCCCAAGCATGGACATTCCAGCTGGCAAAGAGCCACATCAGTTCATGGACCCATACCTGTGAAGTTACTCATCACCTCAAACACTGCTGATTTAAGTAGACACAGCCTTCACAGATCCAAATGGACGGAACACAGGCATTCAATGAAAAAATAACAATAAAAAGTATGGAGGTCGTATTTTAATACAAACTTACCATCTTCCATTCAAAACGAGTCATTTTCAGACACTGGAGGATGAAATCTATAATCTTTTGCTCTCTTGTCCACTGTGGATTGAATAATTGTGTTCACCCAAAATTCATATGTATGCCACAACCCGCTAGTGTGTTGGCTTGATTTAAGGATGAGGTCTCCCAGAAATTAACTGAGGCTAATTGAAGTTTTAAGAACGGTATATTGATCTAATAGGGTTCGTGTCCTTATAAGAGACACTAGAGAGCTTGGAATTAGTCTCAGGTTTAATCAGAGCTGGCTAGTGTTCTCTGTCATTCTCCTTCTTTATCTTCCTCCCTCCCTCCCCCCAACTCCTCCTCTTTATAAAAAAAAAAGTCTAACCTCTAATGTAAGGAATAAATTTCTATTGCTTAACCTACCTCTATGGCCTTTTGTTATAGCAGCCTGAGCAAACTAATACACTGCCCTTCTTTTTCCAGCATGATTGTTAGGGTCTGTGAGGGTACAAGGCTTTAGTTAGTGCAGTCATTGAACAGAGAACTGAGGTTATGCTAGATAATTTCATACGGTAGTTGGATGACATTGAAGGACCCAGATATGCTTCTGGTAAGGCTCTCCTATGTACATCAATACTCAATCCTGCTGACAAAGCCAAATGAGCTCCTTCTCAGCAGATGCAGCATTACAGGTGTCTGATTTTAGCCTGGCAAATTTTCATTCTCATAACTAAAATTATAGGGGGGAAGTGAAATAGTAACAAAGAAACTAAATTTATATTGCCATGATCAAGAGTTTCAATTTGATGAAAATGTGCTATGCACATGCTAGAAAATTATACATTTAAAAGGAAACACTTGAATTCATCTGAAAAATCTAATTTTAAATGCCACTCTCTTTTAGTCAATAATCCCAACACTTCTGTAAAGGGCAGTGTTGAAATCCTGATGACTGAATAATTTTGATTTCATAAGGAGACAAATACATCCCTCTTGATCTTTCTCAACAGAATTAGTGAATATCAGTAACCGGAGCTATAAACATTAGACACCAGATGATAACAGGGAGGGAAACTGTTCACAGGTTATATGCAGAATAAACAAACAGAAATCTACCACATTATTATGCAAAATGTTTGCCTCAACATTTTCTACTGTTTTGTTGTGAGTTTTAAAATTGTGCCAAGTAAAAACCGCATTTATTGCCTTTTCATCATGTAATAAATATACTGTACCAAGAAAAGATATGAATTCTAGTAATTTATGCTGTCATACTGTGTACAAGATTTTCATATTGCTCATTGACCCTTCAACAGTCAAAAGAACAAAAGATTCATTATAAATTCAATTATAAATTCACACAAGTCATCTTGAATATATCTGCTGGTCTACTCTAAGAATATTCACTCAAAATTTAAATTAAGCATTAAAAAACACATCAATTTTGAACCATGCATGGTCACTTACACCTGTAGTCCCCATACTTGGGAGGCTGAGGCAGGAGGATTGCCATAAGTTTGAGGCTAGTCTGGACTACATAACAAGACTTATCTCAAAAAAACTGAAACAAAGCAAAATATCAGAACCTGTTGAGAAGCACACACTGCAATTATACCACCAGCTGTGAGAAGGAGTATGTCAGTTTTTATATTCTCACATTTGCTGACGAAACATAGAAAACAGGTTTCTAGTAAAATGACTGAGAAAGGTTTGTGCACGAGGTAGAGACCAGTAGACAGTATTTGGTGAAAATTAGTTGTCAACTTCAAGCTATGTCATGTCTGAGCTGCTTGACCATTTATCTCTCTTTATTCTTTCTGATATTTGAACCTTTGGAGAAGTGTCTATCTTATCTATGACCAAGACTGTTCTCCCCTCTTAATCATTCTTTCAATCTTTTGATCCCTGTTCCTTCCCATTTGTTTAGTTGATTGGTGTGCATGTGTGTGTTGTGCATGCACAATGTATGCATATGTGTGTGTCCTACACATACGTAGGCAGATGCCAGAAGATGTCAAGTGCCTTCCTCTGTCACTCTTCAGCTGTATTTCCCTTAGACAGTCTCTTGCTGAACCTAGAGCCTACACTTTTCAGTTAGACTGTCTGACCAGTGTGCCCCAGTTATCTTCCTGTCTCCACCCACCCCCCGCAGCACTAGGGTTACAGGCACATATCCGTGCCCAGCTTTTTACATGGGTGGTGGGGATCAAGCTTAAATCCTCATGCTTGTGCAACAAATGTTCTTACCATCTGAGCATCTCCTCAGCCACCCACTGAAGTTTTCCAGCCACTTATACCGCTTTACAGCATTAGAGAAAGGAAAAAGAGGAAAAGGGCAAAAAAAAAAAAAAAAAAAAAATTCAGGTGTAATATACTCTGAAAGCTTCAAAACTCCTTAACTAAATGAAAGTAACTCCTGTTCAGGTTTGAGGACTCTAGAGAACACTGTGATCACTGAACCTCAGTACCTAGCCTGTAGGTCTCCTGTTTAGCACATACAGTGTTCAACATGGCACTGGGTTAACAGAGTAGTAATTCTACACAAGGAGCCTAGGATAGATGGGCTGAAGACACCTTAAAGATGGTACCATCCATCCACATTGATAAGGGAGAATAATGAAGTATGTCCTGGCTCCCAGGAGGGAGGGAGAAATGCTGATAGTGCATGTATCTAGGAAGGCCTGGATGGAAGGTCACAGACTACAAGAATCATGAAAATAGACACAATGGCAAGGCCCAGAATGTCCAAATCAGATGCCAGGGTGACATTCAAAAGAACAAATAGGAACAGTCTCACTGCAGTGGATACCAGGGCACAACGCCCAGTCCCCAAGCATGCCAAGTACAGAGCAGTGGACACAGTGAGGGTCACACAATGAATAAAATGCCCTTCTCCCAGTGCCGTAGACAGCAAGCTTTCCCCTTCACAAGAAAGCCATCTTGGAACAAGGAGGGGAAAGTCCTTGAAAAGTTAGGGATCCCTCCAGAAAGAGGAGTCATTAAACAGGGCTACTGTGTTCTTACCTGGAAAGATTAGATGTCTCCCATTTTCTGTGGGAACGATACTTGAAGGCCAGGTAAAAGCTACTATAAAAATATGTTTCATTTTTATATCCTAAAAGTAGTGTGTAAATTTTTACACACACACACACTTTCTGCTAAACCCTTTCCTCTAGTCCTAGCTGGGAAAACTCATTCGAAAACAGCACTTTTCAAAGAATGAATTGAAGACTGCGCCAGCCAGGACACTGTACTGCATACCTGTGGTTAGATGAGTAGGTGGAAAGAAGGGTCTTCATTTAGAAATTCCTATGGCTATTTGGCATGGCCACAAACAAGTCTGTAAATAGGGGACTCATTGCATTCAATGATGTAAAGACCACAGCCAGTGGCAGCAAACTTTGGTGGCCAACTTGCATACTATGCGCTGTGCTGTGGAACTATATATCAACCTGAGACTAAAAGTAGACCTTTTCCACTGAGAGTTCAAAACGGACAAATGTAGATCATTGTGCAGCCTATATCTGCCACCACTTCTGATTCTGAGATTCATGGTTTAGGATCAACAGAGGGCATGTCATGTGGATGATGTGTTTACACCCAAAAAACAGCAGGCACCATCACACTGTCTCAACCAAGTTCCCATAGGAGTTCAGCTAGAAAAAAAAAATGTGATTACATTACTTTTGATAACAGCAAGGACCATCTTCACAAGCAGAAGGAATGTAGTTCTAGCCAAATATCAGGACACATGACAGGAATGTTGTCAATTTGGATGTGACTGACTGAGGGGGAAGTGTGCAGTGATGTTTGTAGTTCATCTGTAAAGTCTGTTAGGCTCTGTTTTGTATGAATGCTGTAAGCATCAGGAGTGTTACCTGGCTTTATATTATTATGCATTTAAATAGCATCATAAAAATAAATGAAGTTGGCAGTAGAGATCCGCAAAAAAAAAAAAAATTCTTCCCTACAAAGGTTACAAACATGACTTCAACTTGAAAATAATGCTCTTTCAGATATTAGGTTGAGTGAGGTCAGAAGCCTGACTGGAGAGAATCAGAAAACCAACAATAAAGAAGTAGCAAAAATTTGAGCTGGACCCTTCCACCTTCAGCCAGGAGGCACAAGTGAGCTGGACCCTTCCACTTACAGCCAGGAGGTGGGGTAACTAGGCAATACCATATACATTGGAACTTAGGTGCATTATTTGCATTATTTTGTTATAAATGAGTTGCTAGACTGGGGAGATTCGGCAAAGTGCTTGCTTTATAAGCAAGAGGACCTGAGTTCTATCCCCAAAACCCACTGAAAAAAAAATACTGGATGTGATGGCATGGGCTTGTCATCCCAGTACTGTGGAGGCAGAGGCAAGTGGATCCCTGCGGCTCACCGGTCAGCCAGTCTATCCTAGTCACTGAGTTCCAGGCCAGTGGCAGAACCTGACTCAAAAAAGGTGGACAACATACGAGGAAAAACACGGAAGGTTGCCCCCTGGCATGCAAACACATGCATCCGCACACACACAAAATAATAAATGAGCTGTCTTATGATTTTATGTAAGTGCATATTCATAGAAAAATATATATTTACATAAGTATAATTTATATGACTTTGAAAAACTAAAAGTTAAGATTTTGTGATGAAAATTTTCATTTTATTTGATGAAACAAAAGTTATACAAATCACACTTCCATCTAGACATGGCACACTCATAGGCAAATGAACTTTAAGAGCCTCAGTCTTTGCCAATTTTTACCTTTGTAATACAGCTGTAACAATAACAGCTTTCACCTCTTAACATAACCTCGGGAGGAAAGCGTGCCAAGAATCACCCTTACTCTACAGAGGAAAAGATCAGTGATACAGCAACTGTCTACCTGAGCCAAAAGCCAGGCCAATGCTGAGAGGGGCCCCACTCCAGGTTTGCAGACTCTGAGTCCAGCACAATTGTTTCTAGAATGTAATTATAATAAAAGCTCTCCAATCCTATCAATATAAAGGATGTTTCTATAAAATAACTGCCACCATATTGCTATTTCAGTAACAAAAAAAAAACACTTAAAATTTCAAATTAGGGCTAGGGAGATGACTTAGCAGTTAAGGCACTTAACTCCAAATCCTAAGGACCCAGGTTTGATTCCCCAGTACCCACATAAGCCAAATGCACAAGGTGGCACATGTATTTGGAGATTGTTTACAGTGGCTGGAGGTCCTGGTGCACCCAATCTATCTCTCTATCTCTCTCTCTATCTCTCTCTCTCTCTCTTGCTCTCTCTCTCGCTCTTGCTCTGTCTGCCTCTCTTTCTCTCTCAAATAAACAAATAATTTTTTAATCCAAATTAGTTTTAAGGGACACATGTATAGGATACTATTGACTTTTCCTTGAGGATTAATAATAGGTTAGTGCCTCGTAAACTAATGATGACCTGGGCTTGTGATCAACCACTTGAGGTCCTTCCTTGTTACATTACTGTACCAGAATATATTATGTACACTGTGGAACGACAGCCAGGCTCTGTAACTTTCACCAGTGGAAAGCTACCCCTCCATATGTCCTATGTCTACCTGGTAACCAGGTCCCTCTCCTGAGTATCTCAACATAGCTGAAACAAGGCAGCCAGTTCTCTGATGCATACTCGTCCATGCCCTCCCCCATGTCAGATCTTCCCTCTCATGCTTTCAAAGTGATCTTTCTAAGAGGAAATTCAAATCAGGCCACTTCTTAAAAGTCCTTCACTTAACTCCTCATCCCCTGCTAGACATAATTTGGACATCATCCTGATGTGAAGTCCTTCTGCACCTAACTCTCTCTACTCTCACCCTGCTTTCCATCGTGTGGGAGAACTGAGTCCTTATTCTGTATGCCAAACACATGCTCATTACCTTTTATTATTATTATTATTATTATTATTATTATTATTATTGAGATAGGGTCTTGATCTAGCCCAGGCTGACCTGGAATCAGTCTCAGGCTGGTCTTGAACTCCCAGGGAAGCTCCTACCTCAGCCTCCCTGGTGCTGAGATTAAAGGCGTGTGCCACCACGGCCAGCCACATGCTTGTTTTGTGCATTTCAGTTCTATAAGAAATCTCTAGCAGTCTCAGGCATGCCTCATTCAATGATACTGTGAATTACAGCATGCCCCACCCCTAAATTACAAACCTTATCCACCCTGTAACCTTCCCTAATCCTCTGCCTGTAAAGCTTCCTCCATTCCACTCCCCCTGCCTGCTGTCCCTAGAAGCTTCTCCCACCCCCACCCCAGCACAGTCAACCCCTCTCTTATGATCCCATCACACTGTACAGGGGCAGAGAGGCCCCAGAGTGACTGGTCATATGCATGATTCTAAAGCTATACTTAACAATTGCCTTAAAAAGGACAAGCATGATTTCTCGTCCCATACCTATCATGGAAGCTAGTGCCCAATAGTCAGTTGGAAAGAAAGGAAATGTGGCCTTGACTGCGTTTGTTTCTCCACTGCAGTGTTTTCATCTTTGTCAAAGAGTCAGATGAAACTACATCAAAGAGCCTGGCCTCAAAACATTCTGTTGCAGTATAGCCTCTCTCAAAACACCAAGCTTTCTTCTTCTACTACTTTGTGAGGTTTATAAAGAATTTAAAAAAAAAAAAATCTAATCATGTCTTTATCAAGCTATCCTAAGGCATTAAGTTTACAGATCTTCTACCAAGGTGTCACAAAAGTAATGACAAGTTGTCATAACTGAGCCCAAACTATACGCAAGATACAATCAGAAATTCCTTAACATTTGTTAATTTCATATAATCCTATCATGACAAAGATATTGCTTGTCCTCATCTGAAAGATGACAGCACAGAGGCTTTGGGAAGTCAAAGGTCACACAGCTAATCAGGGCTGCAATGGACTTAAACTCACTGCCTTCTGATTTTTCACTTGATCTCAACCACTGTACTAAGGCCAAGGAATCCCTCCAAGGTACAAGCCATGGATTCGCCACACTCCTCTTTGGTGCTTAAGGTTTAAACACCATTGAGATGAAGGAAATTAATTAATTAAATCAGAAGTATTTTAATTGCTAGATATATTTAGACAACAATAATTTCCCATATCTGCTGGCACCTCTTACTCACTAGCATTCCTAAATCATTCAACTTCTTCAATAAGGAAATTTGTGTCATTAGATTCCTCAGATCTATATTTAGAAAATTTTTGAATTTCAGAAGAAATAAACTTGAATAAAAAGCAACACAACCCTCCAGACATAAAATGGCCTGGATATCCATGACCTCATAGTGCCTGACACTACCTACACAAGACCATCATAACAGGAGGAAAAGATCATGACATCAAAATAAAAGAGAGACTGATTGAGATGGGGAGGGGATATGATGGGGAATGGAATTTCAAAGGGGAAAGTGGGGGGAGAGAGGGTATTACCATGGGATATTTTTTATAATCATGGAAAATGTTAATAAAAATTGAGAAAAAAAAGAAAGAGGAAAAAAAGCAACACAAAATACTAAAACCCTGATTTTGCTATTTCATCTTTCTATGGCTCACAGTTAGACATGTTATTTTGTATTACTACTGCTTTGGGATTTGATATTCCTATTATTGCATTCTAATTAAAATAAGTTAACTCTTAAATACCTTAAACTGCCTGTCATTATTCAGCACTTAACAATAAGACAGTATTAATCCCCATGGTATTCAATTCTCAGCTTCCTTCACTAATAGAAATTGATATTTATTTTCTCTTTATGAAAGAAACCAATCAAGTTGCTATAAAAAGAAAGCATTATCTAAGTTCCCTTTGTCTGGTCACTGGTAGCCAGGCTAAGCATTTAGATATATGGCTTTAATTACATAAAATGTTGGCGACAGACAAAGGTACAATGGCTACGAAAGTAGGCCTGTTTACCAGCTCACGAGAGAAACAGCACCTGTCCCCTTTAGTTCTTGCCTTCGTGGCTACTGCTCATTGGAGAGAAGAAAGACTACATACTCATGTCAAAACCTTGATGGAAAAAGCTAGTCACTTAAATGAGGTACTTTAAGTTTGTCAAATAATACAAACATGTTGAGCCAAGAGTAGTGCGGCACACCTGGAACCCCAGGTGTGGATAGTTCGAGTATAGCCTGGACGAAATGCACATTTTGGGCCAGTATGGCCTCCATGGAGAAGCCCTGTGTCAGAAAATAAGTAAAAATGTGTTATGCTTCAATCTTTTTTGCTGAAGGTAATATACTCAAGTTTGCCAAGAGCTCAAAATATACTTTATAACTGCTTTCCCAACATATGTAACTTAAAAACCTCTCATGAATTCATAATGAAAGATTTGATGGTGACATTTTATTTGAAAGGGAAAGAAGTAATGTAAGATGAAATGATGTTAATAAAACACCACAAGTTTCTCCAAAGAAATTTAACTTCTCTTTTGAGTTCATAGCTTAAAAAAAAACTGTTATCCAAGGTCTTGGCCTTGTAAACTGAAGTTTGTTAATTCTGACCCTCACTTTCTGCATCTGACACGACACTAATAATATCAATCTTGTAGCCATATTGGTACCAAATAACTGTACCAAATGCTGCATGTCCAACATCTATCTGGGTTTGTTTGATTTCTTCCCTTCTCCCACACAACCCTCCCTAGTCAAAATTCAAATGTCAAGCTGGATGTGCAGTGGTGTCACCAGACCTCCTTGTGATGTAGGAAATGAAACAAATCATGGGTGCAGAAAAGCACAGTTTTTAATCCCCCTGAGTTTTCTTGCTGATGCTTTATAAAAGCTAATTATACCTGCAAACATCCACATCTCTCATTTTCCAACATATATGCAAAAAGTCCCATACATGATAACTATGATAATTTCTGTAATGGAAGTGCTAAGAGATATTCTCAAGTAATATGTCACCCTTCCAAACTTACAAGAAAAACAAAAATGGTCAAGGTATTGGAGAACTATAAAAAACGAATACTTTTTGTCCTGGTGAATATATACAATAATGTGAAATGCACCTAGCACATGCTTAGAAGTCCATAATATTCATATATTCTACTAAGCCTAAATATCAAATTGAAAGAAATATGAGGAAATAACAATTAATAATATTCTATCTCTCCCAAGTAAAAATAGAAAGCAGTATGTTTGCAGTAATACATGATATTCTTCCTTAGCAGTATGTTTGATTTTATTTCCAAATGACACATTATTAAACCACAATGAACATTTTCCAACCAAAGCCACACAAACAAGGAGGAAAGCTACAAGGCAAAAGAAAGGCACTATTAATCACAGTGGCACCTATTTCTTTGTACTGGGATTCAACAACTACATTCCTATTACACAGGATCAGCTAATAAGCAGATGTAAAACAGCCAATAAATTGCTTAATTTAATTTGATTTGAAGGGATATTAGATAGAATGTTTTGAAATCATTTCTTGTCTCCTAAGACATTTACCCAAAAGTGTATTTGGTAGCTTCTAAGTGGATAGGGCTTAGCGGCTCAAGTAGAAAAGTCAGGGTGGCGGTGGGGGTGGGGGAAGGTTGAAGACAGAGAAATGTGTTCAGAATTTTAATAGTATGCCATCTCACATGGGTGAGTCTTAACATGTCATTTTGGAAATGACTGCATTTACTACAACAACCCATATGTTACACTTGCTCTGTTCACCACTGTATTCAACACCAATAGCTCATTCAGTACTATCTTGACAGAGGCCTTCACATTGAATCCAAGTTATGAATGGTATGTGGATATGACACGAAATTACATATGTTAGCTAACCTTTTTCTGGTATGTGCTAGAACCAGGAGGGTATGTCCCCTCAATCTTTAAACTGAAATTAACCTTTTTAAAAGAATAGTGCTGAGCCATATACTTATTCATCTATAAGGTCCTTGAAGAAGCTAGCATCTTGTATTAATTTGTGTTCATTGTAGAAAGAGATTAAACAAAATAAAGTCCACATGAAAAAATGTTATGCTAGAACAGTCTACATAATGAGTTTTAGTGTTTAAATGTAAAGCAGGGCTAGGGGAGCTGTAGAAATGGTCATAGTTATGTGAGCACAACCAACCTTAGAATGGAATAGCAAGGTATTGGAAGTTGACCTTATGACTGTTTGTATCCCCCAAACAATATTGTAAGTGTGTTTGTTCCATGCTCATTGTTTTCCTGACAGCTTGATCCTTCCATTGATATTTCAAGAAAACCCAATTCAACAATATTTGAATCACTTAAAATTTAAAGTTCCAAGTGAAAAGTTCTACACAAAGGTGACTTCAAATGCAAACGGAAAATACTGCTCAACACTTTACAATCAAACTCTTCAGAAAGAATCAGTCAAGCTCAAGGCCTGTCCTCCTCAGCTGTCTGGTCATGAAGACAACTCAAGTTATTTAAACACACACACACAATTAAAACACAAACACACTGCTAGGTTTACTGGAGATTTTTAAAGAAACAAAAGCACATTTGTGTGTTCTCAATAAAATATGACCTCAAAAAAATCACAACCAAATATAGTATAATGTGTGTGTGTGCACTAATTGTTCAGAAAAGCATCTCATAAGCAAAAAGTATGAAACCTTCAGGAGAAAGACACCAAGTGACAGCCTTCTCTGTTTTCTCCTACTGGAGAAGCCAAGACAGTCCAATGTTCTGACTCAGGTATTTATGCGCTGGAGGAATTTCATTTTATCTCCACCAAGCAGATTAGGTGATCATCTTTCAAAGTTACCATATATTTCTGAAGAGATGGACATTTTGTCACAATCCAAAAATCTCCCCACTTCAGCATTCTGATAAAACTTGTTGGCAGCAGTATGATTTTTTTTTTTAATCAAAGTGATACACACGAAGCGCCTTGTGACATTTAGCAGATAACACATATGGGGGTGGGGGTGCTTGACAGAACGCTTTCATTTAGTGCTTGTCCCTTGTCATAAATTATTGGTAACCCTCTTTGCAACTTTTCAGATATGATTTAGTGAGGAGTGAGGCAAAAGCATTTCTAAAGCAAGGGTGCTTTTTGAGAGGATAAACATGTGGTCACCCGCCAGCAAGTGTGCTGACAAAACGAATGCACAAATCTTATAAGGAAGTGGTTAAAAAGGGATAAATTCCCTGAGTCATTAAACAGGATATAAACCAAAGACAGGTTGTGCCACCTAGAGAAAAACTGGAAATTGTACATTGGTTCCTCTGTAGTAAGCGTTATTTCAAAAGCCTGAAAGTTTTTGGCATGCCCAGTAGCCAAGCCACCGTCCTCAAGCTGCAGAACGAAACGTTCTTGAAAACTCTTCCATCTCTGCACACCAGAGTGGCTTCCTGCCTGGCTCACCCGCCCACCCATGCAGCACCATTTAACCTACAGCACCAATGGTTGGCCACAGCCCGCGCAGACCCGTGCATCCTGAAAATCCCTGGATTATAAAGCATTTTCCTGGAAGCCAGGGCAGTCTGGGGTAGAAGAAGCAGGAGACTAAAAACCCTGCCGGACCTTCACAGGCAGGATCCCTCTGGGTGTCCCGCACCCCAAAGCCCCAAGGGGCCTGTATGGGAAATTCGAGAGCACACAAGTGCATCACAACCAGGCTATTCCCGGCCAACTCAAACATCATGAAATGACAACTGAACCAAGCATTTAAGGTGCAAAAGGCCTTCAACACTCCTCTCCTCCAGTCACTTAAAAAGCAACCCGCCCGATATCCTTGTCAAGCAGAAGCACAAGAGATCTGCAAGCCACCTGGCAGGGACAACCGATTTTTTTTTTACAAAGAAAACAGACAGTAATTATGAAAAGCCCGCAGTCCTGCGGTATTAACTAGAGAGCCCCCGGGACGACGCAGGGGCAAACTCGTCTCCTAGCCAGTCACGTCCTGCCTGAGACCCTCAGCAGGGGAGGACAGTCCGTCCCCTGTGTCCCTCCTCCTCTGGACACCTGCAGCAGGACCCTCCCCCAGGCCCCCTCCACATTCTTCCCCCTTCTTCCTCTTCTCCTCGTTCTCCTCTTTCTGTATGAATCTCCAGCAACTTTGAGCTTGGCAGAACCGCTGCAGCCCAGCCAGAGGCGGGGACATCGCGAAGGCGGCCGCGGAAGGTGGAGGAGGAGGAAAGTTTGAAAAGTCACTTAAGAGCACCGCAGGATCCCCCCCCCTTCACCCCCAACGCCCACCGCGCAAGGGGCCAGCCCCAGGCCCCACGTGCGAGCGGGCCCTGGAGAAGCAGCAGTTTCCCCGCTACGACCTGGCCAGGACAAAAAAAAAAAGGGGGGGGGGAGGAAAAAAAAGAATTCTTTCCCCAGGCGAAAAGTTGCTCTCTGCAACCCCATGCCTCCGCCCCTTCTCATGCCCCTAGTCTCCCAAGAAACGCCGGGCGGAGTTCTCCGGACGCCACCTGGCTTCCCGCTCAGCTCCCGAGGGCGCGGCGCCCCTCCCCCGTCGGCCCGTGGACCGGGAGTGGGGTGAGGTGGAGGGGGGGGAGGCGGACCGGGAGGCACCAGGGCACCGGGGCGGCCCGGGCCCCCGCGCCCACCAGCCCCGGCCGGCTCGCCTGACTCACCTCGCTCCTGCTCCTCCGCCTGCAAGCAGATGGGGATGTTCTTCTTCCAGCCGGGCATGGTGTCTGCTCCCCGCGCTGCCTCTCGGGCTCGCTCTCTAGCTCCCTCGCTCTCGCTCGCTCGCTCGCTCGCTGCTCCCCGGCTCCGGGGCTCGCCGCGCCTCCTCCTCCTCCTCCTCCTGTGCGTCGTCGCTCGGGCTCCCCGGCCGGCCGAGGGGGTTGCTCAGCGGGGCTGGGGCTCCGAGGCGGTTCCCGGGCACATCGAGGCGGCGCCGCGCGCCCTGCGCTCGCCTTCAACTCGCCGGGGTCCCCCCACTCACACACACACCCGCCCCGACTCTGGGTGGCGGCGGCGGGAATGCCCGGGGCCGGGCCGCGAGGGGCTTCGGGCAGCGCTGGAAAGGGGTGGCAGCCGCGGCGAGAGCGCTGGGGCCGGGGAGGCCGGGCCACGGCCGGGGGCGGGGGACTCGTGCAGGCCGGTGCAGGAGCGCGGAGCCCCCGGAGGTGGGCGCCGGCGGGAGGACCAGGCAGGCGCCGCCGCCTCTCTCCGCTCCTCCTCCTCCTCCTCCTGCCGCCGCCGCCGCTGCTTGCTGCTCTCCCTCCTTCTTTCCCTTCCTCGTCCCTCCGCCACCAGCAGGTGGGACGACGCGAAGCCGCGGCGGCCGCACAAAGCTCCTCCGGGCGGGCAGGGACCGAGGCTGCGGCTCCCCCGGGCGCCGCCGCTCGCCGGAGCCTCCCCCGAGACGCGCGCGAGGCGGAGCGGGCACGGAGAGGGGCGCGCGCGCTCACACCCTCCGCGCCCCGACCGCCCGGCCTGCCGAGGCGCGCCCTGCCCGGCCCGGCCCAGCCCGCCAGGTACCGAGCCTGGCACCTCGCCGCGGGTGGCCTGGCCTCCGCCCCGAGCCCAGCCTGCCGCTCGGGAAGCCGAGGCGACGACCTCGAAGAAACAGGAGGCAGTGTCCTTCCCTCTGGTCCCTCCTTCTCGCCGCTCCCACCTCCCCGGCCCTCGCCCCCCCTCCTCCCCCCCCCCAAGTGGAGACTCGCAGCTCCCCATTCGCTAACTTCGCCCCTCAACTGAGGGAGATTGCAACTTTCAGGATGGTCAGCGCTGGTCCCCGTGGGGTGGGGACGGCATGAGTGGAAGAGACTCTTTTGTTTAAAATGATGCAAGGAGACCTTGGCTGAGTGAATATTTAATCGCTGTCTCCAAGTATGAGGAGCATTTTATGATCTGGTTTTATGATGAGTTTCTTCCTCTTGTCATGGGCTCGCAGAAATTCAGTGGGAAAATGAATAAGACAAGGGGAAGGGAAGCCCCTTTGCAGTAAAGCCTGGAACATTCTGCCCAGGTGTGGGGGCTCTTGCTTTGTGGTTTCAATGATGCGATGCGAGGAGGGGGAAAGTTGGCAATTGTCTGTCCTACGGAGGTGGGGGGGAGAAGACATCCATCTGCCTTAAGCCTCGGGGCTTGGTGACAGAATACCTGTGTCCTCCCCATTTATCTGATATGGACTAAAGAATTCAGAGCCCCTGCGGCTATAACTACTGGTTTGCGGTTGGTGAGGATTCTCTGCCCTGCAGTTTATTTTGGCCTTTGAAGGAACTGCGGTTTCCTCTTCCAAACTAAGGACAGTGGCTCCTGCCAGCCCTCCCTCTCTCTTCTCTTGGAAGCCAGATAACACTGCCAGAGAAATATCTTCACTACACAATGCTGGGAGATAGGATCTCTGTCTTGTGCCACCCCATAAGCCGTCTTATCAGCCAGTGATGTTTGCACCTGCTATTGCCCCTTGCCTGGCTGGCTGCCATTGCAGATCTGCCCAGCTGCCAACAGCCAGTGGCTATCTTTCCTAAGAAAGGCTCGGGGCCAGAAGCTTCTAGGGTAAAGAAACTGAAGAGCTAAGGATGAAAAGAGTCACACCATCCCAGGGTAATCAGTAGAAATGGAGAGATGGCTTAGCGGTTAAAAGGCACGTGCCTGTGAAGCCTAAGGATCCAGGTTCGATTCCCCAGTACTCAAGAAAGCCAGATGCACAAGGTGGCACATGTGCCTGGAGTTCATTTGCAGTGGCTAGAGGCCCTGGCGTGCCCCATGCCCATTCTCTCTCCCTCCCTCCCTCTCTCTCTCTCTCTCTCTCAAATCAATAAAATATTTTTTAAAGAAAAAATCCCAATTCAGCTGTTCAAACCTTCTGTCCAGACTCTTTGCAAAGGAAAATCCAGAAACAAAATATGGATGCCACACTTGCCACTCTAAATAGCCCATCCTCCATCGTAAAATAAACAAGAGTCATGGAAAATTTTGGTCTTGTCCTAAGTTTATTTCAAGATCGAATCATGTCAACTTTATGTAAAGAAAGGCATTTGTGTCATTTTATTTCCAAAAAAGGATAAAGGCCATCCAGCCCTAATCAGGCTGGTTATGGGTAACAGGCAAACACCTTGCTTTTGACATCGTTAGAATTCATAGCTCTGTGTTTAATATTTTATGTGTGTGGCTATTATAACAAGTGTGACTCTGGAAGACCTACCCAATAAATACCCAGGATGAATTGAACCTTACTCACCACTCCTATAGTTATATTGCTCTATCAGTGTTATGCCTTCCCCATCAAGACAAGTGAGAGGTTGTAGCTGACAGAATGCAAGCTCATACCTGTTAATTGCTTTTAAGTAGGGGAGGCAAACTTCCTACAATGTGTTAGTCTAGGAGTAAGATAATTATAATTTAGTGGATCAAACTGACACATTCTCCTGGCTATTTGGGTCAGATATTACTTTGTGGACTATACAATTGAGAGTGGCTGAGCAACTCTTAAGTATGGATCCATATCTTCTCTCACCTCAAAGTAGTCATTGTCTACATATTTTTCACTAATAATCATGTCTTGCAAGGTCTTTGCACAGATAGCTGTGTTATCAAGAGTATCCTAAGCTCTGTGGGGCTGAAGCAGTGTTTTCATCTTGGCATCTCCAGATTCTGAGCTGTTATTTCAGATTTGCTCCAAGACCTCAACACATCTATTATGTGCTATATACCATCTTGTCTTGACTCCATGTTCATATTAACTGCATATTAAGCAAGCACCTGAGTGTTTCCTCCACAGTTTCCAGAGCCAGCACTTACTTTCTATTACACGTGGAGACCTCGAAAACTCCTCTAACACCTTTTATAGACACACCTGGTGAATGAATACCCAGAGATTCTTATAGATGTTGCTAATTTGCGTTTACCTGAAAAATCCTCTTTGAACATTTCAAATAGTAGACAGACATGTCCTTGGATAGTTTATCTACTTGTGGGGGGGGTGAGGGGGGGCAAAGGTAAAAGGAGCGGAAAACAGAGTGGGTACAAGTTGATCTTATCTAAAATCTTGAGTCAGGAGAATGTAACAAAAGGAAGGAGAAAAGCACCCATGTAAATAAATTAAGTAAAGCACACAAGAAGGCAAAAAAGAATGTTCATGTAAGAAAAACATCACAATGTATTTTAAATTAACAGTATAGGGCACATCAGCTTAAAGTTGATAAGTATTCAATGCCAACTTGACTAGGCCACCAGGCACCCAGATCTTACCTCACACATTCTAGACTAATTTACATTCTCACCAGCAGCATGCAAAGGTCCATTTTTCCCAGCATACTCCGCAGCATTTGTTGTCTTTTGTTTCTTGGCAATAGTCATTCTGACTGGGGTAAGATGGCCTCTCAATATACTTTCAATTTACATTGTCCTGCTTATTAAAGATGTTGAATATTTTCCATATATTTTTGATCATTTGTAGTTCTGTGTACTGAGTCCAGCCACTAGGGAACTGAGTATGAATGTTCCTCAAAAACTAAAGATAGAACTAATTTAGGACCCAGCTATTCCACAGCTAAGTATATAGCCAAAAGAATCAAAATCAACACACTTTAGAAATCTCTGCAATAGACAAGATATGAAATTAGTCTTGGTATCTGCCAACAGATGAATGGATCAAAGCAATGCTATATGTAGATCCAGTTTAAAATTATTTGACCATAAAGAAGAATACAACCAGGGCTGGAGAAATGGCTTAGTGGTTAAGGCATTTGCCTACAAAGCTAAAGGATCCCAGTTCAATTCTCCAGGACCCACATAAGCCAGATGCACAAGGGGGAGCATGCATCTGGAGTTCGTTTACAGTGGCTGGAGGCCTTAGAGTGCCATTTCGGCCTCTCTCTCTCTCTCTCTCTCTCTCTCTCCAATAAATAAATAAATAAATAAATGAATAAATAAATAAATAAATAAAATATATTTAAAGAAGAATGAAATCATATTATTTGCCAGAACTGGAAAGGATCATGTTAAGCAAAATAACCTGGACTCAAGAAGGAAAGTTTTACATGTCTTCTTTTCTCTTCTTTGTGGAATCTAAATATAAATTAATATTATAGGAAAGTACAAGGGGGACTATTAGAGAAAAGAAACCAGAGGAAGTGGGGTTAAAAGCTGGCCCTCCTCTCTGTGAGAGCACTTTTCTCCTGCCTGACTACTGTAACACGGATCCATATGCTTTTTCCTATATCCAGACATTTCCTGGATCCCAGGCCCTTTGCCATCAGACTGGAACTACACTTGGCTCTCTGGTTCTCAGGACTTAGGACTAGAAATGCATCATCACCTTTCCTGGGTCTGAGGTTACTGCCTCACCATGCAGAGCTGGAGACTCACCAACCTCCAACATGGTATGAGCCAATTCCTCTAAATTAATCTCTTTGTCTGTTTCACTGGAGAACCCTAACATAGAGGCCTATGTTCAAATTCTGGTTCTACCGCATTCTAGCTCTGTGAGCCTTCACAAGTCTAGCTAGCACTGTGTTCTCCTGTGTCTGAAATATAAAGCCTAGGTGGCCATATTATAGGGAGGATTAAACAAACTAAAATGTAAATCAAAAGCTTAGCACAGTTCCTAATGAGTAGTTAATTATGACTGAGTGGGAAATATTTAGTGCTTGGTTAAAAAAAGAAATGGTATAGAGTAGATTCATGGGTTTAAAAACACAAGTTCCTGTAACTGTACACAAAATTTGCTTGTGCTAGTGATCAGACACCTACAGAGTAATAAAATCCATAGCTTTCCTCAGCTCTCAAAAGAATGCTGAGTTCAAAAAGAGATTAAAGGTTCCTGAACAGCATGAAAAGAAGTCTCCATCACAAATAACAACTTTGGATCTGGCTAAAGAAAGGAGAGAGATAATCACAAAGAACTTTACCTTCCTATTTGAACCTCTGGATTACTGACACTGGAACTCTCCACCCTCTTTTTCCCCTTTACATTCAAACTTTTCACAAAGTCATCTATACTGCTGACAACCAAGTTTTCAACTCTGATTCATGCTTCATCTTCCCAGGGAAAGCATTATCTACCTTTCAGGCCCATGGGGCAAAAACATAAAGAGCATTGTGACTCAGTCCCAAATCCCCAATTGGTTACCAAGTTCTTTTTAATTCACCTTTGGAATCATTCTGGAATCTTTCTTCTTTTCCATGACATTGATTTATGCCTTTATTGTCTTTTACCTGGACAATACCAGGAGCCTTCACCAGGCTCACTTCTTCAATCTTTTCTTACCAAAAATGCTACTACCACTGCCAACCTTGATGTTGTCCCTGAGGTAAAATACCAAGCCATCTTTCTGCTGCCTTTTAGTCTTCCCCAAAGTACACATTTCTACTGCATCTGTTTTCTGCCAAAGTTGCTCCCCACATATGCATATCTATGTTTCTCCTTCCATCCCTCCTTTCTTGCTTCCTTCCACTGTACATTAAACCCCTTAGCCCCTGCACCCTGTGCTACTTCCATTCCCTAAACATATTGTGTGTTGCCATTAGATGTAAAATAGGTTGAGTGCCTGAGGCTAAGAGACATTTCCTTAAACTCTGTGTGCTGGAGTCAAAATCTGAACCAAGAGTGTTGGGCCCTGAAGCTTATTATCTTTCTACTCTGCAATGAATTACCCAGTTTCATTTCTATGCAACAAACTTATTCTACCTCTCATTAAGATCATGATTGCCATCATGCCTATGCTACCACAGTACTTGATCTCCTTATTTATGGTATTTTATGTTGACATGCAGAACTCTACATGCTATAGGGAATGTACATTAGCAAACTGAATCCTGAAGTCTTGTGGTCAAGATTCAAATCCTAATTCTCCATTTGGGAGATCTTGGGCTCCTCTCTGCTTTTGTTTCTTTATGCATAAAATAGGGTTGTAATCGTAGGAACAATGTCATATCATTGTGGGGTGAATTAAATGAGTTACCACATGCAAGCATTTAGACCTGGACCTGATACATGGGGATGCTGCGATATATTTTCCATATCCATTATCACTGATGTAGAAATGTGCCTTTAGCTGATTGGCATTGTTCGAAATGTAAATTTTTGTACCTTAGAAGAAGTGTGTGCCCAGTGAATACTTGCTGGTGAAAATGATGAATACTAAAGTTAGTTTTTAATGTTCTAAAGAGATAATTCAGTGGTTAAGTGTACTTCCTGTGCAAGCATGAGGCCTGAGGGCCTGAAAGTGCCTGGGTTCAATTTTCCCACCACCCACATAAACAGCTAGATGTGGTTACACATGCTATAACCCCAGTCCTCCATGGTTAAGACTAGAGAATCTCTGGGGCTTAAGAAAAACAGCAAATTCTGGAATTAGTAAGAGACTCAATCTCAAGGAAAAACAAGGAGACGAGTGATGGAGTGGACACCTGACAATCTCTGCTGGCCTCTGCAGGCATGTGCATGTTGCACCAATTAGCACATATGCATGCATACACCACCACCAGTAACAGCAACACATGCAGTAAGCACGTGTGAAAGGAATAGTTTTCAATTTCTCTATAAGTCTCCAGTAATCAGGAATGTTTGACCCATTAATGCACCAGTGATAGAAATTTCATTTATTTTCAAAATTCTAAAAAGCCTGACAATGTTTCTAAAAGAACCCTTCTCAGCCCAAGTAGAGAGTAAACAATACTTGCAACATGAGAATTCTGGAGGTGATGATGGTGAGCAGGCAGCAGCTACTGAGTGAACAGAAGACTAGACATAAATAAGCATTTCATCAGAAAATTAAATAGGCGATCCCTACCTTCTTGCAAAAAGCTACTAATAATGGATTTAGGTTTAGTCTCTTGAGTGTCTAAAAAATTAGAACAATGAAGTGATTAAGGATACTGACTTCAGAGGGAAATTAAGGTAGCTGGCTACAGCTAGTATAGATTAGCTAAACAATGACTAAGAGCTTTCTTGGTGGAAACTCATAGGGTCAGTTAATGAATAAATACCAAAAAGAGGAAGAATTATTTATCATGATGGCAGGTGATAAATAAAGTAAGAAACAAAAAAAAAGAGTGATAGGTTAGGCAAGACCTACCTTGTATACAGCATTATAAGTAGTGAAAATTACTAGCTGGAAAATTTCCCACACTTACACATTTAAGGCAATATATGGGAACTACAAAGTACGTATCATTTTTACCAAGCTTAGCTATTTTTGTAGCTCTGTCCTAAGGAAATAACTATTGATGTAGCAAATAATTTATGTTCAAAGATGTTTATCTTTGTTTACATTGGCAAGAAAATGCAAAGGTTCTAAGTGTCCAATAATAGGGAATTGTTTACATAAATTACATTGAATATTTATAATATATAAGTATATAAAATATATAAAAATATTTTTTTTCTTTATTAGTTAGATTTGTATTCAGTAAATGCAGTCAGTTTGGTACCATTATTAGGCTCATCCGTGACCTACCCCCTCCCCTTGGCCCCTCCTTGTTGAGGTATATGGGTCATGCATTGTGGAGTTACCCCACAGTTATGGGTAAGCTAAATGTCTCTGCATATCATGACCCAACATGTGGCTCTGACATTCTTTCCGCCCCCTCTTCCACAAAATTTCCCTGAGCCATGTTGGGTTCATTTTTGGTCTGCTTCAGTGATGAGGTGTTGGGGGCCTCTGAGGCTCTGGCTCTCTGATTTCGTAGGAGTTGATTTTTCTCTGTGCTGAACTCCTTCCCCCTTGTGCTGGTATCCGGTTCATCAGGAAAGCAGCCCCCTTGCTTGTTTCTCCAATTTTTCTTAGTTTCAGCTGGGGCCCTTTTGAGGTATGATGGGGTGGCTCTCTCCTTAGGATCTACATCTATCTGAAAAAGAGAAGCAGATTCTCCAATGGAGAGTAAGTTAGCATCAGGACAAATGAGATAACCCTTTTTTTTTATAGAGAATTTAATAGGTGTAGGCCCTCTTGTAGCCCACAATTGATGGTAGCTTGATATTGGAGAGTGGGCTTATGTTTGGATATGGTTCTGACTTGTTTCCCAGCTCCAGCTATGGGTCCCATACCAGTGAGGGGATCAGTTAGCCGAATTGAGAGCAGTTGGTTCCCCACCATGGCTGTGTGCCACCACTGCACTTGTGTGGGCATCACAACAAGTTATTTGCTGCTAAGTAGGTTAGACCATGCGTTGCTTTGACAGATATTGGTCATTTTCCCCCAGTCGCCCATGTAGCACCTTCTGGCACTAGACGCACTGACTGTCTGGGGACTGACTCTCTTCCAGCTTCCAGCCATGCCATTCTAATTTGCATGTCAATCACATAAGGTGTCTTCAGCAGTAGGGTCTTACCACTAGCCTTTGGTGGGTCATCAAGTACTCTGACAGAAATCTGTCTGTCTTTTAGGAAACCTTGTAGGTCTCTCTGATCAAAAGCTCATTGTGGATGATAGCCCCATGCTGCTTCTGGGAGTTACAGGTCAGTGCCCACTAAGAAAATGAGAAAAAAGATAACTAATATACAAGAGTTAGAGATAAGAGAGAGAGAGAGAGAGAGAGAGAAAGAGGGGGGGGGGAAGTGAGGGAGGGAAGATGTAGAAGATTAAGGTTAGTCTTGATCTCACCCTCTCCAGTGTCTTGTGGTTCAGGTGTTCCCTGTAAGGGCCTGGTGAAGGATCAGCCATTTGGTCTGTCTTTTAGTAAGTAGAAGATTATGGTACCATTGCCGTTTGGGTCTAGATTTGTGTTTCCCACCCCTTTGATGCCCTCCCCTCCCTCCCCTTCCATCCTAGTGTCTAGTCTAGGAGATGCTTGCTGGGTATGTAAGGTATCTTGGGTAGATTCAGGTTAGATGCTGTAGATGAGTGAGACTATGTGGCGATTTTTTTTCTGTGATTGGGTAAGTTCACTGAGAATGATCTGTTCCAGATTCAACCATTTTTCCTCAAATTTCTTTGTGTCATTTTTTCTTACTGTTGTATAAAAATATTTAAGAGAAGTTATACAGTGTGTGTGTGTAAAGAGAGAGAGAGAGAGAGAGAGATAATTCAGTGGTTAAATGTACTTTCTGTGCTTATAAAATAAGCAGGGCATGGTGGTACACGCCTTTAATCCCAGAACTCAGGATGCTGAGGTAGGAGGAGTGCTGTGAGTTCGCAAGGCCAGTCTGAGACTACATAGTAAATTGCAGGTCAACCTGAGCTAGAGTGAGACCATACCTCGAAAAATCAAAAAAACAATTTAATTTTCTAGCTTATAACTCCAAGTTACAGAAATCTGTTACAGCCCACACTGAGCTGTAGGTTGGAGAAACCAATGAGGTCCCTAAAACAAGAAAGGCTTCTCTCAGAGTACTGGATTACCCCCCCAGAGGTGAAAGGTAAGACCCTATTGCTGAAGACACCACATGCTGCTGACACAGAATATCAAAAGATATTCATGGCTGAATCTGGAAGGAAGCCAGTTCCCAGATGGTTAGCCCATGTAGTGCTGGAAAGAATGACATGAGCTGCTAAATGGCAAGAAGAATGGCCAACAACGTTGTGAGCAAGCAGGGGACACAGCTACATGAGACCAACCAGTCTGGCAAGATGTACACCCCTGTGCAATAGTGCTCCCAGCCTAGGTGGGTACCCAATGGTTCTCTGATTGACTAAGTGACCCACTCAGTGGAAAGGAGCCCATAGCTGGTAGGGAACCACATCAGAATCCTATGGAGACCAGGATCATAGACTCCAACAAGCAGCTCCACTAGATTTTGGCCAAAAGAGAGGCCACACCCATTCAAACTCTAATTAACTATGCTTATCCCCTTTAAACTATGCTGATCTCACTCTCCATTGGAGAATCTGTTTTTCTTTTGCAGAAAAAAGACAGTGAAAACCAGGGACAACCAAAATCTATCAACAATACAAGAAAAGATAGCTGGCTTCCTGTCAGAAGATGAGCCACCCCTCACATATCAGCTGGGGTGCAGGGTGAAACCACAGGAGAATTGGTGGGATGAGCAAGTGTACTGCTTCTATGGTGAGCCTGACAGCAGGGTGAGGATGATAGATGCTGAGGATACTCAAAACACACCAACGTAGAAATCCAGAAGTTGCTGAGACCTCAACACTAAAGTAGACTTAAAACACACTGGTCACAGCTCAGGGAAATTTGTAGAAGAGATGGTGGAAAGACTATGAGAGCCACAAGGTGGGAGGAAGTATCCAGAGGCATTGCTTTCCCCCTCCAAAATGACTGACTGCTGCTCTCACAACTCATAACCCACAACCCCTTGGAGAATAGCTAGCAGTAATCCCACTGAAGAGGGCCCTCAGTGGAATGGGAACAGGCAAGAGAGGAATAGTACCAACACATGACGTGAGCATACAAAGTTTCTACTTAATAAAAAAAAATACAATGATGTACATAACTAATATCCAAATGAATTGTGCAATAAAAATTGAGAATAGCAGACATCAGCTTAAAGATAAGGTCTAGAGGCAAAGGCAGGACACTCTTTTAAGAAATGCTTTGTTACTAGTACATAGCTAAGAGAAGACATCATATGTAAAAATACAACCATGGAAAAGTAGGAATCACATCGTGAATAAGTGTTGAAATTTGAGTGTGATAAAGTTCTAGTAATACTTATCCAACTAATTTTACTTGTATTTATTTATGTAAACACAAGATATTTGATCAAATCTATGTGTAAAGAATTTATTTACTTATTTTCTTTCTGTTTTTTGTTTGTTGTTTTATGGTTTCACTATGTAATCATAACTGTGAGACCAGCCTAGGACTCTCTAAGTAGTTCAAGCTGTCCTTCTTCAGCCTCTCAAGTTTTGGGATTACAGTTATCTATCACCACACTGGGCTTCTTTTCTCTTAAGCAGAAAATGATGATGATGATGATGATAATAATAATAATAATAATAATAATAATGGCATTTTCCAATATGGTTTATTGAGAAAGAAAATGTGCATGTAGTAAAGCTTAAATATTTTTAAAGAGGAAGAGATATATCAGAAGATGTCCTTTCCAGCTATTACCATGATCTGTTTTATTATTTTCTTTTCATGTATATTTAGACATTTCAATTTTTGTTTAAAATGTGGTTATGTGTTGCTTTATGGTGGGGACTCATTTTGTGAAAAGCATCACTAGTTGATTTTGTCATGCAAACACTAGAGAATATTTACACACACGTAAACAGCATAGCCTGCTAAACACCTAGGATGTGTGGTGTCTGCGTGTGTGTGTGTGTGTGTGTGTGTGTGTGTGTGTGTGTGTTGTAACCTATTGCTCTTAGAGCTCTGATGAAAAATACACAAAGTTAAATCAAGCATGAGAGAAAATGATGCAATTAAGAGACTCCATCAACTGGAGGTACATGATGCTGTGGTCTACCTGGCACAATATACTGCTTTACTTTATATACTCGAAAGGAATACACTAAAACAACAAAAATAATAAGGGATATGAAAGTAGCTCAGTGGTAGAGTACTAGTCTAGCATGTAAGAGGCCCTGAGTTCAATACACACTGTCAAAAGAAAGGCAACAACAGAAAGCACAGCACAGTAAGATAAATCAGCAACAGTCTCTAATCATCATTATCAAGTGTTATGAACCATGCCTAGTTATATGCCATAGACTTTTATTTGACTAGTAACATAGTAGGTCTGTTAGTACCAGCATCACTTCAAGCATGAGTTTGCATTGTGCCACCCTGTTCCAGTGAGCATAGTTTGCTGAGGTGGTAGGAACATATGAACTCCCTCATAATCTTACAATTCAACCACTGTGCTATAGGCTAGGTATAATTAATGAAATATTGTCATGGAACTTATGATTATATTACATTTTAAAGGAAAAATCTAGTAAATACTATTTTTTTACAAAAAATCCTAGTAATAACAAATGATTTGAGATTGTTTTCAAACTTCTCTGGAATTGGTATATCTATCAGCAATTTTGCAATAAGAAGACTAAGGAATTAAAGTAGGGATGTTTTAGGTTTCATTCTTCCTTCTGCCAACCTAACCATTTGCAAATAATGTGGTTTTCCAGTATTTCCCTATCTTCATGTATAAGAAATACCCAGAAATGTTCAGTTAGCTGCTTCAAAATAACAGTGAGTGAACATCTGGAATGAAACAAATAGATTATGTCATAAATGCCAAGAGTCTCTGCAAAGTGTATGAGCAAAGCATTCTGTGAAGACAAATCTATTTCCCTTTAACTTATCACTAAACTCAGTTCATTTTCACACTAGCTGTGGGGCCCTGACCAGCCAATCTATTGAAATCCCCAGGAACACCAACCTCAGATCAGTCTGTGGCTGATGTACCAAAAGATTTATTTTTTTTTAAAAAATCCTTCAGGGATTTGTAAGTTTACTTATTTTTACAACCTGCAAAATTCAGACTCAGCAATGAACACCCACTGCCTGACATGCATGTGTTAGGCATATACAAGCATTTGTTTATATTCTGTTTGACTTTTTCAAATCTGTTCAATGAGGCTTTTTATTCCATGCTTATTATATATGATGTTTCATTAAGATCCACGGATAGAGTCGCTTCTACTTTGTATTTACATTATTTAAGCACTACAAGTGATATTTGCTACTAGTTATGTAAATGGAAAGTAACTTACAAGATTTATGATGTGATTTTTCTTTCATGCAGTTGGTGACTCGGTTGCCTCCTGATTTTTATTTATGTCCTGAATGATAATCAGCCTTTCCGATTGCCCACCCACACTGTCTCCTGATCTTCAGATATGGCTGGAAATGAAGGCATCAGGAGAAATAACCACATCCAGTTCAAAATGACAATAGCAAGCTCAGAAACATGGGGCAGGTCAGCTTGCAGGAAGTACCAGCAACCTGCTTTCTGTAAGTGAAGCTGTCTCGGGGCTTGCCCCAGAAAGCGTCCAGCACCGCCTTTTGCAGTCATCCCTGTGGGAGATCAGAAAAGACCTATACTGCAGAAATGAAGGATTATAAATGATTAACAGGCAAACAATGGAGTAATTCAAAATTGTAAGAAAGAGTACACTAGATGAGCACAAAAAAAAAACCATAATTATCAGCAGCTACCTTGAAATTTAATAGGAAACCAGGCCAAATAGCAAATTCATGTCTAAATGACTCAACATGAGAGGAAGTGCTCCTCCTTATGAAAGGAAAGTAACAGATCCAGTCTTGTGAAAAGAGAAAATTATAAACAAATTAAAGAAGATTCAGTATAATTTCTCTGCATTCACTGTCATTAATTAATTTTTACATTATAGCCTAAGTGAAAAGAAAAACACAGTAGAAAATTAAAAAACAAGGTAAAAACAGAACAGAAAAACTTTACCAGGTCCTTAATGAAATGCCATTGGAGGTCTTCTCAGAATCACAGTGGACTCTCACCCCAGGCAACATTGGGTTGATCAAGCTAGAGATGTCATGAAGCTTTAATATATTCTACCTAAGAAAACTTAGAGTATGTCACCTATCTACCTATGGTTGTATTCTATTTTCACACAGTTCATAATCAGAATTATCCAGTGTTTTGGCCTTAATCACACTCAGAACAACCTAAAATAATTTTGCTTTGAAGCTGACTATAGCCTTTTCAGATTCTGATGCTTTTCAACCCTCTTTCCTATTACTGGTTTTGATGGTTATATTTCTCCGCAGACTTCCACATTATCACTTTAAAATACAGATCTTCTCATCTTATCTTCTCTGTCACTAAACTGCATATGCCCCAAATGTATCCTCTGCTTTCTAGGACAGTGAGTTAATATGATGCATGAATGCCTGCGAGAGTATGGTCCATCCATATTTAAAGGTTGTGAACTTCCTAGCCTCTACTCCCTTCTGGAAATTTTTACTTGCTCTTTTAACAAATGTCTTACCTCGAGATGGCATTAACACTGACAGTCATAGAGTTCTCATACCCACTGGGGCGAGGAACAGCTGTTGTTCAAATCCTGACATATAGGAAAGATGTCTGGAGGGTGGGGCCTAATGCTTGTGACCATTATAATTATTCTGCAGGAATTCTTTCCAGAGCTGCTATGGACTCAGCATTAGGTTAAAGCACAGAAAAATGTCACGTCAAGTGGCTCACATTCTTGTGCCCATACTAAAGGTTAAAACATTTGAACTCTCTTCTTAATTGGTCTATATTTTAACTTTTCTGGCAATGGTAAAAGAAAGACCTTATTGGCATTAAGTTACTATTGTGCAGAGACTAAAGGTCTGAAAAATTCATTTGAATAGTGCTTTAATTTTGACAGAGTTGAACTACTAGGAAAATTAATGATTGTCTCTCACTTGAGCTTTAGGAAAGTCATTAAGGTTTTTATGGTTTATGGAAAATTGAGAATTGAAGTATGCTAAAATCAATATCTTATCTGATGAATAGAGAAAATGGCACTTCAAATGAAAGAAAGCATAAACAATTCCTCAGAGTATTTCCTTTCTTTCCTCTGATTTGACAGGCATATTTACATAGAGCTTCTATATTTACTTGTATTCAAATTCCTTAGTCAGTTATTTCATTGTGATGCACACTGTGAGGGCAGAACAATGAGATCTGAGAGTGGAGATACTGCCTATTAGAATCTATGCTTTTCTGAGACTTCAAAAGATATTGGGGGCTGGAGAGATGGCGTAATGGTTAAGTGCTTGCCTGTGAAGCCTAAGGACTCCGGTTCAAGGCTCCATTCCCCAGGACCCACAGGTTAGCCAGATGCACAAGGGGGCACACGTGTCTGGAGTTCGATTGCAGTGGCTGGAGGCCCTAGCGTGCCCATTCTCTCTCTCTCTCTCTGTTTCTCCCTCTTTCTCTGTCGCTCTCAACTAAATGAATTTTTAAAAATGAACAAAAAATATTTTTAAAAAAAGATATTGGAGGGCTGGAGAGATGGCTTAGCAGTTAAGGTGCTTGCCTGCAAAGCCAAAGGATCCTGGTTGGATTCTCCATGACCCACATATTATGCACAAGGGTGTGCACACATCTGTAGTTCATTTGCAACGGCTGGAGGTCCTGGCGTGCCCATTCTCTCTCTCTCTCTCTCTCTGTCTCTTTCTTTCTGCCTCTTTCTTCTTCTCAAACAAACAAATAAATAAAATATTCTTTTAAGAAAAGATCTTGGGAGCTGGGCGTGGTGGCGCATGCCTTTAATCCCAGCACTCAGGAGGCAGAGGTAGGAGGATTGCCGTGAGTTCGAGGCCACCCTGAGACTCCATAGTGAATTCCAGGTCAGCCTGGGCTAGAGTGAGACCTCGAAAAACCAAAAAAAAAAAAAAAAAGAAAGAAAAGATCTTGGATACATAATATTAAATGCCAGAAGTATTCAGATAGGGTTGTATATTTTGAAACAACCTTTAACAAGAAAGTTGAAACTGGGTTAACATGTTAGGGGCCAAGGTAAAAAGTGTTCTGTAGTGGGTTTACATATATTATGGAGGAAATTATCAGTCCTTGTACAAATAATAAGCAGTGAGTTGGGTACCAGCTGATACCACCAGCAGGATTTTGGTGTCTAATCTAAGTCTTCGGTTAAATATCACTACGAACAGTAGGAAATGAAGAACTGGTAGCAGAAAAGATCATCATGTAATTTTGGCTTTATTTTATCTTCCCCATATGTCCTCTCTGACTTTGTGCTCTTCTGATTAGAAGCATCAAGAATCCTGGGGGAATTTGACCATATTTAGTCTCAGCCAACATGAAATGGAAGATTTTTTAAGGCTAACCACTCTGCATTTATTCCCTTCTGCTACATCTACTTCAAATTGAAAAGTGTATTTTCCTTTTTGAATTCTCACTGCTGTTTCCTGACTCCTTTAGCCCTATACTGATTGTTTCTTTGCTTAGAATACTTCTGGCTCATTAGCTTATTACACTGCCCTTTTCCCTAGCCTGTGGCATTATGGGATATGGTGGAGACCAACCAGTGAAGATGTGCTTGAGGGGAAGGTTTGTTGGCATGAGGCTTATCTCAGAAGCACTGAGCATGTAAGATAGTCTTAAAGGTAACAGTTCTGTCGCCTTGGTTAAGACTGATATCTACAAGTTGTATGATTGTCTAGGAAGAACTTATAGTAGTATTTTTGAGATCACTGGGGAGCTGCATATCAATGCAGAACAAACTCAGAAAGATGACATTTGAAATCTGTCAAGTACAGCTTTCACTTGTATATAGCTTCATATTTTATGCAATTAACTTTTTTCTTTGTGGGGAATTAACAATCCTAAAGGAACATACCATGAATAGAGAAACTTTATTCTCCATTGTAAATTGCATCTAACTTAAAAATCAAAGACATTACGTAGTAACCTTCTTTTTCTGTTTTTTTTTTTTTTTTGCAGCTTTATATCCAAGTTTATGGAAAACCCATGAATTCATTACGAAATAAGTGCTCACTCAAACCAAGGAAGGATGCCAGTTCATCTTATAGCTGACAGCCTGGTATGAAGCCCTTTACTTTGTACCGCCAACTTCTGAGTGACTAATTCCCGCCTTCTTCTCCTACAGTCAATTTATCCTATTATATGTTCTGTGATAGGCATCTCAGAACATGTTCTAACAACTTGTTCAGAGGAAGGCTTTCAGTTGAAATGAAAGACTAGCAATTTTTACTGCTTCAGTGGTTGCTCATAAGAATATAATTTATTAATCTATATCTACTAAACCAAGAATAAGATTTTTTGTTCACAATTACATTGCAGCTATAGATTTATTGGGACATCAAAAGAAACGGATTAAAGAACCTTTTCAAAAGAGTCAAAAGGCACATATTTTTTAAAAGGGGGGAAACTTAACTAAAGTACAGATTGGGATCAGGAGATTTAAGTGTTATTACAGTTTGTCCACCATATCTGCTCATTGATCCCAGCCATTTGACAAAAGGACCTTTGTGAATAGCATTTTCTTTTTTGCTTCTAAATTTAAGCCTCCAAGCTGACAGAACACTGTGGTATTGCTCTATATTCTATTACAGAGATTACATTTCTCCATCCTAGAAAGAGAAGCTTCGGGTCAAGTCATGGTCTCTAGAAAGTTTGCATGCAAGCATGCCTGGGGTATTAACTCGTTTGCTTACTAGCATCTGTAGTGGCAGAGACTGAGTGATTACATTTTAGTCAAGTGCCTTGCTAGTTAAAGTGGGCAGGCAACTAGGGTGATGGTAAAAAAACAGAGATGTTCTTGAAAAGAATGATTCATAATGAGGGCACGGGAGGGTCTCTAGATAGGGGACAGAAAAGACATTAGTTTCTAACCAAAGTGGGTAGGAACCAGCAAGAACTGCAGGGGACTCCTGATACTCGCCCCATCTCTCACA
The DNA here is from genome assembly GCA_036346955.1 of Dipus sagitta. NCBI lineage: Eukaryota > Metazoa > Chordata > Mammalia > Rodentia > Dipodidae > Dipus > Dipus sagitta. The sequence goes on from CM070777.1 coordinate 120,243,227, forward strand.
GCTCCTCTGAAGCTACTGATGTTCACTCAGAGTCTACAATGAAAAGGAGAAAATATCATCAGCTATCATTTCTGTTTTTCACTGTATGTGTCTCTTTTGAGTCTGATTTGATTCTGAAAGGGATAACAGTAGACTCCCTGACACCTTTATCTGGGGGAAAAAAAAAGATCGATATTGATGAGGACAACACTGACCTGATCTATCTTGGTCCACTTTGGCCCCTCTGATGAGTCAACTTAATTTTCCTTGAAGGTGCAGATGGCACCAAAGACAAATGACACCCCACACCTCATGGCACGCCAATGAATTTAAGGGATCTAGGACAGCTGACATCCACCTCGTTTATTCCCTGAACTAGATCTCCTCCACAATACCTTTTCTGGTCCCACTCATTTTAACTAGAAAAACTTAAGAGTCAGGAAATAGAAACATCAGTACTAAAGACTCACAGTAAATATGGGAACAAGACTAATGTAGTAATGAAAAGCACAGAACCAGATGGCCTGTATTAGAGTCTATGTTCTGTCTCTGACTGTGTAAATATTTGCAAGTCACCTTGTTGAACCTGCTTTCAGTGTGGAAAAACTGATATTGTTCTGGAACCTGGTTTTTAGTTTGGAGAAAGTGATGACTATACTAATATGTGAAACATAATAGATACTCTATAAATCAGCCAATAGTAGTGGTTTACAATTAAATATTCTTCTATTAGAATTTACTTCTGCGATATAAAAGATTTATTACATTATAACTATAGAGACACCTATCACTTAAAATATTTTTTGAGGCAAGACCAACAGGCTGGCCTATTTTTTATGCAAGAGAGAGAGAGAGAGAATTGGTGCACCAGGGCCTCCAGCCACTGTAACTGAGCTCCAGACACGTGCACCACCTAGTGCACACGTGCAACCTTGTGTGCTTGCATTACCTTGTGTGTCACCTTGTGTGTCTGGCTTACGTGGGACGTGGAGAGTCAAACACGAGTTCTCAGACTTCACAGGCAAGCACCTTAACCACTAAGCAATCTCTCCAGCCCCCATATTTTAAACAAATTGTGATCAAGGAAAACATGTCCATAAGGTATCTATTGCTGGGGGATTGTGCTTTGTGATTATATGTATACACACACACAACATATGGACTTGGGGATTTAGCTCAGTGGAAGGGTGCTTGACTAGCAAACTCAAGGCCCTAGGTGGTTCATTCATATATATGCATTTCCTAGCCTTTTCCTTTAAGTATTTGTTTTCACAGTTTAGGCAGCAAGATTAAGTTTTGCATGTATAATACTTGGTAAATATGGGCAGTATTAGAAATGAAATAATACAGGGACTGGAAAGATGGCTCCATATTTAAGTGTCCTTCTGCACAAATAGAAGTGCCTGAAGGAGATTAAGGAGGCCTGAGACACTGAATTAAAATCTCCACAACCCACCTCTCCACCCCTGTAATTCCAGTCCTGTGAGGAGCAGGAGCGGAAGCCAGACTATCACTGGAACTCACAAATGGTGAGGTGTTGTTGTTGTTGTTGTTCAAGGAAAACCAGGCAGACAAGTGACAGAGGAGGACACCTGACATTCTCCTCTGAGCACTACAGATGTGCCTCAGTGCACCACAAGCAAGAGTTACCACACACACATGCATATACACATGCACCACATACACACATCATCATCATCATCACCACCACACCACACCACACACACTGTGTACAACAACATGCATACTATTCACATGCAAGGAAAGAAAGAAAAGAAATAATAAAATGAAGTGATATGGGTGAAAAAATGAAATGAAACCATACAGTATCTACTTAAGAGCTCTGTCTTGACGTAGACTGATGTGAACTCACAGTCATGCAACACAGTCCTTCGTCTGCCACAGCTTCGACATACGTAGTAAGTGACTGAACACAGTGACTGCTGAGACAAAGTGAGAAGTGGCAGCAAAGTAGGAACCCATTCCACTCTGCATTTTCCTGACTTTGCCTTCTTCATTGCAAGAGCTGTGCTGATGTTGTAGCGAATCCAACCTGGAGGGGATGAATGCATGTCCTTGCTTCGTGAATAAGATCAACATTCATTGCTGGCCAGGGACCCACAGTTATGGTCAGAAAAGGTGACTGTGCCATAGCCCATGTTCCACCTCTCCAAGATAGGAAATGGAAGCATGATGTCTCTGCCTCTTTTCCTTGCACATCCCTCAAACCCTGCATTGTGACATGATGACACTCAGTGCTATGACAAAGTGATTATGACTGTATTCACTGAAACAACACTGGGGAAAAGGTCAGCCGGGAATCATTGCTGTCTAGGAATGCTTTGATATCACACCTTGAGGAAAGGAAGTTAATTCCAATTAAAACCAACATCTTCTTCCTTCTGTGGGAACAAGTTCTTTTTCCTACAATGAATGCTGGAATTGGCCGACTCTAGGAAGTACCACCCAAGAGTTACTTGTTTCATGGTTCAAAAGTTTGTTTCTTGGGCTTTTGTTCTGATTGTGATCTAAAAGTCCATTTAACTTTGCAACGAATGGCATGTCTAACTTGACTTCTTTTAATGATTGCAGTTGTGTTGCGAGAGCTCAAAAACAACTGTGGCACTGACCCATGGGGAAACATGGCTGCTCCCTCATCTCCAGTTTACAGTCACAGTTTCAGGACACACACACATGTCAACACCATCACACCGCCAAACCATCATCACCCTATTCTATCCCTCTGTGTACTATCATGCCACAAAGATAAAGAGAGGATGACCATTTGAAGCAGTCAGGAGCTCTTATCTAAGTCAGATTGGTTAGTTTTTCCACATACTCTTTTCTTAGACAAAGATTGTAACTACCTTTGCCGTGAGTAAACAATTTCAAAAGAATGCTGGTTCCCTTGGCCAGGATAGCGCACAAAGGGTGTGCATAGTTACAGAGTAACTCTGGTTTCCAGAACTGTGGCTGCAATAGTAAAATACATTTGCAAACTTGGCTAGGGATAGTCATGCAACTGTTTTTGTAGTCAAATCCTTAAGTATATCATACCTTAAAATATTTCCTATACATATAAGTCATATTATTTAGAAGCGAAAATGAGTTCAAAAGTGTTGCTATGGAAGGATGCCGTTCCCATGGGACAATTAAAAGAGATGGCTATTCTGAGGCACTGGGGAAGTGGGGGCAGGAGAACCAAGAGTTCAAGGTGATCCTCAGCTATACAACAAGTTTAAGACCAGCCTTGGCTACATTGAGAGCCTATCTTGAAAAACCATTGCCCTCCCCACAAAAAAAAACCTAGTACTTAAATTAAAATAAGACATCCAAAATTTGAAGCATACTGTTATTTGACTAGAACACTCAGTATTTGTGTCTTAGTGTTCAGCACACAATATAAGGACCAACCATCCAATCCAACATAAGCCCGTCAGTGTTGGACAGAAGAGCATCATTAGAGTTTGTAACTATAATAAGTGTGAATAAGTCTTAAGCACAAAGTGTTTAAAGAGTGATTATGGAATTTTGTATTTATGTTCTCAAAATAATATTCTAAAAGTTGATATTTTTATAGTTATTCTAGTTCCTGGAATGAACACACACACACACACACACACACATACTATGAGGAGCTAATTTCTCCCTAGAAGCTTTTAAAATAATTTTCCCAATATGTTCATATGTTTATTTTCAGATTGATGTTTCTGTTTTCTGAATCTCATCAAGATGTATCTTAAGGCACAGTGGATGGCACATCTAGGGAGGAATATTTGTAAGGAGTGAGGTCCCATATCAAGTATGAGCTTGTCCTAAAACACTAGAGATCCCTGGTGAAGATTAACCTTGTTAAGAAAGTGAAAGTACTTTCAAACGCAAAGTTAGAATTTTTAACCATTAAATATGACATTGGAAGGCGGTTTGAAACAGGGTGTTGAAAAGTTAGGCTGAAATTATGGTGTATGAACATGTTGTCATAATACATGTCACACAAGCTCACACTTTAAGTGGAAATATACAGGTTTGATGATCTTTCTGGGTTTTGAGGTCTTAATGTTGTCTATCCAATAAGAGAAAGCAAAAAAAAAAAAAAAAAAAAACTACTTCTAAAATCATAAAAAAAGAAAAATGTCAAGAAATTGTAATCTTACCTAAATTTATGTTTGACTTTCTAACTTGTTTCTCCATTTTTTTAAGCTTCTGTATTTATGCTGAGTTCTTGTCTCACTATTAATCTTTTGTAGGTTGGTTTGAAACAACCAGTTGTTTTTAAAGGGGCTTTTAGTAGGGAATCTTCAGTTTCATAAGATATGATGATTCACCTTACAAGGTAAATTTACAATGGTTGGGTTATAGTTGTTTGTTTTTGTTACATTTTGTTACTAAAACTCATTCATAAAGCTATTATTTCTTCTATGCCCAGGAGGCAAGAGAGCTTCTTGGCCTTCTGTTGAATTTGTTCATCTTAATGCCAACTTTAAAAAAATGGAATGAGAATTTTGTCTTCATGTTTTCATTTAAAATTATATCTATAAGACCTTTAAGGGCTGGAGAGATCACTTAGAGGTTAAGCGCTTGCCTGTGAAGCCTAAGGACCCTGGTTCGAGGCTCAACTCCCCAGGACCCACGTTAGCCAGATGCACAAGGGGGCGCACGTGTCTGGAATTTGTTTGCAGTGGCTGGAGGCCCTGGCGCGCCCATTCTCTCTCTCTCTCTCTCTCTCTCTCTCTCTGCTTCTTTCTCTCTCTGTCTGTCGCTCTCAAATAAATAAATAAATAAAAATAACAAAAAAAATATTTAAAAAAAAGACCTTTAAGATCCTTTCCGCTCTGTAACTTCTCTTGTTATTAAACATGCCCTTAAAATTAATGATAAAAAATCTTTATTATCACTGTTTAAGCAGCACACATTGTTATATCAACCTAAGAAAGAATGTGAGAATACTGATATGGGTATTGCTTTCTGAAAGAGGAATACAGACCCTACGAAATCTCCAGAGACATTTCTTAGTGCCTTTGAATTGCTGATTGAAAAGATTTCTTCTCCAAAGTTGATATTCTTGAAGCCAAGGCCTTTGGCTGTCCTCTTCCCCATTGCGCCCCTCTTCTTGCTATTTTGCTACCATCTCTGAGGGTGAATGTCTAAGAGGAATGCAGAGCGGCAGGATAGCAATCTTAGTCTTAGGGTACACTCTGTTTACAACTCGTCAATGTGGAGTTAGTTTTTCTTAGTTTGTTGCAAACTCCTACCTCAGTTCCATGTTGTCCGCTGGGCTGCTGTCTCACAGTCTGTTTGCTCTAGGTTACTCCCTGGCCTCCGCTCCGTCCCTTTAGTTCCTGCAGGCACCCAGTGCTGACTCGGTGGTTCTGCATGCTTTAGTCTTCCCATCACTCACCCAACTTCCTCTGCTTCCTAGGCAGCTCTCTTTTCTACCTGCTGCTCTGGTCTGTCCATTCCCTTCTGCTTCATCCTTTTCAGGTTTTGTTGTTGACCATGTTGTTTGATGCTGAGAATTGATTGGCTGACTGACGCCTTCCGCAGCTAAACTGTGCTTTATCACTGGGCTTCATCCCCAATTCCTGTTGATTGTAGCTTAATCAGGTCTTTGCCAATGGTCCTTTTTGTGTTTTAAACATTTCCCAGTTTCGATTAGCATACCATCTTTGTCTCTCTACAATCTATGTTTACTTATCAATATTTACAGTCTAAAGAGTGCTATCTGTAGAGGGCTATTAATATACACCATAATTTGGGGCTGAGAAATAGCTCAATCAATGAAGTGTTTACCATGTAAGAATAAAAACCTGAGTTTTGAGTTTGATTCCCAATGAGGGGGTTGTAGAAAGGGGCTGGGGAGTTTGCTCAGTGGTTAAATGTACTTGTTTACAAGGACTGCTGGCCCAGGTTCAATTCCCTAGTCATCAGTGTAAAGCCAGATGGGCATTTGTTTGCAGCAAGAAGAGAACCTGGCACATGTGCACATGTGTATGCACACACACATACACACACCAATAAATAAATGAATGAATAAATAAATTTAAAAACAAAAATCAAAACAGAGTATTGGTGGCTGGACCATGTAACTTCATCACTGAGAAGGCAAGGATAGGAGAGATCCTTGGGGCTCCTGGGCCAGCCAGTCTAGTCTAATTGGGACAACTGCCAGGGGAAGAAACACCTGAGGTTGTCCTCTAGCTTCCACATACATGTGTGAATACACATGAACACACTCTAGACATGTGCACACACAAAAAATACACATGTTTATGATTATATTTAAAGACATTGAAGCCATTCATGGTGGTGTGCACCTCCAACCCTAGCACTGTGCAGGGTTAGGCTGGATGATTTCTATGAGTTCAAGATCAATTTTTCAGTGAGTGCAAGGACAGCTGGGTTGCATAGCAGCAATACCCTGTCTCAAAAGAAAAACAAAAACAAAAGCTAACAAACACAACAACAGATATCTCATTATTCACTTCAGGAAGGTGGTGGCAAAAAGAAGCAGACCAGACATTCCAGTCACTTTCCCAGAGGAACTATCTTACAGATTCACCTGGGAGTTCACAAGGGGAAAGGTAATATTTTTGTTATTGTTGTTATTTTCTGTGTGTGTGTGTGTGTGTGTGTGTGTGTGTGTGTGTGATTTAAATGATTTGTAGCTTATAAATGTGAAAGAGTTATTATAATTCAAATATCAATGTTTTACAATCCCTAATGATTTTTTTGTGATCTGTATAATAACTCTCAGTAAACATTAGGCTAAAATCCTAATGGGAAACTGTATAAATAGTGGCTGCAGCTGGCAACACAGAAGTCATGGATGAAGTTAAAGATTACAAAAAGTAAGTAGCCATCAACAGTGTTTTATCATGTGATGCACTATGAAATATTCTCGCCAAAATTGAATTTTATAGGAAGTATAAGGGAAGAAAACAACACAAAAATACAATAAGGAAAACCCAAAATGGGCAAAATTCTGTAGGGTTGTCTTCCATAGTGAAAAAACAAAAAAACAAATAAAAATGTGCATATATATTTAGAGACTTTAGAAACATTAATGTGTGATATATGTGGGCTCATAATTTGAGCAAAGCAATTATAAACAATGTTATTTTAGGAAACAATCTGGAGTTTGAGTATTTGACAATATCTGATAATACTGAATCATGATTAATCTTAGGTACATCAATGGTATCATGGTTATTTAACAGAAATACTTCATATCTTTAAACACATATCATAAAATAATCATGAAAAAGCTATATAAAACCTAGGATTTCTATGAAAATAATCTAGAAGATGGGAGATGTGGGTGGCATAAAACGAGACGTGACTGTCCATAAATGAACCATTACGGAGGTCAGGAATGGCTACATGGTAGGTTACTATACTATTCTGTGCACTTCAGTATTTGATTAAAATCTTTCACAATGAGGACTTGAAATATGGCTTAGTGGTTAAGCACTTGCCTGCAAAGCCTAACAACTCATGTCTAAATCTCCAGGTACCGCGTAGCCAGACACACAGTGATGCAAGTGCACAATGTTGCACATGAGCACAAGGGGAAGCAAGCATCTGGAGTTTGTTCACAGCAGGATGAAGGTCCTGATGTGCCTATTCTCTCTCTCAAAAGATTTTTTTCACAATGAAATGCCTGGAAGAATTCACTGATGATTACATTTCTTTCTAGATTATTCTATCTGTTGGAATTTGTTCGATTTGATTGGAAAAATGCTTTCAACCCACTTTCTCGTCACCCCAGCCAAAGAAACCTTAAGAATACAGAGTATTATCTGTTAAGATGCAGACATTGGGGTGGCCGATGAAGGATGGGAAGAAAGATGTTAACCAGGAGACTGGCAGATGTCTCTACGTTGGAAAACCTCACTTTGTCCTCCTCCCTCTAGAGAAGAATGTGGTGATGGAGGCTGGTGGCATCTGAACATCCCAAGTAAACACAGGGATGCACATAGCAGACCAGCAGGAGCTCACAGCCACTTCTGGAAAGATGTGGGGAACACAGATGTGTCACCCATTAGTAGTTTTTCCTCACTGGGACAGGAAGGCCAGAGTAAGGTCCTGTTTAAGAGTGAGGTTAGGGCTTGGGAGATGCCCTAGTGGTTAAGGGGCTTGCCTGAGAAGCCTAAGGACTCAGGTTTGATTCCCCAGAAGCCACATAAGCCAGATGCACATGGTGGCACATGAGTATGGAGTACATTTGCAATGGCCAAAGGCCCTGGTGTACCCATTCTCTCTCTCTCTCTCTTTTTTTCTCTCTCTCATAAATAAATAAATAATATTTTAAAGAAGAGTGAGGTTAAAGGCCTGAAAATAGAGCTGGGAGATGTCTAGGAAGCAATCTGCAATCCAAATTAGGAGATCACGACAAGGCAAGTCCTGTTCGAATCCAATTGAAGGATCAAAATGTAGGTTTGGATAGGATGCATCAAGTAGGACTGCAAGAGAGAGATGAGCACACTGATATCCAATGTTGTAACAATAAGAGGGCTGACACTGAGATAGAATTAACACAGAGACCAGAGTCAGGGAAACACAGCTAGGGCATAGTGGGACCAGATACTCAGTGGAAAGGCTGTGGTCCATTGATTATTTGGCTTCCTAGGACTTTCATGATCCAGGCAGTAGACATATGGGTAAGTATATGGAGATAGAATTTGAACACTGGTCTCAGTTGTCCATCACACATTTTGTCTCCTAGCTCACTGAGCTGACAGGTGCTCAGAAGGTCCTTTAACAAACACGTCTATCTGTGTGCTTGTCACTGTTCTCACCTTGGCATCTCTCCCAGCATGCCTTAAACACCCATCCCCTAGCTCAGGCAGCTGTTGAGGAGAACCAACAAGAAGTAGAAGGAGGAAGAGGGAAGAGTTGGTAGAAAGCCTGGACTCTGGAGGCAACCTGAATTAAATTCTGGTTTTATTTCTTCCCAGCTCACTAATATTAAGCACATTTTCCATCCTTTAGGAGTGTTTATTTTGTCAGCTATATAAAAATGTCTTTAATTATTACTGTGAAAAAGGGAGTTAAAGGGAACTCTATAATATAGTAACTAGAATTAAAGTAACTAGAATAAGCTGTCCAATTTTAAATTATGTTTTGCCAATTGAGGTCCTGGGATTTTATCCTGGGAACTCAGGATTTCAGATCTCAGGGTCTCACGCAGCTTGAATGGAAGCCAGGGCTGCAGATCTCAGGATCTCAGAAGGCTTTAATGGAAGCCATGACTGCAGATCTCAGTATCTCAGGAGGCTTTAATGGAAGCCAGGACTGCCGATCTCAGGACCACAGGAGAATTTAATGGAAGCTAGGACTGCAGACTCAGGATCTCAGGAGGCTTTAGTGGAAGTCAGGACTGCAGATCTCAGGATCTTAGGAGGCTTTAATGGAAGCCAGGACTGCAGATCTCAGGAGGCTTTATTGGCATATCACACACCAAAATGTCAGGTGCTGAACCTGCCCAAACTTGATCACAAAAGAGTTGTTTTTACAAAATTTTATGAGTCAAAATATTACAATACCTTGCCTAATGTCTTTCTGGTAGTAACCCGTTCCCACCATGATGGAAGTAAGGCAGCTAGCTGGTTGAGAGCTTCCTGTGGAGACTATGTTGTCCAAATAACTTGTTTGTTTCTCTGTTCCATGAAATTCAATGCTACCAAGAGATTAGATGTCAGACTCCCAAGAAGCAAGTAGAGTTAAGGACATGTACCTAATAAAAATGTGATTCCTTTGAGTTGGGGTAAGGACATTATTCTAAAGCAATTAGCTGTAACATCATGTCAGGAAGAGTTCATGGATCTTTTTCAGGAATCTGAAATTACAGAGGATTGAAAATAATGGGATATGTCCAGAGTTTATTTCTCTCAACAGTGTGGTTCATAACGAGCAGCCCAGCTTGAGGGGTGGCTCTGCTTACATGAGCTTTAGCATATGTGGATAGTAGCAGATAATGTTGGAAGACAACAGATGGCAAAGTATTTTAATGTATCTATTATCAAGATATTTCTGCTTTTTAATACTACTCCTGAATTTAATAAACATTGTTCACAAAATGAGAGCTCTTTTCTTCCTTACATCTCATTTTATAGCAACATATGAGAGATATCAGGAAAATAAACTGATAATTTTGAAGAAATTTAATTTGTAAATAAAATATTCCATTTTGCCACTGTAAAAATTACTTTTTATCAGAATAAATTTCTAAGCTTTTTGGTAACTTTGAGCCATTAGCTTCCATAAGTATTTTTAAAAGGATTTTCACTAGTGTTTATTAGACTACATACTCATTGTTAAACTTAGTTTTAAGCCTCTTGCTTAATTATTGACAATTTCAAACTTTGGCTAGTGGTAATTTTCCATTGATAATGATACAGAATTTAAGCAACTAGGGAACAATAAATGTTCAGCTCAGTAACCCCTTTTATAGTTTTTAAAGACAGACTATGATCAATAGTCATCAAAAACAAATCTTCAAGAAAATGCTGTAATTTTGTTCATTTCAAGATAAGTTGCTGAAGATATTTCCACTGCTTGTGGTAATCAATTTATAAATACTTTTTGGGTTACCAAAAGATTAGTATAGATCTTTTCCAAACACTAGTCTTCAGAAGGCATTCTCTGGTGAAAATAATTAAACTTTTTTCCTAGATTCATCAGGATTATTTTAGGTTTTTTGAACAATTTTTTAAAGTATTTTACTTATTTAAATATGAGAGAGATAGAGAAGAGAAAGGGATAGATACAGGGCATGGGCACACCAGGTGCCCTAGCCCACACGAGCGCCCCCTTGTGTATTGGGCTCCTGTGCATCCCGCTCGCGTGCGTGCCGGGGATTCGAACCGGGGTCCTTTGGCTTCACAGTAAAAGGCTCTAACCCCTAAGCCATTTCCCGGTTCTTGAACAATTTTTATTATGGTTATACAGAATGGGTTTGTTCTACCATTATTTAAACAGTGATAAAACCTATGAGCCATGTTTTCCCACTGTTTACATGACCCTAAAACATTCACATGAATAAAGAAAAGCATCAGTTATGTGGACATTTTGTTTTTCCAGGACAAAATTCCTATATATATATATATATATATATATATATATATATATATATATATATATAAATAATCTGGACTACTAATAGTTTTTCCACTTCTTACTTACTTAGGAGTTGATGCCTGTCAACACAATGAAAAGGCAGACTCAGAGCATCATGCTAGTGTTCCTGAGTTCTGGGCAATGTCCCAAGATTGAAATGAATTGTTCTTAGAGCTGTAGAAAGTGGATATCTGAAATCACTCTTTTAAAAGCCGCAGGAGGCTTGAGGACTATGAAATGGTAAAATGTCAACTTGCAGGAAATTAAAGGTTTTACATCCTGCATATGACCTTGGAGGAAGGTTGATTTCTGAGCAGCCACAGTGGAGGAAACCATAGGTACGGTGGACGAGGCATAGAAGTCTGCTTGGAGCATGCAGCCTATGAGTTCCAAATATTAGGATGTTGAAATAAGAGAGAATGGGACAAATAGCTCTTAGTCCTAGTACTACTGCTTCCTGATCACTTAAATTCTCTAAAGCCATCGAGTCAATATAATGGTTGTTTTAGCACCTGGCTCTAGAGGCAGATAGATGGTCTAGGATCATGGTAGTGGTTCTATCACTTGCTGTGGTGTAAACTTGAGAATCACAACCCTTCTGAGCCTCATCTGTAAAATGGAGCTTATAATAGAAGTTAGTTCTCAGGGCTGCTGTGAAGAGTCAGCAATTTCACATGGTGCACATTAAAGTCTCAATAGCAGGACTCCTATTATTATTTACTCCCATGAGCTTCTTGAGAACAACTGAGATAAAATGCTATGAACAGGGTAAGAAGATTAGATATGGCATGCAAACTCAAGATAGAGTCAGTTTGTTTAGTACTGAAGTACTCCTACCTCAGAAGCCCATTAGAGTTGAGGTGCTAAGAAATTTGTAAAGCACACTTCTGGGTGTGTTTGTGAGAAATTTCCCCATGCTCAGCATAGAACTAAAGGACAGCCACAGAGGGGAAAGACCTGCCTGAAACCCAATGGTCTGGAGTCCTGCAGGAAACAAAGGTGGAAGAAGGAGGAAGGCACCCATCTAAAGCAAGAAAGCTCAATCCCTTCCTAACAGGTATAGCTATTTCTACTGTCGTCACCCATCAACATCTGAATCCAGTGTATTTAGCCTTCCAACATGGACTCCCATCAATAACTCTCCAGATAGCTAAGAGCCTTCGAACGTTGGACTGGGCCTGCATCATTGGGCCCCTTTTTTCTGTAGCTTCCAGTTTTTCAGTCTGAGCAAATACTGGTTTCCCTGGCTCTTCAGCCTACAGATGGTTATTGTGAGACTACTCAGCCTCTGACCATGCAAGATTAATCTATACCAGCAAGTGATAGAACCACTTCTATGATCCTAGACCATCTATCTCCCTCTAGAGCCAGGCCCTAAACCAACCATTGTATTGACTCAATGGCTTTAGAGAATTTAAATGATCAGGAAGCAGTACTACTACGACTAAGATATATATATATATATATATATATACACATCTGAGTAGTTTGGGGCAATGTCCCAAGATTGAAATGAATTGTTCTTAAAGCTGTAGAAAGCGGATATCTGAAATCACTCTTTTAAAAGCCACAGGAGGCTTGAGGACTGTGAAATGGTATATGGTATCTATTCAGATTAAAAAACTGGAAGCTTCAGAACAAAGGGGCCCAATGATGCAGGCCCAGTCCAACGTTGAAGGCTCTTAGCTATCTGGAGAGTTATTGATGGGAGTCCATGTTGGAAGGCTAAATACACTGGACTCAGATGCTGATGGGTGATGACAGTAGCAATAGCCACACCTGTGTATACATACAATGTACACATATATATTCTATTGTTTCTACTCTTCTAGCATGTTCTGTTCCACTAGTTCCTGCTGCAACTTATGTTTTCAAAAGTTATTCCTTCTTTTTCTTCTATGTACCTGGCATGGTGGTGGTCATGCTTCTGGCCTGACTAATGACTTCTTAATGAAACATAGATCCAACCCTTGTTTTAGGAATTCAGAAATGCTGAGAAGCAGGTAAGAATGCAAGGATTCATAGCATTTGCTTTTTCTTATCCTGTCTGATCCTTCATTCCTCTCAGGTTTTCTGGCCAGGAAATTCACCACCCTCTGAAAAATTATTCAAGTTTATCAATCTCCTGGTGACACCATCATGCCCCACTTAGTAGTTACAAAATCCAGCTTTTTCTTTGGGATGGATTAACTCTGATGTATGAGACCACTTATTGAGCAGATTAGCTTGAAATGAAATAGATTCTGCTCCTTGAGAGATGTTCTTGGAAGAAAAAGTGATAGCTAAGCATTGTTCCTTGCTGTGGATATGTAGAACAGAGTAAGAAAAGGAGCTTATCATTTTTGAAGATGCTCTTAGTTCCTTTATAGAAGATGTTATCAGAATCCAGGATGTTTTTGGCCTCCATAGAAATCCTATCAAAAGGCAGATTTTTCCCCCAAGGCTTGGTGGTATCACCAACCCAGAGTTCAGACAAAAGCAACTTTTATGGAAGAAATGAAACAGAGAGTTATATACACTTAGAATAACATGTGTTTTAAAACACTCCTTTGAAACCAAGTGTGGTTCTTTGAATAGAAAAATGCCCCCCCCCACTTCAGGTGTCTGTGATTAAGCCACATACTGAATTACCTGTTGGTGGAACTTTTGACAGGTGGAGCTTTGGAGAAGGTGTGTCACTGGGAGTGAGCCTTGGGATTTATAATCCAGCCCCATCTGCCAGGTCACTCTTGCTGTTTCCTCACTGCTGATATGTGATGACATCAACCAACCTCCTGCTCATACCATGCTTCTCTTGCCATGTTGAAGTTTTCCCTTGAAACTGTAAGCTGACAATAAGCCCTTCCCTTCCATAATCTCATTCTGGTCAGGTGTTTTCTCCCAGCAATGAAAAAGTAACTACTACACCAAGGAAAGCAACAATCAATATGATGCTGTGGTGGGGATTCTGAAAATCTGTGAGAAGAATTTCCTTTCCTCTTAAAATGACCAATCTTACATGGATATCACATTGATCCCAGTAAGCATTTATTGAGCAACTATACAATTAACAATGAATTTATATAACCATTATCCATGCAAAACATCCATCTTCTTTGGGGGACCCTCAGAAATGGGGCATTTTGGTCAACCTCATCCTCAAAGAAAACTTGAAGCTGTCCTCATGGCCATTCTTGCCACTGTGCACATTTGTCAGTAGCATTGGCCTGCACACTAAACAGCACCTCCTTCTATAGTCCTCTGAAGGAGAAAAGGTAAATGTATGGACAAGCAGGTTGTATTTAGGAAGGACACAGAATTCTGCTCTTGCATCAGTGGCCATCCCCTAGTGCCACATCACAGGTAAAGATAGGTAGGTGGAGAAAACCTGCGGTTGGCAACATATTTGTGCACTAAGGAAAGCACATTTGATTATGAATTTATAAATTGCAATCATTGCAGCAAGCACAACAGTCCTCAGGTTACCTCTATTCCAGGCAGAGGTGAGCATTGCCTCATGAATAAGTGACTCAGCATTACGAAATTGTAGGTCTCTCCTCTGCAATTACATTTGGCCTCCCATAAAATAATCAAAACAGAGTGTTCAGCATGAAAAGTTAGAGAATAATTGAACAGTACATCACTTCATAACCTTTGAGATAAAAATGACCAATTTGAACAAATCCATTTTTTTTTCTTTTTCCGGCTGTTTGTAGCATCATTGAGATGGGACTAAACCCCTGACTCCTTTGAGATTAGACATGGGCAGAAGACCAAGTTCTCAAAAGCAGATGCAAATACAAAGGGTGAACACCACTCTTCAATCAGTGACTGAACATCAAATTAATATGAAATTCCTTCTCTCACTCTCTCTCTCTTGCTCTCTCCTTGCTCCCCCTTACCCACACATGCGGTATGTGAGTCCAATCTTTAGCCATACAGATGAGAAGCAGAATCCTTACCTGGGAATCAAAATGGAAGAATCATGTAAATTGGAATTACTTCTGCACCTGCCTTGCTCACTTCAAGACTGAAATGTGGGAGGGAACCTAAGTCCTTGTGCCTCAGATTATTCTCTAATATTTTGCGGTTTTTGATCTCTTTGGGAAAGCATATGAGTATGATTTGACTCACTACCATTATACAGTATATTATTTTACATAATATGTTATATGTAGTTTCATTTTTTGTACTTACACATAAATTATAACACAGAAAACACAAGTTTGTTATTCCACAGTTCTGCAGGCTAAGGTCAGGTGGGTTGTTCTATGCTTAGAGCTCTCCAGGATGACATCCCGTCAATGGTCCATGAGTTTCCAAGCTCACATGGTATTGGCACAGTTTTTATTGCTGAAGAGTGGCATGAAGCCCCTATTTTCTTATTGGCTTTAACTCAGCAGCCATGCTTTGTTATTGGTGGTAGTCTTTAGTTTCTTGCCATCACACCTCTGGAAGTAGTTCATACCATGCCTGCTACTTACTCATTTTTATTGATTTATTTTGAGAGAGAGAGAGAAAGAGGTGGGGGGGAATGGGCATGCCTAGGGCCTTCAGCTGTTGCAAACAAACTCCAGACCATGTGCACATATGCAACATTGCATGCTTGCATCACTGTATGTCTGGCTACATGGGACCTGGAGATTTGAACATGTGTTTTTAGGCTTCACAGGAAAGCACCTTAACTGCTAAGCTATCTCTCCAGTCCCCTGCTACTTACTCTTTCAAGCCATCTGTGACATGTCTCAGGCTTTCCTCTCAAACATCTAGAGAAAATACTCTATTTTTAAAGGATGCATATGTTTATGGTAGGCCCACCATGAATAATCTCCCATGCCTTACTAGTTAGTACAATTGCTGGAGAGATGTACTGCCATATTTACAAGTTCTACATGCTTAAGGGAAGAGAATACACAAGACTTGTAAGGGGAAAGGGAAGGCCTGGGAACCATTAATGTGTGTGTATGTTTGTGTGTGTGTGTGTATGTGTATGTGTGATATGTAACATCGTTACATGAAAGGATGATTATTACTGTATGCACCAGGAACTCACCGTACATATAGGTCATCACTTTAAACTTATGACAGACTTATGAAAGATAGCATTATATACCCTATTTAACAGGTTATCAATGCAAGTGACATTTAGAAAGGTTCGATAGCTTGATCAAACTTATACAACCAGTAAGTGGCAGAATACGGGGTGGGAGAGACGGCTCAGTGGTTAAGCCACTGGCCTGAAAAGCCTAATGACCTGAGTTCAATTCCTCAATACCCACATAAAGCTAGATGCACAATGGTATATGCATCTGGAGTTTGTTTGCTGCAGTTTGAGGCCCTGGCACACTGATTCTCTCTGTCTGTCTCTCTTCTCTGTCTGCTTGCAGATAAATATATAAAAGTATTTTCTGAAAAGAAAATGGATTACACCCAGGCTGTTTGCAGATGGCATGGACTTTGGAATTGTACATGCTGATTGCATGTGCTCCAAGTGTCCTATTCTTCAATAGCACTTGCCATATTCCTACCTGCATGACTATTGTGAGATAAATTGGCTCTGTCTGATGACCAGAAAGGTAGATACCCTCTTTATCATGTGCATCTGTTTGACAGAGTCTTTACCTATGAATACCAGAGAACCTCAGTGCCAGTGGTTTATAGCAATACAGACTCGCTGTTTTCACTTAACAGTTCAGAAGTAATGGCTGCTGGTAAGTTCTGAGAAGCTCAGCCATGTTACTTGATCTTTGTTTGTTGAGTTGAAGATAGCAATGGTAGCTCTAGCCATTACATCTAAATTATGGCTGGAAGAAAGAAAACGGAATGAAGGTTACCATACCTGTGTAATGTTAGTAGGAAACCTTCTTATATTCTTGGCCACAAGTGTGTGATTTACAACTCCCAAGCTGCAAAAGATGCTGAGTGAGATTTTGCCCCATCCAAATTGGAGCAAAAAGATGGTAAGCAGAAAGTGTCTGCCCTAGGCCAGGATTGTATCTGTCTTATTTACTGTCTCAGCACTTGGCTCAGTAATTTTCACATAATAGGTTCTTATTTGTTGTTGAATGAATACTTGTTAAACAAAGCATATAGACAGCTTAAGTACAGTGCTGGACATACACTATTCACAAATGGTGACTGGGCCAGAGAGATGGCTTAGCAGTTAAGGTGCTTGCCGCTAAGCCTAAGGACCCATGTTTGACTCCCTAGATCCCACATAAGCCAGATACACAAGGTGATGCAAGTGTGCAAGGTCACACATGTGCACAAGGTAGCACATGCATCTGGAGATCAATTACAGTGGCTAGAGGCACTGGCAAAACCAATTCTCTCTCTCTCTCTTTTGCTCTCACTCTCACTCTATCTCATAAAAAAAGGCCAGTCTGTTGAGCCTGCCTGAAAAAAAAAAAAATGGTGACTATTGGTGACTATATTTCTTAGAAATCCCAATTTTGTATGTGGAGTGTGCGTAGTTCACAGATAGAGCACTTGCCTACCCTGTGCACATCCTTGGGTTCAATCCCCAGCACCACACACACACACACACACACACACACTTTCATATCAACCAACATAATCAAAGAAAAAGAATGAAGGATACTAGGGAAATGGTCCAGTAGTTAAAAGTGCTAGCTGCTTAAGCATGAGGGTCTCTTGGCCCAAAGATGACCAAGTTTGACTCCTCAAAATCCAAAACTAACATGAAAAGCTGGTTGTGGTCACACACCCCTCTAACCCTTGTGGGGGGGCAGGGGTACAGAGGCTGGAGAATGGCTGGGGCTAGTTGATGAACAGCATCTCCAGGCTGAGGAAAGCGACCCTATCTCAAAGAAATAGGCAGATGAGTGAAAGAGAATTCCCAGCATCCTCCTCTGGCATCTACAAGCACTCACACGGGGCTTTTGCATGTCCAGCACACACATGCATACAGCTCATGCAACGTACATGAACCATCACACATATACTTTACACACACATTCATGCAAAGAAAAAGAACAGAAAAATCCAAAATGTGTATGTGTGAGAGAGAGTGTGTGTGTGCATGTTTGTGTGTGTGGCAGATGGATGCTTCCTAGTGCTACTTGGGTTGATTCAAGGATAAATATCAACAGCTGGTGGCTCTTCTGGCCTCGTTAAGCATGGAAAGGCCTCACAGGGTCTGCTCTGGGACGCACAAGTGGGAAATGATGAATCTCCTTTGGCTCCCATGGTGCTTGGCAGGCTAAGGCTAGCCAGAGGGGCTCACTGTAGCAACCACTTAACTGTCACTAAATTCCAGAGGCTCAGTGATATAGCACATGGGAAGGATGTGTGCTTAAAGCTTTCTTGCTTTTGGTAAAAAGAAAAGGATCATTGTCTTGGTGATGGGAAGATGCTTGGAGCCAAGCAGAGAAAGGCAAAGAACTTCCAATCCTGTTTGTGACTACCCTCTTCTCAATGAATTTCAGATCGTTTCCTGGTTTTAAACTGACCCTTGGTCCCATCTCTCTCCTCTGTCCACTACATTCATTCCTTCTCCTTTATCTCCTTCCTCCTCTTGGTTCTTATCTCTGTACTCTGCGGCCAGGCAATTTTCATATATCAAGTGAAATGTGCATTTTTAAACTATGGGTATCTTCACAGACCTAGCACCTGAGCATACAACAGAGCAAGAATGTTGGAAGCTGCTTACTGCCTTTATCCCTCCTCCGCCACTCAGCGCTGTGGGGTAGGTGGGTCGCACTCCTTTGATAGTGCTGCTTAACAGCACAAACTAGGTGGCTTAAATAACAGAAAGGCAGTGTCCATGATCCTGGAGGCTAGGTGTTCCACACCACAGTTAGTAAGCTTGCTTCTCGTCTTAAGACCAGGATGGAAATTCTCTCCCATGTTTCCCTTCTAGATTGCGGTTATTTTCTCACAATCTTTGCCATTACTTTAAGTAGATATGTGATGTGGCATTCTCTCTCTCTCTCTCTCTCTCTCTCTCTCTCTCTCTCATGTGTGGGTATGGGTGGGTTCAAATTTTCCCCTTTTATAAAGATCCAGTCATATTGGATTAGGACCTTAACCTGATCATCTACCAAGGCTAGTTCTAAATAAGATCACAGTCATGAACACTGGGGATTAGAACTTAACTACATTTTTTGAGGGGCAGAATTTAACCATAGTAGCTAGGAACAGGTATCCATATCACTTTGTCAAGCAAAGACAAGTGGTGGTCTTTGGGTATAAAAAGTTGAGATTACTTCCAGGATCTCAGACAAGGCTCAGGACTTATAATAGCTATTCAGTGATCTGGATTTTGGGGAGGTGAAACTGATTCCACATACTATTTTCCAATAAAAGCAATAGATCAAACATAATCAAAAATAATAAATTGGGCAGATAGAAACAGTAACAATCATGAGTATAATTATGACTAATAGCACAATATGCTTTACTATATATAGGCTTCAAGAAGTAGGATTTATTGCTTCCACATGCAAGTCTAGTGATGCCTGCAAGGTGTATGTTAATGGGATTGTTTCATGGTTGAGGATAATGAGTCTCACAATAGTTGGAGAACATAGCTAAAGTCAGACTCATTGGTGAGGAGTGAGCTTCAGGATTTTAATCCATGCACATCTGATTCTATAAACTATTAGTGAATTCTGCTGAAATTTTGTCTTAAAAAATATAATATTCATGCCTTTGTGGTTCAAATAAGTTGTTACAAATTACAATGACTGAAAAATAACATTCTTGGACAAAGTAGACTTTAATAAAAGAAAAAAGGAAAACTATGGGCTGGAGAGACGGTGTAGTGGTTAAGGCATTTGCCTACAAAGCCAAAGGACCCTGGTTTGATTCCCCAGGACCCACATAAGCCAGATGCACAAAGGGGTGCAGGCGTCTGGAGTCAGCTTGTAGTGGCTGTGAACCCTGGCATGTCCATTCTTTCGCATTTTCTCTCTGCTTCTCTTTCTCTCTCTCTTAAATAAATAAAATGTATTTTTCTTAAAAAAGGAAAACTGTGACAACAATGCTGAAATGACACTTCCTTTGAATTGCTAATGTACACTTCCCTCAGATTCATCATGTTCACCTGTGAAGTGAACCATGTTGTTAGAAAATAATGTGGCATGTTCTCTCTCATACGCAGATCCTAATGTGGAATATGTTGACTTGTTTATAAGTTGTAGTAAACAATAGTAGTCATGGTTAGGAAGCTAGAATGAGGCTCAAAGAGAGAAGTGGGGAGGGATTAGAGGAGGAGATAATAGACTGGCAACCGGAGGGGAGATAGGGGAAAGGGAGGGACAAAAAGGGGAGGGAGGGATACATAAAACTAAAGACTACATAAACTAGTACTATAGAAATTTACTTCTTTGTTAGATAATTAAAATAAATGACTCTCTTTAAGAAAGAGAGAGAGAGAGAAAGCCAATGAACTTGGGTGGAATTATCCTATTGGGGTGGAGAAAGTTTTCCCTAAAATTATAGGGTTTTTCTGATAAATCCTGGTGCTAGAATTGAGCCACTACCCCCCACAGTGAGTTATTGGCCCGTGAGGTCCCCCAAACAATGCAGACCATTGCCAAAGCACTTGGTTATCCACTATAACTAGATAGAAAGACTCTATTGCAGAAACTACCACTAGCTGAGGTCATGGGACATAGACAAATCAAGCTGGAACTAAAATGAAAGTCATCTTTCTGCTGGATAGCTGTCATGGTAATGGAAAGTGCTATGAGAGCTGCTAAGGGATAAAATTCACTAACAGCAAAAATAAGCAGTGGAGGGCTGGAGAGATGGCTTAGTGGTTAAGTACTTGCCTGTGAAGCCTAAGGACCCTGGTTTGAGGCTCGATTCCCCAGGACCCACGTTAGCCAGATGCACAAGGGGGTGCATGCTTCTGGAGTTCGTTTGCAGTGGCTGGAAGCCCTGCATGCCCATTCTCTCTCTATCTTTCTATATGCCTCTTTCTCTCTCTGTCACTGTCAAATAAATAAATAAAAATGAACAAAAATAATAATAAAGGCATTTGCCACCATACCTGGCCTGGATAGATTTAAAAAAAAAAAAAAAGCAATGGATCCTGCAAGATGCAAAATCAATCAGACAGATAATATGTACCCATTGGTGCAATAGTGGCATATATTTATGGGAGCTATCAACTGCTCTCTGACTGAATATGAGGCCCACCCACTCAGTGGGAAAGAATTCATATCTGGTATTGAGAACCAAGTCAGAAGCTTATGGCTTGGAAGGTCATGGACCCTAGAGAGAAACTTCCACAATCATTTGTCTAAACAGAGAGGTTATTCCCATCAAAAAGCCTTCTAGGGGGCTGGAGAACTGGCTCAGCAGTTAAGGCACTTGCCTGCAAAGACTAAGGCTTAGGCTCAATTCCCCAGTACCTACATAAAGCCAGATGCACAAGATATGGAATGGAATTTGTTTGTGGTAACTACAGGCCTTGGCACAGTCTCTCTCTCTCTTTCTCTCTCCCTTCTTTCTTCCTTCCCTCCCTCGCTCATAAATAAAGTATTTTTTTAAAAAAATAAGCCTTCTAGATATATTTATTTATGCCCTTTGGTCCATGCTGCTCTCATTCTTTGTTAGATAATCTGCTTCTTACAGATGGTGGCAAAAACCAGGGAGAACCAAGACCAGTCAGAATAACAAGAAGAGAAAGGTAAGTGTCTGGCTCAGGACAAGTCATATCTATCACACCACCAGAGCCAATGAAACATAGTGCAAGAAGTGGCAGATTAAGCACGAGTGCTTCTCTCACTTCTACCCAAAGAACCTTCTCCAGGGAGATGGCAGTGGACACTGAGGACACTCAAAACTCACCAAAATAGAATGCTGAGAGCTCAGCACTAAAGGAGACTTAAAACACAACCTCCAAGATTCAGGAAACATTGGGGAAGAGGGGCACAAAGAAAATAAGAGCCACTGTGTAGAAAAGCATACTGTGAGGATTTATTCTCCCCACAAGAACTGGCTAGTGCACTTATGAACCCACAGTGATTAGCAATATTCCCACTGAGGAGGACCCTCAATGGAGTGGGAATGGATAGGAGGGACAAAAGAAGATAACCTCATGGGACTATGACCAATTTGAAGTATGTTCATATATTAAAGTTCCCAATATTTTTTTAAAAAGAACAACAACAGCAACAAAACCCCTACATGATCATCTCAATTGATGTAGAGAAGGCCTTTGACAAATTACAGAACCACTTCATGATCAAAACGCTGAAAAGAATAAGCATGGAGGTTTATATCTCAATACAATAAAGGCTATATATAAAGCACCTAAAGCCCAAACAATACTTAATGGGGAAAGACTCAAGGAGTTCCCACTGAAACTGGGAACAAGATAGGATTTCCCACTTTTACCACTGCTCTTCAACTTAGTACTAGAAGTACTAGCCCAAGCAATAAGACAGGAGAAAGAATAAAAGGGATTGAAATTGGAAAGGAAGAAGTCAAGTTAGCCCTACTTGCAGATGGCATTATCCTGTACATAAGTGAACCAAATGTCTCCATCTCAAAACTTCTAAAGGTGATCAATTCTTTAAGTAAAGTGGCAGGATATAAAATCAATGCACAAAAATCAGTAGCTTTCCTATATGCAAAGGACAAATATACAGAGAAAGAAATCAGTGAGACTGTCCCAATTTCAATACCAACAAAAAATTAAATACCTTGGAATGACACTAACCAAGGATGTGAAAGACCTCTATAATAAAAACATTTTAAAAAAAGCTCAAAAGAGAATTTGAGGAGGACTTGAGAAGATGGAAAGACCTTCCATGCTCCTGGATAGGTAGAATTAATATTGTGAAAAATGTCAATTCTACCAAAAGCAATATACAGACTTAATGCAATGCCAATAAAAACACCTACACCAAGCTGGGCGTGGTGGCGCACGCCTTTAATCCCAGCACTCGGGAGGCAGAGGTAGGAGGATTGCTGTGAGTTCGAGGCCACCCTGAGACTCCATAGTGAATTCCAGGTCAGCCTGGGTTAGAGTGAGACCCTACCTCGAAAAACCAAAAAAAAAAAAAAAAAAAAAAAAAAAAACACCTACACCATTCTTCACAGACACTGAAAAAATGATCTCAAAATTCATATGGAATAGTAGTAGGCCTTGAATATCCAAATATATCATCAGGGAAAAAAAAACCTCTGGAGGTATCACTATACCTGACCTAAAGCCATATTACAAAGCCATAGAAACAAAAACAGCATGGCACTAGAATACAAAGAGAAATATAGACCAATGGAACATAATTTAAGACCTACACCTTAGGTCAAGTACCTATAGTGATTTGATCTTTGACAAAGGTGCCAGTAATGTAGAATGGAGAAAAGACAGCATCTTCAACAAATGGTGTTGGACAAATTGGATGACCATATGTAGAAAAATGAAATTGGACCAATTTGTTTCTCCATACACAAAAATCAAGTCCAAGTGGATTGCAAACCTCAATATAAGACCTGAAACTCTTCAACTACTGGAAGAATAATATAGGAGGCATGTTCCACATTTAAGACTGGGAAAAGACTTTCTGAACAAAGCCCCAGTAGCCCAGAAAATTAAACAAGCACTCAACCAATGGGAATTCATGATGCTAAAAAGCTTTTGCACAGACAAACATACCATAAGCAGAGCCAATAGATTACCCACTAAATGGAAGCAAATCTTCACCAGCTATACCAATGACAGAGGCCCAATATCTAGAATCTACAAAGAACTTAAAAATCTAAACAATAAGAAAAAGCAAACAACCCACTCCAAGAGTGGGGCAAAGAGCTGAATAGAGAGTTTGCAGAGGAAGAATTAAAAATGGCTAACACACACTTAAGAAAATGTTCAAGTATTAAGAAAATGTTCAAATATTAAGAAAATGTTTCAACTATTAGGGAAATGCAAATTAGAACAACTATGAGATTCTACCTTGCCCCAGTAAGGATAGAAAACATTTTTAAAACAAATCAAATGAAAACAAACGTTGGGGAGGATGTGGAGAAATAGGAACACTGATTCACTGTTGGTGGGAATGTAAGCTGGTATAACCAGTGTGGAAATCAAAATGGAGACTCCTGAAAAGGATGAATAGAGAGTTACCAACAGACCCTTGTTATTCCCTTACTAGGCATTTACCCTAAAAGCTGCACACCTCAGTTCAGAGATATTTGCTCAACCATGTTTATAGCTGTTCAATTCATAATAGCTAAGAACTGGAATCAACCCAGGTGGCCATCATTAGATGAATGGATAACCAAGATGTGGTATATCTACATGATGGAATGCTACTCAGCAGTAAGAAAGAACAATGACACAATGAAATTTGTAGAAAAATGGTCAAACTTGGAACAGATCATACTAAGCAAGCTCACACAATCACAGAAAGACAATTATCACATGGTTTCACTCATCTTCGGTTCCTAACCTGGATAAGCCTGAGTTGCTGATATACCTGACTGGCATCTCAAGGCTTGGGCAATAGTGAGGGTAGGGGTTGGGGCAAGGGTGGGAGGGACACAAAACTGAACCCAATTGAACTGGTACCATAGAATCTTATACCCTGGAAGTTATGCTAAAAGGTCAAACCCTGAACAGGACCTTAGGAGGAGTACCTGAATCAAAGGGCCATGGATATGGTAAGATAAAGCCTAACCTTAAATTTCTTCTGTTTTCTCCTTTTTTCTGTCTTATTCCTTTTTATTTTCCCTTGACGCTGGTCTGTAATTCCCTGTACCAGGATGCTGTCAACATCCACAATGAGCTGTTGATTGGAGAGAACTAAAGGGTCTCCCAAAACAAAGAAGACAGACTTCTCAGAGCACTTGATTACACACCAGAGATAAATGGTAAGACCCTGCTGCTAAAGACACCATACACTGTTGGCATAGACCATGGAGAGATGTGGTTGGAATCCAGAAGAGAACCAGTCTCCAGACAGTTAGCCCATCTAGTTCTGGAAGGCGCTACATGACCTACGCTACTCAGAAGCAAACAACCTGAGATGATGCTCACACACTTACAATAGTGGCACACAGCCATGGTGGGTAACCAACTGCTCTTGGATTGGCTAATGGACCCACTCAGAGGAAAGGAAACCATATCTGGAACTGAGAAACAAGTCAGAAACATATCCAGATAATGATTTTGCTTTCCAATGTTAAGCTCTCACTGATCTTGGCTATAAGAGGGTCTACACCCTTTAAATTCTCTCTAAATTAATAATGTTTATCCCATTTAACTGATGTTGACTTCACTCTCCATTGGAGATTCTGCTTCTCTTTTTCAGATGGGGTCCAGACCTGACTTCACCCCGGCCCCAGCTAAAGCCACAGAGAAATTGGGGAAAAGAGCAAGAACGTTGCTTTCTTTGTACTGATATCAGCACAAGGGTGAAGGATTAGACACTGAGGACACCCAGTTCCTAACAAACCAGAGATCCAGAAGCTCCTAAGAGCCCATCACTGAAGTAGCCTTAAAATGCACCCAACATGGCTCAGAGAATATTGTGGAGGAAGGGACAGAAAGATTGTTAGAGCTACAAGTTGGGACATTAGGCACAGAGACATTACCTCTCCCCCATAACTGACTGCTGCCCCCATAAGGCATGACCCACAATCCCCATGGGGTTGACCTGCATCCCCAACGAGGAGGGCCTCTTTAGAAAAGGGGTAGGGATGAGGGAAAGGATGGTACCAACATGTGTTGTTTACATGCTAAATATGTCCATATTTAATAAAAATAATTTAAAAATATTAGCAAAAAAGAAAATGTAGGTTTGTGTTCAAATAACATCTTGAATTTTTTAAAATGCATATTTTTTTGCCCTTTGAGAGCAACTGCAAGTAAAGTTTTGAAAATTTTAAAATATTTTAAAAATTAATTTATTTTTTATTTGAGAGACTAAAAGGAAGATAGAGAGAGAGAATGGGTATGCTGGGGTCTCTAGCTACTGCAAACAAACTCCAAGTGCATGTACCACCATGTGCATCTGGCTTATGTCAGTACTGGGGAGTTGAACCTGGTCCTTAGTCTTCTCAGACAAGTGCCTTAACTACTAAGCCATCTCTCTAGGCCCCAAATCTAGAAATTTTAAGCCTTGCCTACATCACTACTAGAAACACTATAAGAAGGGATGGGCATTATTTAGAGTTTGATAACAGAGAGTTTAAGAAATGTGTCATTTGTTTTAAATGAATTTGAGGTCTAGAAATGTAGATTTCTTAAACTGTTTAATTGAAATCTTCTCAATATGCAGGTTAAGTCACATTTAAGAGAAAACTAAAGAATCATTTTAAATCACTTTGCTCTAATAGGATTCTCTGAATAAGAACCTAATTTAAAATAAATAGGCCACTGGCTAGATTTAGACATTTTTATCACAGAAACTTTTGTTCCAAATCTATTTACAGTAATGGGTTTTGATCTATTGTCAAATGGTCAATTGTTTTGGATATTGGACCTCTCTCTGTGTAGGTCTAACATCTGGTGAGGAACTTCTAGAAGTTTTACTAATTACCCATGGCCTGTTTTTTTTTTATGATGATAAAAACAGAATTAGCACAGATATAAGACCTCTTCAAGCAAGCAGCAACCCCACAAGTAATTTCTGTACGGGGAATTCAGGTGCAGAAGCTTCAGGTATTCATTTAGCAAATGTGTGTTAAACACCTGTGTGGACCAAGCACCATTCTTAGTGTTAGAGATACATCACTGACAGACTGAAAAAGACCCATAGCATATACAGTTTGCCTTATTTTAAAAATATATATTTTATTTTTTTTATTTATTTGAGAGAAAAAGGGAGAGAGAGTGAGAGAATGAGTGTGCCAGGGTCTTTAGCCATTGCAAATGAACTCCAGACGTGTGAGCCCCTTTGTGCAGCTGGCTAACATGGGTCCTGGGGAATTAAACCTAGGTCCTTTGGCTTTGCAGGCAAATGCCTTAACCACTAAGCAATCCCCTCTAGCCCCAGTTTACTTTCTTACATAGGAATCAGGGAACAAGAGATAAGTGTAATTATAAAACCAGGTATGTTTGAATAAATCGGTCACTTGATAGTGCTGTTGTCACTGCTACCCAGAGAAGTTTCACTGTGGAGATGGTGGTAGACACACACTGAAGAGACTCAAAACTCAACATAGCTGAAAAAAAGAGGCTGCTGAGGGCTCAACTCTAAATGAGACATCTCTGCAATGCTCTTCAAGGCTTAGGGAACATTGCAGAAAAGGTGGAGGGGGTAGAAACAATATAAGAGCCACAGAGTGTAGAAGTGTCATCTAGACATGAATTGACTGATGTATTCATGACCTCACAGTATCTGTTGTTAACCCACAAGACCTGTACAACTTTGATCCCATCAACACTCTGATATAGAGGATGAAGCAGGACAAAAAGAATGAGAGATGTAAACAGAAGAAGGACCACTTGGAAAGAAGAGCGTGCTCAGTGGAATAGGGGTGAGGGAAGGGGACAAAAGGAAATAATGAGACGAGAATATATTCAAATTACAGTATGGTCATGTATTAAAATTATTTTAAGAAGTGGTCATTATTATAAGTAAAAGAGTGATGTAGTGAACATATCATTAGAAGAAGTAAAAAAAGATCATGAGGTCAGAGGCACTGGTAGTGTAGATAGATGACACTACCATTTTAAATGCAATGGTCTTATGGTGAAGGAAACAACACATCCTCAGACAAGGGAAGCTGGAACTTAGCCCCAACTAGACAAAACTAAGTGGGAGTACAACTCACAGGACATAGTGCGGGTATATTGTACACAGAGCCCTGGTAAGGCCCCACTGAAAAGAGCTCTGGAGACAAACTATGTTCTATACTTTCTGCTCTCCACCAATTTAGTCTTGCATTTTAAAACAAATATTTATGTAACAGAGAACAGAAATCATATTTGTTTCTTAGAGATCAAAGTTCCTAGCATGGAGGTAAATGGTAGGATTGTATATTGGGATAGCAAATAACTCATGGGTAAGTTAGTTGGTTTTTTCATTGTTGTCAGAAAAAAAAAAAAAAAACTTGGCAGAAACAACCCAAGGGAGGAAGGATTTATTTTAGCTCACTGTTTCAGAGTACTCAGCCCATGGTTACTTAACTCATGGGTTTGGGCAGAACATACTAGTTGTGAGATCATGAGACAGAAGCTAACCACATTATGGTAGACAGGAAGGAGAGAGAGTGAGAAATGAAGAGAGAAGCTATAAGATACCCACAACAGGACCTGAAATGGCTCAGTTGGTTAAGGTGCTCATTTGTAAAGCCTAACAACCTAGGTTCAAATCCTCAGTACCCACATAAAGCCAGATGTACAAAGTAGCACATGCATCTGGAGTTTGTTTGCAGAAGCTAGAGTCCCTGGCATATCCATTCTCTTTGCCTCTCTCTATGTGTG
Organism: Dipus sagitta; assembly: GCA_036346955.1. Taxonomy (NCBI): domain Eukaryota; kingdom Metazoa; phylum Chordata; class Mammalia; order Rodentia; family Dipodidae; genus Dipus; species Dipus sagitta. The sequence goes on from CM070777.1 coordinate 120,271,713, forward strand.
TCTCTGCTTGCAAATAGATAAATAAATCAAAAGATATCCACAACAGCCTACCCTTAAAGACCTACTTCTTCCACTTAGGCCTAGCCTCCTACAGTTTCCAGGATATCTCACAATAATACCACCAGCTGGCAAAAAGTAGTTCACAACATGACCCCATGGGGAACATTTTAGACTCAACCCATATGGGTGGTGCTTTAAAATCCACTCCAGTAAAAGGGAGAGGATGAAAATTCTCCTTTGAAATTTCTCTGAAAGGTGCTATTGGAGAGCAGCCAACTTCTCTTCTGATGCTCCTCATTGATCAGTTTTTGGAAATGGATTTGGGTTGCTTTGATTGAGCAGCAGATAAAACAGTTGATTTCAATGTAGGGTAGAAATGGAGTGTTTAAATAAGGCAATATGCTGACCAAGGAACTCAGCTAGACTTAGGCCATGGCAAGGTCCTGTCTCTTGTCCCACCCTGGAAGATGGTCACTAAGAGGAATGGCAGTCAAATACAATTTTAACATCAATTCCTCATCCAGGAAAGCACAATTCAGTTGCATAAATTATTTAAAACAATGATTTAATGAAATGACTCTCTAGCAAGCAATGTCATGGCTTGTGTTTACAAATAGCTGTTGGTCAGCACACTCACGTTTGCTGGGTCTGGCTCTGGGTGACCTGTGACCTGTGCACTACTGCCTTACGAAGCTTCCACCATGTAGGCTCTGTGGTAACTGTGATGATAATTAGGGGCATCTCCACTTAGTTAACAAAAACAAGTTAAATGAGCTTTAAAAGGCTTATGAAAGACATTACAACTCACTTCTACACCCTTATTTCAAGATCTAAAATTAAGAGACAAGGTCCAGTTCAATGGGCCTGCTGGAAACTATAAATGACTTTTGGAAAAGTTCATACTATTATGAAATGTGAGGACCCCTGGTTTAGTTATTAACAAGGATTTTTCTTATTATATATGCATAATCTTCTCCTTAGGGATAAGACATAAGAAGATTAAATGGTCTTTGTCTAGGCAACACATTACTAGCTTAACCAAGATTAGCCACATTATAACAACTAAGATTATGAATTCAAGATTCTAGCTATTTAATTTACATATTTCACAAATTTAAGCAGACTCCTTAAAATTCCCAAACTAAAAAACAAACTTCAATTAATAAAACACAATTCTAAATATATTTTCCTCTCTCTCTTTCTTTTCTTTTTTTTTTTTTTTTTTTTTTGCTTTCTTTCCTCCTTTCCTCCCTTCTTTTCTGAGATATCAAGGTTGTATAAAAAGTAATCAAAATTGAGATTTTTATCCCTGTAGACTCCCTAACATGACTTTAAGAAAGGCCTCAAAAATATTTATATCGCCCCAAGCTTTTACTTTGGCCTCAATGAGAATTCCACCAGCCCCTTTATGTAGACCTTAGGGAAACTTTTAGTTCAGTAATTGGTGATCTAGAGTTCATTGCAAAGCCAAGGAGGAGGCTTGAATGTACTGCTCTATCCTGGCTGGTGGCCAGGTTGGCAATTCTTCAGCCACTCTTTCATAAATGGAGTATCTAGCCTAACCATTCACTTCATGTGCACTTAGAGTAAATTACTTAAGCCACTCCAATGACTTTAATAGTATGATTGATTAATTGAACAATTTAAAGATTTTCTTTTAAAATAAAAACTGAGGAAAGAAATAACTATCTAAAAAGAAGTCCTATGCTCTAACGTGAAAATTACCAACCCACCTGTAACACAGATTTGGAGTAGGGAGTGATGTTGAATGGGCCACATGTGTTGGCAGATGTGCATTAGAACTCACTGTTTCAAATGGCCAATACGGGTCCTAGAGTAACACCTAGGGTGTGGAAGGCTACTGAAAATGCCAGTGGTCCATACCATACCAGACGGCCAGTAGCACAGTTCTGACCTACAGAGCATTACCTGCTAGAGGAACCATGGGACCTTGTTGTAGTCGCCTTCTCATTCCTGGGACAAAACACCCAATCAAATGCAGTTGATAGGAGGAAAGGCTTCATTTTGGCTTACAGTTTTGAGGGGAGGCTTCAGCTGTTAAGGAAAAGAGGGTAGAGCAGAGGCTGGATGTCACCTCCTTGCCACAGCAGGAGGGTGAACCGACGTTTGGCAAGGCCATAAACACCCCTAAGCCTGTCCCCCAGAATCAACACCACTAGCAAGGCTCTACCTTCCAAATTGCTATCAGACGGGAATTAAGCATTCAGAGCACGTGAGTTCATGGGGGATATCTGATGCAAACCACCACATGGGAATAAATTTAGTAAAAATAGTTGGAAGTGTGAGAACTCTCCAAGAACCATGGGTTATTGACAGAGATGTGGGAAGATCTTGAAGGTTAACAAGGTTTATATTGCTCATATTTCCCTCTGGCTTTAGTTGCATCCAGAGATGAGGACCAGAGCCCAAGAGGAAGGGTATGATAAGAAGCTGGTCCGAAATGTTGCAAGACACAGGCAAGGCCTGTGGCTCTGTTGACCTGCAGCAGAAGTGAGGTGAGGCTAAGTTCCTCAGATCAGCCTGACGCCTACTGGCATTGGCTGTAGCAGTTACATGCTAGAAAATCCCCTCAGTTCAGGCACCTGGAATTCCTAGATCCATTATTGTGTGAGTGACAGTGGACTGACCATGACCACCCAATTCTAAATATTTCAATATAACATCTATGCGTGCACTTCCACAGAAGTGGAGGGCAGCAGCTCCCTATCTCACTTGGAGTTGGAAATCTAGGCCCGTGTAGAAATATCTTTCAGGATTCTCTCCAACATTCCAGGAGGCCTGAGAGTGGCCTGGAATTTCCCATGAATCATCTGAAAGGGTCAAATCAGACAGATACTCTTTTGTTAGAATTTCTTGCTCCTGTTGTGTCCCCAAACCTTCCAAGGCTGGTGTGGTCTGAGAAATACAGGTTATGAATGAAAGTGGCTTTTATTCAGAAAGCAGAGCTCCTCCACTGCTTTCTCACCCCACCCTGCTCCCACACCACCACATGCAGAGCTCCAGAAGTGATAATGCTTAATGAGCTCCCCCCCCCACCCCGCCACAGGAGTGAGCGTGGATGCCATGAACCCTGGAAGATGCCGTTCACTGTCGAAGTGCTTGCGCTGGTTAGGCAGCGGAAAGCCGCACAAGACAAGCACAAGTTAAGATAAAGCATTCCACACAGTCATGGCTGTTTACAGGGAGCAACCTACTGACTTCATTTCGGACAGGTCTCTAAACAGGAAGACATTGAAATGATAAAAACACTGTGTAAGAATATTTTGTTCTGTTTCTATCTGTGTCAGAGAAATCTCTGTCCCTTCTGTGCGATGGTAGTTCAAGCAGCAAGTGAGATATATGTCTGTGTGCCTTCACACACGTGTGAGCACACATACCATGAAACAGGGAGTTATATGAAGTAGGCAAGGACATCGAGAAGCTACTTCCTGCAATTTCCCACGGCACAATCCACATTCCATTCCCTTCCTAGGAGATGACAAAGTAAAAGCTATGAAAACTGCAAGGGCCTGTGTTTGAGTCCCTTGGGTACTGTGAAGAGGGAAACAGATCTCTGAGCCACTCAAAATCCATTCCATAACAGCTGAGCACCTGCAAGGTGGAAGCTGGAAGCAGAATGTGTGGGTCTTTTCTCAGAATTTGGGTTCCTCATCTATGAAATGGTGATAATAACACTTACTATGGAGAGGTGTGAGATGGCATAGATACAAATCCAGCTCGGTGCCTGGCATAAGGAGACACTCAAAACCAGGCTGGCAGTTGTGCACATGTGTAGCTAGACAAAACACCCTAACCAAAGTAGCTTATGGGAGGAAAGGGTGGCTTTTTTTTTTTCAGTTTATAGTTTTGAGGATAAGTTTATTCATCATGGAGAAAGTATGGCAGGGCAGAAGCTGAGCCTCACATCTTCCCAAAGCAGCTGGAAGGAAGCAGCAAGAGTGAGCTGCCTAGCAAACACCCAGTGGGCTAGACTAATAAACCTTAAGTTTGTCTGCAGTGACATACCTCTTTCAGCAAGGCTCCACCTCCCAAATTACCACCAGCAGAGTATCAAGTATTCAAAACACATTAGCTTAGGAGGGACATTTTATTCAAACCACTAGAGCATGCACCAGGCTCTCCCTTATGACAGAAAAATGGGAGAGTAGTGTGTTGTTATAGGAATATGTCAGTAAGACCAGAAGTTCCTGACTGTACCCAGAATAATCATTCTGGAACCCAGCTACCCTGGTGTACTCCAATCCTAGACCCTTTTGTTTTCTTCTGAACACACAGGGATAGGTGACTGGCTTCACCCCTACAGGCAAGAGCTGACATATTAGGGTCATGTTTGCTGCAAGAAGTGCCCAGATGTCAGGAACCTAAGCACCCCCCCCCCACACCATATCTTCAGAATTGTCCTTGTGAATGCTGTTAGCATTGTCAAAGTTTTAAGGCTGGACACTGCTGCCACTTATTTTTATCTCCAGTGTTTCAGTGTCTGGGTCACTAGGAAGGGTTAATCACTGTGGTCAGCTCTGGACCTGGGCTTGTGCTGGGTTGGGTTACAAAGAAGCAGGGATGTGATTCTTCCCTCTCATGAGGCTGGCCTAGTGGAACTGGGTTCTGGCATTGAAGTATTTCTCTTGTCTGTGGTACTTGGGTTGCTCGAGCCTTTTTATTTCCTTGAAGGGGAAAGATGTGTTTCAAGTTAAAATAGAAAACACCTGGAACGTTTGCATAATTGCACCCTCTTGTCACTAATCTACCCTTTAATGATATTTTGAAAGTTATACAACTTAACCCAACAATCCTGGGACATGGATATTATTTTTCTTTCATTAACCAAAGGCCAGACATGTTAAACCTTTCCAGTTAGCTGTAGGCAGCTAGATCACAAACTCAATGTCCCTCTGTTTTCCCTAACTCTATAATTACAGACAGAATGCTTGATGGATAGTCTCAGGACCATGAATTTTTGTACTCTCAATGTCCTTAATGTCATTAATTCAAATCAAGTGCTCAATTATAGCTTGGTGAACCATAAATGCATGAGTGAATTTTAAGTACAAGCATAAGGCAATAATGAAACCACTCAGTGATCAAAGGGCTGCTTCCATTTCAACAAATACCATTCAGACATACAGTGTCAGTGATGGGGGCCTTTGTTTCCATGTGAGGGAGGCACCAGCTGACTTTGCAGAAGGTGATGGACAGGTGAATCCATCCTGCACATCCATACTAAGACACAATATGCATTCACAGCCAGAATAAAGGCAGGTGTGGCTTTGTACAAGTCTGTCTACACAGGAACCAATGATGAGAAAGCAGGAGTATCATGGGCAAGCAGACCAAGCAAGGGGCATGACAGTTACTTTGGGTTTGTTGGCAAAGCAGTGCCAGAGAACTGAAACATAAAAGTAGAAAATGTGCTGAATATCAGAGAGCAACTGGAATATATTGTGAAGGAAAGGAAAAGTGAGCAGAGAAAAGCTCATTGTACATGAAGGAAAGGAAGTTAATAGATGGTTGTATAGATCAGGAAATGAAAGGAAATGCGTTTTCAGAGGATTCTATTGCTCTGTCCATAATACAAAGACAAGTTGGGCTCCCCCCTCCAGCACACAGTAGACAGTATTTTCTTTCCCGTCCTACACCCTATGTTCCTTGTTTGTAAGAAGCACCTTAACAACAGCTTTAGAAAGCACAAGTGTTTCTCCACCAACAGAAGATCTGCTGTGAGTGTTGAATTACAGGCACAAAAGAGTTCAGGAAAAGACTCAGAAATGTGAGTAACAAGGGAACAAAAGGTTGCACCATATTATCTCTGGTTACTGACAGCTGTGAGTCCTACAATGTTACACCATTGTGTAACATTCCAACTCATTCATAAATTCATTCAGTCCCTTGTATTTATTAAATCCTACTAACAACATGGCACTGTCCTACCTTTATAGATTTTCTTTTATATAGGAAAACAAAGAGAACACGACTATGTATTATATAAACCACAAATAAGATATGCATATCATATATGCATAGCTATATATATCATATCACAAATAAAATATTAATTAGCTATCTAACAGAATTCTATAATACTTTTTACTCTACTTTTTTCATTTTTCATTTTATTCATTTTATATATATTAGAACAGACTATACTCTTTAATCCCCTTGCCCCTGCTTCTGTTACCCTGGGGGAGACTTCCTTGATGGGATTATGGAATTCACTGTGGGGTCACTGAGGCCTAAGTCAGTCCCTGTGGGGTAACAGGGGGTCCATGCCTTAGGCTGTTCCTGCCCACTCTTACCATCTTTCTGCCCCCTCTTCTGCAATGTTCCCTAAGTCATGGCAGGACTGTTAGCCATCTGATTTAGTGTTGAGCTCTCTGTAGCCTCTGGATTTCTGCTTTGATAGGTTTCAGTTGATCACCATGTCTGTCACCATCACCCTGGAACTGGTTGTCAAGATAGCAGTAACAGCAGTATTCATGTTTCCACTTTCTCTGCAATTTCTCCTGGGCCCTGGTAGATGTGGTACAGGTGGCATGTTTCATGGTGGCCAGTTGGCTATCTTCTTGTCTTATTGATGGATCTTGGTTCTCCTCCATTTTCTCTGCTATTTGTAAAATAAATCAGATTCTCCAACCAAGAATGAGAGCAGCTTGAGTTAAAAAGGGCATGCAAAGTTATTTGAGAGCCCATTCCTATTTTTCAGGAGCAGTGAGGGCTTCTTTCAAAAGTTTGAGTTTCCTGGCAATGGGTTTCTAATCTTGGTTTCCAGTATCAGATATGAGTTCTCTCCCATTGAGCAGGCCTCATGTCCAATCAGAGAACAGTTGGTTTCCTGCAAAGGCTATGTGCCCCTACTGCACAAGTGTTTACCTCTTATCTACCTGGTTGATTTCATAATCTGCAGGGTCCCCTGATTATTCATGCTGTTCGTGGCTGTTGTCTCCCCAGCGGCTCCCAAGGGCTTTCTAGCACTGTAAGGGCTAGCCAGGAGGGAGCTAGTTTCCCTTTCAGTTTCAGCATGATATTCTGATGTCCTGTGACTGCAGCCTGTGGTGTCTTCAGCAGTAGCGTCTTGCCTTTTAGCTCTGGCAGGTAATCAAATGTTTTGGCAACGGCCTACATTGTTTTGGGAACCACATGGGTCTCCCTAGCCAATACCTCATTATGGTAGGCAACCCAACTGTGGGCATTCCCCTAAATTTTTTGAGGGATATATTCTTTCATAGCATCTCATAGGGCAATAGGTTAGTTGATTAAAATTTTATTTTTATTATTACCAGTTTAGAAAAATATGTTCTAGCTTCACAGCTGTTTGTTAGCAATGGAATATAAAGTCTTACAAGTGTTATGTCCAGTCTGGGGAAACATCTATCAAGTGCCTTTTATGCATAAGCTCTAAGATTTTAGAGTACATTTCATTTTTTGGCAGTACTTAAACTTAAATTCTCTCTGAATTAATGGCATCATTAGTCTGTTGTCATTAATATTTTCATTATGGTAGTATATTGTAAGTTTTATTTTATCCTCTTTAATGCCAGTTATTTTTGCCAAATCAGCAAGAAATCATACATTTTTTTATTATGCCCACCTGCTTCATGCTTCTTTATTAATTAGATTATCAAACAACAGCCAAATGTCTTTTATAACTTTATTCAAAATTTATCTCTTCTTATGAATAAATTACATTTTAGTGGTGGAATAATTTCTATACATTTTATCACCCATCTTTGTTATGTTTCATTCTATCTGAGTATTTTATGTTTCTTTAACAAACAGAGTTAAAGATGACAAAAGAACATGCATATTTTCAGATCAGAAATCTGTATTTTCACTTGGTCTATTGAAATATTCTGAAGTGATTGCTCAATTATACTTAGGTGTGATGTTTGAGGTTTACTAACTTGTAAATAGCATTTTTGCATCTTGTGTGCATCTGGGTGCAAAAATTGAATAGTTCTGTAAGTAGACAGATCAGATCTCTATATCTAGACAAAATAAAATTTAAGCTGCATGTATGTTAGAATATTCTACCTAGGAGATGAACCAATAAAAATGCAATTCATTTTTTTTTTGCTTTTATAGAGCATGACTTTATTTATTTATTTATTCTTTATTAATTAGTTTTGTATTCAGCAAATACAGTCAGTTTGGTACCATTATTAGGCTCATCCATGACCTACCCCCTCCCCTTGGCCTCTCCTTGTTGAGGTATATGGGTCATGAATTTTGGAGTTAGCCCACAGTTATGGGTAAAATAAATGTCTCTTCATATCCTGACCCAACATGTGGCTCTGACATTCTTTCTGCCCCCTCTTTCGCAAAATTTCCCTGAGCCATGTTGGGTTCATTTTTGGTCTGCTTCAGTGATGAGGTGTTGGGGGCCTCTGAGGCTCTGGCTCTCTGATTTGGTAGGAGTTGATTTTTCTCTGTGTTCATCTCCTTCCCGCTTGTGCTGGTATCCGGTTCATCAGGAAAACAGCACCCTTACTTGTTTTGCCAATTTTTCTTAGTTTCAGCCGGGGCCCTTTTGATGTATGATGGGGTGGCTCTCTCCTTAGGATCTATATCTATCTGAAAAAGAGAAGCAGATTCTCCAATGGAGAGTAAGTTAGCACCAGGACAAATGAGATAACCCTTATTTTTTTTATAGAGAATTTAATAGGTGTAGGCCCTCTTGTAGCCCATGATTGATGGTAGCTTGATATTGGAGAATGGGCTTATGTTTGAATATGGTTCTGACCTGTTTCCCAACTCCAACTATGGGTCCCATGCCACTGAGGGGAAATAACGCAATTCTTACAAAACATCAAAGCAATCAACAACCCCAGTAATAGTGGAGTCAACTTTTCCTCCAGAAACAATAAGAAACTGGCTGCACATGCCACATATTCTGAAAACTTATTATTAACCTTAATAATGAGATCTTTGTCCTCACCTTTCAAACAGCTGGTTGTTACCACCTGGCAGGCTATAACAACATATTGATCTCACTTGGTTAAAAAAATATGAGTGCTTTTCATTTTCCAAAATAAAGTTAATATAAGTATATAACAGATATTTCACTTTATCCAAACCAAATATAACTCCAGTTCAACTTCTTAGCTACATTCTTAAAGTGTTTATGGCCATTACATTGCCACTGAACATAATGCAACTTGTACAAAAAGGGAGCTGCCGTGGGAAGAAACAATGTCCTTAAATGATTTTATAGTTATAAACCATTTCCCTCTATCCTTCCTTCCTTCTATTTCCTTCCTTTGGCCCTCCTTTTTTTTTCTTCTTCCTTCTCATTCTCTCTCCTATTTCCTATGTAATTTAGTCCCAAAGCAAGTAGTTGGGACAAGTGAGGTTGATATCTAATCGGGGTAACAACATCAGCAGGCCAACATGGGTTTAGGCAGAGCCCAGAAAGGGGCAAAGGGGAAATGACTGGGTGTGAACTCTCCAACCCTAGAAAGATGAGGGGTTTGTCCAGGAGGCTTGAATCCAAGACTGGCAGAGATGATCTGAATGTGAGGCAAGGTGGGATGGAGAGGCGGTTTCCCAGACTAGGCTATCAAAGTCCAAGTAAGGGTAGAAGAAGAGCCAAAACATGGCTTGTTGCAGTGAGGCAGGCATGAGGGAGTGTGTATGTGGTGGGTGGGGGCAGAGCGAGAGATTTATTACATGAATGAGGAATTGACCCAATGAATAGATATACTAAACTTTTTGTAGCCAGGCTTCTCACTGTTACAGAACAGTATTGTGATGACTAAGAGGATAACTAAAATGAATGTTTAACTTGGAAATTGGTGTTGGTGTGAACCTTGTGTGTAGAAAGAGAAACAAATATAAAAGTCAAACTGTGTATGTGGACATACTCTACATTTTCAAGAGAAGAGCAACATCCTGAGAGGAGTAGGCATACATAGTACCACGGTCTTGGCTTCTTAATGCCATTTCAGGTTTGGAGCAAGAAAATCATAAGTTGGATATTCTGTTATTATACAAAGTCAAACATACAGTAAGGTTGGCAGGCATGTCAGAATTCAAGGAAGTCACTGGAAAGGGGCTTCACTAGTCAAATATGGGACAGTTTGTGATCAAAATAAAGCATAAATATTAACAGATTCTTATTCCTTAAATAAAACAAGAATTGTGAATTTAGACTAGTATCAGTTAACATATACAAAAATAAAGGAGAAAGAGAAAATCTTTTATGTATAGTAGAATACCAACTATGAAACATAAGCACAATGGGGACTAGGAAGATCATCTTGGCACCATGCAGGTAATAATTCAAGTCATTAGTGAAAGCTAAAGCCAGTGGGTGAACACTCCCCACAAATTACATTAAATTCAACACAGAAAAAGAAAAATATCACACTATAGAAACTCAGAAAACATGACCTTAATCATGATCAAAGTTAATATAAATAGTTATAATACCAATGAAAACGGTATATCTGAAAGGATGTAACAAGCACAGCACTACTTCTATGACTCTGCTAATAATGGGTAAGCTGAATCAAATCATGAGGAAACATCAGGCAAATCCAAACTGATGGACATTATATAAAATGGCTGGCTTGCAATTTTCAAAGATTGAAATCATGAACATCAACAAAGGACTGAGAAACTGTTCCAGTCTGAAGGAATGAATCTAAAAGACTGAAAAGTAAATGCTCTACAGTGTCTCACTTTGTGCCATTTTGCTATAAAGCACATTATTGGGAAAATTGTCAAGGCTCAAATTGGATTTCTGGATTACCTAGTGCTAACATATCTTCTTTGGCAATTTTCTGTCACTTTTAAATTATTGTAAAATATCTCCAGAGTCATAGTCTGTGAGCCTCAGGAAGGACCTACATTAGTGGGGAGCAGGGAGTATTGCCCACAAGCTTGCTTGCTCCATAACAAATATGTTTCAGGTGAGGCATGGTGACACACACGTGTAACTCTGGCACTTGGGAGGCAAGAAGTCAAAGACCATCCCTGGCTGCATGTCAAGTCCAAGGCCAGCCAGAGCCACATGAAAGCCTGTGTCAAAAATAAATAAATAAATAGCCGGGCGCACGCCTTTAATCCCAGCACTCGGGAGGCAGAGGTAGGAGGATCATTGGAAGTTCGAGGCCACCCTGAGACTCCATAGTGAATTCCAGGTCAGCCTGGGCTAGAGTGAGACCCTACCTTGAAAAACCAAAATAAATAAATAAATAAATAAATAAATAAATAAACAAACAAACGTGTTTCTGCCTGTACTTAGACACAGGCTATATTCCTAGAAACAAAAGCACTAACTACATTCATATGTTAGAGCTATTGGTGCATAAACTTGGGGCACTGTGTTTTCCATGTCCTGCTCTGCCTGTTTCTGTACTTGTCTTCAATTCATGGAGTGATGTGTGCTCAACCTCCACACCTCCTACTTCAGTGATGGTGGTTGGGCCTCTTGGTCTGCAGTAGTACTTACTGTGTCTCACAGAGGACTTTCACCAGTTCCTAACTACCAGGTAGTTGTTATTTCTTCAGTTTTCCATTATCACTTTGAAGATGCTTTGAGCTTCCTTAGAACCTACATTTTTAGGGGAGCCATTTTAGTCAGTCATTTCTTTGGGCTTCTTTGGATTCAATACAATAATATAAGAAGCCTATCTTTAGTTAGCTGTCTTGGGTTGAAACTGTTGGCAGACCATGCAAGTAAATGACAGATAGAGAGGTCATTGGAGTAAAGCATACATATCACATAATAAACAATTTAGGAACGTAAAATGAAATCTCATTGGCTGAAAGCATTGAACAGCATTTGGAGCAAGGGAAAAATGATGTATTTGTAGCAAAAAAAAAAAAAGGTAAAATATTTTATCAGAACAAAAATCACTAAATATGGGTGACTCTAAAACGATTTGCCGTGATTTGGCTAATACATACGGAGTTTGGTTGAGGTCAGAGTTTTGATTGGCATACCAAGTAGTGTAACTATTCTGTAAGCAACTGAGTGCTATTATAGTTACTTCCATACAGCGAAGCAGTATTTGAGAAAGAACTTGAAGGTAGTTTGAGGACAAGACTGAAGTGAGATGTGCGTGGAGACGGAGAGGACTGGTAAAGACAGCAACAGCAGACCTGGTTGAAGGCAGGAGCAGTGGGTTTCCTAAGTGCATTACAGGACTCAGTGCTGATAAGAGGATACGATTACAGACGACTGATTTCTAGCGTGGTTGGCTTAGGGACATGGTGATGGTAGCAAGCGCTATTGGCTTCCTGTATCAGTACAATCATGTGTCCCACACATTTGTTGGTTGACTCCCAATAGATCTTCTTCCTAGGTCACAAAGTCCTAAACAAGAATGACATTAAGTGTTCCTCTTTGCAGTATAAGTAGAAAATCATAGGACATTAAAGAAGTCTTCTTAAAAGAGATGCCAGTGAGGATGTGGGGAACGAGGGAACCTTACTAACTGCGGGTGGGAGTATAAACTGGTGCAGTCACCAAAGAAATCATGATGCAGATTTCTCACCAAAACTAAAAGTGGTTCTTTCAATTAATTAAGCTATACCAAACAGGTACTTGCAGATCCATGTTTATTGCGATACAATTTACAATAACTAGGGAATGCAGCCAGCCTATATATCCATCAACAGATGAATGGATTTAAAAAAAGTAGTTCATATACATATTGGAATTTTATTCAACTGAAAAAAGAATGAAAGCATAACATTTGCAGGAAGATGTATTGAACTGGAAATCATTATGTTAAGTGACATAAGTCATACTCAGTAAAAGAAATAACAAATTTTTCACTCATATGCAGATCCTAAATCTTTGTGTGTGTGTGTGTGTGTGTGTGTGTGTGTGTGTGTTTGTTGGTCATGAAACTGGAGAAGGGACCCCCCCCAAAGAGGAAAAGAGGTCTTAAGAGGTGAGTAATAGAATGCATGTGACACGAAAGCAGAGGGGGCACTGAAGGGAGGAAGGGCCTAGCAGGAGGGGCGATAGGAGACCAAGCAGGAGGGTAAGGACAGAAGAGCAACAAAAACTCAAAGTATAAATGAAGAAACCATAATGAAACCCATTACTTTGTCTGCTAAATTTTGAAAAGTTGTCAAAATTTAAAAACATAAAATGAAGATCATTGAAAGATTTAAAGACAAGAGAAACACACAGATGATTTTGTAAAGTGTATGTGGACACAGTTCTGGCCTATGGAATGGGAGAAGAAATCTCAACTCCTGAAAAAGGTTTACTTTGCAGGAAATGAAGTACCTCCTGCTGTCTTCCTGGGGGCGCTGTCTTGTCAATCAGTGCTGCCTACCACTGCGCTGTGTCTCATGAGGGGCCTGAGAAGCAAGACACTGGCCTGAAATAACAGGAAGTAAAAATAGAATGAAATGGGATCTTGCTTGAAGTCACTTGTCTTCTGAGTTAACTAATCAAAGGACTGGATGATCTCCAAAGTTCTCATTATGTAAAATAATATATTTTGCTTCCTGTTCAAGTCAAATGAGTTTAGGTTTTATGTTAATTGGAATTGAAAACATCTCACTGATATTTTGTTAATCTAAAATGGAGAGCCAGAGCCGGGAGTGGTGGCACACGCCTTTAATCCCAGCACTTGGGAGGCAGAAGTAGGACAATCACTATGAGTTCAAGGCCGCCCTGAGACTACATAGTGAATTCCTGGTCAGCCTGGGCTAGAGTGAGACCCTACCTCAAAAAAATTGAAAACCAAAAAAAAAGTGGAGAGCCAGGTTGGGGTAGGGGGACATTTTGGGAAGAATTTAATTTCTAAAATGCTAACTTAGATGAGTAGTTGGAAACTAGGAATGCTGTTGGAGCAGAACATGGAGATATGAGAAATATAGCCATATAGATGTCATTAAGCCATGATTTAGAAGAACTCCTCACAGAGCATGTGTAGGTTGAGCAATGGACAGATGTCTGGAAAGCAAGTTCATTTAGTGCATTAGGAAATGAAGAAACAAAGAAAGGGCTAGTGAAAGAGCAGTCAAAAGTAAGGCAGAAGTCACCCAAGGATAGCAGGTTCCAAAAATAAGTGGGTAAAGCACGAAGAAGGAGGAATTCCTACGGTGGGGATGCTGTGGGGTTACTTATGTGAGGTTCACTCACCTTCTTTGTTGCTGGCACTTAGAAGACCTTGTGCAGGAGCTTCTGTCCAGTAGGCTGAGGAGATTGGGAAGTATTGGCAGTCTCCATGGTTCTTCATTCCTAGAACAAGTAGTCCTGTTTTTTAAATATGTTTCTATTTATTTATTTGAGAGAGAAATAGAGAGAGAGAGAGAGAGAATGGGCGTGCCAGAGTCTCCAACCACTGCAAATGAACTCCAGATGCATGCCTTTGTGCATTTGGCTTGCATGGGTCCTGGAGAATCAAACCAGGATCCATTGGCTTTGCAGGCAAATGCCTTAACCACTAAGCCATCTCTCCAGCCTAGTAGCCCTGTTTTAAAAAACAAAGCCAGCAGACAGTACTGCAGAGGAGCCCCGCACTCTAAACACAATTCAGGAAACTGTGGCATGAGTTGTTCATGAGCCACCTTGGACCTTGACTACTTTCCACACATTATATTATTTATAAGAGACAGGAGAGGAAGGCAGCAATCTGAAGCTAAGCGGGGCTGATGGAAAGCAAGTGTGTTGGGGATGAGTCAACATGATAGAGGGATGAACAACAGAAGGAAGTAAGGGTGATAGCTGGTAGAAGTAGGCCTTGCAGAAGTGTTCAGATGATCAAAGTTGAAGAATTCCCCAAGCCAGGAAAGAAGTAGGTAATGTAGCTGCAGTAACCCATTAGGACTGCTACAACAGAATACCACAGCTTAGCTGGCTTAGAAAAAACAGCAATTTATTTCTCTGTTTTCCCAAGGCTGAGACATACAAAATCAAGGTGCCAGCAGACCTGGTGTACACTGAAGGCATACTTCCTGATTCATAGATGATGCCTTTTTACTAAATCCTCACACTGGTGATTTCGAACAAAACACTCCCTACAGCCTCCTTTATAAGGTCATTAATTCCCACATGTGAATGCAAGGCCTCCATGATCTAATCAGCTTCTCAAATATGCCACTTCCCAAGACTGTCAACCTCTGTGGCTAGGGTTTTAACATATGGATTTGGCCTTCAAGGTATAAGGGAGAGGGCCAGTCATCTACCCCAGGTAACACGCTGCAGCCAGGCTTTAGTGCCTCATCACACATCACTTTTTCTGCTTTCTCTGGAGGCCCTGAGCATTATTCTGAACTACTACTCCTAGTTTTCTTATGAATAAATGTACAAATGAGCAAAATGCCAGAAATATAAATAAATAATTAGAAGATTTTGGTTTCCTACAAAACAATTTGCCGCCACTCATGAAGGTACACACCTTTAATCCCAGCACTCAGGAAGCAGAAGTAGGAGGATAACCATGAGTTTAAGGCCAACCCAGGACTACAGAGTGAGTTCCAGGTCATCCTGGGCTACAGTGAGACCCTAGCTCAAAAGGAAAAAAAAAAAGACAAAGAAAGAAAAAATTTCAAACAATGTGATTGTTTATAAAGAAATACCCTATTTCAAGAAGCCTATATATTTCTGATTTTGAAGATTTCAAGTAGAAACTGAAATGACCTTGAAAAATGGTTAAACAGACTTGAAGCATTGAAAAGGACCAGATAAGTTCACATTCTCTTCCAGTTCTGAGACTCTAGGATGCAGGGTAATAGAGGAATAGATGAACCTTCATGGGGGAAGGGAAAAGGATAAGCAGGAGACAGTGCTGAAGAGAATCTGAGAACTGTGATAGACTGAGTGCGAACACTGGGATATCATAAAAATAGAAGCAACAGAGCAGCACCCAAACTAGGCTTTACCTTCCGTACGCACTGTGCTGTATGTGGGCTCCTTATTTCTCTAAGTTTGAGCTATAGTGATGGTACTGCAGTTTAATGTAAATTCCAAGTCAAAATGGGAAACTGCCTACACCTTGTCTATACATTAATCTTGTGTTGGATGGAATTTTAAGTCCATCCATGAGGTCAACGTAGTGTCACTGAATTATTGTATAAGGCATAAAAAAAGGTGATCAAACAGTGACTTTTAGATTTTTGGATTTCTATTGGTAGAAATGACAAGAACAATTATCAACAACAAATGTATGAAAGAAGGGTAAAGAGTAGAAATTGTTTAGAGGAAATCTTAATTTTTTAAAGGAAGCTATATAATTATTGTTAATAACTGATACACTGTTTTTCCATGAGTGAAGTATGTAGGTTGATCATTGTTAAGTAAAGGCCTAAATGCAAATAACAGAAAAGAATAAAGACAAAAATGTACTCTGCTCATTGTGAAAAACAAAATAGTTCAGCATTACTAATTATATTAGTAATTGGCATGAATGATGTATCAGGAAAAGAGGCTGATTAATATCAGTAGCAATGAATTTAAATTATATAACAACCTCTTCAAGACATGCCTCAGATTTCACAGACATTCTTTTAGCTGCATACTTCCCTTGAGCTATCAATTTCCAGTTCATAATTGGAAAGCAGGTGTGGGTGGACAGGTGACTTGTGACAGGTCACGCAGCAAATGGCTGAGAGAATGCAAGCTAAAAAGAGAGTTCATCTCCTGTCCTATCTAATCCTTCAAGTGTCAATTTTTATTTGAAACTATTTTCAGAAAGGATTGTATTGTTGGAAGAATATCAAACATTTGACTAAAATAGGAGTGGTGGAAATATTTGAAATGGTTTCACAGTGCATGACTAGTTGATGGAGATCATTTCCTGGTGGAATGGCTCGTTAAGGTAGTGCTGAAATTGCTTGTTCAATTTCTCACCCATCATTAATGGTGTGTAGCACGAGTACATGATGGGCACAGTTGGCCTCAATCTATATTATGCAACCATGCTTGACATTTCAACAAAGGACTGGGATATGTTTCAAAGCCTCCCACATGCTTTCCTATCTCAATGAATTTCAAAGATATGAATCCTTGAGGGAGCCATTGATGAACTTCCTTGGAGCAAATGATTGTACTCTGGAACAAGAAGTCAGATAAGGAACCTTTAGGTTATAGGTTAAAATGAGTTTAGAAGAAATAAACCAGGGAGAAAACTAGACTGGAAAACTATGGTCTCCAAGCTTTGTGGACAGCTCCCAGTGTCTGCAATATTATTTGAAAATATCCATGGCTCAGCAACAGGAAGGAGAGAGGTGTCCAGTGTACATAGCTTCTTAATCTAGAGAAAAACAGTGATTTGTGGTAACCTAGAGCACACTCAGCACAGAAGTGAGTGCATATGCTCTGCCAAGCAATATACACAAGGAGGAGGAGCAAACACACAATAGAAAGCTGGAGGCACGGTGGGATAAGAGCATGGAAGGCTTGGAGAAAAATAAAAAGCTGGGTTGGACATATAGTTTAGATGGCAGAGTGCTTGCCTAACATGTGAGAAGTCCTGGGTTCGATTGTCTGCAGGGCATAAACTGGGTGTAATGGCACACACATCTGTGATCCTAGCACTCAGGAGATAGAAGCAAGAGGATAAGACATTCAAAGTCATCCTTGACTACATGACAAATGTGAGGCCTACCTGGGATACATAAAATACTGTCTCAAAAAGAAAATAGGAAAATGAGAGCTGGAGAGATGGCTTAGAGGTTAAGGCGCTTGCCTGAAAAGCCAGGACCCATGTAAGCCAGATGCACAAGTTGGCACATGCGACTAGAGTTCGTTTGCAGTGGCTGGAAGCCCTGGCACATCCATTCTCAATCTCTCTCTCTCTTTCTCTTCTCTCTCTCTCTGACTCTTTCCCTCTCTCAAATAAATAATAAAACAAAATATTAAAAAAGGAAAAGAAAAAAGAAAAAAATTGAACTTTTTTTTCTGTACCGTTTCTCTGATCTTCTTAGACTGGGTTGCGTTCCTAGTAAGCTAAGCTCCTTAACAAGTAACCCTTGCTATATGCATGCACCTTCTTTAGTTGTCATTTCCCCATCAAGCTCAAGTTCTCTGAGAGCAGGAATTATGTCAGTCAGGTTCACCTTCCTCACTGCAAGCATCCAGCAAAGGCTGTAAGTGCTCAATCCATATTTACTGGGGCTAGGGGATGGCCCAGGGGGTGAAGTGCTTGCCTTCTAAGCATTAGGATGTGATTTCAGATTCAGATACTCGGCATGCACATAAAAACTTGGAAAGGTGAAGGGCGCTGTAATCTCAGCACTGGGGAGGCAGAGTCACGGGATTCCTAGGGCTAGCTCGTTTAGCCTAATCTGTGTGCTCTGTGCTTTAGTGAGAGATCTGGTCTCAACAAATAAGGTAAGAGCCACTAAGGAAGACACTCAGTGCTGACCTCTGGCCTCCACATACATGTACACACATATGCACATGCATTCCTACACACATGTGCACCCATTCATATATGTACATGTATGTGCCACACACACAAATTGTATTTGAAAATGGCAGAATAGATCTCTAGTTTAGTAGGAGTTGAGTGTTCTCTGCGTCTATCTCCTTCACCCTTGTGCTAATACCAGGTTCACCAAGAAAGCACGACCCACAATCCCCAATGAGAAGGGTCCCTTCATAGGGGGGGAGGGCAGGGAGGAGGACTAATGATGGTACCAACACGGCTGTTTACACACCGAGTATATACATAAATAATACAGAAAAAAATTTAAAAAAAGAAAATGCCAAAATGAATGATACCTAAATCTCTGTAGGGCAACTTAAGAAAAAGAAGGTTTTTTTTAACTAAAAATGAATAAAAGAAAAGAAAAACATAAAAATACGTATCTGTTAAAGATAAATGAATGAATAGACACTGTGGAAGTCATTAATAACTTATGAGATGGGATACATGTGATTTAGAAGTATCAGATAGAGGACATCTCACCTGCAGGAGATAGCATGACCAAGGAAAGTATTATCTTCAGGTATGGTAGCTAGAGGGTCCATGTAAAGACATAAATGAAAAGAAAAATGTAATGGTTCGGAAAGACTTTATAACAACCCACCTTATTGTTTTGATGCCTATTTACACTTAGAAGTGAGACCAAGGGCAGAGAAGATAGCTTAGCGGTGAAGCGGTTGCCTGTGAAGCCTAAGGACCCCAGTTCAAGGCTTGATTCCCCAGGAACCACGTTAGCCAGATGCACAGGGGGTTCACACATCTGGAGTTCATTTGCAGTGGCTGGAGGCCCTGGCATGCCCATTCTCTCCCTCTCTCTCTTTCTCTCTCTCTCTCTCTGTCTCTCTCAAATGAATAAATAAAAATTGAATAAAAAATTAAAAAACAACAAGTGAGACCATGAGAGTAAAATGAGTGAATGTCTTATTTCTGAGCATCAAGTCTGAGTCAGAAGACAGCAGTTTGGCTCAGTGCTCTTACTCAACAGTGATGAATAGAGAAGTCTCTACTGAACACAGGGTGCAGTATGAAGACTCTACTGGAAAGAATATGAGAATGGGAGGGGAAACAGGTATTGCAGCCTGAACAGCAAAGGGCCAGTAGGAGAGGATGGCTGAGAGTGTTAGTGCTGCCAATACTTAACTCATAGCAGAATTCCGAGTTGCAGCTGAGCGTGCTATGATGGTAACCAAAAACTTCATTTCCCATACTTGCTGTAGTATACATGGCCATGCTTTGTATAATGAGGCTTTGAAATACACAGTTCTCAGTGATCTCTCCCTCTTGTTGTTTCTCTCCTTGTGCAAATCCTATTCTTGTGCCTGGTTTAGACCCAGTTAGACTCATTTCCACTGAATACAACAGGACAAAATTGAAGGACTCTCAATTCCAAGATGCAGTTATGGAGAGATTTTTTTTTTCTCCCATCTTGGAGTTCTCTCTTTTATTTACTTTTTAACATGGAAGGAAGCCATATTATGATCTTCTTTATGGAGAGACCTATGTGGCAAGAAACTGTGTGGATTTAGCCAGTGGGGAACCCAAAGCTTGCCAATAGTGTTGGAAATGATATCAGTAACATATCTTCCCAAGTGAGCCCGAGGATGACTAGAAGCCCTGCAAATACTGATTGCACTCTGAGAGAGAACTTGAGCCAAGCCTAGTCAAATTGCATATGGATTCTGACCCACAAGAAACTGTGAGATAATATTTGTTGTATTAAGCAAGCAATATGTGGTATGATTTGTAACACAGCAGGAAAAAAAAACTAATACAAATAAAAAAGAAGAGGCACAATGCACCCCAGAACATCTGCTTAGCAGAAGACAGAATTGTTACCATGTCACATGTTGCCCTGAACATGTCTGTTTCAAAGCCTTACCAGCCATCCTGGATCATGATACAATCAAGAACATCCTGTGAATGTGACTGAGTGATGCGCAAGAGGATCTCAGGCTCTTGAAGACTTGTTTTCCTCTATCTGAACTACATGCATCCTAACAAGCTTTCCAAATAACCAGCATTATATTGGGCTGTATGTGATAATGAATTAACTTCAACAGATATAGGGGGTTGGTGATGGGAACAGGGACTCTGCTCGTGGTGTGGTGTATGAATCGGGCAGTAAGGGAGTGAGCAGGGGCATGGGAAGTCTTGAAAGATGAGCAGCAAATGTAAGAATGTTTATAATAAAGAATAAAGAAAAGTGTAACCAACTGATTTTGTCAAGGATGCCCTGAATCACACTGACTCAGTAATAGTTGAGATAGTCGCAAAGATCCCCCATGCTCATGGATTAGATGAATTAACTTTATGAATATGGCCATCCTGTTAAAGGTAATATGCAGATGCAGATTCAAAGTCATCTCAATCAAACTGCTTAATCAAACATCATACTGCTCTTCACAGAAACATAAAAATGATCTTAACATTCATACAGAAATACAAAAGACTCTAGATAGAAAAAAACACTGTCTTCAGCAAATGTATACTTTTGGAGGAATCTCCATATCTGATTTCAAGTTATACTGTGGAGCCATAGTTATTAAGACAGCATATAGTACTGGCATAAGAACAGACATATAGATCAGTGGAATAGAATACAAGACCCACATACGAGTCCATGTAACTGCATCCAACTGATTTTAAGCAAAGATGCCAAAAACACTCTCTGAAGCTAACACTTCCAACAAATGTTGTTGGGAAAACTTGTAGAAGAATGAAATTATACACTTAGCTCTCATACTGCACAAAAATCAACTCCAAATGGATCAAGGACCTCAGTGAAACTCTGAAGTGGCTAGAGAAGAAAGTAGGAAGAAAACTTCAGGTTATACATAGGGAAGGGCTTTCTGAATAGGACATTTGTTGCTCAGTAAGTGAGGCAAATCATTAACAAATGAGGCCTCATGAAACTAAAAATCATTTGTACAACTAAGGTAACTACCAACCTAGTCAAGAGAATGGGAAGAAATTTTCAACACCTATGTCTCTGATGTGAACTGAAATGTAGGATATATATAAGGGACTGAAAAACAGTAGATAATAAAAATTAAATAACCCAATAAAAATGGGCTTATAGATCTGATCAGAGAGTTCTCAAAAGAAGAATAAAAATTGCCAATATATTTTTTAGAAAGTATTCAAAATTTTTAGCCACCAGAGAAATGAAAATTAAAACTGCTTTGAAATTCCACCTCACTCCACTCAGAATAGCTGTCATTAAAAAAAAAAAAATCAAGAGGGCCAGGCATGGTGGCTTACTCCTTTAATCCCAGCCCAGCACTCGGGAGGCAGAGGTAGGAGGATTTCTGTAGAGTTCGAGGCCACTCTGAAACTATGTAGTGATTTCCAGGTCAGTTTGAGGTAGAGAGAGACCTTACTTCAAAAAAAAAAAAAAAAAATCAAAAGGTAACAAATTCTGTCAAGGATATGGGGTAACAGGAACCCTTATTGACTGCTGATGGGAATGTAAAGTGGTATAGCCATTGTGGAAATCAATGTGGTGGCTTCTCAAAAAATAAAAGCCAAAAATAGGTCTACCATATGACCCAGCTACACCATTCCTTGGCATATATCCTAACAGCCCTACTCTACAATAGAGATATTTGCATCTCCCTGTATGTTGTTGCTCTGTTCACAATAGTTAGAAAATAGAGTCAGCCTAGATGCTCATCAACTGATAAATGGTGTGGCCAATATGCACAATAGAATCTTATTCAGCTGTAAAGGAAAATAAAATACTGAAATTCAAAGGAAAATGGATGGATCTGGAAAACATTAAATTAAGTGAGGTAACCCAGGTACAGAGAGATAAACACTGTATGTTCTCTCTCATATGACGATCCTAACTTAGAATTTCTAGGTTTATATGTGAGTTGAATTAAGAGTCAGCACAAGCCAGAAAGCAAGAAAGAAACCATGAGGGGGATGAGCATCAAGGACTTAAGGGAGGGAGATATGTAAATAGAGGAGTGGAAACCTGTGGGTGAAAGGGTTTAAATGGAATCAGGGGAGGAAGATGTAGAAAAGGAGTGGATGGACGGAGTGTTAACGAAAATTAACTTTATGAAAATGCCGTAGGGAAAACTTCTTTGTTAGCTAATTTTGAAAAGGGAGAGTTTTTACAGAAGTATCCAGCAGGGGTGGATAACGCTGTGCCCACAAGCCATAGGCTGTTACAGAAAAAGCCTTTGTCAGGGGTGGGATACCTCCCAGTCAGTTTTTCATTAGAGAGGCTCCAAAACACTATAGGCTATAGCCAATGCTTTTGGCACCCGTGTTAGATAGTAAGTCCCTATAATTGAAGACACCATGGTCTTCAGTTGCAGAACACTGAAAAATAAAGCTGGAGCTGAGCTGGAAATCTCCTCCCCACTGGCTAGCTGTCATAGTGCTGGAAAATGCTATGCAGGCTTCTGGGGAAGAAGGTTATCACCGAGTCTTATCCAACAGTAGATGCGACATGTGTTCTACACAACTGAACAGCCAGGAAAGAAGTTCCCACTCATGCAATAGTGGCCTGACTTATGACAGTAACCAACTAACCCCTATGGGAGGAAACTCATGCCTGGTACTAAAAATCTAGTTAAAAGCCAATAGCTGGGAAGGTCATAAACCCTAGATGGGAAGCCCTATTGTTGTTTGTCTAAATAGATACAATATGCCTATCAAATTGCCCTCTAAATAATTATGTCCATTCACACCTTTGAACAGAGAATATTCTTTATGTAGGTAGTGCTGACTACTGAGGAAGACTCAAAACTAGTCAAAGTCATGGGAAAAGGAGGCTGTTGAGTGCTCAGTGCTAAATGAGACATCTCTTCCATACCCTCCAAGGCTCAGGGAACATCTCAGAAAAGTGGGCATAAAGAATGTAAGAGCCAGGCTGGAGAGATGGCTTGTGGTGAAGGAAATTGCCTGCAAAGCCTACGGACCCATGTTCCACCTCTGTCCAGATCCCACATAAGCTAGATGTACAAATATGATGCGAATGCAAGGCCACACCTGCACACTAGGTGTCAAAACACACATCTAGAGTTTGATTTCAGTGGCTGAGGCCCTGGTGCACCAATTCTCTCTCTCTTTCACACACACACTCTCTCTCTAAAACAAAAAAACAAACAAAAAAAAAAAAAAAAAAAAAAAGAATGTGAGAGCCGAAGGATGCAGACAAGAGCTTTGGGACACTGTCTTCTGACCATGAAGTGACAACTACTTTCATGACTCTTCAGCAGCTGCTGTCACTACCTGCACCAGAGTCATAAAATGTTGGGCCCATAAACATTTTGAGATGAATGAGGGGCAAAAAAAAAAATATCAAAACAGAAGATGGACTAATCAGAAATTAGAAGAGGTTCATTAGAGGGGCTATCAAGATGGGGAGACAGAATAAGGTAATGGGAAGGAATCATGATCAAATTACATTATTTACATGTTTGAAAATTGTCAGCAACAATGTTTTAAAAAGATATGAGTCCGCAAATCCCCTAGGCAAAAATTTTACATTCTAGGAAGCCTTCCTTTCAAAAACAATAAAATACATGGCATCCTGACATTGAAAACAACTGAAATTCAGTGTAAAAATTTATATCTCTTTCACTTCCATTTTATTAGGTAAGTAGTTATTGGTCATCTAACATACTCATGGTACCTAAAATACCACCATCTTACCATTATCATAATTTATTAACATTTTCCTCAGACAACTTAGAATAATTATGGAAATACACCTATTAAATGCAGAATTGAATTAAAATTTCCAATAGAAGAAAAAAATGCCTGAATATTGGCAAACCAATGTGGGTCATTATATATTTTATCTTCAGTTCCATCAGGTTTCTATGAAAAAAATAAAACATGGCATAAGGCTGACATTAAATCAGCTATACCCAGAAAGTACATTCCTGACAAGCTTTCCTGATAATGCTGTCTGCCAAAAGTCAAGGAAAGCAGTAAGGGAAAAATGATACCTTGACTTAACTACAACTTCCAAAAAAGAATTTTTTGAAAATGTAGGCATGCAACAACTTTGGAAGGAAAAAATGATTCATATTTTTTTTATGATAACCAAAGATGAGAAAGCAAAGTATATTCAGTCATGAGTATATTTCTGTATATAATTGTAAAATTCCAAAACAGGTGTTCTTAGGAAATAGATACAGAATACTACAATAGAAAAAATAATAATCAAGAGATAATACTGGGCTGGAGAGATGGATTAGCGGTTAAGGCATTTGCCTGCAAAGCCAAAGGATCCTGGTTTGACTCTCCAGGACCCACGTAAGCCAGATGCACAAGGGGGCGCACACATCTGGAGTTCATTTGTAGTCCCTGGAGGCCCTGGCATGCCCATTCTCTCTCTCTTTCTCCCTGCCTCTTTCCCTCTGTCAAATAAATAAATAAATAAAAATATTTTTTTAAAAAGAGATAATACCAATAACATATTGATATATATCTTCCTTGCTTTTTAATGCATGGATTATGTTTCTTTTTATGTAATTTTATTATGAAATATACATACAATTTTATATCTGCCTTTCATTCACAATACATTGTAACTTTTCTTTTCGTTTGAACACATGATACTCTGTTAAAAGAAAACTACTGATACCTGATTTTCATGAGAGAGAGATCCTACAAAATCAATGCATCATATTACATTTCATGCTCATGACAATCTTCATATCATGTACTATTAGTATTTACTCATGGCTGTAAGGTAAGAATTAGAAGACTCGGGTTTGAATGCAGGTAATTTATAACTAGACCCCATAAGTTTTTTTTGTTTTGTTTTGTTTTTTTGAGGTAGGGTCTCACTCTAGCTCAGGATGACCTGGAATTCACTATGTCTTCTCAGGGTGGCCTCAAACTCATGGTGACCCTCCTACCTCTGCCTTCTGAGTGCTGGGATTAGAGGTGTGCGCCACCACACCTGGCTTGAGCCCATAACTCTAATTAATACATTACAGTACTTTTCTTCTTCTAGGAACTTATCAAAATTCATTCTAGGGCTGAAGAAATGGCTTAGTGGTTAAGGCCCTTGACTGAAAAGCCTAAGGACCCATGTTCAACTCTCCAGATCCCACATAAACCAGATTCACAAAGGTGAGGCAAGTGCAAAGTCGCACATGCCCACTAGGTGGCAAAAGTGTCTAGAGTTTGATTTCAATGGCTGTGGCCCTGGCATGCCAAATCTCTCTCCTTCTCTCTCACACACAAATAAATTTATAAAAAAACAATTTAAAATTCATTCTGTCAGTTTTCTCTTGTTGGCCTTCTAAAGTATTCCCAGGTTGCTTTGTCTATTAGAATTGCCTGGAGAGGAAATAGATAACGCCTTCTTGTCGCAAGTATTATGTTTCTATTGGCACCATTTCGTCCCTCTCAACTACCACTCTGCATTTTCATAGATGCTGCACTTAGCATTGTTGTCAACCACAAGTCACCTGCTTCTTTGCAATGATATGCTGAGGGTTTCGCCTAACATCACTGTCATCCTTCATCATCCCCAATCTACCCTTTCTGTTTGACCATCAACCTGCCCATGTCTTGTCGAAACTCATGAGCAGTAGATTCTTGACTTCCAGGTGCAGCTCTTTCAAGGGGGCTGGAAGTGTGCTTCTTCTCATCACAGTCCTACTTGCTGTCATGGATGCCCACAACTGGGGTGGTACTTGCTGGGCTGGTGGGGCTGGAAAAATGATGTCATACTAACTGGAGAACAAATTTTCTTAAATTTCCATTTTAAATACATCTGTTTTATTCTAATGTACAATGTGAAATAAGATTATCACATATGTTGTCTTTAAAAAATAGTAATTTATGTCCTCAGTTATTTGAAATGTTATTTACTTCATACACAAAAGTTATATATGTTTAAAGATACGTGTGTGAACACTATATACATATAAATCTGTTTCAGAGAATTTTGCCATAGTTTTTTGCCCTGATCATATTGTTCTCATTATTATAGTTTTAAACACATTTCAATATCAGATTGTAATAATTCAAATCACACTGCATGAAGGTAATTGGTTCATTGCTTCTCAGCTCACCCTGCACTGAGTACTTGGGGAAACAAAGCTGTGTCTTCAGATATTTTCCTTTGTCATTTTTTTGTGGCTAGAGAAGCTAAGAGAGCCTTGTCAGAGACAAGTACCTTTCTTGCTGCTTCTAGTGTGCCTTCTTGGCCTTCTCCCAATGTGTGACTTGTGCCATGCATGACAGTCAGCTGCCTAGAATAAAAATTTTAAGCAAGTTCCAGGGGTTCTGACCACAGAGATAGCTCTGGAGTGAGCCAAAGCTGTGCATCAACAAGGTCTGCGACCTGGGTTGAAGGAGGGATGGAGGGAGCTTTCTCATCTAAGGCACATTAATTGGTAATTATTATATGTGCTTTTCTCTGTTTATGGTTAATAATTACTAATCCTGGGGCTGGCGACATGGTTCAGTGACGAATTAGTCACAGCTGAAGATGGAATTCCCAAATATGAAACCCGGACCCCAGTAAAAGGCAGGAGGTTGTGTGAGACTTCTATAATCCCAGCAAGCTGACGATTGAGAGATGGGAGGTAGAGACAAGAGAATTTCCTGGAAGCTCATGGTAAGTGCAACAAAGCTAGAATCCAGAGACAGAAACCCTGCCTTAAATGATGGAAACAGACAAGGATCAACCAGTAGTTATCCTCGGACCCAAACATGTGTACCATGGTGCACATACACTCATACACATAAAATAAATAAATACATAAATAAATAATTTTAAAACCTGGAATGGGGCTGGAGAGATGGCTCATCAGTTAAGGCACTTGCATGCAAAATCTAATAAACCCAGTTTGATCCCCCAGACCCCAAATAAAGCCAGATGCACAAATTGGAGCATGCATCTGGAGTTCATTTGCAGTGGCTGGAGGCTCTGGCTTGCCCATTCTCTCTGTCTGTCTCTCTTTTCTCTATCTCTCTCAGCTTGCAAATAAATAAGTAAATAAGCAAAAATACAAACAAACAAATCTGGAATGATGTCAAATTTCACAAATTCTCCTATTCATCATTCTAAATTAACTTAAGAATTAATGTGAAATGTCAAGAAAAAATAGTTTTAGGTATTTTCTTTTTTTTCTTTTTTTCTTTTTTCTTTTTTCTTTTTTGGTTTTTTGAGGTAGGGTCTCACTCTAGCCCAGGCTGACCTGGAATTCACTATGGAGTCTCAGGGTTTTTTTTGGTTTTTTGAGGTAGGGTCTCACTCTAGCCGAGGCTGACCTGGAATTCACTATGGAGTCTCAGGGTGGCCTCGAACTCACGGAGATCCTCCTACCTCTGCCTCCCAAGTGCTGGGCTTAAAGGGGTGCGCCACCACACCCGCCTTTTAGGTATTTTCTTAAAATTGCATTAAACCTATACATTTATTTTTCTTTAGAAAAAAATAAATGATCATTTTCTTTATTTTATCCTTATAAATTTCTTGTTAACTCCTAGATATTTTGATGACTGTTGTGAATGTGATCTTTTCTGTCTGATTCAAAAGTAAGGTCTACTTTAAGTTGGGGATACAGTTCAATGGTAGAGTACTCATCTAACGTGTGTAAAGCCCTGGGTTTGCAACCTAGCAAATGCCTAAAGAAAAACAAAAGTGAAAATAACTGAGCTGGGCGTGATGGCACACGCCTTTAATCCTAGCACTTGGGAGGCAGAAGTAGGAGGATTGCCGTGAGTTTGAGGCCAGCCTGAGACTACATGGTGAATTCCAGATCAGCCTGGGCCAGAGTGAAACCCTACCTCGAAAACCAAAAACCAAAACCAACTTTGACTGCTCTTACATGGAGAATTGGCCTTGTTCGAACTCTGTGGGTCTTGGATAAAGTCAAGTGTTGAAAAGAATCATTCCCGGCATAATATTGTGTTGGTGGATCCAGATCCAGGACCCCTGCAAGCTACACAATCTTATCTCTGTGCTACTAGTTGTGATTGCAAAATACTCCAGTATTTACCATCAGAAAACCACAACTCATGATGTTTGTGAGTCAGGAATTTGTGTAGGAAAAAGTGACACTCTGCTCCTTGAAGTCTGGGCTCAGCTAGATGATTCACAAGCCCAATGGGCTCATCTGAAGGCTCATCAGCTCATGTCCTACAGCTGTGTTTGACATTGGACGGGGGCCACAGTTGTTCCATATTTGCCTTTGCACAGAGTTTCTTTATGTTGGTTAGCTTGGGCTTCCTCAGGAGTGGCCAGTTGGCTAATGCAATCCTTCTGCAAAGAAAGGGCCAGATAGACGCTGTGTTCAACTTGTGAACTAGCCTTGGAATTCACATGGGATGTCTTCCTTAGTGTTGTAGTGGTTAGAGACATCAAAAGTACACCGTACTTCAAGGAGAAGTATGCTTTGTATTTGATGGGTCAGGTCAAGGTTCTTGAAGAGCATATGGAATAAAAAATATTGGCGTGCCCATTGTTGATAGATAGAATTTGTTACAATATAAATAATATAAGGAGAAAAACTTATACACTGAAAATTGTGTGCACATGTAGCACAGTGATTAGAGAGAAGTTTTCATCATAATTCCAATTGTAATACTCATGAAGGAAAGACTGCTGTTTCCCACTTAAATAATTTATAGTTGCCAGGCGTGGTGGCACATGCCTTTAATCCCAGCACTCAGGAGGCAGATGTAGGAGGATTGCTATAAGTTTGAGGTCAGCCTGAGACTAGAGAGTGAATCCAGGTCAGCCTGGGCTGGAGTGAGACCCTACCTCAAAATAAATAAATAAATAAATAAATAAATAAATAAATAATTTAAAGTTGCAAATGGCTGGGGCCAGGATACTTCTCATGTTTAACAACTGATCATGCTAGATCTTGTGGACTTTTCCAGGGTAGGATGGGCAAGATTAAACTCATGTTCCATGTTACTGTTCCAGTCTGTGTGAGTATCATCAATCAGTGCAAGCCTGTTTGTGGCCCATCTGACAAGTTGTTCTTCTTTGACCAAATTTGTATTTGCCTGGAATGTAAAATTTTAATGTTCATGTATTTGTACTCAGATTTCTGAACATATTTATCACCTCCAAAATGTGTTCAACTCATTATCTAGACATTTCTAGATGACAGTCATGAGTTTTGCTTTCTTGCTTTTGCTGTTTCCTTTAACTCTTTGTGTGGGTGAGAGTGTGTGCATGTATGTGATGTGCAGGTGTGTGTGTTTGAATTTGTGTGTGTGCTTGTGGAGACCGGATGTTGACATCAGGTTTCTCCCTTGATCACTTAATGCTTTATTTGCTAAGGCCATGTTTCCTGAAACCAGAGCTTGGCAGCTTGGCTACTCTAGCTAGCCAGCTTGGCACCAAGTATCATGGCTGTGCCCTCTAAGTTCTGGGTTTACAGAGGACCTACCACGCCCACGAAGCATTTATGTGTGTGCTAGGATCCCACTGTGGCCCTGAGATTTGCAAGACAAGTACTTTATCCACTGAGCCATCATCCCAAGCCCCTAACTTTTTCTTATACTGGCCAAATTTTATAGAAAAAAAAAAGGTGAATAGTAATGCTAATAGAGGACATCTTTGTCTTTTTACTACTTTAAATGAGAAAGTTCTGTGTTTAGCCATTAATAAGCATATTAGTAGTTGGTTGAATAATAGTCTTTATTGTAGTTTTAAAGAAGCACCTAATTGGTATTAATTTACGGAGAAGTTGTTTTTTAATGAGAGGAGAAAGAGACAGAGACAGACAGAATTGATGTGCCAGGACCTCCTGCCACTATAGGTGAACTCCAGACACATGGGCCACCTTGTGCACATGCATGACCTTGTGCACGTATCTCCTTGTGCATCTGGCTTACATGGTATGGTGGTTTGATTCAGGTGCCCCCCATAAGCCTAGGTGTTCTCAATGTTATGTTCCCAGCTGGTGGAAATTTGGGAATTAACACCTCCTGAAGGGAGTGTATTGTTGGGGGCAGGCTTATGGGTGATATAGCCAGTATCTCCTTGGCAGTGTTTGGCGCACTCTCCTGTTGCTATGGTCCAACTTATGTTGGCCAGGGGTGATGTCCACCCTCTGCTCATGCCATTGTTTCCCTGCCATCGTGGAGCTTCCCCTTGAGCCTGTAAGCCAAAATAAACCTCTTTTTCCCCACAGGCTCTCTTGGTTGGGTGATTTCTACTAGCAATGTGAACCTGACTGCAACACATGGGTTCTAGGGAGTCAAACCTGGGTCCTTAGGCATCTTAGGCAAGTGCCTTAACCACTAAGCCATCTTTTCAGCTTAGAGAGTTTATTTTTATATCTTCAGTCAAATCAAAACCCTTTTTAGCATCTGTGAAGAAAAATTTTCCTCTTTAACCTTTAATATATATATTTAAAATTATTTTTATTTATTTATTTGAGAGAGAAAGAGAGAGGAAGGGCACATACAAGGGTCTCATGTCATTCCAAATGAATCTAGATCCATGGGCCATTTTGTGCACCTGGCTTTATTTTGTTACCAGGATTGGCAGGCTTTGGCAGCAAACATGTTTAATGGCTGAGACATCTCCCCAAGCTCTTGGTGTGGATATTTTGTGTTAATAGATTTCGTAACATTAAATTGTTATTGGAACAAGTTCTATGTGGTCATGGTACATTTTCTAGCTTAAATTCAATCAGCTACTTACTAAAAACCCTTTGCATATAGATTTTGCAGGATCCCATGTGTTTTATATGAAGTGCTGTCATTGTTATTATTCTATGTAATATTGTTTTCTTTGCCCCAAATTATTTTGGAGAGGTCATTTTTCAAGTGGTTAATACTTGTTTCAAAATCTGCTGCTGTAACTTAGGTATTAAGAAAATAAACCTTTTTTTACAAAACATATATTTATTTCAGATTGTATTAGTTATGTTAGACAGGGTTCACTGCATTATGTTAATGCAAAGATCTCGTGGTTTATACAAAAAAAATATTATTTCTCTTCTCACTACGTGTTGAATGGGCTTTGGTAAGAAAGTCGTTCAAGGACTCAGGTTAATGAAATATCCACAATTTCTGGATACTCTTACCTCAACTTGTGTTCAGTCTTCCCTGCAACAGGAATGAGAATAAATGGAATATTCATAAAAGTAATGCATGTTAGTTACAGTCAGTCCTATCCATTATAGGTAATTACAAGACTGCCCAGCTACAAGGATATGTAGTCAAGCAAATGAAATTCAAAGGAGAGTAAAAGTATGTAAAAATACACATGAGCATGATTGAAATGTACTTTTGGAGTTTAATCCTGAGATTGTAATTAATTAATATTAAATGTTAGAGTGAATCTTTGCAAAGATATTTTATTAAAAATAAGGAAGATAAGTGGAGTACTTCTAAAATACTAGTGTGATGATGGAGAAATTTAACTGAAATTTGAAAATGAAATTTAAAAAAATATGAAAGAAAGAGTGGAATTCAAGGACCAGAATTATCTTCTTTCCTAAAAAATAATCTAACAAATGGACACGCCATAGGGAAAAGCAGTTGAAAGAAATTGGGGCCATGGAAGATGATTCATCAGTTAAAGATGATTGATTTCAAAACCTGCCAGTCCTGGTTCAACTCTCAGGCACACACATCAAGCTGAAAGCAAAGTGATACATGCATCTGTGATCCCAATTTGCTTCTAACAGAGGGAGCTGGAACCAGCAAAAGTCTAAGCTAACTGGCTAGCTAGTCTGAGATTCCTTTACAGTATTGCAGTTTATTTTCAGTGGCAATCAACTATGCCTGAAGGAAAGCTGAGCATAGAATCCTTGAAGTTATCCTACCCCACACCACACACACATACACACACAAATTAATTAAAAAGAATAATAAATGGGACATAAGGCAACTAAAGACAGTGTTCACAAATGATAGACCATGAGCCGAGTGCTGCAAGTACCTCCAAGGGACAACAGTGAAAGAATTTCCAAGCTGCAGTTCAATGGTACCCACATCAAGTTTGGGATGGGAAAAGTGATAATTGGAAAAAATTCAGGTGGCTAGAGTTCAATGAGTACCTGAGGGGAGAGATCAGCATAGGGGTTGAACTCATTGGGGTCTATAGAAGGTTCTCCTCTAGTATTCAGCAGAATACAGACAGGAACACATTCATGCAGACATCATTTGAGGCTTAAGAAAGAGCTTTACACAAGGCGTACCAACAATAGTGCCCACCGGAATGGGAGTTTCCATCCTAGAGTAGGGAACCATCTAGACGTCATAGAGCATTGATACTCAGAAGGGTTTGCCTCCCAGAGGAACAGTTAGCCCTAGGCTGAATGCTGCTCTGGCTCAGTCTGATATACAACTTAGAAACAAGAACCAAATGATCCAATTCTTTCTGAGTATATTAGCAGCGTACCGTAATGAGGCTCAAAAATTGTTATGAATATACAAAAATATCTAGCTCTCAAGAATGTCAAATCAGATCATTCTCAGTGAACTTACCCAATCACAGAAAAAAAAAATCGCCACATAGTCTCACTCATCTACAGCACCTAACCTGAATCTACCCAGGATACCTTACATACCCAGCAAGCATCTCCTAGACTAGACACTAGGATGGAAGGGGAGGGAGGGGAGGGCATCAAAGGGGTGGGAAACACAAATCTAGACCCAAACGGCAATGGTACCATAATTTTCTACTTACTAAAAGACAGACCAAATGGCTGATCCTTCACCAGGCCCTTACAGGGAACACTTGAACCACAAGACACTGGAGAGGGTAAGATCAAGACTAACCTTAATCTTCTACATCTTCCCTCCCTCACTTCCCCTCTCTCCTCTCTCTCTCTCTCTCTCTTATCTCTAACTCTTGTATATTAGTTATCTTTTTTCTCATTTTCTTAGTGGGCACTGACCTGTAACTCCCAGAACCAGCATGGGGCTATCATCCACAATGAGCTTTTGATCAGAGAGACCTACAAGGTTTCCTAAAAGACAGGCAGATTTCTGTCAGAGTACTTGATGACCCACCAAAGGCTAGTGGTAAGACCCTACTGCTGAAGACACCTTATGTGATTGACATGCAAATTAGAATGGCATGGCTGGGAGTTGGAAGAGAGTCAGTCCCCAGACAGCATGTCTAGTGCCAGAAGGTGCTACATGGGCGACTGGGGGAAAATGACCAATATCTGTCGAAGCAACGCATGGTCTAACCTACTTAGCAGCAAATAACTTGTTGTGATGCCCACACAAGTGCAGTGGTGGCACACAGCCATGGTAGGGAACCAACTGCTCTCAATTTGGCTAACTGATCCCTTCACTGGTATGGGACCCATAGCTGGAGCTGGGAAACAAGTCAGAACCAGATCCAAACATAAGCCCACTCTCCAATATCAAGCTACCATCAATTGTGGGCTACAGGAGGGCCTACACCTATTAAATTCTCTACAAAAAAAAAAGTAAGGGTTATCTCATTTGTCCTGGTGCTAACTTACTCTCCGTTGGAGAATCTGCTTCTCTTTTTCAGATAGATGTAGATCCTAAGGAGAGAGCCACCCCATCATACCTCAAAAGGGCCCTGGCTGAAACTAAGAAAAATTGGAGAAACAAGCAAGGGGGCTGTTTTCCTGATGAACCGGATACCAGCACAAGCGGGAAGGAGATCAACACAGAGAAAAATCAACTCCTACCAAATCAGAGAGCCAGAGCCTCAGAGGCCCCCAACACCTCATCACTGAAGCAGACCAAAAATGAACCCAACCATGGCTCAGGGAAATTTTGCGGAAGAGGGGGTGGAAAGAATGTCAGAGCCACATGTTGGGTCATGATATGCAGAGACATTTAGCTTACCCATAACTGTGGGCTAACTCCACAATGCATGACCCATATACCTCAACAAGGAGGGGCCAAGGGGAGGGGGTAGGTCACGGATGAGCCTGGTACCAAACTGACTGTATTTGCTGAATACAAAACTAACTAATAAAGGAAAAAAAAAAGAATGTCAAATCAATGTATCTAGCATCCAGCAAAAATTATCAGGTTGAGAAATATAATCCATAATAAAGAGAAAAGTCAGTAACTTAGAAGTAAGAATTAAGAGATAAAGACATTAAAAGGCATTGTCACTATGCAATGGCTACGCATTCAAAACATTAAGTTGAGGCATAAAGAATATTTTTAAAAGACCCAAGTCAAATTTTAATATGCACAAACTATAAAGATTGTGTTGAAAAATATACTCGGTGGGATTGATGGCAGGTGAGAAGTTATAAGAGTTTAATGAACTTTGAAAGACAAAGTAGTGAAAATTATTCAAAATGAAAAAAAATTCTTTAAGTTAACAGAGCATCGGTGACATGAGACAACCTTAAGCAGCCTAAGAAATCTGCCATTTGGAGTCTTCAAAGTGGAGGGGAAAGATAAGGAAATCGAAGAAAATGCTTGAAAATAATTATAGAAAATATTTCAAATTCCATGTATTTTAAATCTCACAAAATAAAAGGCTCAGTAAATCATAACCATAAAATAAAATTAGTTGAAGCATGCCCGGTACGTGCTGACTTTTCTCAAAACCAGTCATAATGATAATAATATCTTAAAAACAGCCTGAGAAAAAGACACATTATGTATAAAGGAACATAGATAAGGATGACTGCAGATGTCCTGTTAGAGATAACATGACAGAAGGCAATGGCTAAGTCTTTAAAGAAAAATGAAAACCTTTCAACCTAGAATTCAATTTCCAGAAAAATTATCATAGTCTTTTAATTGTGAAAATAAAATGCAGATGTTTTAGTCATATAAAATGGTGCATGCATCTGGAGTTTATTTGCATCAGCAAGAAGCCCTGGCATGCACATTCATTTTCTCTCTTCTCTCCCTCTCTCAATCTCTGCCCTTCCCTTTTTCCCTCACTCTCTCTCTCATAAAAAAAAATATATATATATATATAAAAGAACTCATCTCTACCAGACCCACAATATATGAAATGGTAAAGATAATGCTTGGTGCAAAAGAAAGACAGAAACATGGATTTATGTAAAAGAATAAAAATAATGGAAATTGTTAATTGTCTTTATGGACAAAAAGTGCTGAACACTTTCTTGTATCCCATTCAAATGACATGATATATGAGCAAGGAAAGGAGTTCATCCTTCCCAGCGTCATTGTCTAAAAGCAGAAATCATTTCTTTAGTCACATTGGCCAACACTGCAAGAAGAGGACCACCATGGTTGATTTAAATTTAAGATTTGCTCCAGAACTAAGTGGAAAGCAATGGATAGCTGCATTAAATTTGGATTCTGTCTTTTTTTTAAAAAAAAAAAAGGTAAAGATTGTTGTAAGGTAAGCAAAGTAATTTTGTCTGCTATTAATGATATGACTGATACTTATCTCAAGTGTCTAGTCCAAGGTCATAAGTGGATAAATAAGTCAACTATTTGTGAAAATTGGATTATAGTATAAGCACATTGAAAAAATATGTGTTTTATCATGTTGGGAAGATTTCCTTCTTTACTTTTCTACAATGTTTTAAATCTAACAGAATTATAGCAGTGTGTTGAAAGGTATGCCATATGATTTTAATTTAATTTATAATTCTTGATGTTGGCCATGTGGCTTCTTTTGAACTATTAACAGCTCTGTGATAAGTATACTTTCAGACAACTTTGCACAACTCTTAAGTACCTTGTATGACAGGGCAGAGACATATCAAAAGTACATATCATTATCCACTAGCAAGATTGTTCAACTTTACTTTCTTACCATCAGAACAGCTCAGGCTTAACTAAAGTAGCTATTGGACTCCTCTAATTTTAAAGGCAAATATTATTTCTGCACTACCCTAATGATTGATATTTTGACAATAAGTGAGATGAGCCATGTGCTCTCATATTTTGTCCAGATTTGTATTTTTCATTTATATACTACATATTAAATATCCTCTTCCTCCTAAATCAAATGGCATTGTAATACAAAAATATATGAAAAGGAGAACATGTAATGTAAGGCACATTAAAGGATTACATGGACCAAAGTATTACCAGAAAGGAAAATGGGCAAGAATATTTGGATCTTATAAAAAATAATAAAGTGCATTCTTATTAGATTTACTTAAGGATAAGAATACCAATATATTAATTTTATCACACATTTTCTACTTAATATAATTATGACCAAACCACAAACACAGATTGGACATTAACAAGAATTGAAGTCCCACGTTGACATAAAGTTATAAGGGATCTTACTCTCAAGTGAGTTTACCCCTCTGGGACTTTTTGAATTATTGAATATAAATACCATGGTTTAGACTTAAAGATTTAAGGACTCTTACAGAATAGGAGAGCTCCTGTGTGTTGGGTAATTGCTCAATGTTGCTGTGAGCTCTGAAGTGGGTAGAGCAGGACCCGCAAGGCTGCTGGTGCTCAGTGATCAGGGAGGTTGGTGTGTTCCTGTTTGATCACATGGGTGACCCTAAATGTCCATGCCCAGTAGGCTCAGCCCTCACCTTCCTATGCACAGCTTATGAGTTGTAGGGTAACAATAAAATTTCATGAGGCCATGTGAAAGTAGAAATGAATCATTTAAGCATGAATTGTTTGTGTACAGACCTGGTGATAACGTATAAACTGTGGTATACCTTACAAAAATGTGTGCTTTTTATCCAATGTGATAGAGATGCTTAACAGACCAAGTAAAATTATTTTTTAAATCCATTTTAGAGCTACAACTAAACAATATCCCTTTAGAGCAGGTGAGAGACTGCCAAGATTACCTTGTTTAAGCCTTCATTTTACAGTTGTCAAAGCAGATATCCAGACAGGCAAAGTGTTTTCTTCATCCTCTCAACAAGTTAGCTGCGGGATTTAAGTTTTCATCTGTCATGCTAGTTCCCTCCCTTCTCCCTTCATCCTCCTCTCTTTTTTTTCTTACTTCTCTCCCTCCTGCCCCCATCTCTCTCTCTCCACTCCTTCTAGAAAAGGGTGAGGTTCTCTTTGTGTCATGTAATTCCTACTTTCAAAGGAAAAAAAGAAAGAAGGAAGGAAGGAAGGAAGGAAGGAAGGAAGGAAGGAAGGAAGGAAAGAAAAAAGGAAGGAAGAAAGAAAGAAAGAGAGAAAGAAAGAAGGAAAGGAAGAAAGAAAGAAAGAAAGAAAGAAAGAAAGAAAGAAAGAAAGAAAGAAAGAAAGAAAGTGGGTGATTGGACTGAAACAGATTTCCATCCAGATTTAGGATTTCTGGGGGCAGAAACATAAATCAATGATCGCCCCAGTCAGTCTGATAGTCGGGGCTGTTTACCTCACTTGTAACACATCCGGATCTCTCTGAAGGAAGAGGTACTTGCCCTGCTCGCCTTAGTCCTGTCTCTCCTCCTCATGCATGCCTCACAGCCCCGGCTTACCACTTTGACTTCATGTGTAGAAATTGCCACCATTCACTGCCCTGTGGTGATGACATTGGCCCTCATAATGTTCCTTGGACAAACAAAGCCATCTGGAAAACCTGTATTTATTTGTTACTCCTTTGCCAGATCTTTAGCTATTGCCTCCCCAGGGAAGCCTTCCTCATTGACTCATCCAACAGTATATAACTACCATACTGGCTACTCTTTACCCTTGTATATTATTTTTTTTTTGGTAATATCATTTATCACCATTTGAAATTATATTTATTTTTTGTCCCTGTGTGTATTCTGAATTAGAAGCCTCACAGTCTTGTTGCTGCTGTATCTGTAACTTCTGGAGGAGGACTGGCCCATCAGAAGATCTCAACTAAAACAATTCCCTACCTCAAGAAAAATTTGATGAAGGAAAGAATG
Organism: Dipus sagitta; assembly: GCA_036346955.1. Lineage (NCBI taxonomy): Eukaryota > Metazoa > Chordata > Mammalia > Rodentia > Dipodidae > Dipus > Dipus sagitta. Next base: position 120,309,889 of record CM070777.1, read on the forward strand.
AAGTTCCCATGTAGGTACTCAGTTCTCTTCTTAAATGTAAACAATCATATTTCGCTTTATTGTTGTCCAAAATTAATTCTCGTATGGGCACATATAAGAAACAGACAGAGTGGAGAACCTACTCCTAGTCAGTTAGTTACTATTAAACTAGTGCTTTCTTCATCCTCCCAACAAGTTAGCTGCAGGATTTAATTTTTCATCTGTCATTTCCTCCCTTCTCTCTTCACCCTCCTCTCTTTTCTCTTCTTTCTCTCCCTCCTCCTCCTCCTCTATCTCTCTCTCTCCACTTCTTCCAGAAAAGAGTGAAGGACACCCCTTCATAGCTAAATTATAAGCCAGAATCTCAGGCTTGAACAACATTGATAATTGAGATTATGGTGATGCATAACTGAAGCCCACAGAATTGAAGTGAGTATCTCAAAATGACACAGATGTTTCCAGGCAAAGTTGTGGCTTAATCTATGCATATGGATCCTCATGTCACACTCTCCTCATTGAGCTACATGCCTTCTAAAAACTAACTGACTGCATTCTAGAAACTGCAGAATAAACTACCACAGATGGAAAAGTTGATGAATGGTAAGAGACAGTCTACCGCAGAGGAATTTATAACATACATCGAGTATAAGGAGGCTAGGGTTTCTTTGTTCCTCATAAGAAGAGAGGACCAAGACTTCTACAGCAAAGCTATTCTGGACAAGGAGCGCCAAGTAGTTTTATGATTGCCCCCATTATTTAGGCCTATCAAACCAATGTTCCATACTCATGCAAGATTTTCTCCTAGGAAAAATGTGATGCAAATGGGAGAAGCTATGTTCTTCACAACTGTCACATAAATTTCTATCATTCATATACAGGTCAGGGTTATAAAACAATAGCTAAACACGAATATAAAGCTGAACTCATTCAATGTGACTTTGTAGAGAGGAATATTACATAAAATAGATGTGTGTACTCTATAAGAACCCTGTGCCAAAGACCATTGCTTCCAAATATCTGACACTACCACCAGTCTCCTAGTTTGCATTTTTCACAGAACTTTCTTTTTTATCTTTCAAATCAATTTTATTTTATATAAATTATAACAAGTTATGCTCTTTTATCCCCTAGTCCCAGCTCTCACTGCCCTGAGGGCCCACCTCAGTGGGATTATGCTATTCACTGTGGGATCTTGAAGACCTCAGTTTTTTTCCTGTGTGATAGTGGAGGGACTATGCCTCAGGATATGCCTACCCACTCTGTGGCTCTTAAAATCTTTCTGTTCCCTGTTCAGCAATGTTCCCTGAGCCATAGTAGGCCTGTTGGCAGTCTAATTTACTATTGAGTTCTCTATAGCCTCTGGATTTCTGTTTAGATAGGTTTTGACTGATCACCATGTTTGTCACCACTAACCTGGAGCTGGTTGTCAGACTAAAAGTAGGAGCAGTATTCATGTCACCCTTGCAATTTCTCCTGGGCCCTGGCAGATGTGGTAGAGGTGGAAAATCTCAGGGTGGACAGTCAGCTAACTTCTTTTCTTATCTATAGATCTTGGTTCTCCTCCATTTTCTGTACCATCTGTTAAATAAAGCAAATTCTCCAAACAAGAGTGAGAACAGCTTGAGTTATTTCTCTGATTACTAAAGATGTTGAATATCTCTTTAAGTGTGTAATAGCCATTTGTATTTCTTCCTTTGAAAGTTCTCTGTTCAATTCTCTACCCCATTTTTGATTGGGTTATTTGGTTTTGTTGTTGTTGTTTGGGTTTTTTTTTTTTTAGTTCTTTATAGATTCTAGATATTAGAGGTTTGTTGGAGGTATAGGTAGTGAAGATTTTCTCCCATTCTGTGAGATGTCTATTGACTCTATTGATGGTTTGTTTGTCTGTACAGTAGCGTTTTAGTTACATGAGGTCCCAGTGGTTGAGTGTTGATCTAATTTCCTGTGCTACTGGGGTCTTATTCAGGAAGTCTTTCCCTACGCCTATACCGTGTAGTGTTCTCCCTGCTTTTCTTCTTAGTTGTTTTAGTGTTTTAGGTCTTATATTGAGGTCCTTAATCCATTTAAGAGTTGACTTTTTAGTTTTTTTTTTTTTTTTTTTTTTTTTTGAGGTAGAGTCTCACTCTAGCCCAGGCTGACCTGGAATTCACTATGTAGTTTCAGGATGACCTTGAACTCATGGTGATCCTCCTACCTCTGCCTCCCAAGTGCTTGGATTAAAGGCATGCACCGCCATGCCCGGCTAAGAGTTGACTTTTGTGCAGGGTGAGAGAAGTGGGTCTAATTTCATTCATATACATGTGGCTATCCAGTATCATTTGTTGAAGAAGCTGTCTTTTCTCCAATATGTATTTTGGACCCTTTGTCAAATATCAGATAGCTCTAGTTGCTTGGATTTAGAGATTGGTCTTCTATTCTACTCCATTGATCAGTGTATTAATTTTTGTGCCAGTACCATGCTGTTTTAGTTATTATGGCTTTGTAGTATATATTAAAATCAGGTATGGTGATATCTCCAGACAAATTTCTTTTGCTGAGGATATTTTTGCTCTCTGAGGCCTTCTTTTCTTCCATGCAAATTTTGATAGTATTTTCCCTATCTCCATGAAGAATGTTGCTAGAAATTTCACTGGAATTTCATTAAATCTGTATAGTGCTTTATGTATGATGGTCATTTTCACAATATTAAGTCTTTCAACCCATGATCATGGGAGGTCTTTGCATCTTCTTGAGTCCTCCTCAACTGCTTTCTTCAGTGTCTTTATGTTTTCTTGTATAGGTCTTTCAACTCCTCAGTTCGTGATATTCCAAGGTATTTAATTTTATTGTGGCTATTAGAACTGGGATAGTGTCATTTATCTCTTTCTCCATATGTTTATCTTTAGCATGTAGGAAGGCTATTGATTTTGTATCCTGCCACTTTACTGGAAGTATTAATCATTTCTAAGAGTATTTTTGGTGGAGTCCTTTGGGTCACTTACATATAAAGTCATGTCATCTGCAAACAGGGCTAGTTTGAGTTCTTCCTTGCCTATTTGTATCCCTTACATTTGCTTCTCTTGTCTTATTGCTTGATCTAAGACTCCAAGTACTATGCTGAAAAACAGTGGTGAAAGTGGGCATCCCAGTCTTGTTCTAGGCCTTAATGGGTGCTTCAAGATTTTCCCCATTTTGTGCAATCTGGACCTTAGGTGCTTTCTAAATGGCCTTTATTATGTTGAGATATGGTCCTTCCATCCATAGCCTTTCCAGGGTTTTAATCATGAAGGGATGTTGTATTTTATCAAAGGTCTTTTCTGCATCTATTGAAATAATCATGTTATTGTTGTGTTTAAGTTTATTTATGTGATGGATTACATTTATTTATTTCTGTATGTTCAACCATACCTGACGTATGATACTTTTATGTGTTCTTGAATTGGGTTTGTGAGGATTTTATTATTTTGTATCTAAGATCATTAGGAATATTGGCTTATAGTCTTCTATTTTTGTTGTGTTTCTGTCTGATTTAGGTGTTAAGGGAATGCTGGCTTTATAGAAGGAGTTTGGGAGCTTTCCCTGTTTTTCAGTTGTGCAAAATAATTAGAAGAAGTGGATTTAGCTCTTGGTCAAAGGTTTGGTAGAACTCAGTGGTGAATTCATTTTTTTTCATTGGAAGAATTTAATTTACTTTTTCTTTTATTTATTATTTGTTTAATTGTTTGTTTATTTGACACAGAGAGAGAGGCAGATAGAGAAAGAATAGGTACACCAGGGCCTCCAGCCACTGCAAATGAACTCTGGACACATGTGCCCACTTTTGTATCAGGCTTATATGGGTCCTGGAGAGTCAAACCTAAGTCATTAGGCTTTGCAGACAAGTGCCTTAACTGCTAAGCCATCTCTCCAGCCATCCATCTTGTACTTTTGAGCTTGGACTGTTACTGTCTTTCCAGCACCTTCAATGAATATTTAAGTTATTTACTTGAGTTCTTTCTTCTTTTGTGATGTAGATGTCTGGTGCTATAAACTTCCCTCTTAGAACTACCTTCATTGTGTCCCATAAGTTTTGGTATGTTGCGTTTTCATTGTTATTCAGTTGGATAAATTTATTGATTTTCTTTATGATTTCTTCAACAACCCATGCATTGTTTAGTAGTAAGTTGTTCAGTCTCCAGGAGTTGGTGTGTTTTCTGTTGTTACTGTTGTTGATTTTAGTTTTAATGCACTGTGGTCAGATATAATGCAGGGAATTATGTCAGTTTTTCTGAATTTGTGGAGACATGCTTTATGCCCTATCAGATGGTCTATTTTGGAGAAGGTTCCATGAGCTGCTTAGAAGAATGTATATTCAGTAGAATTAGGGTGGAATGTTCTATAGATGTCTGTTAAGTGTGTTTGATCTATGGCATTGTTTAGCTTCATTGTTTCTCTGCTTATTTTCTGCTTAGAGGATCTGTCTATTGATGATAGTGGGGTGTTAAAATCTCCTACCACTATTTTATTGGGATTTATATCTGTTTGATTGTCTAGTAAATTTCACTTTATACAATTAGGTACCCCTGTATTTCATGCATATAAATTCATGATTGTAATATATTCTTGTTGAATTTTTCCTTTGATGAATATGAAGTTGCCTTCTTTATCTATTTGATTACTTTTGGCTTAAAGTCAATTTTGTCAAAAATCAATACAGCTACTCCTGCTTGTTTTGTGTTTCCATTTGTTTGGAAAATCTCTTTCTATCCTGTCACCTTAAGGTGGTGTTTATCTTTAATTGTAAGGTGGGTTTCTTGTAGACAGAAAATCAATGGATCCAGCTTTCTGATCCATCCTGTTAACCTGTGTCTTTTGATTGTAGAGTTGGGTCCATTAATGGTGAGTTATACTTGTGAGGTGTGAATTAATCGCTGTCATGTTGAAGGTTTTGTGGAGTGTGGTGTTTTTTTGGACTTCATATGTTTTATGTCCATTCTAGTTTGGGGTGTTTCTTTTTCTCTCTTTGTGTACATGTTGTTTCATTTCCTGAGTGTGAGGTATTCCATGCAGTATTCTCTGTAGGGCTGGCTTGCTGTGCATGAAATTGTAAAGCTTGTTTATATCACAAAAGGTTTTTCTTTCATTGTGGTAGAATGAATTTATGTCCCCTAACAGAGCCGGGTGTTATTACAAACAAGTTTGCAGCTTCTGCTTCTAGCAGGCTGACTCCTAGTGGGGTGGTGGGCATTTCACTAGGGGAAGATCTGAATTCCAGCCTAAAGGTATAAAAAGTGTTTGAGCTTTGCCTGGGGTTCTTGGAATGTGCTTGCTTATGATGCTTGTGGTGGTACTTCTCTCTATGTGGACCTGTGAAAGGGAGCCAGCTTCTCTCTTGTCCTTGAGTTCTGAAATTCTGTCCTGCATGTGATCTACTCTGCTGGTGAGGTTTTCATGAGAGCCTTTTAAGAGGGTTATTTCATTTCTGTTTTCTGTTATGTTTTTCTTCAGCATTTTCATATCTTGTTTGAGTTCCATTTTCATTCCTTGATTTGACCTTTTCATTGACTCTTAGAGTTCATTCCTGCATTTGGATATGTCCTTGTTGAACTTGTTCCATTGGCCCATGAGTGCATTTTTTTTTTTATTCTCCTCAAATTCCCTTAGCCTTCTGTTGATGTCTTTTTGATTGACTTTGATTTCATTAAGCCATCTATGGAGTACTGTTTCCTGATTTTCTTTCGTTTCTGTAGCCATTGATTGAACTGGTTTTGTTGATTATCTTCCATTTCCTTCACTCATCCTTTGAGTTCATTTTGTTGCCTTTCTTCCAATTCATTAAGCCATGCTTTGAATTGTAATATGAATTCTTTTTGCTGATTTTCTTCCATTTCCTCCAGCCATTTTTGGAGTTCCTGTTTGATTACTCTTTGTCCAGTTTTCTCCCAATCAATCAGCCATTTGTTCACGGTCTCATTAAGTTTGTTTGAAATGCTTGCAGAGATTTCATTTTGAGCTTCGGTGACTTGAGTATCCTCTGAGCTTTCGATAGAGGCTTCCATTGTGGGAGTAGGTAACCTTTGTGGGGAACCCTTTTCTGGGTGGTACGCATTATTTGCTTTGCCTTGTGCTCTGCGTATCTGGAAGTCTGTTGTCTCACTTAGGGTGCAGCAACAGCAGGTCTTGAATAGACTGTGTTGAGTGGCCTGGTCTAAATTGATCATGTTGAGTGTGGTATTGAAGAGCCTGGTTTAGGGTGGGTGCTCTGAGCCCTAAGAGGGTCTAGTTTGTGCTGCCACTTCCTAGCAAATCTGAGTAGGGCCTTGGGAGGCCTGGCTTTCTGTAAAACAAGCTGGGTGCTAATCTTCAGATTTATCCACTGTTGGCTTTCTGGCATGAGATCAGCTCCAAGCTTCTCCTGGGGGCTGGAGCAGGTACAATGTTGCCTCTGCTTCAGCCCTTCTTCAGAAAATTGCATTTTGGGGTGGGGGTCTTGCAAGGTGGATATGAGAGGTGGGGAATCCAAGTTGATGGGCTGTTAGCCACTGACATTCCCCTGTTTTGTTCCCCCCCTTCCCCAGGCAGGCACCCCAGGAATGGCATCTAGCCCTGGAGAGAAGCCACTCAGCCCTGTCTCCCAAAGGTGTGCAGTCCTGCTCTGCTCTGCATACCTTTAGGCTGGAATTCAGATCTACCCACAGTGAAATGTCCCCCCACCGCCCAGTAGGAGTCAGCCTGCTAGAGGCAGAAGCTGCAAACTCTTTTTTAAAAAAATTATTATTATTATTTATTTGAGAGAGAGAAAGAAGAGAGAGAAAAAATGGGCATGCTAGGGCCTCTAGCCACTGCAAATGGACACCAGATGCATGTGCCACCTTGTGCATCTGGCTTACATGGGTCCTGGGGAATTGAACCTGGGTCCTTTGGCTTTGCAGGCAAACACCTTAACTGCTAAGCCACTTATCTCACCCACAAACTCATTTTTAATAACACCTGAATCTATTAGTGGACATAAATATAAGCTACCACAGTGAAAGAAAAACCTTCCATGATATAAACCAGCTTTCCAATTTTATGAGCACCTTTCCAGTGCTATAGAGAATACTGCATGGAATACTCCACACTCAGGATATGAGCCAACATGCACACAAAGAGAGAAGAATAAACAATCAAAACTAGAATGGACATAAAGCATACAAAGCATACAAAGTCCAAGAAAGCACCACACCTCACAAGGTTTGATCCTTCCCGGGCAGTCAACCTCTTTCAAAGCCCTATCTTTTTAAATATTTTATGTATTTACTTAAATATTTGAGAGAGAGAGAGAGAGAGAGAGAAAGGCAGATAGAGAGAATGGCCACGCCAGGGCCTCCAGCCAGCACAAATGAACTTTAGATGCATGAACCACCTTGTGCATTCGGCTTTACTTGGATACAGGGGAATTGAACTTGGGTCCTTTGGCTTTGCAGGAAAGTGCCTTAACCACTACGACATCTCTCTATCCCATCACAGACCTTTCTTAAGTTCATGAATGATCAAACATGAAATCTTTCTGATAAGATTTTGTAAAGATGTAGATTTTTTGCATTTTCATTTATGTCATATTTTATTAACTCCAGAGTGGCTTGACTATGTGCAAAATGATGGATTTTAAAGTGTGTTATTTGCCATAGTATTTTGAACAGAAATTGAAGAGTTCTTCCCTTCCACAAAGGCTTAGAGAGAGCACAGTTTAGTTCTCACATATCATGTGTGTAAATGTGGAGTGAGCCAGGTTCTCAGTCGTATCATGACGTGAGGGAAACTTGGGACTTTCCTCCCTCTGTGTTACCCATCCTGAGAAAATTGCCCAGCCTGAGTGGAAAGGGGAAATGGAAACATGGGCTTTGGAATTCTAGGCCCTCAATAGCAATGGGACTCTAACGTGCTCACTTTGAAGTTTTAGTTCTCTCATCCATAAGAAGATAACAATAATGTTCCTGACTCTACCAGGGGATTATTATAGATATTAAAGGAGATTTCAGTTTTCATGTCCTTGGTAAAACCCTACTATATATATATATATATATATAGTATTTCATATATATATATATATATGAAAGACATGGTTTTCTTACTCAGCTGCAGGGAAGAGTGACTCGGCTTTTTTTTCTTGCCAGCTTTCCCTGAACATCAGGAAATATTACACTGCACTAGTGAGCAGTAGCAATTTCACCCTAGGGTGACAGCATTTCAGAGCAAATGCTGTGACTGCTGAGGTTTGTTTATCTTGTCTCCTAACTTTATAGAGTAGCTGGAGCCTTCCCCGGGAGAAACGTATTGTATGCTGTTAAATGTTGTCATGGCTGTTATGCTTGCTGACTCACACGTTATATGTGAATCTTCTACACTAAACACAAAGAAGAACAAGGTGATCATTTGTTCTTAAATATTAAAAATTGAAAAAGTGATCCAATTCAACAAGAGCTGCATTTTAAAACATTTCAGTTACTGAAGATAATGCTGTCATAGATTAAACAATGCAACCAACTGCAGTCCATCCATATGCAGCAGAGATTTTTTAAACTAAAATATATCAAGGAGATTTGAGAAAAATAATTGTATCATAGTCAAAATTCAGTTTAGTTTCCTAAATCCAGAAAGCACAAAAGCTCCTAGTTAGTAGAGATACTTTTTACTTCTAATGTTATTTTAATCTTTTGATGACCTTATTAATGAAAATGTATAAGAAGAAATTGGCATCGTGGGAAATAAATTTCCAAATATAGCAACATATTCATAAGAGAGTGATTGCATCTAACACAGAAAATGTCACAGGGATAATTCCACCTGGTGCATCTTTGAGTCATGTTTATAATAAGATTTAAGAGAAACTCATTCAGATTTGACTTCCCTTGCAAGGAAATGGAAAATGTATGCCAAAATATTCAGAACTCTGAATGAAACACCTGAAAATTATTTATAGAAAATAAAATTCAACTATTAAGAACAGTGAATTTGAATTTCTACTGAACAGAAAAAAATGATTAGTCCTTAAATCTGGATTCATAAGTAAAAGTCATAGATAATTGTATATATTTTTAAATATTTTATTTATTAAGTTTATTTATTTGAGAGAGAAAGAAGAGAAAGAGAAGATGGAGAGAGAAAGAGAGAAAATGGGTGTGCCAGGACCTTTAGCCACTGCAAATGAACTCCAGACACATGCGTCACTTTGTGCATCTGGCTTTATGTGGGCACTGGGGAATTGAACTTGGGTCCTTAGGCTTCATAGGCAAGTACCTTAACTGCTGAGCCATCTCTACAGCCCAATAATTGTGTATTTATGCAGAAAAAACCCGAAGGGGTATTGAGTGATGATCAAGGTCATCTATGTTTATTAAAACTCAGTGATTCTGGGCTAACAACCCAAGTTCTATTCCCCACTAGCTATGTAAAGCCAAATGCACAAAGGGGCACATGTGTTTGGAGTTCTTTGCAGTGGCTCGCGGCTCTAGTACAACCATTCTCTCTCTCTCTCTCTCTCTCTCTCTCTCTCTCTCTTTCTCTCTCTCTCTCTCTCTCTCTCTTTCCCCTGGCATAGTAGCAGACAGCTTTAATCCCAGCAATTGGGAGGTTAATGTAGGAAGATTGCTGTGAGTTTGAGGCCAGACGGTTACTACATAGAGAATTCCAGGTCAGCATGGGCTAAAGCAAGACTCTACATTAAAAAGAAAGAAAGAAAGAAAGAAAGAAACTCAATGAGTCTATTTTTGATTGCATGTTTTTAGCATTTTACTTTCTTTTTGATTTTTCAAAAAGGTTCTTAGAAATAATTCCTGAAGGCACATTTACTCTCTTCTGTTTGATGGGCCCCAAACTAAAGTTGTCATTTAAAATAATATTCTTAGGCAAGACTGTATAGATAGAGCTAACAACATTGAAATATCTGGATAGAAGTTGTGCCTCCATACCAATTATATGTCCTGCTTACAATCATGTTGACTTTATAAGTTATTTAGTTAGTTAGTTAGTTAGTTAGTTGAGAGATGGAGAAACAGGCAGAGAAAGTGAGAGAGAATGGGTGCTCCAGAGCCTCCAACCACTGCAAACAAACTCCAGATGCATTGCCCCCTTGTGCATCTGACTTACGTGGGTCCTGGGGAATCAAACCTGGGTCCTTTGGCTTTGCAGGCAAGTGCCTTAACCACTAAGCCATCTTTCTAGCCCTAATATTGACTTTTATTAACTCTGGCCTAATGCAATAAAGAGCCCTGTCCTTGTGATATGTTAACAGCAAATGGGGACTGGGAAATTTAATTCCTGTCATTTTCCAGTTGAAGGCAAACCAATGTTGTAAGCATGAATATGACAGGATTGTACTTATTTTCATCTGCTGTACATATAGTATCCATGCATACTATATTTTTCCAGTCTTCTGAAGGACTTTGCAAGATGACAGTATCATTAATATAATAAGTTTAAATTTTTTTGTTTATTTTTATTTATTTATTATTTGAGAGTGGCAGACAGAGAAAGGGGGAAGAGAGAGAGAGAGAGAATGGGCGCGCCAGGACTTCCGGCCACTGCAAATGAACTCCAGATGTGTGTGCCCCCTTGTGCATCTGGCTAACGTGGGTCCTGGGGCATTAAGCCTTGAACTGGGGTCCTTAGGCTTCACAGGCAAGCACTTAACCACTAAGCCATCTCTCCAGCCCAGTGTAATAAGTTTATTATATCTACTTGCTAGATGAAGCAGCCCAAATTTGAAGGCCCCAGAGTCACGTGACCAGTCAAGTGTTACAGAGTCAGACTCTGGTAAGTGTGGTTCCACTGCCAAGGAAGGTCTTTATTTTACAGATAATATCCCTGTCTTACTTTTAGTATTTGATTTCCTTCTTGACTCTCTATCTTGTGTCTTCTTACCTAACAGAAGCCCCTGTGATTGATTCAAATCCCTGAGCATAATTTCCGACAATGTTAACAAAGTGCCCTCATGAGGGAGCCCATGTTGACTAGGTTCTTGAGGCTGGGCTGTGGCAGGTTACATCTGGACAGGGACTACACTGGCATTGAGAGCTCACTGACATTCAGCTCCTATTTCTCTATCTCAGTGTAGATACTATGTCTGCTGTCTGTCAAAGTAGAATGCTAACACTGTGTCCAGCTCTATCAGCACTCTCTTCTCACGTCCATGGTTTCTAAAGCAATGTCCAAAGTGGAGCAAAGGGACAAAGGAGCATGTTGAGAGTCCAATATTTCTAAGTACTTAGGTACTTTTTAATCCTTTATTTTTAGCAGCTTGATTGTGATGTGCCAGGGTGTAGGCTTATACATCGTTGTATATGTGTAACAGGTATGAATAGATGCTTTCTGTTCACTATGACTCTTGGCTCTTACCCAATTCAGAGATTTCAGAATTATTTCTCCAAACTCTGCTGTTGCCATAGTCCTTCTCTTCTTTCTTGTCAGTCAACAATTACATGTAACTTGGATCTTCTGCCCTACTCTCACTTTTCTTTTTCTTAAAATGGGGTCTCATATATTTTGTTTATTTATTTTTATTTTTTGGCTTTTCAAGGTAGGGTTTTGCTCTAGCCCAGGCTGACCTGGAATTCACTATGGAATCCCAGAGTGTTCTTCAACTCACAGCAATCTTCTACTTCTGCCTCCTGAGTGCTGGGACTAAAGGCATGTGCTGGGTCTCACATATTACTGAGACTAGCTTGGAATTTTCTGTGTAGCCCAGACAAGCCTCAAATCATTAACCTTCCTGCCCCCGACTCCAAAGTGTTAAGAATTGTACCACCTTGCCAAACTCCCCATTTCTCTTAGACTCTTTTGTTAACTTTAAAAAAAAATACCTGCTTATTTGTAAGGAGAGAGAGAGAGAATGGGTGTACTAGGGCCTCTAGCTGCTGCACAGAAACTCCAGATGCATGTGTCACCTTGTGTATTTGGGCAATCAAACCTGGGTCGTTAGGCTTTGCAGGCAAGTGCCTTAACCACTGTGTCAGCTCTCAAGCCTTGTTGTTCTTAAAAAAAAAAAAAAAAAGCTCCTTTTGCTTTGTTTTGCATATTTTAGATCAGCCTATCTTTGAGAGATCACTAATTTTGTCTTTTGCTCCATATGCTATACTTTAAAGACAAATCCTAAAACTACCCAACTTTATTAAAGCATACCTTATTACCAATATCTGTCCAAGCAACTCATGGTTTAACTTAATTAGCAGCAAATAACCTGTCGTGATGCTCACAGGGAGTGCAATAGTGGCACATAGCCATGGTGGGAAACCAACTGCTCTTCATTTGGCTAACTGATCCGCTCAGTGGAACTGGACCCATAGCTGGAGCTGGGAAACAAGTCAGGCCCATATCCAAACATGAGCCCGCTCTCCACTATCAAGCCACCACAAATCGTGAGCTACAAGAGGGCCTATACCTATTAAATTCTTTATAAAAAAAAAATAAGGGTTATCCCATTTATCTGGTACTAACTTTACTCTCCATTGGAGAATCTGCTTCTTTTTTTCAGATAGATGCAGATCCTAAGGAGAGAACCACCCCATCATACCTCAAAAGGACCCCAGCTGAAACTAAGAATAATTGGCAAAACAAGTAAGGGTGCTGTTTTCTTGATGAACCTGGTACTAGCACAAGGGTGAAGGAGATCAACACAGAAAAGAATCAACTCCTACCAGTTCAGATATCCAGAGACACAGAGGTTCCCAACACCTCATCACTGACACAGACCTAAAATGAACCCAACATGGCTCAGGGAAATTTTGCGGAAGAGGGGGCGGAAAGAATGTCAGAGCCACACATTGGGTCATGATACACAGAGACATTTCTCCTACCCACAACTGTGATCTAACTCTACAATGCATGACCCATATACCTCAACAAGGAGGGGCCAAGAGGAGGAGGGAGGGGAGAGGATATGGACGAGCCTAACAATGGTACCAACTTGACTGTATTCACTGAGTACAAAACTAACTAATAAAAAATAAATAAATTTTAAAAAATCCTTTTGCTTTGTTTTGCACAGTTTAGATCAACCTTTCTTTGAGAGATCACTAATTTTGTCTTTTGCTCTACATGCTATACTTTAAAGACAAATCCTAAAACAAACTAACTTTATTAAACCATACTTCAAATTCTTTAAGTTTACCCACTTAAGATATGATCAAGCGTGTCAGAGCCACATGTTGGGTCATGATATGCAGAGACATTTATCCTACCCATAACTGTGGGCTAACTCCAGAACGCATGACCTGCATACCTCAACAAGGAGGGGCCAGGGGGAGGGGGTAGGGCATAGATGAGCCAAACAATGGTACCAAATTGACTGTATTCGCTGAGTACAAAACTAATTAATAAAAAAAAAGAAAATAAACAGGACAACAAAATGCAATTTCCTGGGCAGGTAGCACTTACATAACTGATTTGTTTAGTGATGGAATTTCACAAAGATGAAGAACCCGCAGCCCCGCCCCTTTTCTCAACCACAGAATGTATCGTCCTCGGTAAAAGACAAATAAACAATTGCATATCTTAAAAAGGAAAAAAAGATATGATCAGCTAGGGGAGAGAAGGTAGCAGAAGGGGGTTGAGGCCCAAGCCCTGCTCAGAGGCATGAATGGAAAGGCTAGATGAGCAAGTGAGTCCTGCCCAACGACATACCTGCACCGGTGTGCAGGGCTCACAGGGTTCATGTGAATTTCTTTGCCCCCTACTGATTCACCAGGTCTTTATTATCTAAATTTACTTCTTCCCAATAGTACAACACAGGATCTCTTTATCTATATTCCTCTTCTCCAAGGACCTTACATCACCTAGCGAAACCTGAGCATTGATGCACATCAATGTATAATTTGTTATCTTACCCTTGGGTATTTAGAATATTCAGGTAGAAGATTCCTATAAAAAAAACATATATAACTTAACATTTCCTCAAAGAAAAATTCATGGGACATTTTCTTAAGGAGGGTGTACAAAAATGCACGTGCCTGGGCTTCACTCCAGACACACTAAAAGAGAATCTCTCAAAACAAGGCTCAGAATTGTTGGCTTCCCAGCTGTTTCTTACAGCTACGAGGTTATGAAAACAAAAACCTTAAACCACAAGTACAAATCCTAAATATCTATTGTTAAGACTTCAAATGCAGGTCAGATTGACATCAAGTAATTACAGAGGTCTCTGAGTGACTCAGTCATGTCTTTCTAATTGTACTGCAGTACCCCCACCTATTTCAATTTCAAGCCAACCTAACCTAGTTTTAAGTAAATGAATATTTATACAATATCTGCACAAAAACCCAACTTTATATAGACTCCTAGGGAGAGATAAGAAAGCAAATGAAGGCAGTCATTTTTATTTGAGTGGTAGGAAAAAAAAAAACCAAAACCTGCAAGACCAGACATCTACTCTGGGCCAAAACAGATACAGAGGGGAATTTAGAAATGACTAATTTAAAATGACACCATCCATTTCAAGCTCCAGCTAACTGCACGGATGCAGAGAAAATCATCGCTCTGACTATGAGTAGGGCTGGAGCAAGACTGTTGGCAGGTCTGAGCTCCCAGAGATTTTCTGATGTTGCTCCTTAATCTTAGCATAAGTATGACCTCCTCCATTGCTGATCCTTACAAAGATATTCCTCCAAATTGTGTGGGTTTATATGTGACTGGAAAGGCTTTACAAAGACAACATAATAGGTCTATTAGACGTGTTGGTCTGGTTCCCTAAAGCCAGACTCACCAGTTTATGGTATCAGTCCTTCCTACTTCCTGTCTCTTGCTTCTTAGGTCTTAGTGAAATGGCTCTGCAATTTCTGAACAGACAAGCCCACTGCACACATTGCTAGTCAGCTATCAGTTTGAAAATAATGGAAAGCTACTATTGTTGTAACCTTTGTCATAATTTATGCTTAAAACTCGTGACTCAGATAAACCATGGAATCTGAAAAAGAATACTTTAAACCTCTTAAGGAAAAATAAGAAAAGATATTTATGACCTCAGAACTGGACAGAATCCCAGGAAGCACTAAAGACCTAGCTGATAAAGGAAAAGGCTCATAAATTGAATCACATCAAAATTTGAAACTTCAACATGATAAAAGATACCATAAACAAAGTTAAAGGCAAGTGATAGACCAGGATAAGATATTTCCAACACATAAACCAAAGAAAGGTTTAGTATGTAGAATATATAAATACAGCACACAATGCAACAATCAAAAGAAAAGTAACCCAATAAAAATGTGCAAAAGTAACAAGGGTTACAGAACACAGCACTCAAATGAGCTATAAACAATAAAAAAGTGCTTTGATTCATTATTGCAATTCCCTAGCTTATTCATTGAGGGTATTGCAATAAAATCCATAACACACCAATTCTTATCCTTCCAATTAGGAAAAATAAAATCATGTGGATGGATCAGACTTGATTCTGTAGTTTTCTCCAGAAGCCAACCATAGTTAGTTTAACAGAAAAAAGAATGTATTGAATTATCACATGGAATGTTTAATGCTTGCTGACTATGTGCCAGGCATGGTTCCTAGTGCTTCACAGGCATTTGCTGCATTAATCATCACAGAACCACTATAAGACAGATGCAGTTATTTCCACATGTCACTGAGGAGAAACAATCTCTGAGAAGTTGATTTTCCCAAGGCTATACAGCTAGTCTATCCAAAAACACAGGCTTAGATATAGGTACCCTGTAATGCAGAGTCAAAACCAGTAATATGTAATTATGGCTATATGAGAAGAAATTTATTGGGGAATTGACTAACTCAATTACTACATTTGAAGAACCCCAAGGCTGGAAACCCTAAAGTGTAGGTCATATGGCTCAGTTCAAGTTCAAAGGCTCAAGAATCAAGGAATCTGTTGGATAACTCATTGTCCAAGGCCAAAAACCTGAGAATTAAGGGATGGGCTTGCTGGTATGTCTTAAAGTCCCAAATCAGAAAGTAAGGAAGTCTGACATCCAAGGCAAGAGTCATGTGTGCAACAGCTCTCTGGTATGGGCTTCTCTGTTTGTTCTCCCTAGGACCCAGCCAACTAGGTGGTGCATGCCCACATGAGGGTGAGTCTTCTCCATCTAATCCAGACTCACATGCTGACCTTCTGTGGCAGCAGCCTTACAGACATATCCAAAACAATGCTTTCCCAGAAGTCAAGGCATTCATTAACCTCATCAAGTTGACATCTAAATTGGGTGTCTTGGAGAATATTCATTGAAGTTATAATCAAGTAAAAATCACATGAATGTACTAAATAGGAACATGAACTAATGGGTACACATCACATTCATGACCACTGATGTAAGAGTTGTTTCTGAGAAAGCTGGGCGTGGTGGCGCACGCCTTTAATCCCAGCACTTGGGAGGCAGAGGTAGGAGGATTGCTGTGAGTTCGAGGCCACCCTGAGACTACATAGTTAATTCCAGGTCAGCCTGGACCAGAGTGAGACCCTACCTCGAAAAACCAAAAAAAAAAAAAAAAAAAAAAAAAAAAAAAAAAAAAAAAAAAAAAAAGAGTTGTTTCTGAGAAAGAGTAGACTTTAGGAAACCACTGCAACAATACCAAAATGTTAACAGCACTTGTTGATTTTTTGGTGACAAATGCATAGTACTTTGGTAATATTTTCTATATTTTAGTAATTTTCCAAGAATTGGAAAGATAATGATGACCCAACTATTAAATTATTTGAGTTTGAGGTCTTATTCATTTATTTTTTCCAGGAATGTTTATTGTGTTTCATAGGCTTCTCCTTTGTACAAATAAAGGACACAACTTTATTACTAATACTGAAGCCATATAATTTGTTTGATTAGTGTTCCATTTTGATGTCTACAGAGATTTGTACACTTTCTAGCATATTTAATATTAATGGTTCAGATATAATCTTTCTCAAGGGTATAATTTATATCTAATTCATTTATTTTCATATAAGTTGCCAAAAGTAATGTATCATTGCCTTCTGTCTAATGAAGATAAACTATATTCAGTAAAAATGACTAGAACTATTTTTATTTAAAATATGGGGAAAACTTCTTTTAGAATTTCATTTCTATTGCAAAAATACAGAAAGCAAGCATCAATCCATCAACAGGTCTGTTTTAAGCACCAGAAAATTGAGAACATTTAATTCCAAAGTTTATATTCTGAAGCATATATATTGCAGACACAATGCTAAACCTTAGCAATATTGAGATGTTTATGATCTCTGTACTTTAATTGATCAGATCCCTTGAATAATTTGATATTCCAGAAGAATCAACAGTCCAAAATATTGGGAAAGCTTGGGTTCATTCTTACTAGCTTCGAGACAGAGGTATTGTGCTCCACAGGAAGGCTCACATTTATATCTTCCAGATCCAGCTTGGAGATTAAACTATTAATAGACTCTTAGGACTACAGAGATATGGAGGAAAATTTAATCTTCCTGAGGGAGGCTCAGACTACCAAAAGATATCACCTGTGATATTGGGGAGTGATAATATGTCTCATGGCTCAAGCTTTCTGAAATGCAGACACAACGTGATCATATTTTGTACTACGTGCCTAGACTAGCAATGAGATATTTGTGCAGAAGATTTTAAACATGTCTTCAAAGTAATATGAAATGATTGTATCAGAACGTGGGGCACAAGTGGTTTCTATTTCTGCTGTGGTCAGCTCTAGAGAGTATTAATTGGTAATAACAAGAAATAAGTTAAGCATCAAAAAAAAATGACAGTTAAGAAGAGTTATTTACTTATTTTTAACTCTTCTGAAGATTTATAAGAAGAAGGGAGACATCACCCTCAGATAGCATGGACAGTACAATGATTAATTAAGACTAGTCTTCGGTGACATAAAAATACAATGGAATCACAAACTGATTGTCATTCTGTTGTGACAATAGTGACATCTTGCATTGATTGCCTTCAGAGAAGAAGAAGAAAGGGAGACTGAAAAGAGGTTGCACAGATGGTTCCAAGAACTTGATCATATTCTGTTTCAACTTAATATTCTTTCTACATTTTACTTGTCTGGAATACCTCATACACATCTTTAAAAACATGATGCATTTTGAAGTCCTGGATGATTGTGTCCTATTCTGAGGATCAGGCTTACTTTAGGGAGAGATTTAGACAAAATTAGAGAGGACTTAGAAGACAATGACACAAGTAGCTATGAGCTTGGAGCCCCTGATATAAGAAAAAGTGGAGTGATCAGGAAAGGAATAACCAGGTAGAGAAACCTCTAGAAAGGAGGGGCGTCATTTGATACAGCAAGGAGCCTAGTAGAAGACAAAAATAGTTGAGTAATAATGCTATATCAAAACAATATGTCCATAAAGGACTAGCAAAATTACCTTGGAGGCTGACTAAACTCAGAATTATAGGCCTGTCCACCAGAATGTCTGATGTTGGTCTGAGGAATGTATTTGATATCCACTGGTTAGAGAAATGAGAGGTAAATGACTAGAAGACCTCAGAAATCACTTGCAGCCAGAACATGTTTGGAATAATTTGGAGCTCTTGAATTTGTAACATAATCTAGTAAAATTACAATAACTTTCTCTGGTGTCATTGAATCCTCAGCTCACACTTCCCAGATTTTGCCAGGAGGTGGCACTATGGTAAATAACCTATGAACTAAGAGTTCATCAGAGGTCACATGCATAATAAAGCCTTTTCATTTAGAAAGTCACGGAATAGCTCGTTTATGACTCATTAGAAGATGACAGACATTGGTCCAGGTAAACATAGTATTAAATACCTGAACTGGGGCTGAAGAGATGGTTCAGTGGTTAAGGTGCTTGCCTGCAATGCCTAACTTCCAGGGTTTGATTCCCCAGTATCCATGCAAAGCCAGATGCACAAAGCGCTGCATGCACCTGGAGTTTGTTTGTGGTGGCTAGAGGCCCTGGCACGCCCATTCTGTCTGTCTCTCTCTTCTATCTCTCTCTCTCTGCTTACAAATAAATAATAAAAATTAAAATTAAAAAATACCTAAAGTGGGTGTGATGTTTCCATAAAGCGACTTGTGCTTTGCCTGAAGTTGGAGATTCACTTACTTCATTAAGCCTAGTCTCACAGAAATGGTCCATAGTAGGAACTAATAAGAGTATTTACTTCTCTCTAACTGTCAGTCATTATAGCAAAAGGCAAAAGATTTATAAAATCTGGAGATAAAGCAGAGTATTAGAAGTCATGTTAGAACATAGTAATTGAATAGGACTCCCAGATGCTTGTGGGATTTTGTACAGGAATTCAGTGACGATTTCAATCAATGCCTTTGAACTTGCAGAAGGCCTTGGTTTGGCAGCAATGAGAATGAAGATGTTTGCTTTGCTAGAACCCAGGGCCTGAGTCAGGTAAACCAGCTCCTCACTGGCCCTCAGCTCCTAGGAGCTACAAAACTACTACATAGCCTTTAATGAACAGTAATGAGGGAAATGGAGCTTTAAGGAAGATGTGTGCAGTGCTAAGGGCAGAATTTCACAGTCAAGGATATGAGACACTTGAATCTTTGGTGACTTCTTTAACAAATGTTTATGTGCCATATTCTTCTCTAGAAACTAAGAACGAACAAGCCTTCATCACTGCCCTCACAGCTAACACTTTCAAGTGAAAAAGACTGAGGATAATGAATAAAGGGCTCCATTAGTCTCTTGATCTCTTGACAGACTTCCCAGCATGCATCATAACGGAAGGGGATTATTCACGTGTGCAGTGGTGGCAACTGGGTCAAGTGTGCATTCAAATTCCCTGAGAAGCGACATGATTCATGGAGCTGCATAATGGCCCTGATTGTATCCTTCATTTTTAAAATATTTTTATTTGCAAGCTCAGAGAGAGAGAGAGAGAGAGAGAGAGACTGGATAGAAATGCCAAAGCCTCTTGCTGCTGAAAATTAATTCCAGATGCATGTGCCACTTTTTTTCATCTGGTTTTACATGGGTACTAGGGAGTTGAACCCTGACCAAAAGGTTTTGCAAGCACCTTTAACCATCTAGTCATCTCCCTGAATGTTTCATTGTTTACTTGGAGGTGGAAGGAACTCATTTTAAATCCACTAAAACCCAAAAGTCTCCTTACCCCAAGGGAGTAAAATGGGAGTGAGCGTGAGTATTGGTCAGAGTCTGAAAGGAGGTGCATGGTGACAGAGGGCAGATGTCACTGTGTTCAAGATGTGCAGTGCATACCCAGCATGGAAAATCAG
Source organism: Dipus sagitta (assembly GCA_036346955.1). NCBI lineage: Eukaryota > Metazoa > Chordata > Mammalia > Rodentia > Dipodidae > Dipus > Dipus sagitta. The sequence goes on from CM070777.1 coordinate 120,330,025, forward strand.
GACTGGAAATGCAACTCTGGAGTGGATGTTAAGTGCCCAATAACGATTACAAAGCAAAGGAATGTGTGACAGTAAAGATTTATGCATGGTAGAGAGTAGCCTGGCTTTCATTCTGGGTGAATTCCAGAGATACAAGCAAACAGCCAAGACTTGGTCTTGAGCTCCTAGTGCATTCTCGTTTGGGCAGGCAGGATCCCTGCGGAAAGAGCGGAATGAAGCGAAGAGTCTCTGACACAGAGACTAGGAATAAACACACCAGAATACGGTAGCTGGAAAAAATGGGATTTTTTTTTGAATGTATGTATGTGTGTGTGTGGTGTATGTGTATGCATGTTCACTTGGGTGTAAGTACGTAAGTGTGCATAAGCATATGGAGGCTAGAGTATACTCCTCAATTACCTTCTACATTATTTTCCTGCATCAGGGTCTCTCAATTGAACCCAGGGCTTGCCAAATCAGCCAGTCTAGCTAGCCACCTTGCCCTGGGAATCCCTTGTCGCTGTTTCCAGAATGCTGGGAATACAGGACCACTGCCATTCTCCCTCAGCATAAGCCTGGCACTTATGTAGGTGCCAATCTCATCCTTGCACAGCAAGCCCTTTATCCACTGAGCCATCTCCCCAGCTTCAAAAGTGCAATTTAAATGCTGCATTGAAAAATAGGATGGCTGTGCATTTGCTGAATATTAATATATGCCTAAATTTTGTGAAATGTTCTAGCTCACTTAAGCCTTCCAATAATATAGACACTTAGGATGCTATAATCTTTGTATTTAGGGTTACACCAGTTGCTATAAAAATAAACTTTAAAAATAGCTGGGCATGGGAGCACATGCTTGTCACAGTGCTCAGGACATTGAAATGGGAGGATGATATGTTTAAGGGAAGCCTGGGCTACATAGTGAGTTTTAGCCCATTCTAAGCTATAAACAAAGACCCTGTCTCAAATCCCCCACAAATGAAAAAAAAAAATGACTTAAACATAACAGAAGTTGTTTTTTCCTTTTTCTTTGTGCATGTATCAGTATAAGGCATGGTCATTAAGAAGCTGATTGCTCTTCTTTGCTGTGGGTCCAACATCCTTAGTAGCTGCATCCTTATCTTTGTGTTCTCTACCTAGTGAGAACAAAGTGAATCAAAGGAGGCATGTCTACTTCTTAATGTCCAGCCCAGAAATGGCGAATGTGATTTTCACAAACATTCCTTTGCTGAGCACTATTCACTTTGCTTCTCTTGATGCAAGAGATAGGGAGAGGTCAAAGAACATCTCCAAACTTTGGAAGGGTGCAGCTACGTCTCCTTGAACTGCCCCCGGCACTAAATATCTGTGCTTAGGTTTCTTTGCACACTTAGACATAATTCCCTGGAGGGGACAAAATGTGCCCTACCTGTCAACCACGTTTTGTAACCAGCCCATGTTATCACATGCACCAAGACTGCAAGGTGTTCATTTGGTCTGGAAACAAGACACTGAGAAAGAAAACAGAATGACCGAGCAGAGACGGGGCATGTGCAATGAGGGCTCTCATTTGGATAAATAAAAAGTGAGAAGCACACAGCAGACACAGGGCCACAGCACCGTGAAACTCACTGAGGAGGTGGGTTAGCTACTTTTCTTGCTGCTGTCACAAAAGCAACTTAAGGAAGGAAGGGTTTATTTTGGCTCACAGTTCACATGCATAGTCTACCGTGGTGGGGGAGTCATGGCAGCAGGAGCATGAGGCAGCTGAGCACATCCTGGCCCCAGGAAGCAGAGATGAATGCTGGCGGTCAGCAAACGTTCTCCCTGTTATTCAGCACAGAACCACAGCCCATGGGGTGGTGCTGCACATATTTAAGGTGGGACTTCACACCCCAATTACTTAATTTAGAAACTTCTTCACAGGCCTGGACAGAGGTTTGTCTCTTAGATAATTCTAGAACCTGCAAGGCTAACAATATTGGCCATCACATGAGGCATTGTCAAGAGCCTATATTTTGAGAATTGTGGAAGTTGCTTAATTTGACCTTGGTTCTGCTCTCAGGAGGATTGCCTTTGTCTACTTCTGCCTTTCCCTCTCCCAAATTCTTCTGTGATCTCCCTTGGGCACTGGGATCTTTCGGCCCTGTCTAGCAGTCACATCTTTGTTCCTATTCATGAAATTTGAAGGTTTTTCCATTAACATAAAAGAAAGATTTGGGGGTCAGCAATATCATTTCTTTACGTTAGTCAGCTATTAGATTTTGTTATGGTAATAAAGAGTACCCAAATCTCAGGAGCTTATATCAATAAAGGTTTATTTTTTGCTCCAAAAGTGCTTGGTGTTTTTTGTGTGATTTCTTCATTTGGAGGTTCTATATGGAAGATCAGATCCTATGTGGATTTAGCAAAGCCATGTAGTGCATGTGCAGGATGGGATGGCATTCACTATTTCACAAATTCCATTAGGCAAAGTCTGATCAATGGAGGCAGAAAAACAAATTCCTCCCTCAGGGGGTCATTAAGAGTATTAAGGCAGTGGGCAGAGAAGTACATAAAACAGTCTGTTTTTCACAAATCAGGCACTTCAGAAACATAGTGGGTTCCATCTCTTTGCTTCCAGTCTGTTCCATGTGTAACCACACCTAAGTTCTTTCCTATATACAACTCTCACACCCACTGTGTTTCATTGCTTTCTTCCAATAGTTCTATCTTCCTCAGTTTAATAAGGCCTGTTACAGTCAAGTTCACATTGCTGGCATAAAACACATGACAAAGAGCAGCTTTTTGGGATAAAAGGGTTTATTTTGGCTTACAGACTTGAGGGAACACTCCATGATGGCAGGGGGAAACGATGGCATGAGCAGAGGGTGGACATCACCTCCTGGCCAATAGCAGATGGACAATAGCAACAGAAGAGTATGCTAAACATTGGCAAGAGGAAGCTGGCTGTAATACCCATAAGCTTGCCCCCAATAATACACTACCTCCAGGAGGCTTTAATTTCCAAATTGCCACCAGATGAGGATTTAGAATTCAGAACATGTAAGTTTATGGGAAACACCTGAACCAAACCACCACATTCCATGCCTGGCCCCCATAAAGTGGCAATCATACATGATATAAAATACAATGTATTCAGTCCAACTTTAAAAGTCCCCATAGTTTTGTCAATTGCAATGATGTTCATACATCCCCATAGTGCAAGATCTTTTAACTGAGCCATGACATCAAAAAACAAACAAACAAACAAAAAAAACCCATAATGGCACAAAATAAACATTCACATTGCAAAAGATGGCATAATGCATAGCAAAGAAATTTTCAACCAATACAAGATTTAAATGGGCAAACATCAAACTCAGTAGCTCCAAGTCCAACAACTCTAGTCAATGACAAGTCTTCGAGTCAATTCTAACCAGCAACAAGACTCTAGAGTTCCAACTCTGCCCCTCCCGCTAGGCTACTTACAGTCCCAGGAAACTTCATCAGTGCAGGTAGCTCTCCTTGTCAGTGATCCCACAGTCCCAGAATCTCCACTGCGTCTCCACTGCAACCCATGGTTCATCCTTATGGCTCCACTGGGTCTCCACACAGGTAGTTTAACAAGCCTGCTTCACATGGCCCATTGCAAATTGAATGACCCTCTCTTTCCTGGATTTCTTATACTCCATAATACCAGATGGGCTTCCACCTTGTTAATCCAGGGTTGTATAAAGCAGACGTTAAAGAATGGGACACTCCTTGAGCATTCAAGCCCTTTCCAAAGAGTCTGCTTTCTTTCTGTTGTTGCACTATAGGTCACCTGTCCCAAACTCAATGTTTGTAATCTCTCATATATTTGCAGCTGAATGGTCAGAATTTTTGGCCCAAAGATTTCATTTGTTCTGTGTCATATTCCTCTGCTCACATCAGTCTATTTCTATGCAAAGCAACCCTGCACAAGTTCTCAGGACACAGGCATAACAACAAGCCTCTCACACAAACTGCTTCTATCTCAGTTCAGACAAAGCTCTTTTTCACCCTTAGATGCCAAACCTCATAGTCCATAATTCTTACTTCATTTAGGTCTTTAAATTCTGACCAGAATGGTCCATCAAGCTGTACTTACAATGCTGCAAGGTGTCTCTTAGACCAAGATTTCAAATTCTTCCAAATTCCTTCTGAAAAGCAGTTCCAAAAGACCTAAACCACAGAATCAGGTTTCTAGAAGCAATAGCCCCATTGTCAGTACCAACTTTACTGTTACAGTCAGGTTCACATTGCTGGCAGAAAACATCTGACCAAGACCAGCTTGTGGGAGGAAATGGTTTATTTTGGCTTGCAGACTAGAAAGGAAGCTCCATGGTGACAGGGAAAAACAATGACATGAGCACAGGGGGTACATCACCTCCTGGCCAGCATAAGATGGGCGACAACAGCAGGACAGTGTACCAAACGCTGGCTAGAGGAATGAGGCTATAACACCCATAAGTCACCCGAGCAATATGCTCCCTTCAGGATGTTTCAATTCCCAAATTGCCACTGGCTGAGGACCTAAAATTCAGAACACGTAAATGTATGGTGGACACCTGAATCAAACCACTACAAGGCCCCTTAGCATTACCAGCTAGATGAAAGGGCAGAACCCTCACTCACAACTTTGCTGAAGCTTGAGTAACTTTATCTGCCTGAGAGTCTTTTTGGACACTCAAAGCCTACTTCAATCTTACTTTCTTGGCTTAGGATCTGCATGCATTCGTTAACACTGGAAATCTCATTTCTGGACTCTTTCTAATACCCCTTTACTTCTTGTTGTCTAATTAGTCTTTGTATAAACTCATCACTTCCTTGTAAAATCTTACAAAATCAACAGTCAAGTGGTTGGAAGCACACATTAAGATTCTAGCTTATTCCAATCCTCCCTTTCTGAGCTATAAATTCAGTAAGCATGCCATTTTCCTTGCAAGCTATTGTAGATTGTAGCTTTGCTATATTATATCCCTATTATTCTAATATCAGGTAGGTTTCCTTGCTGCCTGCCAACTGTCTTCTAAGTCAGTACTATACAGTGAGGTTTTGCAGTCAATGTAGGGTCATATTCCATTTTACTATTTTTTGGTGGATAGGTTGACACTAGGTACCACAAGGAACTATTTTTTAAAAAGCTTATATTAACTAAAACTTAATAGAAATTTATTTCTCCCATGAGTAACTGTCCTAAGTAGGCTTCCTATTTGTCAGAGAACTCCCTTCCCTATAGGTCACAGAGATTGAGATTGCTTCAATTCTGTAGCTCTGTCATGCTCTGCAATAAAGGTTGACCAACTGTAACCTGTGGGCCACATCTGGCCTGATGGCTGTTTTGCAAATAAAACCTTACTAAAGCATAGCCCTGTCCATTAATTTGTCTATGCTTGCAAAATGGTAGCATTGTGGAAGTTATCTTGGTTCTATTAAGAATTCAACAACACACCCACAGAGGGGGAGAGAGAGAGTTGTGGTTAGCAAGCACATGTTTATTAAAAGCAAAAGCAGACCTGGGGAGATTGCTCAATGGTTAGAGGCAGTTGCTTATAAAATCTGCTGGCCTAGGTTCAATTCTCCAACACCCATATAAAGTCAGACACAAAAAGTGGCAAAAGCATCTGGTATGCATTTGCATTGACAAGAGACCCTGGCATTCCCACACACACATACAAATAAATGAATTAAAATATAAAAGCAGTGCTGAAGAGATGGCTTGTTAATGTGCTTGTCTACAAAGCCAAAGGACCCAGGTTTGATTCCTCAGTACCCATGTAAGCCAGATGCACAAGGTAATGCATGCAATTGGAGTTTGTTTGCAGTGGGTAGAAGATCTGGTGCACTTCTCTCTCTCTCTCTCTCTCTCTCTCTCTCTCTCTCTGTCTTTCTGTCTCTGTCAAATAAATAAATAAAAATAGAATACAAGAAAATTTCGATAAATAGATAGATAGCTACCCTCACAGAGTCAAAAGCTGACTGTCCAAGAGAGAGGAGGATAAAATTAGGATCTGGATCTGATGACGCACCATTCTACTCCACATTATTTCTCCTTTAATTAGCTGGTTTATAATATGACTGACTTCCATCCCTTGTACCTTTCCTCAGAATTAGTTTAAACTGGAAAAAATTCCCTCTTCGTTGAGATTTGTTCAAGGTTTTGTGCTTGGTCGTATCACTGCCTGCTAGTTAAATCATCCCACTGTCCAGAGGTGAGGAGAAGGGCATCTTAGCACTAGAACCATCAAAGTCTCTTATCAAGCTGCACAGACAGGCCAGATGCAAACTGCACTAGCAAAAATAGAGTGATAAATGCCTTGTGTGGCCCCATCCCCAGCCCCACTGCTCTTGTCCAAATTCTACCTAACAGCAGGTAGAAGTGATGGGTAAATTCTCAGTATCCACTTAACTGAATTTAGAATTTCCTAGGAGACACTCTTCTGGACAGGTCAAGGAAGGTATGTTGAGAAAGGTCTCACTGAGGCAGGAAAAATCATTCTAAATGTGGGCAGTACCATTCCATGCGTGGGGTCCCAGACTGAATAAGTAAAGGAGAAGTTGAGCTGAGCACTAGCTCTCATGGCTCTGTTTCCTTTCTTTGGCTGACCACCTGCTTCATGCTTCTGCCATGATAGCTAGAGCTGCTCTCACCACCACTCCTCCCAGCTATGATGGAGTATAGTCCCCCTTAAACTGGGAACTGCAACAACCCCTTCCTCTCTTAAGCTTCATTTTATCAAGTACCTGGTCACAATGATGAGAAAAGAAATACAATAGGAATACTTTCAACTGAGTTATTATGATCAACAATGCTTAAACTACTTAGATGGCTTTCTATAGAAAAAAATAATACAGAGAGTTATTCCAGAGTCTAATCATGGATATTTGAATCTGGCTTGGAGAATGGGAAAAAGAGGGAGGAGAGGATTGAGAGCCCTGGTCACCAGACAGGATCGCAATCTACTCTGATATGACCTCATATGCAAGGTGAGGCTTAGATATGTAGCTTATGCCCAAGCAGCCATGTCACCACTTTCCAAGAGCTCTACTTTACAAAGAGTCAGAATTTCAGATAGTAGTTAGGCATATCTGCCATAATGCCTGTTATGTGGACTTTAAAAATATTTTATTTATTAATTTATTTGCAAGCAGAGAGAGAGAGAGAGAGGATGAGAATGGGTGTACCACGGCCTCTACCCACTACTAACAAACTCCAGGTGAATGCACCACTTTGTGCATCGGGCTTTATATGGGTAATGGGGAATCAAATGCAGGTCGTTAGGCATTGAAGGCAAGTGGCTTAACCACTGAACCATCTCTCCAACACTTATGTGGACTTTTTAAAGACTACTTCAGTTTGTAAATTGACTAATTTAAAGATAATATATAAATTTGGTCCCTAGAATTAGAAAGATCTACATTTAAAAGTAAAGACCTCTGGACACAAAGTTGCCATTGCATACATGATCTCACAGTAGCTGGTCTTTTCTGGACAAGACCTGCACAATGCTGGGCCCATCAGCATGTCTTCATGGATGATAGAAGAAGGCAAAAGAGTAAGACAGAGAAACAGCAAAATATAAGAGGACTAATTGGAAAGAAAAAGGAATTCAGTGAAAGGGACATGAGGAAGAAAAAGGGGGATGAAAGAAATTAATGGGAGGGGATTACAATCAAAATATATTATGTACATTGTTGCAGTTTGGTTCGCATTGCTGGTAGAAATCACCCAACCAAGAGCAGCTTCTGGAAAAAAGAGATTTATTTTGGCTTACAGGGCTTGAGGGGAAGCTCCACGATGGCAGGGGAAAAGGATAGCATGAGCAGAGGGTGGACATCACCCCCTGGCAACATAAGGTGGACAGCAACAGGAGGATGTGCCAAACACTGGCATGGGGAAACTGGCTATAACACCCATAAGCTTGCCCCCAACAATGCACTGCCTCCAGGAGGCATTAATTCCCAAATCTCCATCAGCTGGGAACCTAGCATTCAGAACACCTAAGTTTATGGGGGACACCTGAATCCAACCACCACATGCATGTATGAAAATCATCAATAAAATGTTTAAAATACAAAGACCTTCACAGCACTCAGGTAAACCTTTACCTCCCTAATCTGTAGTTTCAAAGTCACAGAATGCTATCCTTTAAAGATGCTTTGAAGTCCAAAAAATTTCTGTAGTTGCATTCATCTTCTTAAACTATGTCCCCTCAATTGTGCAAGGTAGGAGAGTCACAGAGAAAAGGGAGACAGCATGCTACCAAGGAAAACGAGCATGGTGTCAGCACTTCACCTCAGCACCTGTGGAAGCACTTCCCTAAAGGTGCCCACAAAAGGTGAGAGCTGCGCTGTTCCTGCCTGTCTGACAGCACTCGCCCCGAACTCCTAAACATCTGGACCCTAGTGTGCTCATCTGCTACCATCTCCCATCACTGGGTATTTCCTTTGGAATGCATTCTTCATTTCTGACTCTTGATTTCCTCTTGTTTTATAATCCTTGTCCAAGGAAAGTTGCTTTCTTCCCATGTGAATTTTCCATGCTGATATCATTTCCTCTTACATACTCAACTTTGCTGTGTTTTTTTTTAATTAAAGGTAGTTATAGGACTTGAGAGATAGCTCAGCAGTTAAGGTGCTTGCCTGTGAAGCCTAAGAACCCAGGTTTGATTCCCCAGTATCCATGTAAGAAAGCCAGATGCACATGGTGGTGCATGCATCTGGAGTTCGTTTGAAGGGGCTAGAGGCCCTCTCCCTCAATCTGCCTCTTCCCCCCCTCAAATAAATAAATAAATAGTGATTATGGGGGATGGTGTGATAGCTCAGTAAAGTGTTTGCCATGTAAAACTGAAGACATGAGTTTGAACTAGTAAAAAAAAAAAATGGGCATATTATTATGTGCTTGCAATCCCAGCAGCGGAAAGGCAGAGACAGACAGGTTCCTGGGGCTTGCTGGCCAGCCAGTATAGCCTACTTGGCAAGCTTCAGGCCAGTGAGAGACTCTGACTCAAAGAATACAATGTTCTTGAGGAAAGACACTTGGAGTTGTCACCTGGCCTCCACAGGCATGTACACATTCGTGCACACACCCATACACACAGGAACACACATACACACGGTGATCATATATTGATGCTGTAGTCTAGAAAGTTTCTTGTTTCTATGTTTGTTTGTGCATGGTGTGCATGCATGTGTATATGCTCGCTTGTATGTATGCGATTGCACATGTGTGACAATTCCTGTGCACATATGTGTATGTGTACATGAGGGTGACTTCCTCAATTTTCTTTTTCTGCCTCCTGAGCCCTGGGCTCATAGGCAGGCACTGCCATGCCCTGTATTTACATGGTGTAGCAGACAGCTTCAGGTTCACTGAGATGAACTTCCAGACCAGACACAGTTATGGAGGAAGGGATTTATTGGAGCTTACAGATCCAGGGGAAGTTCCATAAAAGCAGAAGAAACTGGCCTGCTTTCACAGGCCCAAGCAGAGAGAGAGAGAAGCACAAGCCTAAAGCCAAAGGCCACAGCTCACTTCAGGAACTCCAGCTAGGCACACTTTGCATATCTTTAGATTGAAATCTCAAACCCACCACCACACCTTAAGATCCACACAATGGCACTGCCTCCAGCCAGGTGGCTAAAGATACAAACTACAAACAAATAAACAACTGAAATATATTGGGGGCCATCTATTCTATTCAAACCACCACACATGGGTTCTGGGGATCCAAACTCAGGTCCTAGCACTTATGCAACAGGCACCTGACTGACTTAACTCTCTCTCCCCTACCTGTAGAAAGTTTCAAATAGTCCAGGTCTTTTAAACTTCATTCATATTCTTTCCTTTACTATGTCCTAGACCAAAGTTTGGAAAGCTAGTCTGGAGAGCTCTGGAGCTATGTAAATGTGTTCTACAGAGTCTCAGTTTTTGGCCAAAGACACTTATGTTTTGCTTTTATTGAAAAGTTTCAAAATCAATGTAGACTAGCAGTAATCAAAAGGCATAAACATATATAGTTAGAAGGCTTTTTGATGGGCATAACTTCTCTGTTTAGCCAGAGAATAGTGGAAGCTTCCCTGTGGGGTCTATGGCCTTCCACAGCTGTAGGTTTTTGACTCATTTCTCAGTATCATGCATGAAGTCCCTCCCACACAGTAGGTCCTCATATCCAATCACAGAGCAGTTGATTACCCCCATAACTTATGTGTCATTGCCCTCCTGAGTACATCTTACCTGTCTGGCTAATTTTATAATTTGCAGGATCTACTGCTTGCTCAGACTGTAGATGACTTTTCTCCCTTAGCAGATCACATGGCCCTTTCCAGCTTTCCTGCAATATTGAGGAACAGAAGATGGGAAGAGTGTAAGAGGCAGAGGGTGGGAAGGCATACTTTGGGACATGGTCCTCCTGACATGAACTGACTGGTGCCTTCACGACCCCATAGTGTTTATTGCTATCCCCACAAGACCAGTAACATTTTGACATAGAGGAAGGAGGAGGAGTCAAAGGAATGAGGCAACAAAACAGAGGAAGGACTACCTTGAAAGAGGAAGGCCTCAGGCAATGAGGAGCAGAAGGAAAAAAGGGCAAAAGAGGACAATAAGATGGGAACACAATCAAATTAATGTTATATATTAAAGTTCTCAATAAAAAGTTCTTGTAGGCATATTCTGGTTCATCAAATTCACTATCTTCTTTTTAAAAAATATTCTTTATTTATTTGAGAGAGAGATACAGAAATAGGCAGAGAAAGAGAGAGAGAGACACAGAGAGAGAATGGGCTTGCCAGGGCCTCCAGCCACTGCAAACGAACTCCAGATGCATGCACCTCTTGTGCATATGGCTTACGTAGGTCCTGGGGAATTAAATCTGGGTCCTTGGCTTTGCAGACAAGCACCTTAACCACTAAGCTATCTCTCCAGCTCAAATTCACCATCTTTTGTGTTCAGACTTATCTTGTTTGCAGTAAGTGACATTGTGATGGTTTCATTGTCATAGGGCTACAGCTATACCCTGAATGTGCCCAATCTCATCAATGTCATAGCATAGGTAAAAAGGATGGGAAAACTGGGTCATGAAAAGGACTCTATGACATAGGCATCAGCATTAAAACAGAAAAAAGAGAGCAATCTGTATTATTTTGTATGCATGTTTTGCCAGTGGGTGCACTGTTCAGACTTTAAGCAAGAGTAGCTGATTAACAATAAATACACTCTGAAGTTTTCATTACTTTCATAATTGAATTAAATAACCATACACAGACATTTTAAATGCCACGATGTTAAACTTAAAGCAAAAAATTTATAGTGTTGACACTTCATGGAAATTCTCCTAGAATCATTATTCACTAAAAGAGCTTTGATTTTATAGGAAAGCTATTCATCCTAAACTAGGAAAGAATCATACTTAAGAGAATACACATATTTTTCTTATATTAGTATTGTTGAAGTCAAACTATAAAAATGGATTATATATGGAACCTGACCTGAGGCTACACACTTATATGTTAAACCCTATGTCAGCAATGGAGTTCTGGTAAAACAATATCATGCATCACATTAAATTAATGCTGTTAACTTGAATTTTAATGCTTTCTGCAGTTCTGTTAGTATTTAATTTGTAAATTGCTTTGGCTTTTTAGTTGAACAGAAGCTGTGAGCATATTTTTTTCATTTCAAATGAAATATGTGCATATTTACTTTACATTATAATAAAATAATGTAATATAACACAGGAGAAGAGGGACCACTAGGAGAGTGACTTTCCTCTAAAACATGAATAACAAGTTACAGAAACAGTGCCTGAAACGCCCATCACTCTTGGGAGTTCAAAATCTAGTCTTTGAAAGAACAAAATCTTAGAATGAAAGTTTTTTGGAAAAAAAGAGATATAAAATAAGGACAATATAATAAATTTTGAATGACACTACATTATGGAATGTCCATTACCTGATCTTCCCAGGAATTTTTTTTTTGAGGACCTGACATTACAATAAACATCTCTGATCTCACAAGATAGGTAAATTTATTACTTTTGCTTGACATTTTATTTTCAAGAGAGAGAGACAGACAGACAGACAGAGAATTGGTGTGCCAGGGCCTCAGCCTTGAAATCGAACTCCAGAGACTTGTGCCATGTAGTGGGCATGTGTGACCTTGCACTTGCCTCATCTTTCTGCATCTGGCTTACATGGGATCTGGGGAGTTGAAAATGGGTCCTTGAGCTTCACAGGCAAGCAACTTAACCACTGAGATATCTCTCCGGTCTTTTTTTTTTTTTTTTTTTTTTTTTTTTAGTATATATGCTGCCAAAGTGAGCACAACACAAATTTTACTGAAAACTTTATCTATTTCAAGACATTCCAAAGCTGTAGACCTCTAATTGCTGTGGTCCTCTTCTGCCTATGGGAATTCTCATCTTCACTCTACAGGCCTCTGGGCCTAGGATCATTCACTTATTTTAGAATTTACAGGAGCTTGTAAATCAGTAATCACAAGATACTGGACTCTTATTTTTAATAGGAACTGGTTACTCAGTAACAGAAGTGAAATAGACTGGAATTGGGAAACTAGGTATGATGCACAAATACTATAATTAGCTTTTCTTCATTTAACTAATGAATATTCTTTAATTTATTCATATTTTGATGTAAACTCATTAAAGAATGGACTCTCTACTTGAGAATAAATTGCATTCAATTTCAAGTTGCTTCGAAAGGAGCAGGTATTTAAGGCACTTGCCATAAATCTGAGTGCAGAATTCTGTCTGCTCTCTTTGCTTGTTTTTTTTATACAGGTGTGTCACACCTGTTGCAGCAGTTTTCAGTGGCTTTGCTTTATCAGCAATTCTAAGTCATTCTTTCTGAAAATAAAATGGCTCCTTTTGCATCCATATTTTATTAGTCTCTATAATATTTAAAGTACATGCTTGTGATATCAAGGACAGTTGCATCGAAGAGTTTAGGAGACAGCCCACCTGACTATTGCTAAGCAAACAGTTGCACTGGCGTAAATTGTCCCAGGATACATTTAGCAGAGTTCTACAGTACGAGCAACCTTCTGCTCGTTTTCCACAATGAATGAAGAGCACCATGTGTTTTAGTAACTTGGTTAAATGAACACCAGTTAAAAGTCAAATAAACTTCTACTGCACAACAGAGAATGAAGAAAAACAATTGCAAAATGCTACGAATGCCTTAAGAAAGTAGCAAATGTGTATATTGTAGTTCTCTTCAGCCATTTGTTATGCTACAGCAGAAAGTACAAATAACTTCAAAATCCATTTCCACATCCTCACTGACAAAAAAAATATATTAGTGAGTTATGCCAACATAAAATACTAGTGTGGATTTATATTTTTCTCTTAAATTTGAGGGATTGCTCACAGTTACTCTAGTTATATTGAGTTATCAGTAGTTGTTATATCAGTGTTTGTTTTTCATGACCTGATTTACTGTTTTGTGAACAGTTAGACTTCCAAGCAAAAGGGTCCTTCAAAAATTTGTTGTTGTTGTTTGATTTATGCGATAGAGTCTCAGGATGTAGAAGCAGACCTTGAACTCCTTATATCATAGCCCAGGCTGGCCTCAAACTCACTATCCTCCCACCCCGGCTTCCAAATGCTGGGATTACAAGCATGTACCAACATGCCTAGCAGTGATTTCATCTCTACAGGAAGGGTAGATTATAGGTTCAAACTGCACAGGGCTCACTGCAAAGGCCTTTTCTGCGTAAGATGTATATAGCGTCCCTTCCATTCTGTCACCCTTGGTGCTGATTAAGTCTCACCACTGCTGTCTCCTCATTGCTTCAGTCCTTGATGATCTACCCCACCCCCACTTGCAGAACTCCTAGAATGTGCAGACATTTAAGGATACCCTATCTGGGACCTATTCCTGCTCAGTCTGTGTGTTTGGCCCCCATTCAACTCGAGTCTTTTGATGTCGGTATTACCCATCTGTGCTTTTTTTCTGTTCATGGTATCTCTGTACCACTGTTCATAATCACTTGTTGAATTGAACCGAAGCATCAGGCTGCAAGAAGATGTAAGTGAATTAAACGTAAGTAACTAGACTTCTCTAAGTAATTATTAATTTTCATTCTCTAGCAAGTATCTTGAAAGATAGCTCTTTTGCCCTGTACTTCTCTCTGCAGGCTCTGAATTAGTTACTTTTCTCATCACTGGGACAAAATACTTGACAGATGCAACTTAGAGGAAGAAGGATGCATTCCCTTTTTGTTTTTTTAATTTTTTTATATTTTTATTTATTTATTTTCAAGGAGAGAGAGTGTGTGTGAGAGAGAGAAAAGAGACAAATAGAGAGAATGGGCATGCCAGGGCCTCCAGCCACTGCCAACAAACTGCAGATCATTCATCACTTTGTGCATTTGGCTTTCCTGGGGTACTAGGGAATCAAATCTGGACCCTTAGGCCTTGCAAGCAAGTGTCAACCACTAAACCTAAACCTCCCCTCTAGCTCATTCCTTTTTTTTTTTTTGAGGCAGGGTCTCAGTCTAGCCCAGGCTGATCTTAGAACCCATTATGTAGCTCAGGCTGGCTTTGAACTCATGGAAGTTCTCCTACGTCAGCATTTCAAATGCTGGATTAAAGGCATGAGCCACCACCCCTAACCAGAAGGAAGGATTTTAGCTCACAGTTTCATAGTGGGGGAAGCAAGGCATCTGAGGCTCCATCCATGGTGGCGGGAGCATGCAGTGTGATCTGGTATGTCCCTGAAGATCAAGAAACAGAAGCCTGACTCACACAGACAAATAAAGATCCTAGATTTCAATTTTTATAAAAGTGTGTATATGTGTGGCTGGATAAGCGTAGATCATGAAACTAGAAAGGGATCATAAAAGCTGAAAAAGAGGTCTTAAGGAGAAAGAGGGAGAACTGAAGAGGGTAATAGACGTACCAGACATGGAAGCAAAAGGGGAACTATTTGGGGGAGGAAAAGAACTTTTGGAAGAAGGTGGGGGGGGGGGAGTAGGGGTTGATGCAGGAAGATCAACAAAAACAAAATAAATATGAAAATGTCCTATAAAACTCATCACTTTTGCAGGATGATTTAAATAAATGAATGAATGAATAAAGCAGAGACCCATATCACACCATTTCTCCAACTAAGACCCAAATCATAAGAGTTCTATAATCTCCCCCAAAGAATACTGCCAGCTGAGGATTAAGTGCTTAGATACATGAGCCTTTGGGGGGCAGTTCACATTCCAAATGTAATAGGAGTTAGTGAAATTTCAGGTAGATGTATAGGAATAAAAAGAAAAAGAGGGGCTGGACAGATGGCTTAGTGGTTAAGGCGTTTGCCTGCAAGGCCAAAGGACCTCAGTTTGATTCCCCAGGGCCCACATAAGCCAGATGCACAATGTGGCACATGTGTCTGGAGTTGGTTTGCAGTGGGCTGGAGGCCCTGGCATGCCCATTCTCCTCTCTTTCTCTCTCTCTCTCTCAAATAAATAGATGAAAAATAAATAAAATAGTTAAAAAATTAAAAGAAAAGAAAAACAGGGCTAGGGAGATGACTCAGCAGTTAAAAACACTTACTTGCAAAGCCGATGGCCTGGGTTCAATTCCCCAGTACCCACAATAAATCTAGATGCACAAAGTGGTGCGTGCATCTGGACTTCATTTGCAGTGACAAGAGGCCCAGACGTGTGCCCAATGTCTCTCTCCCCCCCCACCACCAGCTTGCAAATTAATAAAACTACCAAAAGTTTCCTTCATCTACTTCTGTTCTCAGCTTAGAGCTGAAACAGATGCATACTACCCCTACTGCATGAGAAATATAAGAAAGGCCACATCCCTTACTCAGTTAGACTTATGCCTGGTACACAGCAATGGAATTGTTTGTTGTTATTGTCACCATCACCACCACACGAGCTTTGAGGCATGAGTTGGTTGTTCATTTTTCATCAACAGTTGAGCTCAGATTTAGGATTCATGGTGCGAACAAGAAGTCTAGTAAGAATTTTGAACTAAGAAAGTCTCTTTGCAAATTCTTTCCTTTCGTTTACTTGACGAAATGAAAAATATTTCCCTCTAATTCTTTTCTATTACTTCCTCTTTTTTTTCAGCAACAATTTTCTTCTAGGAGGGACACTGTAACATAGCCTAATATATCTTAAGTACAAACTTTGGAACTTAATGGGACTTTCTGACAGCAAAGTTCATTTCCTCTCTCCTCTCTGTTGCCCTGTAAAGCATTTCTATTCGTTGAACCATTTCCATGGCAGCTGTCTTGTTCATATTTAGGTGTGCTGGTTCCAGTCACTAGGCATACCGGTACAAGAGATGGAGAAACATTTTTCTTTCTGTTTCCCTTATTCTGTGTATCATAAGGCAATATGAGAGTTTTATTTCCTATGTCAGACCAAAGCTATGTAGCTCCTTCCTCCGAATTAGCATAGCTCTGGAGAGAACATTGGAGTTAGCCTTTGGAGAGATTGACTCATTGATTCTGTGGGAAGGAGGTGACTTATTTTTAAAGAAGAAATGGGTGTATTAGCATAACCAGAGGGGGTTCTCCTCACTGACAAGTCACTCTCATACTACAACTATTGAGAGCCCTTCTCTGATGAGAAAGAAATTATTAAAGACTTAGTCTGCTAAATAGGACACAGAGCATACTCCACTTGAGGTGACAATGGAGGGACCTCTTCTGGATGTAACAGGAAACGTATCTGGCAAGTTTCCTGTATGTTGGGAGAAAAGGGACCCATTCAAAGAAATGAGGAGTAGTTGATAGGCATGGTCCTCCTTCATGAGGCTTTCCACTGCTGATCCCAGGGGTGCTCAAGCATCTATGGATTATCTCTTCTCTTTTCCAGCTCTGAGTCTTTTTCCTCTTATATTTTCCAAGGTTCTCCATGGTTATCTGTCCTTGGATAAGTGAAGGCTTTCCAAAGAAGCAGAACTAATAGGATGGGTATCTCTGTATATGTATATGATACATGATTTATTAGAAGAAATCAGCTTGTATGGGAAGAATTTGTGATTCAAGCTCTTTAGGATTCATCAGAAAACTGAAGCCCCAGCAGAACCAAGGTCTTAGTTATACTCCAAGGCTAAAGACTTGAGGACCAGAAGGGCCAATAATGCAGTTCCTGTCCAAAGACTTGCAGGTTCAAGGGTTCAAGACCTGAGAAAAGGAGAGAAAGAGGAAACTTCTCTCTTCCCTTAACCAAGATTCTTCTCAGATCTGTCCAGGGCCAACATCACTCACTCCACTCCATTTAATCATTGTTGCACCTGAGGTTCTGAAACTGGGTTGTGGAGAAATACTTATGAGGAGTGTCTTCGTGGGACCCATATCTGTAGCAAGAAAGAAGGGCAAGTTGGGAGCTGAAAGAGAAGAGCTGTGATGCTTGAGTTTATTTGCCAGTTGTAATACTGCATTGGGCTAGAGGTGCCAGACTTTTATATCTTATTTTGATCAGCCAATGGAGGAGGGTCTTTCAAAGGTTGTACCCTGAGGTGAGGCAGCTGTGTGCAGCTGGGCTGTTGCTGAAAGAGACACCTGACAGCTGTGTGGACAATGTTACCATCTGTCCTTGGAAGGGACCTGAAGTTCTCCCATGGCCCCCAAGATGATTTGAATGTCGTGTCTTGGTCTCTGTAGAATCTTCTTTGATTCCGAAAGGTATCAATCTTTGGTTTTGTTTCTAGAATTAAAAATTCATAATTCTAATTAAATTTATTATTTACTCATTTTTGGATGGGATATATAATCTTATTTCACTATCATCTTTAAAACTATAAACATACTGTTTTCCTCATTTAAAGACATTACCATGACATTTATACTTTCTAGAAAATGCAGATACACACACACACACACACACACACACACATATATATGTCCCATTATGTGGTTTACATAGGTTGGGTGGAAAAAAATCACATCTGAACTAATTCTTAGAACATAACATCCCACCACAGTACACTTTCAGGATAAGATATAAATTATTGTCATCAGAATATATTCCTGTATTATATATTTTATAACAGTCATGTAAACTGCTGTATCACATCATTCTCCTTGGGTTCTTCAGCCTTTCTGTGTGTTCATGAGCATGTTGTTCAGACCATGCCTTCCTCTTCAGTCTTTTTCTCAAGACCTTTCAGGAGTGGAGACCCCATCATCATCATCATCATCACCACCAATCCTACACTCCAAGACTTTATCAACAGTTCTAGCTGAAGCATTCTTTGTACTTAGGTCCTGCTCTGCCAACATGTGAAACCAGGACATTTAAATTGCACTCCATCAACTCAGGCATATGTCTATCCAAGTAAGTACAGGCTGATTGAGAGTGGGCTCTGCTGGACATAGCTCTGTAGTCAAAAGAGTTGACAGATGGACAGGTTTGGAAAATGCGAGAGTCCATATGATCATAGCCAGCAATATTCAGCCTGGTACCATATGGTATCTGGCCATACTATTGTGTTGGGATCTAGGTCTTGTTTCCAATTAGAGATCCAAGATAAGGCATAAGAAGTGGTCTATCAAATACAAATTTAGACTCCAATCTTGTTATGTAAAATTAAATAATAACCCAGCATCAGAAGTAAGCCCCCTGGTGGAGATCCCCATATGGTGGTTAGCACGGGGAGTTTTTTTGTTTTGTTTTGTTTTGTTTTTTTTCTGATGAGCTGAAAGATCTGACTCTGCTCCCTCAATGTAACCAAAGCTGTAGGGGTTAGGTTTTATTTCTGGCCAGCTCTAGCTGCACCTGTGGAACAGCTTTCAGTACATATTCAGTCTGATGAATCCCACCCCCAGGGCTCCAGACAGTGACATCACTGTCATAGTGGTTGAGAAACAGAGATCTGGTATAAAACTGGCTATGAGCTTCCTGAAAGTTGCAAATCAAGGATCCTAAAATAATATTTGGATTAGAATATACAAATGTAAAAATTGTACATATTAGCGGGGTCTTTAAAAAGTCTCACTTTGAAATGAAGAAAAGAAAACCTAAATATCTGTAATTTGTTTCTCTTTATAATCATGTTGTAGACCAAATGTTTTTTGAGACAATGTAAATAATTCTTTGTTATTTTAAATAACACATTGGTAATTCATAGTTGTGTACATTTATGGGACACAAAGGGATGCTATGATTTATTAATAGATAATGTAGACTAATTAAATCTAGCTACTATATCTGTCACCTCAAATACTCATCATGTTTTGTAGTGAGAACATTTGAAATTTAATCTCTTACTAAGTTTGAAATGTACAACACACTATGATTAAGCATATTCACCACACTGTGTAATCAGTCCCCCAAAGAAAACCGTATTCATCATGACAAACTGAGATTCTGAGGTATTGGTACCCTTGGGCCTTCATCTCCCCATTGTCCTCAGGAGAAGCTTATGGAAGGATGTGCTGACACAGGTGAAAACCTGGCCAAAGGTCAGTCATTCAAAATAGAGGGGGAAATCCTGTTATTTCAGAGTAGAAAATAACTTCACTTAAATTTTTACTTCTTCTATGTAATTTGCTGATTTATTATCTCCAATGTCTTGATTTCTATGCTAAACTATAAAAATATTTAGTTTATTGTGTTTACCTCACAGTCTGTGACAGGGATGAGAGTCATAGTAAACTTTTCCTATACTAGATAAAAATCTAATCTCCCCAAATAAGAACATCGAATCTTCTGAGTGGCTTAACCCCAATGCCAGCACAGGTCTGATTCATGAGCAGACTTGATACAGGTTTCAATTCCAGATATCTTGCTTGGTTGCAAGAAAAAAAAAATAGCGAGAATATAAGAGAGATATCAGCCAGTTGAATTACATTTTCATATTTTCTATTTGTACTGAATATACTGAGTCTAAAAGCAGACCATAAAAGCCCAACTCAGCTGAAATATGAACTACCATTTGTTATTATCAGTGCTGTATGTCATCATTACCAGGCTCATATTTCAAGAGGACAGCTGGCACTTCCAAGGTCAATGATAGTTTTATATAAAAATCCCAAATGAAAGGACTACAGAGATCAAAGATTTGGGATAATCACACAGAGAGAGATGGCCATATGCTAGCCCATCCACTCCAAAAATTGGCTTTTTATTCTTGATACCTAAGATGAACGAATAATAAGAGATTGAATTTAATACAAGCAATCAAGATGACATGACACTCCTGGAAATGCCAGTGAAGAGATGTGTACACAAATAGTTGCTATTGCTGAATGTCCACTCTCTGTTGGTGAATTCAATTTGGGAAGGCCTGATGCTAACATGAAACAACTCAATTATACAGCAGGGTAGTAATGAGCTCCAAGACTCATGAAGACAAATCAGACGCAGTTCAGTGGTACCAAGAGAAGATGGGAATTGGCTGGGCTAGGTTTTCAGTAATCAGAGTGTATTTATGCTAATGGAAGAAGGGGGTGCAAGAAGTTTTCAAACCCTTTGAATTTTCAGACCTAAACAGAAATCAGAATCAGAATTATGGCTGGTATTTCTCATGCTTTCTGGCTTCAGGGAAATAGTGGGGTTACTATTTAAAAAAATCCCAATTCACAATATTCTGCAAAATGGCACTAACATCTATCTTAGTAACCTTGATCTAGTCCATTAATGAAATATGACATAGGCATTGGGGAGCAATGAAAGAAAGTACAGTCTCCTAGTGCGTTCAACTTTCCATGCAGCCAGCTTCATATATTTACCTTCCTTTTGTAGTCACAAGCTGAAGATGTTTGGAGAAGGCTGTGGAAAGGAAAGAGAGAATAAGCCAGAAAAAGTGGAGAATATTGCCAGGACCAAGGAAAAAATATGTGATCGGCAAAGGTCAAGCTCAAATCAAAATGTAGTCTTGCTCTATAGAACATTTTCTAGTCTCAATAATATCTGCTTGTCTTGGATCCAACAGTATTTGATCCTTGAAAATTCTTCCCTTTGTTATCAAACTATACATCCTGATTTGCAAGGAAATGGGAGGAAAACATAAAAACATAAGTCTCTTTCATTTATTAAAAACAATGTTTTATTCAAAACACTGAACAAAGGCATGAAAAAATGAGTCACTCCAAGTCTTGTTTCAGAGGTTCACCAATCTCAAGTCAAACTGTGTTTCCTCTGGACCGTGGATGCCTCATTACTGAGAGGGTGACTCTCTTTGTCCTGAGCAGTCACACTGGGCTCTATGAGCTCACAGCCAAAGGTAAGAGAAGCCCTTTGTGGTAGACTGGATGATTGCACCAGCTCATAATTCATGCACTTAAATTCTGACTTTCACAGTGATGGTATAAAGAAGGGGACTTTGGAAGGCGATTAGATCATGAGAGTAGAGTGACACCCTCATGTCAGTGACGACTCCCTTTTAAAGAGGTTCTCAAAAGATCCTCAACTTTGACTCCATCTGAGAACACAGAAGAGGACAGTCCATGACACCAAACCACAGACTTCTTGACCTTGGACTTCCAATCTCCTAAAATGTAAAAAAATAATAATAATAAACACAGGGAGCTGGAGAGATGGCTTGGTGGCTAATGCACTTGCCTGAAAAGCCTAATGACCCAGGTTCAATTTTGTTCAATTGCTGAACACCCATGTTGAACAAAATGCACAAAGTGACACATGCATCTAGAGCTCGTTTTCAGTGACTAGAGACCCAAGCATGCCAATTCTGTCTTCTCTCTCTCTTCTTGAAAATAAATAAATCAAAATAGTTAAATATATATGATTTATAAATCTATGGTATTTTGTTATAGCAGATTGAATGGATTAAGATCCCCCTTCAACTTCAACTTCACTGCTCCTTTTCATGCCCTCATTTCAGATTACCTTGCAGTACACTTGAATACCTTCCTCTGTATCTAACTCTCTCCTAGTCCTAGCAAGTACACCATACATTTCAGCAGAGACAACTGTTTATTTGTGGAGTGTCTAGCAGCTGGAAGATAAGTTGCATGAACATTTGCTTTCTGCAGATCCCCTATTCATCAGCCTCCACTGCCAATGGCAGCCCCAGAAGTCAGGTCTTGCTTGTCTCTTTCCATTTGTTCTCAGGAAGAAAGTCTATGATGAGGACTTTAAAACTGAATGTAAATTCAATGCAGTGTTACTTCTAAATGTCCTTGCATTTTAAAAGTAAAAGCTTTTCTTTAGAAGCTTTCTATAACTACAAAGGGCATAGTAAAACATAGACATAGTAGATGCATGGGGGAGTGTGGTAAAGCTTATGGAAATCTTGAGGATTGACAGACTTTCCCCAGGCTCAGATCACTCATGTGTGAATGAGAGACATTTGAATATGGCTCTGCTGCTGTTGTTTTCCTCCTAGGCACTGAGTACTCTCTACCATGGCACACATAATTGTGCCTCCATTTATTTGATTGTCTCTGTCCTTGCTAGGTACTCCCAGTACCTATCTTACTGTCTGGCACATAGTAGATGTCTGATTAAAATGTTTGGAAAAGTTATTTATTTCAATACTATACCTATGCTTACTCCTTTTCTCAATTACATGGGCTGTGATTTTATTTGCCTATGCTCCGCCCATATTTTACCATTTCGGTGGTGTTTTGTTTAATAGAATTTCTTTTTTCTTTAGAATTTCTTCATTTTAATATAGTTGCGTCTAAATTATTCCCCTTTGTAGATTTTGCTATCTCTATGTAAATATAAATAGCCTACAGACGTGAAGATGTTCTCTTGTACTCTTTCCTTAGAATGTTATCATACATGGCTCAGAAGTTGCTTCAACACCGTTTATGGAATAGCCCCCCTCTGCCCACTAATTGGCAGAACCGCTTGCTGGACAGGAGCAGCTATACTTGCAGCTGATTTGGGATTCCGTTTTGCTCCCTTAGGCTAAGTATCCACCCTTGTGTATGATCTTAGTAGCCAATAACAAGTACTCTTACTCTGAATTTTTCTTTGAGCTCATGATAGCTCTTGCCTTTTGCATGTCATATGATATTGACACCAGCTTATAAACTCTCCCATCTGCACACATATGCAAATACCTATTGGGGTCTTATTAGGATTGCATTGAATTGATAAATCAATTTAAAGGAGACAGAAATTTTAATCAAGTTGAATTATTTGAGGATATGATCATACATACTTATTTTATTTAGTGCTTCTTTAATGGCCCTCATTAAAATTTTATAATTTACCACTTAGAAGTATTGCAACTCTTCTCGGGGGGGGGGGGGAGTTATTCTGTGTACTTGAAAACCTTGAAATTTTTACTGTTTGTTTTTATGGCAATCTTATGTATTAATGATTATATACAGAACCACCATAACTTACTTTTTTATGTTGTTATCAAAGGGAAACTTATTAAACTTTATTATTGATCCTAATAATTTATAGGTAGATTATTTGGTATTCTCTATGTCCACAGATATGTTGTCTTTGAAAGTTATTTGGTATTGTCTTTTCTAAAATTTTCATAATTTATCTAATTGTCTTTCATAATTGTGATGAAGAAAATCTTTAGCACAGTGTGTCCTGGAAGGAGTGATCGCCAGTCTCTCTGCCTGATCCTAATATCAAAGCAGAACTCTCAGTGTGTGTGGATGCATGACATAGGTATTTTTGTAGATAATTTTCAATTGCTTAAGACACTATAATTTTATTTTTAATTTTTTTCTGTGTGTGTGTGTGTTACTGTGTGTACATGCACATGTGGAGGCCAGAAGACAAACCCAAGTGTCATTCCTCAGAACACCGTCCACTTTTATTGTGACAGGGTCTCTCATGGCCCTGGAACTCACCCAATAAGATAGACTGTCTGACCAGCAAACCTCAGGGGTCGTCCTATCTACACCTCCCCAGTACTGGAATTAGAGGTATGCACCACCATGCCTCTATGTGGCTTCTGGGGATCCAACTCAGGTCCTCTTGTTTCCACAGAAAGTGAGCCATCTCCCAACCCTTTATTTTTAGATTGCTAAGAAGTTTTATCATAAGCCGGGCGTGGTGGCGCACGCCTTTAATCCCAGCACTCGGGAGGCAGAGGTAGGAGGATCGCCGTGAGTTCGAGGCCACCTTGAGACTCCATAGTGAATTCCAGGTCAGCCTGGGCTAGAGTGAGACCCTACCTCGAAAAAAAAGAGAAAAAAAAAAAAAAAGAAAAAAGAAAAAAAAAGAAAAAGAAAGAAAAAAAAAGAAGTTTTATCATGAAGAGATGATAAATTGTATTAAATGTGTTTTCCTGATCTTTGGCATGATGATGGTATAATGGGTAATACTTTTACATAGTATTGGACTTCTTTTGCAAATATTTTGTTTAGATATTCTGCTATGTGTTCATGAATTAAACTGGTAATTTTTTCTTTGCTTAGTATATTTTGGTATTAAGGATTTATTTGCTTAATAAATGAACTGAAAAGAGTTCCTTTTTGCTCTATTCTCTGTTAGTTTCCTGAAGATAGAATTTCTTTTTCTTAAATATTTGTGAGAACTCATTAATAAAATCATTTTGTCCTGGAATACATTATTTTGTGGAAATTTTTTACTATACATTCAATTTATTTGATAATTATAGAATTAGAATTTCTGGTGTCTTAATGGGGTCCTCTTGGGTTTTTAAAATATTTTTATTTATTTATTTATTTATTTATTTATTTATTTATTTACTTAACAGAGAAAGAGGCAGAGAGAGAGAATGGGCACGCCAGGGCCTCCAGCCTCTGCAAATGAACTCCAGACACGTGAGCCCCCTTGTGAATCTGGCTAACTTGGATCCTGGGGAATCAAACCTGGGTCCTTTGGCTTTGCAGGCAAGCACCTTAACTGCTAAGCCATCCCTCCAGCCCTGTTTGGGGGTTTTTTAATCTCAGAGTTTATCAAGTTTGCTATAAAGTTGCATATTATATCCAATTTGTTGTGTTTTAGATGCCTTAGAAATCTATAATAGTCACCTCTCTTTAATAGCATTGTTCTCTTAATTTCTTGATGGTTTTCACCATGGTTTTATAATCTAGTTATTCTTTTCAGAAAACAATGTTACCTTTGTTGTTACACTGTGTTTATGAGGTAGTCTCATACAGTTCTGCTCCTCCAATTCCTACTTTCTTTTTTCAGGCTTTATTTTAATCTCTTAAAAATAAAATTTATGGGCTGGAGAAATAGCTTAGCAGTTAAAGTGTTTGCCTTTGAAGTCTAAGGATCAAGGTTCAATTTCCCAGTACCCACGTAAGCCAAATGCACATGATGGTGCATGTGTCTGGAGTTTGTTTGCAGTGGCTAGAGTCCTTGATGTGCCCATTCTCTATCTCTCAATATCTGTCTGCCCCTCTCTCAAATAAATGAATAAAATACATTTTTTAAAATTCATTCAAATACTTAGCTCACTAGATGCCCTTTTTCTAATTTGCACCTAAGAGCAGAAATGCCTTTTTTGAACCTGCTATGGCTATAACTTAACAATTGTAGATATCAACTGTTTTTATTTTCACTGCGGTCAATATATTCTCAAATTTTCACTATGATTTCCATTTGAATCAGTGCGATCGTTTCAGAAAATTAAAAAAAAAAAACTTTCCTCTCTATCTCTGTCTCTCTCTAAAAAATAAAATAATAGCTGGGTATGGTGGCGCACACCTTTAATCCCAGTTCTCACGAGGCAGAGGTGGGAGGATTGCTGTGGGTTCAAGCCCACCCTGAGACTACATAGTGAGTGAATTCCAGGTCAGTCTGGGCTAGAGTGAAACTCTACCTTGAAAAACATAAACAAACAAATAAATAAATAAATAAATAAAATGATTTTTAAAAGGGCTGGAGAAAAGGCTTAGTGGGTAAGACACTTGCCTTGGAAGCCTAAGAACACATGTTTGAATCTCCAGATCCCAAGCAAGTAGCCAGAGGCAGTGATGCAAGCTGCAGTGTCACACGTGTGCACAAGGGGGTGCACACATCCGGAGTTCATTCACAGTGGCTGAAAGGCCCTGGCATGCCCTCTCTCTCTCTCCCTCTTTCTCTCTTTCAAAAATAAAATAATTTAAAAAACTTTGCTACTATATGGGGAATTTCTAGTTCTTTTTTTTTGGTTTTCATTTAAAGCTGACTTAGAAAATATATTTTCTGTGTGATCTGAATTACTCAAAACTTGGATGGCCAGTCATCAATTTCACAAGCTTTCCTGGCATGTTTTTGCCAGATGCTGATGCCATGTCCTAAACATATCTGTCCAAGAGGTCAAGTTAGATAGTAGCATTGTTCAAATTTTTTCTGTGCTGAATTCTTGTTTTTCTCCTGAATAAAATTCTGAAAGAAGACTGATACAAAGTTTTTACCACAAGTTTTATTTATTTTTTCTGATGTATAGATAGATCAGTTTTGATGAGAATTTTGACACCTCTCATATATTTTATACAAAACTGAAATAGCTCTATTCTCTATTGCATCATTGTATAAAAGTAGAGTAGTTTCGTGTGTGTGTGTGTGTGTGTGTGTGTGTGTGTGTGTGAATCCATTCTGTATAATATTAGTTCATTATGCCACCTGGGGGGAGAGGGCAAAAGTAGTTATAGTATTTAGTGTTTAGTGGGATGTCTTTTACTAATTCTCTTATTTTTATCCTTTCTGTAGCTGGAAATTTTTAGACCATATTTGTCCTCTGTTTAGAGCATTTACTGACTTAGTTTTATATATACCTTATTCTACTTATTTTTGGGGACCCAGCATTACTCTGTAGTCCAGGCTGGTCATGACCTAAAGGCAATTCTTATGCCTCTACCTCCTGAGTGCTGGAATTCCAGGCACAAGCCACCATTCCTGGTTTACTTCATTATTAAATGTTTTGCTCTCTGCATTGCCTTGTTTAGTAAATCTATCTTCTTTATTTCTATTCACTGGGTTGGTACTCTCAATTTGTACCAGTATAAAAACATAAAGTGAATAAATGCCTTCCCTTTTGTCACTGATATTAAAATACTTCAACTTGACTTAGCCCCCATATGAGTTTATGTTCTCATTTTCGTGAATTTTAACACTGACATTGTATTCTTCCCTTGCACATTATTGCTGTTGTTTATATCAGTCAGTCAGTATCTAGATGTACCCCACATTTAACACTTTCTTTGCTCTTTGCTTTTTCATGTCTGACAGACCTATTCTCTGGCACTGGCAGCCAGGTGAGAGGAAGAGATTCTTTTCTCCCAGAGCTTCCTTAAATAAAGCCCTCCTCTGAGAGGGGCCACCCAATCTAGGGGAAGGGCTCATGATAGGGGAAGGACTTTCTCCTTCAGTTAATCCTTCCTAGAAGAAACCTCAGAGACCCACTCAAGAGGAATGTCTATGGATTCCTAAACAGATCAAGTTGGTAACAAAACTTAACCATCACAACCTGTCCTCCATATTTTCCATCTTCCATTCTTGTTCTGCTCTACATTTTGGAGAGCTTTTTCTCACCCATCTTCTAGGCCAGTAATTCCCTCCCCAGCTGTGTCTGATCTCCTATTAAACACAGCTGGTTTTTCTCAAAAAAAAATCTTTCTTTTCAATTTTTTTAATTGACTTCCATAATTGTAGATAATAATCCATGGTAATCCCCCCCACACACTTTGCCCTTTGAAACTCCACTCTCCATCATATCCCCTCCCCCCCCTCAATCAACCTCTCTTTTATTTTGATGTCATCATCTTTTCCTCCTATTATGATGGTCTTGTGTAGGTAGTATCAGGCACTGTGAGGTCATGGATATCCAGCTATTTTGTATCTGGAGGAGCACATTGTAAGGAGTCCTATCCTTCCTTTGGCTCTTACATTCTTTCTGCCACCTCTTCCGCAATGGATAATTTGTCTCTCACAGATGTTCTCAAGTTTTGTATTATTTCTTTAAACATGATAGACATAGTTTTATGAAAAACTTTTCTAATTTATCTTTACACTAAATATGAATCTTCTTGCAATACCTGTTCTATAGAGGGATGGGAAGATTCTGCGTGTTCCAGATGCTTCCCTGGACTAGGCAGGCAGTGAAAGCTATAGTTACTTTTGTGCTTAAGAAAATGTCCTTGAGCCGGGCGTAGTGGTGCATGCCTTTAATTCCAGCACTCGGGAGGCAGAGGTAGGAGGATCGCCATGAGTTCAAGTCCACCCTGAGATTACATAGTGAATTCCAGGTCAGCCTTGGCTAGAGTGAGACCCTACCTCAAAAAACTCAAAAAAAAATGTCCTTGATATAAAAGGTGATGTTTGTCCTTTATATTCAGAGTTGCTTCTTGTACTTAAATTTTAACTTAATAGCTATGTCTTATTAGTTACTACATGCTCTGGCACTGAGGGAAGGGAAGGATGGAGGAAATGAAGTTAAATAATGCTAGCGGTGACTGGGGTAAAATGGTCCGTGACATTTTTCTGTTTGGAAATTAAAGATCCATAAGGACTTAAATTTTTTTTAGTGAGCATCCTGGGCCTCTCTGCAATTTTGTTCAGATGTCTGAATAACCTAGAAAATCTGTTGCTGCTATTGGTGCTGAACATGCTACTATTATTGGTATTTTATAGAAATATAAATATGAACACATATATAATTTGAATGCTTGGAAACTTTATCCATGTTGTCAATTTTGGGGGAAAAAATCCTGGTTTATCATGTTGAGCTGGCATTGTACAGAAATTAATGGCCATATTGGTCTAGAAATGTTAAACTTGTTTTTTTTCCATTTGTACAGGGATAATACCATATATTAAATATTTAAGGTCTTACCTACATATGTTTCATTACAGAAACGGATAAGGTATTCTCTAAATAAATTTGTATAGCATTTCCAGTTTTCTCCAATGGGAAAATTGATATGAATATCCAAGTGTGACATATTACCAGACATGTGGGTGTACACACACATACACAGATCACACATATACACAAAAATTCCAGAACAGTAGAATATGAGTGTGTGTATAGATTCTCTTTTAGTGAAGTGTCTGCTACATCCCACAACTTTGTAATCATTTTCTAAAAGTCTTATTTTTGCCCTTAAGATATGATCCTTAATACTTTACTTAAGCATGGCCTCACTCCATCTCTCATGGCAGTGTGACTAGGTTCTATGATATCTCCTTCTTTTCCTTCCACAGGCTCTAGCTTCTCCAGTGTTGACCATGTTCAGGGCTTATCACCCACATCCTAGCAAAAATATTTGTCCTGGATCAATCTAGTTTACTTCTATGTAGAGGTGTTTGGGATGTCTACTGACAGGGTATTGTCTCAGAGGCCAAGGACGTGGCTTATCTGATGTCTTGATGACTTTACCCTTACTGTTGTCATTGTTTTATAGCTTCTTCAGGAGAGCAGAAGTGTCCCCACTGGGTCCATCTCTCAATGATCTCTTCAAGTTGGAAATGTCATCACTCAACCCTCAGAGTGTCTATGTGGGTAGCTTCAAGGCACCTGGCTGTTAATGTCCCTGCTCCTTTGGGCACTTGGGAGAATGTTCAGGGTTTGGTGGTGTGCCTGAAAGGAATCTAGAAACAAGTGAGAGGTAGGAGTTGGATGACCTTTTTCTCAAGTACCATCCACCAAGCACTTCTGGTATGGCTCTCAAGAGTGTTCATTCAGAGACCTCCAGAGGAAGTGCAATTCCAAACCTCAAGGAGCCCGTGGAAAAATTAAGCATTCCAGAGGCAAAGGAATGTTGAAAGTCTCATGAGCAGAATCCTAGATTCTCAGCTCCACAGATTTCTTCCAAAGAGCTCACTTACAATCAGGAAGCTCTGCCTCCTACAAACCATGCACATGCAGGCTCTGTCCATGAGCTGGCATCCAGCTGGAGAACAAGGTACCAGTGGCATCATTTCTAAGGCATCTCAGGTGGATGGGCATGATTCTGTTGGAGCTTCCTCATTGGGATTCAGAGTGGAGAGGGCATCCTCCTCTGCAGAGGAAGGAGACAAGTGGCATGTTCCTGAGATGGACACCTTCCCGTTTTCCATTCTGCATCTCTTGCAACCAGGCAGCAGGGAGAGTGGAAATGCTGGTGCTGGATGCTGCACTTGTACTGCAGGAAAAGGGCTGCCCAGAAGCTGGAATGAAGGAATTAGTACCTTTAATCTGCAACTGGCCTGTACAATGCAACTCATCACTGTGTGAATTATGTGCATATTTTAATGGCTATACCCTAAATGGCAACAATTGTTCCTCTCTTTAAGATGGTATACTTTCTTTCCATCAACTATGAAAGGATAATGAAGATATGATATGTATGCACCATGGAATTTCATTCAGCTGTGAGGAAAAATGAAACTATGAAAATTTCAAGAATATGAATCAATCTTGAAAATATTATACTGAGGTAACTCAGGTTCAGAAAGACAGATACTGCATGTTCTCTCTCATATGTAGATCCTAGCACTGAATTTGTAGATTTGTAAGTAAGTTGGATAACAGTAAAAAAAGAAAAAAAAGAAAAAAAAAGCCAGGGGTGGTGGTGCACACCTTTAATCCCAGCACTCAGAGGCAGAGGTAGGAGGATCACCGTGAATTCGAGGCCACCCTGAGACTATACAGTGAATTCCAGGTCAGCCTGACCTAGAGTGAGACCCTACCTTGAAAAACCAAAAAAAAAAAAAAAAAAAAAAAAAAAAAAAAAAAAAAACAGGGAGGAAGAGGGAGGACACTTAAAGTGAGGAAACAATAGATATGTAAGTGAAGGATAGATAGAATACTGAGGGCAGAAAAGTCTACAAGGGGTCAGAAGAGTGGGATTGTAAAGGGAAAGAGATGGGAGTAGAGTTAACCAGAGCTAAAGGCAATATTAATAAGCCTTATAGAAACCTACTTCTTTATTATATAATTAAAATATAATTTTAGAAAAAGGATCCCAGCATGGTAGTGCATGTCTTTAATCCCAGAACTCGAAAGGCAGAGGTAGGACGATTGCCATGAGTTTGAGGACATCCTGAGACTACATAATGAATTCCATGTCAGTTTGGGTTAGAAAGAGACCCTACCTTGAACCCCCTCCCCCCAAAAAAAATTGAAAAGAGAGAATTTGGGCAGAAGTATCTTGCAGAAATGGAGATTGCTAATGTCAAAAGCCATGGAAAATTCCAGTGCCAGAGGTGGGATACCTCCCAGGGAATTGTTGGTCAGGGAGGCCCATGAGACACCAAAATAAAATAGACCATGCCAAGGCTCTTGGTTGGCTATTGGAAATAGCAGGCTAGACCCTATTGCTGAAGATACCACATGTGTGCATCAGTTGCAGGTTACTGAGAAACCAAGCTGGAATATAGCTGGAAGCCTCCTCCCTGCTGGCTAGCTGTCATAGTGCCAGAAAGTGCTTTGTAGGCTGCTGGGGGAGAAAAGTCACCAAACATAGCAGTGGACCCTGCAAGCTACACAACCAGCCTGCCAGGCAAGATGTGCCCAGTGGTACAATGATCACTTGGCTTGTCACTGGGGTAAACAACAGCTATCTGATTGGATTTGAAGCCCCTTCCACAGAAGAGATTCTGTGCCACATACTGAAAACCTACTCAAAAGCTGATGGTTGTGAAGGTCACAGGCCTTAGGGGAAAAGTACTGCTGTTGTTTGGCTAAACAGTGTGCTGCGCTCATCAACCTGCCCTCTAAGCATTTGTGCTAATGTCCACAGATCAGTGCTGCTCTCACTTGTCGTCAGCTTATCACCTAATAAGACACCCACCAAGACTCAGGGAACAGCAGAAGGAATGTAAAAGCCTTAGGATGGGGAGGGCTGCTTTAGAACCCCATCTTCTGGATATGAAGTGGCTGTCAGATCAATGACCTCATCATGGCTGGTGTGACTTGCACAGTATTGGGTCCATTGACATGTCATCGTGGATGAAGAAGGAAGGAAAAAAAAAAAAAAAAACCTTTTAAAGTAATCAAAGTAGAACTACTTGGAAGAGATGAAGGGATTATTTGGAAACGGTATGGAGGAGGGGAGACAAAAGAATGTAATGAGAGGGAAATGTGACCAAAATACATTATGTGGAGCAGTTAAGGCGCTTAACTGTGAAGCCAAAGGGCCCATGTTTGATCTCTCTCTGGATCCTACGTAAGCCAGATGCACAAAGGTTACTCAAGCACTAGGTCATACATGTGCACTATATGGCGCAAGCATCTGGAGTTCTATTGCAGTGTCTGAGGCCCTGGCATGCCCATTCTCTTTCGCACTTTTGGTCTCTGTAAAAAAAAAAGAAATATATTATGTACATGTATGAACATTGTGGATTTAAAAGATGGTAGATTCTAGTTTTTTCTTTCCTCATGCATATTTTATATAATGAACACACATTAATTTTATAATAAATATTTTAAGAAATGTTACTTTGGGTGTTCTACTTTTATTAGAAGGCAATTGTTTGTCCCCTTTAAAATATTCATTGAAGTATTAGCAATTACACTTTAACTTGTTAGCAATTTGCTCTAATATTCAAATATGGGAATGCATTTTCTACTTTGAATCATTTTATTGATTTGATTTATTTTGTGTATGCTTGGATTTCCAGTTCTGCCAACACATTTTGTTGTAACTTTCAACCCATTTATTTTTTTTCTTACAATGGTACAGATTGAGTTCAGGGACCTGGGTCATGCTTAGGCAAAAATTCTACCACTGAGCTGTACGTGGTGGCACGTGACTTTAATTCCTAGCACTCAGGAGGTAGAGGCAAAATGATCACTATGAATTCAACACCAGCTTGAGACTGCATAGTGAATTCTAGGTCAGCCTGGGCTAAAGTGATACCTTACCCTGAAAAACAAAACAAAACAAAAAATTATTGACCTATTGGCCAGGGAAACCCATGAGGTCCTCAAAACAATGTGGGCCATTTCCAAAACACTTGGTTACCTGCCAGAACTAAAACATAAGACCCTATTGCTAAAGACACCACTGGCTGCGGTCACAGGACATTGGAGTATCATGCTGGAACTGAAAGGGAAACTAGGTCCCACCTGGATACCCCTCATAGTGCTTGAAAGCCCAATGGGAGCCACTGGAGGAAAATGATCATCAATAGCATGGACAAACAGGAGACCCTACAGACTACAGAATCAACCAGCCAGTCAAGAGCACACACTTGTGAAATAGTGACACATAGCCTCTGTAGGTAACCAACTGTTCTCTGATTGGACTTGAGGCCTGCTCAGTGGGAGAGTATTCATATATGGCACTGGTAACCAAGTCAGATTCCCATGGTTAGGAAACTCATAGACTTCAAAAAGCAGTCCCTACTGCTCTCTGGAGAAGAATAGACTTGCACACCTCCCCAAAAAAAGGTTTTATAAAAATACTCTCTCAAATTTGCATACTTCCCTGTAACTCAACCTACTGTCTTGTTTGGAGAATCTGCTTTTTTTCATAGATGGCAGAGAAAATGGAGGAGAACCAAGATTCATCAGTAAGACGAGAAGTTAACCTACCATGAGATGCACCACTTCTACCACATCTGCCAGGGCCCAGGAGAAATTTCAAGGGAAGTGGCAACATGAACACTGCTCTTACTACTAGCCTGACAACCAACCCCAGGTTGATGATGACAAACATGGTGATCAATCAAAACCTATCAAAACAGAAATCTAGAGGCTACAGAGAACTCAATAGGAAGTCAGACTGACAACAGGCCTGACATGGCTCAGGGATCACTGCAGAAGAGGGGACAGAAAGATTGTAAGAGCTACAGAGTGGGTAGGAATACCCTGAGGCACAGTCCCCAGTTACTCCACAGGGATTGACTGAGGCCTTCACAACCCCACGGCAAAAACTATAACCGCACAGGGAAATGGCAGGGGGGGCAAGGGGATAAAAGAAAATAACCTTTTGTGATTAATATAAAATAAAATTTAACATTAAAAAAAACAAGAAATGCTACCAACAGCTGGGCTTAGTGGTGCATGAGATTATTTCAAAACAAAACAAAAACAAAAAAAACAGGGCTGGAGAGATCGCTTAGCAGTTAAGGTGCTTGTCTGAGAAGCCTAAGGACCCATGTTCTGCTCTCCAGATCCCACATAAGCCAGACTCAGAAATATGAGGCAAGCACAAGGTCACACACGACCACTAGGTGGTGCAAGTGTCTGGAGTTCAATTGCAGAGACTGAGGCCCTGGTGTGGCAAATTTCTCTCTCTCTCTCTCTCTCTCTGTCTCTCTGTTTCTAAAATCAAAAAAAAAAAAAAATACAGTGAAAAGAGCTGCTAACTATAACA
Source organism: Dipus sagitta (assembly GCA_036346955.1). NCBI lineage: Eukaryota > Metazoa > Chordata > Mammalia > Rodentia > Dipodidae > Dipus > Dipus sagitta. Next base: position 120,364,162 of record CM070777.1, read on the forward strand.
GATACACATGGGAAAGAATGCCAGGACTAAAAAAATAAGTGCAAATCAAAAGAATTTAAGGAAAAATAAAAGTGTGCACTATATGCAAAGCATTGTGGCAAATCAAGGATAATGGTAAAAGGTGCAAATAAACAAACTTGGGTTTTTGGGTTTTGCTTTCTTAAATATACTCATAAGACTCTTAGTTCAAGTCACAGTAATTATTTGAAACCAGCTTAAGTGGAGGTGGGAGCTTATTTCATAAACAAAATTAAAACATTTAAAAGAAAACAAAATTCTACCACTGAGTTACATCTCCAGCTTAAATTTATACATTAATAAAAGTAAGCACTGTTTTACATTAGAAGAAATGGAAAACCCAAGACTAAATGTTACACTTAATCTCTATCTTACCATGAAAACTATCCCTCTAGACAAATAATACATGGAAAATTATTGCTCTGTGCAAGACATTCTAAGAAAACATGTGAAACATGCACGTTTAGCTTTCTAAGATGCCATGGTAGGCCTGTGCTTCCACAGGTAGACAGAAGCACATGGGTGTTCAGCTGAAGTGCTTCTCGGGTGAGCGTAAATATATTCTTTGGTCAGTGAAAGGGACAGAGAATTTGGGAATGACTCGTCACCAGCCCGGTAGTTTTCCATTATGCCCTGGCTGGCTATGTGTTCTTTTAGATTGGACTTGTTTGTCCCAGTATCTCAGGTTCATTGGGCAGGCACTTGGAATTTCAGATGAGAACTTTTGATTACACATCAGTTGAATGCTTTTCATTTTCTGGCATGATGACTTAAAGCGAAAGAGCTTTTAATTCTGTGAAACATAAATTTACTCGGTATCTTCTTTGTGCCTTGTTCTGGGCAAACACGTGGAGATTAGAGTCCAGGAGAAGGGACCCTGAGTTGTGTTGCGTCTGATCATTGAACTCATTTGGACACCCCTTAAGTAATCTGCCACTTAAAAAAGTAATGGCTGAGCACAAAGATTAAAACTTCCATGTATCACACAACAAAAGACAAGATAAAAGGGCTACTATTCAGTGCCAAAGACAGAGGTAGATGATTGATTGACACAGGGGTTCAAGTTGTCAATCATGGGTGGAACAGCAGGATGTGAGGGGTTGCAATAGATTGAGGAAATCAAGTGAACGCTGAAGAAAGAATGGACTGGGGCAAACAAGGGTCAGCTGAGGACTTGCTGTGTGGAACATCACAGGGAAACACAGGCCGAACAGGTGGGGTGAGCGCACAGGCAGGTTGGGCTGACCCAAAGCCAGTGAGGAAGCAGAACGAGGAACCAGCTCGCAATGACTCATCATGTGCACATTAAGACTAAAATGATTGAGTTAAAAATATGTGTCATCTCCCCCTGGGGCCACACAAACTCCCATGAGTGTTTCCAGCTAAACTGAAGTGCCAAGCATTGCTTTTGTTTACTCCACCGTTAAGCCTATTATGAATGGTGTAAGGACAGGATAATGGCACCTACTTGGATTCCTTATAAATATTTAAGTCATATAATAATTCCGTGAGGTAACAGTGGTTTTTGGCTAGTGGTAAAAGAACCAAAAGAAACACTTGGTTAAACAAGAGAAGTATTTTTTTAAATTTTATTTTCACATTAAAAATGGTTCAAAGGCAGTTAGTCCCAAGCTTGCTATGCAGCCATTCAATAGCCGAATTTCTTTCCTGTCCCTTTTCATTAGACACGTGCTTGTCTTGTGAAGGCAGAATAACCACTACAGCTCCAACCGCCACATCTGTGTTTCCAGTAGGAGGAGGAAGAAAGAAGATGGCAATGCAGAAGGACACGTCTCCTCCCTGCACTTCCCAAACTGTGATCCCATCTCTGTCTGTGAGGAAGGTTGAGAAATGTATTTTTAGCTGGGCATATTATAGCTCTCCCAATACAGAGTTTCTGTCATTAAGTAAGGGGTGAGAATACATGTTGGCTAGAGTCCATCAGAAGAATCTCACCACCGTCCCACTGAGAGGACAGCCTCCCCAGCACTCTGCAAGCTACCCTAAGTCACATGACTGGTCCTCAGCTCGGCTCTTCCCATCATTCTATGGAGTGAGCATGTCTGGGATTCTGTGTGTCTCTGATGCTGGTTTCACGTGTCCTTTCATTCCTCTCTCAGAATTTTGCTGTCACTTCAAAGAGGCCAGAAGATGCTTCTCTAATACTCTCCATTAAGAGGACTGAAAAGTTGTATTAGACACTATCTCATGTACATATCATGAGGCAAATCTTGCTGAGTGAATGTTTCAGTAGGCACGGCTTATGGATGTTTGCAAACTGAAGCTTCTCCATTACCTTCATGCTTGCTGCTGTATGTGTCTCATTACAGCTCTACCGACCTGACTGATGTCTTTCCTCATCTCTCGAATTTGACTGTGGTTGTGTGATCAGATGTCACCCATAAACTCATGTGTTCTGAATGCTTGGTCCTTAGTTGGTGGCAATTTGGGAGGTGGAACCTTGCTGGAGGAAATATGTCACTGGGTGGGGGTGCTTAGGGGTGTTATAGCCAGCTCCCTCTTGCCAGTGCAATTTCAGCTCACTCTCTTGATGCTCTTTCCAACTGCCGTGGCAGAGGTTATGTCCATCCTCTGCTCTACCATTTTTCCTCTGCCACCATGTAGCTTCCCCTGAAGACTGTAAGCCAAAATGAAAACTTCCCTCCCATCAGCTGCTTTCAGCCAGGTGCTTTGTCCCAGCAAGGAGAAGGTAAGTACAAAATGAACATTTATTCACTCACCATTTCTTCCCAAACATCTGCATTTTTGCCTCTTCCAAACTGGACATTCAGTTACTAATTCCATTCTCAAGAGCAATTGTAAACAAAACACATGCACAGGGCAGCATGTTGCCTGGTCTCCATCTTCAAGCTACAAATAATTTTTGAAAACTGAGCCAATCACTCCTGAACTTGTTATGAATCATAGATATAATCATGGTTGGTGCTAAATAGTAGCATTCTTTTAGTTTGGAGAAAATGAAATGTGCACACCACATATTAATTGGCAACTAAGAGTGAAGACATTGGGTAAGTGTAGATCCAACGAGGAAAAGATGACAGATGTCTGTGTTGAGAGGGGCTCAGGGAAAACTTCTTGAAGAAGAAATAATGGCTAGGCTACCTGCAGACTTCAGGAAGTTGAAAGGAAATGGAAGGCTTCTTTGGGAGGGGAAATGGCTAAATGAAAGCCACTGTTCTAGAAGACCACTGGGCATACTCAAGAGATGACAGGGCAAAGATCTGGCTAAAACAAACAATTGGTGAGTATAGAAGGAAAGAAGGAATAGGAGAAGCTAGAATATCAGATGATGGAAAACCTCAAATGCCAGACTAAGGAACTGATATTGAAATTACACTTGGATTCACACATAAAATGTTTAGTCGGAGTTAATGAAAGTCCTGATTTAAAAGGACTAGCTCCAAGTCTGTGTAAACTGTGTTCAGTGCAACCTGATTTCCCTACCCTGGAATTCTTTCTCTGATCTGCAGTGAGCTGGTTCAGGCCCCAGATCTTTCTTTACTTCTTTTGCATTGATCCCTTCATTAGTAAACTTACAAAGAAAAAGAAGATGAACCTGATATCTATCTACTTTATGAGTTGAGTTCTACTAGTTATACCCAATAGTTGAGAGAGACAAATCTGCATGCATTCTCTATGGTATGGCCTTTGGTCACCAAATGACTCCATCTATGAAGACAAGCTGATGGTAACGAGGGGTGATGGTGATACAGATTGTGCACACACTGGGAGTCAGGAGAGGTCCTGTGGTCCCTTGCAACTGTCTGGTTTGTTGTCATTGAACTATAAAACTGAAGCAGCTTGAAATGATAGTGATAGTCCTGATTCTGCTCAGCTTCCTGAAGAGAATTAAGTGAGGAGACTAATTGTAATTTCTGTTCACAACAGTCAAAAATTCATTCTAGCAAGTAGTTTGGAATTACTTTGGATAATTATAGGTTGCAAGAAACAAAATAACTTAACCCAAGCAGGCTTAAAGAAAGAAAGGAATTATTAGCACACATACAGAAAACAGAACAGAACTTAGTAGCAAGTGCGAACACGCACGCAGAAAAGGAAGAAAATGAGCTCACAGGTCATAGGTATGACGTATACTGCAGGGATATTTTCAGACACTATTCCTCTCCATGTCTCAGCTCTGTCCTCAACCGATGTTATTTCCTTCACTCTCATGGCTACCAAGGCAGGTATTGGTAGCTTCAAGTTTTGAGGTGCAAGCCTAGTGGGTGACAGCATATGCCTCATCTGAAGGTCAAATCCAAACCTCCCAAGCTGGAGCTCATCATATCTGATGGAATCTTTGATTGCAAGGCTGGTTCAATACCCTGCCATGGAGCTATATGTTCAATGAAATTCACTCAAAGACATAGGATTTCACCAGAAGGGGGGATGGATAATGGATGAGTTGGAAAGTGGCAAAGAGCTTATGACTCTTATCCTCCAAGATCTCTTTAGTAATACACTACACAACTGCCCCACCCTTTTCAGTTTTCCAGAACTGTTGACATATGATGTCTATTAGAAGAAAATACATATAGCTCCCAAAAATCCAATCACATAAATTTGGGGGTGGGGGGATAATGGATAGCTAGCCTTCATGGAGCATCTTTCCCATGCTAAGGGATTCAGTTCCACTATAATAATTCACTTTCATAATAGCCCCTTTAAATGGGAATGTTTTTTTTGATTTTTAGATAAATCAACTTCAAAAAAGTTGAACATCTTACCAAAGGTAAGAGAGCTAAAGAAAAACTGCCAGTGGTATAAGAATCACATCTTTCTGACTGGAAAACATTCCAGTTTCCACTGTCCATGCCGTTGCTGCCACCACCACATGTGATTTCTTTTTCAGGGCCTGTTCTCATTCCATGGTCATAAAGTTATACTGCATATTATCATGATTTTTTTCCTCATTAAAATCCAAGCCACTGCCTGTTTACACAGATAAAGGGTCTAAAAATGTGAAGTTGAAAGGAATCTTAGAAATAATCTAATTCAAAACTTAAAATCGTACTTCAAAAGGTGAAGAATGTGAAGCACCAAGGAGGGCTCGTTATTCCAGATCACAAAAATAGAGCAGATCTGGCTGGGGCGCCTGACCTCCATGTGTTTGATGAACCCATATTTACATTGTGGCTCCTCTGCTTTCTTTCCTTGCCTGCCCATGACCTTGGAAAAGTTACAAGAATCCCCTCCCACCACCCAACTTGCTTCTTGGTAAACAATAAATAAATAAAAAGGCAATTATTTTGAATTTAATTCAATCCCCAAAGCACATTATTTCACACTTGAACTCTAAAATCTACGTGTACCTTAGAATGGAAAGCAAATCATAGTTTGTGCTGCCAGTTTCCTAATTACATATAAAATAATGGCATATCTCATAATCAGTAGAGTCTTAGATTCTATAAAATACGGAGCTCTAGCCCAAGCATGATGTTACTGCAGGGATGTCATGAAATAGTGAAAGTATATCATCTAGAATAAAGCCTAACACTTGGCAAGTGTAGAGTAAGTATTAATTGCTAAGGCAGTGGTGATGATTACACTGTATATAAATAGAGCATATGCGATGGCTTGGCCTGTGCTTTCTGGTTAGGAGATGAAGTTGTACCAAAGCTTCATCATTCTTCACACATTTCTTTCTGGTTTAGAAGCAGCAAAGTGACGTTTCTCTCTTTGGCTGATTCATGAGTGGTAGGTTTGCTTCAGATGAGTTTTTCTTTTTTTCTTTCTGTGAATCATATGGTGAAGTCACACAAACTGTCACTTTGTGTTAGATAGATACACCACATATCTTGTACTGGGTTTTTCTCATTCTTCACAGTCAATTGATTAGAAATAGTTGTTACAAATTGAGCCACTCAAAACCCTCGACTTCATCTGTTTCTGACAAAAATGCATTACAGTAGGTAAATTCATACCTTGTGTTTTGGGGGGTAGAGATTTATCTCTGCTTAGAATAACTTCCATGGCTTTCTCTATGAGGAAAAGAGAAGTCTGATAGAATTTAGATGATAGCTTAAATCGGCACAATAGCAAGCTATATCAGATCTCATTGATTTCTGAGACACATTTCTGTGTGTTTCCTCCATCCCTTCAAAAAGGAATAATGTTAAAAAAGCATAATGTTCTACAAAAGATAGGGTATTCATGAAAAGCCATTGTTTTTCTTACCCATACCTTCTAAAATTTCACTGCTTATAGATCTTAAATCAAAATGAGCAATATCTTTACTGATCTTGCTATTCAAACTTCACAGCTCTTCCAATTATTCTTCTATTCATCACTTTCCCCTTGTCTTTCTGAATGTCTGTAAAATGCTGGGTTATTATTTCCGCTACTTCAGTTAGTGTTTATGACAGCAGGAGAAACATTATGTTATTATTTTTAGAGAATAGGAGATGTTTCTTGAACCAGGAAATTGAACTTTCTATTTAAAAAAAAGCAAAGGCCTTATTCTCATCGTTTTCTATTTGATTTCCTCTGGGATGGCTTCCCCTACCCTAAAAATAGACCACATATAAATTGGGGAGCCCTTTTCATCATATACCATGTAAATAATCTTGTTCATTTTCATGTCACACTGTAATATCTGCTTTTGTGTTCTATTTGAATCAGGTGCTCCTTAATGATGTTTTTGACCATTTCATTGCTATAGGACTGTAATTTAGAGCACCAAACATGTGTCTTAGAAACAATGACAAGGCAACCTCACTTGAAAACACTCTTGGATCTCTGGGATAACTGTGCATTCTGGTTGATCAGTGGGTAAGAGGATTCCTCACAAAGTTCCTCAGAGCTGCACCTGCAAAGTTGCATGCACCACTTTAGGTAATAATCTGCCAGAGACACTTATAGGCACATATTTACTTAATATTAAGCTGGGCTAGAAAAGAAACCAATCTGAAATTGCTTCCTCAGCTGAAAGCTCTGTGCTAACAATAAAGTTTAATTTCAGCAGCTGTAGTTCTCAAATCAATAGACTGCAAAGAGGGTGGCAGAGTTTCAGTTTTGGGTTTTGAATACTAAGCAGGTCAGAAGTTGCATTATTTAAGATTAACTGGAAAAAAATGAAAACTTTTTGAAAAATTAGCCACATGAATTTGCATTATTTTTAATAATGGGCTAAATCTCCAGAATTAAAAAAAAAACAACAACTCTGACTACAACCCATCCTAGTTGTTACATGAATCTGGGAGGGTTTGAGCATTTCTCTCTAAAAAGAAAGACTTATACAGTGGAGAATTGTGGCACATGCCTACAATCTGAGCACTTGGGAGGTTGAGGCAGAAGACTCAGGAGTTCAAGGTCATTGCAGATATATAGTGCCTACCTGAGATGCTGTTTTGAGATAAGAGATAAAAAGGGAGGGAGAAAGAAAGAGACTTACAAATTTATAAGTGATAGATACTAATTTTCATCAGATAATTGGATATTTTAATTTGATAGGTCATTTTCTTGAGTTTCTTCTGTGCTTTGCTTTAAATATAAAGTATATTGGGCTAGAGAGATTGCTCAGTGGTTAAGGCGCTTGCCTGCAAAACCAAAGGACCCAGGTTCGATTTCCTAGGACCCACATAAGCCAGATCCACAAGGTACACATGCATGTGGAGTTAATTTGCAGTGGCAGAGGGCCCTGGTGCACCCATTTTCTCTCTATATATATATATCTGCCTCCTTCTCTCTATTTCTCTCTCTGAAATAAATAAAATATTTTTTCAAAATTATTCTTTTATTGTTATTATTAACAACATATTTTGTATGGACACATCATGTGTTGGTACACTTTTTCCCTTGTCCCTGCCCCCATTCCAATGAGTACCCTACTCAGTGGGGTTTCAGGTATTCCCTATGGGGTCTTGGGTTATGCATTGTGGGAGCAGCAGTCATTTTGGAGGGGAGGGAATGCCTCTGGGCATGATGCCTCAACCTGTGGCTCTTACAATCTTTCTGACCCCTCTTCCGCAAAATTGCCTGAGCTGTGGTGAATGAGTTTTATGTCTACTTCAGTGGTAAGCTCTTAGGAGCCTCTGGATTTCTGCTTTGATAAGTGTTGAGTATCCTCAGGGTCTGTCTCCTTCACCATGGCACTGATTATCAGGTCCAACATGGAAGCAGCTCTCTTGCATCACCCCAATTCCTCTGTGGTTTCAGCCACAGCTTGGCTGAAGTGCAAGGAGCAGTGTATCACCTCAGCTCTAGCTACCTTCTGAAAAAGAAAAGATTCTCCAATAGAGAGTGAAGACAGCATAGTTTAAATGGGATAAGAATTATTAATTTAGGGAGAATTTGATTTATGTAACTCTTCTTTTAGCCAAAGACTAGTGAGAGCTTGACACTGGAGAACATAACCTTTGTTTCCATAGGATTCTGATCTGGTTCCTAGTTCCAGATATGGGTTCCTTTCCACTGAGCATATCTCTTAGCCAATCAGAAAGCTGTTGGTTACCCACTGAAGCTGTGTGCCACTATTGCACTGGCATGCACATCCTGTCAGGGTGTTTGTTCCTGAGTAGCTTAGACCTCTGGTTGTTCAGACTGTTGTAGTAGCTCATGTAGTGCTTTCTAGCACTATGCAGGCTTTCTGGGGACTGACTCTTCCGGATTCCAGCCAGGTCTCTCCATGCTCTGTGTCAGCAGCATATGATGTCCTCATCAATAGGGTCTCACTTTTTCATCTCAGGCGGGTAATCAAGTGCTTTGGCAGAAACATGTCTTGTTTTGGGGACCTTGTAATTCTCTGCAGTCAACAGCTCGTTGTGGGTTGCAAATGATTTCTGGTACTGGGAGTTACAGGTGTGTTGTCCTGCCTCATGTTGAAATAACCAGTCAAGCTAAGAATCACTGTGGTTCAATAATATTAAATGATGAAAATGTTTTATGACCAAGAAGCTGAATTTGACAAATAAATTTAAACTATAAATAAGTTACTTTATACTTAAAAAATGATTTATCTTATAAATCTCTTCCAAGGTGACACCCATGCTCTTAAGTCACAGTGGATTCTAGATTCCCACCTAGATAACAAGTTGAGTCAGAAAAGAAAACACTCTACCTATGAGGACCTATGAGGATTTCCTACTGTCAAGTTTTCTAGGAAGGTATGTAAGTGTTATGAAGCAGCAGGGAAGAGTTGCTAGCATTTCTGAGAGAACTCTAAAGGTTAAAATGTTGCTATTTTTTGTTTGTTTGTTTTGTTTTGTTTTTCTCAAGGTAGGGTCTCCCTCTAGCCCAGGCTGACTTGGAATTCACTATATAGTCTCAAGGTGGCCTCAAACTCACAACATTCCTCCTACTGCTGCCTCCTGAGAGCTGGGATTAAAGGCGTGTGCCACCACGCCCTGTTTAAAGGGAGTCATGGCCCTACTGCTGAAGACACCTTATGTGGTCGACACGTAAAATGGAATGGCATGTCTGGAAGCTGGAAGAGAGTCAGTCCCCAGACAGTCAGTGCATCAAGTGCCAAAACGTGCTACATGGGCGACTGGGGGAAAATGACCAATATCTGTCCAAGCAACTCATGGTCTAACCTACTTAGCAGCAAATAACCTGTTGTGATGCCCACACAAGTGCAATAGTGGTACACAGCCATGGTGGTGAACCAACTGCTCTTGATTTGGCTAATTGATCCCTCAGTGGTACAGGACCCATAGCTGGAGCTGGGAAACAAGTCAGAACCATATCCAATCATAAGCCCACTCTCCATTATCAAGATACCATCAATTGTGGGCTACAAGAGGGCCTACACCTATTAAATTCTCTATAAAGAAAGTAAAGGTTATCTCATTTGTCCTGGTGCTAACTTGCTTTCCGTTGGAGAATCTGCTTCTCTTTTTCAGATAGATGTAGATCCTAAGGAGAGAGCCACCCCATCATACCTCAAAAGGGCCCCGGCTGAAACTAAGAAAACTTGGTGAAACAAGCAAGGGTGCTGTTTTCCTGGTGAACCGGGTAATAGCTTAATGGGGAAGGAGATCAACACAGAGAAAAATCAACTCCTACCAAATCAGAGAGCCAGAGACCCAGAGGCCCCCAACACCTCATCACTGAAGCAGACCAAAAATGAACCCAACATAGCTCAGGGAAATTTTGCAGGAGAGGGGGCAGAAAGAATGTCAGAGCCACATGTTGGGTCATGATATGCAGAGACATTTATCCTATCCATAACTCTGGGCTAACTCCACAATGTATGATCCATATACCTCAACAAGGAGGAGCCAAGGGGAGGGGGTAGGTCACAAATGAGCCTAATATTTGCTGAATACAAAACTAATTAATAAAAACTAAAAAGAATAAAAAATAAAGGGAGTCATGGGGAAGCAGACAGAGTATCAGAGATGGAGTTGAAGAAAGTCAGAACCGTGGACAGCTCCACACACCATGATATATTTTTGGATCTGCTCACTTGATAACTTTCCATAGTATATGAGCCACCTCATTCGAAGGCTGTTTCTTACTGAACTGTGAAGGTTTAATGCACTAGGTTTGATATTTTATTTTCTTTCAGTTATTAAAGAATAGATAATAAAGAATTATTCTCACCTTAAAAGATTAATTAAAGGTTATTCCATGGTAGAAGGTATGGATCCCAGCCTGACTGAAGCTTGAGGGCTATTAGAAAATATTTTGTCAGGTCTGGAGAGATATCTCAGGGGTTAGGGAACTTGCCTGCCAAGCCTAATGACCCGGGTTCGATTCCCCAGTGCCCACAAAGAGTCAGATGCACAAAGTGGTAAATGCATCTGGAGTTCACTTGCAGTGGCAAGAGGACCTGTTACTTGCTTGTGCTCTCCCTCTCTCTCTGCTTGCAAGTGAAAACATTAAAAAATTTTGTCAATTATGATATGGTGTAGAGCTGGTGATTGGAGGTTATCATCATATCTTAATTTATATTCCTATCATGTATTTTCACTCCTTGAAAGTAGAGCTTGGTGCTGGGACACAGCCCACAAATATAAGATAAAATGTGCCCCCTGCTCATATTGTGAAAGACCCTGCATGTATGAAGTTTAGGTGTTCGGTTTTCTCTCTTATTAAAAGAAAAAATAAAAACATAAGCTTTTTATTTTTTAATAATGTTGTATCGTGAAATTCTGAGCTTTTGGATGTGATGCATACTAAAATTCTCCATGGAATTTTTTGGAAGTAAATCACAGCTGTCTGACTAATGAATTTATTTTCTCAGTCTCTTAATAGAAAGTTTCTTTGAAGGAGAATTTTATTCTTTAGATGATCCAAATGACCTGTATTTTATATTCTCTCATCAACTTTTTCTCTTGGTACTTGATCAAAAATACATGTAACTCTAACAAATTATACTTCTTGTCTCAGGTCAGTTATCTTATGTCTATATTTAGGGTTCACCATATAATTTGATCTCCCCACTCTGTTCCAAATTCTGTGATGCTAATTGGTATTCTATTAACTTATGTAAGCTCTCATTCTTTTATTAAACCTTTTTAACAGGTTAAATTATAATCTTGGTTCATGAAACAGTCTACAAGTTAATTTCTCATTTAAAAATAAGGTTTAAACTGAGAAAGAATCAAGTATTGCATTTCATCTGAATTCATAAGGACAAACTTCCCATTTCCATTTAATAAAATAAGCTATACTGACAATAAAATGATGAACTAAAGACCATTATGCTAACCTTTTCTCCAAAATGTAGCAAACAAAAATATATTGAGTTAAAATTCCTCCTGAATTCTGGTATTTTCATATCATACCTAAATGATATTAAACTGCTCGTGTGGTGGTTTGATTCAGGTGTCCCCATAAACAGGTGTTCTGAATGCTAGGTTCCCAGCTGATGGAGATTTGGGAATTAATGCCTCCTGGAGGGAGTATATTGTTGGTGATGGGCATATGGGTGCTATAGCCAGTTTCCCCAAGCCAATGTTTGGCACACTCTCATGTTCCTATGGTCCACCATATGTTGGCCAGGGGGTGATGTCCACCCTCTGCTCATACCATCATTTTCCCTGCCATCATGGAGCATCCCCTCAATCCTGTAAGCCAAAATAAACCTCTTTTTTTCCTACAAGCTGCTCTTTGGTTGGTTGATTTCTACGAGCAATGTGAACCTGACTGCAACAGTAAAGTGGTACCAGGAGTGGGGTTGGTGCTATACACTTGACTGTGTGGCTTGGACCTTTTGGAGCTGATTTTCAAGAGAAATGTGGAAGGATTTGAGACCTTGACCTAAGAGACACCTTGCAGTGCTACAAGTACAGCTTGATGGACTACTCTGGTCAGAATTGAAAGACCTGAATGCATTAAGAACTATGGACTGTGAGAATTGCCTTATGAAGGTAAGAAAGGGCTTTGCTTGGACTGGGCTAGCAGTTTGTGTGAGAATCTTGCTGTTATGCCTGTGTCCTCGGAAGTTGTGCAGATTGCTTTGCATAGAAATGAACTGGTGTGAGCAGAGGAATATGGCACAGAAAAAAATGAAATCTTTAGGTGAACTGCAGCCTGTTCAGATGCAATTACATGATAATTACAACCTTTGAGATTACACCAGCTGACCTACACTGGGGCAACAGGAAGAATGTAGACTCTTTTGAAGGGGACTGAGTGCTCAAGGAGTGTCCTGTTCTTCAAAGTCCGCTTTATTTCCCCCCTAGATTAACAAGTTGGCACCCTATCTAGTGTTGTGGAGTATAAGAAATGCAAGAAAGAGGAGGTCATTGAGTTTGCAACATGGTCTTGTGTTTTGGAAATGTCCATGGGCAGTGTGAAGCAGGTTTGCTGGATTCCTGCATGGAGACCCAGTGGAGCTGTGAGGATGAACTGTGGGTTGCAGTGGAGACTCAGTGGAGATGCCTCGACCATGAGATGGCTGCGAAGGAGAGCTGCCCACCCCAGATGAAGTTTTCCAGGACTGTGAGTAGCATAGTTGGAAGGTCAGAATTGGAATTCCAGAGACTTGTAGCTGGTTAGAATTATCAGACTTGTAGACTTGTCACTGGCTAGAGTTGTTAGACTTGGAGCTACAGAGTTTGATATTTGCCCTGTTCAAATCTTGTATTTGGTTGAATATTTCTTTGCTATGCTCAATGCCAACTTTTGCAGTGTGTGTGTTTATTCTGTGCCATTAAGGGTTTGGGGGGGGGATTTTTTGATATTATGGCTCAGTTAAAAGATCTTGGACTATGGGGATGTATGAACATCATTGGAATTGATAAAAACTATGGAGACTTTTAAAGTTGGATTGAGTGCATTGAATTTTACAACATGTATGGTTATCAGTTTATGGGGGCCAGGGGTGGAATTTGTAGTTTGATTCAGGTATTCCCCATAAACTTAGGTGTTCTGAATGCTAGGCTCCCAGCTGATGGAGATTTGGGAATTAATGCCTCCTGGAGGGAGTGTATTGTTGGGGGCAGGCTTATGGATGTTATAGCCAGTTTCTCCATCCCAGTGTTTGGCACACTCTCCTGTTACTGTGGTCCACCTTATGTTGGCCAGGGGGTGATGTCCACCTTCTGCTCATACTATCATTTTCCCTGCTATCATGGAGCTTCCCCCTCAATCCTGTAAGCCAAAATATACCTCTTTTTTCCCCATAAGCTTCTCTTGGTCAGGTGATTTCTACCAGTAATGCAAACCTTACTGCAACAGCTCATTTACTTGATTCTGCATCAAAGGTTTGTTTTCAATAACTGTTTATTACAACTTTAAGAAAAGACATGAGCCAGGAAAAAAAAAATCATAGAAAGAGTGGGGAGAAATGGCAACAGAGAAGGATATTTTCTGCATGCTTTGAAACAGGCCACTATGTGGACTTTGTTATGGTCAACATTGTCAATGTGAAATTCACTTATGGGCACTTTTGGAACTACTTCCAAAAAAATGTGACTTAGCCGATTTGTACCCTGGGGCACAAGGGGATGGGTGCTTACCTGCAGAGGCCAGAGCAGAATATTGGGTGTCAGCCCTATTGCATTTCCATTTCTTGTTTTGAGCAGAGTCTCTTACTGATCTGAGAGCTGGATGTTTAATGTGAGTCAGCACATTCCCTGTCTCTCTTCCACTATGCAGGGCTGAGGCTACAGGCACTTGTGGCCATACCTAGCTGTTTATGTGAGTTCTGAAGACTCAACCTCATTTGAGCTCTCATGCTTGTTCAGAAAATGTATCTAACCACTGAGTCATCTCTCCAGCCCAGAATACTCTTTACATAGAAAAAGTCCCTATGTTTTCAGTTCAAGAGATTAAAATACGTAAAAGAAAAAAAAAAACTTATGTCTCCTAATTAGAAGGAATTTAGATCACCAAAACATTTGTATCAACCATCTGGGATTGTTCTTAACTTCTTTCTTTTTCCTCTTTTTTTCCTTAGGTTTATGTAAATAATGCTCTTATTCCACAAAGAGATTTAAATGGCAGCTTCAGAGTATCAATTTTGAGACATATTCGGGGTGTAATGAAGGGATAAATACTTAACAATTTTCACATGCCACGTTAGATGATATTTATTATTTGTTTAGCAGACATGCACCAATTGTATTCTGCTATAGTAAGCAAGGTAGTTGGATCTTGGCCTCAAGGCATTTATAATTTAAAACCATCAGTAAAAATAAACATGCTGTAGCACATGTCAACAAGCAAGGAACTGAATAATAAATCTTGAGGTAGAGGACAGAGACAAGCTTCTAAATAAAAAAAAAAAAAAGCAAACCCTATCATTTCAGAATTAAAGAGAAATGCTACCTTCCCTTTTGGAAAGTGTTGGGAGAAGTTATAATCATATTATTAGCTCTTCTAAAGGACATTTTTAAACAAAATCATGAATCTGAAAATGTTGGTCATCTACAATATGAGGTTCTCTACCTGATGATTCTTCACACTTAAATTAATTTCTGTTTGCTATCTAATCTCTTTGATCCAAATTGAATTAGAACAGTAATTTACATCTTGGAGTTCATTTTATTCTTTAAATTCTCCTTTTACAAAAGGTGTCTATCCTTTAAGCCTCATCTTTCTTGTGAAAGACCTCACTTTCTGTTCATAGAATTTTAGACATCAGTAAATAAATGTGGCATAGGATGATATTTGAGGAATAAACATATGCCTTCTTGGACCGTGGAGATTATAGCACATAGACATACTTCTTAAAATGTCATTTATAAAAGTCATCTGTTAAGTGTTCTTCTCTTTGTTTTATAGGTGTCTAAGTAAATTTGACAGGTGATATTAATTGTGATGATTAATTAATTAATTGTGTGATCCTAATTAATTGTAGCTTCATCAGGTAAAAAACACTGAAGTTCATTTTCTTTCAGAGAAGCACTATGTGCAAAAATATTTAATCTAAGTATACAGGATAATGCTTGAAGAAGAAATATCAGAAATGTGTTAGGGAAACACCATGGGAATCTTGCCAGTAGTTTAGTGTCAATTCTGTGAACTACAGAGAATGACAAAGAGACATTGATGACAAAGGCCTGCTGATGACCTTAGACAAGTTATATCACCTTGTTATGCCTCGATTTCCTCATATGTGAAATGGGAACAATAAAGTCTTTCTTACAAGAGTATGGTGGGACTAAGTTGACTAACTCCATAATCTTCCTTCACTACTCATGAATATAAAAAAAAATTAAAGACCTTTTTCAGCCTAATACGATATACAAAATGATAGTGACCATAGACAGGAAACTCTTGCATACTATATGTTAATGAATCAGAACTGTCACAGGCATGATATATTGCTACTGAAAAATAGCCGCAGTCTTAAAAAATACCTGGAGCTTAAGAAATATGAGAAGACAACCCAGAGTAATCCCACAAAACTTGACAGACACAGAGCTGATTTTCCATTTTTATTATGGGACCATCTTCTACCAAGCCAAATTTCCCTCTTTTCCAGTATAATCTGCTTAAATTCTCTTTCAATCTTTCTTACAATAATTACACAGAATGAGAATGTGACCCAGACCACTTTAGTTCTTATATGTGCACATGACCACAGCATAGATTACATGCTCATATACTTCGATTCTATCTTCCCATATACTTGTTATGCCCATTTCCCTTCTAATCTCATGTAAATTGTAAGAAACTTGAAGCCCTAGTCAGAGAGAGAATTATTTTATTAGTAATGGACACACTCAGCATATAAACAGCACTTGTTGATACTATCCTTACCCTCATCCCTGCCCCCCAAAGGGAGCCTCCCTGTTGGGGATGCCTTTTATCCCCACGGGGATTGTAGGTCATGTATTGTGGAGGCAAACATCAATTATGGGGAAGAGGCAATGTCTCTGTGAATAATGTCCCAACTTGTGGCTCTAACAATCTTTCTGTCCCCTCTTCCACAAAATTCCCTGAGCCATGTGGGGTTCCTTTTAGGTTTACTTCAGTGATGAGCTCTTAGAAGCCTCTGAATCGCATGGCCACAACTGCAGGTTTCAGCCTGAGCCGCAGGAAAAGCCAAGTGAGGGGATTCTCCACTCACAACAGAGCTCATCACAAACTCAAGAAACATGAAGGGAGGATGGCAGGGATCCATGGAGGAGCACCTCGTGAGGAAGAGGAGGGAGGGGTAATCAAAATCTAAGATGATATAAATAAGTCATATGGAAACCTACTTTTCTGGACAATTTAGCAAACAGGAGTTGTGGTGGTTTGAAGAGAATAGATGGCCCCCAATATATTCAGTTGTTTGTTTATAGTTTGCATCTACAGCCACCTGGCTGGAGTCAGTCAGTGCCACTGTGTGGATCTTAAGGTGTGGTGGTGGGTTTCAGATTTCAATCTAAAGATATGCAAAGTGTGCCTAGCTGGAGTTCCTGAAGTGTGCTGTGGCTTTTGGCTTGAGGCTTGTGCTTCTCTCTCTCTCTGCTTGGTCCTGTGAAGGCAGGCCAGCTTCTACTGCTATTATGGAACTTCCCCTGGATCTGTAAGCTTCAATAAATCTCCCTACCTCCACAACTGTGCCTGGTCTGGAAGTTCATCTCAGCGAACCTGAAGCTGTCTGCTACAGGAGTGATAGATTATTACTAGAAAATTTTCAGTGCCAGGAATGGGATACCTTCCAGTGAGTTGTTGGCCAGGGAGGTCCCTGATGCCCCCAAAACATTACAGACCATTGCCAAGGCCTTTGGTTTCCCACCAGGAATAGATGGTAAGACCCTATTGCTGAAGACTTCACATGTTTGGGCTGCAAGGTCACTGAGAAATCCTGCTGGAGCTGAGCTATAAACCTCCTCTATGTAGACCAGCTGACAGAAAGCTGGAAAAAGCCACACTGCATGCAGTTCAATGGGAAAGAGAGAAATCTGGATCTCTGGTTTGGTAGGAGTTGAGTGCCCTCAAGGTCTATTTCCTTCACTCTTGTTCTGATATCAGTTTTACAGAGAAATCAACACTCTTGCTCATTTCCCTAATTCCTCTATGGTTTCAGCTGAGGCCCTGGTGAAGTACCATGGGCTATTTTTCTTCTCAGGTCCTGTTTCCATCTGAAAAGGAGAAGCAGATTATCCAATGAAGAGTGAGGCCATCACAGGTTAAATTGGATAACTATTGTTAGTTTAGAGAGAATTTAATGGGTGTAGGCCCTCTTGTAGCCCAAGATTGGTGGGATCTTGATATTGGAGAGTAAACTCATTATCTTGATATGATTCTGACTTGTTTCCCAGTTCCAGATATGGGTTCCTTTCCACTGAGTAGATCTGTTAGCCAATCCAAGAGCAGTGGTTACCCACCATGGCTGTGTACCACTATTGCACTTGTGTGAGCATCACGTCAGGTTGTTTGCTGCTGAGTAGCTTAAACGTTGAGTTGCTCAGACAGATGTTGGTTACTTTCTCCCAGTCACTCATGTAGCACCTTTTAGCACTAGACAGGCTAACTGTCTGGGGACTGGCTCTCTTCTACTTTCCAGCCAGGTCTCTCCATGTTCTGTACCGATAATATATGGTGTCTTCAGCAGTGGGGTCTTACCATTAACGTCTGGTGGGTAATCAAGTACTCTGACAGAAGTCTGTCTTCTTTTGGAAAGCTTTGTAAGTCTCTGTGATCATCAGCTCATTGTGGGTGTGTTAACTGCATCCTGGTACTGGGAGTTACAGGATAGCACCAAGGGAAAAGAAAGAATAAAGAGAAAGAAAATATAAAAAAGAGGGTTAATCAAAATCTAAGAGGATATAAATAACTCATGTGGAAACCTACATTTTTGGACAATGGAACACACAGGAGCCATAGATTATTACTAGAAAATTTTCAGTGTCAGGGATGGGATACCTTCCATGAGTTGTTGGCCAGGGAGGTCCCTGATGCCCCCAAAACATTACAGGCCATTGCCGAGGCTCCTGGTTTCCCACCAGGAATAGATGGTAAGACCCTATTGCTGAAAACTGCACATACTTGGGCTGCAAAGTCACTGAGAAATCCTGCTGGAGCTGAGCTGAAAACCTCCTCCATGTAGACCAGCTGACAGAAAGCTAGAAAAAGCCATGCTGCATGCTGCTCAATGGGAGAGAGAGGAATCACCAGTGAAGATACACCACAGTGGACACTGCAAGCCTTATATTTGGCCAACCAGGCCAATGAACCAATGGGTGCAATAGTAGCACATCTGTTATGGGGAAAACCAACTGCCCTCTAATTTGACTGGAGGCCTGCTCCATTGGAGAGGTACATGCCTGATACTGAAAACCAACAACAGGGGTAGTCATGAGCCCGAGGGGTGTAATGCCTGCTACTGTCTGGCTAAATGTATATACTATGCTCATCAAACTGCCCAGTAAGCACTTCTCTTAATGTTCATACCCATATATTAATGCTACTCTCACTCTTTGTTAGAGAACCTTCTCCTTTCAGATGGCAGAGACCTTGGGATGACTCAGAAGGCATCACGGTGCTGATAAGAAGTGACAGAAGAATGCTCAGCACTGCATTATCTCTATAACACCTTCCAAGGCTCAGGTTCCATTGTGGAAGAGGTGGTGGAAAGAATGTAAGAGCCAAAGGAAGAGTAGGACTCCTTACAACGTGCTCCTCCAGACACAAAATGGCCTGGATACCCATGACCTCACAGTGCCTGACACTACCTATACAAGACCATCATAATAGGAGGAAAAGATGATGACATCAAAATAAAAGAGAGACTGATTGAGAGGGGGAGGGGATATGATGGAGAGTTGGAGTTTCAAAGGGGAGAGTGGGGGGAGGGAGGGAATTACCATGGGATATTGCTTACAATTATGGAAGTTATCAATAAAAATAAAAAATAAAATAAGTAAATAAAGGAAAAAAAGAAACGGAGAATATTAAGGTTTGGCTTCATCTTACCCTCTCCAAGACCTTTCAATTCAGCTGTTTCCTTTAAGGTCCTGATGAGGGGTCAACCTTTTAGTCTGTCTTCCAGGTTATAGAATTTTATGGTACTAGTTCCATTTGGGTTCAGTTTTGTGTTCCCCCACAACCATCACCCTTACCCTCCCCTCAAGGCCTATCCTCCCTATTGTCCGGTTCTCAAGATGCCTATTAGGTTTGTCAGCATCTCAGGCTGATTCAGGTTAGGAGCCACAGATGAGTGAGACCATGCAAAGATTGTCTTTTTGTGATTGGATGAGTTCACTGAGTATGATCTGTTCCAAGTTTGACTATTTTTCTACAAATTTCATTGTGTCTCTTTTTCTTACTGCTAAGTAAAATTCCATCATGTAGATAAACCACATCTTAGTATCCATTAGTTCAATGATGGGCAATTTTTAAAGAAAAGGTCTTATCAACTAATTTTCCTTCCAGTGTATTCATGAAAACATTGCTACAATTTATCTCAAGAGAAGGCTTCAAACTGCTTAGTTAAATCCCTGGTTTGGGATGCAGACACATCTACTTTTATTTGACAAGCACATATTGTATTTACTGTGAATCAGGTACCTTATATAAATTAGTATTTAACTCCTCAGACTTCCTAGGAAATAGATGAAATTATTATTGCCATTTGACAGGTAAGAGAATTGAGATGTGGTCATTTGTGCACACAATTAACCATAAATAGAGTTAGGCTTCATCACAAGCCAATCATACACCAGAGTCTAGCTATTTAATCTCTTCACTAAATTTCCTTACCACAGTAGATCTTGCTTCAAGAAGAAAATCTTCACTATGTTGAACTTGAGGACTTGGATACTTTTCTTTACTTTCTTCTTTTTCTAACTAAGCCTGCTTGATCATGTAAACCAGCTAAAAATGTGGTTGTTTAAACTTCTTCCAAGCAACAACTTCAAGTTAAGTTCAGTATCTTCAGTTTTTCTAAGTAATATTTTTATTTGTCTTTTGACATTTGCACACATATCTATTGCATTTTAATCATGTGTAACCCACATTACTAACCCTCATTCCCCTTAGTGTCACTGTATTCATTCTTCTCAGGACTTACCAGTGATTAAGCCACAGAAGAGAATGACTCCCTCTCCCCCTGACAATCATTAACCACATTGGTTCCTCAGGACAGGGACTTGCCTCTCAAGCCCCTCCCCTATCTACAGCAGAAAGTTGACTGCCCTATCATGTGCAAGTCTTGTGCCAGTAACCACAGATACTGTGAGTTCATAAGTGCAATGGCCTTGTCTTAACCAGATGACACACTACCACAGCACTCCTCCTCATTCTCCAACTCTTACACCCTTTCTTACCCTTCCTCTGTGATGCTCCCAGATCCCTGAAGGGAATAATGTATATGTCCCATATAGGGCCACACACTCATCAAACACTTATTTTTAGCACTTGACCTGATTCTCTGCATTAACTCTCTCACACTGACAAAAAGAAAAAAAAAACTGTCTGGTACTGAAATCAGAACTGATTTGTGGATATATGATAAATACTTTGGAGACAGTTTGACACCACATTGGTATAGCACTCACCAATAGTAAGTTCTTCCCTAAGGCCTATATTCTCCACAGCTATTGGTTTTCAGTACCAGAGATGAATTTACTCTTATGGAACAGGTCTCAAATCTAATCATAACAATCATGTCACTATTTCACCTGAGGGTACATCTCGCCTGTACTGTATTGTACTGCATTGTACTGTATTACAGAGTACAGGATTCGCCACTAGGTAATATCATTGATGACTTCTTTGCCAGCAGCACACATAGCACTTTTTGGCATAGTGGTGTTGACAAAAATTAGGATGTAACAAATAATTTAACAAGATACAGTCACCACCAGGCTCCCCCACATGTGAAAAAGGAAATCATCTTTCTAGTCAGTAGATGCTCTGCCTGTGATATCTCTGTTTGATGCTCCCATTTGATTTCTATCACAATCAGTGAGTGAACAATATCCATTTTGCATCCACAATATCTGAAGTCATATCTAAAAGTCTAAGAAGGATATTCAAAATTGAGTCCACTTCTATCAGAATCACGCTTAACATCACCTGAAGATCTCATGTGCTGTGCAGCAGCTGCACATGCGTGACCAGCTGATTTCCATAGGCTCGTTCTTCTACTGCTAGCTCTCTTCCCTGGTTACCTGACATTGTCTACATGAACGCTACAGATTCTACAAAGAGAAATTTGAGGGTATAGGCTTGTAGCATGAAAATTAAATGCTACACAAAGTGACCAGGAATCCCAACCAGAGACATTAATTACAGGAATATATAACTGTCAGAAATTGAGGTGATGGTCCAGACATCTGCTTGCTATAAGGAATAGTTAAATATTTTCCTTGCTTAGCCATGGACACCATGCTCTGATGATGAAGCCTCCATTTGCAGTACACCTGCTTTTCTTTCTATGAATGGTAGCTGAATCAACTCTCCTACAGCCGTTTTAATGTTATAGATTTTCTCAAATTCATTTTGTCTTAATAGTTTCGAGCACTTTTCTCAGCTCACTTGTGTTTGGTGGTTTCATGAAGCAGAAGAATCCTGCTCATTGACTGAGTCCTCTTCAGAATGCTTTACCTCAGGACACTTACGTCAGGTTACATTAGGACATGCTGGGCTGATGTGGTACAAATGCCCTAACAGCTTTGCAATCAATCCCTAGTCTTGACGTGGGGGTGGGAGGAAGAGAAGAGATGGAGGACAGGAGATAAGAATAAAGCTCCCAAAGATGAGTAATTTTTTTAACACTGGAATCAAGACTTTTATCATAAATATGAAAAACACAGCTGTAGCTGGCATAGGGAGTGATTCAGCCTTCCATCCTGGCAGTCTTTTAACACTGGCAGCATGAATTGGACCTGAAAGACTTCTGCAGCTTTGGCTTTCTGATTTTCATTTAGTCCTACCAGCAAGAAAAATCAGCCTGGAGCAATGAGCATGCTGATTTTGTTAATTCCTTCAAATCTGTCCCTTGTTTAAATCACCGCTGATTAAACATTCTTGACATCTTTCCTTTCTCAGTATGCAGTGACTCATCAGGTGATTGCAGTGGAACACAAAACTGAATTTGTTTCTTTAAAATGTTTACTGAAATGAGCAATGGTTAAAAAAACAGCAGAAGCTAAAATGATGAATGGCTCTGGTGCAGAGTGTGTGTGTGTTTTTACCTCCTTAAGAAATGATGAAATATTAGCCACAAGAGGACATCGGCAGGAGCCAAGACAAACCACAGACTTAAACAAGCCTGGGCTTATGATGCCAACAAGCATTTCCCAATGGGGTGGATTGCTTTGCTACCACTCAAGGTCATGGAGAGGAATTTTGGCTGTAATCATGGATTTTTTCACTTTTTTTGTCAGAAACAGTGTTCAAATTCACTCCAATAGTCAACCCCCAATTTTCCTAACTGTAAATTGTGTGATAGTGAATTCACCTGCCACAAAGCAAACAGGTATGAGCAATATGTTAACGGAAAATCATTTTTACTGTGCTATTTTCAACATAACAGCACGGTGACTTTCTGTTCCATGTAGGACCATCACAGGAAGAGGATGACCACCAGAGAAAACTACTCACCGGGCAATCCACCAAGCTCTGCACCTTGCAGTTAGGATGGGAAATGAAAGTATTCAGTAGGATACTTTAGAACGAGCCTTGCTCTGTGAGTTAAGAAATGTTGTCAGTTGTTGGCTATTCCACAAATTATGTGACCTTGGATAAATCTTTTAAAGTCTCTGTCTTGGGTTTTACATTCTATCACGTGGCTTTTCTTAACCTTCCAAGAATTATCTTTCCAGGATATGCTTCTAGGATTTTAAATATATGGCTCCATATAGACTATGATAGTAGTTTAATTCAGTTAATACTTGAAAAATATAATGTGAATAAAAATAACATAACAAGCCATATTGCCTTTCATCTGCCAAGAATGAGTCTACTTCCAGAGGTTTGATTTCACAATTCCAGAAGTAATTAGTAAAAGTGCATTTAGTGGGCTGGAGAGATGGCATAGTGGTGAAGGTGCTTACTTGCAAAAGTTGATGACCAGGGTTCAATTATCCAGTACCCATGTAAAGTCAGATGCACAGAATGGTGCATGCATCTGGAGTTAGTTTTCAGTGGCTGGAGGCCCTGCTGCACCCATTCTCTCTCAGTATGTCTCTCTTCTTTCAAAATAAGTAAATAAAAATGTAAAAAAAAAAAAAAAAAGGAGGTTAAAAAAGGAAAAAATGTGCAGGGCTGGAGAGATGGCTTAGTGGTTAAGGTGCTTGCCTGCAAAACCTAAAGACCCATGTTTGATCTCTCTCCAGATCCCACATAAGCCAGACATACGAAGGTGATGCAAGTACAAGGTCACACATGTGCTCTACGTGACACATGCATCTGAAGTTTGATTTCAATGGCTGAGGCCCTGATATGACAGTTCTCTCTCTCTCTTTCTCTTGTTCTTTCTCTCCTCCTCTCTATAAAAAGTGCACTCAGCTAGTATTTAGAGTATAGCTCAGTGGTAGAGAACTTGCCTAGCATGTATGAGGATCTGAATTCAATCCCAGCACTGGGTGTGGGAGGCATTGCCTCAAATGACATATCAGTCTTATATTAAGAGCTAGCATCGCAGGGCTGGGACAGAGATGGTCTAAGTGTTATAAGGCTCATCTAGGAATTGTGACTGACCCTTTTGGAGTCAAGGCAGCTACCAAACATTTTTTATTTATTTTTTTAATATTTTTATTTATTTGAGAGAGAGGTAGATAGAGAGAGAGATAATGGGCATGCCAGGGCCTCTAGCCACTGCAAATTTAATTCAGATGCATGCACCACCTTGTTCATCTGGCTTACATGGGTATTGGGGAATAGAACCTGGGTCCTTGGGCTTTGCAGACAAGTGCCTTAACTGCTAGGCCATCTCTCCAGCCCCCAGATTTTTTTGAGAGCTGTAAATTATTTTCTTTTATTTCATGCATTTATTTACTTATTCCTTTGTCCTGGGCTAGGAAGGTGGTTCAATTGGTAAGGTATTTGCTGAGCAAGTATGAGGCCCTGAGTATGGTTGCATGTGTGTGAGTGTGGGTGTGCACACATGGTTGTGTGCATATGGAGGCTAGAAATCAACATCAGATAACTTTATCAATTAATGTCCATCTTATCCTTTGAGAGAGAGTCTCTCTCTGAACCTGGAGCTCAATGATTTGTTTAAACTAGCTAGCCAGTAAGCGACAGGGATCCTACCTATCTTCTGAAACTCTGAGAAGACAGACACATGCCACCATTCCTGACTGTTACCTAAGTATTAGGTGTGTTGGTACATGCCTAGAATTACAGAACTGGAGAGGTGGAGACTTGAGAATGCCTGGGGCTTACTGGTTAGGTATTCTAGATGAACCCATGAGCTCTAGGTTCAGTGAGAGACCCTGCCTCAAAGAGTAAGGTGGAGAACAATAGAGTAAGACACTCCCCATCAAATTCTGGCCTCCACACAGGTATGTAAAATGCACCCACACAAATACAAATATGCATACGCACATGCATACTCACCATACTCACATACATGCACAAAACATCCATATTGCTTATTTATTGTTTCACATTAGAATACAAAAAAATTAACATGCAAATTGGTATCAGACACACTCTGTTTTTGTTCATCCTCCTCCCACTCTCCCTTGTGTGCACCTTTCTTCCCCAGTAGTCCTTGTTCTACTTCCATGGCACATATATTCCATTCCTTTCTCATTTGTTTATCCCTCTTGCACCCTTCCTTAAGAACTCTTGCTCCTCTTTCATGGATAGATCACCTAATTTCTTTATATATTAATATTTTTCTTATGTTTTTCTTATTAAGAACATATTTCATATGGATTCATCATCTGCTGAACCTGATAATCTGTGCCATGGTGGAGGAGACAGACCCTGAGGATACTCAACACCTACCAAAGCAGGGATCCAGAGGCTCCTAAGAGCTCATCACTGAAGTAGACTTATATTAATATTTTTGTTTGTATCTTGGAGTTAATTACTCATTCAAGATTTTATCTCTAAACTGAGGCAAATGCATATCAAAATCATTGGAAGAACAATGCCCAAGAGAGAATATCTGAAAAAAATGTTAAAATTTTTTAAATAAGGAATAGACTGAAAGTTTCCTCCTTCAAGTTTTATTATTGACAATGTAAGTATGTCATGATTTGAACAACTCTAACATGGGCTATAGGTTGCCATGACAATGGTAACTGCTATTACCAGTCTACCTGGAAGGATCCAAAAGTAAGATAACAATTTAAAAGTCTGTCTCCTGGCCATGGCTTCTGAAGTGGTGAATATTTACTTTGCCCACTTTCTACTCTCTGTTCCATCAAAGACTATTTCTTACTTTGTGTTTCCCTTCCTCAGAGTCACATAGTTCCATTTGCCAATGGTATAGCACAACACTTTGTAGCTTCCATGGCATATCTAAAAAGGGATATGAAATGGTATTAAGCCATGGAAAGTACTTTCATCTAATGAAGAGTAGAAGTTCTGTTTTCTGTCACTTAGAAGTAGGTAATACAAGCTTACAACATTATCCTCAAGGAATTCCAAGGGTGAGGACTAAAATTCATTCTTCCCATTTTTAGGCAAAAAAGAAATGACTATGGATTTAGTACTATTTACTATGGATTGAGTACTATTTATATGAGTTTCGCTTTTTTATGTATCTACTTATACTATTTCTTTTTTATTTTCTTTTTTTAATAAGTACTGGTGGCTTCCAGGTCAAGACAGTGAGCTGAGTTAATGCTAAACTCCCATTTTCTTCACAAATATCTGCATAAAATATAGTTAATAAGTACTTTATGAATTGAAAGTCAATGTGCACTCTCAAAAACAAAAGGGGGTATGCATATTCCAGAATGTAATATATTGCCCTCAAAATGTTTTTCACAAAACTCAACATCAGATAGAAGTAGAAGTATCTGCAAGCAACTGATGTTAAGGGTCTAGAATAATCCAACAGAAGCTTCAAGATGAGAAAGAGAAAATTGGTGTAAGGCAATCCTACAAGTGTTAATGCTTAGAATTCTCAATACCAAAGAATATAGTCCTTAGACTAATAAATGCCACTCATAATTATATTTTTAAAATCTAGGGCTAGCTGGGCATAGTGGTGTATGCCTTTAATCCCAGAACTGGGGAGGCAGAGGTAGGAAGATCACTGTGAGTTTGAGGCCACCCTGAGACTACATAGTGAATTCCAGGTCAGCCTGGGCTACAATGAAACCTTACCTCGAAAAACCAAGAAAAAAATCTAGCTCTGGAGAAATGGCTTAGCACTTAAGGAACTTGCCTACAAAGCCTAAGGACCCAGGTTCAATTCCCCAGTATCCATGTAAGCCAGATGCACAAGGTGACACATTCATCTGGAGTTTGTAGTAGCTAGAAGCCCTGATATGCCCATTCTCTTTCTCTCTTTCAAATAAATAAATAAGTAGTATTAAAAAAAAAACAACTATGTATAGGGAAATGGCTCAGTGGATAAAACACTGGGACACAACTGTGAGTACCTGACTGTGGATGCCAAGAACCCATGCCAAAGCCTATACTAGTGTGCCTATAGCAAGAAGGAAGACAGGAGGACTTCCTAAAAGCTCACAGGTCAGCTCATCTGAACACAGCAGTGAACAATATCAAGACCCACTGCCTCAAACAAGATGGAAAGCAAAGACCAACATGGGAAGTTGTTCTATGACCTGCACACATGTAGCATGTGCAAACCTGCACTCATACACACATACATACAAAGTTTATACACACACTTAAAAAAATCTATCTTAGACACATAGAGTATATTAACTATAGACTTTTATCAGCAAAAATAAAAGCCTATGGAAATCGACTGGTATCTGTAAAGTCCTGAAGGAAAAACAACCAAGTTATAATTCAACAACCAGTCAAGCTATCATTTATGAAGGTATTTTGAGGCACACATGCACCTCAAAATAAAGGTCATGGGCTGGGAATTATAGCTTTGTGCTTTTTTTTTTTTTTTGGCCTAGCCAGTGACAGGCCCTGGATTCAATCCCCAGCACCTCCAAAATAAATAGGGCTAAAATAAAAAATATTAAAATCTTCTCTGAGCTCAATAATTAATTTTGTAGAATAGAAAAACTAGTGATGCACAGAAGTGAAAAATGAGCAAAGAGTCAGAAAATTATACTGGAAAATGCAAATGAATGTTGTTTGTAAACAAAACAAAATGATATTTTTATGCTTAATAACAAAATTTGTCTAAAATTCTTGGCAAGCCTTATATAGGAGTTGGAGAAAAATATAAAGAAAACTGGTGTGTTAAGGATGTTGTCATTATTAGAAAAGAGAGAGATGCTGATTAATGTTGGACCCTGTTAAGAAAATATAAATGTATTGGGAAGTTTCAAGATGAACAGTAAAAACTATAAAGAATATATTATTTATTTATTTATTATTTAACTATTTGAGAGAGAAAGAGACAGATATATAGAGAGAACAGGCACATCAGGTCCTCTAGCCACTGCAAATGAACTCTAGATGTATGCACCACCATGTGCATCTGGCTTCCGTGGGTCTTGTGGATTCAAACCTGGGTCTTTAGGCTTCACATACAAGTGCCCCAAATGCTAAGCCATCTCTTCAGCTAGCTAAGAAGAACAAAATTCTTAAACAGTTGAAAAAAAAAGAAGAAAAGGTAAGGAAAAATATAAGTTAAAACCACAAAATATTATACAAACACAAAAATGTATCAGTAATCAAAAAGCATAATGCATCAAAGTTATTTCCTAAAAAGACAGAGATTTTTACTTGATTAAAAATAATCACCCATGAGCCATACCCAGAATTACCCAGAGGTGAGTAAAATTGATTAAAATTGATATGATACTTTTACAAATATTAACTTATAGAGTAATATTTAAACCACAAAAAATAGAATCGCTTGGTGAACAACATTGAGTCCAAAAAAAAAAAAATGCTAGTGAAAGTAGCGCTTCATAATAAGGCAATAAATGTTCCAAAACACCTTCTCCACCTATCCTCCCTGTGGTTCCAAACTTTTCCATGATGTGTGCATGTGTGTTTGTACAGGTGTGCATGTGTGCACATCTGTGTGGAGGCCAGAGGACAATCTCTGTATCATCCTGAGGAACATTGTCCACCTTTTTATGAGACAGGGTCTCTCACTGGCCCAAAGCTCACCATCAGGCTAGACCAGCTGGCCAATAAGCCTGCGGGATGGATCCTCCTCTTTCCACCTCCCCAGTACTGGGGATACAAGTGTACACATGCCCAGCATTTCATATGAGTGCAGGGGAATCTGAACTCAAGTCCTCATGCTTATGAGGCAACAACTTTACCAACTGAGCTATCTCCCAAGTCCCTAATTTGCTTGAACTTTGCTATTCAATTTTAAGCAGCCTTTTGAGAATAGTAGCATTTGATTTTTAATGGTGATAATTAAAATATGTAAGCTCAATTCTTAATAATTTGCTTATACTTTTCAATGAAATTAAACAGAAAATGTCCTACCTGAAATCTCACATTGATAGCATTCTCCACAGAACATACATTTGAGAAATATAATCATCTCAATGAGGTATGTATATTATAATAATATTGTAGAAATGTTCTTAACTGTTCAATTAGGAAATGTAAGCATTTAAACTATTTCAGTGAATGTGTGCAAAAGTATTTCTAAGAGTCAGGCATGATAGTGCACACATTTAGTCCCAGAATTCAGGAGGAAGAGATGGGAGAATTACCATGAGTTTGAAGCCACCCTGAAACTACATATTGAATTCCAGGTCAGCCTGGGCTAGTGAGACCGTACCTCAAAAAACCAAAACACAAAACAAAAGAAAAAAATAACAACAACAAAAGTATTGCTATTTTTGTATGTAACAATCACTTGTTGTTTATTCTTTTGTTCCTTTCCCCCAGTGGGAAGACCTTAGAGTCAACTTTAATCAGGGTTTCATTGACATAATTAAATGTTGCTTAAGAATGTTTACATGTAATTAGCACTTATTTCTCAATTCTTATATTTAAAAATATAAAACATTTGTGATCATTTCCGAGTATTTATCTTCTCTCCTATAATTAGAATACAGGAAAAGGCAAGGCTATATCTTGTTAGAAAGTAGTTGAAAACTCAAAAGTCAGGGGAAATTAAAATGTTTATATAATTTAAATAATTCAAAAGTCCATGTAATACACGAATAATTGGCTGAAATGCTTCATTAATTAATTCCTATATCATTTGTCTTCTTTGATAGAGATTACGCAGTATTTCAATTGGAAAGGCAAAGAAAACTTCCATCAAGGGATTATCTATATTAAGAAGTTAATGATTATTTGAAGTCAGTCCATGGTTTGGGATCAAATATAGGCTTTATAGAAGGTAAGTGATGGGTCCAGGCCAGTTTTTCTCTAGGTCACATGCCCTTCTCTATTGATCAAGGCATCCAATCCCTTGAGAATAATGTTGAGCAAAAAATTTTCTCTATAGCTCAGCACAGAGCAAAAGAATGCAAATTTAATGTCATTCCCTTAACACCTTATGAAAAGAAAACACAAGGCCTTTTAACATCAAACACGCTTCCCCAATGCCTATTTCTTGTCAACAGACATAGTTTAATCTTTGAGAGGCAGATGCACACATCTTTTGGCTGAAAGTACAGAGAGCAATTTTATACCAAATGCATCAAGAGAGAAACTGGGAACAGTTGCAACTCTCTATCACTCGGTTTTAGAAATGCTTTTATAATACAGGACAAAACCTGGCCTCATGCCGGCTCCCCAAATTCCTCCTATGGAGTGTAATCTCTTGAGAGATTTTCATTATTGTCTTTACTGCTTAGATCAACACCAGCAGGCTGAGTGAAAATAGCCCTTCAGATTCATTTTTAATCTTTCAAACAGGCGAATTATAAATGAATTATTTATCAAGAACATCCAGGTGGATGCTAATATTGAAGCCGCTCTTTCCTTTCCTGTTACCTAGAGGTTTTGTGCCTTAAATATACTGTCCTCTTTCTTTTATCAATCATCAGTTTGTTTCTAAAAATAATTTGCTGTGCTATCAGAGAATTGAAAGATGTTTGCTTTCATATTCTGTACTGACACAATTAAGAAAAACCAAATAGCACGTAGACCAACTAATGTTTACATGTTAAAGAGAAATGTAAAAGGGGCAAGGAAACTTTAAAGGAGAAAGGGAAAATATAACAGTCAAATTAATAACTATCTTTGTGTTTGGGATGTGGAGTGTGGATTATACCAATCCTGTTACACCAAACAGCGATTTGTTCTAAGGAACACCATTAAAATTGCTTGATTTGTAACTTTGTGAAATCAATGTGAATTTCCACTCTGCATTGCTGACTTGAGTAGTCTACCCAGTTGGTGTCACCTTGCTTTCCAGTGCATAAACATTTCGATACACTCTCAAGCCTTACTTTCATTTCTCATGTAACATACAGGTAAATTTCCTGGTTTTCTTTATAGTTTGAAGGTTATAGAGGCCTGAAAAAAAGCACAGAATTAAGCAAACCTGGGGACTTTGGCGGGGGCGGGGGGAAGCAATCAGGGAATATACTATTAGATGAGAATAATAATACTTGTCCCAGTAGGAATATTATAATGTTGTTAAACAACAACTTTTTAATCAACACTTTATAATCATACACATGACTGGGTACAATTCGATGCTTTGACACATGTGCTTTTTATGTTGGAGAAATAAAAATAGTTACTGTATCTAGTATGACAAGAGCTTCCATAAACCTCTTCTATAGTTATAGTGAAAGATACAGTACAACAATGTTAACTAAAGTAAAAACATATTGTTATCTAAATTCATGAATGTATAATAAAACACCAGAACAATTTTGTTTTTTGTTTTTTTAGATGGGGTCTTATGTATTGAGGCTGACCTCAGACTCACTACTTTGACCTTTGATCCTCTTGATTCCACCTTCCAAGTTCTGAGATTATACAGGTGTGTGCCACCATACCCACTTTATGCAGTGGTAGAAAAACAGGACTTTGTACTGTGTGCTAGGCAAGCACTCCTCCCAACTGAGATACATCCCCAACCCACCAGAGCAACGTCTTATTGAGTACTCACATACCACAGTTTAATCCTCCTCCAGATCCAAAGGGTTCAGAGCTAGTGATGCTTCCATGTATTGATGGTGAAACCAAACCAGAGAAAAACTGAACATCTTCCACAAATTTCTCTATGTAGCAAGCGGAGCAGGGGAAGAACTTGGACGTAGATGCTCTGCCTCTAGAGCCCACCATCGTAACCACTTGACACTTGGCATCTCTTTCATTCACTGTACCTTGTATTACCAAAAATAGTTGTCAGTATTTCACTGAATCTTTGCTCAGCTAATGAAATTGCTTTGAAAGTGTCTTGTACAAAACTTGGACAAAACGCTTAAATTACCCTGTAGCTCTGATGGACATCACAAAACTGATGACTGCGCCCTTCTCAGCTGCTTCGTTCTGCTGAGTGTGCTTTCTGTGCAATTGGTGTTAAGTAATATTACTTCAGGTGGGGAAGATGCCAAAAAGTTGAAGACAGAGAAAAAGCAGGACAGATAAGAGCATTGCAAGGGCATGAATAAGAAACACTGTGCATTTTTAAGCCACCAGAGGAAAACTATCTAGCTTGAAAGAGACAAAGTATAGTAAAGGCAGAGAAGGTTAGCATTTCTGACTTGCCACACACATTCTTGTGTGCAGCTTAACTGCCACTCTTAGAATGCTGTGAACGAAGCCTGAGAAAGTCCCCTTGTGGGGTGAGGGAGCTGAAGCGCTAATGCGGAGACAGAGTTCCAACCCAAGTCCTTTCTCACCAAGCGCATGGCTTTGTCTCTATTGCTCTGCAGTTCTGAAATGCTATGACAGACACCAGCTCTGGAGTCAGCTCGGCATCCTTCATTTTTAAATTATGACACCTCTACTAACGAGCTGTGCAATCTGGAGCAAACTAGTTCGTTTCTTGGCAGCCTGCATTCTTTATTTGTAAAACAGTAATCCTAAGAATGCATAAAGAAATACGAGGAATAATTAACTGACATACAAAAAAGAATGGTCTACACACGTGATAAAACTTAAATAACAATTTAAACATAATGCATTGATTGCTTTATTATTCTGTCATTATAAGCCATTGAGACAGTTGCACAATGCAAGAACACCCACTTTCACAATTCTATTACACGTTGACACACAAGTCTAGAGTTCTCACTCTGTGCCACGAGCAAGACATGGAAAAAGGAAGTCAGACATTGGTAAGGAAGAAGGATAGTTATTCACAGCCCATAATCACAAATGCTGGGAACCCCACAGAATGGACAGACAACCTCCTGGAATAGTAAGTGCGTGTCACTATATTTGCAAATGTGAGGTCTGTAAAAAGTTATTGAAAAGATAAACTGGCTTTTCATCAAAGCACAGTAAATAGTTAACTCGATGAATAATGGAAGAAAACATGATATTGGGCAAAAAAATTATTAGACCAGAAAAATTGCACTTCATAAAATTTAAAAACTTCTTGGGGCCAGGAGATGGCTCAGAGGGTAAGAGGACGTGCTGACCCAGCTTGAGAATCTGAGAGAGCCTGAATTTGATTGCCAGCTCCCATTTAAAAAAAAAAAACAAAACAGTGCTGCAGAGAGTGTTTAGTGGTTAAGATGTTTGCCTGCGAAGCCTAAGGACCCAGGTTTGATTCTCCAGGTCCCATGTAACCCAGATGCACATGGTGATGCATGCATCTGGAGTTCTTTTGCAGTGGCTAGAGACCCTGGCATGCCCATCCTCTCTCTCTCTTTCTTTCTCTAATAAATAAATTTTAAAAATACTTTAAAAGAGTAAATAACAAATGGGGTATAGATGCACATGCTATAACCCCAATCCTGTGGTGAGGTGGAGATGGAATTACTGGGGCTCTCTGGGCCCCCAGTCTCACAGGAAACATATGGCAGCTTCCGATTCAATAAGAGACTCCACCTCCAGGAAATAACACAGAAGAATGACAGGCAAGGACTCCTCTGGCCTCTGCACATGTGCACATAAGACACACCTCTACATACACATGTGCATACACCACACACACACACACACACACACACACACACACCACACCACAATACTATACATACATTAAAAAAATTAAAAACTTCTAATACTGAGAGGAGAAATAACTCAGTGAAAAACAGAATCAAAAAATCAGGGGACTGGAGAGACTGCTCAGTGGTTAAGGTGCTTGCCTGCAAAGCCTAATGACCTGGGTTTGATTTTCCATTACCCACGTAAGTCAGATGCACAAAGTGGTGCATGCATCTGGAGTCATTTGCTGTGGCTAGAGGCCCTGGTATGCCCATACTCCCTCCCTCCCTCCCTCACACACACACACACACACACACACTCTCTCTCTCTCTTTCTCTCAACTTGCAAATATATAAATTAAAAATAAACACAAACAAAATATACAAAAATGTCAATGAGATAACCTATAAATTAAAATAGCAATGCAATGGCTGTAATGGGGAAGATAGACTGTAATAAGCATTGGCATGGATGTAGAAGAACTAGAGCTATAATATAAACCTTGGGAGAGTGGAAAAATATTTTCCAGTTGCTTATAAAACTAAGCTTACATTTAATCATATGATACAACACATCCACACTAATATCTTTCCAAAATAAGTAAGTATGATTGTTTACAAAATATGCTCATGAATGGTTGCGGCGATATTAATGATAGCTCCATAGTGAAGACAACCCGCTGTTAACCAATTGGTAAATGGGTAAGCATTTAGCCATGAAATCATATAATATACTGTTTTCTAAAACAGAGTACATCACAACAATAATGTAGAAAAATCTACTGGATGAAGCTAGGAAGAAACCTACTATTCCATGTACATGAAACCCTAGAAATGGTAAATCTAATCTGCAGAAACAGAAAACAGAGCAAGTATGTGGTCTGAAGATTGCCCGGGAAAGGGCACAAGGCAGTCTTTTAGGATGACAGAAATGTTTATTTTGACGGAGGTTACATTTGGTTACCTAGGTATACACATGTGTCAAAATTTTTTGATAGATGCATTTAAAAAGTGTATGTAAGTTATAACATGGCAAAATTAATTAAAAGTAAACATATGCCCTAACACCACATTAATTTTCTCATCGTAGTACTGGTAATTTTAAAAGAACTTATAAAATAGGCAACAAGCTGGAGAGATGACTCAGCTGTTGTGGTGGTTTGATTCAGGTGTCCCCCATAAACTTAGGTGTTCTGAATGCTAGGTTCCCAGCTGATGCTTGCCTGAAAAGCCTAAGAACCCAGGTTCAATTCCCTAGAACCCATGTAAACCAGATGCACATGGTGGTGCATGCTTCTGGAGTTTATTTATGATGGCTGGAGGCCCTGACACACCCGTATTCTTTCTCTCTCTCTCATAAGTAAAATATGTTTTAGAAGCGGTTCAGACTGATCTAACTCTACGCTCCAAAATAAATTCCAAGATTATCAAAAATAAGTATATATATATAGTTTAACTTTCTTAAAGAGAAGAATGTCTAGCCAGGCGTGGTAGCACACACCTTTAGTCCCAGCACTCAGGAGGTAGAGGTAGGAGGATCGCTGTGAGTTGGAGGCCAGCCTGAGACTACATAGTGAATTCCAGGTCAGCCTGGGCTAGAATGAGACCCTACCTCAAAAAAAAAAAAATTAAAATAAAGGAGTGGGGGGAGATAAGAATGTGTAGATAAGTATTTCTCTAACTCTCTGTATCAAGAGGTCTTTTAAGTTTAAAATCAATGGAAGGAATCATAAGCAAGATCAAAACATGTTCATATTAAAGTTGGAATCTATATTTTAAGCATACCATAAATCAAATTAAATAATAATAAAATTTGAAAAGAATCTGCAATATATGATTTCATGTGATTATTTTTAGCATATGAAAACCTTAAATAGAACCTACTATAGAAATAGATTGAGCACAAAGTTTCCTTTGTGTAAGTGGACAGACATTAGTACACAGAGCAAACAAATTCATTCAAAAGGGCTGATTTCATTAGTAATATGCAAATACGAATGTAAACAAACACCTTCATACATTAAATTAGAAAACATTTTAACTATTATAATCACATTGGTAATATTATATCAAAATCTAAGATTTCATATACCACAGATAGTAACGGGGTATACTTTCTGATGAGTAGACTCACCTAAGCACCTACTATGAAAGGATGAGTTGTATGAATGATGATGCGATCATAATATGAGATACTTATTCTTTAAAATAACTTACAAACAAATTTTATGTTAAAATAAATAGTTTAGACTACAATTCTATTACAATGAATACATAAAGTATCTCTCCTATAGAAATGGTAAAATATAGAGCTACACAGGTTGAAGAGAAAAAAATCTTAATATATAAATACAATGGAGATCCCAATTGGTAGTCAGGTAGGATTATGAAATTTTTATTTTGTTTTATATTTACAGAGTTTATATTATAAGCAAATAATCAAACAATAAATTTCAGTTTGCTTCAAAGTCTTATTACAGACTGAATTAGGATCCAGGGTCATAGATGGCAATGTTCAAAGACATTTTTAGTTGTCATATTGTGGGGAGAAGAGTTACGCCATCTAGTGTACAGAGGCTGTGGGTGCAGCTAATACAAGGCATGAGACAGCTGCCTGACAAAGGGTTGAAAACTGGAACTGAAGGACATTGAGAGACAGAAACGTTGAGGTAGGTAGTCTAATCTCTCTGGATGTACTTCATCAAAATTTACATCGTTTCTTTCTTCCTTCCTTCCTTCCTTCCTTCCTTTCTCTCTCTCTCTCTCTCTCTCTCTCTCTCTCTCTCTCTTTCTTTCTTTTTGAGACAAAGTCTTACCGTATAACCTAGACTGGCCTTGAATTTGTGATTCTTAAGGGTCTGCTTCTGGAATGCTGGAATTATAGGCATGTGCCACCACATCCAGCCTTATTCTCTATTTTCAAAACTGTTGAGTTGCAGGACTTTGAATAAACCGAGAATAATTATCTAGGTGATGCCTGGCTATAATGGTCATCCTGCTCCCTGCCGCCCCTTCACTGAGGCTCTCCCACACTAACCCTCTGTTAGGCCCTAGATCTCAAAGATGAATAAGATTTTAAAAAATCCCATTACCTCTCAACTCAACTATTGCTAGTAAGACAGACATTAAATAAATAAAAGTCTAAAAAACAGACTGTGGTGAATCTAGTAAAACTAGGTGAGAGTAGAAGAATAAGACGACTTCAGCTGGATATCCAGTGAGGATCTTTCTAAGCAGGTGGTCTCTTATGCTGACAACTGAAGAGAGAGAATCAATTTAGACATGAGAAAGTGCTGGACAAGAGTATTCTAGGTTCAAAGAATAGCAATGACTCTGTGTTTTAGGAGAATTAATTAATGGTATTCACTAATTAGTAATATTTCAATGACTACTTTGTAATCTGCACAAAACTTTTCTGACATTCCCCTTTTACATGCTTACCTGCACTTAACAAGCATGTGAAAAATACAAGGTTCTCAGTTTGTTTTAATCCTGAAAGAAATTGTGTTATGCGCTGGAGAGATGGCTTAGTGGTTAAGGCACTTTCTTGTGAAGTCTAAGGACCCAGGTTCGATTCCCCAGCCAAAAGCAAAAGGTGGCACATGCATCTGAGTTCGTTTGCAGGCTAGAGACCCTGCAATGCCTATTCTCTCTCTCTCTCCCCCTTTCAATCTCCCTCTCAAATAAATAAAATATTTTTACAAAAAGAAATTGTGTTATCTACCTGTCATTTGAACACATAAATTCATAACCAGATAAGCATTGCTTGGACGGCCTATTAAATTATATATGTGTATGTGCAGGTAATGTGTATGTATGAATATATATATGTGTGTGTGTGTAGAATGAATGATTGTTTATTGTGTCCAAAAATTCCACATATCCCCAAGGACTAAGAAACTCTCATAAAAGTCTCTGCCAGCTCCACAAAATTATTGTCTTGTGTGAAATTCCCAAG
This sequence comes from Dipus sagitta, assembly GCA_036346955.1. Classification (NCBI taxonomy): domain Eukaryota; kingdom Metazoa; phylum Chordata; class Mammalia; order Rodentia; family Dipodidae; genus Dipus; species Dipus sagitta. The sequence goes on from CM070777.1 coordinate 120,401,647, forward strand.
GAAGTGGAAGAAATTATTTTATCATCTCTGTACTTTTTCTCTAGCATATAATAGTAAACAATTGCTGCCGCAGCTACAAATTCTAAAGAAAATGGATAAAAGTAATATTCACATTTCCTCTGATGCTCAGAAAACACTCCTCAAAGTGAAATGTTGAGGTGATACTTAGAAATGGGATAAATAATTAAGGAGCTTTCAAGAGGAGACGGCACCAGTGTCTACATGTGATTGATCATACAGAAATGAACCAACGGGACATGGGTAGCTGCCTAACAAAGCCTATTCACTGCATCATACCAGCTTTCCCGAACACACTGCAAATGCGCCTCGATTTATGCTGTGTATGTGTATGTTTGTATGCGTGCAGGTACACATGTGTGTGCTGCTGTGTATGCCCATGTGTGCACATCTATGGGGAGACTGGAAGACAACTTGAGTGCCATCTAACAAACTCATCATAAATTGAAGACATCATGTCAACATGCATTTAATACACCTAACCTACCATGTTAGCCAGAGAAAAGACCTAAATTTGAATCTAAAGTATAATTTTTATTGGATGAGTTTTGCTTTTGTCAAATTGAATAATTGTAAGCCAGGGACCATCTGTAGAGATGGAATTAAAAATAGAAAACTTGGCCATGATATATGCCAAAATTATATATGATAATTTTAGAGACAAGTTTAATGGAAATCAGAGATAAGTAATAAAATTTCCTTGACCTGAATTCAAGATGGAAACAGGGTGATGAGCCACCTTTTTGCCTGTTGCCTGTCAAAAGTACATAATAAAAAATTATTCAGCTCCCAGTTCCCTGGTCCCAAATCTGTTCTTCTTTCTCAGAAAGTAATGAAACCAGAGGAGATAAACTACCCCTCGCACTTCAACCAAGCCATAGCTGAATCCACAGAGGAATGAGGGAGACAAGCAGGAGTGCTGCTTCTATGCTGTTCCTGATAATCAGCTCCAGGGTGAAGGAGACAGACTCTGAGGATACTCAACACCTACCAAAGCAGAGATCCAGAGGCTCCTAAGAGCTCATCACTGAAGTAGACTTAAAACACACCCACCACAGCTCAGGGAATTTTGCAGAAGAGGGGCAGAAAGATTGTTAAGAGTCACAGGTTGAGACATCATGCCCAGAGGCATTTCCTCCCACCAAAATAATTGACTACTGCTCCCATAATGCATAAACTACAAACCCATGGTAAATACCTGCAACCCCACTGAGGAATGTACCCAGCATAATAGGGGCAGGGATGAGGGAAAAGGGGGTACCAACACATGATGTATCTATAAGAAACATCTTGTTAATAATAATAATAAACATTAAAAATTATTCAATCAACAAAAGCCACTCCTGTACAAATAAAATTTTAAGAGACCCTTAAAAAATTCTTATGATAGCCAGGCGTGGTGGCGCACGCCTTTAATCCCAGCGCTTGGGAGGCAGATGTAGGAGGATCACCGTGAGTTTGAGGCCACCCTGAGACTCCAATAGTAAGTTCCAGGTCAGCCTGAGCTAGAGTGAGACCCTACCTCAGAAAACCAAAAAAAAAGAAAAAAATTCTTATGATAATAATAGTCTCCCTGTTTACTAAAAACAATTATTTTAATATTTTCATATGTGTGTGAATTTTTCTGTGTATTCAGGTGTACATGTGTGTGTTGCTGTATGATGTATATGTGCATTTGGAGTCCAGAGGACAACTTACATGTCATCCTTGGAAATACGTTCCCCCTTTTTGAGAAAGGATTTCTTATTGGCCTGGAGATCACCAACTAGGCTAGACTGGCTGACCCATGAGTCCCAGAGATGCTCCTGATTCCACCTCCTCAGCACTGGGATTGCAAGTGCATAACACAGCACTCAGCATTTTTTTCATGAGTACTGGGGATCAAACTCAGATCCTCATGCTTGTGAAATAAACACTTTAGCATCTGAGCTTTCCCCAGCCTATTTAATTTTTTAGGTGAAAGTACCAACGTTGTTAACATGAAAATAGCTCTCATTCATGAGTTTAGGGTTGTTTCTGAAAAGTGTCTTGATCAGAGAAAGACTATGAAGGCTCAGTAGGTATGAAATGGTAGTATGCTGAGGTGGGGAGACACCAAATGGGAAAGTCTTCCTCACCACAAGCAAGTTTCTCCACCTCAAAATTTTCTTTGTGGCAAGCTTTATCACTGGAGGTTGGTTTAGGTTTCTGACAATTTGATAAACTAGATGTCTGAAATAAAATTGCATGCTGTGTGTCGTGCTAACTGGGAAACTGAGGTAGTAGGATCATGAATTTTAGAACAATCTCAGCTACAGGTTAGCCTGGGTGAAAGTGAGAACCTGCCTTAAGAAAGACTTAAGTCTATTTAGTGATGGACTCTTACGAGCCTTTGGATCTCATAATCCCCGTGGGAATAGCCTGCATCCCCAATGAGGAGGGCCCCTTTGGAAAAGGAGCAGGGATGAGGGAAAGGATGATACCAACATGTGTTTTTAACATACTAAGTATGTCCATAAGTAATAAAAATAAAATTTCAAAAACATGATAAGTTTAATAAAATCCTAAAAATTATTCTTCAGCCAGGTGTGGTAGCGCACACCTTTAATCCTAGCACTTGGGAGACAGAAGTTGGAGGATTGTTGAGAGTTCGAGGCCAGCCTGGGACTACAGGTTGAGATCCAGATCAGCCTGGGCTAGAGTGAGATCCTAACTTGTAAAAAAAAAAAAAAAAAAAAAACTATTCGGTGCATATACTGAAAACTTCTAAGTGACAATGGCTTTAAAAGGAACAAACCTACACAAATGATTTCAAGCTCAGGTTATTATGGTGAGAATCATTAAGAACTAGGTCATTTAGAGTTTTCTAATTCAAGGGTATCTACATTTTATCCATGGGCTACAATGACTATAAGATCTTTCATTCTTCCATGTGTATTCCAAAAAGCAGCTGGAAGAAGGAAAGAAACTGAGGAGAATACCAGAAGTCAAGCACATTACTGTTAGAAACTTAATCTGAGCCATACTTGGTTAAATGTATGCACCTATATTCAAGGAAGAATTAGAACTGTCTCATCTAGCCATGTATCTTACTTTATACACTCTATATTTACCCACATATAAACTATTCATATGCTGCTATGTTAAATTTAAATTGATTGTTTTTGTGTTATTGTCGCATTGACAAAACAACTTAAAGTAGAATTCTTTATTTTAGCTCACAGATTCAGATTTTTCATTCCACTGTCCATGAGCTATTGATTTGGTGCCCATTCATGAAGCCGAACACATGGTGGGAAGAATGTGTAATAAAGAAGATTCTTGCCCTCATGAAGCTTGAGAAACAGAGAGCGAGGAAGGGGCTGCATGCCAGGTATAGCCTTCAGCATCACACTCCTGTAGCCTACATACTTCAGCTAGGCTCTACCTCCTACTATTTCCAGAACCTTCTAAAATGGTACCACCAGCTGGGACTAAAAATGAGATTGTAGAGGGACATTACATTATTCAAACTGTAACAATTCAACCTAGCCCCCCAAAGGCTCATGATAATCTCAAAATACATTTGGGCCATCTCCAAGCATTTCCACAGTCTTAACAGTTCTAACTTTGTTCAGATATCTAAATTCAAAGTGTTTTCTGAGAACAGAGAAAACCCTTAGTTGTGAGCGCCTATAAAATCAAAAAGAAAGTTATATATTTCCAAGATCAAGGGCAGAAAGTAAACATTAATTAACACTCCAAAGGGGAGCAGTGGGGACATAGAAAGAATGGTACCAAGGAAATATGAACACCTATCAGGACAACATTCAATCATGTAGCTTCATGTCCAGCATCAAGAGCATATAAGTACTATGACACGAGTTATAATAGGTTCAATCCAACCAGCCTCTATACCCTTGCCAGTTTTAGCTTTTGCATCCTCTCTGCACTGTCTCCACTCATTGCCTGTAACCTTTCTTAGCAGATATTCCACATTACATGTTTCCAACACCCTGAGGGGCCCCACTGAAGCTCAGGTCTCACCCTTACAGCTTCATACATTGCCCTTTCTGGAGCTGTCTGTAAGGACATTCTCCTTGCTACACATTGTGCAGCCTCTAAGTGACATCTGGGCGGAGGTGCTCCTGACCCTGTAACTTTTGCATTCTGCACACCTTCAAAACCAGGATCACATGGATAATACCAAAATCTGCTGTCAGTTCGAGCACTGGCGAGGCTCCTTGAATCATAGCTTCAGCAGTCTCTGAGCATCTGGGTTGCCAGGCATGGGTATTGTGGTTAAAATGTAAAATTCTCCCCATAGTGCATCGTGTTCGCATACCTGGTACCTGCTGGTAGTGTTGCTTGGGAAGTTACAGAACTTTTAGAAGGTGGATCCTTGCTGGAGAAAGTGGGTCACTGGGGGAATTAAGGTTTTGTACCTAACATCCCCCCCAATTCCTGTTCTCTCTCTGCTTCCTGATGGCTGAGGCAATGTACCAATGGACTTCCTGCTCTAGCCTTGCCTTCGCACGGTGAAAAAACTTCTCAAATCTATAAGCCAGATAAATCATTTACTACCCCAAGTTGCTTCTGGTCACATATTTGTTCACAAAAAGAAGAAAGTAACTGATATAATGGTGGTTTGAATCTAGGAAAAGCAACTTCCTAGATGGTCCTGCTAAATAAGAGTTCCCTGGGAAACAGCATCCTAGATAGTCTTGTTAAATATGGGTTCCCTGGAGGCATTCTCTTCTTAAGGGAAAGTCTTTCAAATGCATTTACTCTTTCATATCCTACCTCACCATGGATAGAATCTGGACAGTTCCTTAGATATCCTCTAAGGGCAAAGTATTCAATTTCTTTTCTAGTGGTTCTAATTTCTTTAACAACCACCATTTCTGGTCTGCAACTTTAAGCACACTACTTTTCTAGCCAAAAGGAACAGTTCTCACTCAAATCTTTCTGCTCTGCTTTTTGCCTCTGAATATCACTGTAAACCTGGCAAACACCATCTAGCAATAACTGTGAGATAGCCTGAATATTAGCGTGTCTTGAAATTCCCTCTGCCTATTTGGTCTGTTGCCTTTGAACTCAGGTTCCCATGGTGTCTTAGAGCATCTGCAAAATGTAGTAAAACATTCCCACCACATAGCACATACACCTTACAGTACAATTCCCAGTGGAGACCACACATTCCCTTCTGAAACCCCATGAGCCAGGCCTCCAAGGCCCCATTCCTGTTGGTGGCCTGGTCTTCTGCACTTTCACTGGAATCTTCCATGAGGCTCTGCCTACAACATGTTAAGCGTTTTTAGCCCATCTCTCCCAACTCTTCCAAATTCCTTCCACAGACACTTTCCAAAGACTGAAGATCCACACAGTCATGTTTACTCATAACAACTATTCCTTCTCTGGTAATAATTTCCTGTGTGTGTTTACTTTTCAGCTGTGACTAAAATTCCTAAGAGAACAACTCTGGAAAGGGAAGAATTATTTACTTTCGCTCACAGTTTTAGATATTTCAGTCTGTGGTGCTTGGCTTCATTACTTGGGGCCTGTGGAGACACAGAGCCTCATAGTGGTAAGAGTATGTGGCAAAAGCAGTTGATTCTTCACCTTATGGCAGACAGGAATAAGAGTGAGGAAAGAACTGAAGACCAGTCCTGCAAAGTCATGCTTTCTTCAAGTAAAGTACCGCTTCCTAAAGTTTCTGGAACCTCCTCCAAATAGTACCATCAGCTAGAGACCAAGTATTTAACACATATGAGACTGTGGGGGACATCTCATTGTTCAAACCATAACAATTATAAAACCTACATAAAAGGTAGAAATTGGGCTTCAATGATTGCTCAGTGGTTAAGGTGCTTGCCTGCAAAGCCTAATGGCCTGGGTTCAGTTCCCTAGTAACCACATAAGCCAAATGCACAAAATGGGATACACATCTGGAGTTTGTTTGCAGTGGCTAGAGGTCCTGACATGCCCATGCTTGTTCTCTCTCTCTCTCTTTCTCTCTTTCTGATTGCAAATAAATAAATATAATAAAAATTTTTTAAAGGATAAAAATTATCAGACTGGGTGGGAAAATAATACTTGAGTCATGAACATACAAAAATAACCTAACAAAAATATGTTAAATATGTTATGAATAACAATGGATTCTTGCTTTTTTTTTTTTTTTTGGATGATTGGGTTTCCTTCTGGCACTGCCAGGAGCTTTCAGGAGAGGGGCCTGAGCTTCCAGGCATGGCTAAGGACCCTCAGGCTACAGGAGGCCACTCCCTCTCCAAGCCCAGCACATCTGAACTTAGGCTCTGCCCATAGCCCTTGAACCTTTGGCCAGTTGCCTAGAAAACTCCTTATGAGCCTTCACACAGCCCATCCCACTGAGACCCTAAATCAGCTGACCTCCCCCCATTACCATTGCCTACATGCTGGAATGAATGTCCCCATATGCTAATTAGGCAACAGAAATGAACCTGGTACTCCAATCCCCTTAGGACCATTCCCCCCATCCTCAGATGCTTATAAACCCATTTCCCAACCCACAGTTTCTAGTTTGCTTTATTTATAAACATATAACTATAACTGAAACATCACTAATTGTCAAAGAAACATAAAATCAAAATGACAATGAGAAACATAACTCAAAATGACAATGAGTCACCAACCTTCACTAAAGTGAGTTTGCTTTTGTTTTTATTCTCTTTTAAGTTAAAATTAAAGTTATTATAATTGTCACAAAAGACAGCATGTTTGAAAGATTTCATTGTAGACTTTTCACCTCCTTGGTTAGATTTATGTGTAGGTATTTTTGAAGCTATTTTGAATGGGATTTGTTTCATTCTTTGTCATCAAGATCACTATTGGTATATCAAAAGCTATGAGTTTGTGGCAGGGCGTTGGTGGCACATTCCTTTAGTCCCAGCACTCGGGAGGCAGAGGTAGGAGGATTGCCATGAGTTTGAGGCCACCCTGAGACTCCATAGTGAATTCCAGGTCAGCATGGGCTAGAGTGAGACCCTACCTCGAAAAAACAAACAAACAAAAAAAGCTATGATTTTGTATGTTGACTTTGTATCCCACTTCTTAATTAAAAGTGTTTATTAAATGTAAAAAAATTGCTGGGCGTGGTGGTGCACACCTTTAATCCCAGCACTCGGGAGGCAGAGGTAGGAGGATTGCCGTGAGTTCGAGGCCACCCTGAGACTCCATAGTTAATTTCAGGTCAGCCTGGGCTAGAGTGAGACCCTAACTCAAAAAAACCAAAAAAAAAAAAAGAATGTGTTTATGGTGTTATTTATAATGTTTTGAAACTATATATATATGTATGTATATATATAGTATGATGTTTAAGTCAGGTTAAACATAGCTACTTCCTCAAACATTTATTTATTTATTTTGGCTTTTCAAGGTAGGGTCTCCCTCTAGTCCAGGCTGACCTGGAATTCACTATGTCGTCTCAGGGTGGCCTCGAACTCAGCAATCCTCCTACCTCTGCCTCCCCAGTGCTGGGATTAAAGGTGCATGCCACCATGCCTGGGTAATTTATTGTGTGTGTGTGTGTGTGTGTGTGTTCAGGTATGTGAGTGTGGGTACATACGTGTCACAGTATACATGTGGAGGTCAGAGTACAACTTCAGGTGTCACTCCTTGCCTTCCAACTTGTTAGCAGCAGGGTTCTTTACATCACTGCATTTTCCAGTCTCACTGGGCTGACGTGTTCTAGGAGATTCTCCTGCCTCCTCCTCCCTTCTCTCTGTAGGCACACTGGAACTTGTATGTTGGCACTACAGTGTCCAACTTTACATAGGTTCTGGAGATACAAACCCTGGTACTCACCCTTGCCAGGAAATCACTTTGTTCACTGAGTCATCTCCCCAAACACTCAAAACACTCAAAATCCTTTCTTCAATCCTTTTGAAATAATACAGTACATGGCTAGTATCTGTAATCACGCGACTGTGCAACAGCGTATCAGAACTACTTTCCCCTACCTGTCAGGTAGACCTAGGAGAAGCTGCTCTCCATCGTTACTTCCTTTGTGCTTTACCCGGTCTCTGACAACCACCATTCCCTTGCTACTTCTATGAGAATAACAGCTTTACATTCCACATAAGACTGAGATCCATGAAACTTGTCTTTCTCCCTGGATATCTTTATTACCCATAATCCTCAACTCCTTCTATATTGTGAATTCTAAGATTTTGTTCTTTTTATAGCCTAATAGGATTTTGTTATGCAGATGTGCCACTTTTCCTCTGTCCAGTCATCATCCTTTTCTTAGCTAGAGTGAACAGTACTACAGTGGACATGAGAATGCAGTTGCCTTGAGCATTCTTTTAAAAATGTTTTATTAATTATTTATTTGAGAGATGGAGAAAGAGAGAGACAATGGGCACACTAGGACCTCAAGCCACTGCAAATGAATTCCAGACACATGTGCCACCTTGTGCATCTGGCTTTATGTGGGTACTGGTCGAACCTGTGTACTTTGGCTTTGCAGACAAGCAACCTTCAGTGCTAAGCCATCTCTCTAGTCCTTGAGAATTCTTATTTTGTATCCTTGAATAAGTACTCAGTAGTGGGATTCCTGGACCATTTAATTTATATTTTTTGCATGTGCATGTGGGAGGTGAGCATGTACGTGTGTGATGGTCACATGTGAGTGGGCCCACACGTATGAGGAGGCCAGAAGCTGACATCAAGTGTCCTCCTCAATGACATTCCACCTTATTTACTGGGGCATGGTCTCTCACTTGAAACCAGAGCTTGCCAAGTAGTCTGGTCCTCCACTAGCCCTGGGACCACCTATCTCTGCCTCCTGAGTGCTGGGGTGACAGCTGCACCCACCTGACATTCATGAGGGTGCCATGGGTCCAAACTCTAGTCCTCATGCTTGTATAGCAAGCCTTCATCCAGCCCCTGATTTCTAATTTTTTTGAGGAACAACCATCTTGTTTTCCATAACGACTGTAATAATTTACTTTTCCATCACCAAGGGTTCCCTTTGGTCCACATTCTCACCAACAGTTGCTATTTCTTGTCTTTGTTTTTATAACAGCCATTTTTACTGCAGTGAAGTGGCACCTCACCATTGCTATAACCTATACTTCCCCGGTTACTTGATTTTGAGCATTTTCCCCACATCCTCGTCACTGTCTTGAGAAATGCCTCCTCCTAAATCAAATTAGATGTTTACCATTTGTTTTCCTTATTTATTATTCATAAATATTGTCTTATTATAAATATTTTCTCTTATTCTGTTGGTTTCCTAGTCTTTCTGTTGATGGTTTCTTTTTCTGAATTTCTGAAATTTGAAACAGGTTCGATTACCCTAAAAAGTCCTTGCCTGTTTTGATGACCTGAAGTATTTCTCCTGTTTTGTATGAGTAGATTCATGCTTTCAGTCTTACATTGAAAGCTTTCATTCATTTTAGGCAATGTTTTTTAACTGATGAGAGACGGGGTTTTACATTTCATTCTTCTGCGTGTGGACATATAATTTTGCCAGTGCCTCTTACTGGAAAGCCTGTCATGTTCCTACTGAGTGTGCCTCGTGGGTTGAATGTAGATGTATGAGCTTACCTCAAACCTCTCTATGATGTTCTACTGGTGTACGTTGAATTCTGTATCACATAGCTTTATGACTGCATCTTTGTGGGATGGTGTAAAGTCAGGTATATAACATCCTTTGCTTTGCTCCTTTTCCTCAGTATTGTTTTGCCTGTTCTGGGATATTTTGTAGCTTCCCACCAATTTTAGGATGTTTTTCTAGTTCTGTGAAGAATATCATTGCAGGTTTTTTTTTTTTTTTTTTTGAGGCAAGTCCAACAGACCGGCCTTTTATTTTATGTGAGAGCATGAGCAAGAGAGAGAGACAGAAAGAGGAAGAGAGCCGGGCGTGGTGGCGCACGCCTTTAATCCCAGCACTCAGGAGGCAGAGGTAGGACGATCGCCGTGAGTTCGAGGCCACCCTGAGACTCCATAGTGAATTCCAAGTTAGCCTGGACTAGAGTGAAACCCTACCTCCAAAAACAAACAAAAAAAAAAAAAAAAGAAAGAAAGAAAAAGAAAAGAAAGAGGAAGAGAATTGGCACGCGATGGTCTCTAGCCACTGTAATTGAACTCCAGATGTGTGCGCCTGTTCAACCTTGCGCACTTGCGTTACTTTGTGCATCTGGCTTACGTAGGACCTAGAAAGTCAAACATGGGTCCTCACGGTTCGCAGACAAGCGCCTTGACTGCTAAGCCATCTCTCCAGCCCCATTGCTGTTTTGACTGTAACTATATTGGATTTATAGATCAATTTAGTGAGACATTGCAGTACTTGACTATCATGGCTGGCATCAGTCTCTGCTCACCAGCTCTTATTTTAAAATATCGTTGTCATTGATATACAAATCAGGTAGCACTTTCTACTTTGACCCTAGATCTAATAGCCGTCACCCTACATCCCTAATGGTTCAAAATAATCTGACTGTTATTTCACTGTTCCTATTACTAAGATAAACAAGTCCTATTTGTTATTCCCTGGGTATTTTTTGACAGCAAAAGCTTACACTATTATTAATAATTATGCCAGAGCCAGGCATGGTGGCACACTCCTTTAATCTTAGCACTCAGGAGGCAAAAGTAGGAGGATCACCCTGAGTTTAAGGCTACCCTGAGACTACATAGTGAATTCCAGGTCAGCCTGGGCTAGGGTGAAACCCAACCTTGAAAAAACAAAATAATGATAATAATAATGATGATGATGATGATGATGATGCCCGGACAAGAGACAGAAGCTTCCCAGAACAAACTGCCTTATGTTGACCTTATTATTATGGTAATTAGTGTAGCTTGCCACTGATGACTCAGTGCTGCCACCTGGCTTCTACCAATGGTTCAGTCTGTCATTCCTCATGAATCCAAGGGATCTCAATTCACTTCACTGGCTCTGGCATACACAAAATAGCCAGCATGAAACTTCTTGAAAATGTTAGTTACTGCTCTGCAGGTATATTCTTTGTTAAATGTGGTCCCCATGTGACCTGTTGTTTGATGGGGCTTGTCAGCTATTACCCAGTAAATCTCTCTTAACATTGCCATATATTGGCGAACTTTTCAAATACTGTTCCAATCACATGGCAAGTAATTCTTGTATCTTCATTAATTAAAGCTATTGCACTATCAAAAATTTAAAGATCTATCACCACAGACTATGAAGACTGCTTATCCTTGTGTTTCACACTCTGCCCTCGCCAGTGCCTTAAAGATCCATCTGATCCCTTGTATATTTCTCTAGTTTACACCACTACATATGATCCACGTGATTTCCCTCCCTTGCCAGGCAAGCTATTCTTCATGACTCAGGATACTTCATTCACTTTGTGCTGAAATCTAACCCTAGTTTTTCAACTGGGTTAATGAAGGGTGGGTTAGGGTGGGGGTGACAATAGGCACTGTCTTTTAAAAACATGCTACAGTTGAGATCACTGTATTGCATTTCGCCCTGGTCCAGGAAGGTCTTTCTCCCTGTAAGTAGACAGCTGACCAGATAATTTAAAAGAACTGACACCCTACAAACTCTCAGGCTCACCTGCCTCAGTACCTCTGTTTCAGACCTCAGGGCTCCATTATTTGTCTATCAAGGTCCTGTCTTTAGCACAGGGAATCTGTCATGTCTGTACAGTTACTTCTCACTGCTGCATTGCAGCTTTGCCAATGAGATACAGTGTCTGGTCTTCAGCACAGTCTGTCTTGTAGTACGGGAAGTGAGCCTCTTCCTAAAGCTAAGACAGAAGCTTGCAGAACCACAGCAAATGATGGTAGACTATCCTTGAGGAACGCCTGAAAGAAAAATTGTCGTATATTCTTATGGCCAATATTTTCTCAAAGGACCCACTCTTTAATTCAGGAGATTTGAGTTTGTGAACTGTCTGAGAGCTACAAGCTAGAAGAGAGAGTTTAATTCTCTGTTGTTATGATTCAAGCCAGTGTCCTGGCAATGAGCACTGGATACTTTAAATTCCTGTTATAAGGATCAAGTAACATTTTATAGAGTGTCTATTTCATTTTTGCCTGTGGTGATAAAACATTCTGATTAACCCTCATCCCTGATACTTATTAAAGTCTTCTTTATCTTTGGCAGTAAGTGTTGTTTTTGGTTCTGCCATGCTAGGATCTTACCATCGTGAGTGAAATGAGGAGACCCATTGCACTGACAGCACATGGTACCATCCTGCCGGACCTACCAAGGACAACAAGCACAGAGCATTTCTAGAATACTGGTGACCCTCCCTACCAATGTATTGCTAAATTCCCTAGTGAAGAAAGTGTCTGCTGAGGAACCCAAGGTGATACAGAAAGAATAGGCTAGGGGTGAATATACTTCACTTATGATAAATCTATCCCAGTATCTCCATTCTGACACTCATAACTTCATTCCTCTGAATTAGGTGGGGGAAGTTCTCATTCATTCTCTCTCTCTCTCTCTCTCTCTCTCTCTCTGCAGGCCACTAAAGAAATCAAGTTCTGTCAACCAACTACACACTATTAGAACTATTTCCACTGTGCAAGATTCTAATCTTTGGAAAGGGCACCCGTTTCATTACAGTAAATATAAAATATTGTGACACAGCAGAAATAACACCATGATTCCAAAGGCTGAAAGGAAAAAATTTATATATATATATATATATATATATATATATATATATATATATATATCCCTAACCCTAACCCTAACCGAAAAGCTTAGAGAATATATACAGATATATATAATCTAACCGAAAGCTTAGAGAACCACGTTGGAGAGCAGCGCCGGCCTTTGTGGAGGGATACCGGAAGTTACCGCCTCTGACTAGGTGGGGGCGGGGGGGGCAGAGGGGGTGGCAGGAAATGTACTTAGAGAAGCTTCAGCAGGGAAGTGAGACACTGGCCATCTCACTCCTCAGAGAACAAAATACAAACCAGGGGAGGTGGTTGCTTCTCCTCTTCCATACTGTCAATCTCCCTTTGGTGCAGTAGAGCCTAAACAGAAATGTGGCTGTGGAACAAGACAGGAAAGTGAGCCTGGAACAGAGAATGAACAGCTGAATAACCGGTGTGGTGACCCTCCAACCACCATGGTGGCAATTGCCTTGCCTCAATGCCCATTGCCATGAACAGGCTGGTCTCCCCCAGAACTCTTATGCTCATACTTATCTCCATAGGCCCTGAGGAGTGAGATGGGCAGTGTCTCACTTCCCTGCTGAACTTCACACCAATTACTCCAAGAACATTCTGATGCTTCTCTAAATACAAGTGATTGCCACTCCCACAAGCCAAAAAACAATAGAGTTCCCATTGAACTCAGAGGAGAAGGAAAAACAACTCTAAACTCTGCTCCTGAGGTTTCTGAATTCAAGGGCTGGTTCTAATTCCATCTTACCAGGACTGAGTTCTTCAGCGAGCGCAGCAAGGACAGGCACTCTTACATGTAGCTACCCAAGAATGCAGGAAAGCAGTATAGAAGAAAGGCGAGAGAAAGGCAGGGTTGCAGTCAGCTCCACATTGTTGGGATGAATTTCCAAACGGACAGTTTGTAGGAGGAAGAGATTTATTTCAAGCTCACAGATCTGAGGGGAAGTTCCATCAATGGCAGCAGAAACTGGCTCCCATTCATAAATCCAAGCAGAGAAACACAACCAAACAGCCAGCACCTCGAATAACCACAAACACGCGGCAAACAGCAGGGAACCCAGACAGACCACGACTGCTCTGCATACCTTAGGGCTAGAAATCAGATCCATCCCCAAACACACCTCTTCCAGCCAGGCAGCCGAAAAATCCAAGTTTGAATAAAACACCTGAGTCTATGGGGGGACAGACACTCAAAATGTCATGGGCAGGGAATAGAGAAAACTAACACAAGGCATATTGCCAAGCAGACCACAGCCTGGTGCCACGCATAGCTCATTAATTGATCTAGCAAGATCTTGAGATCCTGTGACCACTGAGTTTCAAGATAGCCTGGGTAATTGAAGGCAGAAGGAAGAGAGGTATTTTCCTGTTGGTTCTCATCATCTCATCTCTAAGGTACAGTCCAGGTCATTCTCTAAGATTTACTTTCTGAAATTCTTGTTGGCCCTGAGTGTGTCTTAGGACATCTCACGCCTCAGTAACAACATGGATACCTTAAGGCAAAAAGTGAAAGTCACAGATCTTGAACAAATGACAGGCCCTGTCTCGTTGAAATGAGCTAGCCCATTCTGATGGTCACCACAGTGATGGTAGGAATGGGGGGGTGGATATAAAAAGAGGGACTTAGCCCAGTGTGGTGTCACATGCCTTTAATCCCAGCACTTGGGAGGCAGAGGTAGGAGGATCACCGTGAGTTTGAGGCCACCCTGAGACTACATAGTGAATTCCAGACCAGCCTGGGCTAGAGTGAGGCCCTACTATGAGAAAAAAAAAAAAAAGAGGGACTTGATGAGCCTGAAAAGATACAAGTCAGATCTGCTACAAACAACATGCACATCAATAAAGGATGTGAAGCAAACCAAAAGGCTATAAAAGGAGAGTAATTGAGTAAAATACATATAAGATGTGCTTCTGTAGAACTCTAATAAAACATTTTCTGTGCTGTTATAAAAAAAAAAAATCTACAGATGTTCTGTTGGGTACCAAAGAGAGATACAGATGAACTTTAATGATGTTCAAGCTTTTACAAAAAACACCTGGGGGAAATGAGAGCATCTATCAGTATCACATGAGGGATGTCTGGAAGGACGCATGTGAAAGTAGTAGATCGTCTCTGTGACTACAAAGTGAATAGATAGGAAGGAAGTCGTGTTCCCAGCGGAAAACAAACCTTTGGCTTTTGAAAGTATTAGTAGAGCATTCAACTTAAGAAGATGGAGTGTGAGAGAAAAATAAGAAGTAAACACAACTTCTCTTCTGGCAGGGGAGGAACCATGAAATAGACAAAACTAACAACGACAATAAATGTTACAGGTTTTTTAAAACCCAGAACTTGTTCTTCAAAAGATTTAACAGGGGCTGAGGAGACAGCTCAGCAGTTAAAGGTGCTTTTTTTGCAAAGTTTGCCAGCCCAGGGTCCAATTTCCCAGCAACCAAGTAAAGCCAGATGCAAAGTGGTACATGCATCTATGAGACCAATGTCCCTACAACAAGGTGAAATGAAACCAGAAGAATTTGAAACTCACAGTTAACTGCAGTCTAGCACTTTGTGTGCAGCAGCTAGAGACCCTGTTTCAAAGAAGGTGGAGCAAAGACCACCAAAGGTGTCCTCTGATCTCCACATGAATGCTATGCTTGCATGCCCTACATACATGTGAATAAATAAACAAATAAGTAAAATTTTAAAGACAAAGCGATCCCTTATCAAAAAGAAATAGAGAACAAGGCATGGTGACACATGCCTTTAATCCCAGCACTCGGGAGGCAGAGGTAGGAGGATCTCTATGAGTTCGAGGCCAGCCTGAAACTCCATAGTGAATTCCAGGTCAGCTTGAGCCAGAGTGAAACCCTACCTCGAAAAAAACCAAAAAATAAAAAAAAATTAAAAACAAAACAAAACATATATATATATATATATATAAAGAGAGAGAGAGAGAAATGAGGAAAAGGATAAAAAGACAGACACAGCATTATGAAATATACATAAATAGACCAAAAATATTTGAAAATTTGAAAGATGGGAAATGCAAAGAAAACTAAGATGTGATGATTAAAAGTTTATAATTTGAGCTGGGCATGGTGGTGCACGCCTTTAATCCCAGCACTTGGGAGGCAGAGGTAGGAGGATAGCTGTGAATTTGAGGCCACTCTGAGACTACATAGTGAATTCCAGGTCAGCCAGGGTGAGAGTGAGACCCTACCTCAAAAAAAAAAAAAATTATTATTTGAAAAGAACCTGAAGAATTAAAGAACTTGAGCTGGGCATGGTAACGCATGCCTTTAATCCCAGCAATGTGAGTTTGAGGCCATCCTGAGATTACATAGTGAATTCCAGGTCAGCCTGGACCAGAGCTACACCCTAACTCCAAAAAATAAAATTAAATTAAAAAGAATTAAAGAACTTGACTTGGGCATGGTGGCATATGCCTTTAGTCCCAGTACTCAGGAGGCAGAGGCAAAGGTAGGAGGATTGCTGTGAGTTGAAGGCCAGCCTGGGACTACCTAGTGAATTCCAGGTCAGCCTGAAGTAGAGTGAGACCTTACCTATGAAAAAAAAAGGGGGGGGCTTGAACCTTCTTCCATCCCACACCAAATTATCCTAAGTCCAAACACCCCTTCAAAGAGTTGCACCAACACACCATGGGGAGGTAGTTTTTAACTGATACCGGTTGTCCCAAAGGTGGAATAAAAGCTTGTCAGGTCATTTTATGAGGCCAATGAAACCTTAATTTCAAAAAAAAAAAAATGCAGTCTATACAAGAAAGGGAAACTATAGACCATTTTTCTTATAAATACAAATCCTATATTCCAAATATAAGCAGAATCTAATCACTTATCACCTTGTCCTTAAATGACCAGGATATCATTATCTTAAATCTAGATTTATTGCCAAAGATCTCTCTGGATCCACTCTTGGTTCTGTTAACCATTCTGCTTGGTGGCAAGAATAGCAGATTTTAACACATAAGGATGGCTTAACTCTCTATCTGGATATCTCTTTTTAAATTTTTCCCCTTTTTCAAAAAATCATTTCTTTGCAAGCAGAGAGACAGAAAGGGAGATAGAGAGAAAGAGAGAGAGAAAATGGACCCTCTAGGGCCTCTAGCTACTGCAAAGGAGCTCCAGACTCATGTGCCCCCTTGTGCATCTGGCTTACCTGGTGTTGCAGTCAGGTCCGCATTGCTGGTAGAAATCACCCAACCAAGATCAGCTTGTGGGAAAAAAAAGAGGTTTACTTTGGCTTACAAGCTCGAGGGGACGCTCCATGATGGCAGGGAAAACAATGGCATGAGCAGAGGGTGGACATCACCCCCTGGCTAGCATAAGGTGGACCATAGTAACAGGAACAGGAGAGTGTGCCAATAGCATGGGGAAACTGGCTATAACACCCATAAGTCTGCACCCAACAATACACTGCCTCCAGGAGGCATTAAATCCCAAATCTTCATCAGCTGGGAACCTAGCTTTCAGAACACCAAAGTTTATGGGGGACACCTGAATCAAACCACCACACGTGGGTACTGGGGAATCAAACCTGGGTCCTTTGGCTTCTCAGGCAAGCACCTTAACTGTTAACCCATTTATCCAGCCCTCCTTTTTAATTTTAATTGTATTTATTTATTTGAGAGAGAGATAGAGAGAGAGAGAGAGAGAGAGATAATAGGTGCACCAGGGCCTCTAGCCCCTGCAAAAGAATGCCAGATGCATGTGCTGCCTTGTGCATCTGGCTTATGTGGATCCTGGGGAATTGAACCTGAGTCCTTTGGCTTTGCAGGCAAACACCTTAACTGCTAAGCCATGTTTCCAGCCCTGGATATCTCTTTTTAAAAAAAAAATTGTTTATTTTTATTTATTTATTTGAAAGTGACAGAGAAAGAGGCAGAGAAAGAGAGAGAGAGAAAATGGGTGTGCCAGGGCCTCCAGCCACTGCAAACGAACTCCAGACACGTGTGCCCCCTTGTGCATCTGGCTAACATGGATTCTGGGGAATAGATCCTTGAACGGGGGTCCTTAGGATTCACAGGCAAACGCTTAACCGCTAAGCCACCTCTCCAGCCCTAGATATCTCTTGATACAAGTTCTCATCGTTCTTCACAGACCTAACCTTTATCCTGTAGTACACATCAGTTTGCTTTACCTTTTATCATGTGATATGTATATATATATATATATATATATATATATATATATATATATATGGTTTATTTATTCTTTATTGCCTGCCTTTCCATTCAGAAATTGAATTTCAGGAGAGTAGGGGACTGGTATTATTACTGCTGTTTTCTCTGCATTTAAGAGAGTAATTGGCACACAGTAGATACTCAAATATTTGCTGAGGAATGTCGTTTATATAGCTACCTGGAGAATAGCATTTATTTAGAAATATGCGTATTTCATAGGTCTGTGTATATATGTGGAGATCCGGAAGACTGCAGAGAAATCACCACCAAACGTAGAAGCATGGTCACCTCTGAACATGGGGTGGAGAGATAAAAATGGCAATGTCTCTAATTTCTTATATTACATGATATCTGAATACTTGTTATATTATTTTTCTTATCTTTTTAAAAGATTCTGAGCACTGAACACATTACTAGTCAAAAGCTTGAGCAACTGGGTTTAAATTCTGTTTCTGCCACCATGTCTCCTGAAAAGTTGTACTGAAACTCCCTAGGCTTCAGTGTCTTCCCCTGTAATGTGATAAGTATGTACAAATTTTATTAGATTAATTGAATTGATGTATACAAAGCACTTGACACATAGGTGGTGTTATATAAGACTCTTCCTTGCTCTGTGCTACCGACCCCACACTCAACAGAGGATTCTACTCTGAGCAACAAGCTAATAGCAGCCCCTATTGGCATGACATATTCTTGTACTTTATTGAACACAGACAGAGGTGAGAAACATACAAGCTTTAAATTTTGGTTCTGCCGCTTACTGGAACATTGTGGAACAGAGATAACAGATATAGACTCCTTCTTAAGAGGCCTAGTAATGCAAATACTAGAGAAATTATAATGCAAGGTGAAAAGTTCAGCACTAGAAATAGCATAGAGAAAGGAGGGGTCAAAAGTGACACAGGAGCTGGAGGGATGGCTTAGTAGTTAAGGTGCTAGACTGTAAAGCTAAAGGACCCAGGTTCAATTCCCCAGGACCAACATAAGCCAGATGCACAAGGTGGTACGTGTTTCTGGAGTTCGTTTGCAGTGGCTGAAGGCCTGTTGTGCCTGTTCTCTCTCTCTCCCTTTCTCTCAAATATAAATAAAAAAAATTGGGGCTGGAGAGATGGATTAGCAGTTAAGGCACTTGCCTGCAAAGCCAAAGGACCCAGGTTCCATTCCCCAGGACCAACATAAACCAGATGTACAAGGTGGTGCATGCATATGCAGTTCGTTTGCAGTGGCTGGAGGCCCTGGCACACCCATTTTCTCTCCCCCTCTCTCTGCCTCTTTCTCTGTCACTTTCAGATAAATAAATAAATAAAAATTTAAAAAATTATTTAAAAAGTAACACAGTCCAGAGTCAGTAGTTTAAAACCTGTAATTATACAAAAAAAAAAAAAAAGCAAGAAAGCTTACTTTCCTTTAACCCCTTTCTTAGGCTCATGGAGAGTAAATGCAAAAAAAAAAAAAAAAAAGACAACATGAAATTAACAATTGGGATGTGTTTAAGAATGATGTTTATGGGGGCTGGAGAGACAGCTTAGTGGTTAAGGTACTTGCCTGCAAAGCCAAAGAACCCAGGTTCTGTTCCCCAGGATCCATGTAAGCCAGGTGCACAAGGTGACACATGCATCTGGAGTTCGTGGCCCTGCCACACCCATTTTCTCTCTCTCTTAAATAAATAAATAAACAAATAAAAATATTTTTCAAAGAATGATGTTTATAAGTAGATGTAATATGAATTAACATAAGCTACCATAAGGGGGATTAATATTTATTTTTCAACGTTTGACAACCAGGGAAAAGTGTGATCCCAAGTGTAAACCATCAATAACACTCACCTATTGAGTATCATAAATTCAAGTTAGTTCTAGAAACTAAACAATGTATAAGAATCATGTTTGGCCAACTTTGTGGTTACTTTTAAATTCTCAGTATAAATACATTATTTTCAACTCTACTGTTTTATACAAATAAGTCTCTAAAATACACATTTTAAAGCATATGTTGCTGTTACTTTCACATTGCTAGCACAAAGCACCCAACCCAAAGCAGCTTATGAAAGGAAAGGGTTTATTTTGGCATACAGACTCAAGGGGAAACTCCATAGTGGCAGGGAAAATGAGGCACAAGCAGGACTCGATATCACCTCCTGGCCAGCATCAGGTGGAAAACAGCAGCAGGAGAGTGTGCCAAAAAACTTGTAAGGGAGCCGGGCATGATGGTGCATGCCTTTAATCCCAGCACTTGGGAGGCAGATATAGAACTATCACCATCAGTTCGAGGCCACCCTGAGACTACGTAGTGAATTCCAGGTCAGCCTGAGCTAGAGTGAGACCCTACCTCGAGAAACCAAAAAAAAAAACCTACTTCCAGGCTGGAGAGATGGCTTAGCAGTTAAGGAATTTGCCTGCAAAGCCTAAGGACCCAGTTTTGATTCCCCAGTCCCACATAAGCCAGATGCACAATGTGGCATATGAGCTCATTTGCAGTGGTAAGAGGCCCTAGTGTGCCTGTTCTCCTCCCCTCCCCCATCAAGTAAATAAATAAATAAATATTAGAAAACTGCCTCCACACATGTAATAAATATGGACATGGTATATACAATGGCAAAGGAATATACAATGATAAGCCAAATAATCTAATCATTGATGGTCTCACCACATGAATAACAGACAAAATATGTAATGTGATTAATATTAATATTTAATATTATGATTAATAGAAATAAAAGACATTCCATTATGATAAGAATTTCAGCACATAAGGAATACAGAAACAAATGTGAAATGTTAGGTATTTAATAATAGTCTGAAAATATATGAAACAAAAATTGATATAGGGTACATAATGAAATGGGCAAATCATTGCAATATTGAGAAATTTTAACATTCATACTTTAGTAACTGAGTAAATAAGGAGATAAAAATTAATAAGGTGTCAGAAGCAGCACTGATGTTGGTCAAAGGGAACAAAACTCCAGTTATATAGCAGGAATAAATTCAGGAGATCAATTGAACAACATGGTGACTACAGTTAATAACAATATATTTTACAAACTTAATAAGAGAGTATATTTTATTTTTTCATTACAAAAATGAAATAGCTGTAAGGTTATGTTAATTAGCTTGATTTAGCCATTCCATATGTATGAGTATTTCAGAACAACATATTGTGCATGGTAAATATGCAGCGCTTTATTTGTCAAAAAGAAAGGAAAGTGGTGTAAAGCAAATATTATTTACTGCTGATTAGAACTTAAATTAGCACAACCATTTTAGAAAAGAGATATTGTCTAGTGCATATGAAGACAAAGGTGTTATACAACGCAGTGATTCTGCTAAGTATGTAAACTCTATAAGAACATAGACTAACCGGTATCAGAATACGTGTACAAGAATGCTCATAGTAGTATTATCTGTGATAGGCAGACAGTGGAAACAAACCAAGTGTCTGTCAACAATAGAGAACAAAGTTTTATATTATTCAAGTGAATATCATACAGCAATATAAATTAATAAAGCAGTGAATAAAAGAGGACAGCTTGTAATAGATTAAAATTCAAATTGGGCTAAATGACACCATAATGTTCAAGATGCATATTGATGTGAATATATACAACAAAATAGTAACTATACAAGTGGCTACTCTAGAGGGAGGGAGTTTTCACTGACTGGAAATTCCTGGGTGATGGAGCTATCTATAATTTATTTCTGTCTATCTGCCTGCATATCTTACACTTACATATGTTTTTTCTTTTTTTGGTTTTTTGAGGTAGGGTCTCACTCTAGCTCAGGCTGGCCTGGAATTCACTATGTAGTCTCAGGGTGGCCTTGAACTCATGGCAATCCTCCTACGTCTGTCTCATGAGTGCTGGGATTAAAGGTATGTGCCCCTATGCCCAGCCCATGTATATTTTTTAATAATTCACTTAGTTGAGTATATTTGTTTTTATATTGCCCTACAGGTATGTTATATTTCATGAGAGAGGTTCAAATAGAAAATAATTCTAATATAAAGAAATAATTCTAAAACAGATGAAATCATGTGCTACCTATTCTCTCTTTTCATCCTGTGACTAACGCTGTGAGAACAGGCATCATCTCCATTTCAGGGGTGTAGCATGGAGCCCTGTCCTCCGTGCATGCCATCCTGACACTGGAGCAGCTGTGACTGCCTGCACAAGACCCTCACAAGATTGGGTCCACTACCATTCCCATGTACAAGGAGTGAGGGATACTCATGCTTGAGGGTAACTGTATGTAAGCTGACCACGCTCTTTCCTATAAGTTACTCATCACCCATGTTCTTTAAGTAACCCTACTCAGACTCACTGCTTCGCCACTCTAGACCGGGGTAGAATCATGTCTTCAGTCTGTTGTCAGTACCCTATCTGGGATACTTACGTATGTTCATGTATTTTCTGGGGAAAGTGATGCAATAAGGAGTAACATATTTCAGTCATATGTATCTTCTTGGCCTTTTGCCTAGGGTTCCATTGACAGCCTGGGGCAGCAAAATGCTTTTTCTTGCCCCTAAGTCACTATAACTCACAAGAATGGAATAGGCAAAGCCAGGTTTTCTTAGTCCAGTCTTCATCAAGCATGCCACATCTGCCTCTCCATGTTTCTGCTGTAGCAGGCAGAAGATCTCTGTAATTTTGGCTACCAGCTGCATGTATAGCTAAATAAAAACCCCGTCTTCAGACCAAATGATGCAATGGATTCAATAGTAGTATGTCTGTTATGGGGGAAACCAAACACTCTCTAATTGTACTGGAAGCCCACTCCATGGAGGGAATGCATGCCTGATACTGAAAACCTAATCAAAAACCTGGGGAGGTCATGATCTCTGGGGGTGTAACACCTATTGCTGTCTGGCTAAATATATATATATTATGCCCACCAAACTTCCCTGTAAACATTTTTCTTAACATTTATACCCATATATTAATGCTACTCTCACTCCTGGCTAGAAGCCTCTCTTTTCAGATGGCAGTGACCACTGGGATGACTCAAAAGGCAACATAGTGCTGAGAAGAAGTGACAGAGAAGTATTCAGCCCTGAAACATCTCTGTCACACTGTCCAAGGCTCAGAGTCCATTGTGGAAGAGGTGGCGGAAAGCACGTAAGAGCCAAAGGAAGGTCAGGACTGATTACAATGCAGTCTTCCAGACACAAAGTGGCCTGGATAGCCATGACTTTGCAGTGCCTGGTACTACTTACACAAGACCATCATAATAGGAGGAAAAGGTAATGACATCAAAATAAGAGATACTAATTGAGAGGGGGAGAGGATATGATGGAGAATGGATTTGTGAGTGGAAAAGTTGGGGAGGGAAGGGGACTGTCATGATTTATTGTCTCTAATTATGGAAGTTGTCAATAATTTTTTTAAACTCTATTTTCAACTATGGACTGCAAATAGATTTCAAATTTAAAACACAATCATATACTTTTTTAAAAAGTCCTAACATATTTATAGGACAAGGAAGAACATGTGAACCTCTCACTGCTGTGTTTAACCTACTTCAGATAAGAAAGCCACAGTGTTTTGCCCTCAGTATAATATTTACAGGTGTTATTTTAGAAGATTCAAGGATAAAATGATTTTTTTATTTTTACAGTATTTTGAATGTTCTCTCCCCCTCCATTTCAAAGCATGTTTAACTTGTCTGATAGGATACAGTAAGGGAGTATTGATTATTTGAATACAGCTAAAGGGATCACTAATCTTTGTGTAGATTTGTCACTGTGTATTGTTATACTTCGGATCTAGAATGTAAACCAAAGCCATGTTAGAAGCTTGATCCTCAGCGTGACACTATTGAGAGGGGGTGGAAATTTGGAGGTGGAGCCTAGTGACATGTTTGTAGGTTATTAGAGTTGTGCCCTCCAAGGGGACTGTAGAACCCTCATCTCTTCTTCTGATTCTAACCATGAGATGAGAGGTTATGCACCAGCATGCACTTCCACCCCGACTGCCATGATATGCGGCCTCATGACCAGCCTAAAAGCAACTGCTCAGCTGGTCATAGACTGAAACCTCCCAGTCTGTGTGCCGAAATAAACATGTCCTTTGTGTAAGCTGTATCAGATACTTAAGAGAATCTAACACTTGGCAGTAACAAAATGTGTCTTCTCTTTCTCATAAATAACATGGTATGAGCCTGCTCATGATACTGAAAATCAATGGATTTTCAGCAAAAGAAGCAAGTTCTAAACACTTTAGAGAAAGGAGTCCTCAGACTCCAGCTCACAAATATAGTAAGCCATTTCTACCATTTAGGAAAACTATGAAATAAAATAGATTAGAAAAGAGTAAACACGGCCCTTAAGTACTGTGTCATGACATCTTTCTTTCATATCATGTACATGAGTGCACACACACACACATGCTGGGTTGTGCTATATTTTTCTTAACGTAGAATATGGTAAGGATATGTCAGAAAAATTCCGATTTAGTTGACTGACTTTTCTCTAAAATGTGTAAGACTCAAGTTAATGGCATGTATTTATGTATTGTTTCTTTTTGGTAGTGCAAATGGAAAACAAATCAATATTAATGCAATTGGTATGACAGTTAGCCCTTTTCACACACAGAGAGGTTACTGAATCGGAGTCAGTAACTTAATAGGGGCTCAGAGCAAATGGAGAACCAGCTGACAAGCAGGTGCCAGTCAACTCTATGATAACACTAAGCAAAAGCCAGAAATGGAATCTGCACTGTTCTTTTAATCTGCTCCAAAGGCAACAAAACAAGGCATGGCAAAATACTTCATCTGAAAGTCCGTCATGTCTTCTAAGCACACTTTCTCTGTCATTGCAGCTCCTCTTACTTCATTGTTTTCTGTTTTGCCATTACTTTAGTAAGACAGGAAACTATAAAGTTACTTCACCTCATATTATTTCTCTTTGTGACATAATTGCCTCATTATTTAGATGGTGTTCTCTCTTGGATATGTCAGAAAGGAAAACCTCTGACATTATTAAAACAAATAATCCAACAGGCTCAGGAGTATCCAGCAGCAAAACTGCCCTAATAGATTATATGTAAATTACAGTTTGATAAATTGAATATTTTGCTCCAAATGCAAAAAAAATTGGTGCACATTATGTATGAAAATGTGTGAAATAATTAGGTAGAGGTAGATGAGAATAAAGTCTATTTGTAAACATAAATTGTCTAGGCATATTTGTAATTTCACTGAGTCATGTCAGAATAAGCAATTGCCTGGTTGAATCCTAGATAGATGCAGATAGAAATTGAAAAGCAGTGAGAGGACTGGAGGGATGGCTCAGAAGGTGAAGTTCTTGACACACAAGTGTGAGTACCTGAGTTTGAATCCATAGAAACAGTGGGCAGCTTCTATGTTCCCAAAAATGAGGGGTGGAGACAGGAAGTTCATGGGTGCGTTTTCATGGCATTCATAGACCCTGCTTCAAACAGGATGCAAGGTGAGTTCCAATGCTCACATTTTCAATGGACCTCTACACATGAGCAGTGGCAAACATACTCCCCCAATGCTAAACACACACACACACACACACACATATCAGAGAAAGAGAGAGATACTTAACAACAGGGAGAGCTGAATTTTGAGACTGATTCTAACATAATCAATTGCCTATGATTAGCATAATTTCTATTCCTTTGAGATTCCATGTTCTTATTTCTTTTCAGTTCCATGAGAATGAAGCCAATGAAACTATTTAGCTTCTGAGAATAGTTGGGTCCATTTCTGAACCATGAGGCTGAACACTGCTACTGAAAGATGAATTAACATTGGTTCCGTTCCTGAACTCTGAAGTTGAATATTGCTATTGAGAAGAGAGTAAGCATTTAGAGGAAAGGTTACCTGCCTCAAAATACTGTATTGCTGATTCCCTGAAATCTCTTTCTGACTCCTGGAAAAGAGCGTGCAATCCCATTGTAAGATTGCTGTTGGTCTAGCACAGCCTCATGGCTAATAGCTCCTCTAACAAAAGACTTAGCAATGTGTGTCTGACGCAGTGTGAAGTACTGTACATGCAAGCTTCCATTTCTTCTTTTAAAAACAAACTTAGGGCTGGAGAGATGGCTTAGTGCTTAAGGTGCTTGCCAGCAAAGCTGAAGGACCAGGTTTCCCTGTACCCATGTAAAGCCAAATGCACAAGGCTGTGCATGCGTCTGGAGTTTGTTGACAGTGGCTGGAGGCCCTGGCACACCTATTCTCTCCCACTGCCACCTCTCTCTTGAATAAATAAATAAAATAAAGATCCTTTTTTTACAAAGAAAACTACAACCTAAATGCAAGATAATATTTGTGTCTAATAATCATGAAATTTTCATGTGTAGGTTTTTACTTTTATACGTAGTTATTTACATACTGTACATATCACATGCAATTTTTATATTATGGCTCAAAATACTTATTCTTATCATATTTGTGGCCCTCTTGAGAAAAATGCCACTAAGTGATTTATTCAGGCTGAGTTTTGGCTTATTCTTTAAGAAATATTTTTAGGAATGACTACTGACAGTCAACGCTCAGTGTCATAACCAATAAACAAATTACATCTTTAGAGTTCACCTTTAAGGAACATGCAGTTCTTTCTGAGAAGGCTGGAAGCAAGTGTCACGGCAACCACTGCTGAGGGCCAATGGCAACAGGCACTGTGTGAGCACTGTGTGAGCAGGCAGGATGACAAACCCTTTCATCTCCAGGATTATGTGTATTTGGCAAGTGGGCTCATCATGGAAAACAGAGCTGACAGCACATGGTGGAAGAAATTGGAAACCAAGAAGAAAATTAGTTTCCTTTATACCTAGGATTTCCAAACACTGTGATTGTGGGATCCACTGCCTTGTTAAAGAACTCCTTTCTTGTGAGGGGCAGGAAGGAGGGAAATGATGGTACCAACACATGATGTGTCCATACAAAGCATACTTTGAATTTAAAAAAAAAAGAATATGAGAAGTAGACTCAGTCCTCAGAACTATGTTTCCAAAGAAAATTTTAGAAAACAAATTCAGAAAGAATATTAGACATTTCATTAGGTTAAATACTTACTTCCCATGAGATTTGTTTCATCATTCAAAAAAAGTGCGTAAAGTAAAACCAGAATAAATTGGTTTGTCCTCCCCAGCTGACTAGAGTCCCCAAAGTAACCAAAATGCTTTGACACCATCATATTTTTAGAGAAAGAGGTAGATAACAACATGACACCAACTTAAGTATTTTGTAAAAATAATCTCCAAATACCAGGTGGTTCTAAAAGCGGGGACACACTGTTTAGGTTCCTGCTATTCTATTTCTAGAGTGTGAAAGTTGGATGAGTAAAGTAGTCTGGTTTGAATGTGTTTTATCTCTCAGAGGGTCATGTGTCAGAATCTTGGTCTCCAGGGTGGCTGTGCTGAGAGGAGGTGGAACCTTTAAGAGGGAGGATCCAGAAGTAGGTGATTAGGTCATGGGAGCACTGCCTTCATAAGGAATCAATGCCAATCTCCCAGGAGTGGGGTAGGGCTCCTGTGAGTGAATTAGTTGTCTCTGGAGCAGGATGCTGTCAAGCATGGTCAGCCTGGGTGCTAGAGTCCTGCATGTGACCATCTCCTTTTCTGTTTCTCCACAATGTTTTGGAACAACTCTTAGCTCTTTCCACATGCTGACAGACACCATGTTGCTTTACTTTCTAGTCAACCAGAATAATAAACTTCTTACTAGTCACAAGCACTAATTTTATTTTTAAAATAACAACAAAAGGGTCAGAAACAGAATGGTAATCCCTTTTTCCATACAAAATCTTTTCCTTTTCCATACAAAATCCTTCACTGGGCCAGACATGGTAGTGCATGCCTTTAATCCTACCACTCAGCAAGCAGAGGTACGAGGATCACTGTGAGTTCAAGGCCAGCCTGGTACTACAGAGCAAGTTCCAGGTCAGCTTGGGCTAGAGTAAAATTCTACCTGCAAAAAAAAAAAAAAAAAAGATGGGGGGGGGAGGAAGAAAAAGGAGGAGGAGGAGGAGGAAGAGAAGGAAGAGGAATCCTTCACCAGGAAAAATATAGCATTTAGTCACTGTTGCAGTCAGGTTCACATTGCTGGTAGAAATCACCCAACCAAGAGTATTTGGGCTTACAGACTCAAGGGGAAGCTCCACCATGGCAGGGCAAACCTATGGCATGAGCAGAGGGTGGACAATAGGAACAGGAGAGTGTGCCAAACACTGGCATAGGGAAACTGGCTATAACACCTATAAGCTCGCCCCCAACAATACACTGCCTCCAGGAGGCTTTAGTTTCCAATTACCATCAGCTGGGGAACCTAACATCAGAACACCTAAGTTTATGGGGAACACCTGAATCAAACCACCACAGTCACCTTTACTGTAATGGAGACTGCAACGATATAATATCAAAGTCATGTTTAACTTAAGAAAGAGTTGGCTAAAAACAGCTTTTTAAGATTATAGTTTACACAGAAAAAAAAAAAAAACATACAATCAAAATATCTTTTTTTCATTGCTTTGGGTGAGACATCCCTCAACTTGTTTTTCCTCTGGTGGAGGCGGAGGGGTGTAAGGTTCTCACTTCTAGCAGTTCAAAGCACCATCACCCGCCCTGTTTGCACTGAGATCAAAATTATTTCATAGAGAGAGCAGGACATCTAGTTTCATAGTGAGGATGCTCTCAATTACTTGCTACTGTCAATCCCAAAGTGAGAGGCCTAGACAGTTCAATGATCCCTCCAAGAACCAGGGCTGGAGGGTATGGAGCACTTTTACAAACACCCGTAGTAGCAAAGCAAAATAAAACTCCAAATCTGCCTTGTGTGCGCATCTATTCTCTGGTGGAAGCTGTGTTACAGGACACCGTGGGCTTGGATTACCCCAGCTTCCTAATCACCTCTGGCATGATGCCCAGAGCACAAGATCCAAAGGGAGTGATGCTCCCGGGGCAGGACTGCGTGCAGCAGCGCTCTGACAAACGTGCCTGGCTTGGAGCGCCTGCTCACAGCACGAGGCAAGCCCCACTGGCTGATGCTGGCCCTGTCTCCCAATACCGCCTGACCGAGCTTTTCCATGCGGTCCTGAAGAGGACCCTCGTCCAAACCACGGCAGCAAGCATCTTCGCGTAGTTAATTACTTGCATTGGTAAATAAGCTTACGAAGTAACAGATTTTCCTACGGCATTTTCATAAACATCGTTTTGATTCAGTCTTCCTCCCTATCTTCCGCAGGAACTAGAAATGGGCCTATGAAAAAGTATTTAACTTTTAGAAACAAAATCAAGGAACATTTGAACAAATTGCCATGTTTTTCCAGGAATAGCACTTTTGGAGACATTGTATTCAGTGGTGAACACGAGTTTCCCTGGCACGTAAGCTATTTGTCAAACTGTGAAATGAAATTAAACCCAGTTTGACAGAAAGCAATAAAATAGATTTAAGGCTCTCGCAAGAATTGAATAGAAATTTAGTGGAAAAAAAGTTAAGCTTTTATTGAATAAAAGTAAGTCTAATGTGTAGAAATCCTTGATTATTTACTTTAAAATCAATTTTTGTTAACTACATAGAACAATGAGTTAAAATGTACATGTTGGACAATTATCACAACACAGCATTTTCAAAGTATTTTCACTTGGGTGTTGTATGAGACATAAACAACAAGATGCACATTTACACAATGCCATAAGAATAACAATTGTGTTAATTGAATAAGGCAAATAATAAGGTATAAACACCTTTAAATTTGTCATGTTTTAGCTATGTCATGAAGTATTCTTTTCCCCGGATCTACCTTAGCTCCACTTTCTATATTCCCAGACATCTTTTTAAAAATCATTTTCTGAACTTGTTGTGTGTGTTTATGGGTACTCCAGGATGAATTCCAGGTGTATGTGTCACTTTTTATGCCTGGCTTTGCATGGGTATTTGGCAATCAAACTTTGCCAGCAAATGTCTTTAACTGCTGATCCATCTCCCCAGCCCCTCCCACACATCTTTTCAAGGTCTTTACTTTTTAATTAATTAATTTATTTATGACAGAGGGAAAGAGAAGAGAGAGAAAGGTGGGTGCCAGGGCCTCCTGCCACTGTAAATGAAGTCCAGATGCATGAGCCGCTTTGTACATTGCAAATAAGCAGCTTTAACCACTGAACAATCTTTCCAGCCCTTAAAACTCTTTCCTAGTTCCATTTATTTACCAAGTGTTTTGAAGTCCATCCTCAAAATTATTCACTTCACTCTGGTTTACATAGGTGTAGTATGCACACATATATATTACATATGTGTGATATGGTATTTTTACCATTATCTTATGTAATAACTGCTCTGTCCAAGATCACCTTTAAGAGTGAAAATCTAC
Source organism: Dipus sagitta (assembly GCA_036346955.1). NCBI lineage: Eukaryota > Metazoa > Chordata > Mammalia > Rodentia > Dipodidae > Dipus > Dipus sagitta. Next base: position 120,431,805 of record CM070777.1, read on the forward strand.
TTGACATCAAAGACCATAGCCCTCTTCAAACTTATGAATTATACTGATGAGACTGGCATCAAGGCATTTAGATCCTCAAAGGACTCATAAAGTATTACTGCCTATAACATAACATTGATGAAAACTGAGTGATCTCAAATGTTTGTTGACTTGAATGTATAGATGCAAAATAGTTACTTTGAATATATGTATATTAGTATTAAATGTAAAGTTCATTTTCATGGCTTTTAGAATTTACTATTCTTTGTAGCAGTTTTTTCTTCATTTATTACTGGAACAAAATACCTAACTAGAAGCAAGTTCTGGAAGGAAAGTTTATTTCCATCTTATAATGCCAAGGGGACGTTTTCATCGTGGCAGGACCAGACAGCCAAGTGTCACATCATAACATCAGCAAGGAGAATGAACTCAGTGGAGTGAGCAAGGCTGGATATTACTACTAGCTGGGGTGTGTGGATAAGGCTTAATCACAAACTCAATGAGACTGTGTGAATATTTGGTATTCAAACCACCACATTCTTTAAATGCGTTCTTAATCTTTTAAAGAAACAAATTTGGAAAGGAACCCAATGAACTGCAGCAACATGCCATTCTAATGTAAAATACTAGAAGACAAGAGAATAATATTTAAGGGAAAAGTGTATTGAAAACAAATTCATTGCTACAAGAATGTGCTCATTTTACAATCTTCATCTAAAATTTTTATTATTGTTTGACTTTTCCCAGTTCACAACAAATGGTTGATGATGCACATTAGAAATACAGACTAGGGCTGGAGAGATGGCTTACTGGTTAAGGTGCTTGCCTGAGAAGGTTAAGAACACTTGTACAAATCTCCAGGTCCCACATAACCAAAGACACACAGTGACAAAAGCATGCAATGTTCCACATGTACATAAGGGGGTGTACACCCCTGGAGTTCATTCACAGCTGCTGAAAGGCCCCAGTGCACCCATTCTTTCTCTTTCTCTTTCTCTTTCTCTTTCTCTTTCTCTTTCTCTTTCTCTTTCTCTTTCTCTTTCTCTTTCTCTTTCTCTTTCTCTTTCTCTCTCCCTCTTTCTCTCTCTCTCTTCCCCCCCCTCTCTCCCCCCCTCTCTCTGCCTTTTTCTCTCTCTGTGTCTCTCTCTAAAATAAAAAAGTAAAAATAAAAAAACCACTACAGACTAATTGCTGAAAATAAATGTAGAATTCCTTTCAAGAACTCTGAGATGTGGGAGTAGGCCATCAGAAATCCTGTTTGAAGCCTCTCAGGAAAAATTATGAAGGCAACATTATACACATCCTGGGGAAAGGTGGCAGAGAGAATGGGGAGGTTATTAGCAGATGCTTAGAAACACAGGAAGCAGTCACAGACTGGAAGATGGGTCTGGCTTTGGAGGACAGCCTGAAAGAGAATGGCAAAGTGTGACCAAGACACTGTCATGAGATGAGCGCTGAGTGCTATCCAGGGCAGCCCTTGAGGACTTCTTATAATTTCCTGTAGTCAACTTTCTAATGCCAAAATAGCAAGTATACCCTTTGAAGTCTCACACTTGCTTAAAATTTCAATTTTCCCATCAAAGTGAAAAAACTATTTTTACTGGTTACACTATATATTGTACATTTTCACTCCTACGTAGCAGTATCAGGGGACTATAAGCCACATGGGAATTCCACCCAGGTAACTGTTTTCGTAAGGCCCACTAGCAAAGAATAGTTTTATATTTAAAAGTTTTAATCACAAGAATTATGTTTTATAATATGTGACATTTACATGAAACTCAACATCTATAAATGTCATTTTATTAGAACCTGATCACACTTGTTCAAGTATTTTGAGTGACTGTGTTTGTGTTGCAAGGACAGACGAGCACTTACAACAGAGACGGTATAGCAACAAAGCCTAAAATATTTACACTGTTTACAAAAAGTGTTGGTTAACCTCTGGATCTGCAGTGATGAGAAAGAAAGAGGAGATAACAGTCATGGACATAAATGCATGAGAAATTCTCTAGTGATCTCATATTTAAGAGTCTTGAAGAAATTGGAAACAAATATACAGTGAGGGCTTATAAGTAATGATACAGTAATAATATTAATATGAAATAATTTGAAAAAGTAAGAAAAATATGTGGAAATTATGTAAGCCAGTGATGCTAAAGCTCACCAGAGGTTGGAAAAATCATTAGTAGCAAGAAAAGAGGTCATTTTTGTTTTGTTTTGTTTTTTGTGAGTCAAGTACCTTAACTGCTAAGCAATCTCTCCAGCCCGGTAAAAATATTTTTAATATTTTATTTATGTATTTATGTATTTATGTATTTATTTATTTATTTATTGGAGAGAGGGGAGAGAGAGAGAAAGAGAGGCAGATAGAGAGAAAGAATGGGTGTTCCAGGGCCTCTAGCCACTGCAAGTGAATTCCAGATGCATGTGCCACGTTATGCATCTGGCTTACATGGAAACTAAAGAATCAAACCTGGGTCCTTAGGCTTCACAGGTCTTAACCACTAAGCTATCTCTCCAGCCCAAAACATATTTTTAAAAAGAAAGAAGAATAGCATATAAGGCTACCACTTAGAGTAGATGACATTATACTATTAAGTAGAAGAAACCAAGTTGTTTACTTCTCTTTAATTCAGCTCACTTTCTAAGTGTGTATTTGTCTTTTCTGTGGAGGTTTAAGGCCCACTAGAAAGAGTAAAATAAATATTTAGAAGAATAAATGGGAAATCAAGGGAGTAAAATAGTAAAGATATATCTGCCTTCTCTAATTTATCTCAAAGTTTGGATGCACAGTATCCCAAAATATTGAAACAATGCCAGGATCTCCATCTATCAAGAGCCATTAGTTATAACTAAATGGCAATTGATGATCTTTGAGAATTTAGAAAGAACTGAAGATGTGCTTCAAATGTAGAATTAGGAAAATAAACCCTTCAATTGGAAAAAAAAAAAAAATGAGATGTGGGCTGGAGAGATGGCTTTGCAGTTAAGGCGTTTGCCTGCGAAGGCAAAGGACCCAGCTTCTATTCCCCAGTGCACATGTAAGGCAGATGCACAAAGTGGTTCATGTGTCTGGAGTTTGTTTACAGTGGCTGAAGGCCCTGGCTTGCCTATTTTCTCTCTCTCTCTCTCTCTCTCTCTCTCTCTTTATTTCTCTGCCTCTTTCTCTCTCTCTCTAATGAACAAAATAAAATAAAATAATTTTTTTTAAAAAAAGAAAAAGTGAGATGCACAGTCTTGAAAGAACTGAGAGCTTAAGTGACTGCCTTGAGGTGAAGGAGTGAGTCAGCCATGGAATGGGAAATGGGATATGGAGGAGACAGTGTAGGTTTACTGAGAACAAAATCCTTCCACGTAGACTCATATTTCTAGACAAGATTATTATATCTATCTTTATTTTAGAAAGTGCTCTGACAGACTGTGTTCTCTGTGGATGATTTACGAGGGATGATGCTCAGATTAAGAAGTATCATGAAGTGCAACCATGTGGATTTGTAATAAGAGTGTTTGATTAATGACTTTTCCCAAAGTGTTGATTAGTGAATGCATGCCAAGGTACAGAGAATTCTCCAGGAGTATGCAAATGTTTTGTCCTCTTTAATAAAAATTTCTTTAATAAAAGTTTCGTTAAGGATATTGTTGGCATGATATCTAAATTACAAAATGTCAGTAGCAACAAGAAGAAGCTAGCATGCTTCATGGTAAAATCCAGATCCACAAAGACCATCAGAAACAAAATTCTACAATTAGATGCCAGACAATACAAGAGTCAATACCAAACAAATAAAAAACTAACAGTTCTCAATGCTATTTTTCACTCAATACAATTCTTTTTAAATTTATTTTAATTTAATTTAATTTATTTATTTGCAAGCAGAGAGAGAAAAGAGACAGAGAGAGAGAGAGAGAGAGAGAATGGGCATGCCAGGGCCTGTAGCCACTGCAAACAAAGTCTGGATGCATGTGGCCCTTGCGATTTCTTGCTTACGTGGGTCCTGAGGAATCGAAACTGGGTCCTTTGGCTTTGCAGGCAAGCACCTTAACCACTAAGCCATCTTTCCAGCCCTCAATACAATTCTTTAGGGAGATAGATGCCCTGCTCCTGGAACTCAGCATTTGGGAGGCAGAGGTAGGAGAATCACTGTGAGTTTGAGGCCAGACTGAGAACACATAGTGAATTCCAGGTCAGACTGAGCTAGAGGGAAACCCTACCTCAAAAATAATAACAATAATCTCAATTTATAGCCATCAAACAGAGAGTGAGTAAATGGTGTTACCTCCTGTGTGTTCGTATTTATTTGTATCCACTATAGCCAAAAGGATTTTACTACATTGTATTTTTAAATATTATTTATTTATTTGAGAAAGAGAGAGAAAAATGGGTTCACCAGGACCTCCAGCTACTGAAAACGAACTCCAGAAGCATGTGCCTCCTTGTGCATATGGCTTACGTGAGTCCTAAGGAATTTAACCAGGCTTCTTTGGCTTTGCAGGCAAATGCCTTAACCACTAAGCCATCTCTCTAGCCCAAAGGGATTTTTAAAAAATACATTATTTATTTACTTGAGAGACAGGTGAAGAGAGAAAGCATTGCATTTCTAACTGTTAGGTTAATTCTCTGAGGGAGGCATTATTATTTCCAATTTGCAGTAGAGAAAACTGAAAACTAGTGAGGTTAGGTTGCATAACTCACACAGCTTCTGTCTAATATGGCTCGAATTTACTGAATTCTCGCAAGAAATTACTTGAAAACCTGCTGTGAATAATTTAATTCCAAAGTTACTTAAAAGAAAATTTTAAATCAAGAAATACTGTCAAGGGCTGAAGAGATGGCTTAGAGGTTAAGGGGCTTGCCTGCAAAGCCTAAGGACCCAGGTTCAATTCCCAGTACCTATGTAAGCCAGATGCACAAGGTGGTGCGTGCGTCTGAGTTAGTTTGCAGGGGCTAGAGGCCCTGGTGCACCCATTTTCTCTGTGTCAATCTACCTCTTTCTCCCTCTCTCTCTCTCTCTCTCTCTCTCTCTCAAATAAATAAATAAAAATTTTTAAAAAAGTGTGTCAACAAGGTGACATATGCATCTGGAGTTCATTTGCAGTGGCTGGAGGCCCTGGCATGCCCATTCTCTCTGTCTCTCTTTCCAATAAATAAATAAGTAAATGTGTTTTTAAAAATAATGTCAAAAATGAAGACAAGAAAGTATAAACAAATACTTTTTCAAGATATTGTAGATTATTTTGAGATTTGTTTAGAGCTATGAAAATAAATGTGTTAAAGGGAATTTTGTCTAGAGAAAAATAAATTAGGTTATTTTTTAATAACAAATGGAATAAAGTACTTACTTTGTGCCAAATATTTTATAACTGTCTCACTTAAACCTCTCACAGTCCCACAAAGTGAATACTATTAATATTTATTCCCAGTTAGAGAAGCTGCTCAGGATATCAGAACAAGCAGGATTGTCAGGATTTGGACCTAGGCCAATGTGAGGTACAGTGAACCCTGCTCTACAGCATGTCATGTTGAGTGTGAGGTGACTTACAGGATACAAACAAAAGCACAACAAAGACCTACAGAGCTTCGGGGGCTGCGTCTCACACCTGAGCTGGACCGCACAGGGGCTACACTTGGCCTTATGGTAACTGGCCAAGGTAACTGCAAGTAGTGAATGCTGTGGAAGACAACCAGGGGTCTGGAGAGTCTCAAAAGGTGGAGGAGACTAGCCCTCCTGCTGTGCAGCAGCCTGCTGACCCTGCATCCCCTACTGTGGCCACCACACCTGAGCCTGTGGATGCTGATGCTGGGGACAACAAGAATGCCAACCAAAGCAACTGATGATGAGCCTGAGTCTACCCACTTGTCCCAGCTGAGAAGAGTAAGGCCATCCTGATGCTGTCTCTCTTTGATGAAATTGCTACAGGATTCCTGTTGCTAAAGGACAAAGTGGATCTCTATGTTGTCTCCGAGGTGTGTGAGGGGCACAATCACAGTGGGCATGGTGCAGCACCAGGGGAAGATCATGTACGCGGGGGACATCCACTGTCACACAGAAGCATATCCAGGAAGTGGGGCCCTTAGATCTGGTGATTGGGGGCAGACCCTGCAATGATCTCCCCATTGCCAACCCTGCCTGCAAGGGTCTCTAGGAGGGCACTGGCCTGCTCTTCTTTGAGTTCCACTGCCTCCTGCATGATGTGCAGCACAAGGAGGGAGATGATTGCCCCTTCTTCTGGCTCTTTGAGAATGTGGTGGCCACAGGTGTCAGTGACAAGAGGAATAGGCAGGATTTCTTGAGTCCGGCCCTGTGAAAATTGATACCAAAGAAGTGTCAGGTGCACACAGGGCTCTCTACTTCTGGAGTAAGCTTCGAGGTATGAACAGGCCATTGGCATCCACTGTGCATGATAAGCTGGAGCTGCAGGAATGTCTGGAATGAAGGGACCAAACTGATGCCATGACAGGCTTCAGTAAGGTGCCACCCGGACTAGGCCTAAGTTTCAGTTTCCCGGAGAGGCAGGCAGGACTTCTGGAAAGGGCCCTGCCCTGACATGTGGCGGGGAAGATAGCCGCCCAGGGGCTGAGTCAGTTCCTGGAGACATGTCCAAACATGCCCAGACATGTCCCTTTCACGTCTTTCACAACCCTTTTCCACTTTTTGCCCCAACCAATCAGAGATATACAACTGTAACCACTGCTTGCCTAGCCAATCATTTTAAAAGATTACCTAACCAGCCTGGAATTCCCCTAGCTGTGCTTAAAAGGGGCCTGCGTGCTCCTCTTGGGTCCCATTTTGTATGAATGGTTGACCCCCGCATGCTGACTGATTCTTTGTTTTTACGTACTATTTGAGTCTGGGATCTTTCTTCAGTGATTTTCAGACCCTTATAGGAACATGGCAGAATAGCCAAGTTCAGCAAAGTGAGGACCATTACCCACCAGGTCAAACTCCATAAAGCAGGGCAAAGACCAACATTTCCCGGTCTTGGTGAATGAAAAAGAGGACATCCTTTGGTGCACTGAAATGGAAATGGTGCTTGGCTTCCCTAACCATTGCACAGACATATCCAACATGAGCCGCTTGGCCAGGCTGACTGCTGGGTCCGTCCTGGAGTATAATCCGCACCCCTTCGCTCCACTGAAGGAATATTTTGCTTGTGTGTGTAACGGACATGGGGACAAACTGAGGTGGTCACACAAAGTTAAACAAAAACCAAACACAATAAAACACCAAGAACGTGAGGACGGAGAGAAGTATCAGCACCCAGAAGAGTAAAAGGAATTTAAAACAAAAGCCAGAGGAGGAAATACCGGAGGGCTTTGCCTTGTTCAAAGGGTTGGACATCATCTCCTGATTTTTCAATGTTCATCTTCAGTCCTATTTAAAAAGCAAAAACAGGCCCCCTCCCTTTACACCCTTCTTTTTTTTTTTTTGGTGGGGTGAGTTCAGGCTTTTGTTTTCTATTCTTTTTAGAGGGGTTTTCTGTTTGATTTTTTTTCTTGCTGTGACTGAAACAAGAGGGTTGTTGCAGCAAAATTCAGTAATAACAAAGAAAAAATGGCAAATACCTTGCAGAGGAAAGGTAGGAGAGAGGAAAAAAGGAAACTCTATAAATATATATTTTTTATTTTATTTTATTTTATTTTTATTTATTTATTTTTTTGCTATCTATCTTTTGTTGTCTGTAGCCTGATCAGATAGGAGCACAAGTGAGGACAGAAAACAGAGACCCTCCCATCTCTCTGAACAGTCTCACCAGCCCCATTCCTGGTCATGCAAAATAGAACCCAACTAGCAGCAGGGAGCTGAGAACACCACACAAGACACTATTCTGCAGTATTTCAGGTGTTTACCACACAGGAAACCTTGAAGAAAATCGGTTTCTAGAAGCCTCTGTTACCTCTTGTTTACAGTTGATATATATATTATAGATATGATATATATATTACTACTGTTAACTACTGTACAACTCAACTTCATAGTGGTGCTTGCGAACAATGATATGAGTAAAACCATCAGCTTCCACCTGGCCTCTGTGCAAAGGATTTCAGCACAGAATAGGGGAAGGGATTCAGTTTAGAGGGCTCCTGGTCTGGTGGGGTCTCTTTCCCCCAGTTTGGGTCTTAACAAACTGAAGGGGGAGGACTGGGGGAAAAATTCTGTTTCTCCCTGGCAGAAAGGGAGTCTGCTAGGTGGTCAGGACATAGAGAAGCTGAGTGTGGAATTCATCCAGACTCATGCAATAACCTTTGAATATTCCGTAAAGATGACTTCCTTGGCAAGATGGCAGGGTGTAAGGAGACTTTGTCCCTGGTTTTGATTTCTCAGAGTAGCAAAGTTGAGGGCTCCTTGTGGGATCAAAAATCCAGAGCGAGGGAAGGAGACTAAAATCTCCACCTTGAGTGAATAATAATAATAATAAAAGCACAATAAAGCAGGTGAAAATATGACAAATAACATGTAAATATGGACAAAATGACTACCCAGTATTTATAAATATATATATATCAATTAATTTTAAATGGTGCATTAGTGCAGGTTGTGCACCTCAGGTACAGTATATATTCTGCAGATTATTATTAGAGTTGTAGATATGTATGGGACATAAACTCCCTCTTTATACAATTTCTGGATCCTTATTTATAGTAATTATCTTTCTATTGTGATGACAGCTATAACTTACTCACTTTTAAGATTGTTGTTCACTGCTGGGATCAAATCTAGGATTTTGGGCAAACTAGCATGCATTCTACCACTGAGCTACATCTTCAGCCCTAACAATTACATATTTATGTCCTTGTTATTTGTTTGGTTTTTTGTCAAGATAGGATCTCACTGTAACCCTGGCTGACCTGGAACTTACTCTGTAGTCCCAGGCTGGCCTAGAACTCCTGGCAATCCTCCTACCTCAGCCTCCCAAGTGCAGGGATTAAAGGTGTGCTCCACCATGCCTGGCTATGTTTTAGATCAAATACTCTGTTCTGGAAGAGACACGTGAAAAAAAAAAAAAAGACAACTAAAGTTACCTTGACTCATCACCTAAATAATTTGGGTTTTTAATTACATGATTTTACTTTTAATATTATTTTGACAACTTTATTGAGGTGCAATTAACAACCAATGAGCAACACATCTTAAAAAGTATATAGGAGCTGGAGAGATGGCTTAGTGGTTAAGGCAGTTGCCTGAGAAACCTAAGGACCCAGGTTTAATTCCCCAGCATCCATGTAAGCCAGATGTACAAGGTGGTGCATGCGTCTAGAGTTCATTTGAAGTGGCTAGAGGCCCGAAAGTGCCCATTCTCTCTGTCTTTCTCTCTCTCAAATACATAAATAAATAAAATACTCTTTAAAAAGTATACATGTTGATATGTTTTAGCATACATATACACGCATAAAATTATTGCCACAATCAATTATAAAATGTATTCTTCCATAAATATTAAATTACCAAAAATTTTAAAATATAATTATAAATTAAATATGAAATGTTCCCACCACTCCAAACTGTTACACAGTCCCTTACTAATCAACCCCTCTCCCACCCTCGTTTTCAGATGACTGACATGCTTTGTGTCCTTACAGGGTAGGATGACGTTTCTACTGTTATGTATACATAAATGTACAGATTATTTTTGTAACCCTTTTCTGTTTGTGTTCTTTTTAATTTTATTATGAACTTTACATTATGAACATATTGTATATTGGTCACATGCCCATCAGTTAGAGTCGTATATACCCTCTCCCCTGCCCCCATTCATTGAGGGCCCTCCTCAGGGGGGTTTTGGTATTCATGAATGTGCCATTCAGTCTCTGTGTGGAGGAGGACAATGCCTCAGGATAATTCTTCCCACCTTGTGGCTCTTGTAATCTTTCCACACACTCTTTGGCAATGACCCTGAGCCTTGGCAGGCATGTTATAAGTCTCCTTTAGTGTTGGGTTCTGTGCATCCTCTGAATTTCTGCTTTGATGATGAGGTTTGAATTTCCTCAGTGTCTATCCCCATCTCCTTGAAGGAGATTCCCAGGCTAGCAGTGAGTGAATCACTAGTGTTTAAATTGCCACTTTTTTTGTAGTATCTCTTGGATTCTGGGAGATGTGATGGAAATGATTTATGTCATGGTAGGCAATCAGCTGTCTTTTCTTCTCATATTGATGGATGTTGGTTATCCTGATTATTTGCTACCACCTATAAAAAGCAGATTCTCCAATCAAGAGTGAGAATAGGGGCTAGCGAGATGGCTTAGTGGTTAAGGCACTTGCCTGAAAAGACTAGGAACCCAAGTTGGATTCCCCAGTACCCACCTAAGCCAGATGCACATGGTGGTGCATGCATCTGGAGTTCATTTGCAGTGGCTGGAGGTGCTGGTGCACCCATTCTCTCTCTCTCTTTCTCTCTCTCTCTCTCTCTCCTTATTTTTTTTTCTCTCAAATAAATAAATACTTTTTTAAAAAAGAGTGAGAATAGATAGATAAAAGGGGATAATCATAGTCCTTTCAAAGACTTTTTAATGGGTATATCCTCTCTTCTTATCCTAAGAACATTGAGAGCTTCTCTCTAGAGTCTATGACCTTTCTATCAATAAGATTCTAACTTCGACCTCAGTACCAGTTAGGTATTCCCTCATAATTAGTGGGCCCCATATCCATTCAGAGAGCAGTTGATTACCTCCATAGCCTATATGTCACTACGGCACAGATAGGTATGTACATCTCGCCCAGCTGGTTGATTTTTTTACTTGCAGGATCCCCTGCCTGTTCACACTATTGATGACCATTATCCTCCAGCAGCTCACATAGCACTTTGTAGCACTATGAAGGCTAGACATCAGGAAGCTGGCTTCCTTCTGAGTTTCAGTGTGATATTTCATTATTCTGTGCTCACAGCCTGTGGCTTCTTCAGCAATAGGGTCTTAACTCTTAGCTCTGCTGAGTAACCAGGTGCTTTAGCAATAGGAGCATTGTTTTGGTAACTGTGGTGATTTAAATTTAAATGGCTGCTTACTTAGTGTCCAGCAGGCAGAGCCCTGCTGGAGGAAGTATGTCACTAGGGGTGGATCTTGAGTCCAGCCCTAGGATGTGTTTGGAATCAGCTCATGTGTGCTGGTGTTGGCTGTTAGCTCTCTGCTATCATGAAGTGAGCCAGTTTCTTCCGCTATGATAAAGATTTCCCTAGAATCTGTAAGCCTAAAGTAAATGCTTTTGCCCCACAAACTGCTTTATGTTGGGTGGTTTGTCCCAGCAACAAGAAGGTAACTACAACAGAAAACTGGAATGAGGAGTGGGGGCATTGCTGTAATGAATCTAACCATATGGGTGTTGGTCTTCTATAATTGTTTGTGGGAGGAGTGTGGAAGGATTTGGTGCTTTGTACTGGAGAAGCCTTGTAGTGCTGTAAGCAGAGCTTGATGGACTATCCTGCCGAAAGTCTGAAAGTCATAAATGCAAAGAGAATTATGAACTGTGAAGGCTTTGCCTATGATTTTTCTAAGGGGAATAAAAGAACTTTGTTGGAACTGGACTATTGGCAGAAAGGCTAACTGTGTTCTGCCCATGTCCTGAGAATTTGAGCAAAGATGAGTTTCAAAGTAATGGATTGGTATGCTTGGCAGAAGGAATAGAACAGAAAGATATGAAGGATGTACAGTTTATCACAGAAAGAAATTCAAGCAAGTTTAAAGTTAGAGTCACAGACACTGCTTTTAGTCCTTTTAAGCTACAGCTAAAGAGATTATCACCATTAAAGTTGGGCCAACTGTTTTGTATTGGGACAATGATAAAAAAAGCCCTGAGGGTGAAAAACAACCCATGGAAGGCTCAAGCCAGTATGAATGCAATTTATTTTGAAAGGAGGGATTTTAGAAAAAGAGTAGTGATGGAGTATCCTGCTCTTCATTGTCAAGATTTATTTCCTTTTGGATTTATAAATTTAGCTACGCTGCCCACCTGGTACTGGATTTGGCAGCATGAAAAATGCAGGAATGCAGATCATACAGTGCACATGGTTCCAGGAGCTGCTGAGATGTGGCGATGGGAAGCAGGGTTGCAATCCCTCTGTGGAGCCCCAGTAAGGCCATCGTACGGAGCTATGAAGATGAATTGTGGGTTGCAGTGCAGAACCAAGGTGATGCCAGTACTGTGGGATGGCTGCCAAGGATAGCTGCCAGCTCGGGATAGAGTTTTTCATAGACTGTGAGCAGCCCGGCTGGAGGGACACAATTGGAAAACCAGACACTTCATCATTGGTTACAAATGTCCAGTTTGGAACTGCAAATAATTCATGTTTGTCTGCAGATTATTGATCTTGCATTGATCCAGTCTCTCCTTGTTATGCCTTCTTTTTGCAAAGGGAAGATTTACTCTGTGCCATCATGTGCTGGAAGTATGTAACTTGTGTTTTGATTTTACTGGCCTCACATTTAAGAGACAGCCTTGAATCCCAGATGAGACTTTGGATTTTTTAATACTGTTCAAGTTGATCAAGACTGTGGGGAATTTTGAAGTTGGACTGAGTGCATTTTGCGTGGCGAGATGATCATGAATCTATGGGGTCCACAGATAGAATGTGGTGGTACGAATATAAATGGCTGTAAGTATTTTTGATTAAGCTTCCTGCTTAGTCTCTAGCAGGCAGATATCTGTTGGAGAAGATGTGTCACTAGGGGCAGATCTTGAGCCCAGCTGCATGGTGTATTTGGAGTCAGCTAATGCTTGCTGGCGCTGGCTGTTGTCTCCCTGCTATGGATATCTGATTAAGTGAACCAGCTTTTACACCATGATAAAGCTTCTCCTGGAATCTGTAAGCCTGAAATACACCTTTTCCGTCCACAAGTGGCTTTTGGTGGGGTGCTTATCTCAGCAACAAGAAGATAACTACAAAGGAGAACTCATGGGCCTCCGTGAACAATACCTTTTTGTGGGAGGTAATCAAGTTCTGGTACTGGGATTAACCAGCTAGAGCCTATAGTTTTATGGTTAAGCTCCTCCCACTCCCCACCCCCACCACAGGGCACTTAGGCAAAGACAATTGCCACCTCCCTCTTACTAGAGTTTTATCTTTTAGTTAGCTAACCTGGAGGAAGATTTCTATGGTTCTGATTCATGCTGTCATTAGCTCTGTATAATTTTCCCCTACCCTCTCTTGTCCCATCTCTCCACAACCCTTCCACCCCATATATTCTCTCCCTCCACTGGTCTGTCAAGTATCTCCTCTTCTCACTCCTCCCTGTTTCCACTCTCTCTGAGCTACATTCTAGTTCTTTGACAGTAGCACTGATGATTACTGCAACTTTCAGACTAATCAAGCTGTTCCACGTTAGGAGCCGCATATGAGAGAGAACATGTGGCATTTGTCTTCTGAGACTGGGTGACCTCACTTAGTATGATATTTTTCCCCAAGTTCATTCCTTTTTCTACAGATCTCATTGTTTCTTTCTTTCTTTCTTTTTTTTTTGTTTACCACTAAGTAGAATCCCATTGTGTATATGTACCATATGTTCATTATCCATTATCAGTTGATGGACATTTGGCCTGTTTCCAATTCCTAGCTATTGCCACTACAGCAGCAACAAACATGGCTGAGTTTCTCTGTAGTAAAGAGTAGAGTCCTCAGAGTGTAAGCCCAGAGTGTAAGCCCCTGATATAACTGGATCAGATAGTACAACTATTTTCAGATTTTTTGAGGAGGCCCCATACTGGTTTTAACAGTGGCTACATAAGTTTACATTCCTACCAGCTGTGGATGGGAGTTGCTCTTTCCCCACAGTATGGCCACGATTTGTTATCATTTGATTTTTTTTTTGATGATTGCCATTCTGTCTAGAGTGAGCTGGAATCTCAAAGTTGTTTTCAGTTTCGCATTTTCCTGATAGCTAAAGCTGTTGAACATCTTTTTAGGTATTTATTGGCCATTTGTTTTTGTTTTTGTTTTTCTTTTGAGAAATCTCTGTTCAGATCCCTACCCCATTTTTTATTGTGTTGCTTGCTTTTTCATTGCTTAATTTTTTTGAGTTATTTGTATATTCTAGATGTTTAAACCTCTGTTGGATTTATAGTTGGCAAAGATTTTCTCCCAATCTGTAGTTTGTCTGTGGACTCTTTTGATGGTTTTCTTATCTGCACAATAGCTTTTTAGTTTTATAAGATCCTAATGGTTGTGTGTTTGTTTAATTCTTGGGGATACTAGGGTCTTATTCAGAAAGTGTTTTTTTATACCTGCATCTTGGAGTGTTCTCCCTAATTTTTTCTTCTATTCATATTAGAGATTCAGGTCTTACACTGAGGTCTTTTATTCATTTGGAGTTGATTTTTGTTCAGGGTGAGAGAAATGAGTCTACATTCATTCTTCTATATGTGCTTATCCAATTTCTCCAGCATCATTTGTTGAAGAGGCTGTCTTTTCTCCAATGTGTGTTTTTGGTCTCTTTGTCAAAGATCAGGTAGATATAGTTACTATAACTTAAACCTTGTTCTTCTTTTCTAGTATGTTGCTCTATGTGTCAGTTTTTGCGTTGGTATCATGCTGTTTTTATTATTATTGTTGTAGTATTGTATTATTATTATGCTTGTAGTATATCTTTAAGTGAGGTACAGTGATACCAACAGCAGTATTCCTTTTTGTGAGAATATTTTTGCCTGTTTGAGGCCATTTGTGCTTCCATATGAATTTTTAGTTTATTTTTTCTAACTCTGTGAAGAATATTGCAGGAAATTTTATTGGAATTGCTTCAAATCTATAAATTGCTTTTGGTAGGATAGCAATTTTCATTTTCTTGTATCCTCCTAAATTTCTTTCCTCAGTGTTTTAATGTTAGTTAGGAAAATTTCAAGATATTTAAATTTTTATGTCTATTGTAAACAGGTCTGCTTTTTGGTTTCTTTCTCCTTATGTTTGTCATTGGTATATATGAAGGCTACTGGTTTTTGTTTGTTGATATTATATCCTGCCACTCTGCTGAAATAATATATCACCTCTATGAATGTTTTGGTGAAGTCTTTGAGGTCAGTTATATATAGAATCATGTCATCTGCAAATAAGGCTAGTTTGACTTTTTCACTTCTAATTTGCATCCATTTTATTTCTTTCTCATGTATTTTCACTTGAACTAAGACTTCAAGTACTATGTTCAAAAGCAGTAGAGAGAGTGACCACCCCTGTCTTATTCCAGACCTTACTGGGAATTCTCCAAGTTTTTCCCCATTTAGTATGATATGGGCCTTAGGTCTGTTACTTATACTCCTTATTATATTGAGATATGATCCCTCCATCCCTAGTCTTTCCAGTATTTTAATCATGAAAGGATGTTGTATTTTGTTGAAGGCCTTTTCTGCATCTATTGAAATGATCATGTGGTGTCTATCATTAAGTCTATTTGTGTGATTGCATTTGTCAATTTCCATACATTGAACCATCCATGAATCCTTGGAATGAAAATTCTTGATCAAGGTGAATGATACTTCTCATGTATTCTTGGATTCCATTTGCAAGAATTTTATTGATAATTTTTTGGCTATGTTGATCAGGGATATTTTCCTATAATTTTCTTTTCCTGTTGCATCTCTGTCTGATTTTGCTATTAGTGTAATGCTAGCTTCATAGAAGGAGTCAAGGAACATTACCTCTTTTTCAGTTGTTTGAAATACCTTGATAAAAACTGGTTTTAGCTTTTCAGTGAAGGTTTTGGAGAATTCAACAGTGAATCTGTCTGGGCCTGGGTTTTTTTCTTGGGGGGGGGGTGGATTTAAATTACTTTTTCAATCTCATTAGATGTTATAGCTCTATTCAGGTAATTTATATTTTCTGGGTTTAATATTGGTACATGAGATGAGTCAAAGAACCCATCCATTTCTTCTAGATTTTCCAATTTTGTGGAATATAGGTTTTTGAAATATGTACTAATTATTCTTCATATTCCACTGGTATCTGTTGTAACATCACCTTTTTCATTTGTAATCATGTTGGTATGAGTCTTCCTTATTTTTCATTTTATCAATTTGGCCAGGGATTTTTATCAATTTCATGTCTTTGAAGAACCAGGTCTTTGTTTCATCAATTTTAAAAATTGTTTTCTTCATTTCTAATTCATTGATTTCTGATCTTGATCATTTTTTTTCCATCTGGTACTTTTTTCCAAAGCCTTCAGATAGACAGTTATTTGAGATCAATTTTTTGTAATATATTCAATTAGCTCTTTAAACATCTCTCTTAGGACTGCCCTTATTGTGTGTGTAAATTTTGGTATGTTGTGTTTTCATTTGTCTTTCAGTTCTAGATTGTTTTTTAGAATGCTCTTTATTAGCTGGGCGCGGTTGTGCAAGCCTTTAATCCCAGCACTTGGGAGCAGAAGTAGGAAAATCACCATGATTTCAAGGTCACCCTGAGGTACATAGTAAAGTTCTGGTCAGCCTGGGCTAGAGCAAGACCTACCTCAAATAACCAAGGGAAAAAAATAAAACCATTTTAGTTATTCAAATTGAAAATATTTTTATTTATTTATTTGAGAGACTGTCAGACAGACAGAAAGAGAGAGAGAGAGAAAGTGTGTTTGAGTATGGGCATCCCAGACACTTCAAACAAACTCTAGATACACACACCACTTTGTGCATCTGGTTTTTAATATAGGTACTTAGGATTCAAACTTGGGCTATCATGCTTTGCAAGCAAGTGCTTTAAACCACTGAGCCATCTCTCTGAACCCAGTTATAGAAATTTTTTGAGTTCCTTTTTTATTTTTTCAATGACCTACTCATTGTTTAATAGTGAGTTATTTAGTCTCCAGATATTGGCATATTTTCTGTTGTTTATTTCTAGCTCAATTTTTTCCTCCTTTTTGCCTGTTCTATTTCACTCATAATTATTTTGCTACTCACCCATTGTTGTGTGTTTTACCTGGGGTACACTCTATTTCAGGAAGGTATTCCATTTAATAGATATACTACAATTTGTTTATCTGTTCATCTGTTGGTGGGCATTGGGATTATTTCCAGTTTGGAACTCTTACAAGCAGATCTTCTGTGAGCTTTTTGCCCCTGTATGGTCATGCACTTTCATTTCTCCTAGGTAAATACCCATGAATAAAGTGGGTGGGTTATAATTCAGATGCCTGCTAAACTTTAAAGAAATTATTAACCTGTATCCCACCAGTTGTCATACAGCCTACCAAGACTTAGCATGCTCAGCCTTGTAAACTTCCACTACTCTAAGAAATTTGTAGTAGTGTCACATAGGTGTTTGTCTCACATATATTCTTTGGTGACATGTTTGGTCAAATATGTTCCATATTTTAAAAATCAGGGTTTATACCTTACTAGTCATTGTATATGGTGATAATATTTTAAAATATTACTCTTTTGTCAAACTTGCTTTGCAAGTATTTTTTTCCCATTTTAGATCTTTACTAACAGGGAAAAATGATATTCAATTCAATAAATATTTTCTTTTAAACTAATTCTGGATATATCTTGAATATTAATAACTACATTGAATATAGCAAAACACTGACATTTGGAAACTGATACAAAATATTTGCTGCTTTCTTCATGAAATTCAAAGAGTTTACTTGGATTTTGTTCTTGGGTCATGTGGAAAAGTTTTTGTTTTCCAAATAGGCATAAATACAGAAAAACACATTTTATATCTTCAGTTTCTTTTCTAACATGTAGTATCTTTCTGCTTAACCTATTAGTATAAGTAGTAATTATGTACTATTATTGCATTAGTCATTACTGAAAGAATCTCTATACTATTTTATTATACCTATTTTTACTATATTACTATTTCCGGCCACAGTTTTTCATTTTCTTTATTTTTTATGAAGTAGAAACTTTGTGTGGACACATCATATGCTGGTACCACCATTTCCCTCCTCCGTGCCCTGTCCCCCACTCCACTAAGGGCCCTCTTTAGTGGGATTGCTGGTATTCCCCATGGAGTGGTGAGTTATGAGTTGTGAGAGCAGCAGTCACTCATTGTGTGGGGGAGGGCGGATAATGTCTCTGAATATTCCCTCCTTGCCCATAATCTTGGTTCCATCGGACTCTGATTTGGTTACCAGTTCCAGTCATGGGTTCATTTCCACTGAGCAGATCTCATAGCTAATCAGAAAGCCATTAGTTACCCAGATAGGCTGTCTGCCACTCTTGTGCAAGTGTATATATCTTGTTAGGTGGGTTGTTTACATAGAGCAGTGTCCCCTCCTTTATTACAACATTGTTGGCCATTTTTCCCCAGTAGCTCATATAGTACTTTTCAGCACTATACAGGCATCTGGGAACTGGCTTCCTTCCAGATTCACCTGTATCTCTTGATGTTCTGTATTGGCAGCATGTGGCATCTTCGGCAATAGGGTCTTACCTTTTACCTCAGGTAGGGAAATACGTGCTTTGATAGAAGTCTGTCTTGTTTTGCGGCCTCGTAGGTCTCTCCAAACAACAGTTCAACATGGATTGTAACCAGCATCTGGTAATGGTAGTTACAAGCAGAGCCAAATGTTTTAGGGTTAGGCTTCATCCCACCCTCTCCAGGGCCCTTCTCATCAGACAATCCCTCCATGCTTCTATTGAGGATTACACCTTTTACTTTGCTAACCAGAAGGAAGATTTCTATGGTACCAATTCATTTTGTATTTGTTTTGTGTATATCTCACTGTTCCCTCCTGTTCCCCTACCCACAAGCCCTTCCATCCCTCTTATCTGTCCCTTGAGTTGTCTGTAAGATGCCTGCAAGTCAAGCTGTTCCAGTTTAGGAACCACAGACTGGGGAGCACATGTGGCATTTGTCTTCCTTCCTGTGCTTGTGTGAGTTCACTAAGTATGACCTGTTCCAAGTCTGTCCATTTTCCTACAAATTTCATGTTATCATTTTTCCTTAGTACTGAGTAGAATTCCATTGTGTATATGTGCCACATCCTCATTATGCATTCATCAAATGATAGGCGTCTGGGTTGATTCCAGTTCTTAGCTATTGTGAATTGAGCAGCTATTAAACATGGTTGAGCAAATATCTCTGCAGAAAAAGTGGAACTTTTAGGGTAGATGTCCAGTAGAGGAATGGCTGGGTCAGTTGGAAGCTCTATTTTCATCTTTTTCAGGAGTCTCCATACTGATTTCCACAGTGGTTGTACAAGTTTGCACTCCCACCAGCAGTGAGTGAGGGTTCCTCTTTCTCTGCATCCTCACCAACATCTATTGTCATTTGATTTTTTTAATGATTGCCATACTTTCTGGAATCTCATAGCTGTTTAATTTGCTTTTCCATGATGGTTAAGGATGTTTAATATTTTCTTAAGTGAGTATTAGCTATTTGTATTTTGCCCATTCCCTGTTCAGTGCTGTGCCCCATATTTTTAGTGGACTATTTGATTTTTTTATTGCTTAGTTTTTTGAGTTCTTTGTAGATTCTAGATATTTGGCCTCTCTCAGTGGTATAGCTCACAAAGATTTTCTTCCATTCTTGAGTAGTCTGTTGGCTCTGTTTATTTTTCACAAAAGCTTTTTAGTTTCATGAGATCCTACTGGTTGAGTGATTGTTTAATTTCCTGGGCTACTGGGATATTCAGTAAGTCTTTCCCCACTCCTATATCATAGAGAGTTCCCTCCTACTTTTCATCCAATAGTTTGAGTGTTTCAGGTCTTATATTGAAGTTTTGAATCCATTTGGAGTTTATTTTTATGTATGGTGAGATAAGTGTGTCTAGTTTCATTTTTCTACATGTGGTTATCCAATTTGTCTAGCATCATTTCTTCAAGATGCTATCTTTTCTCCAGTGTACATTGTTGGTTCATTTTCAAAGATCAAGTAGCTATAGTCACTTGAACTAAGAGCTGTTACATTGTTCTATATGTCTGTTTTTATACTGTATTGCCACTTCCATGCTGTTTTTATTACTATGGCTTTGTAGTATAGCTTTAGATTGGGCATGGTAATACATCCAGAGGTGTTTCTTTTGCTGAGGATATTTTCGGAAATCTGAGGCCTTACACCATTTCATGTGAATTTTAAGATTACATCTTCTATTTCTGTGAAGAATGATGCTGGAATTTTTATTGGTATTGCATTGAATCTGTATATTGCTCTTGGTAGGATTGCCATTTTCACAATATTAATTCTACCAAACCAGGAGCAGGGAAGGTCTTTCAATCTTCTCATGTCCTCCTCAATTACTTTCTTGGGTGTTTTTATATTTTCATAAGTCTTTCACATCCTTGGTTAGTGTTATTCTTAGGTGTTTGTTTATTTATTTATTTATTTATTTATTTATTTTGTGTGTGTATGTGTCTATTGTAGAAGTAACTTTGACCCAGGAATCTCCATCAGAGTGGTGGCTTTGGGGGCCCCATCTTGCTATATGCTCTGTAAGTGACCCCCTTGTGGTAGTTTGATTCAGGTGTACCCCATAAACTTAGGTGTTCTGAATGCTAGGTTCCCAGCTGATGGTGATTTGGGAATTAACACCTCCTGGAGGCAGTGTATTGTTGGGGGCAGGCTTATGGGTGTTATAGCCAGTTTCCCCTTGCCAGTGTTTGGCACATTCTCCTGTTGCTATTGTCCACTTTATGTAAGCCAGGGGGTGATGTCCACCCTCTGTTCGTGCCATCATTTTCCCTGCCATCATGGAGCTTCCCCTTGAGCCTGTAAGCCAAAATAAACCTCTTTTTCCTACAAGCTGCCCTTGGTTGGGTGATTTCTACCAGCAATGCGAACCTGACTGCAACAGTAATGTTGTACCGAGGAGTGAGATTGCTGCTAGACACCTGACTGTGTGGGTTAGGCCTTTGGGAGGAGCTGATTTTCAAGAGGTATGTGGAGGGATTTGGAACATTGGCCTAAGAGATGCCTTGCAGTGCTGTAAGTACAGCTTGATAAACTGTTCTGGTCAGGGTTGAAAGACCTGAATGCAATAAGATTTATGGATTGAGAGGTTTGGCTTATGAAGGTGAGAAAGAGCTTTGCTTAGACTGGGCTAGAAGCAGTTTGAGAGGCTTGCTGCTATGCCTGTGTCCTGAGAAGTTGTGCAGGGTTGCATTGCATAGAAATCAATTTGTGTGAGCAGAGGGCTATGCCACAGAAAAAAATGAAATCTTTGGGCCTAAATTGCTGCCCATTCAGCTGCAATTGAGAGATTACAACCTTGAGATTGGGCCAGCTGACCTGCACTAGAACAACAAGAAGAATGTGGAGTCTTGAAGGGGCCTAAGTGCTCAAGGACTGTCCTGTTCTTCATTCTTTATTCCCCCTGGATTAACTCCCTGGTATTGCGGAGTATAAGAAATGCAGGAAAGAGAGGGCCATTGAGTTTGCAACATGGTCTTGTGTTTTGGAAATGGCCATGGGCAGTGTGAAGCACGATTGACTGCATGGAGACCCCTGGAGCCACGAGGATGAACTGCGGATTGCAGTGGAGACCCAGTGGAGATGCCGGGACCATGTGATGGCTGCCAAGGAGAACTCCCAATCTCAAAGGAAGTTTTCCAGGACTGTGAGTAGCCTAGCTGGAGGGGCAGAATTGGAACTCCAGAGACTTGTTGCTGGTTAGAATTATCAGACTTGGAGACTTGTCACCGGCTAGAGTTGTTGGACATGGAGCTACAGAGCTTGGTGTTTGCCCTGTTAAAATCACGTATTTCTTGAGTATTTTTTTTTTGTTATGCCCAATGCCATCTTTTGTAGTGTGAATATTTATTCTGTGCCATTATCGTTTTTTTTAGGTTATTTTTGGTATTATGGCTCAGCTAAAAGATCTTGGATTATGGGTATGTATGAACATTTTTGGGATTGACAGAAACTATGGGGACTTTTAAAGTTGGGTGAATGTATTGCATTTTACATCATGTATGGTTATCAGTTTATGGGGGCCAAGGGTGGAATGTGGCGGTTTGATTCAGGTGTACCCCACAAACTTAGGTGTCCTGACTGCTAGGTTCCCAGCTGATGGAGATTTGGGAATTAACACCTCCTGAAGGGAGTGTATTGTTGGGGGAAGGCTTATGGGTATTATAGCCAGTTTCCCCAAGCCAGTGTTTGGCACACTCTCCTGTTGCTATGGTCCACCTGATGTTGGCCAGGTGGTGATGTCCACCCTCTGCTCATGCCATCGTTTTCCCCTGCTATCATGGAGCTTCCCTCTCAAGCCTGTAAGCCAAAATAAACCTCCTTTTCCCCACAAGCTGTTCTTGGTTGGGTGATTTCTACCAGTAATGCAAACCTGACTGCAACAGTAATGTTGGTACTGAGAGTGGGGTTGCTGCTAGACACCTGACTATGTGGCTTTGGCCTTTTGGAGCTGAGTTTCAAGGGGGATGTGGAAGGATTTGAAACTTTGGCCTAAAAGATGCCTTGCAGTTCTGTAAGTACAGCTTGATGGATTATTCTGGTCAGAATTGCAAGACCTGAATGCAGTAAGAACTATGGACTATGAGGTTTGGTTTATGAGGATGAGAAAGAACTTTGCTCGGACTGGGCTAGAACCAGTTTGTGTGAGAGGCTTGCTGTTACGCCCATGTCCTGCAAACTTGTACAAGGATGCAGTGCATAAAACTGACTAGTGTGTGCAATGGGATATGGCACAGAAAGAAATCTTTGGGCCAAAACTGCTGCCCGTTCAGCTGCAATTATATGAGATATTACAACCATCGAGACTGGGCCAACTGACCTGCACTGGGACAACAGGAAGACTGTAGACTCTTTTGAAGGGGCCTGAATGCTCAGAATGTCCTGTTCTTCAAAGTCTTCTTTATCCCCCCCTGGATTAACAAATTGGCATTGTACCTGGTACTATGGAGTATAAGAAATGCAGGAAAGAGAGGGTCATTGAGTTTTCAACACGGTCTTGTGTTTTGGAAACTGCCATGGGCAGTGTGAAGCAGGTTTGCTGGATGCCTGCATGGAGACCCAGTGGAGGCATGAAGATGGACAGTGGGTTGCAATGGAGACCCAGTAGAGATGCTAGGACCACAAGATGGCTGCTAAACAGAGCTGCAGGCCCCAGATGAAGTTTTCCAGGAATGTGAGTAGCCTAGCTGGAGGGGTGGAGTTGGAACTCCAGAGACTTGTTGCTGGTTGGAATTATTGGACTTGGAGATTTGTCATTGGCTAGAGTTGTTGGACTTAGAGCTACAGAGTTTGATGTTTGCTCTGGTTGTTTTAAATCTTGTGTGGGTTAAATATTTCTTTGCTATGCCCATTGCCATCTTTTGCAGAGTGAGTGTTGATTCTGTGCCATTATGGTGTTTTTGGTTTATTTTTTGATATTATGGCTCAGTTAAAAGATGTCGGATTATGGGAATGTTTGAACATCATTAGGATTGATAAAAACTATGGGGACTTTAAAGTTTGACTGAGTGCATTGTATTTTACAGTGTAGATGATTGTCATTTTATGGGAGCCAGGGTCAGAATGTGGTGGTTTGATTCAGGTGTCCCCCATAAATTTGTGTGTTCTGAATGCTAGGTTCCCATCTGATGGAGATTTGGGAATTAACACCTCCTGGAGGCAGTGTATTGTTGCGGGTGGGCTTATGGGTGTTATAGCCAGTTTCCTCTTGCCAGTGTTTGACACACCCTCCTGTTGCTGTTGTCCACCTGATATTGGCCAGGAGGTTGTGTCCACCCTCTGCTCATGCCATCGTTTTCCCCTGCCATCATGGAGCTTCCCCTTAAGCCTGTAAGCCAAAATAAACCCCCCTTTTCCCACAAGCTGCTCTTGGGTGGGTGATTTCTACCAGCAATGCAAACCTAACTGCAACACCACGGTAATTCCCTCCCTCCCCCACTT
Source organism: Dipus sagitta (assembly GCA_036346955.1). Lineage (NCBI taxonomy): Eukaryota > Metazoa > Chordata > Mammalia > Rodentia > Dipodidae > Dipus > Dipus sagitta. The sequence goes on from CM070777.1 coordinate 120,455,553, forward strand.
CCCCCTTTAAAATTCCACTCTCCATCATACCCCTTCCCCTTCTCAGTCAGTCTCTCTTTTATTTTGATGTCATATTTTCCTCCTTTTATGATGGTCTTGTGTAAGTAGTGTCAGGCACTGCGAGAGCATGGATAACCAGATTATTTTGTGTCTGGAGGAGCATGTTGGAAGGAGTCCTACCCTTCCTTTGGCTCTTACTTTCTTTCTGCCACCTCTTCCATAATGGACCCTGAGCCTTGGAAGGTGTAATAGAGATATTTCAGTGCTGAGCACTCCTCTGCTGCTTCTTCTCAACACTATGGCTCCTTCTGAGTCATCCCAAGGACATTGCCATCTGAAAGGAGAAGCTTCTCTAAACCAAAAGTGAAAGTAGCATTAGTATATGGCTATGAACATTAAGTGAAGGGCTTACTGGGCAGTTTGGTGAGCACAGTATAAACATTTAGTCAGACACCAGCAGACATTACACCCCTAGGGCCCATGACTACCCCTGTTGTAGGTTTTCAGTATCAAGGATGTATTTTGTCCCATGGAGCAGGCCACCAGTCCAATTACAGAGCTGTTGCTTTCCCCCATAACTGTTGTATTTTTCTATATTGTATCATTTTCTTTGTCAAGTTCCTATTTCAGGTTGTGGTTTGATTTTCTTGATGCTCCTTGGAATTTGCTCTTGCATTTAATCATGTCTTCATTAACTTTAATCAGCTGTTCATTGAGATCCTCTATTTGTTGACTCGCCTTCAATTTATTTATCTCTCTTTTGAGGTCTCTCTGGATTCCCTCCAATAAGTTAAGCCTAGTGACAAAAGCTGTGCGCTGTAACAGATGATTCTGTTGCATTTTATTTATAATATTGCTTTCTTTTTTATGCTTTCCTTCCAGTTCAGTGATTCACTTGGTCAGGTTCACATAGCTTATTATGCTTTTATTTTAGGGTTCTATTTCTATTGTCTCTTCTATGTTTTTCTTGGAGACTTCCATTCCAGGCAATCTTTTTTTTTTTTTTTTTTTTTTTTTGCCTGTGATCTACCCATCTCTGTGGTAAAAGTCTTATTTTGTTTTCAAAAAAGAAGCAAGAATTTGTCCTGTTTTGGGTTTGAACCTGGTTGGAGTTTGGTGTTGTATCCACAGATGCACAGGATGTGGAGGTTGCAAGTGCGTCAGCAACTCTGGGATGGTGGCTCATACAAAAGCTGTGGTTGAGCCAGGGCGTGGTGGCACATGCCTTTAATCCCAGCACTCAGGAGACAGAGGTAGAGGGATTTCTGTGAGTTTGAGGCCAGCCTGAGACTACATAGTGAGTTCCAGGTCAGCCTGGGCTAGTGTGAAACCCTACCTTGAAAACACACACACACACACACAAAATAAAGCTGTGGTTGGAGCTGAGGAATCTCTTCAGCCCATCCCAGCTGTGCCTTGCCTGTGGGGCTCAGCAGCAGTAGTACTTGCCCCAGCTCCCACACTGTATCCCAGCTGAGCAAGTTGTGTAGGATGCTCTGGTCCCCTCTGGGGAATAGTTGCCAGATATTCCTGAGCTCCCTATCTGAGGTACTGGTAGGTGGATGCTGGTGGCTAGAAAGTGGAAGAGGTGTGGGGAAGTGGATGTGCTTCCAGGATCCAGGAACCATGTCTGAAAATGGTCAGAGGAGGAGGCTGGTGTGTGGGCTTAGGTGTGCAGAGAAAGGCAGTGGCATGGCTTGGTGTGATCAGAGGAGGCAGCAGAAGCTCTGGCTTCTAGCTCTGGCTCTGGCTCTCTAGCTCTAGCTCTGGATCTCTAGACCTAGCTCTAGATCTCTAGCTCTAGCTCTCTAGCTCTGGCACTCTAGCTCTCTAGCTCTGGCACTCTAGCTCTAGCTCTGGATCTCTAGCTCTAGCTCTTGATGTCTAGCTCTAGCTCTGGCTCTCTAGCTCTAGCTCTTGATCTCTAGCTCTAGCTCTGGCTCTTTAGCTCTGGCTCTCTAGCTCTAGCTCTGGCTCTTTAGCTCTGGCTCTCTAGCTCTAGCTCTGGCTCTTTAGCTCTGGCTCTCTAGCTCTAGCTCTGGCTCTCTAGCTCTAGCTCTTGATCTCTAGCTCTAGCTCTGGCACTGTGGGGACCCTCAGGGACCAGCAGGCAAGGACCGGAGACACGGGGTGGAGCAGAACTGTGGGCCTTGGCCCTGGCATTCTGGGGAAGTATAGCATCCAGAGGCATAGGGAGCGGCTGAAGTGGCGCAGGGTGGGGAGGAGTTGTGGGCCTTAACTCTGGCACCATGGGGACCCAAGGGACAACTGCTGCAGGGACCTGTGCCACAGAGTAGGGCAGAAATATTGGCTCTGGCTCTTGCACCAGCACCGAGGGGAAGCATATGTGCTGGTGGTGAGGGGTGGGGTGGAAGCATCTGGGGACCCTCAGGGCCTGAGGCAGGACAGAAGGGTAGGCTTTGGCTTTGGCACTCTGCAGACTTGAGGTATGAGGATCTGGCACAGGCAGATGAGAGTGGGCTATGATGCTAAGATTCTCTGCATGGGAGACACAGGGATCCACTTGTGCCTGGGGCCAGAGGCACTGGTGTGGAAGTGTGGCCCCACCTCCTGCACTATGTGTATACCTACACAGTGGGTAGGTTCCCTCTCTGAGTGGTGGGGCATGGAGGAAGCCTATAGCCAGACTACCCTAGCTACCTGAACTCAGCTGCCTGAGTTAGGCACCAGTCCACCCCAGCCAGTGGTGGCTATGCCCTAGCTGTGCCCAAAAGCCTGTAAGGAATTCCTGAATATGCACTCCTATGCCCACCCAGTACAGGTCCTTTAAGACCTGATGATACTGGGGTTCCGCTGCCCCCATTCTTTCCTGATTTCACCCTGGAGCTGTAACATGGAAGTTTCCCTCATTTTACTTTTTCTTTTTAAAATTTCCAATCCTGTTCATGATTTATCTTTAACACTTTTTTTCTCAAAAGTCAAAACTTGAGCAGGGTGTGGTAGCACACACATTAATTTAATCCCACCACTCAGGAGGCAGAAGTAAGAGGATGGCCACGGGTTCTAGGCCACCCTGAGACTACAGAGTGAATTTCCAGTCAACCTGGACTAGAGTGAGATCCTACCTCAAAAAAAAAAAAAAAAATTTAAAGAAATAAAAACTTGAACTTGGTTGTAAACAAAAATACCCTTTTATGTAATAGGTTAAGGCATTGTCAGCATAACATCTGTATTAAAGTGCAGCATTTGCTGAGTTCTAGCATTTTCTTCTGTAGCCTTATACCCAAAGTGATGACAAGCTTGACATGTGTAAACTTATATTTTTAGTTGTGTGAAAAACTTACAAAGTGTTCTTACCAATTCATATAAAAGAATTTTATAATATTGTGTGGTAGTTAATAGTAATACAAAAGTCAAAGATCAGGCTAAAATGGTAGACATTCCAAAAAACACTTCAGTCACATAAATTATCTTACTAATATGTTGCAGTTGCATTTCTAACTCTAAAAAAAAAAATTCTTTCACAGAATAGCAATTATATTTTATTGAGTGTGCCACTGACACTTCACCAAATTGTTTAGTAGAGAATAGATCTAGCAAAAACCAACTGTTGGGTTCTTTCCCATCAGGTCAAAATAAATGTATTCAAAATTAGTCTTACCCATTTACTTCCTTTAACATCTAAGTTGAATTCAGTATTAACAAATGACCCATAATGGGAAGCATTTTGTTCCTATTTAAGTGAGAAGCTCTCTACATCAAAACTCAAAGCAGAGCTGTACTCTTTCTCCCCTTTTAACATACCAGCTTTGACAGTCAACAATGACTTAATTATATCTTGGAAATTAATAATTAGTTTAATAAATATAGCTCTATTTTCTTCAACTCAATTTACCCAGAAGTAGGAATTAAGCACAACCCATATTTACTTTGTAAAAGGCTGTTTTTAAATTGTATCTTGTATTTATTATCTTTTAAGCCTCTCCTACCCACCATTTTCAGCATTTAATTCAGAAAAAAAAATATCAATAGAACAACTGTTTCCAAATTAAGTTTCATGGTACACTCCTAGCTAGAGATGATAAACAGCTACAACTATAAACTCTGTGCCCAAAGGTGTCAAGCAGCTGTGCCCTACTTGTTCCTCTTTGGGATTAATAATGAAGGAAGACAGGCGAACAAAAAAAGTTTCTTTTTTTTTTCTTCCAAATTTTTATTAACAACTTCCATGATTATAAAAAATACCCCATGGTAATACCCTCCCCCCCCCACTTTCCCCTTTGAAACTCCATTCTCCATCATACCCGCTCCCCCTCTCAATCAGTCTCTCTTTTAATTTTGATGTTATGATCTTTTCCTCCTCTTATAATGGTCTTGTGCAGATAGTGTCAGGCACTGTGAAGCCATGGATATCCATGCCATTTTGTGTCTGGAGGGAGCATGTGGTATGGAGTCCTACCCTTCCTTTGGCTCTTACATTCTTTATGCCACCTCTTCTGCATTAGACCCTGAACCTTGGAAGGTGTGATACAGATATTGCAATACTGAGTGCTGCGGTCATTTCTTTCCATCACCATGATACCTTTTGAGTCGTCCCAAGGTCACTGCCATCTGAAAAGAGAAGATTCTCTACCAAAAGTGACAGTAGCATTAATATAAGGGTATGAACATTAACAGAAGTGCTTACTGGGCAGTTTGATAAGCATAGTATATACATTTAGCCAGACAACAGCAGACGTTACACCCCTAGGGCTCATGACTAACCCTGTTTTAAGTTTTCAGTATCAGGGATGTATTCCCTCCCATGGAGCGGGCCTCCAGTCCAAGTAGAGGGCAGTTGATTTCCCCCAAACAGACGTGCCACTGTTGCACCCGTTGGCTCATTTGGCCTCGCTGGCCAAATATAAGGCTTGCAGTGTCCACTGTTGAGTATATTCACTGGTGATTTCTGTTTCTGCCATTGAAATGCATGCAGAATGGCTTCTGCCAGCTTTCTGTCAGCTGGTCTGCATGGAGGAGGTTATCAGCTCAGTTGCAGCAGGATTTCTCAGTGGCCTTGCAGCCCAAGTATGTGGAGTCTTCAGCAATAGGGTCTTACCATCTATTCCTGGTGGGAAACCAAGGGCCTCGGCAATGGCCTATAATGTTTTGGGGGCATCAGGGACCTCCCTGGCCGACAACTCACTGGAAGGTATCCCATCCCTGGCACTGAAAATTTTCTAGAACGCTAGTTTCTTTTAGGCAGTTACAGTTAGAAATTGAGGTAGGGTCTCACTGTAGCCCAGGATAACCTGGAATTCATTATGTAGTCTCAGGGTGGCTTCGAATTTATAGCGATCCTCCTACCTCTGCCTCTCGAATGGTGGGATTAAAGGTGTGCACCACCACACCCAGCTGAAAGTATATATATTTTCTTTACTATAAAGACCGCAGCCTTCTTTTTGTGGCTCTTTCTGGATTCCCTCACATGTCTGCTTGGATACTATCACAAGTGCTAAACTCATTAATCAAGAGGTGGATTTTGTTGATTATTTTACACACTTTATTCACTCTTTACACATGTAAATTAAGCCAATTCCCTTTTCCTTATCCTCTCAACTACCCTAGCCTCCTGGCCTTAACCCCTGGGGCACTCACAAAGGACTTCACTTGGCCCGCAGGTGGCAATGTCTGTGTCCCTGCCTTTCTCCTGTCCATACCAGGCTGCTGAGGGGTCCCATGGGCTGCTGCTTCTCCTTGTGGCGGGTGTCAACACACACACACACACACACACACACACACACACAGAGAGAGAGAGAGAGAGAGAGGAGAGAGAGAGAGAGATGTGGAGCCTCCCTCTCTGAGTGGAGTGACAATTTCCTGAGTCTTGCTGAGGGTCTCTGGTCAGTCTCTGGTCTTGGCCCCTGGTTGCCATGTTCACCTTGTCACTGCTGAGTGAGTGCCCTGTTTCTACTTCTAATTATTGCTTCTAGCAGTTCCCATTTTGCTTCTGTTGCTTCTAACATCCCATGTTTACATTTAATTATTGCTCCTCACAAACACACCGGAGTGGCTTCCCCTCTCTTCCAGTCTGGCTGGGTTGGGAGGGGGAGCATAATATTGTTTCTACATGCTTCTGCTTTATAGTCTGTAGCAACTTCTCACTTTAATTACATGTATGATTTTCCTCTGGTCTCTGAATCTACCATGTGTGTATTTGCCTTACACTCCAGATCTACCATGTGGGTCCTTCCTCTAACCATAGACCTGTTACCCATGTAATTTCTCTAAGCTTGGGGTAACCATGGGTGCAACTCTTTACTACTCATTTCCCATCTGATATTTTCTCTCTGCTATGCTCCCTTAAGTCACCACCATTTGCCCTTTTAACTTTCTTTTATGGGGAAACTCAGGGTGGGCAGTATGGGGGTTCCTCCTAAATCTCCCTACATAAACACATAAATTCTCTGTTCCATGTGTTTATTCCCCAAAAACCTCAATTTCTCTTAAACAAATCTCACAAACTGCTGTGTTTTCCATATGAGTGCGTGTTTCCTTCTTCCCACATGCTTCTCGTTCTACTCTAGCCTTCTTCCTATATCCCAATGTCCCTTAAGTATACCCCACAAATGCTGACTTCTCCCTAAATAAACTTAATAATTCATAATTTATCCTTCTTGAGGTCATTTTTTTAATCAATTCTTTGTTAAAAATAGAACAGGACCTAAAATTGGGGTTCATAAATTCTGAGGGACCTCTCCTGAACCTTAGAATTCTGCATAAATAATATGACAGCATACTAAATGTCCTGAAACATTCTATAGGCAAATTTTTTTTTTGGGGGGTAAACTTTCTCTTTTTAAGCCACTGCCTTGTCACCAACAACAGCACATACTCTAAAACATAAGAATATCTTATTTTCTGCCAGAGTAGGGGATTGGTTTGTGTTTTACATGTGTAGAGTATGGGTAGTATGGTGGGTTGAACATGTACATGTATCTGCAAATGTGCACACCCTGTGCACATGGAAGCGAGAGGGAAGACTAGCTGCTCTCACCTCCCCACCATTGCCTGTCTGCATATTTCCTCAAGGCAGAGTTTCTCAGTAATTCTGGAGCTTGCTATTTTACCAGATCCCAGGGATTCTCCATTCTCTCCTCTCCACAGCACTGGGGTGACAGATGTGTGTCACCACACTCAGCTGTGTATGTGAGGGCTGGGGAATTGAACTCAGGTGGTCTCAGATCCCTTCAGCTCCTCATATTTATTCAAGAAGTGCTCTTACACACTGTGCCATTTCTCCAATCTCAAGTTTCTGTTGTTATCGACATTTTATGAACCTTGTTTACTACAGTTTACTATTTGTGGTAGAGCTTCCTTGTAATAAGACATGAGAAGGATGAAAACTCTCAGGTCTTTGACTTGTTTCATCGTCTCCTACAATATTAGAACTATTGTAGTGAAATTTTAGAGGGTTTTAATAGAATTTACTTTTATTTTTACCTGTCTCTAGTTGGGGGTACAGAAGAGCAGTCAAATGTATAATGGAGCAGGCAAGTAAATGAAATATTTAGAAATTCAATAATGTATAGATGAATAAATTCAGTTCTGTTATATTCTCTTAAAATCGTTGAGAATGTCAAACATCAAGACATACTGTATATACTTATAAAAGAATCCTATCTCAATATAATAAAAAAATCAGGGTTTACATGCTGAGACTTGATAGGTTAGAAATAGTAGTTATCTGGTTTGGGAAAATAAACTGAACTCAGTAGAATTCCCCTCAAATCACTCTTGGGCTACTTAGGCTAACATAAACCACTAAAAAATAAACAAGGAAAATTTCATTCTTTGTCAGGTTACTTGTGACCCTTCATTTCCCTATAAAAGAATCATTGTCATTCTAGATTTGTCCTTCCTTTTTACCCTTACACACCTTTATAGTCTGTTTCTTTATACTATCTTAACACATATAGAAAATGAGACAGGAGCTAGAAAGATGGCTCAGACAAAGGTTGTAGAGATGGTTAAGGGTGCTTGCTTGCAAACCCTGATGGACCAGATTCTATTGAGTCCCCAGTACCCATTTAAAGCCAAATGCACAAAGTGGCACATGCATCTGGAATTCATTTGCAATGGCAGGAGGCCCTGGAATGCCCATATATTCTCTGTTTGCCTCTCATAAATAAATAAATAAATAAAATTTAAAATGGGACAATTTCTAGCACCTTAGAAGTCCCAGAGTTAATTTGCAGGGAAATGGATGGATCTGGAAAAGATTATACTAAGTGAGGTAACCCAGGGCCGGAAAGCCAAATGCCACATGTTCTCCCTTTTGTGTGGATCCTAACTACAAATGTTTAGACTTCTAAGTGAGTTAGAGTAAAAATTGGTATCAGAGGCCAGTAAGCTAGAAAAAGGAGAGAGGAGAGGGGAGGATTTAATGGAATGGTATTATATATATGTAAGTAGATGAAGAGATTATTGGGGGTGGAATGGCTTAAGGGGAAGAGATTGAGTAAAGGAAGGGTGTGGGGGGGTAATCAAAATTTAAGATGGTATGAATAAATTGTATGGAAATCTACTTTTTTGGATAATGGCACACCCAGAAGCCATAGATTATTACCAGAAAAATTTCAGGGCCAGGGATGGGATACCTCCTAGTGAGTTTTTGGCCAGGAAAGTCAATGATGCCCCCAAAACATTACAGGCCATTGCCAGGGCTCTTGGTTTCTCACCCGAAATAGATGGTAAGACCCTATTGCTGAAGATTCCACATGCTTGGGCTGCAAGGTCAAGAAGAAATCAAGGTAGAACACTGAGCTGAAAACCTTCTTCCTATAAAACAGTTGGCAGAAAGCTGGAAAAAGTTATGTTGCATGTAGCCCTGTGGGAAAGAGACATCATCAGTGGAGATAAACAACAGTGGGCATTGCAAGCCTTAAATTTGACCAATCAGGCCAACTGAGCCAACAGGTGTAATAGTGGTATGTCTGTTATGGGGAAACCAACCACTCTCTAATTGGACTGAAGGCCCGTTCCATGGAATGGAATATATGCCTAGTACTTAAAACAGTCAAAATCCTGTGGCGAGGGAGGTCATGAGCATTAGGTTTATAATGCCTACTGCTGTCTGACTAAATGCATATATTATACTCACCAAACTACCCTGTAATTTTTTAATGTCATACCCATATATTAATGCTACTCTCACTCTTTAGAGAAGCTTCTCTTTTCAGATGGCAGTGACCATTGGGATGACTCAAAAGGCACTATAGTGCTGAGAAAAAGTGACAAAGGAGTGTTCAGCAGTGAAACATCTCTATCACACCTTCCAAGGCTCAGAGTCTATTGCAGAAGAGGTGGTGGAAATAATGTAAGAGCCAAAGGAAGGGTAGGACTGCTTACAATAGAATCTTCCAGACACAAAGTGGCCTGGATATTCATGGCCTCACAGTGCCTGGTACTACCTACACAAGACCATCAGAATAGGAGGAAAAGATGATGATATCAAAATAAAAGAGAGACTAATTGAGAGGGGGAGGGGATTTGATGGAGAGTGGACTATGAAGGGCAAAGTGGGGGAGGGGAGAGGGTTATCATAGTTTATTGTCTATAATTATGGAAGTTGTTAATTAAAAAAAGTTAAAAAGAAATACCAAAGTTGAGAATAGCATATATAAAGCTTAATATTTTTTTTAGAAGACTCACCCATTGGGTGTAGTGGTACACACCTTTAATCCCAGCACTTGGGAGGCAGAGGTAAGAGGATCACAGTGAGTTCAAGGCCACCCTGAGACTACATAGTGAATTCCAGGTCAGCCTAAGCTAGAGCAAGACCCTACCTTGAAAAACCAAAATAAATAAATAAATAATAAAATATAAAGACTCACCCAAGGGGAGTCAGACTGGTTCTAGAAGTGACTGTGTTACCACCCTCCCATCAATGCCCTCTAGTCCTCATGACTGACTTAGGGCAAATGGATATTAAGATAAATGGGGTAACTAATAATAGGTAGAGTATTCTGAGTCTTTCTTCCCATACTCACTTCAAAAACTAAAACAAGGGGCTGGAGAGATGGCTTAGTGGTTAAGGTACTTGCCTGGAAAGCCTAATGATCCAGGTTCAATTTCCCAGTACCGATGTAAATCTGGTTGCACAAGGGACACATGCATCTGGTGTTCATTTGCAGTGGCTGGCAGCCCTGGTGCACCCATTCTCTCTGTCTCCCTTCTCTCTCCACTCTCTCTCTATCTGTTTCTTTCTGCCCCCTAGTATAAATATCAAATATTAAAACAACAACAACAACAACTAAAACAGGGCAGGAGAGATGGCTTAGCATTTAAGGCACTTACCTGTGAAGCCTTACAACCTAAGTTTGATCCCCCAGTACCCACATAAAACCAGATGCACAATGGCACATGCAGCTGGAGGCCCTGGTGTGCCCATATTTTTTTTTCTCTCTCTCTCTCCTAGGTGTGGTGGTGCATGCCTTCAATCTCAGCACTCAGGAGGTTGTGGCAGGAGAACTTCTGAGTTCGAGGCCAACCTGAGACTACTTCCAGGTCAGCCTGGGCTAGAGTGAGACCCTACTGTGAAAAAAAAACAAAACTAAAACAATAACAAACAAACAAACACATGGAGGAAATGAGAACCTCTACAGGAAGGGAAGGGTCTAGCCCCTTTTGGGTCTACCTAAGGTCTTATTAAGAACAATGAAAAGATTTGACATAGTATGTTTGAAAGCAATGACTGGAAAAACCTTTCACGTTGGTAGCCAAACAACTTCAGATTACTTTTTCTTTGGTTGTCCATACATCAATCTGTGTCCATTTGAAAATGTCAAAGAGAAATGCAGAGAAGTGGCAGGGTGGAGAGAGGCTGACTGTGTCCCTCCATGTAAAGTAACAGACTTGGGGGTTTTCAGTGAGTGATAAGTGGGTGGACAAGTCCTCTGGTGTAAGCTGGGCCTGACCCTACAATCAAGGAGTGCTTTTGCCACCTGGAGGACTAAGGATGTGCTCAACATGTTCTGCTGGGGAAATGTGCAAGTAGGGTGATGCCTCAAAGAGCTCACACATTTGGCCATCATATAGGAGTCAGTATTCGGGTTTGTGTCATAGATGGCATAAAGTAAGGAGAGCATCATAACAATTACTCAAAGGAAATTTACCTCTTTCCTCTTCTCTTTTGCTATCTGCCTTCAAACTTGCAAGATTTATAAGCAAAAGGAAGTATCTGAAAAGCCATTGGACTAAATTAGTATCTTGGTTGATTTTCTACTGTTCTAACACAACACTCACAGACTGGGAATGATGCTTAATATTGATTTTTGCCTTGATAGAGTCTGAAATCTAGATAAAACTATAAATATGTCTAGTCTGTGTATTCCTAGATTAGGTTAATTGAGGTGGGAAGACCTACCTTAATTGTGGGTAGTGCCATTCCATGGACTGAGCTCTTGGATTAAATAATAAGGAGAAGCAGCAGTCGTCATCTCTGTCTCCTTCTTGACTGCTGTTGCAGCGTGATCAGCTGCCTCAAGCTTTTGCCACCATGCTGCCTTCCCTACCACAGTGGACTATATCTGCAAATGGTGAGCAAAAGAATTCCTTTCTTAAGTTACATTTGTCACAACAATGAGAAAAGTAGTTAATATACTGGACAATTTATAAGCAGTAGAATTCTATTTGACACATGATCCATGAAGCTAGGAATTCCAAAAGTTTCTCAGCCTATTGTGAGAAACTTCATGCTGCATCACCACAAGGTGGAAAGGCAAGTGAGAACAGGTGAGTCAGAGACAGGGTATGTGGTTGAACTCATCTCCTTTATCAAGATCTCACTCCCAACATATGCTACTAATCCATCTGTGAGAACACAGTCCTTATGCCTGATCATTTCTTAAAGATCTCACCTCTTGTGCTGGGGATGTAGGTCAGTGATAGAGTGCTCACTTAGTATGTGCAAAAAAACATACATAGGCACACATGCAGACACACCACAAAGCCATGGGCTCTGCTCAGAATGTCATTAAGCATTATGGAAAGTATTTTACAGATATGTTCAAAAAGCAAATTATAAGGTAATTATAAGGTAACATTTCATGCTGATACAACAGATTACTCATTAATTCAATGGTATGATTTATTTCTATTAACCTCTCCTTATTCATCTTTTTAAAAAATTATTTATTTGAGAGAGAGAGAGAGAGAGAGAAACAATGGGTATGCCAGGGCCTCCAGCCACTAAAAATGAACTTCAGAAGCATGGGCCACCTTGTGCTTTACATGGATACTGAGGAATCAAACCTGGGTCCTTAGGCTTTGCAGGCATGTGCCATACCAATAAATCATCTCTCCAGCCCTCCTTATTCATCTTTTAATGCTCCACTCAGTCCTATCCACATATAAGAAGAAAAAAAATTGGTTCATGGAGAAGGGAGGGGAGGAGAGGGAAAGGAGAAGAGGAGAAATACTAGAGTCTCAATATTCTCTTCAAAGGCATACTCCAGTGACCCCTCATGTTGTTCTTCTAGTCCCTACCTCCTAAATGTTACACCATCTTCCAAGAACACCACAGGCTGATGAACAAGTCACCATTTTTGAACTCACTCTTTGGTCCAGACAGGCCTTGAACTTGTGATCTTCCTTCCTCAGCTCCCGTGTAGCTGAGATTACAGACATGTGTCACCAGGCTGGCTCTTATTCAAATCTTAACTCTATGAAGCAGTAATCTAGTAACCAGCATTTTACTATGAAGAGATGGAGGTGTAGGGTGGTTAAAATGTATTTCCCAAGATATGTAGTAGTAAGCCATGGTTTATATACAAGGTGCCTAACTCCAAATGACTTAGTTGTGTTAGAAACCAGTGAAAGGTTTCCATGCTAAAGGACAAACCATGATTTGGTGTCTGCCTGGATGCATGCTAAAAGAAAGGATTATCTAATTGAGGTTTTGAGTGTTGAATTTGCATGAGGTTGTCTGTGTGTATTTGTGTTTTGCATGGGATATAATGGAAAACTTGTTCAGTGAAAAAGGAAATTGGGGGTTTAGTGATCGTAAACAGTCTGATGAAAAATGTCCTAATGGTGTTGTAGGTGGGTAAAATGAAGGAAGGCACATGAAATTGCTACAAAGAAAAAACATTGGACATTCTACATTAGAGTTACAGACAGAATAGATGGGATTAGACAAGAGAAATGAGAGGAAATTTAGACCTGTACCATGAGCTCAAATCATATTTTGATCTGTTTTATGAACTATTACCTTTAACAGTCCCTTGGAAGATATTCAATGTTTGGTGAATGTAGAAAAAAAAAATGGTGAAGAAGATTTATTGGATTTAAAGTATTTGGAAATAGAGAACTATTAAAAATTGGTTATTGTTTTGAATACGAATATAAAAATACAATTACAGGGCTGGAGAGATGGCTTAGCAGTTAAGACACATGCTTGAGAAGCCTAAGGACCCAGGTCAGATTGTCCAGGTCCCACTTAAGCCAGATTCACATGGTGGCGCATGAGTCTGGAGTTCGTTTGCAGTGGCTAGAGGCCCTGGCATGCCCATTTTCACTCTGTCTCTTCTCACCCCTCTCTCTGTCGCTAATAAATAAATAAATAAGTAAAAATAAATCTTTAAAAAATACAACTACCTTTTTTTAAAGTTTTATTTTATCATTTTTTTTCGAGTCAGGGTCTGGCTCTATCCTAGGCTGCCTGGAGCTCATCCTGTAGCCCCAGACTGGCGGCCCTGAATTCACTATCTTCCTACTTCGGCCTTCCTAGTGCTGGGACTAAAGCCACACCCGGCTATGGCTGAATTTTCCATTTTTTTTTTCCAGTAGACACTTTTAGACAGGTCTACCAACTAATTCCAATTTGACCTCCATCAAATCCATAACGGAATTTTAGGTATGGTTCCCTAACTGGTAAAAGTTTTGTGAAAAGTCGTAAATATTAAACAGGTAAAGAGACTTGGATGGTAAACTGGTTTGGGTATTTCATCTCCTATAACTGTTTCTACGTCTGAGGGAATAATAATACACAAAGGCTGATTAAACAATAGTCGGTTTAACTATTTTCAGTGAAACAAGTAGGCCCTGAATACAATCTGTGATGGTGCTTGTTGGATCACAGTTTAGGCTGAACCAATTAGAGGGAGGTGGAAATAAAGAGAATATACGACCTCAAGAGCAAGCAGGTTTTTTTTTTTTTAATTGGAGAGCAAGTGACAGGAAAGGACAGGCAACCCCACTCCTCAAATTGTGGTTGACTCGCTCAGAAGCATTTGAGCTGGATATTTGATTTTTGTTGTTTAGTTTTGTTTTTCTTTTTTTTCTTTTTTGGTTTTTCGGTTTTTCGAGGTAGGGTCTCACTCTAGCCCAGGCTGACCTGGAATTCACTATGGAGTCTCAGGGTGGCCTCGAACTCACGGCGATCCTCCTACCTCTGCCTCCCGAGTGCTGGGATTAAAGGCGTGCGCCACCACGCCCGGCTTTAGTTTTGTTTTTCGAGGTAGTGTCTGTCTCGCTAGCCCAGGCTGACCTGGAATTCACTATGTAGTCTCAGCGGGGCCTCGAACTCGGCAATCCTCCTACCTCTACCTCCCCAGCGGTAGGATTAAAGGTCGCCACCACGCCCGGCTTGAGCTGGATTTTTGAAGAAAGGGGCAAGCAAGGCAGAGAATGGCGAAAGGGATGTAACAGGACCATTAGGTTTTGACTAGTTCTTTGATGATAGCAGGGTTCCATCAAGCCGTCTGGGACGTTATATACAACCCAAAAGAATTAAAAGCCTGTTTAAGTCCAGCATGTCCCCCAAATTTCTGTGACTCTAATGACTGTTGTGACCAACCCCCCCCCCCCCCCCGCACACACACCAGACTACTTTTCTGAAGCTCCCCCTGGGGTAGAGGAGCCAGCTATAGGATGAGTAGAAGGAATGTGTCCAGCTAGAAGCCGCAAGGATGGTTTTAGCTAGGCAAGATAAACGCTCCAAAGTTTCTATCAGGCCAGCCTCCAAACACCAAGCGATCCGCAGTGCGCTTTCCCAAACCGCAGCAGCCTAGCTCGAGGGAAACATCGCATAGGAGAGGAGGTGGAAGGAACGTATTGAGAGGGAAATAGAACCCCAAACAGAAACCTAGCGTGCGCTGATAGTATTTATTTATTTTTAATCATGCACAAACCGCGTTGTCAACCTGCAGATCCCGGCATTCTCTCCTCCCCATGGGACCCAATGATGAAGCTCCAAGTTCCCGCAGCCAATCACGCTCTGACTTACGAGTCACTGCGTTGCATTCTGGGATTTGTGGTTTTCACGTGGCAACACCACAGCGTGGTGAGACACTGTGCTGGACACGCGCACGATTCAAAACGAGAGCTCCGTGTTATGCTTCCATGGGTCTCCAGGAGAACCTGTCTTTATAACGACCTGAAAGCTCTACACCTCAACAATCACACATTTTTTTTTTCTTCTCTCCGTGTCACGCGCAAGAAAACTCCACTATTCTCATATTCCGGCCCTTTCCACTGGGCTTCCCCCATCCTTTAACCGTCGGCTCTAAGGTCTCGCGAGAACTGCTTTTTCGGTGTTGTCATGCCTCCGGTGAGGCGGTCCACGCGAAGATTGACACAGGTCGCAGCCAACAGAATCGCCCTTTAACTAGCGTCTGGACAACGTGCGTGGGGGGAGCGCGCTCCGTGACCTCCGACCCCGCCGTCCCGTGGCGTCGCCGCCCCGCCCCGCCCCCCGCCCTAGTGCGTAGCGGAGGAGGCGGGCTTTGGCCGCTTGCCCTGGGGAGCGAGTGCGGAGGGAGTGGGAGCGAGACGGGCCGAGTGGAAGTGTCTGGCTTCCAGGAGAGTCCGGGCCGTGCGTCCCAGCGCCCATGAGCTCGTCGTCCCGCGGGCAGCGCCGTCGTTAGGCCGCCCCCGTCGCTCTCGCTTTCCCCTGGGGCAGGCCCACGTCTCGCCGCCGAGGGGCCGTGCTGTAGAGGCGGGCGCTTGTGCCGAGCGTCGCCCCGCGACCCTGGAAGTGGGTGCCGCCGCGGACGAGAGGCGGAGCCCCAGCCGCAGCTGCAGCCGCAGCCTCCGCGCCGGCGGGCGGGATCGAGGCCGGCAACATGGCGAGCGCCTCGTACCACATTTCCAATTTGCTGGAGAAAATGACATCCAGCGACAAGGACTTTAGGTGAGGCCGAAATCCGATCCTCTTTACCCCCCACCTACCTCGGGGTCCCCCCTTCCGCGGCCCTGGCCCTCGCGCAGGCCTCGCGCGCCCCGGCCCGCCCCGGGATCCCCGCGGCGCTCGTTCCCGCCCCCTCCCCCATCCTTCCCTCCAGGCCGTTGTCCGCCTGCACCTTTCTCCTTTTCCGCGTCTCCCAGCGTCCCCACCGCATTGTTTGTCCCCGTCACCCCCACTCCAGGGCCACCAAAGTAGTGTCCCACGTAGTGCAAAGGGGGCGAGAGCATCCCTCCCCCCCAGTCCAGGCCGGGAGGGCGGGCGGCCGGGCCTACACGCCGGCCTTCCCGCGGCGCTCGGCCGCTCTGCCCTGCACGCCTGGGCCCTCCTCCTTGCTCGCCGGGCCCGCTGCAGCCTCCTTCCCCGCATGTGCCAGCGGGTGCAACGAGGAACTTTGTTTTTGAACCCTTTCTTTGCTGATTGGATTTGTCTTTGGATAATTCCTTCTCTTGGAGGGCGGGTGGGGGGGGGTTGGGAAGAAGGGGGAGGGGAGTCGGGGTGGAGGAAACTTGGCCCACTGGGTTTTCCCGCCAGCATCGCTGTCAATTTGCCTGCTCAGGTCAAACCCACGCAGGATCTCGGGGTTTGAGGCTTCATAGCCCGACATACAAAATCACTGCCACGGGGTAAATTGCTGAGCCTTGTACAAACGAGCCCTTTTTTTTGCAGAGGAACTAGTGAACATGAAACCCTGTTACGTTAATTCTGTTCCAGGAGACTTGGACTGTTGGTTTCAAGTTCTTGTTACATGCATACTATAGATGTTGTATTTTCATAGATTATCTTGGTGGTGGTGGTGTTCTTTCTTCAGAGTGATGATTGCATCCCTTCCATCTTGACCCCCTGCTCCTTCACAAATAAGCCCTAGTTAAAAGAAAAGAGGGAAAGCCTTTTTATTTGATATTTGTTTTGTTCTCTAACGCTTCAGTAGATTTAATTTTGAACTTTTGATTTAAAACCATGTCTAAAGAACTTTGAGTTTTGTTGTATGAACTATCCATTTTAACACCTGAGCATTTGTGTCCAGATCCTGTCTGAAGAAAATTCCCGAGAATTGATTACCTTGTACCTAGTTAAACTGATGTGCCGGCATATTAAGACGATCAGTGAAATCAACTGTTGCTTCTATGACTCCAAAACCACGTATACTTAAAAAAAAAAAAATTAAAAGTTTTACTACCTGGGGATCTTTTTAAGTGTTCAATGTGTATCCCAACGCTAAATATTTTAGCGTTGTGTTAGGGGATAGAAGTGACAGATTTAGGGCATTTTGAAGTTTTACATTTGTGTAGTGATAGTTCTAGAATCAAAACTGCCCTGCTAGATTCCCTTTGAATCTTCCCTTTCTCTCAAACCTTCAAATTTAAATAAATGAATGAAATATACAAAAAACTTTTTTTTAACTTTATAAGATGTGAATGTGATTCCTCGAAGATGGGCTCATCCTGTAAAAGTGCTCAATTTTATTCTATTTAATTTTAGCCAAAAGTTTTACTTTTGCTGATCACACGATTTGGTTACACAGATTAATGGAGGGGTAATAGGCTAGGAAACAGTAGTCATTTCATGTGGTGATACTATCTATGATTATTAAATGAAGTAACTTCCTGTAAGGGAATGTATAAGTATGTGGGTTTTTGCTTTTTTTTTAACATCTATTTTTATTTTATTTATTTATTTGAGAGCAACAGACAAAGAGGCAGAGAGAGAGAGAGAATGGGCACATCGGGGCCTCCAGTCACTGCAAAGGAACTCCAGATGCATGGGCCACCTTGTGCATCTGGCTTACATGGGTGCTGGGAAATTGAGCCTCAAACCGGGGTCCTTAGGTTTCATAGGCATATACTTAACAGCTAAGCCATCTCTCTAGCCCCTGCTTTGTTTTTAAATAAACTTTTTAATGAAAGAAATAGCAATTCCTTGATGTAAACTAGTGATTACTGAATTTGAATATACCTTTGGGTTGGTGTGAATCACAGCATTGCTTGGAGGATTGAGTATACTACTGATACAGTTCTAATGGTTTGTAAATATTATCTTTAGTATAATGGCTTTCAGTAATTTGACATTGAAATATTTTTATTAACTCTGTTTTAAAGACTTTTGCAATATATCTTAACCATATGGTTAACAAGTCTTTGGAACTGAAACACTTTGTATATCACATGTCAATTTTTTTTTTATTTAATTAATTTATTTGTAAGTAGAGAGAGTGAGGGAGACAGACAGAGAGAGAATGGATGCTCCAGGCCCTCTAGCCACTGAAAACGAACTCCAGATGCATGCAGCCCCTTGTGCATCTGGCTTACGTGGGTACTGGAGAATTGAACCTGGATCCTTTGGCTTTATAGGCAAGCGTTGTAACTGTTAAGCCATCTCTCCAGCCCCACATTTCAGACATTTTAAAGGTAAATTAAAATAACATATTTGGAATCAGGTATTTTGAGTATTTATATTTTCAGTATGTAGGTGTTTACATAATTTCTAAAAATGATGCTTGATTCTCATTAGAAATTTACTTTGTTGTAAATACCAAGATTTGTTATTACACATTTTAAAATAAAATTGCAGGATTTGAAGATAAGGTTAACTAATATAGAATGCATATGTAAAACACTACTTTGTGCTAAGGAATGGAAAAAAAGAAAAAGCAATGCTGTCAAATGAAGGAACAGCTTTATTGAGAAAATCCAAGGAGAATTAAGCATAGTCACCAGATCTGGGTTCTAGTCATGTGTGATTCTTTGTTGTGAATTGTGAGCTCTTGAGCAAGCTGCTTAATTAGAGGTTAATTATATTTTCACTTCTAAGAGGCTGGCATGCTTGGTAGCTACAAAAACGTGTATAGACTAAATCTTTTAGGTTTGTATTTAGATAACACATTCTAGTAAGTCAGAGAAAGATAGAGAACCTAGTACAGGCTTTAAACTTTGAACTTTCAGGATTTTAAAACTTTTCTATTCATGTATTTATTTGCAAGAGTGCATATTGAGAATAGGCACCCCAGGGCCTCTAGCCTCTGCAAAAAATTCCATATGCATGTGCCACTTTTGCATCTGGCTTCATGTGGGTACTGGGGAATTGAACCTAGGTTGTTAGGCTTTGCAGGCAAGTCCCTTAATCTGTGAGCCATTTCTCCAGCCCCCAACTTTCAGGATTTTATTTTTATTCAGTTTTAATATTTTTATTTATTTATTATTTATTAGGGATTGAGAGGGAGGGAGAGAGAATGGGCATGCCAAGGCCTCCAGCCACTGCAGACAAACTCCAGATGCATGTGCCACCATGTGCATCTGGCTTATGTGGGTTGTGGGAAATTGGGCCTGGATCCTTAGGCTCCACAGGCAAATGTCTTAACTGCCTCTTCCCCAGCAGAAACACTTAAGTGTGTCAGGCTTTATTCCACCCTCCCCCAGAAAACCTTTATACCACTGTGTATTAGTTAAGTTAAAGACCTTTAGGTGTGCTCAAGGAGTAAAGAGTACAAATACAATGACTTAGTAGGCAGGTAATTCTTTAGATAGGAGTGAAAGCTTTAATGTGAATAAACACTATCAGTACTCAGTGACTATTAATACTAACTGCAGAGGGCTGAGAGCTTACTTTCATATATCTCATTACCACAAGTGAATCAAACTGTTGCAAAGAATCAAAAGCTAAAGAAAATACTTCTATCTCTATTCATAATAATATTTCTGGCCGGGCGTGGTGGCGCACGCCTTTAATCCCAGCACTCGGGAGGCAGAGGTAGGAGGATCGCCGTGAGTTCTAGGCCACCCTGAGACTCCATAGTGAATTCCAGGTCAGCCTGGGCTAGAGTGAGACCCTACCTCGAAAAACCAAAAAAAAAAAATAATATTTCTGTTGCTTAGTTTCATAAATTTGATTTTATTCTTAATGATGCTGGTAAAAATGGATAGTAAATTTTCTATTAAGAGTTGGGGAAACAGATTTGGGTTAGTTAAGTATTGGCCCTCAGTCAGACAGTAGATCTGGGATTTCTGGTATCTCTTTATTAATGAATGCTTAATCTATGCTGCCTCTCTGGGATTTTGACCTGGGACATTCTCAATCAGGCCTTAAATAGGAAGTTGCTTCTAGAATTAGGTATATAAAACATTTTGTTCTGGTAGATGCTTTTGCTAATTCTTTTGGAGAAACTTCAAAAAGTTGAATGTAGGGCTGGAGAGATGGCTTAGTGGTTAAGCACTTGCCTATGAAGCCTAAGGACCCCGGTTCTAGGCTCGGTTCCCCAGGACCCATGTTAGCCAGATGCACAAGGGGCCACATGTGTCTGAAGTTCGTTTGCAGTGGCTGGAGGCCCTGGCACACCCATTCTTTTTCTCTCTCTCTCTCTGCCTCTTTCTCTCTGTCACTCTCAAATAAATAAACAAATTTTTTTTTTTTTAAAGTTGAGTGTCCACTGTTTGCCCTCAGTGAATCTACATGCTTGTTGAATGGTTAAGGATAGTTTGGTAGAGATGAATTACCTTAGGGCACTATGTAGGCGTTGGGTATTGAGTGGTAGAGAAGATTAAAGCAGAAATTCATGTCAATGAAGAGATCTGAGTGAAGTCTTATAAGTATGCATGAAAGCACACCCCATGAACGTCACTGGGGAAAGGGGGTGATTTTTTACAGTATCACAGCAGGCCTTGGTTCAGGGAAGTTCTTAGGAATAGGGACCTGGTCTTAACTGAATTTTCTTGTCTAGTTCATTGGCCCTCTGTAGGTGCATATAGTTGAATTGCATTTCAGTTCCAGGGGTATTTAAAAAGTATGTAAGAATTTAAGAAACCATTGTAAAATCAGCATATCTTTTTCAATGCTATTTGATATAATGTTAAGATAATTTACTATATTGAAGAGTATAAGCATTTCCTACCTTGGTTTATGTTATACCAAGTTTATTTGTTTAGGTGGTTTGAATATTGGCAGCTGTTTTCTCTTGGAAACTTTAAAATTAAAATCTTGGAATCATAGAGTTGGAAGTACCTTAGATACATTCACTGAAAAATCCCTAACAGTCCACCTGGATGTCACTGTTGTCCAATCACCTCTTAAGTCTTTGATAAGTATTTCTCAAATTAGTCTCCTGATCTCAGGCTCTTTCCCATCTGATTTGCTGTTCACTCTGTTCATTTGTATTGATGTTTTGTTTTACTATTAAATATCACAACTGATGGTTGTTTCTCTAATTCCCACTGACTAAAAAATTGATTTCATACTTAGCTAGTGCCTATCTGAGCTTACTGAAACTACTCTCCCTAAAATACCTATCTCCTCATAAAACAGATTTAGAGGATTTTTCTTTGCTCTTCTGTTTTACTCTTAAGCACTATTGTCACTTTTTATCTCTTGAAATTTTCTTACATAGTATCTCTGCCTTCAGATAGGCATATTGCTCATTATAGTGAGGAAAAGCAAAGTTAGTGGGTGTCCCGTCTCAGTAAGAGGTTGCTAAACGGAACCTGGTTTTGAGTATTGTAGAAGGAAGCAGAACTGGTCTTTAAAATGGATGCTGTCAGAAAGTGCGGGCAGTTGCATGATTTATCATCGTAAGTTTTTATAGAGTGCAGATCTCATCTGCATTGGGTTAAGTAGCAGTCACTCATTTGACAAGAGGGAATATTTGGTAGTTACTGTTGCTCAGAAACCTTGTCTGCAAGTCTAAGTCTTTGAGTCTCTCGAGGTAGGGTCTCACTCTAGCCCAGGCTGATCTGGAATTCACTATGGAGTCTCAGGGTGGCCTGGAACTCACAGTGATTCTCCTACCTCCGCTTCCTGAGTGCTGGGATTGAAGATGTGCACCACCACGCCTGTCTGCAGTAGTCTTAAGTCTAAGAGAAAAGTATACTTGAGCATCAAATCAGTTTGTGATAACATTGAGGTGTTGGTTTTGAGCCTCAGGTCAGTTTCTGGATGTCATGGGCTACTATTTTTGTTGTTCTGTTCCCACTTCTGGCTAATAACAAAGTTGAGCTATAGGATATTAATTCATGGTGTTTGGTTTGCACTTTGTTGCTTAAGATTAGAAACACCATGGTGTAGGATGGGTCATTGTATATCTGATGAGACAGTTTACATTAAGACTCAATGGAGATAGCAACTGCCTTTAATACCCAGATATTGTGTTTCTCTTTCTACTTCTTTTTTAATTAATTAATTAATTTATTTGACAGAGAGAAGGAGAGAGAGAGAGAGAGAGAATGAACGGGCGCGCCACAGGCCTCCAGCCAATGCAAACGAACTCCAGATGCATGCGCCACCTTGTGCATCTGGCTAACGTGGGTCCTGGGGACTCGAACCTGGGCCCTTTGGCCTTGTTGGCAAACACCTTAACTGCTAAGCCATCCCTCCAGCTTTCTTTCCACTTCTTAACTTATCCCTTACTATCCCTACATGTAACCTGTTTTGAAAAACTGTGTAATTAATTTTACCTTGTGAGTTCAAGTAGTAGGCCTTTACTGTTTATAGTAATATGTTCTCCAAAGTTCCTGCAAATACTGAACCATTGCCTTTAGGATTATGAAGTTTAATGCCTGTGAGCCTCTGATTCCTGTATTCTCATCAGCTAATTAGTTGATAATCTTATTTTATGTGTATGGTAAAGATGACTAGTGTGGTTAATTAACCATTGAACTCACAGCTAATAACACTGTAATGCATACCTGAATGAAGCTTATTTAACCCATTTTTTCCCCCAGAAGGGACATCACAGTCTTCCTGAATTTAAAAATGATAGATAGCACTTCACTACTATGCATGAAGGCTATATTGAATAGTAGAATCACCAACAAAAAGTACAAATAAGAAAAGCAAGGCACTAGTCTAGAAAAAATACTGTTTCCAGTGTGAAAGCTAAAATTCTAGGAGGCAGAGTTCTGCTGCATCTGAGAACGTGTGTATGTTGTGTGACTCACATTTTTCACCACCACTCTGCACTTGTCTACAAATGATTATTGAGATGAGGAATATTCATTTTGGACTTAAAATAATTTTTAATTGGGCTAGTTTAAATGTAGTCTTTGAATTATGAGGATTGACTGCCCATCCTCCCCCATTTCTACTGATAGCTCTTAATTCAGTCTACCATAATTTCTCTTAGGCTGTCTCTAGTCTGGCCAAGACTGGACAGCATTGGCTGTCCAAAGTGTTTACAGTGGTAGTATAGCTTTTGAAAGGCAAATCTGGACATTTCACTTACTTTCCATCTTTATCTCATATGCTTTTCAGTAGCTTCCTGTTGCTCTCAGTGTAAAATACTAAAATCCTGATACAGTCTACAAATCTCTTCAATTACTGTCCCATGGTTAAAGTGGCACCAGTTTTCCTCCTCTATTCCAGAATGATTCTGCCTACTCTTCATGGTCTCCTGACACCCAGCTACTCATCTCATTTGGACTGGGCCTTTTGTCATACCTCTGAGTTTTCTTTTCCTTCATTGCATTTCACTTTCATAATTATGCATAATATATACAATTTTAAGTTTATATATTTACTAGATTATAATATGAGCTCCAAAAACAACAAGGATTGCATCTATTTTGACTAGCAGCTCCTAGAGGACTTGATATGCACATTTTTCATTGCATAGTGAATGAATGTGTACAGTCATATCCAGCTTGACTTCAGGCTTCATTTTCATCATTAGTTTTCTTTATTAAGTTTCTACACTCCAACCACAGTGAACTCTATAGTTCTTTACTCAGAGATGCTATGCAGGGCCATTCCATGACTATCTTCCAAGAGAGAAAACTCCCAATCCAATGTTCCCCATGAAGTCTGTTCATCCTGTGAGATCTGAATTAGCAGGCAATTCCTTTGGTGTTCTCTTGAGCATTTTCGTTTCTTTTGAATCTTGAGTCTCTTGTAGCCCAGGCTGGCATCAAACTCATTATATACCTGATGATGACCTTGGACTCCTGGTCCTTCTGCCTCTACCTCCCAAGTGGAATTACAGGACTGTGTCAGCACCCTCCAGCTTCTCATTAAAAATAGATATTTTTAACAGTCATGTAAGAATGAGAATTGTCAATATGGTATCCCATCAGATGACAAAAGGATAATAAATTGAGTCTTTGTCATCTCTGCCTTAGACCCATGCCTAAACAGTTGTGTGTGGAACTGACATTTCCTAGTTAACCTTTTTGAGGTAGTGTCTTGCTCTAGTCCAGGAATTGACTATGTAGTCTACCTCCACCTCCCAAGTGCTGGGATTTTAGGTGTGTGCCACCACACCCTGGTCT
Organism: Dipus sagitta; assembly: GCA_036346955.1. Classification (NCBI taxonomy): domain Eukaryota; kingdom Metazoa; phylum Chordata; class Mammalia; order Rodentia; family Dipodidae; genus Dipus; species Dipus sagitta. Next base: position 120,479,988 of record CM070777.1, read on the forward strand.
AGTTAGCTTTTGAGTCTGCTACAAACATCTTTCCAACTGGTGGAATAGTCTCCTGATAGGAAGATTTATTGTCTAAATTTTTATGTCAGATTAATGAAAGAAAGGTTTTTTTTTTCCATTTTTAAGATTCACATTGAGAAGTCATTCTTGATTCATTACTATCTCAATCCAGTTTTTCTGATGTTTAAAAATACTGTTGGCAATTTTGCTGGTATTCAGTTTCAGTTTTTAAGTAACATTTATCTTTTGATAAATTTATCATTGAATCAGTGGACTATTGGAATACATGTTCTTTGATGTTGAGGATTAAAGCTTACTTTAGCTTTTATTTGAGGCTCTTTAGCATAATAGTGACTAACTAAATGATGAATAAAGAGTTTAATTTGTATACCAGCAAAGCTATCAATTTATTTGGGATTGTCTACTTAATGTGATAATCACTGTTTTTTTTTTCAATGAAACCTTTAGCATTACAAAAAGTCTTGTGTTATAACCTGTTGAGTGATGTATGTTAAGTAAAATGGCTAAAAAGTCTAAAGTGCTTTGTGTGTATAGAAGTACCTGTATTAGTGGTCTGTGTTTCTTTTTCTACTTTAGAATGTTAATGAAAATTTTGTGACTCTGATATTTTATTGTAATATTTTGTAATGAGGAGAAGCTCCCATTAGGATATTGTCAAACGTTTAAAAGTAAATGTCTTTCATATCTTGTATTGCTCCAATGTGAATACAAGCTTTTCTTCATTTTTTTTATAACTTATTTGAGAGAGAAAGAGAGAGAGAGAGAAACAGATAGGTAGAGAGAGAATGGGTACGCTAGGGCCTCCAGCTGCTGCAATATACTCCAGGTACATATGCCCCCCTTGTGCATCTGGCTTATGTGGGTCCTGGGGAATTGAACCAGGGTCCTTTGCCTTTGCAGTTAAGCACTTTGACCACTAAGCCATCTCTCCAGCTCACAGGCTTTTCTTTATAAGCAGTTTTATAGAACACGGAAAAAATTGAACTGTGTGCTTGCTGTCACTTTTTGTTTGTTTTTTGTTTCTTGAGGTAGGTCTCACTCTAGCTCAGGGTGGCCTTGAACTCACAGCAATCCTCCTACCTCTGCCTCCCAAGTGATTTCCTTACTAAATTGCTAAATTAAGCTGTCTTTGTCCACCTTTACCACAGTACCAGATTATCTCCATAGTTATTTATCAGTTGTATGCTACAATAGATGTTAGTTATTGTGTTATTTTAGTTTAAACATGAATTTTGACATTTCTATATAATAAAGTATTAAATTTATATTCAACCTTACCTGGTTCAAGTAAAATAGTAAGAGGTGTTAAGTAATTTTTTATTGGATTTTTTTCAGGTAGAGATGAACCAAGAGTTATGAGAAAATTTTATTTACTTGTTGGTCTTCATGTGGCTTTATTATGAAGAATTAATTTTAAAACCATAAATTTTCTGTAGCCTGTATGGGGAGAAGAAATCTAAAGACTATGTTATCCTCTACCCAGTAGTCAACCTTTTCATTAAAGCTATGATCAAATGATATTTCACTTGGTTTTGTTTTTGTTTTTTGTTTTTTTGGTCTACTCAGCTAAGCGTTACTTTGCCCATGGTTCTTAAGGGGAGAGAGGTGGATGCCAGGTAGAATAATTCTAGAATCATTTCTTCATGATTTCAAAGTAAACCTGGCTACCTAGTAATAGGGGTGGGGATAGAGATAAGAGTTTGTATTGGAAAATTTACACTAATTTCAAATATTATTTCTCATTGTAGTATACAAAGTACCATTTTATCTGTCTGAAATTGATTTTTAAGTATTGTTATCCTTTTTAAAATTTTATTTACTTGCAAGCAGAGAGAGAGAGAGAGAGAGACAGACAGACAGAATGGGAGCGCCAGGGCCTAAAGCCACTGCAAAGGAACTCCAGATGCATGTGCCAGTTTATGCATCTGGCTCTGTATGGGTACTGGGGGATTGAACCTGGTCCTTAGGCTTTGCAGGCAAGTGCCTTAACCACTAAGCCATCTCTCCAGCCCTTGTTATCCTTTTCTTTAAGTAATACTTTAAATTTGTGATGATTTAAATTTTTTAATAACAATTTTATTTTAATAGGTTTATGGCTACAAATGATTTGATGACAGAACTGCAGAAAGATTCCATCAAGTTGGATGATGATAGTGAAAGGAAAGTAGTGAAAATGATCTTGAAGTTATTAGAAGACAAAAATGGTGAGGTACAGAATTTAGCCGTTAAGTGGTAAGTTATATATTTTGCTTGCTTACTCTTAAAAACAGATAATTGATAACTAGTCTGGGTCTCATACCATGTCTTCCTAGAAGGTTTTTCTTTTTGAGAATAAATGTTTAGTGATTGCACTTGATATGTATGGTTATGTTTCCTCCAGAAACAATGTGCTTTCTCTTACTTGTTTGACCATTGCCTGATTTGTGGGGGGCAGGGGTGGGGGAGCAGAGTGAGGCTGGGATTGAAAGCCCTACTTGACCTCTTACTGTTAATGTTCTGGTAGGTATGTAATATTAAAAAAAAAGTTCAAGGAAATGGAAAACTAATAAAAATCTTAATAAAGGATGACAGCAGTCAGAAAGCTGAGGCAGGAGATCTCAAAGCCAGCTTGGCTACATAGGGAGCCCCTGTGCCAAAGAAGGAAAGGGAAAAGGAATAGGTGAATGCAGATTTAGATGATAGTTAGCTTAGAAACCACTGATCATATCATGATTACAAAGACTACAAAAAGTGTGTGGGAGTTCTGATTGTCTTTTGACAGACAGTGTAGTAGGAGCTTCTTGCATTTGTTACTTAGTGGGGCACAGCATTCTGATTCTCAGTAAATTCTTTTTAAACTAATTAAAGCCAGGTTTGGTGGTACAGTCCTGTAATTCAGCTATTTAGGAGGTTGAGCAGGAGGGATTGAAATTCAAGGCTTGCCTGAACAGTTTAGTGCGAACCTGTCTCAAGATAAACAAGCAAAAGGAAGGCAGGGGTTGGCTCAGTGGGAGAGCACTTAGTAAACATGAGGTTAGGTGCAATCCTTAGTAGTGTTGACTGACTGAATGAAAGAATGCATGAACAGATAAGATAAAAATTATTATTTCTTCATTCATTTTGAGAAAAAGTTTCATATACACTATGCTGGCATCAAAACTTACTATGTAGCTGAGGATGACCTTTAGCTTATCCTCTTGCCTCTGCCTCCCAGGTTAAATTTATGAATGCCAAATTTTAGAAACCTTTCGTTTACAAAGTAAGTTGTTAGTAAATAAAATAACTGGTTTTATCTATGGGATTATCTGTTTTTTTTTTAATTTTAATTTTATTTATTTATTTGAATGTGACAGAGAGAGAGAGAGAAAGAGAGAGAGAATGAGCGTGCCAGGGCCTCCAGCCACTGCAAACAAACTCCAGATGTGTGTGCCCCCATGTGCATCTGGCTAACGTGGGTCCTGGGGAATCGAGCCTCCAACCGGGGTCCTTAGGCTTCATAGGCAAGCGCTTAACTTCTCCAGCCCTGTCTGTTATTTTGTATGCCACATTACTTCCAGTATCAGTTTAAGTACAGCATTGCCCTATTATTCCTTTAGATTTGCATAAAGGCTTTAAGCTAGTTTCAGGCTAATCTTTTACAATTGTGCATATAAAAGCCGGCAGAAAGTGAGAAATCATTGGTCAACATAGAATTTCTAATTCTTTTTTTTTTTTTTGGTTTTTCGAGGTAGGGTCTCACTCTAGCCCAGGCTGACCTGGAATTCACTATGGAGTCTCAGGGTGGCCTCGAACTCACGGCGATCCTCCTACCTCTGCCTCCCGAGTGCTGGGATTAAAGGCGTGCGCCACCACGCCCGGCAGAATTTCTAATTCTAACATAGAACTTAGAATGGAATTTCTAAACCTGCAGTACAAATTTCTTTAACTTGTGGCTTTTACAAGTTAAAAATAAAATGTATCTTTCAAAAGTGAAGTAGAGCCGGGTATGGTGACACATGCCTTTAATTCCAGCACTCAAGAGGTAGAGGCAGGAGGATCTCTGAAAGTTTGAGACCAGTTTGAGACTACAGAGCTTGAGTTCCAGGTCAGCCTAGGCTAGATCAGGACCCTACCTTGAAAAACCAACAACAATAAAAAGTGATGTAGAAAGCAAGTGATCTCAGCATAGGAGCTAAAGGGTTTTTGAAAACCTTTATTTTTTTTTTATTTGGATTTATAAATAAAGAGATGGGGATCTGGATCTATAGCTTATGTAGTGCTTGCTTAGCATTTGTGCGTCACTGGGCTACATACCCAACACTGGGTGGGGGATTTAGGAAAGAGATAGCACACACACACAAGTAAAGGAATAAAGTTGTAAATGAATGTATTAGGATAGAACATCATGATAATGGATGAAGAAATCGGGGGGGGGGGGAGAGGACGGACTGACTTGCTTATCACCCTAAGGAAAGGTTGAGAAATCTTTTACAGATGTCTTTGAAACCTCAAAGAACAGATAGTTAGTACTGCTGTAGAACATAAGAGTAAATCTGGAAACCTTCAGACTTTCTTGTAAGCCAGTAACTGATAGCAAATCCTGAGTAAAGATAACACTAAAAAGGGATACCAGACACCAGTTTTATATAAATGTTTAAAATAAAATGTAGTGGGCTTGAGAGATGGCTTAGCAGTTAAGCGCTTGCCTGAGAAGCCTAAGGACTCCGGTTCAAGGCTTGATTCACCAGGACCCACGTTAGCCAGATGCACAAGAGGGCGCATACATCTGGATTTCGTTTGCAGTGGCTGGAGGCCCTGGCATGCCCATTCTCCCTCTTTCTCGATCTGTCCTGTTTGTCTGTCTTGTCACTCTCAAATAAATAAATAAAAATAAACAACAAAAAAATTGAAATAAAATGTAGTTATAATTAAGAGTACATACCAAGACCAAGTGGGTTTTACTTCAGTAATGTAAGGGTAATGAGTTTAATATTGCGTGCTTTCTTAATACAACTATTTAATTTCATCATGTTAGCATGGTGTGGTGGTCCATGCCTTTACTTTAATCCCAGCACCTTGGGAGGCAGAGGTAGGAGGATCAATGAGTTCGAGGCCACCCTGAGACTACATAGTAAATTCCAGGTCAGCCTGGTCTAGAGTGAAACCCTACCTCAAACCCCTCCCTCCCCAACAAAAGGTTAATACATCAAAGGAAAAAAAATCTGAATTGCAGAGACATAGACTAGATGGCACATTGATTTAATAAAGGACAATAACAAAAGTACTTTTGGCTACTTAGTTTCATTACAGAAGTGAAAACATTTCTTCCAATGACCAGTGTCTTGCTCACTGCTATTAAAATGAAAAACAGATCAAAGATGCTTTATCCCACTTGACAATTCATCATTTGTTTTTAGTAAACATTAAATAATGTAGGATTTGATTGGTTCTTCTTTAGCATTAAAACTTACTTTTATCCCAAAGCTCATGGAATGCAAGATGCATTTATATTTTACTAAGGTTAAGGATATCTGCTTCTACTTTGTTTATTTTGAAGAGATTGCCAGTAAGACAAGATTGGAGTAGGAACTAGCAATTATAAGCATAAGAATAAAAGTGTGCTACATGGAAAAATCAAGCCAACCAAGGAAATATAAACAGTTCAATGAGGTAGCAGTACATAAACTTGACATAATTAGTAGTTTTGTATACAAGTATTTCTAGCCAGTTAGATATGATGGAATTGAATATCCACCTAACATGTCAGAAAGACAAAATTCCTAGGAGGAGATGTAACAAAAAATGTTACAGTGAGCTGAGTGTTGTGGTGCATGCCTTTACTCTCAGCACCCTGGAGGCAGAGGTAGGGGGATCATTGTGAGTTCGAGGCCACCCTGAGACTGCATAATGAATTCCAGGACAGCCTGAACTATATTGAAACCCTACCTCGAAAAACCAAAAAAAAAAAAAAATAAATAAAAAGTTATAGTGGTGATCTTGGAAGGGAGTATTGTATGAAGTAAGGTTACAGTTTTAGCTTTTTTCAAAACTTATAGGGGAGAATGGGAGTGTGACTATCCTAATCATTGATACAAAAATTTTTACTTGAATAAAAGGAAAGATATCTTATGTCCTTGGATTGAATAACTCAACACCAGAAAATTGCCAGCTCATTCTAGGTTAATGAAATGCTAAATTAATTGAAGCTGCACAGATTGATTGGAACGTGTTGGAGTTGGGGATGTGCATGTGTGTAAGGTAGCTGAACAAATTTTAAAAGTTTAAGCATTTTCTAGGATTAGTATGCTGACCCTGTAAAAATTTTAAAATATATACTGCTATCTCTCTAATCAAAGCAGTTTAGGCTTTGGGCTATTAATAGACAGTGAAGTATGTTATGAAGATAACACGATCCCAGAGTGGGGAAATGAACCTTTTTCAAAGGATTGCATGGTCAGATTGTATCCTTGTACAGTATCCTGACTCAAGATCACTATTGTTCAGGATTTCTTTACCATAAATTAGCTTTGCCTGTTATAAAACTTCATGTAGTCGGTCATGGTCACGTACACTTTTAATCCCAGCACTCAAGAGGCAGAGGTAGGAGGATTGCCACGAGTTTGAGGCCACCCTGAGAGACTACATAGTGAATTCCAGGTCAGCCAGCCTGAGCTAGAGTAAAACCCTACCTCGAAAAACCAAAAAGAAAAAAAAAAAAAAAACTTCATGTAAATGAAATCATACAGTATGTGCTCTTTTGTGTCATTTGTTTCATCTGTGAAATTTATCCATGTTGTATATATTAGTGTATATCTCTTAATAATTAGTAAATAATTTGTTTATTCAGTTTTTTTTTTTCCCTAGAGTTTGCTATTGTGTACAGATGAACATTCTTGAACCAGTCCCTTTTAGGACATGTGTCTGTTTCTTACTGATGGATACCTAAGAATGAATTTACTATTGTCCATTTAACTTTCTAAGAGAATGAAAGCCACATTGCAGGACTTCGTGGCAAAAACTTAATCCCAACTACTTAGGGGGCTGAGGCCAGAAAGTAGTAAGTTCTAGGCCTCCCTAAGCAACAAAGCAACTTTAAGGGTAGCATGGGCAGTTTTGTGAGATTGTGTCTAGAAGGAAAAGTAAAAAGAGGGCTGGGCTAAGTGTTATAGGTAGGATATGCGAGGTCTTAGGTTAAGTTAGTTGCCCGCACCTCAAGGAGGGGGTTTCAAAGGTTTTTTTTTTTTTTTTTTTCCGTAATAATTGTAGTTTTTGTTTTTATTTGTAATTTTGTGTTGAACTAGTTTTTGTGGAGAGTGTGAGATCATGATTGTTTCTGTTCTCACTATATGGATGGATATCCAGTTGGCTGTAGCAGATCTTCCTTTCCCTATTCATCTTAATTACCCTGGCTTTTTGGCCAGAAAAAAAAAAATCAGTTGATTAGAAAAGTGTGTGTTCATTCTTACATTATGTTTCTTTGATCCATTTGTCTGTTTTTAGAACAGTATAGCCTCTTTTATTATTATTAATCTAACTCAGAAATTTTGAGCTTTGGTGCTAACTTTTTGAAGCCAGTATGTCTTAGTTATGGGGAACTGTCCAGGGTATTCTGTGCACTGTAGAGTATCTGACCACTGCCCATTGTTTGCAATAGCATTCTTCCATTCCCCAGTTGTACGACCAAAATGTTCACAGACATTGCCAAATACCTCTTAAAAAATAGTGTTGTGTAAATACATAGCAAGTCTGAAGTACGGTGGTGTAATTTCTCTTAACTTCATTTTTTATTTCCTAAAAATATTTTGGTTCTATAATGGCTTGTATTTTTTATATCTGCTAGTTAATTTCTGTTTTCTTTTAAAAAAACACGCCTTGTTCATTTTTTATTGGAATTATGTTGAATGAATACATACACAAGTGAGGATTTGTAGCCAACAAACAGAAGGAGGAGCCAAGAGATGGAAAGTTATATAAAAGAAGTTATCTGTTAGTGGTGAGGGAATTCCTTATCACTGGATTATCCAGGTCTAGCAGGGGTAGGCTCCGAGGCTAAGGCTTGAGTTGAAAAATGAGGGCTCAGAAGAACTTGACTATGCTCATTTTTGAAAGTGACTAGGTGCATACATATCATTGTTATGTCTTCCTGGTGCTTGACCTCTTTTGAGTATTAGAATGCTTACTTCAGTGACATTTATTGTATATTGATAAGGTTGGTTTTGGGTCAGTCATTTTACTTGTTTTCTGTTAGATATTTTGGGGCACCTCTTTCCTCATCCTTTGGAAGTGGTAAATACCTGTAAGCAGAAGATCTGGAAGTTTAACCCACGGGCCACAGAGGCGTCCTATTACCCTGAAAGGGTCAAGACTATCACTAACACTGAGGCCGCCTTTTCCCCTTTCTTCATTTTTTTCATAAGTATACAATGTAATTATCCAGAGGCCACATGTTGTTTCCTACCACAACTAACAATGCAAAAATCCATACAAAAATCATATACTTTTTTTCCTCCTCCCCCCCCGCCCCGAGTTAGGGTTTCCCTCTAGTTCAGGCTGACCTAGTAGTCACTCTGTAGTCTCAGGGTGGCCTCATACTCATGGTGGTCTCCTACCTATGCCTTCCAAGTGCTGGGATGAAAGGCATGTGCCACTACCTGCAGCCCAAATACTCTTAAGCATGAAAAAAAAAATTACAAAAATGTAAATCAGTGTTTGTTGCAGTCAGGTTCACATCGCTGGCAGAAAACACTCGACCAAGAGCAGCTTGTGAGGAAGAAAAGGGTTTTTGGCTTATAGGCTCAAGGGGAAGCTCTATGATGGCAGGAGAAAATGATGGCATGAGCAGAGGGTGGACATCACCTCCTGGCTATCATAAGATGGACAACAGCAACAAGAGAGTGTGTCAAACACTTGCAAGAGGAAGCTGGCTTTAACACTCACAAGCTCATCCCCCAAAATACACTGCCACCAGGAGGCTTTAATTGCCAAATTGCCATCAAGTGGGGACCTAACATTCAGAACACAGGGAATACCTGAATCAAAACACCACATTCTACCCCTGGCCCCCATAAACTGATGATTCAGGTGTCCCCCATAAATTTAGGTGTACTGAAGCTAGGTTCCCAGCTGATGGAGATATGGGAATTAATGACTCCTAGATGGAATGTATTGTTGGGGGCGGGCTTGTCGGTGTTATGGCCAGTTTCCCCGTGCCAGTGTTTGGCACACTCTACTGTTGCTATGGTCCACCTTATATTGGCCAGGGGGTGATGTCCACCCTCTGTTCGTGCCATCGTTTTCCCTGCCATCATGGAGCGTCCCCCTCGAGCCTGTATGCCAAAATAAATCTCTTTTTCCCACAAGCTGCTCTTGGTAGGGTGATTTCTACCAGCAGTGCAAACCTGACTGCAACAGTAAAGTGGTACTGAGGAGTGAGATTGCTGCTAGACACCTGACTGTGTGGCTTTGACCTTTTGGAGCTGATTTTCAAGAGGACTATGGAAGGATTTGAAATCTTGGCCAAAGGGACTCCTTGCAGTACTATAAGTACAGCTTGATGGACTATTCTGGTCAGAGTTGAAAGACCTGAATGCACTAAGAACTATGGACTGTGAGGTTTGGTTTATGAGGATGAGAAAGAGCTTTGCTTGGACTGGGTTAGAAGTTGGTATGAAAAGCTTGCTGTTATGCCCATGTCCTGCGAAGTTGTGCAGAGTAGAAATGAACTGGTGTAAACAGAGGGATATGGCACAGAAAGAAAAATCTTTGGGTGAACTGCTGCCCATTCAGCTGCAATTGAGAGATTATAATCTTTGAGATTGGGCCAGCTGACCTGTACTGGGGCAACAGGAAGAATGTAGACTCTTGGAGGGGCCTGAGTGCTTAAGGAGTGTCCTGTTTTTCAAAGTCTGCTTTATTCCCTTCTGGATTAACAATTTGTCACCCAACCTGATATTATGGAATATAAGAAATGCAGGAAAGAGAGGATCGTTGAGTTTGCAACGCGGTCTTGTGTTTTAGAAATGGCCACGGGCAGTGCGAAGCAGGTTTGCTGGTTGCCTATTTTATAATACTTTGATTCTTCTGTTTATTTTTAAAAAATATATCTTCTTATAGACTAGGGATATAATTCTCCATTAAATCTGTCACAATCTATTCAGAGTTATAGAGACATAGATTGTATAACATGGTTCCACATGCCTTGTGGCATTTGTGCTACTATTGTTTGCTATATATTGCTAAGTGTGTGCATTTCTGTACTTGTATAACAACATCTTTTATGCATGTACACATTTGTTTTAGTTGAAGGTAAGCTTTCTGGTGAACTTTTTTCTGATTATCCAAGTTACCATCTGGTTTAATTTTCCTTTTCCTTTTCCTTCCTTTATGTATGTGTGTATGTCAGGATCTCTTGCTGAGTTATATGGTGCTGGGAAATTGAAATTCTGCCGCCAGGATTTGTAAGCAAGTGCTTTAATACACTGACCCATCTCTCCATCCCCAAAATTATTTGCGTGTGAGGGAGGGACCCACCAGGACCTCTTGCCATTGCAAATGAACTCCAGACACTTGTGCTGCTTTCTGCAACTAGCTTATGTGGGTGGCTTTAAAAGTAAAAGAATAGTGGTGGGTAATACTTTGCTTGCTTATAAATTGTTTTTAAATTATCTTCAGTTCTGAAAGGTAATTTCACTAGATACGAAACTTTTAGTAGACCTTAATCCATCTGTTTTTCTCATCCAAAGTTGTCTGCTATTCAAATAGTTGTTTTCTAAAAGACAGTTTTGAAAATGTTACAGTTCTGTCCATAGTATGCTTAGTCCAATTGTAGCAGACAGCTTCAGTTCCTTAGAGTTCAATTACCTGGAACCATATAAGAAAGATGCACAAGGTAGCACATGCGTCTGGAGTTCATTTGCAGTGGCTAAAGGTCCTGATGCACCCATTTTTTCTATCTGCCCCCCCCAATAAATAAAATATTTTAAAAAGTAGCTATGCAACATGCTTTGGGAATTTGATTACTGAAACCAATTACTTTATGCATGTAAGATTTGGACAAAAAATAAACTATGTCACATAAGTAGAGGGGCTCAAAGACATTAGAAATTTTTTTGTTTCTTGTTGAAATTTGGTGGCAAAAAAAGTTCATTACTAAAGTGTGTGTGTATGTATGAAAGAGATGAAAATCAACTGTAATTTCACGATAATATAATGGAAATCAATAGGAAAACACTGAAAACTAACCATCAGCATGTTTTTTCTTCATTCTTGTATTGTATTTGGGTCAGGTACGGTGTGTACTTTGTTAAATTGATAGTTGCCAGGCAACGTTAATATTTGTATTTATTTCTCTTTATTTTTATATGCTTATCTAGATTTTAAAAGTTCTCTTCTTTACATTACAGTCTTGGCCCTCTAGTGAGCAAAGTAAAAGAATACCAAGTAGAGACGATTGTGGATACCCTCTGCACCAACATGCTTTCTGATAAGGAACAGCTTCGAGATATTTCAAGTATTGGCCTTAAAACAGTCATTGGAGAACTTCCTCCAGCTTCCAGTGGTGAGCAACAGTATTTTCTCTTTTTTTTTTTTTTTTTTTTTACTCCCCCAAGGTAGGGCCTCTTTCTAGCCCAGGCTCACCTGGAACTATGTTGTCTCAGGCTGCCCTTGAATTTACAGTAGTCCTCCTACCTCTGTCCTCCAGGTATTTCACCACTACCCCGTTCTGTCCAGAGGTGAATCAAAGCCTATTTTTCTTAAAAGCAAATTTAACCTCAAGTAACTATTTTGATTAGATATTTTAAAAAAATTGTTTGCAAGCAAATGGGAAGGAAAATGGTACTCCAGGGCATCTTGCCACTGTAAATGAACTTCAGATGCATGTGTCACTTTGTGCATCTGGCTTTATGTGGGTACTGGGTAATCAAACTGAAGACATTAGACTTTGCAAAAGCAAGCACCTTTAACCACTGAGCCATCTCTCCCAGTCCTAATTAAATTTATCACATAAATGTCAGTTCTGAAGGCTTTTGATATGTTGAAGCAGAGCTTTTGTATTATGTGCTATGACTGCAGAATAAAATTTTGCCAACCTATACAATGAGTGGGGAATAGATAACCAAAATACTGAATTAAAATTGAGCCTTTTTAATTACTGGTAACTTAAAAATTTTGGCTAATAAATTTGTTAATTAGCTGTTGGCCTGTGGCAATTATCTAAGTAATATGAATACTAAAATTGTTCTTAACTCCTAACCTGTTACAATTATCTGTTTGAAAGTTATTGTCTCATCTGCAAATGGAGTTAAGTGATCATGTTCTATTTCATGGAAAACTTAGATTGGTCATAATACCATCTGTATCTGTTGGCATCACTCATTTACTTAATAAGTGCTTATTAACAGCTCACTCTGCTAGTTATGCTGAATATGATTTTGTGTTGCTTCACTTAGTCTGAGCATCAGCTCTGTCTGTGGTCTTTATATTACTCCTAGTTTGAAGATGGAATAACTAACCGAGATTAGGTTAGGTACTAGGTTAGTTCACCCTGTTTTAACTTTGAGTTGGGTGAATTTTCATGTTCTTTGTATTTGGCTGGAAATTAGTGGTAAAGCAGTAGTTGCCTACTGGTTGCAAGACCCTGGCTTCCATTGCTAGGACCACAAAAAAAAAAAAAAAAAAAAAAAACAGTAAAAAAGAATTAAAATATTTTCTGTCTTTTATCCCAGATGTAGTATTTATACATTATAGTACATTATGCCCTTGTTACTTTCCCTTTATTAAGTAGTAAACTCAAATAGTCTACCAACTCTGATGTATAATGTCTACAACTCTTTTAGTTTTTATATTGCCTTCAGTTTTTCCCTCATAAGAAACATGTTTGCATGTAGCTGATTTTGGTTTTCATAAGAATTCTTTTTAACCATTTTGATAATTAATTTTCATACTTAGTTACCTACTTTTTTCCTTTTCCCTCTAGTTGTTAATAACATGAACTACTTTGAATAATGATAGCTCTGATAAATACACACAAGTCCATGAACAATATCTCTGTCTTTTCATGTAGTTATGGAATCTGTGTTGAAAAGGACCTCATTGGAAGTTTTAGCTGTCTGTTAATTTTTCTTTCAGAAAATAGTTAAGCATTGAAGCCCAAACCGTTTTTAATGCACTGAAACTTAAAAGACTGGGTTATGAGAAAGGAGGGTTCAGGAAGAGAAAACTGCTTTTCAGTCTAGAAATATATGCACTATTGACTTCATAAGCAGCATTCAATAATTAGCTAGAAAAATCTGCCAATTTTCAATGTTTACCCTTTTGCAGTTATTTGTAGTTCTTACTTAGGTATAATAGACTTTTATTGAAAAGTAGCCTGCTTTGAAATGCATATTTTTCTGGCAAGAACTCTTTGTTTTGAATGTTGAATATTTGGTAACTACTGCGAATTTAAGGTGGGAATTAACATAGTTAACTGAGTTACTATTCTTCATGCAGGCTCTGCATTAGCTGCTAATGTGTGTAAGAAGATTACTGGACGTCTTACCAGTGCAATAGCAAAGCAGGAAGATGTCTCTGTCCAGTTAGAAGCCTTGGATATTATGGCTGATATGCTGAGCAGGTAAATGTACCCATATTTGCATTGTTTGACATATAAACAATATGTTCACTTACTCAAAATTATTTTTGATAAATATAACAAGACTTGGTCTAAAGCTGTTTAGTATTTAAATTGTTTGTAAACGAGTGTGCTTCAGGGTAAGAGGAAATATGAACTGTACTTCATACCTAGCAAATGTGTTCTTTGGTTCTGAGAAGTTGTAAAGTTTGTGATTTAACCATTACAGCAGTTTGCTTTGCTTTAGTCTTCTGTAGTATATTTAAAAGAGATATGTCTGTGAGAACTGCAAATTCCAGTTAAAACAACTGATGATAGCCTTAGCAACCATGTTGTGGATGGAGGGAGGAATGTGATTTTTACTCTTTTGTTACTTTTCTTCTTTGCCTTGGAACGAAAACTTTGAAAGATAGACTTGAGCCACTCTCAAAAGACCTGCCAGTTTAAGTTTGTTATTCAGTAATTGTCCTTCATTCTCAAAATTATTAGAATTCTTTATCATCTATGAATACTACTCAAAAATAATTGAGTGTCTTCATGTTGGAAGAGTATTTATGTGTTAAATTCCATATAGTGAGGAGCAATCATCCCTGCGTATAAATGATCAATGGAGATAAGAACCAAAATGGCTAGAAGGCCAAAGGAACTCACTAAACTTTAGGAACTTTTTAAAATGGAAATAGTAGAATCTGAAGAATGGTCCTTGATATGTAGATGTGTTCTGGTATATAATACATCCATGAAAGTAATGTTAAAGTGGGAAACACTATTCTCATCTCTCAAGAACTTAAAGTAAATAAGCTAGAGAGATAGCTCAGTGTTTAAAGGCTCTTGCTTGCACAACCTGACTGCCTGGATTTGACTCCCTAGTATCCACATGAAAGCCAGATGCACAGAATATAAAGGAAATAGAAAAATTATAAGAAATTATTCTATTAGATTGCCGTCGCATAGAAGTGGGTGGGAATTTTTTACATAATTTGATAGGCAATAATAATCTTGGTAGGTTTGGTTTTGATGTAATTTGATCACTAGCACTGTAGATGTTGGAATACTGTTGACTCCTTGAGATACAATGTAAGATGATTTGGAAGGTAAGTTTTGGACTAGGTAGATGAAGGATTTAGAATGTAGATGAACAGAGAAAGAAGCAAGGGAGAAGATGGAGTTGGAATACTGAGGCTTTGTGTTGTGAACAGTCCTTAAAATCAATAGAGGAAGTCATTTCTCTATCTTGGGAGAAGAACAGTGACAAGATAAATGTATATTTTGTTTTTCTTGCTGTTTTATTAGCCGGTTGATCTAGATTCTAGAAGTTACTTGGGGAAATATATCTTTTTCTGCATACGCTTAGCTTTGGTTTCTTGTTTCATTGGTAGACAGTGAGAATTAAGCTTTTTTTAATTCTGTTTTGGATTCATCTCAGCTAAATTTATAACCTAGATATTTATATTGAGTTTAGAAGCTAGACACTTCAGGAGTGTTCAGGCTATGTAGAATTCATTTGTTTTCTTTCTTTTTTTCTTGTTTGAAGGCAAGGAGGACTTCTTGTTAATTTCCATCCTTCAATTCTGACTTGTCTACTCCCTCAGTTGACCAGCCCTAGACTTGCAGTAAGGAAAAGAACCATCATTGCTCTTGGCCATCTGGTTATGAGCTGTGGAAATATAGTTTTTGTCGATCTTATTGAACATCTGTTGTCAGAGTTGTCCAAAAATGATTCCATGTCAACAACAAGAACCTACATACAATGTATTGCTGCTATTAGTAGGCAAGCTGGTCATAGGATAGGTAAGACTTTTAAAATGTTTCAAAATTGTGTTTTAGTTTTAAAAATCATGTTTTTAAGAAGTAATATGCTTTTCTTAGGTGAATATCTTGAGAAGATCATTCCTTTGGTAGTAAAATTTTGTAATGTAGATGATGATGAATTAAGAGAATACTGCATTCAAGCTTTTGAATCATTTGTGAGAAGGTGAGTTTTTATGATCTTTTTGTAAAAAATATTTTCTTAAAAATGGATTAATTACTATGAAGATAAATGTGTATAAAGATAAACAACATCTAGGAAATATACTTGAATTACATTACAATATTGAAGTTAGTATCATTTTAACACTGAAAGTTTTTCCTTCTTGTTAGAATGTCAGTGAATCAGAAATACAATTTATAATTCTTTGGGGTTTATTTGTACATCTAGATGGGAAGAAATAACTATAATAAATGTAGCTCATCTCAGAGTAACATGTTTTCAGAAGAGAAATATGGTAAATTACTCCCACCATCATTTTTTTAGATCCTTATTCTCATTATAAGGACAGTATTTTCAGTTTGAAAACTTTGAGTAATATTTTTCAAGAAATCAAATTGTATGAAAGCAGTACTAGTTGAGTAACAGGAAGTTTTTGCCAATGGATAGTATAGTATGATAGGTTAGTGTCTTGGTCTCACTGGTTTTTGTCTGCATTTATCCCTTGACACTCATGGTTTTGAGAAGTGGGTTTTATAATTATAACACATTTTTTAAATTGGAAAATATGAGACTCATTTTTGTCCTTGTAATTAAGAAACACAAATTATCGGGCGTGGTGGCGCATGCCTTTAATCCAGCACTTGGGAGGCAGAGGTAGGATTACCGTGAGTTCGAGGCCACCCTGAGACTACATAGTGAGTTCCAGGTCGGCCTAGAGTGAGACCCTACCCCGAAAAACCAAAAAAAGAAATTACTTCTATGTTGACCCTCTGAACATTTACATTGTTTTGTCCTTTCATCAAACAGCAAGAAGGCCAAGCTAAATAAATGCACATTAAAATTTTTTAAGTAATGCTGGTAGCTGAAGAGCGTGTCTATAGTACGTCCATATTAACTATAGTCAAAATTTGTGTATGTTATAGGTGTGGGGCAGCTTATCTTAAAACCAATTAAATATAATTTATAATATAAACCTTGTAAAACACAAAGTCCATAGGAGAAAAAGACTAAGAGGTCTGCGAACTGCTTTCCTATATTAGTATTGTTAATACAGCAAAATGTGATGGGGCATCGAGGAGAAAAGTACAGTTATTTAAAGCAATGTTTATCTTTATCTTCAGATGTCCTAAGGAAGTTTATCCTCATGTTTCTACTATTATAAACATTTGTCTTAAGTATCTTACCTATGATCCAAATTACAATTATGATGATGAAGATGAAGATGAAAATGCTATGGATGCTGATGGTGGTGATGATGATGATCAAGGTATTTTAAATTAAATAAAAGCCATCTATTTGTCAAATTTCTTACAAGAAGCCAATGTTATATATGGTGATGATTCTTAACTGTACTATAGTTTTTTTCTTTAGTATTAATTTTTCTTTTCTTGTGGTTCTGGGAATTGAACATAGAGCCTAAGACATAAGTAACCATGCTACCAGTGAGTTATATCCCCAATCTAGTGTTCAGATTTTCTACAAAGCATTTCTGTTTTGTAGTTTATTTTATTAAGTGTCTAAGTGAGATGTAATTTCAATTTAAGCCGGATTGTTTAAAATTTCACACTAGGTATTTGGTATTCTGCATTATGGGCAGCATTTTCTTAGTGAATATGGTGTAGTATCACAAGACAAAAATTGTGAATACTTAAAAGAAAACATGTCTTTGTACTGCAAGCCCATCAAGAAGCCTAGTGAAAAGCTTTGTCTTAAAGCTAATATTAAGGTTTTTTCTTTTCCCAGAAAATTACAATGGAATTCGTAACTTTTTATTATGTATTTTATAGGCATAAATCCACTTCATAATTTATTTTATAAACAGCCCCATTGTTTGATTTTTCAAGTCATGTTGAGTTCTTTGAATTTTTCTTAAAAAGGCTGAAAATTTATGATTATTTATAAAGACTTATATTCTAAACAAATTTAATGTAAGCCACAGCTAAAGGATACAATGTTTAGCCAATTAAAACAAATATGAGAGCTGGGCGTGGTGGCACACACCTTTTAATCCCAGCACTGGGGAGGTAGAGGTAGGAGGATCACTATGAGTTCGAGGCCACCCTGAGACTACATAGTGAATTCCAGGTCTGCCTGGACTAGAGTGAGACCCTATCTTCAAAAAAAATCAAATATGATCAGGATTTTAAAACTCAATGTAAGTGAAAATTTTCATTTTCAGTTTAAGTTCTTTTTTTTTTTTTTTTGAGGTAGGGTCTCACTCTAGCCGAGGCTGAACTGGAATTCTCCATGTAGTCTCAGGGTTGCCTCGAACTCACGGTAATCCTCCTACCTCTGCCTCCTGAGTACTGGAATTAAAGGCGTGCGCCACCACGCCTGGCTAAGTTCTACTTTTTAAGCCTACCTGTTTCTGTAAATGATAATGAAACATTGAATACCTGTCTTGGTTAATAATACCAGTTTGCTTTCTGTATGAAATAATGTACTTTTCATATCATTCATAGTCTGTTCAACATTAAAACTTCCCTTTAGGGAGTGATGACGAATACAGTGATGATGATGACATGAGTTGGAAAGTGAGACGTGCAGCTGCTAAGTGCCTGGATGCCGTAGTTAGCACAAGGCACGAAATGCTTCCAGAATTCTACAAGACCGTCTCGCCGGCACTGATATCCAGATTTAAAGAGCGTGAAGAGAACGTAAAGGCAGATGTTTTTCATGCATACCTTTCTCTTTTGAAGCAAACTCGTCCTGTGCAGAGTTGGCTGTGTGACCCTGATGCAATGGAACAGGGCGAAACACCTTTAACAATGCTTCAGAGTCAGGTCAGCTAAAAGTCTGCTTTAGAAAATCATAATAGTAAGTGTGATGTTGTATAGTTTGTTTTCAAGTAAAATAGTAAAATCCTTTAGGGAAGCATAAAGGTAATGTATACTCATATTTCTTGTAAGCTATTGACTATAATTTAAGTGTAATTTACTTTATTTGATCAGTAATAATGAAATAATTAAAATTTCACCAAGTCTTATCTTTAATATTAGTGGAGAAATCTTAGCACTCTGAAATCATATGCGGGACTTAACTCTTAATATGTATGTGTGATCTTGGGTAAGTCATTTCATTAAGCCTTGCTTTTATTATTATTATAATTTTTAAAAGTTATTTATTTGAGACGTCACGAGAGAGAAAGAGGCAGACACAGAGTGAGAGAGACAATGGGCACGCCAGAGCCTCCAGCTACTACAAACGAACTCCAGATACATGTGCCATCTTGTGCATCTGGCTTATGTGGGTTCTGGGGAATCGAACTGAGGTCCTTTGGCTTTGCAGGCAAACACCTTAACTGCTAAGCCATCTCTCCAGCCGTATTACAATTTTTTTTTTCAAGGTAGGGTTTCATTCTAGCTCAGGCTGACTTTGAACTCAGAAGTGATCCTCCTATCTCTGCCTCCTTAGTGCTGGGATTAAAGCTATGTGCCACCATGCTCAGCCCTTTTTTTTATTTATAATGAGGATGTACTCAGAAATACCTACCGACAGGTGAATTGATTTGTATAGAGTTCTGCTATAGTGCTTAGTACATAGGAAGTGCTTGACATATAA
Organism: Dipus sagitta; assembly: GCA_036346955.1. Taxonomy (NCBI): domain Eukaryota; kingdom Metazoa; phylum Chordata; class Mammalia; order Rodentia; family Dipodidae; genus Dipus; species Dipus sagitta. The sequence goes on from CM070777.1 coordinate 120,499,112, forward strand.
TTCTTATTACTAATACTATACATACTTTTCACTTAGCATTTTTTTTTAATTTCTAGATACTTTATTTTCAAAATAGGTCACAACAGTAAGCTTTAGGCCCATTCTGCCATTGTACAAGCTATAATTGCTTGCTCAGCAGCTGAGGGGCACACTTTAGTATGTTTGAAAAGTAAATAAAAATCCATATAACACAAATATTCAAATAGTTTCCATAAGAACAAGGATAAGTGTGACCCCCTCACTTAGCACTTTTTAAGACCCTAAACATTAAAGTTCTATAACTCCCATTTATTGAGCACTTGGTACATATTGGACATTTTTCTGTTTTGTATGATCAATACAGTGAAAGGCTTATAAATACTGCGTCTTTTTGTTTGTTTGGTTGGACTTTTGGGTTTTTGAGACAGTCTCACACTGTATTCCAGTCTGACCTTGAACTCAGTAATTTTCTTACCTCTGGCATTATTACAAAACAGATACTGAAAGAGATTAAACCAGAAGACAGAGAACTATACCATGTTGATCCTGTTTTCAAGTAATGTAAATTTTGAGCTTCTTGTTTATAAAGGTGAACATTGAAAATTCATTGTAGAAGAGGATGGTATAAAGTATATGAAGGATATAAGCAGTAAGCATGTAGATTTTTAAATGTCAGACATTACATAATAGATTGAGGAGGATTTCTGATTGTGCTTTGGAGAGCTAGCAGATTTCTTTTGTTGCTAGTGCTCAGGTCATTATGTGTCTGTATTGTTGGGTCAAGGATATTTATATTTGTTTGTAATTCCTTTTTGCTTTGTTCCTGAATGATTCTAGAGGCTTCTTCTATAGCCTATCATCCATGACTTGTCAGAGGGACCACATTTAATTTTCACTTAGATATATCTAAGAGAGGTTATGGTCATTGTAATAGCAAACTTAAAAAAAAAAAAGAATGTCTATTTGATAGTTTTCCAGTTTGTCTTGTTTCTTTTGATGCTCACTGATGTTTTCCCATTTATAAATTTTGTAAAGTTTTGGTTGAATCCTATCTAAAACTCTTTGTGTTAGCAGTAGAGAGCAGAATTAGGAATGTAAATAGAATAATAAGTCCTTCCCTTTCTACACATTGTCCATAATTTATATTAAGTATATTAAGGAAATAGCAATGGATCACCCAGCTAATGAGTATGTGATAATTACAGGTTCCCAACATTGTTAAAGCTCTGCACAAACAGATGAAAGAAAAAAGCGTGAAGACCCGGCAGTGTTGCTTTAACATGTTAACTGAACTGGTAAATGTATTACCCGGGGCCCTTACACAACACATTCCTGTGCTTGTACCAGGTATGAAAGGAACAATGTCTTAGGGGATTTATTAGCACTTTTTAAAACAGTATTTAGATGGCCTTAAATAACTGGTGCCCTTAGAAGAGCAATTTGTGACAGTTTTGTACCCAGAACTTTTTTTATCTGACCATTTTGAATAGATATATTTACTTTTTTTTTTTTGGTTTTTCAAGGTAGGGTCTCACTCTAGCTCAGGCTGACCTGGAATTCACTATGGAGTCTCAGGGTGGCCTCGAACTCACAGCCATCCTCCTACCTCTGCCTCCCGAGTGCTGGGATTAAAGGTGTGTGCCACCACGCCCGGCTGATATATTTACTTTTAAGAATAAAAGGAAAAACTGCCCTAAGATCTTTGGATTTTTATTTGCTATAGAACATGAGAGATGTCTACTGTGTTTTAGAGATAGTATAATAATGAGGATGGGTACTTTAGCAAACTTTTAAGGTTTGATTTTTTTTTCATTTTCATTTATTAAAACTGTACACAAATGATTAGAGTTCTTTGTTGTCTTTTCAGGAATTATTTTCTCACTGAATGATAAATCAAGCTCATCAAATTTGAAGATTGATGCCCTTTCATGCTTATATGTAATCCTCTGTAACCACTCTCCTCAAGTCTTCCATCCTCATGTTCAGGCTCTGGTACCTCCAGTGGTGGCTTGTGTTGGAGACCCATTTTACAAGATTACATCAGAAGCGCTTCTTGTTACTCAACAGCTTGTCAAAGTAATCCGTCCTTTAGACCAACCTTCCTCATTCGATGCAGCTCCTTACATCAAAGATCTATTTACCTGTACAATTAAGAGATTAAAAGCAGCTGATATTGACCAGGAAGTCAAGGAAAGGGCTATTTCCTGCATGGGACAAATTATTTGCAACCTTGGAGACAATTTGGGTTCTGACCTGTCAAATACACTTCAGATTTTCTTGGAGAGACTAAAAAATGAAATTACTCGGCTAACTACAGTGAAAGCATTGACACTGATTGCTGGCTCACCTTTGAAGATAGATTTGAGGCCTGTCTTAGGAGAGGGAGTTCCGATCCTTGCCTCATTTCTTAGAAAAAATCAGAGAGCTTTGAAACTCGGTACTCTTTCTGCCCTAGACATTCTCATTAAAAACTATAGTGACAGCCTGACAGCTGCCATGATTGATGCAGTTCTAGATGAGCTGCCGCCTCTTATCAGCGAGAGTGATATGCATGTTTCACAGATGGCTATCAGTTTTCTTACTACACTGGCAAAAGTGTATCCCTCCTCCCTTTCAAAGATAAGTGGATCCATTCTAAATGAACTTATCGGACTTGTGAGATCACCCTTATTGCAGGGGGGAGCTCTTAGTGCCATGCTAGACTTTTTCCAAGCTCTGGTTGTCACTGGAACAAACAATCTAGGATACATGGACTTGTTGCGCATGTTGACTGGGCCAGTTTACTCTCAAAGCACAGCTCTTACTCATAAGCAGTCTTACTATTCCATTGCCAAATGTGTAGCTGCCCTTACTCGAGCATGCCCTAAAGAAGGACCAGCTGTAGTAGGCCAGTTTATTCAAGATGTCAAGAACTCCAGGTCTACAGATTCCATTCGTCTCTTAGCTCTCCTTTCTCTTGGAGAAGTTGGACATCATATTGACTTAAGTGGACAGTTGGAACTAAAATCTGTAATACTAGAAGCGTTCTCATCTCCTAGTGAAGAAGTGAAATCAGCTGCATCCTATGCATTAGGCAGCATCAGTGTGGGCAACCTGCCTGAGTATCTGCCATTTGTTTTACAAGAAATAACCAGTCAGCCCAAAAGGCAGTATCTTCTGCTTCATTCCTTGAAGGAAATTATCAGCTCTGCATCAGTGCTGGGCCTTAAACCATATGTTGAAAATATCTGGACCTTATTACTAAAGCACTGTGAATGTGCAGAGGAAGGCACCAGAAATGTTGTCGCTGAGTGTCTAGGAAAACTCACTCTGATTGATCCAGAAACTCTTCTTCCACGGCTAAAAGGATATTTGATATCAGGTAAGTATCTAGATACCCTCATCTTTAAAAAAGTTTACTGACAATTTGTTCTCTTGAGAAATGAAGAAATACTGTCATTTGAAGTTGTAGTTGGAGGCATTTTGTTCCTTAGAAGGATTACTCTAATTAGGTAATGCTTAACTAAATCTGATCTGGGTTTTCATGCTTACTACATTTTAATGTTTTGTCTTTGGAAAAGACAGCTTTTGAATAATGCAGAAAGATTGGTAGTACTAATTATAATTGTGAAACTTTCTTTAAAATACAAAATGCTAGTCCAATAGAACATAGGTGTAGCTCAGTTGGTAGAGCCCTTGCCTACTATACACAGAATCCTGGGTTTGATCCTTAGCAGCACATAAGCCAAGTGTTTTGATACACACCTATGATATCAGCACTCCAGAGGTGAAGGCAGGAAAATCAGAAGAAGATATGGCAAGTTCAAAACCAGCCTGAGCAACGAGACCCTGTTTCAAACAAACAGAATAAGATCTTAGAGATTTCAATACATCCATCCCATTAGAACAAATAGAAGGTTATAGTACCTATTCCTTTATTATTTTTTCCTGTTAATAAAAATTTAAAAGCTGTGTATGGCTTTAACCAGTTCCCTTCCTGAGTCCCCTTCTCCATAGAGACACTTTTTCCTTTTGAGATCTAATAAGATTTTTTTTTTTAAGATGAGTAAATTTTCTTTTGTATCCTGAGAGCGAAAAGAAATATCCTTTTTGGCCAAAAAGAATTTTAAAGAACAGAAGAATATTTAGTATTTTATGAAGTGATTTGAAAATGGTGTCCATGGTCTCCAATGGATTAGATACCAATAGAATTGCAATTTGTTTTTGACTAGGTTCATCATATGCCCGAAGTTCAGTGGTTACAGCTGTGAAATTTACTATTTCTGATCATCCTCAGCCTATTGATCCACTACTAAAGAACTGTATAGGTGAGTGGGAACAAAGACTTTGGAGGGAAAGATAGAATTATTGTCAGAAACTCTTTAATAACTAAGACCAGTACTAAGAAATGTCTTAGTACTGAGGAAGGAAAATACTTATAAGGCAGTTGTTTCATTATAAGGATTGTTAATATTTTATAACTAGCAAATTATGTTTCCATTTTCTTTGTTAATTACCAGATGATTTTGTAAATCACCGAAATTATATATAAACATGTATTTAGAATCAACCTGTTTGATAATCATAGTTTGGGGTGACCTAAAGGTAACTTTTAATGAATGAAAAGAAACAAAAAAGTTAGATCTATGTGGCCAGAAGTTTCCTCCAAACTTAAATGCATCTTATTTGAGCTCTTAAGGCCCCAATATTCACTTATTGTTTGCACCTGGATCTATGGAGAAGTTCCCATGTAAGGTGGAAGTAACCCAAGACCAAAAAGGAGAAAGTTGGGTAGTTCATTAACAATTTCTAGAAGTAGGAAGAAGAGATACTAAGAGACTAGAGCCATCTGTATTTCTGTGAAGATAGGAATTAGCTTCTAAGATTAGTAATGATTTGATAACTGTAGTTTTCATTGTTGGTTTCCCTAGAGTTCCTAAAAGCCAGAATCCTCATAGCTTAATGTATTGCTTTCTTAAGGTCAGTTGATGGTGGTACCTAAAAGGAGACCAGTGGAATGTGGCAAGTCTTTGTACCTTTGTGCTAGAAAAGGGCAGCGAGGTGGGGGTGGCACTTTAAAAGGTTTACAAGCAAAGTATGGTGACATAGGCACAAGTGGGTGATCTTGCTACAATCTAGAAATTGCTCTGAGAATACGTTTGTCTGTATTTCCTTTTCTTGTATTTTTTGCTTTGATACTTACTCATATTTTATATTGTACAAAAAGGGACAGAGAAGCCTTTGCCACTTCCGTAGAGCACACTCGTCTTTTCAAGTTGGTATTAATCATGATCACAGTGATACTGCTCATGTAGTGTTTATCATTCTGACCACTATTTGAACATTAGAGGAATTTAAGAAACTGTAAAAACTGAAATTCCAGGATTAAGGAACTTGGCACCACTGGTCTATTTTGATACCATTTTGTTCATGATAATAGTAATATTTTAGATGCTTTATTGACAGCAGATACATAATCTGTACCCTGCTAGTTTAGTAATTATGCAAAGGGGTAGGGAATATTAGTCTGGTGTATTAATACATTTGCAGCCATGCTATCACTTAAATTTGTTCTCTTTTAAAATAAGTGCTGGAATTTTCATGTAGTGTCTGTCGTGTTTCCTTTCATTTTGTTGATTTGCTCTTTTTCAAGTTGATGCTCCAGTCTTGTGTCGATTTTCTGTCATTTCCCTATGTGTTCTGACAGATTGTTCATGATGTACTTGGGATCATTTAATGAGAAATGATTGCTTCCTCTACATTCCTACTATCCACCAGAAACTATTCAATGATGAATAAGATGTTACTTGCTCAGTAGCACTAAAAGCATATTTCTCATCTTAACTGATTGGAAAACCAAGGATCATGACTAAAAGTGCTTGCCCAAAGCCATGCAGTTGACATATGAAGTGATGGGAATCACAAAATTTCAAAAATGCTGGACTTTTCTGTTTTTTTAAGTAGCTAGATGCTTTCTTTGGCATGATAAGTTTCAGTGTCCTCCGTACTATGCTCTTATTAATTCATGTATTTTTCAGTGAAAATACAAATAAAGATAAGACATACTTCTCTTTGTCACTTGATAAATTATATACCTGTAAATAGTGTTCCATCTTTATTAAGAAGTAGGTCTGTTAGCATCTTGTTGATAACCTTACATAAGAAGAATCTTGTAAGTAATTAGATTTTGGCGGTGGGGGCTATTGGCTTCATCCCCTCTGTGCAACCCATCTGTTTATAAAGGTAGCACTGGGGAGCTTGTTTTTAACCCTCTGCATTATAGGTATTGAAAGTGAGTTATCAATTGAAAATGGACTTTCCTTATGATATGGTAGTTTCCTTGCTACAAAATAATGTTCATGTGCTTTTTTTCTCACCGTCATTGAAGAAATAACAGTGACACCAACAATAATTAAGTCAATTTAGAAAAAAAATTTGTATATGTTGTGTATATTACATGTGCTGCTTACCATAAGTGTGTGTTACTTTTCTTAACCATTTTTCAGGTGATTTCCTAAAAACTTTGGAAGACCCAGATTTGAATGTAAGAAGAGTAGCCTTGGTCACATTCAATTCTGCAGCCCATAACAAGCCATCCTTAATAAGGGATCTCTTGGATTCTGTTCTTCCACATCTTTACAATGAGACAAAAGTTAGAAAGGAGCTTATAAGAGAGGTAAACTAGATTACTTTGTTTATCTGAGTTTGTCTTTCAAATGCCATATACTTGAATGTTCCTTTTTCTTTCAACAGGTAGAAATGGGTCCATTTAAACACACAGTTGATGACGGCCTGGATATTAGAAAGGCAGCTTTTGAGTGTATGTATACACTTCTAGACAGTTGTCTTGATAGACTAGATATCTTTGAATTTCTAAATCATGTTGAAGATGGTTTGAAGGACCATTATGATATTAAGGTAAGATGTTTATAACTGCTTACAGAATGTTTTAGAATATTTTACTGTAATACCTTTTATTGTTATACTTTTGAATAAGTGAGAAAAAATTAGTGGTTGATATTTTAGTAAGCATTGTATGAACTATAATATGCAAAAGTAGTAGAAAGGCCATAGTATCAGTTGATATGCAAGAAAAATCTAAAACCATTTTCATTGAAGGAGGAAGTTGAAATAGACCCAAATATTGTTTATGTGTGTGTGTCATGTATGTCCCTGTATGTGTAGATTTTGCATGTCCCATGTGCTTGCAGACAGCAGGGGAAAAGTATCAAGTGGCCTCTATTAGTCACCTGTTATTTCTATGAGATAGAGTTTCTCCCTTAACTCAACTGCTGGTAAGTGAGCCCCAGCAATAATTTCTCTTGTCTCTGTCCCACAGAACTGGGTTATAGATGCGTGTGGCCAAGCTCAGGAGTTCTTAGGCTCTCAAGTGCTCTAAACTGCTGAGCCATCCCCCCCAGCTGTGGACCCAAGCTTTCCTTTTTCTTTCCTTTCACTTTCCCCCTTTCCCTTCCTTCCTTTCCTTTCCTTTTCCTTTTACCCTTTTCCCTTTCTCTTCTCTCTTCTTTGCTCTTCTTTTTCCAGGCTGACCTGGAATTCACTATGTAGTCTCAGGGTGGCCTCGGATTCTCAGTGATCCTCCTACCTGTGCCTCCCAAGTACTGGGATTAAAGGCATGCCCCACCACGCCTGGCTTGGACCCAAGTTTTTAAGGGAATGCATTGCCAGCTTGCTTAACGAATAGTCCGTCTATATATTTCCCTCAAAAGAGGAATCCACACAAGTTTTGCTGCTCAGTGTATAAATCTGTTACACTTTAGGCCAGTACTTGCTAGCTATGGACCGTTTCCTATAACTCTTTGTTTTTCTGCTTATGCATTCCCATTTTAAATATGGATAGTAAAAGTATGATTTAAGAAAAAGTAAAACATAGGGGCTGGAGAGATGGCTTAGCGGTTAAGCGCTTCCCTGTGAAGCCTAAGGACCCTGGTTCGAGGCTTGATTCCCCAGGACCCATGTAAGCCACATGCATAAGGTGGCGCATGCATCTGGAGTTCGTTTGCAGTGGCTGGAGGCCCTGTCGTGCCCATCGTGTGTCTCTCTCTCTCTCTCTCTCTCTCTTTAGTTTTTCAAGGTAGGGTTTCACTGTAGCCCAGGCTGACCTGGAATTCACTATGTAATCTCAGGGTGACCTTGAACTCATGGCAATCCTCCTACCTCTACCTCCTAAGTGCTGGGATTAAAGGCATGTGCCACCACACCCGGTTCTCTTTCTCTGTGTCTACTGACAGCTCTCTAAAAATAAAAAAAAAATTTTTAAAGATAAAAGTAAAATGGGCTGGAGAGATGTCTTAGCAGTTGAGACGCTTGCCTGCGAAGCCTAAGGACCCAGGTTTGATTCCCCAGGACCCATGTAAAGCCAGATACATAAGGTGGCACATGCATCTAGAGTTCATTTTCAGTGGCTGGAGGACCTGGTGAACCCATTCTCTCTCTGTGTCTCTGATCTCTGACTCTCTGCTTACAAATAAAATAAAATTTTAAAAACCATAATTGTATTATATCCTTTTCATGAGTTACTCCATTATGGTCTCTGGCCTCATAGCAAAAGTCATTGCTGAGCAGTAACTGAGCTATGTAGTACCAGAATTCCAGCTTTTACAAGTTAATTCTATAAATTATAGTCTAAGAGGATAAAAGGATTATTCATCATTTTATATCAATTTGTCAGGTTTTATTGGATTAATTTTAATAGTAGTGTCCTTTCCTCTATCTGCTGAGAAAGTAGAAGCTACTATAAAGTTTTGCTTCCAGTTCAGTAATTTTCTAGTTCAGTGAATTTCAGTTTTGTTGCATGTGAGCTACTTAAAAATAATTGACTCTTGAGTTGGGGAGATTGCTCAGTAGTCATTTGCCTGCAAAGTGGTACCTGCATGGGACATATGCATCCATTTACACACATAGAATAAATTAAATAAACAAACTGAAACTATTGCTTTATCCTTATGGGTTAAGTAAAATTGTCTAGGAATGGGGCTCAGAAACAGGTATGTGCAGACAAGATTGAAAACCTGTTTCCTAGTTTTGTATTCTTGAGCCAGATGATAGTTTAGATTTCTGTAGTACTTACCTTAAATAAGGCTTAAAATATATCTGAGTCTAAATGTTAGAACTTTACATTGAAGTTTTATTGTGCATAATAATTATTTCTCTTATTTAAAAGGTATGTCAGAAATTGGGATTTTTGTCATTAGAAACATGTCTAAATTTTCTCTTTTTATATTTCTAATAGATGCTAACATTTTTAATGTTGGTACGACTCTCTACCCTTTGTCCAAGTGCAGTACTACAAAGATTGGACCGACTTGTTGAGCCATTACGCGCTACGTGTACAACTAAGGTAATCATTGATAGGTGTCAACATAGGGTACATTTGTTGCAGGGCTTACCTGTGTGTGAAGCTAGAGTCTAGTATCTATTTTCCTGTAATATGGAGAATAAAATGCTAAAGTCTTGTGACCATGAATTTTACAAAATTGAGTGCATGTGTGTGTGTGCACGTGTGTGCATGCAGAGGGCTGGGTCTTGCCAAACTTAACAGCACATTCTGTCCTTGAACTCTCAAATTCTCTTGCCTCAGCCTCTCAAATGCAAGGGTTATAGCATATGCCACCATTCCTAGCCCATGGATTTTTGTGTGTTTGTTATATAGAATTTCTCACTTAAAAATAATCAAGAAACATCTTACTTCTTTTTCTGGTACTTTTTGATTTCAGGATTCCTAGCTTGTTCTTTTCTTTGGCTTTTGAAATTTAATCCTTCCAGTTCTTTCTACTTTAATTCTTTGAGAGGAGTGTTGGTGTTAATTTTTCTTCAAAAGTCTGGTTACAATTCATTAGAGTTCACATGGTCCTGGTCTCTTCTTTGTTGGGAAAATCTTTTTTTATTTATATGCAAGCCAACAGAGATAGAAAGAGACCGACAGAATGGATGGACCTGCCAGGACCTTCATCCACTGCAAATAGACTCCAAATGCATGTACCACTTTGTGCATCTGGCTTTATGTGTGTGCTGGTGAATTGGATGGAAATATGTTCATTAGGCTTTTCAGGCAAGCACTTTACATGCTGAGCCGTCTCTCCAGCCAGAAGAATCTTTATTTGTGTTTTAATCTTACTATTTCTTAGAAATCTCTTAGAAATAGATTTTGGTTTAGTTTTATAGGTTATATGTCTAAAAATTTGCCCATTTCTTTTGGAATTTCCATTTTATTAGAATACTTTTCCACAGTATTCCCTAGTGATTTTCTGGATTTCAGTGGTATCTGTTATAATAGTTCCCCTTTCAGCTCTAGTTGTATTAATTTTGGTCTTAATTTCCTTATCATTAATTTCAGTTCTGATATTTACTATTTCTTACTTTTCTAATGTTACTGTTCTAACGTTTGTTCTCAGACTGACCTGAAACTTGTTATATAGGTCAGGCTGACTTAACTCTCTTTAACTCTTAACTCTCTTAACTCTCTCTCTTTTTTTTTCCGGGTAGGGTCTCACTGTAGTCCAGGCTGACCAGGAACTCACTGTAGCCCACGCTAGCCTTGAACTCTCGTCAGTTCTTCTGCCTCAGCCTCATGAGTGTTGGGACTAAAGGTGTGCACCACCATGCCTGGCTTTGGTGAACTTAACTCTTTTTTGTTTGTTTGTTTCTTTTTGTTTTTTGAGGTAGGGTCTCACTCTAGCCCAGGCTGACCTGGAATTCTCTCTGTATTCTCAGGGTGGTCTTGAACTCATGATGATCCTCCTAACTCTGCCTCCCGAGTGCTAGGGTTAAAGGCATGTGCACCACTGTGCCCAGCTAGGCTGACTTAACTCTTGATTCTTGGAGTACATCATTAGACTAGTTGAGTGGGGGTGGGGTATCTTGGATTTATTGCCCAGAGGACAACCCATTCTTCAGGTACTGTCCACCTTTTTAGAGGCACGGTCTTTGACTGGCCTGGAGGCTGTTATAGAAGTATCATCATGAATTCAAGGCCAGACTGGACTAGAGTGAGACCCTGCCTCTGGAAAACTAAAAAAAAAAAAAAAAAAATTTAAGGACACCAAAAGAATGATTAAATCTTTGAATGGGTAAATGAACAATATCTACGTGGTTTATGTATATACATACATGGAATGTTGTATGGTGTTTGAAGAGTAGTGACTAGCAAGATAGCAAGTAGGAGTTTGTAAGCAGATAAGACTTAAGTCCTACTCTCTTTGTTTCAACTGTGGAGGCTATTTTCTGTCCTTATAACAAGGCTTTGGGTAAAATATTCTCTTAAAGGGAAACACTTTTCAAAAGAAGTTTAAGATCCACTGTACTTCATTCGGTGTGCTGTGTAGACCTGTAAGACAGTAGCTTTGCTTTATTTAACCAGAATTCTTGTATGCCTAAGTTGTGTTCATGTAAGAGCTGTGTGTTCAGCATGTAATCATAATTCACTTTGTATTGCAGGTAAAGGCAAACTCAGTGAAGCAAGAGTTTGAAAAGCAAGATGAATTAAAGCGATCTGCCATGAGAGCAGTAGCGGCACTTCTAACCATTCCAGAAGCAGAGAAAAGTCCACTGATGAGTGAATTCCAGTCACAAATCAGTTCTAACCCTGAGCTGGCAGCCATCTTTGAAAGTATTCAAAAAGATTCATCATCCACTAACTTGGAATCAATGGACACTAGTTAGATGTTTGATCAACATGGGGACCATTACATTTGACCATACAATGCACTGAATTGACAAGTTAATCATAAGACATGGGAAGAGAAGTGTCTAAAAGCTTCAGAATGTTCCACTTTTTTTTCTTCATGGAGAGTTTGTTCAGCCTTCTTCCATTGTTTTTGTAGCATTTATTTCAGAAACATGTATTTCCATAATCCAGACGTTGTAAAGCCACTAATGGCTTAGTGGTTACGACAACATTAAAAGTGGAAAGTAAAAGTTAGGATTTTATGGAGTGTGGAGATAGGGTCCAGTATCTATTTGCTCTGTAATGTGTAGGATTAAAATGTTAAAATTTTGTGACCATGTATTTCTTTGTTTTATAAATTTTCTCATTTAAAAATCAAAAATTGTGCAAGAGAAAAACCATGTTTCTTTTTCTTGTATGACTTTCATGTTTCAGCAATATAAGTTGATTTTTAACTGGCAGACAAGAATATCCATATAAGTCTTGTTATATTTCAGGGGGTTGGCAGTTTAGAAAAGATAATAAGGTGTCATTTTTTAAAGGATTAACAATAATCCTGTTGCACACACTAATTTTGCATGAGCAAGTTTACAAATATATATTGCCTGTAAAACAGCATGTGCAAATTACTCAGTACAAGTTAAAATAAGTATTAGTGCAATTTTCAGATATTTATTTTTGCCCAGGAAACATTATCTGGTGAGAAAGGAGTAAACTTTTTGAAACTTTGGTTTTCTTACTGCCAGTGTAAATTTGCAAATGTTTTCAGCAAATCAAGACAGTAATAATTTGCCACTTTTTTTCTATTACAAGTTTTCTTACACATTTAAAACTTAAAAATTTAAGTACTTAGTTTTTCTTAGTTATGCATTTGTGTACATGTGTTTACATCTAGATTTCTCAAAGCCAGATTTTTCTTTCATTCCTGTCGGATGTTTGCATTCATTATTGAAAGATGCAAATATAATATGCTTTTGAATTTATTTTTAGGAAATTTCTGAAGCCAGCTGTCACAGGTTTTTGTTAGCTAACAATATTTTCTTTTGAGTCAGAATTTTTTCCCATCTCTTGTAGAGCTAATTTACATATTGTAATTGGTAAGTGTTAACTGCTTTTCTGATTAAGGTATCTTTGCTGGGTGAGCAAAGCTTTTGCAGTACCTTTTATTGTAGTGGAAATTTTATCTACATATCATTCAGTGAGCTCATTTTACACTGTAGCCTCTTCCTTCAAATTTGTGGTGCTCCTGTAACAGTAAGAACTATTCTGAAATAAAAGACATCTCCTAATGCTGTGCAAATATAGTTTACATGTATTGAAGGAGGCAGTTGTTAAATTGAGTGACCAATTTCAAGTAATCAGATAATTGAAAACTGCACCCTTACCTTTAAAACTGTGAATTTAAAATACGTTTCCTGCTGTATTACCTGCTTTAATAATTGGATATGTAGTAGCTTTACTTTATAACAATGAGGTTATTAGAGTAACAAACAACTTAATCTTGAGTCTTCAGATGGTAGTGCAGAAGACATTGCTTCTAGTAAGGATTTTGATCCGTACATTGACATGGAACATTATGTGAAGTCCATGCCATGTCAAAATATGGCAGGTAATCTTACACCATAATTTGCATAAGCTATAATAGCAATTGATTTTGAGATGTTAGTATGTTATGTACTATACGTTACCTTGGTAGAGATGTTGTAGGTATATTTAAGTTTTAACATGGTTTCACAATAAATTGAATATTGCAGGTTCCAGTATTGAACAGGAGATTTAAGTATACATTTTAGTCAATTGCTTAAAGATAAATCCAAACATTTGTGCTTTTGTTGTGTTCTGCTCTATTTAGTCTTCTAAGTCAGCTCGTTTTCTGCAGAGCTGAAATTACTGTACTGAAGAAAATAGACACTGCTTTTATGGTTTTAGTGTTAACCTACTTAGACATACACATGCATTATAAAATTAGTCCTGAGTAATGTTCAGGATTTAAATTCTGAGTCACATTACTTAAGTCCATGTTTCTAGTGAGGATGTCCAAATTCTGGAATGGAAATTACAAGGTGTTGACTGTCATGACCCATGCTGCTTACTGGAAGTGATAGGAGTTTCTGCTTAGCTGTTTTTGACATACGGAGGTTCTGAAAAATTAGTATTATAAGAGCAAGCTGCTTGCTGGTTTTCACAAATATATTTACATAATTTAGATCTATCTGATGCTTTTTTGAAGAAAACCTAATGTGAAATTGAGTTTTGAATTTAGGTTGTCATACAAAAGTAAGGTAGAAAAGAAATTAAAAATTTATTTGTAAAATCGAATTGAAAGATATTTAGAAATAATCATATATTTTACTAATATCTGACAGTTGCTTTAAATCATAACAGAATTCTGTTGGAATGTCATTTTATTAAGTGTATATTTACATAATTTTTATTTAATCATATTTAAACAACTAAATTAGTTATTTTTTTACTACACATTCCTTGAGTAAATAAGAAATAGCAGGGATGTCATATACCATTAGCCAGTTCTAGAAGTTCTGATATTTTTGTGTATAGCTGAGCCTTGGGCATGATTGTATAGTCATGACTGAAGCTCAAAATGATTAAGTATACAAAATTCTCAGCCATTGAATTCATCTAACTTGTTAATAAGCCTTTCAAGCTATATTCAGTTACTTGACAAACTGTATTGTAAAGGTTTGTAATTGAAGTTAACATTTTCTGCCCACATTAAATTGTACTGAGTCTTCAGGAGGTTAAAGCAGGAAGATTGGGAGTTGAAGGCAAACATGGGTTACATAGTGGGACTCTTGTCTCTTCAGCAAATAAGATTTGAATTCTAGCTCTATTTTTAATTGAATCTGAATTTTCAAGCCACTATCACTCTAGTTTCATTATTTCTTTTTGAAATCTTACAATCTTTTATCTTCTGTGTAACAGAAAATTGACATGTTATACTGTGTGGAACAAAGTTTTTCTTGTTTTACCTGACTTTTCAGGTACTTACAATTCCTTTGTAATTTTGGTTGCAAACGGAACACAATGGAAATACTTGGCCATAAACTCCCAAAAGCTTAGCAGATAAAGCTGTTTACTTATATATATATATAAAAGGCAAAGTGAAATCATGTCTTGTTCCTTACCATTACAGTAAGTGCTTGTTTTCCTATTAATACTAGAAAGGATTTTGTGAATACCTGTACCATGGCTTTATGGTTCCAGCTTTAGGTAAGTAGTTTTGGTCTTTATGTTAGGAAGCTAGCTTAGTGTCCAAGGTGATTGAATTTTCATAGAGCTTTTGTAGAGCCAGTATTAACTGAAACTACCAAAGAGTTAATGCATATGATTGTGCTTTTATAGACCTACAATGTCAGTGAGTCAAAATATCCAAGTGATTTTAGCAGATAGAAGTTCTATTTTAGAGCCTTGCCCTCATACCTTTAAATTCTGACCTTAGGTCTCTGTGGGATGGTTTGGCAAATTTAATTGATTGGCTTAGGTCTTCAGAAGAGAGAAAGAAAGAAAACTTGAAACAAAATTCTTACCAATTTGGGAGTATTAGGATTGGGATATTTAGTTATTATTAGTAACAGCTGATGGGTATTGGTTTTACTCTGGAATACTCAAAAAAGCTACAAAGACATGTACTTTGTATGCTGCCAGGGATCCCTGTGTACTAATAACCTGTAACCTATTACTCTGAAAAGCTCTTACTCATTCCATAGATATTTCATGTTGAAACATGATAAAACTCACTGTTAGGTGAGGGCCGCTGAATGTATGCAATGCTTGTGTGCTTGTTTTCCCTAGTATAGCCTATTCAAGACATGCATGTTTGCTTCATCACCGTATGTAAACTAAGTTAGACTTTCCTTTGAGATTTGGAAATAAGTTCAAGCTTCCTTATTCTAGAAACAAAATCCATGTTTTCCTTCAGAATTTAGATTGCAGTTTAAAAAATGTTATTTTAGATAAGGAGTTTGAATGTTGACACTTTACTATTAACATTTTGGACTTGGGGTTGTGGGATGTGTTGTGCACATTATAAGATAGTAGCAACACCTTGATGTCACCGCCTAAATGCAAGTAGTGCCACTCCTGGTTGTAGCTACTGACATGACTCAGTGTCCAAATGAGGGGAGGTGGCATTGCTTCAGTTGAGATCCACCATTTTTAAAAAAATCTTTTTGTTCATTTTTATTTATTTATTTGAGAGTGACAGAGAGAGAAAGAGGTAGAGAGAGACCGAGAAAATGGGCGCGCCAGGGCTTCCAGCCACTGCAAATGAACTCCAGACGTGTGCGCGTGCCCCCCCCCCTTTGTGCATCTGGCTAGCATGAATCCTGGGAAATTGAGCCTTGAGCCTTGAACCAGGGTCCTTAGGCTTCACAGACAAGCACTTAACCGCTAAGCCAATCTCTCCAACCCAAGAACCACCATTTTTGAGAGTTTCTTTCATTCCTAGCAGCTGTTATGTCCCATTGAAATTAAATAGGTAGTTCTTTGGAAAATGTAAACAGATCTTACGTTACGTAAGCATTAGTTTTTCATTTCCTTAACTATAAGTACTACATCTTTTTCTACTAATTAAAATTATCACAAATAATTGAAAATGTGTTTCTGGACCATATAAGAGGACCTCTCAATCTTTTAAATGGATGATCTCTAGTAAATCTCTTAATCTTCTCTTCTGGCTACTAAGTGGCTTTCTGTATACTTAATAGAAATATGATTATAAGAAGGCTACTAGTGTAAAAATGGGGTGTGAGGCAGTTGTTACAAATGCATTGAATTCAATGTGCTACATACCAATGAGGCAGTGGCCACAAGGGATAACACATTTGGATTCTTAATAAAGTCCAAGTAAATGGATTTTCAAAATTGTTAACTTATTTTAATGAGAAATTAGTTCATTAATTTGCTTTCTTGAAATAAAGACTTGTTTCCCAGGATGAGCAATTTCCTGTTTTTGCCAAGTCAAGATATTTTGCATGATTCCAAAGCACATTTGAAAACAGCCATTAAAGTCAAACTGACTGAAGCAGTTTTGCTTTTTCTAGGATTAGTTCATGGTCAGAAACAAAATGATTCAGTATGAATCTTGATATCCACATGGGACTTTGAAGACTACTGGCAGAAAAACTTCTACAAATTGCCTCTTTGAAACCAGACCATTGAATAAAATAGCATTTAGGTTTCTAAATCATGTCAGTTTACTTTGGAGAAAGGGCACGAGCAAAGACAAATTAATCACCTTTCACATAATATTGAAATAGGTTTGAGTTTGAGTGAAGAATGGTGACTAAGTTGGGAAGCCTTGAACACTTCATTGCATATTTAAAGGTTTTCTGTTTAAAATTTACATTAAAAAACTTAAATTCAACAATCCATTCCAGCACCAAATTTCCTGAATACCACTAAGCAGTCAGATGAGCATGCTTGACCGCCTATATGAGAGCACAATTGAGGTGAAATGTCAGTTTTTGCATATTTATGTTTAACATGTATGCATTTTAAACACCTTTTAAAGCTGTTGGAACCTGTTTCCCCACCACCCCCACCAAAAACAACAGTTCCACATTTCCCTTAATGTACCCACGGATCATCGTATGTCCTTTTTTCTTTTAGTATCCCCTCTTATCCACTGTACTTTACGGAAGAAACATTAAAGACACGCTAGTTTACAGAGTGCATAGGAAGGCATGACTCATGAGTTGGGGCATTATTGGGGTAATAGTGAAGTTGTGAATGTGTATGAAGTGGACTGCAGTACAAAGTTCTCCACAGATGGTTTACAACAAAATGATTCAGAATGTACATAGCATAGAAGGGAAGGAAGACCGAGTCACTACTTGGGTCATGACTGATTTCTATGTCAGAGGGAAAGGGTGAATGGATTCTGTGCTTTCCCTTGAAGTGGCATACCACTTCTGACCAGATTTTGGTAAATGAGCAAGTCATGTTGGTATTTAACAGCTGAATCCTCATTCACCAAATTGGTGAGAATAGTTCACAGTTGAGCTGAGAAGGAGAAGCAAGACAGTGGAGCTAGGCCAATTCCTACAAACCCTTTTCAGCCACCTCACTAAATGACCTCCTTTTCCATTCCTCCTCTCCTTCCCTCCTTTACTTTGCCTTCACTATACACCACAGCCACCCTCCCTCCAACAGCATTTTTGTCCTATAAAAAGTCAGTACCAAGCTGGACTAGAGTGAAAAACCCTATCTTGAAAACAAAAAAGAAAATCAGGTATGGTGCCGGGCGCTTTAATCCCAGCACTTTGGATGTGAACTTGAGGCCATGGTCATTTGCATGAAGGAAATTTTCATTAGCTTATTTCAAGTATATTTTTTAAAAAGCCAGCAGTCTCCTAATGATATCAATGTACCCTCATTTAACATTCTAACCCTGTCAGTTTTGTTTTGATCCATTTTCACTGTTTCATTTCTTTTATTTCGAAGTATGTTAATTTTTACTGAAGACATTTTTCAATTGCAAGAGCAAAAGTAAGTTGACAGTAGAAGAATCTGGCAGGCACCATTTTAACCAATAGGTCAAGGTTAACATGAATAAAGACATACCAGCATCCTATACCCCTTTATGTTGTAGTGAGAAAGGCATACTCTCAGTGTGTTCTTGATAACATATAACCTAAACGTAATCTTGAGAAAACATTTAACTCGTAATGAGGGACATTTTTCAGATGCTTCAAAAATGTTAGGATTATGAGAAAAGAGAAGACTCAGGAACCTTTATGGGCTAGAGAAGGAGGGGAAGTCAACACAGCATGGGACTCTTTTTGTTTGTTTGTTTTGTTTTGATTTTTGTAGTTTTGTGGCTCAAACTGTGGGTCTTGAAATGCTGCTGGGCAAGTACTCTTAACACTAAACTATATCCAAACCCTTAAAACTGCCTACATTTTGGGTTCAGAGAAATCCTGTCTACTGGCTAATAAGCTGTGTGATCCATACCAACTTGGCTTCTGTGAGTCCCCATCATAATGGATACAATACATATTTTCCCTTTAGGGCTGTTTTGAGAATTAGAAAAAGCATATAGATGCTTGGGACATGGCATATATTGGCCATGTGATATATATTTATTATTCTCACTAATTTTTTTTATTAGTTATGTGCCTCCGTCCTCATTGGGGAATGTGGGTCGTGCATTGTGGGGTTAGCCATCAGTTATGGTGAAGAGGCAATGCCTCTGCATAATGTCCTAACATGTGGCTCTTAACAATCCCCCCCCCCGCCCCCATTTTCTGTGAATTTCCCTGAGCCACATTGGGTTTGTTTTAGGTCTACTTCAGTGATGAGGTCTTGGGAGCCTCTCTGTCTCTGGATCTCTGGTTTGGTAGGAGTTGAGTGTTCTCTGTGTGTATCTCCTTCACTCTTGTGCTGATACCAGGTTCACCAAGAAAGGAGCACTCTTGCTTATTCCCCCAATTACTCTATGGTTTCAGCTGGGGCTCTGGTGAGGTTTGATGGGCTGATTCTCTCCTCAGGTTCTGCGTCCATCTTTAGGCAGACGCCATCTTAACCGGAAGTCATTGTTTATTTTTTATCCTGGTTTTTCTGATATTATACTATGACTTGGCAAATTGCAATGATATATACTTATGGGGTATGGTGTAAAATGATTAAAGCTAACACATCTGTTACCTCAAACAATAGTTTTGTGGTGACATTTGAAATCAACTCAGGAATTTTGCAACATATGTTGTTATTAACTATACTTACCATGCTCGCAATAGCTTATTGTTCCTAACCAACTCTATAAGCACTATTTCAGCCAACCTGCTGGCAAACTTTCATCCAGTTTGAACATAAACTCCACTATCCTCTACCTACAACCTATCAAGTTCTGTCTCACCCTCAAGTCACTCTAGCAGTGATCACTGACCAGCTACAAGATTGTAAGCCATTTCCTCCCTGGCTCCCAGCCGGTTTTGTAAATGATCACTTTGTACCATTACTTGTCCTCTTACTACTTGATTAGACTTGCTCCCCTTTCCCCTTAATGTTAACTTACGTCTCTACCAAGCAAACAGCCATTCCTTATCATCAATGCAATTATGACCTTTATCTCCATTCTTCTACGGAAAAACTTACGTCCTTGCATATTCACCCCAGAGATTGAGCTGTCATCCTTAGCTTAAGACCAGTCACTTTTCCATCGGTTTTAAAAAGGACTTTCAAATTTTAGGTTAATCTTCAAGGTACCTTCTATCTGATTTTCTTTCTTAATTTGTCTTCATCTAACCTAACCTGACTTTCATCCCTCTTTTGGGAACCCTAGCAAAACAATTGGAATGAACACTGGGTCCTGACCTGTGTTATAGCACAATGAGACCAAATGCACCAGGATAAGAATCATCAGTAGACACAGCACCAACTGTGTTGCCTACCTCCAGAAGGTGGTGAAGAAAAACCAAAATCAGACATGTTAAGCGTACTTGTTCCTTTTCTGGCAAAACCAAGAAGAGATGGCTCATGGGAATCTGGCATACTAGTTCCTACATCACAACTGGCTGGTGGGACTAGACCTAAATTGACCCTCTGTCACAGTCAAGTCTGCTATCACTACCAGTTGAGACACCCCTAACCTACAATTAATGAATTCATTTAAGCAACAAAAACGCAGTGCCTTCTAATGTGAAAACATGGCAACTAGTCTTAAAAATCTTTCTTACTGATAGCTTTCATGCATGTACACAATGTATTTTGAACATAAACTCTTGTTTCTCTTGTTATCCTTCCACTGAACCCCTTCTTTCCAATTAGCCTTCTGTTTTGTTATCTTTTGTGTGTGTCCTCTATCCACGATGACATGCTTATGGTCCCTTCCTTGATTCAGTCTTTTTCTTACTTGAGCTCTTTGTTAATACTACTGTTGATTACTCCCTCCTTGAAGTGATCTTGACTTCAGGGCATGACTGCCTTCAGGGAATTTCCTTAAAAGCTGAATTCTGGTTTCCCTATCTTCATCAGTGCCCATTGCATCCCACTCACATCCATTCAAGCTGGGAATCTGATAGTCATTGTATGGATTTGGAAGCAGGGAAGGACAAAGAATAGTGTTTGAATCTTGGCTGGCTTGGATGAATTAGATTGCCTGTTTCTTTCATGATGTGGGAAAAAATATCTCAAAGGAGTAATGTGAGAATTCAATGGGATATTTGTAAGTCATTCTAAGCAGTAGTACTTAGTACATACAAATTGCTATGTATTTGTTAGCTTTTAGCATTCTGCCCATTTTATTTTCAAAATATTTATTACAACTACCCCACTACTCACTTCTTCCTTAACTGTTGGTTGCTGCACATGCCTCCTAAATAGCTGTATCTGTATCCATTTGGCAAGTTACTTTTACACAACTAGCCCAATGCCATTGGCAACAAAGGAAGAGATGGAACTGATATCAAGAAGCTTGCTGATTACCATGAGAAGAAGGAAATACGGAAGTGCCGTAAAATTGCATTTCATGAGTTTATAAGTCATAGGGAAGATGAAATGTGTTTTTTGTTGTTTTGAGGCAGGGTTTCACCCTAGCTCACCTAGCCTCAGGGTGGCCTCGAACTCTCAGTGATCCTCCTACCTCTGCCTCTGCTGGGATTAAAGGCGTGCGCCACCACGCCCAGCTGAAATGTTTTGAGAGATGAGGCATTGTTATAAAAAGTGGTTTTCAAATAAGTATGCCTCACAATCTTCTACAGGGCTCAATATATATTGTTAAAAATAGCCGGGCATGGTGGCGCACGCCTTTAATCCCAGCACTCGGGAGGCAGAGGTAGGAGGATCGCCGTGAGTTCGAGGCCACCCTGAGACTCCATAGTGAATTCCAGGTCAGCCTGGGCTAGAGTGAGACCCTACCTCAAAAAACCAAAAAAAAAAAACAATATATATATATATTGCTGGGTTCTGTCTACAGGTTCTGTAGATTGTAGTGGAACCCAATTAATTCACATTTTAGTGTATTTTGGGCCCTGATGGTGCTTCCCAAGTGTATACTGAACACCACTGCATTGAGGTGCCTAGAATACTAACTCCCCTAAGTACTAAGGAACAGTGGTCCTGCTCATTTTATTTACATCTTTGCCTCATGTCTTTCAGTGGGTACTTTTGCCCACAGGGTAAGTGCAGTTCCTTATCTGCAACTGTTTGTCATACAGCCTCAGCTCCTGTCCCACCTAAGCTTGATCTTTATCCTCTGGTCACTATGAAGTACTTCTCTCAGCTACCCCACTCTTTGTCTTCCTGCTTTTCTTCAAGCCTTTTGCCTGGAAGGCTTTGCCTTTTCTTCCTCTTGTATGGCTGGCTGCTACTGATAAGCTGAGTTAAGAAGATGTCCCTCTTAAGTGATGAGGGGATAACTTGAGGCCTAACTTCTCTGGCTTTTCCAAAGCATGTAACCCAGATTTTGAAAACAGTTCTTTTTTGCAGATACTACTATTGATCACTGGTTCCCTGGGCCATTGCCAGCAATTATTGAGTAGGGGAGAATATGGCTTTACATATGGATGGTTTCTTCATGTAGCCCAGCCCCACTTACTGTACACACTAGCACAGCTTGACCTAAACTCCTAGTCATGGGTTTAACAAAAAGTAACCTTGTCTTGTGATGTTCTTTATTCATGTCCCCTGCTTTCTGTCTTAGAAATTTGTTAGGAAATTTGAAATTCTTTGACTTTTCCTCTTGCTCTACATTTCACTTTGGTTTCATTCCTTTTTATAGGTATTTACTATTTTCTCAGTATAATTGAGACAGAATAAATATAAGACTATGAAATGTATCCACCCAATGAAGCTGCTGCTTTGTCTTCTCTTAGGCATTATTGAGAAACCTTATAGAGCTGTCATAATTTCAGGATGTAAACCTGGGTTCAAATCTGCTTCATGGGAATAAGACTGTAGACAAATTATCAGTGTCTCCAGCTCTTTCCTCACCAGTACAATGGAGTTTGTAGGACAGACACAAAAGATTGCCAAGAAAGTAACAACATGGAATATGGTTGTTAAGCAAGTGCTCAAGAATATGTTTTGAATATGTTCATTCATGAATGACTGGCTTGAGACTTAGTAAATTTTCATGTGTTCATCCTATTGATTACTTGGGCTTTTCTCAATGAGGGAAAGGTATGTGATTCATTATAAGTGGAGAAGAAAACTTTTTAGGTTTTATGGCTTGCTATTAGAAAAATGGCGTACTTTATTAGGAAATCGAAGTATTAAAAGTATTAACAGAAGGCTGGGTGTGGTGGTGCACGCCTTTAGTCCCAGCAGTCGGGAGGCAGAGGTAGGATTGCTGCAAATTTGAGACCAGCCTGAGATTACATAGTGAATTCCAGGTCAGCCTGGGCTAGAGTGAAACCCTACCTCGAAAAAAAAAAAAAAAGTATTAAAAGAAAGCATTAGCAACTAGTGTCTGAAATAGTGAAACAATTTTTTCTATAGTCTGAGTCTACCTCACTAACATGCAGTCTTACATAACCTTGCTTAGGGGGTTAAAAGTATTACACATTTAGAGAATAGTAAAGTATAGACTAGAATGGGATTATCCCTATAAAAGAATATACCTTAGCAAATTCTCATTAATTGTTAAGTGTCCCTTTTAATCTCTATATCCTACTGTTCTGTGTATGTAATGGTATCCACAGAAAATTTTATCTATTTTCCAATTCATAACCTTCATTCCATTTTTCCACCATGAAGTTTATTCATCTTCTCTTGAGCTTTAGTGAAAAACATTGCTTCAAGTCTGGATCTAATACTTCATGGGAGTAGGATTATTGGCAAATTGGTCGAAATATAATAAGGGGTTGGGGGTAAAATGAATGGAACTGTCTTACTGGAAAAATGGAACTGGGACACAGCTGATGGGTGTGTTCCTACACACTGCCCAAATTTGAGTGGAATTTCTGTCTGCTCTGTAAGTTTCTGGCTTCAGGAGAGTGGACAGCCATAGACAGTGAGTTAGGAACAGGGCTCTCATCCTATATATGCTCCAACTAATAAGACTGACATTGAGTTTCATGCAATTTGAATAGTAGGTTTTGTAATAGAATTAATTTTTAAGTAAGAAATAATTTCAGTATGCTTTAATTCCCTGAACGTATGCCATGTGTTTGGGAGAAGATTCAGTTAGTAGTGAATAGATGAAATTGCAGCCTTCTTAAAGATTGCTGAGGAGGTAAAGCTTGCTGATAATTCCAGAGAGAAATAGCAAGAAACAAAAGAATGAAAAGAGGATAAAAAGTTGAAGAAAAGGGCTGAAGGGATGGCTTAACAATTAAGGCGCTAGCCTGCAAAGCTAAAGGACCAAGGTTTGATTCCCCAGGACCCACATGAGCCAGGTAGCACATGCTTCTGGAGTTCATTTGCAGCTGCTGAAGGCCCTGGTGTGCCCATTCTCCATCTGCTGCTTTCTCTCTCAAATAAAAATATTAAAAAAATTTAAGTTGAAGAATATCATAGAGAATAGAAAGTGTCATAAGTATGGTTTAATGAATTATCAAAAAGTGCATAAGTTGGGCGTGGTGGTGCATGCCTTTAATTCCAGCACTTGGGAGGCAGAGGTAGGAGAATCACCATGACTTCAAGGCCACCCTGTGACTTCCAGGTCAGCCTGGGTTAGGGTGAGACCCTACCTTGAAAAGCCAAAAACAACAAAAAAAAGTGGATGCACCCATGTGACCTTCACTCAGATCAGGAAAGAACCCAATCCACATGCTTCTCAGTATCATTGGTCTCTTTGTCTTGGTAATGTGGGAGTACTAGGACTAAGACTTTATTTTTTTTTCTCCGTATGCTCCTTGCCTTTGTGGGCTGTCAGTTTCAAATAATTTACATGTTCCCTCTAGACTAACAAATCAATGTCTCTAGTCAGATCATCTATCCTGGATTTGAGCCTTCTACTTGAGATCTCTTCACTTGGATGTCTCATAGCTGATTCAGAACTGAACTCCTCATTCTCCCCCCTTTTAACTGCATTTGGTAACTGACATTCTCCATGACCTTGGAAGAATGTTCAGCTCACCTTTATCTTTACCATGGGCACTGTGAAGACATAAATTTATGCTGTTGTAGCTAATTTTGCTAATTCACTATGAAGTGATGGAAAAGTTCATGTCTTTTATGCTTGCATGATATTTTATTTTAATTTTTTTAAAATTTGTTTTGTTTATTTGACAGAGACAGAGAAAGAGGAAGATAGAGAGGTTGTCATGCCAGGGCCTTCAGCTACTCCAAACGAACTCCAGATGCATGCACTACCTTGTGCATCTGGCTTACGTGGGTCCTGGGGAATCAAACTTGGGTCCTTTGGCTTTGCAGGCAAGCACCTTAACCACTAAGCCATCTCTCCAGCCCATGTGCTCACATTTTATTAGTGTTGTGTGTTATGTGCTTTTTCTCTGAGCCCTAAACATGAGATTACATTTGGGAGGTTGCACACCGATGATCATTTTGGTTATTTCAACATATATATGTATTGCTTATAAAATAATTGTTTTCCAATACATATATATTTAAATTATGATGACAACTAATATTATTAAGTAAGCCTTCACCATTGCCATATTTGCTGAGACTAATTCATTTTGTAACTAAATAATAGCAACAGCATTGTCAATCACTCAATAATTACTAAGCACAAGCTTTGTGGCAAACATGAGAGAAGTGTTTTTTTTATTTTTATTTGTATTGAATCTTCACAAAATCCTACCAAAAAGTACTTATTGATTATTTCATTTTTAAAGTCTAGGAAAATAATTAGTGTGGAGGGCTGGAGAAGTAGCTGCGCAGTTCAAGGCATTTGCTAACAAAGCCTGATGGCTTGGGTTTAATTCCACAGTACCCATATAAAGCCAGATGCACAATGTGACACAGGCACTTGGAGTTTGTTTGCAGTATAAGAGGCCCTGGTATGGCCATTCCACCCCTACCTTCCCTCTTTCTACTTACAAATAAATGAATAAAAATAGTTTTAATAAAGAAAACAGTACAATGGAGACTGCACGAGGTCCCATAACTTGTGAATGGCAGATCTGGAATTCTACCTTGGGCTGCCCTCCTCTTCAGTCTGTGTATTTAACTGTTTGTCATACTTACTGTCTCTAGTTATCTACAGATGTCCACGTTGCTGAAAGGAAAAGCTAACCCTTAGAATTCTTGTGTTTCATATGGACAGGTTTTTTCTTTTCTTTTTTTCTGTTGTTGGAGATAGCAGCCTGGACTTTAACCATGGTGTCAGTGCTTTAGCACTGAGCTACATACCTAGCTCATGGTATAATTTTGATCAGTTCCAAGCAGCCTGTGGGCTCATTGACTTTGCTGTAATACCATTTTATGTCGTTTAAGTTGGGGTAGGGTTAGTAAACAGTGAGAGATCCCACCTGATGGTTGGTCACTTCTCAGCCAAGGAATGTGTCTGCTCTGATGCTCATTAAGAGAGCCCCAGAAAAGAGAACTAACCCCAAGGACAAACAGCAGATGAGATGCACAGGGACACTTCTTTGTTCTGAAAGACACTGATCACTTCAAAGATACTGAAACATGAAGGGACACTGGACTTAAGCCTGGTACCCTTAGCACCCTCAGCCCAAGTCTACAATTTGGCATCTTTTACCACCTGCATGAGGCCTCCTGGTAAAGGAGCTTGTTAGTGCTGGACAAGTCTAGGCATGCGCTCAGGAGTGCTCAGGAAGTGATGTGTGGGCACAGTAGCCCTGGCTCCACAAGCTCTCTGGCTGTGGAGGATGAACGGCTGCCAGCTGTCTCTCAGGGAAAATGGCTCCATACTATGCTGTTAATAAACAGGTACAGCCCATCACTGTGGATTCCAGCTGATCAGAGCAGCTTGCAGAATGTCCAAAGGAGATGAGCTTTCTCTCATAATGGCAAGTTCAGATTTGGGGGTTGGAGGAATCTAGAAATATCTCCCAAGACGAAAGGTGAATCTCTTCTCACTATTTGCTGCACTGAGGCTTGATCAGCACAGTGTCAAGTAGCTGAAGACACATTGCTGAGAGTCACCTCCATCCATGCTTTCCCTCGCTTGCGTAGACTTCGCAAACCCAAGCATGTTAAGCAGACATAAAAGATGATAGTTTCATGGTTAAAACAAAATCAAACCCTGAGCTCCTTATAGCTGAAGCTGTAGTTACCAGTGAAAAGTAATTTGATTTCCAAGTTAAAGGGGAAAAACACTATTAAAGAAATAAAGGCCTGCTACTAAGAAGCCCTGTCCTGCCCCAATCCACCCTTAGCATGACTGATGCTCTCACATCTAAACCCTTGCAAACCTAGGGGGAATACCTCAGCGGAATGGGGATGAGGAGCATGGATATGATGACACTAACATAGGATGTATCCATACAACTTTCTAATATACATATATTTGTTAATCTAACTTGGAAGAAAGAAGAAACCCTGTCCTTCCAGGCTGTGCTCTTCTAACATCTATGCATATTATGATTCTAGTGGTGAGGCTACTCCTGTTGTCCTCCGCAGTCACTGAGCTCAAGCAGTTACATTTCAAAGTGAGATGCTGAAGGGCTTTAAAAAGTGTGATTAATTCTGAGTTCCTTATAAACAGAGGAAGCCTGCCCCCATTTTGTTACTTCTGAGTGAGGAGTGCATTAAAATTGCAGACCCAGACTAATTGTCTTGTGAGATTAATGATGAGCCTGGTGCTGTCATTACATTCTACTGACTTCCTGGCCAGCACTAGTTCACCTCTGAACTAGTGCTGGCTGTACTTCTATTAGGTTGTGAAGTTTTAAACAGATCTGTGCTGTTGCCTCCCTGGGGAGCTCCTCTCCTTCCCATTTCTTTTGATGAGGGTCATGCAGATGGGTCTATTGGATTTATGACACCCTTGTCTATTAGTTTCATTGTTTATTTGCTCACAGACAAAGATACTGAAAATAATTCAAGTGGAAAGAACAGATGGAATATAGCAATAATTTCAAACAATTTATTCAATTGACAATGTACATTAAGTCCTTGGATGTGCTTGGCACCTATACAATGGGACAAAGGGAGATGATAACAAGCTAACAAATGTACTTCAAATGGTAATAAGTGCTGAGAAAAAGCTGGGTAGATGGATTAAAAAATATATATTTATTTACTTGTTTTGAGAGAGAGAGAAGGAGAGAAAAAAGCAGATAGAGATAGTTAGGGTTAGAGAGTGGCTGCGCCAAGGCCCCCAGCCACTCCAAAGGAACTCCAGATGCATGTGCCACCTTGTGCATGTGGCCTATCTGGGTAATGGGGAATTGTACCTGAGTCCTTAGACTTCACAAGCAAGTCCCTTAACTGTTAAGCCATTCACCAGCCCCAATAGAGGGCTACTGAGGATATTGAGGGAAGGCCTTTTGGATAAGGTAACAAGCGATCAGGGTCTTGAAAGAAGTGAGGCATGTCATGATGACAGAGCATTTTGTCAAAGGAAACAGAAGCTACACATGCAATGACCCTGTGGTAAGGCAAAGGGTGTTTAAAGAACAGCCCAGAGGTGGGGTGGGGAGCGTTAGAGAGAGTGAGGGGAAGAGGTAGAGAGCAAGTCAGAGAAGCCTGGAAGATGTTATGCTCAGAGAGGTCTTCAGACAGGGAGCCCTTAGAGAATATAGGGAACTTAGTGCTCTGCTAATAAACTTTCACAAGCTTGTTTCTTGGGATGCTGCAGTTTATTTATGTCACACTTTAAAAAAATATTTATTTATTTGAGAGAGAGAGAGAGAGAGAGAGAGAGAGAAAGAGGCATATATATAGAGAGAATGGGCCAGGGCCTGTAGCCACTGCAAATGAACTCCAGACGCATGTGCCCCCTTGTGCATCTGGCTTATGTGGGTCCTGGGGAATCGAACCAGGGTCCTTAGGCTTCTCAGGCAACTGCCTTAACCACTAAGCCATTTCCTCAGCCCCTTTGTCACACTTTCGGAGGTCTGAAATGGAGTCTTAGAAGCATATTAGTTTGCTAGTCTTTTGTACTAAGGTTCAAACTAGGCAGCTTATACCTCAAACACTTTCCATCACCCACTTCTGAGGACTAAAGTGTGAGGTCCAGGTCTCAGTGGGAGGTGGGGAAATAATTGTTCTCTACCTTTCCCTTCACCTCTGGTGGTCTGATGGCATCCTGCCACCTGTCTTTTTGTGTGCCTTCAGTACAAGATGTTCTGTAGCTATGTTCAGATTTTCCCCTTTGGTAAGTCTTCTAAGTTGTAGAAATTAGAGCCTCCTCCTTGGACCTCACTTGAAGTCAGTGAATTCTGCAAAGATCTTGTCTTCAGAAAAGTCAAATCACAGTGTGAAATGAGGTTAAGATTCCACTGTATCTTCCCTGGAAGAACACAACTCAATCCATACACATGGGTTTCAGCCAAGGTGGTAACAAGCTGGCATTACTGCTGAGGGACCTCAGGGAGAATCTTGACTTTCCCTTCCTCTAGGGACCAACTACATTTCTCAGTTCATTGTCTCTTCCCAGCAATTGCACCGCTCCAGCCTTTCCTTCCACCCTTACATATTCCTCCGTGACTAACCTTGTTCCCTTTTATACAGACCCTTGCCATTACATCCGGGGAAAATGGATTTCTCTACTTTATTTCTTTCTGAATTAACACTTGCAAAGATTCTCTTACACATCCTGGGAAATCAGAGTTAGGGAATGGGACATTTTGGAGGGTCACTGTTCTATATATCTGAAAGGTTTGGAGCAGAGAGTGAGATAGGATCTGCGCTGTATTTTAAAGAATGACTCTTCCGGATCCCCCTGAAGAGGAAGAGTTTAGAGCAAAAGTCACACATTAGGTGGCAGTGGCAGTGATGCTAGTGAAAGATGCTGGTTCTTTGGACCAGAATAGTAGAGTGGGAATTCTAAGCAATGGGCTTCCTGTGAATATTGGCTTGCCAGTGCATTGTGTGAGAAACATGGAGAATAACAACAAACACCGTATTGCTTCCTTTTCAGGATAACAGCAATTCACATTTGTTTACCACTTTAAAAATGTCAGTATAACTACACACTGCTTTCCTCATTGGAATCCCTAACAACTATGTTGTGAGTCATTTTTATATGATTTTTATGTAGGTAAGAGTAGAGAGAATCAGGCAACTTAAAACTTAATCTAAAAATTATTTGTGTGGGGAAATGGATGGACTGCATAAAAAGTAGACATCTGGCCCAGCATAGTGGCACACACCTTTAATCCCAGCACTCAGGAGGTAGAGGTAGGAGAATTTGAGGTCACCTGAGACCACATAGTGAATTCCAGGTCAGCCTGGGCTAGAGTGAGACCCTACCTCAAAAAAAAAAAAAAAAAAAAAAAAAAAGTATAACACTGGTTGAGCACCAGTATTCAGGGCTCTCTGCATGCTGCATGCTGCTTGCTGATGTGACCATGTGCTGCAGGCTGTCTGCTCCTGCCATGTTTTCCCCGTCAAGATGGACTCTACCCTTGGGAATTGCAAGCCAAATTAAACCCATCTCTAAGCTGCTTCTGGTTGAGTATTTTGTCCCAGCAATGAGAAAGTAACTCATAATTAACAACAACAAAAATGGTTCTTGGGTTGGAGAGATGGCTTAGTGATTAAGGCGCTTGCCTGCAAAGCCTAAGGACCCAGGTTCAATTCCCTAGTACCCATGTAAACCAGATGCACAAGGTGGCGCATATGTCTGGATTTTGTGTGCAGTGGCTGGAGGCCCTGGCGTGCTCATTCTCTCTCTATCTGCCTCTTCCTGTCTAATAAACTAAGTAAAATATCTTTTAAAAATTGTTCTTTTTTGTTGTCTGTTTGAGTCGGAGTTTCGTGTAGGCTAGCCTGGCTTCAACCTTGCTGACTGAGGATGACCTTGACCTCCTGATCCTCCTGCTATGTGCTGGAAAATGTTGTTTTAACGAATTAGATTCGTGTTAGATCAAGGGCAGCATGCTCTGGCTTACCAGCCTAATCCTGTCCACTACCTGTTATTGTAAGACTAACATGCTAATGATGTTTCTGTTTTGTTTTGTTTTTGCACATTTTCAAGTGGTTGGGGAAAAAAAGGATAACAATATTCCTGGACATGTAAAAATATAGTTCACATAAAATTTCAAGTTTCTTAAAAAAATTATTTGTGAACTTTACTGTATGAACATATTGGCATGTTGATCATATTCCCATTGAGTTGTACTCTTATGTTCTGTCCTGCTTATCTACGGAGGACCCTCTCAGTGGGGCTATTGATATTCATTGTGGGGTCATGAATGTACCAGTCAGTTTCTGGGGGTGGGTGAGGAATGCCTCAGGATATTCCTTCCCACCCTGTGGCTCTTACAATCTTTCTGCCCCCTATTCTGCAATGTTCCTTGAGCCTTGATGGCATGTTATAAGTCTGCTTTCATGTTCAGCTTCCCGCAGCCTCTGATTTTCTGCCTTGATGAGTTTTGAGTCTCCTCAGTGTCTACCACCACCACCATCTCCCTACAGAAGGTTCTTAGGCTAGCCATGCAAAGCAGCACTCAAATTTAATCTGCCACTTCCTCTGCTACTTTGTTCATCTGGCTTTACATGGGTACTAGGGAATCAAACCTGAGTCATTAGGCATTACAGGCAACTGCCTTAACTGATGAGCAATCTCTTCAGCCTAAAGACCTAATTTTAAATGATAATATATTCTCTCTGTAAGTACAGAGATAACTAGTGAACTCAGAGCAAATTTTGATAAATTGAAGATATTTTCAATTAAAAATAATTTTTAAAAAATTAAAATTTTATCTCTGACATAATCAAAATATTTTAAAATCACATATATATATTTAGTTTTTCAAGGCATGGTCTTGCTCTAGCCTAGGCTGACCTGAAAGTCACTCTAGCCTCAGAGTGGACTTGAACTCATGGCAATCCCTCTACCTCTGCCTCCCAAATGCTGAGATTAAAGGCATGTGCCACCACGCCCAGCTTCTGGCATATATATATATATATGATATTTTATATTTATTTATTTATTTATTTATTTATTTTTTGGTTTTTCAAGGTAGGGTTTCACTCTCGCCCAGGCTGACCTGGAATTCACTATGTAGTCTCAGGGTGGCCTCGAACTCATGGCGATCCTCCTACCTCTGCCTCCCGAGTGCTGGGATTAAAGGCGTGCGCCACCACGCCCGGCTATTTTTATTTATTTATTTGAGAGAAAGAAAGAAAGAGCACTGGCATCCAGAATCTCAAGCCACTGCAAATGAACTCCAGATGCATGCACCACCTTGAGCATCTGGCTTACGTGGGTCCTAGGGAATTGGATCTAGGTCCTTTGGCTTTGTAGGCAAGCACTTTAACCACTAAGCAATCTCTCCAGCCCCATGGCATATACTTTTATAAGATGAAAATTATCCCAAAACATAGCTTTTATTTATGATTGGGATGTTTCACTAAATTTAGATTTTGCTAAAGTGCAGATATCTCAAGTGTATTACATTTTATTCTAGAATAGAATACCAGCTTCCAAATTAAAATAGGGGCTCTTTCCAACACTTTTCCCTAATCAATGTATTCCAAAGAGCAATTATAGAATTCTAAAATCAAACTCTGCATAGCATTTATATTTTTGTGTTTCATTTACTCGTTTCCTCGCTTTTGTAGCGAAATATTTCACTGCTCTTTAGTTTGTAGCTTTTGCGCTCAATATGTTTAATTCTCTTATAAAGTTTTTGAAGCTGAAGTTTCTTTGGTCATTCTTTTGTCAGATACCTTGAGTAAAAATTTCAACACATCAGTTAAATACATGAATATTTAGGGAATTTATTTACAGAAAAGTCTAGGGCTGGAGAGATGGCTTAGTGGTTAAAGCATTTTCCAGCAAAGCAAAACGACTCAGGTTGGGGCCCAGTATCCATGTAAACCTGGACACACAAGGCAGTGCATGTGCCTGGCTTTTGTTTGCAGTGGCTCTCTATCTGCCTCTCTCTCTTTCTCTTTCTCTCAAATAAATATCTTTAAAAGTCTAACAGTGTTGTAGGCCACTTAGCTGGACCTGAAAAAAATTTACTTGAAAGCCGGGCGTGGTGGCACACGCCTTTAATCCCAGCACTCGGGAGGCAGAGGTAGGAGGATCACCGTGAGTTCGAGCCCACCCTGAGACTCCATAGTGAATTCCAGGTCAGCCTGGACTAGAGTGAGACCCTACCTCAAAAAACCAAAAAAAAAAAAAAATTACTTGGGCATTAAAAATTTTATTACTTTATTTTGTGCGTGCATATACATACATATATATTTTCGAGTATGTATATGTGTATGTGTGTATGTTTGTGCTTATGAGCCTGTTTGGCCTATGGCATGTGTGGAGGTCAGAGGACAACCTCAAGGTGTCCGTCCTATCCTATTAGAATATTTGAGGGCTGGAGAGATGGCTTAGCAGTTAAGCGCTTGCCTGTGAAGCCTAAGGAGCCTGGTTTAAGGCTCGATTCCCCAGGACCCACGTTAGCCAGATACACAAGGGGGTGCATGCGTCTGGAGTTTGTTTGCAGTGGCTGGAGGCCCTAGCATGCCCATTCTCTCTCTCTCTCCCTCTTTCTCTCTCTGTCTGTTGCTCTCAAATAAATAAGTAAAAATAGACAAAAAAATTAAAAAAGAATATTTGAAAAATGTAACTGATAACTGGCTGCAAACACAAAACTGTACCACGTAAAAATTCAACATCAGCTTCATTAAGCAACTATATAGTTCAGTTATTTTAACCAGATACAGACATATATACATGTTTCTACCTGTGTCTATTTTATTTATTTATTTTGAGGTAAAGTGTCACTCTAGCCCAGGCTGACCTGGAACTCACTCTGTAGTCTCAGGCTGGCCTCGAACTCACAGCAATCTTCCCTCTGCCTCCCAAATGCTGGGATTAAAGGCGTGCACCACTACACCCTCTGTATCTATTTTTACTGGAAAATTTTGGAAAGTTATTTTGGAAACACATATTCTGTAAGAATTACATAACAGGACTACCTGGGCTTATTCATTTAGTAACATTATTTCATTTGTTACACTTCTCTAAAAATTTGAATATGATTATCCATAGTTGCATGATAATTGTAAAATAAAAGGTTCCAGGGGCTGGAGAGACGGCCCAGTGGTTAAGGTGATTTCT
Organism: Dipus sagitta; assembly: GCA_036346955.1. Lineage (NCBI taxonomy): Eukaryota > Metazoa > Chordata > Mammalia > Rodentia > Dipodidae > Dipus > Dipus sagitta. Next base: position 120,532,885 of record CM070777.1, read on the forward strand.
GCAAAGTCTAAGGACCCAAGTTGGTTCCCCAGTACCCATGTCAAGCTAGATGCACAAGGTGGCACACACATCTGGAGTTTGCATAGCTAGAGGCCCTGGCATGCCCATTCTCTCTCTCTCTCTAACATATAAAATAAAAATAAAATAAGGTTCCTAGTGCATTTTTCTTAGCTTTCCCAAGAATGAAAAATGATGTTTCATCTTTGACTATATAAACTTCCAAATGACTTACTTTGCTTTCTGAATGAAATAAAAAATAGTAAAGCAGTATTAGAATAATGAATTTTCTGTTTAAAGCCTCAGATATGATTTTAACTGAAAACCGGGCTGAGGAGGTGGCTCAGCCCTTAGAGATGCTTACTTAAACTGACAACTGCTTGCATATTTCTTTTATGAATGTAGGGATCCCATGAGCAGCTATCGCTTAACTCTTCATGTATGTGCACAAAAAGACCTGGATATGAGAGTGAGAAAAGTTTCACTTAGAAGAACAATCATTATCCATATGAAAATGTAGCTCTTCATGAAGCCTATGCCAGAGCTGCTTCTGCAACAGCGGCACCCACATGCCTTTGTGAAGTGCAGGGTACTTTGGGACTGAAGGCCATTCTGAGGTTTCCTCGGCAGAGGTGTTTCTTCTGATGGTCGCCACGAGGATGCTGTCCAAAAACATCTTGGGGCTGAAGAATGGCTTAGCGGTTGAGCGCTTGCCTGTGAAGCCTAAGGACCCCGGTTTGAGGCTCGACTCCCCAGGACCCACGTTAGCCAGATGCACAAGGGGGCGCACGTATCTGGAGTTCGTTTGCAGTGGCTGGAGGCCCTGGCGTGCCCATTCTCCCTCCCTCTCTCTATCTGCCTCTTTCTGTCTGTCGCTCTCAAATAAATAAATAAAAATAACAAAAAAAATTAAAAAAAAGAAAACATCTTGTACAACTGTCATGTTCATTGTTCATTTTTTAGAAATGAAAATTTAGTCCTTAATTTCCTATTATGCTTCGAATTCTCCCACCTCCACTTTTTGAGTGCACTGTTGCTGAAAAAGTTTATTGCAAAATAATAATAAAAACAACCATTATCTTACAATATAAAAAAAGTTACCAAATTGCAATAGAAGATAAATGGCACCATGGTATCAAGGGAGAAGTTCATTGGAAGAGCTGCTCAGCCTCAAATTTTTGATACCAAGTCTCTGTAGCCCAACACGTAGCATGAACTCTGCCAGCCAGGTGGCCTGGGGCTGCATGATTCTTGGAGTGTGTGTCAGGAGCCAGAGTAGAACTGCCTGAAGTGCCGGGTGGTTGAGTAGGACAGCGATCGAGGGCACTCCTCCAACGTCTCCACTCACCACTGGGAAAGCATCTTCTGAAAGAGACATGTTATTGCTTTGGTAGAATGAAGAAATAATGTTAATGTATTAGGTTTAATTTTTTTTGGGGGGGGGACTTTCAAGGTAGGGTCTTGCCTTTAGTTCAGGCTGACCTGGAATTCACTATGTAGTCTCAGGGTGGCCTCAAACTCATGGTGATCCTCTACCTCTGCCTCCCGAGTGCTGGGATTAAAGGCGTGCAGCCACCACACCCAATTTAGGTTTAATTTTTATAAGGAAAGAACTTGGAAATGTTTAAACACACTTACACATGTATACTTGAAAAATAAAAGCTTGCTTTATTAAAATTAAACTCAATTAGTTTTTTTTTTGGTGGGGGTTTCAAGGTATGGTTTTTCTATAGACCAGGCTGACCTGGAATTCACTATGTAGTCTCAGGGTGGCCTTGAACTCATGATGATCCTCCTACCTCTGCCACCCCCTCTTCCCTGAGCTTTAAGCTGCTATTTTCACTTAGTCATAGGAAATCTCAGCCTCTTGCAGAATTCTTTTCCATTCTCTGCAGAGAAGTTGGCTCAGGTCAACTTTCCAGAGCTTGGCTTTCTACTGCATTGCCATTACAGGTCCTTCTGTGACCTGACATGGCTTAAGCTCTTTCCACCATCACTTCCCTCCAATTGATGTCCATCCTGTCAAGTCATCTGGTTGCCATGTCTGTCTACTCACCTCAGTCTGCATCCCTGGCTCCCATGGGCTACTGGCCTGTTCATAGCTGCTTCCTAGTCATTTAGGAAAGCGGAGGGTGGAAACTGGGGAGACCACCTCAAGCCTGCTGATGCATCTTCCTTCAGTGGCTGTCAGGTTGAATACAAGGCTTCTGGACACCTGTGCCCTGTGAAAAGCACTCTGGAAAGTGGGGAATTGTCCCGGCAGTCTGGGCTCCCCTCCAACCTTTCTGGGGTTTGATCACAATCTACAGTCCTGTTATTTCCTTGCTCCCAAGAATAACTGTGGGGACTGGAGTGTGGGCCCTTTTCAGGGTCCCTGTAGCTACCGACACTGATCTCACGTCCTCTGACTCTTCTTTAGCCAAACTCTCATTTGGTGAATAAATAAACAATTCACTATATCATATAGTAGGGCTTATTTTCCAAAGTCTGTGTGCCCAGTTGCCCAGGATTTGGTGTAGCTTATTCAAGTCTCAATTTATTTGTCATCGTGTGTGTGGTGTATAAATGCACGTTGATTCATGTCTGTATGCTTGTGGATATACATGCATAATTGTGTGCATATGTGGAGGCCAGAGGTCCTCAATTACTCTTCACCTTATTTTGAGACAGGGTCTCTTCCTGAACTTGGAGCTCACTGACTGGGCTAGACCAGGTAGCCAGCAAGCCCCAGGTATGCGACTGTCTGCTTCTCAGCACTGAGATTGTAGGCATGTGTCATCGCACTTGAATTTTCTGGGTGATAGGGATCTGAACTAAGGTCTCAGAGCCATCTCTTTAGCCCCAAGTGTCAGTTTTTAAAACTAAAACAATAACCAAAAGAAGTGAAAACACATAAACAAGAAATTGGACCAATTCCCCTCCTACCAAAATCAAAATAAAAGGTTGATTTCCTGATTCTTACAGTTGAAAGCCATGTTCTTTGCAACTGAGGGTGGGCAGTACAAAGTCAACTATGGCTGCTGCCGGCGCGCTGGTGTTGGGGGTCAGGAGAGGCAGTGGAAGACAGGGTGGGTAAAAGGACATGGGAAAAATAACTAGTTCAATACCAGAAGAGTACTCAGTATTTCAAAGATGTCAGAGGCTAGTACAGAGAGCAAGCAGAATGAAAGGTTTACCTCAGAAATCTAGAGAAGAGTTTCCCAAAGAGGGGAAATTTGGTCATAGTATCAGAGATGAGCAGGCAGAAAGAAACTGGCATTTTAAATATGATAAATACACATATTCTGACCTTGGTGTCTCTCAGGTCTCCAGGGATCATCAGAATGGATGCAGGGAGTAAACTGAAATCCTAACACCTAGAATATTAACATCCTAAGTTACATTGGAAGCTAGGTATGAAATCTTTTTCCCTTTTTAAAAATATTTTATTTATTTATTTAGGAGAGAGAAAGAGACAGATAGAAAGAGAGAATGGATACTGCATACGAATTCCAGACACATGTGCCCCCTTGTGCATCTGGCTTACGTGGGTCCTGGGGAATTGAACCCTGGTCCTTAGGCTTTGCAGGCAAATGCCATAACCACTAAGGCATTTCCCCAGTCCCCTCAAATCCTTTTTCTAACTAAACCAGCCTAGTATTCTCTCTGCTGATACCAGAGAGGACAGTATCCGCAATCGGTAGTTTCACTTTGAAAGTGGTCTTCAGCAGTCAGGGGTCAAATGAAGTGAAGTTGCTTTGGACATAGAAATGATGGTTTATGGAACTGGTGGCAAGCTGAAAATATGAGTGATTAATTTCTACACTGGCATAGAAATCTTAAAACTCAAACTCTTTAAAAGTAAGTTGACTTTAGAGAAAAGAAGTGCACTTCTTAGTGAGGTTGATTTGGAGAAGAGGAAAATTTCTGATGTTTTTGCTTTTCCTTGTCTGAAAAGTAAGATTGAGGAGGCCAACAAAGGCTGGTTTGGGGCTCTGCACTTATATATTGTAGCATGCTCTCAGAGGTCCACTTTTTTGGATGAGAAAGAGAGAGGAGAGAGAGACAGTGTGTGTGTCACCTGTTTTCCAGACATGCCTAGAAAGGCGGAGGAGCTGTAACCTGGTTCATTAACAAAAGTTTATTCTTTATGGGTCCACAACTTTGGTCAAGGGAAAATTGGTCTCTCTAGAACAGTAGATAGATGTTAGAATGGGAAGCAGAAGACAAGTAGTCACTGCACTGGCTGTTTGAAGGACTGTGTGTCTTGGGAAATAGCCCCTTCCTTAGTGTCTCAGAAACTGGGAACGTCTGTCTTCTGAGAAATTGTATGCTTTCCATGTACTGGGATGACCCTGAGTGCTGGGTTTACAAAGCCAACTTTCTAACCCCTTATCAGGATGAACCTATGGGGTTCTTATAGTCTGTTCTGGGCCCTTTGTTGGAGGAATACCTAGGGTATTGTCAGATCCCAGAGGCTAGAAATGGCAGATGACCTTGAGGAAACAAGAGAAAGGACACTGAGATGATGTTTCAGGACCAATAGACATAACTCAGGCTGTCAAAGGATAGGCCTTTGACACAGAAGCAAGAGTACAAGTAGCCTTTGGAAACAGGGGGAACCTGGCTCACTTAGGGAAACTTCTAAGCCGTCCCTCAGGTTGGAAATGATGAACTTTGTGCTGTGAGTGTGAGTGATGAGCAGTTAGTTAAAACACACACACACACACACACACACACAACAACAACAACAACAACAACAACAACAACAAACAAGTAGCAGCAGCAGCTTGAGCCAGGCGTGGTGGCGTGTGCCTTTAATCTCAGCCCTTGGGAGGCAGAGGTAGGAGGATCATTGGAAGTTCGAGGCCACCCTGAGACTACATAGTGAATTCCAGGTCAGCCTGGGCTAGAATGAGAACCTACCTCGTAAAACCAAACCAAACCAAACCAAACCAAAACAAACAAATAAAGAAACAAACAAAAAAACACGAACTCAGCAGAGAGTATGGGAGAGTTGTGAACACTACAGGAAAAGGAATAGAGACATTTTTCGAACTTGTGAAGTAAGTTTTATGAATGAGGGTTTGTCAGTGAAAATTTGATGTGTGCCAAATGCCCTCGTTTACTTTAGATGTTACTTAGTAACAGGGTTAAGCTGGAGCATTAAAACAATTGCTCCAGTGGTAATGTCAAAACCTTGTATATCTTTATCAAGTGTCTTAGCGACATAGATTTAATCTTTAAGCAAATAATACAAATGCACATCGTGCAAAGACCTAAAACATCAACAGGGAGACATCTAAGACTGCAATGTCCAAGCGAGCAGGTGTCCACCGTGGCCAAGGAAGCAGAGTGCGGGGGAGCAGAGGGCAGATCTTAATCATCCGAGTTTGGTTATGGGCCAGGGAAGCATTTCAAGCTTCTGCTACTTAAGAAAACTCAAATGAAATGTGGGTTCACTGCAAGGTTGGGCACTGAAATACTCTGTTTTTGCAGAATATTGCATAGGGAGAGTTCTTGATTCAAAACAGAGCTTAGCTCTTCTGGCCATTCACTTTGCCGAAGTGTTCCTCTGTGGTGCTTGTCTTACCAAGTCACTCTACTGCCATGTCACATGAGGGACATTGTAGAAAGGAAGAGCGTAAGGAAGAGGGAGACGTGAGGACAGACATCAGCTGTACTGTTGGACCAACGTGCTTTTCTGTTTGGTCCTTGGCTAGCTTCATAGGAATTTGGGTAGGAAGTTTGTTTTTCCGATGTTCTGATGTTCATTGTGCTTTTAAAATAAACTGAGCAAGATAAAATGAAAAGTTATAAAAGAATGAATCTTTCCAGTCCTAAATTCTTTTTAATTTATTTATTTGCAAGCAGGTAGAGACAGAAGAGGAGACAGAATGGGCATGGCAGGGCCTCCAGCCACTGCAAATGACTTCCAGATACATGCACCACTTTGTGCATCTGGCTGTAGGTGGGTACTGGGGAACTGAACCTGAGTCCTTAGGCTTCACAGGCAGGGGCCTTAACTGCTAAGCCACCTCTCCAGCCCCTCTAGTTCTAAATTCTTAAGCCTGTAAACCACATTCTTTGGTTTATGATAGATATAATCAGTGATCACTGCACACATGGTCACTTGTTCACTCCATAAAACTGCACAAAAGTCAGAAAGGTGGAACAGGAGTGGGTGAAGAGACTAGAACCTAGTCACTAGATGGTTCACACTGTCCCTGCAACAATTAATGTGAGATGACATCAAGAGTTTCCTGTGTGAACAGCTTGTGATATGGGCGTGTGGCATGAGTAGACAGAAATGCGTCTTCCTCTGAAGCGGTATGATCTTCTTCACTCATTGCACGAGGATAAAAGTGCTTTGAACTATTTTATTTATTTATTTATTTTGAAATATTTTAAAGGCAGCAAGTTCTTCATTGTGTGAACTCACCTTGAGGAACAAAGACAGATGGAATTCTGTGCAGCAGAAGCCAAACAGTTCCAGTTACATGGCTTTGTTTTGCACCAAAATGTAAGTCACTCTTAAAAAGCCTGTCTGGGAAACTTCTTAGTCTTGTGGCTAATGTTTTAAAATCCTTGAAACTCTTTTGCCAAATTCTGAAACGTAACATGCAAATATAAAGTTGATTATTTTCGGCGGCAGTGCTGTCCCCCCGAGTTCCCACAAGTGCTGTTGCCCCTGGCCAGTGGAACCACACTGCCTCTTTTCTAATGAGAACTCAGGTCTTTGGGGCTCAGCAGTTTCAAAGGCTCATTACTCAGGTTTGATGTTATCATTGGCTCTCCTTTAACCGACGCTGGCACCCTGTACATTTGCCTGGTAGCTCTCCTGTTTGCCCAATATTATGCTAATTTACCTGACTGGAAGGTGCAAGTATGTATTTTCAGTGACAACTGGATATCTTACCTTTCTTGAGAACTGAGGACAATGAATCTTAATTTTAAGCCTGAAATCCTAACACCTTTTTGTACTCTTGGGATTTTTTTTTTCCAGGAGAGGGCGATAGAACATCATAAATATCAAAGTATAGTGTTTACTCCTCAAGGCCTCTCAAGGTAGAGCCCAAGACCAGAGTGGGTTACTCTGCAGAAGAGAGCCCTGGCATCCATGGCCTGTGTGGAGAGATGACAGAGGGTGCAGCAGCTCACTTGGTTTTCTACTTGGTTTCTCATTTCCAGAGTTTGTGCTGTTGAGGGTAGGGTACATTATATAGGTTGGCCTCCAGTTGACAGATGCTGGGATTTACTAAATTGATTGAACACAAGAATTTAGAACAGAGAATTTTCTGCTTTTACTCTAAACTGTGACTACAGCTATTCTGTTTTCTAGGGGTATGATGATACTATATGCCCTATCAGGAATTTATTTATTTATTTACTTACTTATTTATTCATTTAGAAACAGGATGTTACTGTAGTCCAGACTGGACTAAAGCTCAAGATCCTCTTGCCTCTCCTTCTGGTTTGCTGAGATTACCAGACTGTGTCATCAAGCCCAGTTTATACTTTTGGTTTTTTGAGCTTGGGTCTCGCTCTAGCCCAGACTGACCTAGAATTCACTATGTAATCTCAGGATGGCCTTGAACTCATAGTGATCCTTCTACCTCTGCTTCATGAGTGCTGGGATTAAAGGTGTATATCTCCATACCTGACAATACTTTTATTTTTAATTGATTTATTATAATCATAAGTTATTTATGGAGCACAGTATGGAATTGCAATACATGTTTGGGTCTAAACAATGTGTAATGATCAGATGAAGGTAATTGTTTTATTTAACACCTTAGAAACTGATCATTGTTGGGAACATCCTACTGTTTTTGAAATATTAATCCTTGTCAGCTTTAGTTACTTTGTAGATAGGAGTCATTCCTCCCATCAGATATTCCTCTGAACCCTTTGTCTATCCAGAGACTAATTTCAGAAGCTCTGCAGAGTCACATCTGGTACTTTGCATGCTCTTCCTTCTTCAAGATGCTACTGGAGCTGGGTGGGGTGGTGCATGCCTTTAATCCCAGCACTTGGGAGGGAAAGGTAGGAGGATCGCCATGAGTTCAAGGCCGCCCTGAGACTACATAGTGAATTCCAGGTCAGCTTGGACTAAAGTGAAACCCTACCTCGAAAAAAAAAAAATGCTACTTGACAGTTGTCCCCTCTTAGGATATATTCAAATGGAAGAAACACAAGGACATCTTCTCAGGAATGCTGTCACAGGGTCTTCTTGGGAACTTAGAGTCTTACTTGTCTACCTACCAATTGATTTCTGGTCCCCTGATCAGGAAAGATGGGAAGTCACCCCAAGGTTTGCTAGAACAGCTGTCTATTTAAGATCAGCTACCTTTCAGAATAATCTTATTTGAAAATATCTGTTGTTTTGGATGCCTTGTAGATTTTTATTTATTTTTTATTTGAGAGAGAGAGAGAGAGAGAGAGAGAGAGAATTGGTACACCAGGGCCTCAGCCATTGCAATTGAACTCCAGACACTTGCACCATCTAGTGGGCATGTGTGACATTTCGCTTGCCTCACCTTTGTGTATCTGGCTTTTGTGGGATCTGGAGAGTGGAACGTGGGTCCTTAAATGCTAAGCCATCTCTACAGCCTGGAGAATTTTTTTTTTAATTAAAAAGATACTGACTTAGCAAAAAAAAAAAAATTTCCAAAAAAATTGGAATATGTGCATGCAAGGGAATCCAATGGAAAGTTGAGCATAAAAGGAAAACTCAGATACCAATAATTCAACTGGGGAGGGTCCTCTGTTAGAATGGGAACAGGGGAGAAGGAATATAAAAGTACAACCTTGATATAAAAAATAAATCAATTAAAAAGAAAATTTTAAAAATGAAATAAAGAAAAATCAGATAGGCAAAAAAAGAAATGAGAGTCTGGCCATTAAAGATGGGCACATTCAATAGATGGCCCTGTATGCTTTTTTATTTACAAAAATCTCTGACTATTTTAACAGCAATCACAACTGAAACTGCTTAATTCCAGATCAGAACTTTTGCTAGGTATTCTTTCTCTGAAAAGAAGGTTTTAACCTTAATTTCTTGTAAAGTCCTTTTAGACAACCTATAAGCACATATTTAATTCATTTCTAGTCTAGACATTGAGCCCTTACTGTCTAGGAGTACAAGGCCTAATAAGCCTGCCATTTCAAGGTGCTTGCTGTCTAGCAGGCAGCCAGAGACACGTCAACTACCATTGGTCAGCGACACTTTTTAAAGCATGTGTGAAAGATGACCATCAAGGCCAGCTATATGGAAAATTGCAAAACTAGAAATGTATGGTAACAGCAAAATCCCTGGTTTTAAATTCTGGCTCGTCAGTCACTGTGTGGCCTTGGGCATCTTATTAAACTCTGCCCTTGAGAATCATGTTGACCAGGATGTCTGTTGTGGAAATTTTGTTAAGATTATAAGTAATCCATTTAGCACAGGCCTTGGTCCAGATTCTTCAAGTGGGAACTATTATGAGAGCTTTTGCTTGTCTCCCTTTGACGAATCTCTATCTGTTTCCAAACACTGGGTGATGTTTGCTTGTCTTTTGTTGTTTTGCTTGGTGCTGGGGATCGAATCTATGTTTGCTTGCTTGTCGCAGTGATCCTAGTGACCATCCTTCTCCTGCCTCTTTGAAAATGAAGACATAAGGTAGTTTTGTTTTCTAGGCCTTCCCATTTCTGGCACACGGGGCTCTGTTTCTAGAGCTTACCTTCAGTTCCCAGTCTAACTCACTAGATGATCATGTGGCCAAGGGGCTTAGGCCACCATTGCTTTCTACTTTGTTGAAGGAGACCTGTTGAGATCATCCCTTGGTGTGACCTTGGGCAGGCTGAGTTTTCTTCCAAAGGAGAGGTGGGTGTGGCTGGGTGCCATGTACATTCTGGTTCCAGTGGCCCCTGTGCATTAATTAGAAAGTTCCCCCAATGCACTGTTTCTAGATGTTGGGTATAATGGCAGACAAAACAGACAAGGTTGTTTTGTGGAACTTGGATGAAATAGAAATACATATATATCACAAACTGACATACAGAAAATGTTTTTTTGAAAATCTAATAAGTATCACAAAGGAAGTGGGATGGGAAAGATGAATAGAGATCTAATTTACATGGAGGATTCGAAAGCCAGGTTGAAGTGCATTTTCTCACAGTTCTGGTCTGGAAATTAAGTTCTCTGAGATGGAAGTGAGGGCTGTGAGGGACAGTATATTCTACATCCCTCTCCTAGCTTCTGGAAGTTTATAGAAGTCTGGTTTTCCTTGACTTTTGTTGCATTACCTTAATCTCTACCTGCATCTTCACATATTATTCTCTCCCTTTGTGGATCTGTCTTCCAACTTGTCCTTTTTACAAAGGCACCAATCCCACAGGGTGATTACTGGGTAAAGGTGGTGCACCCCAACCATGTCCTTTTTCTGAGATCTCTTCCCTAGGTTATAGTTGCATCTTTCACAATAAACCTGTTCATGCACGGTAATCATTTCTCCAAGTTCTAGCTATACAAGCAAATTATTGAATAAGAAGAAGGGATTGTGGCAATTCCCAGTGAACTGTAGCCAGCTGGTATGAGGTACAGTAGTCCTAGACTTGCAACTGTCATCCAAAGCAAAGACAATCTTGTGTGATTGGTCCCTTGCAGGATATGATACTTACCTTGGTAGACAATGCCAGAATTGAATTGAATTGTAGGATTCTCAGAGAGTGGGAGAACATGCATAGCAACACCCCCCTCCCCATGTTGTGATCAGCTCCACATTGCTGGAATGAACTTCCAAACCAGACACAGTTTATGGGAGGAAGGGGTTTATTTCAAGCGTACAGATCCAGGGGAGGTTCCATCAAATGATGGAAGAAGCTGGCTCCCATACATAAATGCAAGCACAGAGACACCACCAAACAGCCAGCACAGCCAGAGCTCAAAACTTCTCTGCATACCTTTATGCTGGAATTCAGATCCAGCTCCAGTGACATGCCCGGCCCCCTGCTGTAGCAGGAGTCTACTTGCTAGGGGCTGAAGCTACAAACTCAATTTTAATAAAACACCAGAGTCTATGGGGGACGTACACTCAAAGTATCACACTCCACATACTTTGTTGTCAGAGGTGCTAGGTGAGCAGAAATTGAGCATATTAGACAGCTAAAACACAAAGATCCTGGGGACATTTTTTTTGTTTATTTTTATTTATTTATTTGAGAGCAACAGACAGAAAGAAAGAGGCAGATAGAGAGAGAGAGAGAGAGAGAAAATGGATGTGCCAGGGCCTCCAGCCACTGCAAATGAACTCCAGACACGTGCGCTCCCTTGTGCATCTGGCTAACGTGGGTCCTGGGGAATAGATCCTCGAACTGGGATCCTTAGGCTTCACAGGCAAGCGCTTAACAGCTAAGCCATCTCTCCAGCCCTCTGGAGACATTTTTAAGAACTAGACAAGACCATTGTAAAAGAGGAACAACCACTTTCTTATTCCCTTCTGCATTCTTTAGTTGTTTTCTGAAATAAATTGTCATAAGATTAAAGAGAGAAAAAACAATTTTAAAGCCAGGGATAGAGCTTGGTGGTAGAGTGCCTGCCTATCATGTCTGAAGCTCTGGATCAGTCTCTTGCTCTTGAAAAAAAAAAAGGCGGGGAGGGGGGGGAAGAAAAGATGGACATGATGGGACTTTTCTATAGTTTTAGCTACTCAAGAGGCTGAGGCTGAAAGATCACTTGAATCCAGACTGTGCAACTTACTAAGACCCCATCTTATTTTAAAAAAAAAACTGTGAGATGTTTGTGAGGTAACTAACTTGTGGGGTTAAGATCCTCATGAATAGTATTAATCCTCTTATAAAAGAGGTAGAGGGAGCTGTTTGTCTCTTTTACCTTGTGAGACACAGCAAGAGATAACCATCATTTTCATTTTTTATTTTATTTATTTTTTAAAAAAGATTTTATTTATTTATTTATTAGGGACAGAGAGAGAGAAAGAAAGAGAGTGAGAGCGAGCGAGAGTGAGCACCAGGGCCTCCAGCCACTGCAAACAAACTCCAGATACATGTGCCACCATGTGCATCTGGCTTACGTGGGACCTGGAGAATCGAACCTGGGTCCATAAGCTTTGCAGGCATGTGCCTTAACTGCTAAGCCATCTCCCCGGCTCCTTATTTTTTGTTTTTAAAGTCCCTTTATTGAGATAACTTCCATACATATAGACAATATACCATGATCATCACCTCCCACTGCCCTCCCTTTTTCCTCTCCTGAATTACTGAATCTTTTCTTCTTTCCAGTTAGTCTCTCTTCTATTTCACCGGAGATGACCATCTTTGAGGCATACAGCAAGTCTTCACCAACCGCTGAGGATATGGGAGCCTTGAACTTCCTGGCTTCCAGAACTGTGAGCCATGTATTTCTGTTGCTACATATTGCCCAGTCTAAGGCATTTGGTCATAGCAATAGGAGCAGACTACGACATTGTTATTATTTTTTTTTTAAACACCATAACAAGTCTGGGAAACAGACAGAAAACTGTTACCAGGCATTATTTACATACATCAAGCTCCAGGTAGAAAGCAATGTATGCTAGGCAGTACAGGGCATTTATGCTGGAACCAGTTAGAGAGATGTTGGAAGAGTAAACAGTTAGGAGTTGGCGGCAACTCAGTTTAACACAGGCAAGAAGCACGTCTACTCCAGCTCCCACACGGAAGATGTTCAGGCTGGACTCCGAGGGCCTCGTTAAGGCATTTTTTATATGCAGAAACAGCTCTAAAGTGGTTGTCTATGTGTGGGAAGAAAAAGGTACATTTGAGGAAGAAAGGAGTTGACAGAAGTCATATTAGGTTTGACATGTCAGGTACGTACTGAGGGATTAAATTCAGTTCCTTATGTTTACAAGGCAAGCATTTTACCAACTGACCTATTTTCCCAGCCCTCTTTCTTATTAACATCTTTGGTAAAATACAAGAAGTAAGACAGGTAGAAAAAAAATACAAAAAGTAGTAAGATCCAGGGGTAATATGTGATTTTTTTTTTTTTTAAATTCTGGGTCAGTCCTGTTCTCTAACTTCTGTAAATATTGATAATCAGCATGCAAATTCTCAGTTCCTACAAATTCAGTTACCTTCCTAGTTAAATTATTTCTCACCTGAAGCAAACAAACTATTCTTTTATAACCGATTCCTAAAAAAGTAAAACTGAGCTGGGAGATGGCTGCACAGGCTTGAGACATCCAGAACCCATGCAGATCCTGACGCTGTGGCAGGCATCTGTAATCACAGCACACTTACAGGGAGACCAGAGGTGGAGACAGGAGAATTGCCCTGAAGCTCGAAGGCCAGCGAACTTCGTGAGTGCAGTGGTGACCAGCAAAAACCCTGCCCCAAACAAGTTGGACAGTGAGGACTCACATCGAGGTTGTCCTCTGACCACCATACACGTGCCTGCAGTCACACACCTGGACACTCACACTTCATGCACAACATACCAGAGAAAAAGAAAGAGAAAGAAAGAAAAAATGAAATGAAAAACGGCTGAGCTGCCTTATGTTTCTTTCTGAGAGGTGAAACTTCAATTTTCTGACTGGTATTTCTTAAGTGAACAGGACCACACTCGAGGAATAGAAGTATAGCCCCAAGCAGGTGGTGGCACACGCCTTTAACCCCAGCACTGGACAGGCAGAGGTAGGAGGATTGCTGTGAGTTTGAGGCCAGCCTGACACCACATAGTGAATTCCAGGACAGCCTGAGCTAGAGTGAGATCCTATCTCAAAAACCAAGACAACAACAAGAAGTATATTCCTATATTGCCTGACAACAGGGAGACATTCTGAGAAACAGCACTAGGTGATTTGCTCTTGTGTGATCATCGTGGTGTGCTTATGCAGACCTTTCTGGCCCAAGGTCACTCACACCAAGTGATCTCTTGACACAATCAAGAAGTATCTGTGCTCCCCTACAATTAAGATGTTAAACTGGGTGTGGTTACACTCGCCTTTAATCCTAGCACTGTGGAAGCTGAGGTAAGAGGATGGCTGTGAGTTTGAGGCTAGCCTGAGACTACATAGTGAATTCCAGGTCAGCCTGGGCTAGGGTGAGACCCTACCTCAAAAAACAAAACAAAACAAAACAACAACAAATTAATATGTTAAAAAGTGTTCTTTTTTGAGGTAGGATCTTGCTATATAGTGAAGCCTGGCTGGGACCTGGTGATCCTCCTGCCTTAGCTCCCAAGCACTGGGATATAAGTGTGCACCACCACACCAGGCTGAATTAGAACCTTTACATAGTTGTCTTTTTCAGCTCTAGCTCCTTCCAGGAAATATGTTGTTTGAAGCAGAAACTACGCCCCAAGTGTCCTAACTCCTGGGGCCAGGAGAAATCTAACAGAAGTCATAAAACCAGAATTTCAACATTATTCTCCTCTGGATTTGGGCCTGGCTCAATATGCACACATGTACTTCTTGGCTTTTCAATGATTTGGCCTATAGACTCACTTCTGCGAGTTTAGGGAGGACTGGCTAGCTGCTTTCCCAATATGATCAAACTGCAAATAACTTCATTTTTTATTTCTATCATTTTTCTCTTATTCTTTTTGTTTGTTTGTTTGTTTGTTTTTTGAGGTAGGGTCTCACTCTAGCTCAGGCTGTCATGGAATTCATTATGTAGTCTCAGGGTGGCCTTGAACTCTCAGAGATCCTCCTACCTCTGCCTCCTGAGTGCTGGGATTAAAGGCATGTGCCACCACACCTGGCTTTTCTCTTATTCTTTAGTGGGATGAGTGATTGATTCAGTTGAGACCCCAGATCCAGTTCTTTTGGCACTATTACTGGAAACCAAAAGACATGCTAATATGATGCATGGTGTTACATAGCACACTGCCTTTTTTTTTTTTTTTTTTTTTTTTTTTTATTAGTCAGTTCTGTATTCAGCAAATACAGTCAGTTTGGTACCATTATTAGGCTCATCCGTGACCTACACCCTCCCCTTGGCCCCTCCTTGTTGAGGTATGCGGGTCATGCATTGTGGAGTTAGCCCACAGTTATGGGTAAGCTAAATGTCTCTGCATATCATGACCCAACATGTGACTCTGACATTCTTTCCGCCCCCTCTTCCGCAAAATTTCCCTGAGCCATGTTGGGTTCATTTTTGGTCTGCTTCAGTGATGAGGTGTTGAGGGCCTCTGAGGCTCTGGCTCTCTGATTTGGTAGGAGTTGATTTTTCTCTATGCTGATCTCCTTCCCCCTTGTGCTGGTGTCCGGTTCATCAGGAAAAACAGCCCCCTTGCTTGTTTCTCGAAGTTTTCTTAGTTTCAGCCGGAGCCCTTTTGAGGTATGATGGGGTGGCTCTCTCCTTAGGGTCTACATCTATCTGAAAAAGAGAAGCAGATTCTCCAACGGAGAGTAAGTTAGCACCAGGACAAATGAGATAACCCTTACTTTTTTTTTTTATAGAGAATTTAATATGTGTAGGCCCTCTTGTAGCCCACAATTGATAGTAGGTTGATACTGGAGAGTGGGCTTATGTTTGGATATGGTTCTGACTTGTTTCCCAGCTCCAGCTATGGGTCCCATACCAGTGAGGGGATCAGTTAGCCAAATTGAGAGCGGTTGGTTCCCCACCATGGCTGTGTGCCACCACTGCACTTGTGTGGGCATCACAATAAGTTATTTGCTGCTAAGTAGGTTAGACCATGCGTTGCTTCGATAGATATTGGTCAATTTCCCCCAGTCGCCCATGTAGCACCTTCTGGCACTAGATGCGCTGACTGTCTGGGGACTGACTCTCATCCAACTTCCAGCCATGCCATTCTAATTTGCATGTCAATCACATAAGGTATCTTCAGCAGTAGGGTCTTACCACTAACCTTTGGTGGGTCATCAAGTACTCTGACAGAAATCTGTCTGTCTTTTAGGAAACCTTGTAGGTCTCTCTGATCAAAAGCTCATTGTGGATGATAGCCCCATGCTGGTTCTGGGAGTTACAGGTCAGTGCCCACTAAGAAAATGAGGAAAAAGATAACTAATATACAAGAGTTAGAGATAAGAGAGAGAGAGACAGGGAGAGGGGAAGTGAGGGAGGGAAGATGTAGGAGACTAAGGTTAGTCTTAATCTTACCCTCTCCAGTGTCTTGTGGTTCAGGTGTTCCCTGTAAGGGCCTGGTGAAGGATCAGCCATTTGGTCTATCTTTTAGTAAGTAGAAGATTATGGTACCATTGCCGTTTAGGTCTAGATTTGTGTTTCCCACCCCTTTGATGCCCTCCCCTCCCTCCCCTTCCATCCTAGTGTCTAATCTAAGAGATGCTTGCTGGGTATTTAAGGTATCTTCGGTAGATTCAGGTTAGGTGCTGTAGATGAGTGAGACTATGTGGCGATTTTTTTTCTGTGACTGGGTAAGTTCACTGAGAATGATCTGTTCCACGTTCAACCATTTTTCCTCAAATTTCATTGTGTCATTTTTTCTTACTGCTGTATAGAATTCCATTGTGTAGATATACCACATCTTAGTTATCCATTCTTCTAGTGATGGACATCTGGGTTGATTCCAGCTCTTAGCTATTACAAATTGAGCTGCTATAAACATGGTTGAGCAAATCTCTTTACTCTGTGGTTTGAAGGTTTTAGGGTAGATGCCCAGTAAGGGAATAACTGGGTCTGTTGGTATCTCTATACTCAGCTTTTTCAGAAGTCTCCATATTGCTTTCCAAAGTGGTTGTACCATCCTACATTCCCACCAACAGTGGATGAGTGTTCCTACTTCTCCACATCCTCGCCAGCATTTATTTTTATTTGATTTTTTGATGCTTGCTATCCTTATTGGGGTAAGGTGGAATCTCATAGTTGTTTTAATTTGCATTTCTCTGATGATTAGGGATGCTGAACATTTTCTTAAGTGTATGTTTGCCATTTCTATTTCTTCCTCTGTGAACTGCCTGTTCAGCTCTTTGCCCCATCTTGTGAGTGGGGTGTTTGACTTCTTACTGTTTAGATTTTTGAGTTCTTTGTAGATTCTAGAGATTAGTCCTCTATCAGTTGGATAACCCACAAATATTTTCTCCCATTCTGTGGGTAATCTATTGGCTTTGCTAATTGTATGCTTGTCTGTAAAGAAACTCCTCAGCTTCATGTGGTCCCATTGGTTGAGTGATGGTTTAAGTTCATGAGCTACTGGGGTTTTGTTCAGGAAGTCTTTTTCCATTCCTATATCATGGAATGTACTCCCTAAATTTTCTTCCAGTAGTATTCGAGTTTCTGGTCTTATATTGAGATCTTTGATCCATTTGGACTTGAGTGTAGTGCATGGTGAAATGTGTGGGTTAAGTTTTAGTTTCCTGCATATGGTTATCCAGTTTGTCCAGCACCATTTGTTGAAGATGCTGTCTTTTTTGCAGGCACACTGCCTTTTTATAGGTAGAAGTTTACTCTAATGGTATGAAGTATAGTCTAGTCAGCCCACAAACCAGTAACATAGTTGTTGAATATCATTATCAAGCGTTACTTACTGTATATACTAGATGTCTGTGTACTAGGTTAGTTCTCACAAGTATCACACACACACACACACACACACACACACGAACCTTGTGTTTCACTGTGATGTTCTATGGCTGCAATGTCACTAGGCCACAGGAAGTTTTCATCTCTATTATACTCTGATGGAGCCACCATTCCATATATGATCTATGGTTCACTGAGACGTTATGCAACACAGAACTGTGGAACCAATTGGGTCTCCACCAGAAAGGACTTCCAGAGAGTCTGCTGGGAAAAGCCACATGAAGGACTGAACATTCCTTATTGGGCCAATCAAGGTTCCTCAACCAGGCTAATCATTTAAGGGACCTCCATCCTAAATTTAACTAGACTTGGAATCTATGGCCTCGATGCTTGTCTTGCACAAAAATGTTTCCTGTTTGTTTTGGTGCTTGGGATTCTGCCTCTTTGTTGTTCTCATGGATGAATGCCATTCTATTAAAATACACATTTCTCTGGGTGAGTTTGGCAGTCCTAGCTGAATAAGAATCAATTGACCTGATTTTCTGGGGCATGTATGGTTTGTGGAGATTGTAATGCATACTAGCCAAGGCAGCATTTCTAAAACTTTTGTGGAGAGGAAGTTGCCTAGTACATTTGACGTTGGTCTTGGGAAGTTTGCCCTGAAGGTATCCAGTTGCTGATTAAACTTCAGTTCATCCCTGACTTGCAAAGCTAGTAGAAATATCCTTGAAACTGTGAGTATTTATTAAGCTGCTACTATGAGCTGACTTTTGAATCAAGAGGTGTTGGCATATGTACTGAGCACCCATTATATGACTTAAATTTCACATCTGTTACTGTCCTCGGTCTCCTCACTGATCCATTTTGAGATGAACCCTAAAGGCAGAGAAGTCACTGGTTGGGAAGTAGCAGAGCTCTATTCAAATCAAGTATTATTTGTTGTTGACTTTTAAAATTTTATTTATTTATTTATTAAAGACAGAGAGAGGGATAGAAGATAGAAGGAGAGAGAGAGAGAGAGAGAGAGAGAGAGAGAGAAATGGGCATGCCAGGGACTCCAGCCATTGCAAACGAACTCCAGATGCATATGCCACCTTGTGCATGTGGCTTACGTGGGAACTGGAGAATTGAACCCGAGTCCTTAGGCTTTGCTGGCGAGTGCCTTAACTGCTAAGTCATCTCTCCAGCCCTTATTTGTTATTTATTTATGAGAGAGAGATAGAACAAGTAAGTATGGGCATGCCAGGGCTTCTTGCCACTGCAAACGAACTCCAGATGCATGTGCCACTTTGTGCATCTGGCTTTATGTGGGTAGTGGGAAACTGAAGCCTGGCAGTCAGGCCTTGCAAACAAGTGCTTTTAATGGCTGAGCTATCTCTTCAGCCCCTCAAATCAAGTTCTACATAGCCCCTATAAGCTCTGTATTTGAAGGAAGTGTTCCTTGATTCTGGAATCACAAATAAAATTAAGAGAGTTAAACCAAAATGGTTCTATTTTTCTCTTTTATTACCACATTTCTGAGTTTTAAATTCCTTTTGTGAAAAAAAATTGGTTTGTGTACCCAAGAGAGAGCTAATATTATGGTGTAATGGTATTTTCTCTACAGAATACATAGTACTTTTTGAAAAAAAAAACACTGAGTAATTACATGAAGGGGAAATATCAAAGGAAATCTAATGCCAGGTCTTCTGTGTCTCCCTTGGGCAAAATTATCCCCTGTAATAAGGTCAGGAGAATTCTTTAGATGCAAATAACATGCACACAGGATATGAGAGATTGCAGAAGTCATAGCTGATGTACAGACATTCTATTATTTTTAAAAGCATAAAAGGCTATTTTGTTAAAATATTGAGGAATATATATTTTTATAAGCAAATATATTAAATGAAGGCATATCTATTAAATAGAATATGAAGAACACATATATCAGAATGAGCCTGACAGAAGATTAATACTTTCATGTAATTGAAGTAATTTTTTCATGTTTCCCACAATAACTCTAGCATTCCAGATCACAATAGGAACCCTCTTCCCTGATAATTGCAGTACATAATTCTGAAAGAGGCATAGATCATCTTAATTAGAAATAAGGTTTATGATCTTGAGATGATGGCTTTTGCTTTAGTAAGCTGTGCCAAGTTTGTTGAGCATGGGAAACAGAAATCTACCCAGGACTTTCTCTTCCTTCTAGTTAGGTCTGTAAGTCCACGTGGCTTATTCGCTTTATACACATACAGTAGCTCTGACTGTAGGAGAGCCCTGGCAGGTTGCTCCCCTTCTGCCCTGAGCTATGCTCTCACCTGTGCTGTCTCTCATTAGCTTTCTGAGTGGCCAAAGCCACCAGATTACCCACGTTTGTCTCTGGAACACCACCTGCAGAAGACACCAAGTACCAAATCATCCTCTCACCCTGGTTCTCGACCTCCTTTTCTTGTCCCCCTCCTTTCTTTCACCTCTCCTTTTCCCTCCTCCTTGTCTTCCTTTTCACTCTATTCAAACTGCCTCCTTCTCTCCCTTCCCACTTCCCTCTCTCTTGCTATACTGGGGATTAAATCTGGGCCCTTTCAAATGCTAAGCAAGTGCTCTACAGCTGAGTTATATTCTTAGCCCTGTTTTATTTTTTTATAGCCACTTTTAAAAAAAGTATTTTTGTTTATTTATTTTCAGGCAGAAAGAGAGAGAGAGAGACCAATAGAGAGAATGGGCTCAGCAGGACTTCCAGCTGCTGCAAAGAGACTCTAGATGCATCTAGCTTTGTGAGACTTTGTGCATCTGGCTTTACGTGGTTACTGGGGAATCAAACCCTGGTCATTAGGCTTTTCAAGAAAGCACCTTAACTGCAGAGCCACCTCTCCAGTCCCCTGTTTTAATTTAAATTTTATTTAACTTATTATTTGTTGAGACAGGACCTCATGTATCTCAGGTTGACCTGGAACTCACTATGTAGCCAAAGATGACCTTGAACTTCCAATACTCCTGTTTCTACCTCCCAAGTGCTAGAACTCCAGGAGCGTACCAACAGTACACCCAGCTTTCTATAGTGTCGGGTATAGCACTCTACCAACTGAACTATATCCTAGTCCAAAATTTTTTTATTTTAACACAAGGTCTTTCTAAGTTGACTATGCCTGTTTTGACTTTCTAAATTGATTATGCCTTGAACTTGCAATCCTGTGGCATCAGCCTTCCAAGAAGCTGGTGTGTTAGGCCTATGCCAGTAGGCCTGCTGGCACTGCTTGAACTATTATTATTATTTTAATATTTTTTTATTTGTTTGGAGAGAGAGAGAGAGAGAGAGAGAGAGAGAGAGAGAGAGAGAGAATGGGCATGCCAGGGACTCCAGCCACTACAAACAAACTTCAGATGCATATGCCACTTTATGCATCTGGCTTTACATGGCTATTCAGGTATTAAACCTGGGTCATTAGGTTTTTCAGGCCACTTTTCTGTTGGATAAACTTGATTAGAGCATTTAAAACATAGAGGCCTATAATCAATCCTAAAAGTAACAGAATTATGAATACAGAGATGGCAGTAATTGGAGTGGTGAGCCAGGGTGACCAAGAAAACAAATTTCCATACCAACAAATGGGCAGCTGATTTACAGAAGCAAGACATGACAGCTTGTGCAGTCTATACAATTTAAAACTTTTTTTTTTTGATATCCCACATTGAATTCCTCAAGCTTCTGCCATGTGTAGACTAGTCAGCTTCTGGAGTGACTAGAGCAGGCCTGTAGTCTCTTTGCCAGGGGCAGGTGTCCTCTTAAGCTTGATTTGTTGGGGACCCTCTGGGTTCCTGGTCATTTGTCAGCTACTACAATCAGCTGAGGACACTGTCCTTTTGACTCTGGTGTGATGAAAATATTATACCCCTTGGCTGATGCATATGGGCCCAATTCCCTGAGGGCATGTGGGTCCCCTTGTGTTACAAATTTTAAGGGAGCACCCTAATGGCAGGCAAATCTGGTTCACCCTCGTAAATATGAGCAAAGAGACACCTTCGAACAACCAGCACCACCCACATTAGCAAGTACAAACAGCTAGAACTCTGGATTGCTTTTACGTCAGGATGGTAGTCTGATATCTGTCCTTAGTGATATTCCTTTTAAATAAGATATATCAAGGAGAGATTTGACTAATACAAATCAATAACTATCAAGTAAGCATAATCAGTGAGGACAATTTTTGGCATTTTTTTTATTTAAAATTTTTTTATTAAAGACAGCTGTGGCTGACTAATCGGCAGAGGCAGAAGGCATGTGTTAATGTTAGAGTTCAGTATTGTAAGCCAGCATTGGACAAGGGAGCATATTAGTCTGAATCTTTGTTTATATTGGAGTTATATTCTCTTGCTGGGTGATTAAGACCATGCAGGCTGCCAAAATTAACTATGTATTTTGGAGGTCAATAATGGCTCTGTAGGAGGGACTTTAAGGGACCTGTGAGGTGTTCTATGACTCTCAGCATTGTCATCTGCTAGGACAAGTCCAGGCTATGCTGACTAAATGGTCCTCCTTGTTTTGGGAAGCCTGGAGGACTGATTTTCCTCCAGTGTGACTCTCCTGTTGCAGATACACTGACTTGGAATTCATCTCTGGGTCTCCATATCCTCTCTGCTCAAGAAGACAGGTAACTTATCAGAGGCTAGAAACCAGCAAGTGTCCCATCATCTCCTGTGGCCTTCTGACCTTGGATCAGGAACCAAACTATTGTTTATTCTTTTTTTTAAAAATATATTTTATTTATTTATTTGAGAGCAACAGACACAGAGAGAAAGGCAGAGAGAGAGAGAGAGAGAGAGAGAGAGAGAGAGAGAGAGAATGGGCACGCCAGGGCCTCCAGCCACTGCAAACAAACTCCAGATGCATGCACCCCCTTGTGCATCTGGCTAATGTGGGTCCTGGGGAAT
This sequence comes from Dipus sagitta, assembly GCA_036346955.1. Taxonomy (NCBI): domain Eukaryota; kingdom Metazoa; phylum Chordata; class Mammalia; order Rodentia; family Dipodidae; genus Dipus; species Dipus sagitta. The sequence continues at coordinate 120,555,256 of CM070777.1, forward strand.
CAAGCCTTGAACCAGGGTCCTTAGGCTCCACAGGCAAGCGCTTAACTGCTAAGCCATCTCTCCAGCCCTATTGTTTATTCTTTTAACTCCAATGTTTCCAATTGATTTTGACTTCAACATATGGTTATTAATCACTCAGAGAGAATGTACATATCAGATTAGCAAAACAGATTTAGTTAAAAAGGTACAGAACATATCTGGTCAGCAAAGCAGATCTAGTTAAAGAACGACAATAGGTTAAAATCATTCTGATTAATATTTAAGTTAAGTTGTCAGGTGACAGTGTAAGCTATATCTGGAACTTAAAAAACATACACATTCTATCTTTTAAGTATCTGTCAAGCAGCACATTTTAGTAGCCCTAAAAACAATATTTTACCAATAACTTTAAGCCAATTGATTTAACCTAGAAATCGTATGTCAGGAAAAGACAATACAGTATGAAAACTTGGCATATGCATTTGAAAACAACTTTGGCTAGTTTGTATACCTGCGCAGGTATCAGTTACCACAAAAACTGGAAGCAGAACAGCAGAGTTTAAGATAATTTTTCTAGAGCAGGAAACATGTCTTATATATCAATATACTTATTAGCAATGAACTTGAGATACTAGAAATGAGACAATTACATAAGTAAAATCTTGACTGAGACTGATTATATATAGTTTAAGAATAAAGTCAAACCTGGTCATTTTTGAGCTGAACTAGCCTGATTTTAAACATACATTATAGACATTTTGACAAACAAAGTAATTTCTTAAATAAGTGTCTTTAACCATTGGACAATTTTATAGCTTAACATAAAGAAATATTTATTTATTTATTTATTTTTATTTTTATTTTTTGGTTTTTCAAGGTAGGGTCTCACTCTGGTCCAGGCTGACCTGAAATTAACTATGTAGTCTCAGGGTGGCCTCAAACTCACAGTGATCCTCCAGATGTCTGCCTCCCGAGCACTGGGATTAAAGGCGTGCACCACCACGTCCGGCTTTAAAGACATATTTATGACTGTTAGAATATATAAGGCTTAGACAAACTATATTAACATTGTTTGTATATAGTGGATTTCCCAAAGACATGGGGAGCTTCCTCAGTTTTCCCAAGAACAAAATCACAATAAATCACTTTTTATAAGACATAGATTATAACCTCAGTGATAATCACCCAGCAAAACCAGCATGAACAAGACAAAAGCTCCCTTAAAATTACAGAGTTTCATCCAGGTGTGGTGGACATGCCCTTAATCCCAGCACTTGGAAGACAGAGGTAGGAGGATCTCTGAGAATTTGAGGTCATCCTGCAACTACAGAGTGAGTTCCAGGTCAGCCTGGGCTATAGTGACACACTGCCCCCACCTCAAAAAAAGTAAATAAATAAAAATTACCCTAGCCTTTAACTTCTATTTATTTATTTATTTATTTATTCAGGCTGACCTGGAATTCACTGTGTAGTCTCAGGGTGGCCTTGAACTCACAGTGATGCTCCTGCCTCTGCCTCCCAAGTGCTGGGATTAAAGGCATGCACCACCATGCCTGGCTTCCTTTAACTTTTTTCAAAAGAATAAAAACACATTAAGAAAAACTTTAGGGCTGGAGAGGTGGCTTAGCGGTTAAGCACTTGCCTGTGAAGCCTGAGGACCCCAATTCGAAGCTTGTTTCCCCAGGAACCACATTAGCCAGATGCACAAGGGGGCGCACACATCTGGAGTTTGTTTGCAGTGGCTGGTGGCCCTGGCGTGCCCATTCTCTCTCTCTCTCTCTGCCTCTTTCTCTCTGTCTGTTTCTCCCAAATAAATAAATAAAAATAGAAAAAGAAAAACTTTAGATAATTTTCAAGGTTTTTCAATGATCTGACTGGCCAAAAATAACTTTAAGCAAATGAAATGTAAGATCTAAAAGTTTTCATTTTCTTTTATATTCTATTACTACTTATTGGTTCAGCTGAATAGCTTTGCTTATTGATAGCCAAACATCATGGACTTTGTATAAACCAAATTACAATATTCTGATATCTGGAAAAGTCTCATATTAACAGCACGTACAGTTCACTTATTTAAGGAACATGAGGCTATACAGAGTAAACTATGAACAAAAGATCTGCTAACAGAATTCAAAATAAATAGGAAATCTACATTATGTAGTAACATTTTTGGCTTAAATCTGAAGACATGAAAAACTACAATTTTAAAGCTCATCAGAATTGGGATACCTTTATACAATATTTTCTTATATATATGTTTTTTTCTTTATGAGGAGATTTAGCACTTTTAAAAGCTAAATAAGATTCCACCCACTCTATAGTCAGTTTCTGAAATTAATTCAGTTATATCTAACATACCCAAAGAATAGAGGAACTGGACTAAACTGCCATGATCTAATGAAAAAGGAGACAAGTCTCATGGAAAAGAGAGGGAATGGGCATGCCAAGGCCACTTGCCACTACAAATGATCTCCAAATGCATGCTCCACTATGTGTATCTGGCTTGGCAAACAACCATGTTCAACTGCTGGGCCAGAAAGAAATATTTTCAAACTCCTCCAAATCAATTTTATAGCACTATAGTGAATTCCAAACATACACAAAATTTCACGACACAATCTATAACCACTCAAACCTTAACCAACTCTACAATTCTGCCTGTGGCACTTTGGTAAACTTTCTCAGTAATGACGTAAGTTAAATCTAAAGCATTACGACTGATTGTTGGAGGAATTGAGGAATTACATTTTAAATCACAACATAAGTTTGTTTAGAATTTTCTTTTACTGTTCACCATTAAGTAAATAGTTACCAAGTGTATTACAGATAAATACTGTTCAGTGTCTCCAAATGTGGTCTATTTACATTATAAAATAGGAAAAGAGAGTAAATCTTTCCTCTGTGAGTTTTTTTTTTTTGAGGCAGAGTTTCAGATATAATAACCTTATGAGAGAATTAAATACTAATGAGTCAAAGATTTAGTTAAAAGGTTGACTAGTAGGGGAAATAGCTAACCTGGTTGGGTACTCTAAATTCAGTCTTTCACAACCATTATCATGACCAGATTAACATCAATGAGTTTAAGTTTTAAGTTTGCAACCTGCATACCACAGCAACCTGCTACCAGCCAGGGCCATACCTTGTTAGTCTGATGTAAGCCCTAGGCTAATAGCCATTTTGTATCTCAAGAAGTCTGTAATCTGGTCAAGAACTTTAAGACTTAGTTAATCAACTTGGTCTCTAACCTTCTGTTTAAGCTTATTCATACCTTCATCCACATACTTCACTCACACCCTCATCTACATACTTTTACTCTACCATCTATGAACCCACTCTGTAACAATCTTTTTCAAACATTTAACATACAGCATTTAAAGTTTCCTCTCCAGTTTATGTTCTTTAGTCAGTTCATCTCATCATTACCAACAAAAACTTTCATTGACCTTACCATAAGACTTTTAATATGAGCATTTAAGTTTTTTTTTTGTCTTCAAAAGGCCTTTTGAAATAACCTTTTTATAAAAGAGTAGACCAGATTTGACTTATGGTATTTACCCAGAATATTCATATAGATTTAATCATTTGTTGATTTTGGAACTTCTTTTCTTATGACTTTCCTGAAACACATTTTTTAAAAAATATGAAAGGATATTCAAACATTATTAGAAATTTTAGACATTTTCTTACAAACTCAGTATTGAGTACTTCTAAATTTAAACATAAATCTTGAGGCATGGAAATAGCAAGACAAAGGAAACATAAAAACATTTATAAATTTTGTATAAGAAGTCCCTGTCTGCTTACAGCAACTTGGGCCTCATCTATCAGCATGCTGGGGCCAGGATCCTGAGATTCCCTGTGCCTGCAGCCCCCTGGCTCTGCAAGGCAGGGAAGCTAAGAAAGAGCCACCAGCAATTCTCCTGGGGCAGCATAAACCTCAGAAAGATCTGTGTCTTGTCTCTCTGTCTGTTGCAGTCAGGTTCTCATTGCTTGTAGAAATCACCCAACAAAGAGCAGCTTGTGGGAAAAAACAAGTTTATTTTGGCTTACAGGCTTGAGGGGGATGCTCAATGATGGCAGGGGAAAACGATGGCAGAAGCAGAGGGTGGACATTACCCCCTGGCTGACATAAGGTGGACAATAGCAACGGGACAGCATCCAAACACTAGCAACAGGACACTGTCTATAATACCCATAAGACCGCCCCCAACCATACCTCTAGGAGGCTTTAATTCCCAAATCTCTATTAGCTGGGAACGTAGCATTCAGAATACCTAAGTTTATGGGGGACACCTGAATCAAACCACCACATTCTGCCCCTGGCCCCCATAAACTGATGTCTATACATGATGTAAAGTGCAATATATTCATCCAACTTTAAAAGTCCCCATAGTTTTTATCAATTCCAATGATGTTCAAACATTCCCATATGTCTTTTAACTGAGCCATAATACAAAAAAAAAAAAAGAAAAAGAAAAAGAAAAAAATCCCCTCCAAACCCATAATGGCACAGAATAAACACTCACACTGCAAAAGATGGCATTGGTCATAGAAAAGAAATATTCAACCAATACAAAATTTAAAACAACCATGACAAAAATGAAACTGTAGCTCCAAGACCAACAACTCTAGCCAGGATGACAAATCTCCAAGTCCAATAATCCTAACCAGCAACAAATCTCTGGAGTTCCAATTCTGCTCCTCCAGCTAGGCTACTCACAGTCCTGGAAAACTGCATTCGGGGCCAGCAGCTTTCCTTAGCAGCCATCTTGTGGTCCTAGCATCTTCACTGGGTCTCCACTGCAACCCATGGTTCATCCACATTGCTCCTTTGAGTCTCCATGCAGGCATCCAGAAAACCTGCTTCTCAATGCCCATGACCATTTCTAAAACACAAGACTGCATTGCAAACTCAATGAGCCTCTCTTTCTTGCATTTTTACTCCACAATACCAGGTAGTGTGCCAATTTGTTATTCCAAGGGGTAATAAAGTAGACTTCAAAGAGCAGGACACTCAGTGAATATTGAGTCCCCTTCAAAAGACTGCATTCTTTCTGCTGTCCCAATGCAGGTCAGCTAGTCCAATCTCAAAGGTTATAATCGCTCAATTGTAGCTGAACAAGCAGCAGTTTTGGCTTAAACATTTCTTTCTGTGCCATATCCCTCTGCTCACATCAGTCTGCTTCTATGCACTGCAACTCTGCACAAATTCTTGGGTGATGGGCATAACAGCAAGCCTCTCACACAAACTGCTTCTAGCTTAGTCCAAGAAAATCTCTTTCTCACTCTCATAAACCAAACCCCACAGTCCATAGTTCTTACTGCATTCAGGTCTTTCAACTCTGACCAGACTAGTCCATCAAGCTGTACTTATAGCACTGCAAGGTGTCTCTTAGGCCAAGGTTTCAAATCCTTCCACATTCCTCTTGAGTATCAGCTCCAAAAGGCCAAACCCACACAGTCAGGTGTCTAGCAGTTATCCCATCCCTCAGTACCAACATTACTGCTGCAGTCAGGTTCGCATTGCTGGTAGAAGTCACCCAAACAAGAGCAGTTTGTGGGAAGAAAAAGAGAGAGAGAGAGAGAGAGAGAGAGAGAGGTTTATTTTGGCTTACAGGCTCTAGGGGAAACTCCATGATGGCAGGGAAAATAAATCTCTTTTTCCCAGAAGCTGCTCTTGGTTGGGTGATTTCTACCAGCTATGCGAACCGGACTGCAACGGTAAAGAGTCGTGCCCTCAGGCTTGTAGTTACTGCTCTGTGCTAATATTTAATCTCTTAGGGCTCCTTGAGAATGTCAAGATGGCTGAGTGGCCTAAGATGGCCTCCCTTAGGTCTGTTCACCAGAGGTTGTTTCACCATAATTGTGGGACGTCAGCCGAGGAAAGCTAACTGCACAGAGTGGAGCTCCTCTAAGTCACCTGTGTGTTGCAGGCAGCAGAACTGGAGGGATGTGACTTACCAAGCTCTTTGGAGTTTAGAGAATTCCATTATGAGCCCAGATGCCAGATAACAGGCTGTGTGATTTGGAGTTTGCCCTTCCCCTACTGACTTTCCCTTCTGCTTTGGTCTGATCTTTTCTTGCTATGACCCCATTCTTCCCCTTTGGAATGGAGATGTTCATTCTGTAATATGGTACATTGGAAATACATAACTTCCTTTTCATTTTTTTTTTCTTTTTTGAGGTAGGGTCTTGCTCTAGCCCAGGCTGGCCTAGAATTCACTATGTAGTCTCAGGGTGGCCTCAAACTCTTGGTGATCCTCCTACCTCTGCCTCCTGAGTGCTAGGATTGAAGGCGTGCACCACCACACTGGTTTTTGTTTTTTATTTTATAGGAGCTCACAGTTAAAAGGATGCTTTGAGTATCATATCAGATGAAACTTGGACTTTGGATGTTTAAATCACGTTGGACTTGTTAAAGACTGTGGGGACTTTTGAAGTTGAACATTTTGCATTATGAGTTGGCCATCCGTCTCTGGGAATGAGGGGTGGAAGGTTCTGGCTTAACAGTGGCATGTGTTGGTGAATTTCCCTTGTTGACTTGACAGGAGTTTGAATCAGCATGGGACAAAATCTCTGGGCATGTCTGTGAGAGTCTTTCTAGATTAAGTTGAGGTGAGAAGGTCCACCCTAAACATGCATGGCACCATTTAATGGGCCAAGGTTTGTTCAAGGAGAAAGGGAACGGAACAGCAGCGTTCATGGCTCCGCCTCCTGACTGCTACATTCACTGTGACCAGCAGCTCCTGATCCTGCAGCCATTTCTTCCCTGTCATGATGGACTGCATCCCTTTGAACTATGAGCCAACATGAACCCTTCCTTAAGTTGCTATTGTCACTAGTTGTCACAACAATAAGAAAAGTGAGTAATACAAGAACAAGGGGTATATCTCACCAGAGGCTTCTCTCTTTCCCCGTCTCTGCTTCCTATCTGCCACGAGATAAACAACTGTCTTCTGCTCTGTCCTCCTGTTGCCAGGATACCATTCCAAAGTTCATGGGGCCAAGAGAAAAATGGATTAAACCCTTTGAAACAATGAGCCAAAATTAGTTCTTCCCCTCTTAAGTTGTTCCTGTCAGGTATGAGAAAAGTAATTGACATATACATTTTATTTCATTTGAAAATTATAGTAGCCCAGTTACTTAAGACAGGGTAGGGACTATTTAGCTCCACTTTTCAGATAAGGAGGATGAGGTTCCCAAGGAGACTCAGACTTTTCTAAGGTGCTAGGTCATGATTTCGAACCTTGTCCTTGTGGCTTTATAGTCATCATTCTTTCCTTTTAAAAAATATTTTATTTTTATTTATTTACTTATGGGGGGGGAGGGAGAGTGAGAGCGAGAGCAAGAGAGCGACAGCAAGAGAGAGAGAGAGAGAGAGAGAGAGAGAGAGAGAGAGAGAGAGAGAGAATGGGAGCATCAGGCCCTCTAGCCACTTGCAAACGACTTCCATTGGTGGTGCATTGAGCCACCATGTACATCTGGTTTACATGGTTTCCAGGGAATCGAAACTAGGTCCTTATGGTTCACAGCAAGCACCTTAACTCCTAAGCCATCTGTCCACCCTGTCATTATTCTTTCTATTCTCTTTCTGTTAGTATCTACTCATGGTGGATGTGCATGACTAATAGTCTTTGAGCTCTGTGATGGAACTGTGTACACATCTAAGAAGATGGAGGGAGTAGAGTAAAGAACTTCCATACCCATATCCATTGTCCAGACTCATCAATTACTAGTTATGATCAGCATTTCATCTGGGTATCCAACAGCAAATCTGGGTGCCTTTTGTTTTCAGTATTTCACATGTATGTGAATACTGAAAGGTCTAATGATCTCATTTTTGGGCCAAGTTCACCCACTGTGCTCTTAACAATGGCACTTACCACTTGCCAAGTGCCCAGAGGAGAATCGAAGAGGTGGCTATGAGCACATCATCTAAGAAGTATTCACTACTATGGATTTCAGAATGGTGCCTCCTATCTCCAGAGAACTCTAATATGTAAATAAACTGTTTACATTTGTTTTTCCTCTAATTATTGCATGGAAATGGTGATTTCCTTCAGTTTGCTCCAACCCTTCTTACCTTGAGTACTGGTGGTGATGGTAATGAAAGGCCCAGGCTTTGATCTCATCTCTTGATAGTGTGTTTCCAAAAAGGCAATGTATTTGCTCAGATTCTGTACATTTTGTATTACTCTACAACTGAGGAATTAAGATTGATATATGTTACTGGGGAATATTCATGAAGACTTTCTCGTTCAAACTCATGCAGAGAATAAGAACAACCTTAATTTAAATTCAGTAGACTGTAAATCTAAAAAGGTATTCACAGTTAAATCAAATTCAAAAGTGTGATTTTATTATGAGTGCCTTTATTTCAAAAATCTATAATAGCCTAGCAGCCTTCTCCCTATTAGATTTCACATTCAGCAATAACAATAACAAATAAAAGAAGGAAGTAAAGAAACACTTGGAGGAAGGTAATCTTGTTTTTATGTAGGTGCTTTCATTAAGAAATGCATTTTGGGGGCTGGAGAGATGGCCTAGCAGTTAAGGCACTTGCCTGTGAAGCCTAAGGACCCAGGTTTGATTCCCCAGTACCCACAAAAGCCAGATGTGCAAGGTGGTGCATGCATCTGGGGTTCATTTGCAGTGGCTGGAGGCTGCAGCATGTCACCGTTCGAGCTCTCTCTCTCACACTCTATCTACCTCTTCCCCCTCTCTCTCAGATAAGTAAACAAATAAATAAAAAGAAATGTATTTTGCTTTTACGCATCTATTTTACCGAGGTATATAACACACTTAACCAAATGGCACCCACTCTGTGTTTATATTTCAGTGAGCCCTGGCAAGTGTGTACCCCTGCAAAAGCATCCTCACAGTCAGGGCACAGGGAGTTCCCTGCGTGTTTTGAGGAAACAGCCTTTGGCCTCTCTGTGGCATCCAGATGTTCAGACCCTTCCTCTTCCTCAGATAGCTGGTTCTAAGCGTTTCATGCATACTGTCACTATAGCTTCTGTCATAGTCCCTCTGGAGTGCCTCAAAGCTCCAAGCTTTCTTGTAGGAGGAGAAGGCTCTCTGCTCTGGCCCCTTCTTCTCCAGAGGTACCTGCCTTAGCTTGAACATGCTAAGACATTTAATCTGTTCTCTACTTGTTTCTCTCTCTTTTTTTTTGCTCTAGGTCTCCCTGGAAACAAAATTCTTCTATTTCTTTTTAACCCTTAAAGAATGCTCTTTACAATATTTTTTCCAATAAGTGCTATTAATAGACACCATTCACAGAGTGTAAATGAACAACCTTTTCTTAAGTCCTAGACTCATTGCAAACAACATGGACAGACCCCATTCTGTGCTAAGATCTCTGAGCACATGCCCTGCACACACGTGCCTCCATTAGCTCATTCAACCTTTCAGCCTCATTTACTACCTGACTAGTATGAGGTTGTCTTTCATAGAGGCAATGACCCAGAGCATTGCTGGCATCTGTCTATTAATGTGCTCAACACTAAATTGGAATTTTAATGCTAATAACTAGCTAGAATATCTTTCTTGGACAGAAGCCATGTCATTCTCTCTTGTGAGTTAAAATGTTATTTGAGTAACTATTAAGGCCATGAAGTAATAGGAAAGTTTTATTATTACAATGCTTTAGGAAAAGTAAAAGAAGAAATTCAGGTCTCATGAAAGCAGGTTTTAAAAAATATGTCTGTCCTGAGATGGCAATAGTTAATCCCACATGATCATGCTGCTGGAACACGCTGTTTCAGCTTGCTACTGTTTGTAGCCCGAATGAGGATTAATAATACCGAAGCAGTCATATTGGCCCTTATATGCCTATCACTTTTACAAATGCACAGTACTTCAAGGAAATCTCTAAAAGTGAAATTCTAAAACCTTATTTAAGACCAGTGCTAATAATTTTATTTCATAATATTCTATAGAAATTCTTGATAAGTCACCTCTTAGATTTCCCCTTCTGATCTTGGGTAATCTAATCTAATTTACTTACTTATTGAGCCAAGGTTTCACTATATAGCCCAGGCTTGCTTAGAACTCTTAACCCTCTTGCTCCATCCTTGAGTGCTAGAATTACAAGCATATGCCAGGTTCAATATTAAACAAAGAATCTAGCAATTGAGGGAATACAAAAGAGAATGAAGTAGGGGGGCGGAAGCAGAGGGAGAGTGACAGAAAGGAAGAAAAGATTTGTGTAATCCTTGCTCAATATAATTAATTGATGAAATGAACAAGAATTGATAGAGGTTGGGGGCACATAAAGTGGAGAATTATATTTATTCAGAACATAAGGGGCTGGGGAAATAGCTCAGTTGTTAAAGCCCTTGCAGTGCAAGCTTCCTGGACCAGAGCTTGGACCTCCAGCACGCACCTGTAAGTGCCCAGCAAGCACAGGAGCCTACTTATAATTCCAGTGCTTGGGAGGGGTGTCAGGGAGTCCCCAGCACACACTAGCTAGCTAGATTGGCTGAATCAGTGAGCTCTGGGTTCAAGTGAGACCTTGTCTCAGTAAATAAGATAGAAAGTAATCAAGGAAGATAACATCAGCCTCTGGCCTATGCACACATACCCACATGTACCCATATACATATGAGCATGCATACACACAATGCATGCACCACACACACACACACAAAAGACCATACTAAGCCACACATGGTCGTGCAAGCCCGTCATCCCAGCACCAGGAAGCTGAAGGAAGGAAAAATTTCATATATATATGATTTTAGAGATAGAAACTGAAATTTAAAGCTAATAAATTGATTTGATCAAGACTACAAAAAGCCAAAATCCAAAATTATTTGTTGTGATTCAAAGTTTCACTAACTACAGCTCATGCTATGTTTATTGTTATAAATGGGGACAAAGATGTGCCTCTTGCTTCTTATTTAAATGTATCATTCTTTGCAAAACATGGGTGAGATTAGACCATGAGTGCCAGATACAGAAATGGCAAGTCCATAGTTTGACATTTCTATAAACGAACTCTGGACCCATGCGTCACCTTGTGCATCTGGCTTACGTGGGTCCTGGGGAATTGAACCTGGGTCCTTTGGCTTTGTAGGCAAGCGCCTTAACCACTTAGCCAGCTCTCCAGCCCGACGTTTCTATATTTTGACAAGTTTAGCAGTATAGAACACTTCTTCACTGGCTTCCGCAGGATGCACACTGCTTGGTCCGCTGAGAGCGTGGTTCAGTGCTCCCTGTGTCAGGCACAGATGGGGACTGTCACCCAACAGTGGCACGCCTCACAGCCTGCCAAATGAGGACTGCTGTTAGCTGTTGAGAAGGTTCCTCCTAGGGTTAGCATCAAGACACGGACCGACAGCAGAGGACTTAGTAGGTAACAGAAGCCCAATTCATAAAATGTAGGGAGAACAATGGTCTCTGAACTTTGGAAATGGGGCCGGGAGGTGATGACAGAGACAGATGCGGTTGGCTTGCTCTCTGTACCAACAGCTGCCTTCCCAACTGTCTCTTTCTCTCTGTCCTTCTTTTCTTAAAAAATTATTGCTATTTGGATTCATAAAGTGAGGGATATTTTTCCAGGTTAGGACCTGTGGGGAATACAAAGTCATGGAGGAAGAATATGCATGAGCAATGAGATTTACTTTTTAAAAACTTATTTTTATTTTTATTTATTCCAAGAACAGAGAGAGAGAGAGAGAGAGAGAGAGAGAGAATGAGAATGGACACAAGAAGGCTCCTAGATGCTGCAAACAAACCAGATGTATGCACCACTTTGTGCAACTATCTTTACGTGGGTACTGGGGAATCAAACCTAGGTCATCAGGTTTTGCAGGAAAGTGCCTTAACCACTGAGCCATCTCTCCAGCCTGAGATTTACTTTTTTTTTTTTCCGGTTTGTTGAGGTAGGGTCTCGCTCTAGCACAGGCTGACCTGGAATTCACTATGTAGACCTCAAACTCTTGGTGATCCTCCTTCCTCTGCCTCCCAAGTGCTGGGATTAAAGGCGTGCACCACCACACCCGGCTACCTGAGATTTACTTTTTAAAAAAGTAATTATATAAGGTGATTTGTCTGGTAATCATTTGGTACTGAGGTTGTAAACCAGAGCTGAATGTGAAATTGGACAGGATTGAGAAAGATATGCTGTGTGTGTTACCTGAAGGAATTGGCAGTAGCACTTAACTGTTGTTAGAATAATAACAGCTGAAAACTTGAGGATGTTCACTCTGAACAAGGCACCTGGTGAAGCTCACATTATTTAATGATTGATTAAATGAAATTAATTATCAAGTTAATGAGCATTATATGATCAATAGCATTGTTGAAGTTCAGGAACTAAAATTTGGAAAGACTAAAGTCATGTCGATGTTCATGGCTACCACAGCAAAGCTGCCGAGCCAGAGCGGCAGCGGTCTCCAGTCTGCCTGGCTTGGAAGCTGTGCTCTTGACAGTCACATGACTGTGTGGCAGACGGTGCGAGCAGAGACCCCCAAGACCTTTGAGATGATTATTTCCCCCTGGGTTCATCGGCTGAATCAGAAATGGAATGAAGGTTTTTATCTTGGTCCATTGAAAGCTGATTGATTTTGCTTCTTGAAATAAATTTACTCTTCCACTGTTTCAGAAAGTAGGATTGAAAGTAAAACATGTGGCAATAGAATTATTATTATTTTTTTAAAAATTATATCTGTGAGATTCATTCATGTTGTGGTGTGATGTAGTACTTTATTATCTCTCTCTCTCTCTTTCTCTGTCAAATTATATATATCAAATAAAAAATATATATCTATATCTATCTATCTATCTATCTATCTATCTATCTATCTATCTATCTATCTATAATGGGTGCTCCAGGGCCTCCAGCCACTGCAAACGAACTCCAGATGCATGCGCCCCCTTGTGCGTCTGGCTAACGTGGGTCCTGGGGAACCAAACCAGGGTCTTTGGCTTTTTAGGCAAACGCCTTAACCACTAAGCCATCCCTCCAGCCCAATAGAATTATTTTTAAGACCTGGACACAAAGTGGAGATTTTATTAGATTGTCTTTTGTGGTAGACAATTCTATATAGAATGTCCCCATTCAGGATATGCCTCCTCCTGACCCTTCCTTGTCTAATATCACTACCTGTGACTGTGAATTAAAGCCCAAAGAGTCTCTCTACCAATGGTCACTGATTAGATCATGAAGAACAGGCTAAGCAGGAATGCAGGGTGGTGTCCAGACTTAGGTTACAGCCATCATCTTGCTCATTGCTCCCTTGTCAGGGCGGTGAGGCTGTACTCACTGCTGCTCTCACTTCCATGTCTGCCTGCTGCTCCTCAGGAAGGCAGCTGATATTGTCAGGACTCAAACTGGGTCACCTGCAGCACTGTGGCATAGCTCAGTGGTAGAGAGTGGTATTTAGCATGTATGAGGCCCTGAGTTCAATCACATGCACATATGCACGTGCAGGCAGGGGCACACACACACACACACACACACACACACACACACACACTTATGCTATTGCCACATCAGCTCTTTCAAATTGCACTGAGATGGTTGAGAGACATTAAAACTGTCTTATTTTGTCATTATGCTCATTTAAAATGGTTCCCTGTGGCTGAAAGAAATAAACCATAATATCTTTCATGTTAGTCACAACTATTGGTAGTTATTTTTGACTGAATTCACTCACTTTCCATTATACAGTTTTAGAAAATGATACTGTATCCATTCCTGAGATTTTTTTTCAAGGTATTGACTGGTTTCAACGTTCAAAAACTAGGTCACTTCTAAAACTGGATTTCTTTATCATAAAAGTTAAGTCTTGTCTGAGAGTTAGCTTCATTTGATAGACATTTAAACATTTTTTAAAAATCTCACCAAACTGATTGACTTTATGGTTAAAAAAAAAACAAATAAAAAACAAAACAACAACAACAACAACAAAAACCCAGACATTTCTTCCAGACAAGTACTTTCCTGTAGTCTAAAAGTGTGTCAGTCACAGGAACACTTCACATATCTAGAAGTGCCATGTGACCCTTACCTTATAATTAAGTGTAGGTTTCTATTTTAAAGTTTTTTAAAAAATATTTATTTATTTGAGAAAGTGAGAAATAGGCAGGTTGTGAGAGAGAGAGAAGAGAGAGAGAGAGAGAGAGAGAGAGAGAGAGAATGGTCATGCCAGGACCTCCAGCTGCTGCAAATGAACTCCAGATGCATGCACCTTCTTGTGCATCTGGCTTACGTGGGTCCTGGGGGAATCAAACCTGGGTCTTTTGGCTTTGTAGGCAAGTGCCTTAACCACTAAGCCATCTTGACTCAAGCCCTAGGTTTCTTTTTAAAAGAAACAAACATGGACTGTGGTGGACTGATTTCTACACCATAGTGAAGGAGAGTAGAAAGACAGGTCAAAGGCAAGTTCGGAAACAACACAAAATAAGGTGTGGAATTTGGAAAAGAAATCAATTTATTGTAGCTACCCCTTCCATTGCAGTAACACCAACCTACACTTATTTTGTCTTTCTGTTGTCGATTAGACATCTGGTGGGCTCAGCATTGGGTCTCCCAAGGCCGCTATCAGGTATGGCATGGCTGCACCCTCTGCTGGGCATGCTTTGAAAGGATCCCATCCATTGCGCACAGTCAACTAGATCCTCAGTTTCTCGCTGGCTGTCCACGGGGCACCGCTCTCAGTTCCTGAGGCCCACATGGGCTGTGCCACCGTTCCCTTCCTCCCTCGGCAAAGTTAGCAAAGGCTGGTCGGGAGCTTGTCTCCCATCATAGCACCTGACCTTTCCTTCCTGCTTCGTCCTCCCTCACTTTCTGTTTATCGCTTTGATTGCAGCCAGGTAAATGCACGTACCTTTAGGGCACAAGTAATTAGATAGAACCCATGTGGATAATCCAGGATGACCTTCCTATTTTCAGATTGGCAATCGTAATTCCACCTGCAAGATTTCTTCATGGCAGTATCTAGCTTTCTTGGAAGAACGTCTTGCAAATTCTGTTTACCTCATAAATGAAGACAGTAGGGCTACAGAGATGGCTTAGTAGTTGAGGCGCTTGCCTGCAAAGCCAAGGGACCAAGGTTCAGTTCCTCAGGACCTATGTAAGCCGGGGCACTAGGTGGCACATGCACCTGGAGTTTGTTTCCAGTGGTGGGGTGGATGGACTGAACAAGAAGACCTGAGTACAATTCCACACCACTACTGCCATTAATATTAATTTGGGAGAAGATCCACATCTGATCAACAACACTATGTTGCCAGTACATAGAAACGGAGGTTAATGTTGTAACTAAGTGAAGCACATATTTTCTGACATGGAGAATCTCTTTGTGGGGCTAAGGAGATGGCTAAGTAGGTAAAGGGCTTGCCACACAAGCATGAGGATCTGAGTTCTGATCCTCAGCATTTGCATAAAAGCCAGGTATGGTGGCACATGCCTGTCAGCCCAGTGCTGTGGACGCAGAGACAGGAGGAACCCCAGAGCTTGCTGGCCAGCTCGTCTAGCCAGATTGGTGAGCTTTAGGTTGAGTGAGGGAGTCTGTCTCAAAAAATAAGGTGGACTGGCCTGGAGAGATGGCTTAGCAATTAAGACAATAGCCTACAAAGGACCCAGGTTCGATTCCCCAGGACTTACGTAAGCCAGATACACAAGGTGACGCACACATCTGGAGTTCCTTTGCAGCAGCTGGATGCCCTGGCATGCCCATTATCTCTCTCTCTCTCTTCATCTTTCTCTCTCTTTCAGATAAATAAATGAATAAATAAATAAGGTGGAGAGTGACTGAGGAAGAAACGTGATGTCAACCTATGGCCGCTCTACGTACATGTGTGCACACATCCTAACACCCATGTGTGCCCACACAATATGAACATGCATATACATAACACATCACACACACACACACACACACACACACACACACACACACAGGAAAGAATAGTGTATATGCTTGCATAGTCATTATCTATGAGGGTTATGGGTTATGGGGGAACCCAAATTTAAGTGTTCCCTGTTTAGTGATGCTGTCTGATGTGTTAGAGCAATCAGCAGCTCTCTGAAACCTGGCCTCATGTGGCACAGTAGCAGATGAGGTAGCCTCCTTAGGGCCTCGCCTGGGTCAGTGGGGATTGGGAAACTCATGGCCCAATCTGGGGGCCTCCTGACAAGTTGAACCTCAACTTCAAGGGAAGTTAAATAAGAAAAGAAAAAGTAAGGTTGTGGGAGAAGGCCTAAGTTCTGGGAGTAGAAGAGTATCTCTGGGTTTCACTGAGGAGAAGGAGCCTTAAAGGGGCAGAAGTGTCTTTCCTGCTCCCTAGAATTCCTAACCCAGTTTTTGGACATGAATGACTTCTGTTTTCTCATGTCGATGTTCACCATCCTCACCCTTGACTCCATACTCTAAATCTACAATTGTTTGGCATATCTAATTGCAGAACAGTTTCCAGGGCTAGCACAGTGGAAAATAGCACATTTACAAATAAGCTTGACATAAGCTATTTGGGTCAAATAAAAATTCTCATGATTTTCATTTATTTGTATGTTCCCATGAATTCTGGTTTGAGTAGAATAAAATGTGGAAATACAATGTAGACAGTTTTTCATTCCACAGACAAATACATGAGACTCTGCACCTAGTAAATCTGTTTAAGTCGCCCTGCTAGGCTTCACTGGTAGTTTGCAACGTGGGCAGGGATGTGCCTGGTAGAGACTTTCAAGCACAAACATGCCTTTTAAATGGTCAAAGAAAGATGAAAACATGTCTAGTTTGGATGTTGGGGATTACATACAGACTGTTTTAAATGTTCCATTCTTTCATGGACACTTCTGCTTTAAGTAGGATTTTTGCTTGATAGAATGCCTCTTGCCTAAATCGTATATGTAGTCCAGATTACTATAGAGCTTTTGTAAGTTCTCCTTGCTTTCTCAGAGATTCAGAACAGTTGGGTGCCAGAGTGGAGGTCCTGCCTGAGCTATACCCCAGTGGCCGGTGACAGTGACCACAAGGCACTGGAAGACAGCCACGACAGCACTAGGCAGAGGCCAGTCCCATGTGAATGGAAGCCCATTCTGTAAAACATGGGGCATGCAATTTAGAGTACCCTTGTACCTTGATTCTGAGGGAGTTACATCAAAGAAGACTTTTCGTTTCTCAAGTTGTCTGGAATCAGGTGGGCCTGAGGTCTGCCACCTACGAGCTTTGTAAGCCTGAGTGGATTTACCTCTGGGAGCAGATTGCTGACCTATAAAATGCGAGTAGTTCTGCCAAGCATTAATGTCAGAAGTAAATGACAATGCAGGACAAGTGACAGACATAGTTCTTAGCAAGTCTTCACTGGCATTATTAAGGGTGCAAATCCACCCATTGGATGCTTCTAATATAAAGACGTGTGCATGTAACAGAAAGGATGGTTGTGCTGTTGGATAATTAGGCAGGGGAGAGTTGTAATGCAAGCAGGAACATTTTAATATTCAAAGTAGAGAAAAAGCTCTGATGGGGTTATTTTAATGTTTGGGGATGGGTGCAACCGCCAAGAACAAAAGGAAAGTATATATCCATATAGCTTTTGATTTATGTGACCATAGCATAGACTAGGCCTAATAAGCCATGTGTTAATAAATTACAATACTCTGCTATGTCCTTTACCCCAGTGCCTACCTCAATCTTTGCTATAGGAAGTCAATATTAATGTAATCCATCTCCATTTTACAAGTGAAGAAACCAATTTTCATTGTTATAGTCCCATGGCGAATGAGTGTCAGAACTGGCACTCGACTCCTTGCTCCACCCACACAATGAACACACATCACCAAGGAATCACACCTCTGACTGAAGTCTACCCACCAGCGTGCCAGGAAATCATTGCTAAAGGCACTGGAAAGCTGCAAAGAGATCAAGGGATACCCCATAGGAGCGAGCAGTCTAGCCATTTCAGGCTCAAGGACAATTTCCTCTGGCAGTGCATGAGGCAAGGTTACTCAGGCCCCTAACCTTTTTCTTTAAATCTTTTTTTAAAAATATTTTTTACTGACAACTTCTATACTTACAGACAGCAAACCATAGTATTTCTCTCCCCTACCCCGCTTTCCCCTTCATAACTCTGCTCTCCGTCATATCCCCTCCCTCTCTCCATAAGTCTCTCTTTTAATTTGATGTCATCATCTTTTTCTCCTATTATGAGGGTCTTGTATAGGAATCGCTAGCCCCTAACCTTTTTAATAGTTAAGCAAGGTAGTCAGAGATATTTAAGGCAAACAGTCATAATACAGGGCAGCATATATAACAGCTTATTCTGCACCGGGAAGTATAATCAACCTCAACAATGACCCACAAAATTGGTATATTATCGCCCTCCCCCCCCCTTTTTTGAGGTAGGGTCTCACTGGAGCCCAGGCTGATCTAGAATTCATTCTTTAGTCTCTCTTTGAGAGAACAAACCACATCCTCCTACCTTGGCCTTCCAAGTGCTGGGATTAAAGGCCTGTACCACCATGCCCGGCTCTAGTATCCCTTCTTAAAGATGGGGAAATAGACCCAAAGGGAGTGAGGGATATGTCAAAGGTACAGCATTGTTGCAAGACGAAGAATACTCAGCACGTCTCTGAAATGGCAATGTCAGACAAAAACGGCTGAGTGGTCACTAAACCACTTAGGAGGTTAGCAGGCACCGGCAAGTGCAAAATGCCTGTGTGCTACCAAGCCCGTGAACTCAGGCAACAGGGCGGGGGCAACAAGAGCGCTTGTAGGTGCTGGGGGCAGAGGGCTTGTGAAGGGAACACTGACAAAGGATCTGAGTGCCGGCCACAGAGGACTTGCTCCACTAGAATACAATAACAGTTGCATAACAAGACCCACACAATAAAAACGTGCTCATATTGACAGAATTTTTTTTTTGCCTCACATTTGATGAAATATTCAGAACATTTTCTCAGAAAGGCATGAGAGAGAAACTCATAGAGCAAAAGAAACATGACCTCTTTTTGGGTTAGATGGGAACTTGTCACCATAGATGTGTTAAAAAAACAAAAACCCTTTTAAAGCTTGCCAACAGACAGAAGACACTGTGATGACAAGTCAGAGTGAGGATGAAAAGGACATAATGCAAAGTTGCTGGCCTGAACTGTTCAGTGGGTTCCCACATATTCCCTCCGTTAAGGCCTCTTGTTGTCCAGTCTCCCGGGCCTCTTCCCATTTGCCTGGACCTTACTC
This sequence comes from Dipus sagitta, assembly GCA_036346955.1. Lineage (NCBI taxonomy): Eukaryota > Metazoa > Chordata > Mammalia > Rodentia > Dipodidae > Dipus > Dipus sagitta. Next base: position 120,574,425 of record CM070777.1, read on the forward strand.
ATACTCACCCTCTTCTGGACACACACGTGAGAGTGAGAGGCTAGGATCCACCTTTGAGAGAACAAACCCCATTTGTCCTTCTGATCCTGGGATATCTCGCTTAATAGAATGTTTTCCAGTTGTATCCATTTCCCTGCAAATTTCATTTTTCTTTACAGCCAAATAAAATTCCAGTGAGTATGTGTACCACATTGTCGTGATCCATTCATCTGTTGGTGGGCATCCAGGATGATTCTGTTTTTACTGTTGTGAAGGGAGCAGTAGCAAACATGGATGTGCGCCTCTGGAGCAGGCAGTAGAACCCTTTGGGTATACACCACTCAGGAGTGGCGTAGCCGTATTATGTGGTAGTTCTGCCTTTAATTAGTCAATTTATTTTTTGAGAAGCTTCCATGAGATTCCCATAGTGGCTATACCAGTTTACATTCCCACGACCAGGCAATAACTGTTCTACTTCACCCACATCATCACCAACATTTGTTGCCAATTGTTTTCTTTTTTAAAATTTTTATTAATTAGAGAGAGAGAGAGAGAGAAAATGGGCACGCCAGGGCCTCCAGACACTGCAAACGAACTCCAGACATACGTGCCACTTTGTGCATCTGTCTTACATGGGTCCTGGCAAATCGAACCTGAGTTCTTTGGCTTTGCAGGCAAATGCCTTAACTGCTACGTCATGCCTCCAGCCACCAACTGTTTTCTTGATAGCCCTGACTGAGAAGAGATGGAATTGTAAAGTTGTTTTAATTTGCAGTTCTCTGATGGCTAAGGATGTTGAACACTTTTAAAACTATTTTTTAGTATAGTTGATTTATTTGAGAGAGAGAGAGAGAGAGAGAGAGAGAGAGAGAGAGAGAGAGAGAGAAGGAATATGCCAGGGCCTCCAGCCACTGCAAATTAACTCCAGATGCTTGTGCCCCCTTGTGCATCTGGCTTACGTGGGTCCTGGAGAATCAAACCAGGATCATTTGGCTTTGCAGGCAAATGCCTTAACAGCTAAGCCATTTCTCCAGCCCTGTTGAGCACTTTTAAAAATACTTTCGGGCCATTGTATTTTTAGCTCTTATGTTCTTGAGTTCTTCCAAAATCATGTATTATGTAGTAGCAAGAATGAAACAAACAAAGCAGAAAACACTGGAAGTGCCATAAGCTGAAGGCACTTGAACCATCACTGGTGATCAAAACAGAAAAGGAAGCTTCGGATTATGGTCATGACACTGATACTACTACTAGTAGTTATAATTCATTGAGCAATAACAATGTAAGCCTGAAACTAATTAAAATTTCTCCAAGAAAGCCTGTGTTTGGGGGCTACTCTGATAGGCTGAAGCCTGGTGCCAGAGGAAAGTTGGTCAACTGTGTGATTCACAGCCTTATAATTTTGATAACATTCATCACAGCTAAATGTACATATATGTGTTTTCCAGCATTTTCAATTTTTCTACAAATTGTAATACTACAGGCAAGGCAGAAAGAAGTTGAGAAGTTTTCTGTTCCCCACTTCTGGCCAAAACTATAAACATTTTTATTTTTATTTTTTTTAGTTTTATTTATTTTCAAGCAGATGTGCACACACGCATGCATGCACACACACACACACACACACACACACATACACACAGAGGGAGAGAGAGAGAATGGGTGTACCAGGGCTTCTAGCTGCTGTAAATGAGCTCCAGAAACATTTGTCACTTTGTGCATCTGGCTTTATGTGGGTACTGGGGAATCAAACCCTGGTTGTTAGGCTTTGCAGGCAAGAGCCTTAATCACAGAGCCATTTCTCCAGGCCTCAAAGAAATTTCTAGAATACCCAATGGTTGTACTGACAGTACTTTTCTAGAACAACCCTACTTCCTTCCATTCAAGTGTTGGACATCACTTTATAGAACTGGGATTACATGAAACATGGAAATACTCTTTTTCTCTTCTTCTTCTTCTTCTTCTTCTCCTCCTCCTCCTCCTCCTCCTCCTCCTCCTCCTCCTCCTCCTCTTCTTCTTCTTCTTCTTCTTCTTCTTCTTCTTCTCCTCCTCCTTCTCCTTTCCCTTCCTCTTCCTCTTCTTCTTCTTCTTTTTTGAAGTAAGGTCTCACTCTAGCCCAGTGTAACCTAGAACTCTCTCTGTATTTCCAGGTTAGCCTGAACTCAAGGCTATCCTCCTACCTCTGTCTCCTGAGTTCTGGGATTATGGGATTAAAGACATATACCACCATGCCTGGCTTATGAACATTTTCTATCACCCATTTTTGTTTCCTGGTTTTTCAGAGGGATGGTCAGCAGTAGACCTGAGGTTGCAGTAACAGTGCCTTAAGATACAGATTGAACATCTGTTATCCCATCTGTAAAAAACAAACAAACAAAACAGGAGAAAATAATGCTGGACAGCTTTGGGGTTAGATACTTGTGAAAACATCCACTTGAACCAATATTCCAGAGCCCATGAGCTTGGCCAGTTCACCATGGTGAGAGTCTGTGTTGCAAGCTCAAGTTCTATGTGAAATTCAAGACTTTCTCACTCTTGGAGGTTGTTAGGGCCCTCCAGCCTCTAAGTCTTGGCTTGTTTAAATCTATTGCCTGAGTCAGCACTTCCCTTCAGAATAGCAAGTGTAATAGATGAGGTTCCATCTGGCAAAGATTATGCTGGGAAAAATTAGATTTTGCTTTTTCTTTTATATAAACTGTACTTTAATTTGGGGTTTTAACTTTATTTTTATTTTGAAAATGTGACCACTTAAAGTTGATTTTTCAATGTACCTATGATATATTAAAGCAACCTGCTGCTAACCAAATCCTTAAACATAGAAATACACAGAATAAAATGTTAAGGGCTGGGGAGATGGCTCAGTGGTTAAAAGTTCTTGCTTGCAAAACCTACCAACCTGAGTTCAATTCCCTAGGACTCATGTAAAACCAGATGTACAGAGTATGAGTCTGGTGCTCCTTTGCAGAGGCAAGAGGCCCTGGGACACCCATGCACCATCCCCCCCCAACCTCCCGGTCTCACTTGCCAAAACAAGTTTGATTCAGCCCAGGCCAGAAACAATCATGTATAATAGCCTTTTGTAAAAATTTTGTTTTTTGAGGGAGGGTCTCACTCTAGCCCAGGCTGACCTGGAATTCACAATGTAGTCTCAGGCTAGCTTTGAACTCGCAGTGATCCTCTTACCTCAGTCTCCCCAGTGCTGAGATAAAGAGGTGTGCCACCACGCCCAGCTATAACAGTCTTTTGCACATCATTTCTGATTGTTTTCTGGTCATTTTACGATGGAGCTATTTTCAAGTATGCATGGGATAATATTTGACATGATTTAATGTTTTTATTTCAATAGCTAAACTCCAAGCTCACATTATGGCAATAAGGATTTTTTATTATGTTTTAATGATAACAACAATATTAGTATTTCTAATGCTATCCGCCTCCGACATCATCCTGGCCCCCTGAAGGATGCTTTCCTTTAGGAAAAGTCCTCTGTATTTCCTAAACAAGGTCTGGTCACAATCACCATCATAGGTTTGCTTCATGGGTCCTGCCTTGATTATCTTCCCCTGGTTTCTCCACCTGCAAGGCCATCAAGCCCTGTTTCCTGATGAGCAGGACAGAAGGAGGGGAAAACTCAGTGGACATAGCAGGAGAAAGACTCCCTCACTCCTTGGGATTTGGTTTGTTTCTCACTGGCTGTGAGTCAGTTGAGGATTCCACACACAGCAACACAATCTTTTGTGAAGACTCCCTGATAAAAACAAAAATCCCCTTCCTAAGAAAAATCTCAGGCAAGAGTATTCAAATAGCTAGCATATCAAGCCTAAGGTAAAAATAGATGTAATCTTTCAGTTAAACTGTACCAGCACCCCTCTCTTATCCATAAACCTGCACAACACACCTCTAAACCATCTTACAGTTTCATTTACAAAAGGAAATTACTGAAAATGATAAGTAAGTATAGTAGCTCATATAATTTTAAAACTTTGCTTAAGTTTTAAGTATTGCTTATTTTTTTGTTTATTTTTATTTATTTATTTGAGAGTGACAGACAGAGAAAGAGGCAAATAGAGAGAGAGAATGGGCGTGCCAGGGCCTCCAGCACTGCAAATGAACTCCAGACGCATGTGCCCCCTTGTGCATCTGGCTAATGTGGGTCCTGGGGAATTGAGCCTCAAACTGGGGTCCTTAGGCTTCACAGGCAAGAGCTTAACTGCTAAGCCATCTCTCCAGCCATAAACATTGCTTAATTTTTAAACCTGATTGTGAATTACATCCTTTGAATGATATAACTTCAAAAACTTCATATATGTATATATATATATGTGTGTGTGTGTGTATTGCTGGTAGGTATGTCTATCTTTCTATACACCTATGTTTAAATTTCAGCAAGCACTACTTTTTTTCTTTTTCAAGGTAGGGGTTCAGTCTAGTCCAGGCTGACCTGGAATTCACTATGTAGTCTCAGGATAGCCTCAAACTCACAGCGATCCTCCTACCTCTGCCTCCCAAATGCTGGGATTAAAGGCATGCACCACCATGCCCAGCTCTTATTTTATTTTATTTTTGAGATAGGGTTTCACTGTAGCCCAGGCTGACCTGGAATTTACTATGAAGTCTCAGACTAGCCTCAAACTCACAAGGATCCTCCTACCTTAGCCTCCCAAGTTCTGGGGTTAAAGGAGTAAGCCACCACGCAGGCATTTTTTTTCCTTAATAAACCATAACTTTGCTTCACACTGACTTGTCTGAAATTCTTCTCTGGGGTATAAGTCAAGATCTGGGTCACCTCTGAGTTGAGGTCCCTTGGGGAGGAATTTCTTTGTCTGAACAACCCCAACTGCAAGCCACATCTCAACTCTCATCTCCCATGACCGTGGTCAGAATTACGTAGCCTTGACCCACAGTGTCCTATGACCTGTGACCTGTGTAGTTTGCCTTCTTTTGGACACTTCTAAGGGTGGAGAAATACATTGTTTTTTTTCCCCCATATATCCCTTGCTGCTCAATATAACTCTAAGTGAAGACTTTCTTAGACCACCTTCTGTTCTTTCCTTGGCAGTTGGTGTTGATGATAGCTATTAAAGTTTACTAGAAGACTTAACTGAATTGCTTAAAGAGGTTAAAAATCTTTGGCTATTATGCCTGTGGTCCAACATGATTAACAGTTCACTGTAAGCAGCTCTGAGTATATTCACTTTAGGAACTGCTGAGAAAGAAGTGCCTTTTTTAATGAATAGTTTTAGTGTGTCTCACAGTGTATGAGAGCGGGTGGTACTGGCAACCACAGAAAAATGTTGAGAACTAACTGATATAGTTGGACTGACCTCTAGATCTGTGGGTTCTGCTTTGAAGATTAAACCAACTGTGAATTAAAAATATTCCAGAAAATAGTTATACTTAACATGTATAGATTTTTTTTTCTTGTCATTACTCTCTGTCTGCTTTTTTTTTTTTAGTTTTTCAAGGGATGATCTTGCTCTAGTCCAGGCTGACTTGCAATCCACTCTGTAGTCTCAGGGTGGCCTCAAACTCATGGCAATCCTCCCTGTGCCTCCCAAGTGCTGGGATTAAAGGTGTGCACCACCATGCCCCACCAATATATTGAAACAACTATTTATATATTATTTACATTGTATCAAGCACTATAGGTAACTTTGTTATTACTTTAGGAATATTGAAAGTTACATATGGATTATATGTAAATTTTATGCATTTTATGGGTTTTAAAAGAGAGTTTCATGTAGCCCAGGCTGGCCTGGAACATGCTATGTAGCTGAGGCTGGCCTTTAACTCCTGATCTTCCTGCCTTTAATTTACCTGAGATTATAGGTATGCACAACTTCTATATATATATATATTTTTTTTTTTCTCTCTATATGTGTGTGTATATATATATATATATATATATTATTTTAAATTTTTTTGTTTTTATTCATTTATTTGAGAGTGACAGACAGAGAGAGGAAGAGGCAGATAGAGATAGAGAGAGAGAATGGGCGCGGCAGGGCTTCCAGCCACTGCAAATGAACTCCAGACGCGTGCGCCCCCTTGTGCATCTGGCTAACGTGGGTCCTGGGGAATTGAGCCTCGAACCAGGGTCCTTAGGCTTCACAGGCAAGCGCTTAACCGCTAAGCCATCTCTCCAGCCCAACTTCTATATTTTATACCATAGATTTAAGTGCCCATAGATTAGGGGAGTTATAGGGGTCCTGAAACCAATTCTCAGATACTGAGGGAGATTGTGTATACACTTAACATTTCCCAGTAGATACCATATATTTTTCATTTTCACATTTTTTTTTCCTTTGGTTAAGATATACTGGCCACATAAACACCGAAATAAAAGTGAATTAGTTGGTTATAGAAAATAATTTATATCATCAGTTATAAGATCATCATTTGTGCCAGAGAAGAAAAATATTCATCAGTTTCAGCTATTTTGTAATCATCAGCAAGATCATATACCCTAAAGCCAGAGATGCTTAGATGACACAGCGCTAGAGTAACATAATCACTGAAAGTATAATGAATTATGAATTATTCAAATTATTTATAAATTTTATCTCTACTAAATTAGTTTTTGTAATTGAATTCCAGGTTAATTTACCCATTTTGGCAAATTATTAGTGAGATTGAAAATTGAGTCTTACTGAGATTATAAATGTTAAACTTTAAAGACCAGGTTTTATTTGATCTGTTTCCTAAAGTAAACCTTCAAGAAAGTATGCTATTGTTTGCATAATAACTGTCTCTTACTTATCCTTTAGATCTCATTCTAGCAATCTAGGTGAGGGCAGAAGGAGGTTCTTTGGGTTTAAGTTTAGGTTTTAATAGGAGGGTGGTAACCTGAGCTTTGGAGTACTTCTCTTTGTGGTTACATTTTTCAATACATATGATTAAATTTTCCCCCTAAAACACCTAAAATATTTTATTTCCACTTAATATTGCTTTTACAGAGTCATTACATACGTTTTTTTTTTCAGTAACCATATATATTCTTACCAATATTATTCAATAGAAACTTCTGCATTAATTTCTCACATTTATTATGGAAAACATCCTTTGTAAAACTGGTATTCCATTATAGAAATAAATTAGTTATTGATGAATAGAACCTCATAACCAGAATGCTGTGGAAACACATCATAAATTTTTCTCCTTAGCACATTTAAAAAGCATTAAAACAAATGACAAAGAACTTAGTAAATGTTTATGACTTGGGTTTATGCATGTGGGCTCACTGGATGAAAGGCTAATTCATCAGCTGCTCTTTCTGCATTTAATTAGCCTGGATCCCTTTCTACCATCCTGGAAATAACATATCTCTTTTCTCTTTTCCCTAGGACCAAGTAAAAGTAACGCCACCAGAAAATAGTTACATTATACACAGGATCAATGCACATCCTGAGAAAAACAAGTTTATTGTAGCAATCAAGCAAGGAGCTCCTGCCTTAACCAGCAGCTCTTGAACCTCTATATATGCCATGTCAGTTTTGGGTCATGTTTTCTTCATTCTGTCATTGCTACCCAGTTGCCTTTGTGACATTGCATTGATGATATCCTGAGATCAGTAGCTGTTAGAGAGGGAGGAAGGAGAGAGAGAGGGAGGGAGGGAAGAGGGAGGGAGAGGGAGAGTTGTATGATGGTTATGCATACAAACTCACTGGTTCATGTTCTTGTTTATAGATGACAACTGTATTATTTCTAATTTACACAGTTTAATGCTTTTTAAAAATGTTGATTTATGTATTTAATTGTGAGAGAGAGAGAGAAAAAAAAAAAGAAATAAGAAAGAGAAAGAATGGGCATACCAGGGCTTTCTGCCACTACAAACAACTCCAGACCCTTTTGCCACTATGCATCTGGCTTTATGAGGGTACTAGGGAATCAAACGTGGGCCATGAGGCTTTGAGGCAAGTGCTTTTAACTGCTGAACCATCTGTGCAGCCCAGTTTTATGCTTTATAAATTTCGCAACCAAAATGTTGCCCTTGGTTACAGTTTATATAGAATACTAGTGCCATTTCTAATAGGGAAAACCCTGCCATTGTGGTGTTTGAGAGCTAAAAGACATTCATTATATGCTGTATAAAGTTAGGTGATTGAAGAGTGACTTCCAGGGAGGGGACAGATGGCTCCATGGGCAAAGTGCTTGCCACACAGGCATGAGGACCTGCGTTTGGATCCCAGCACCCATGTAAAAGCCAGGCATGGTGGTGTATGCCTGTAATTCCAAGGCTGAGGAGACAGAGCCAGGGGATCCATAGTGTTTGTTGTGGAGTTTGTCCAGTCAAATAAGTGAGCTCCAGGTTTAGTGAGAGACCCTGTCTCAAAAAAAATAGAGAACAATGGAGGTAGGCACCAGATGTCCGTTGATGTCTGGCCTCCACTTATATGTAGTCACATGCATCCACACATACACACGTGTGCTGACAAACATGGAAACACATAGACAAGCAAAAACAAGAACAAAGAGAAAAAAGTGATTTCCTCTTAAGTGATGAAAAGGGGAAGCTAAGGATATTTGAGCCCAAGTTTATTTCCAGTACTTTGCTTCGGAATAGAGTCTGATGTTGTAGATGCCTAGGTTCTACATTCAGGTAAGCTCACTGATTATGTCCAGGAAAGGATGTAATTTAACCCCTTCTTATAATCCTAGCTACTTGAGATGCTAAGGCATGAGCATTCCAAGTTTAAAGACTGCCTGGGCCACAGGGCAAGTTCAAGACAGTGGTAGTCTTAACTCATGGGCTAGTGCTTAAGCTTCCTACTTAGTTCCCAGCTGGTGGAATCTTTGAGAGGTAGAGCCCTGCTAGAGATGGTGTGTCACTGGCAGCTAACCTTGGGGTTGAGTAGTTCAGTCCTATCGTGTGTTAAGAGCCAGCCCACACTTGCTGTTCTCTTTGCTGTGGGTAAGTGATGTGGTCAGTAAGCTTCCTCTGCCATGAGGAAGCTTCCCCTTTGAACTTTAAGCCTGAAATAAATACCATCCTACTATAAGCTGCTTCTGGTTGAGTGTTTTGTCCCAGCAAAAGAAGGTAACTATTACAAAGACTGTCTTAGGCAACTAAGGAATAACCTGTTTCAAAATAAAAAGTAATAAAACAAAAAACAAAACAAAACAAAAAAAACAAACACTGGGATGGAGCTCAATGGTAGAGCACTTTGCTTAGCACACACAAGGTCCTGAGTACAATTTTCTTTCTTTCTTTCTTTCTTTCTTTCTTTCTTTCTTTCTTTCTTTTTTTTTTTTTTTTTTGTTTTGTTTTTTCGAGGTAGGGTTTCACTCTGGCCCAGGCTGACCTGGAATTCACTATGTAGTCTCAGGGTGGCCTCGAACTCACGGTGATCCTCCTACCTCTGCCTCCTGAGTGCTGGGATTAAAGGCATGTGCCACCACGCCCGGCCTGAGTACAATTTTCATACTGAGAAATGTACTGCAAAACAAAAGAAATGAAAGGGAAATGAGGAAGAAAAGTAGGGAGGGAGAGAGGGTGGAAGGAAACGGGTTTATTGAAGATGAGTGGCTTTTGCACTCTCCTGAGTAAATATGGAACCGTAGTACTGAAGCTCGTGATGTCTCACCACCAGCACCAATGAACAGAGATAGGACTGGAGTCAAGTTGTGCTTTATTTGGAGAGCTGCTGATTTCAGAAGACAGTGGATTAACACCCTAATAAACTGCCTTCCATCTCATCTGTAAGCAGCAGACTTCATAGAGAGGGACAAAGGCCCTCATTCCAGAGTTCAGCCTTGCCTCCCTGGTCCGGTGGTCAGCCACCTGGAAGCTGGTGGTGCTTCCGGTCAAGTCTAGACTCTTCTGAAGCGGTGCTGGGAAGCAAAAAAGCTCACAAAGATACGCCCAGCTGCCCCTCCCTTTTGATTAAGATGGAAGTCATTCTTTTCTCTTTATCCTTGCTTTTGCTTGTCTATTTGTAGGTGGTGAGTGTGTGTGTGAGAGAGAGACAGAGAGAGAAAGAGAGAGAGAGAGAGAGAGAGAGAGAGAGAGAGACGGATCGAGATCTGTGTCTTTCTTGTTATCATTCCTGGCACACTTCCCCTTATTCTCTGGATGACTGGGCTCAGACTGTCTAAAATGCCAAAGATAGATAGTGTATGCCATTATCAAACCCCATATTCCTCCAGATACAACATGGGCTGGACATTTAGTTCAGAACTAGCAAGCCATTAACAGCGAGGACATCTTAATCACGTGTGTGTAGATTACTTCCTACAATATAAAGTAAAAGGGGTGCCCCATCAATCCTCTGTCCTCTATCAGAGATAAGGCAGGTTTGGATACTGCTTAGTACCCCAGGAGTTGCTGGGCTGAGGCCAAAGTTAAGAGCAAAGGAAGAAGTAAGCCCATATGCAATGGAGAGGGCCTTGGAGGCCTCCCCATGGGTAAGAAAGTCTGCTTTTACTTGTTTTATCATCCTCTCTTCTCCCTACCCCATCTTCCTCCTTCCTTCTTCTGCTCCCCCTTTTTTTTATTGGGGGTCTGGAGTGGGAGAGGGTTCTTTGCTTAGAACTAAAAAAATAAAAAATAAAAATTGATAAAACTCCATTCAAGATGATATCTGCGTTTCTGTTCAGCCTTTTAATTTTGAAGCCATAGAAAGAATTGATAACACAGATAAAAATAAGTGTAACTGACAGAGAGTATCTTCACAGGCACTGCAGTGATTTGGGTCCATTTCGGCCTTGAAGTTTTATTCATGACTGTGATTAGTTCTGTCCTCTGCAAATGCGGGGAAGGCAATTTAATAGTTAAGTTGACATTCTCTTGGCCAATAGCTATGTATGAAGTTTGTCTCTGTGAATCTAATGATACCAAACAGGTGACACTTGAGTGGCTTATGTTGCATTTGGTGCATATGAACACTTTACTTAGGTTCAGTGCCCCTTTCTTGAATCAATTTCACTGTCTCATTTCGTTGGGAACATACAGTTTTAATGTTCAGAATGACTGATATATATTGCTTTCCTAGACCAGCTTCTTTCTTACTGCTTGGCTCATTTGTTTTGTGAGATAGAGTCTCATTATGTAGTTCCGATGGGCCTCAACCTGAGATCCTCCTACGCTAGCTCCTTAGTGCTGAGACTGCATTGCTATGCCTGGTGCAATCTGACTCAAAAATTTTAAATTTCAGCTGGAAGAAAGCTTAGTGAGTGAAGTGCCTGCCTCTTACTCAAGAGGACCCAAGTTAGGTCCCCAGTACCCTTGTAAGTGCTGCGTGAGGCAGCGAGTGCCTGTGAGGTCAGCACTGGATACGCAGACACAAGAAGACCCCTGGCCCTCAGTGCAGCCTAACTGGTGAGTTGCAGGTCCAGTGAAAGCCTCCATCTCAAAGGAGATGGTGGCCAGCACTCCGGAGGATTGACTCCTATGGTTGTCCTTTGGCTTCCACATGCATGGAAACACGTGTGCATGTGCACATAGACCCACCTACCATCTGCACCTACACATAGAAGGGCATGCAAGCATATGCACACATGCACCACAATTATTTCAACGTTGGAGCTATTTTCAGACACTTTCTCTAAAATCAATTACAATGTTTATTAAAAATGGTGAGAGTATTTTGGTTAGAGAAACTTCTCTTTTTAGATAGTGGTGACCACTGGGGAGGCTCAAAACTCAACTCATCAAAATACTGAGAAAAAAATACAGCATAGTTCAGCAGTAAGTGAAACATCTCTATCACACCTTCCAAAGCTCAGGGACCACTGTGGAAGAGGTGGCAGAAAGAATGTAAGAGGGCCGGGTGTGGTGGCGCATTCTTTTAATCCCAGCACTCGGGAGGCAGAGGTAGGAGGATTGCCATGAGTTCGAGGCCACCCTGAGACCACATAGTGAATTTCAGGTCAGCCTGAGCTAGAGTGAGACTCTACTTAGGAAAAAAGAAAAGAATGTAAGAGGGCTGTATGCATAGATGGCTTAGTGGTTAAGGCACTTGCCTGCAAAGCCTGAGGACCCAGGTTTGATACTCTAATACCCACGTAAGCCAGATGCACAAGGTGGTGTATATGTTTGGAATTTGTTCAGAAAAAAAAAAAGAAAGAAAGAAAGAAAAACAGGAAAAAAAAAAGAATGTAAGAGCCAAAGGAAGAGTAGGAGTGTTTTGTAATACCTTTCACATACAAAGTGCCTATAATATTCAAGACCTCGCAGTGGCTGATGCTACCTACACAAGACCTATATAATAGGAGGAAAAATATAATAACAAAATAGAAGAGAGACTAGTTGGAAAGAATGGATTCAGTGGAGGTGGAATTTGTGAGTGAGAAAAGGGAGGGTGATAGAAGGGGATTAAGATTATGGTATATTGTCTATATTTATGGAGGTTGTCAATAAAGTTCGTTTTTAGGTATTACACCTTTTGAAATGTACCAAGTAGATTGATTCCCACTTTGAAAAAAGTCCTCAAAAAATGGTGAGGTTAGAAGAAAGCATAAAAGCAGTATCTGCTCTGTACCCAGGATATAAAGGAGTGCCTGGTACCTTACTCAGTGTGCTTAAAATTGCCCTGGATTGGCACAGGCTTGCAAAAACCAGACGGAGAGTCACTTCTCCGGTTTGGAAAGGTGAAGCTGTGACCTAGATATCAACAGTGAGCAAAGTCTGGGGGTGAAGGGGGCCCCCTTCGTTTCCCTGAGCTCACACATGCTTGCATCTGCCGACTGCCTTTTTACACTGCAGGATTCTCGAGTCCCGAGCCCACTTGGACTTCTCTCTTTTGATTTCTCTGAGTGGTGGCCAGGCAGCCTGTGTTTTTGTCACTGTGTTGCCCCTGTGGCCCTACTCTCCTTGTCCTTCAAACCTACCAGGACTTTGCCCTAAGAAGTCTGCCCCTAAGTACCTGAAAACACATTTGGGTCAGGCTTTCTGTGCTTCAGTTCATAAGGGTCTCTGCAGCCAAGAGTTAGGAAATCTCGCTGCTGTCAAGCAGGAACAGTATATCTGTCCCCCGCTGAAGTTCCCTCCACGTGAGGAAAGGTCAGCTTCAAATCACAATAAGTGCCTGTCACTCCGCAGCATGTCTGTTCAAGTTGGATGGCAAATCTTCATAGAGAGAAGCAGTCACATATATCATAATCCTCCTCCAGTGGTTCTGGACTTCATTAACAAGTTTTAAACAGCTGTTCTTCCACACAGTTGGGCCACTGCCGTCCCCATGGTGTGTAAAGACCTCCCAGGAAGTAAAGCCTGGATGAGATGGGCTGGGAGTGAGGCTGTAGATGGTTCTGAATTTTTATAGAACATAGTAAGCTCAAAAACCTTTCAAAAGAAGAGCATTCCGATTCACCACTGACCTGTAGCTAATAAAAGATAGGGCATTAACAACGCTTTTTTTGCACACTGTAAGTAGAAAAATATCCAATGTGTAGCAACATGTTACATTTAATTTCCTTTGTATATTTTTGTTTTTCAAGAAAGTTCTCGCTCTAGCCCAGGCTGACCTGGAATTCACTAAGTAGTCTCAGGCTGGCCTCGAACGCAGAGCAATTCTCCTATCTCTGCCTCCTAAGTGTTGGGATTAAAGGCGAGTGCTACTTTTAAATTAACAGTGGACTTTGTCAGTGGACTCAGGTACTTGCAGCCTCCATTACCCATCTTTATCCAGCTACCACGGGTTTTGAAACTATCAAGCTGGAAAGACAGAAAGATGAATGAAGTTGGTTGCTGCAAAGAACTCACAGACTAGTTAGAGGCAGAAAGTAAAATACAAGTTGAGGGCTGGAGAGGTATCTCAGTGGATAAAGCACCTGCTTAATGCTTAAGCCTGAGTACCCTGAGTTTGGGTCCCTAGACCCCCTGTGTAAGCCATGTGTAAGCTGTGGTGGGTTTCTGTAATCCCCACACCCTGATGACAAGATTAGGAGGTAGAAACAAGAATTTCCCAGAAGCTCACAGACCAGCTAGCTTGGCAAATGCAGTGATGAGCAGCAAGAAGAACAAGAAAGGGCCTGGAGAGATGGCTCAGCTGTTATGGCAATGGCTAGCAAAGCCTGACAGCCCAGGTTTGATCCCAGTTCTCACGTACAGCCAGATACACAAAATGGTGCATGTACCTGGAGTTCCTCTGCAGTGTCCAGAGGCTCTGGTGTACCATTCTCTCAGCTTGTAAATAAATAATAAATATATAAATATTGTTTCTACTTAGAAGTAAATTTTTTTTTAAAAAAAAGAAGAATGGGAAAGAGAGAGGGAGACTGCATCAAATGATATGGAAGGCAAAAACTGGCACTTGAAAGTTTCCCTCTCACCTCCACACACGTGCTGTGGCATGAACACACACACACACACACACACTACACACATATACACACATACCAACAATTAATGAAATACAAAATCCCAAGCACTCTAACCAAGGTTTTCCCAAAGGGCAGTGGGAACGTAGGGGAAGGAGCCAGTGCATTCCTGAAGAACTGCAGAAGGCTTCACCGAGGACGTCGTTACTCCCTGAGCACCTTCTTGGATAGTGATGACTTTTCTTCCAGGTAGAAAAGGAAAGGGATGCACGCTGCAGACAGAGGAAAGGTTGTGTACACAGACCCAGAAATGTAAAGGAACAGGGCCTGTGTGTGTGTGTGTGTGTGTGTGTGTGAGCAAGAGAGGATCTCAATCTGGTGTGAGCTTAAGGCATAAGTGTAGAAGTGGGAGGAGATGGAACTTGAAAGCTCAGAACGGTTCAGTGAAGGCCAAAGAAGAAGTGCAGTCTATCTAGCAGATTTCCTCTTGTCTCTGGCAGCCCAGTGAGAAGCCAGACAAGGCCTCCCTCTGCTACTGTGACCCTGTCTTAGCCACCGCAAGCAGAGCCTGCGAAGCTGGGTGAGCTCCAGCACCTCACGGCAGGCCTCTCGCTTTGAGCTCTGACTGTGGCTGCGTGTTTTAACAGAAGCCCTGGTGTTATGGTAGCAACGTGAGATGTGCCCCGCAGGTTCATGTGTTTGAACGCTTGCTCCTCAACTGGCGGCACAGCTGCTCAACCTTTAGGACTATGGCCTGGCTGGCAGAATTAGGTCATCGAGGGTGGGCCTTGTAACTGACAGCGACTTCTGGTTATGATCCAAGCTTTCTTCTTTGTGATCTGCCAAGGTGTGAGGATGGAGCTGGCCCAGCCACTGTGCCCAGCTGCCATGGGGAACTTCATGCCCTGCACGCATGAGCCACAATACACTTTTCCATCCTGAAGTTGCTTCTGTTAGGCTTTCGGTCACAGAAATGAGAAAAGTAATGAATTCACCTTGCCTTTGACCTTCTTCCATGAGCTACTTGCTCACTGCTGGGACAGAATACCTGACTAGAAGCAGCTTATAGAAGAAGCACTCAACTTGTCTTACAGTTCCAGACAGCAGACTCCACCAGGCAGGAGAGGCCGGTGGGAGCAAGAACAGCCATTGGGACTGGACTGTGAGCCCCAGGGCCTGCTCCCCACGGCACGCTTCCTGCTGTGCGGTCGGGCCTCCTGAGGGTCCCGAGACCTTGTGAAACAATACCACTTTGCTAGGGCCCAAGTGTTCAAACATGAGAGCCTGCAGTGGGGCATTGTACAGCCCACCCACTACATTTCTCTGCTGTTTTCATTGGACAGAAATTTTAAACCGAAGTGGGAAGGATATTGGGATAGTTGAGGGGAATATTGGAGATGGGGGCGGGGAATGAGAATCAACAAAAACAAATTGTGTTTGAAAATACAAGAATGTATACTTAAATCTCTATATGTCAACTGAAGAAAAATAATAAACCAAACAAACAAAAAAGAAAGGACACTTAAAAGAATACAGATCCAGGCACTCTGGATGACTCTAGAGTTACT
This sequence comes from Dipus sagitta, assembly GCA_036346955.1. NCBI lineage: Eukaryota > Metazoa > Chordata > Mammalia > Rodentia > Dipodidae > Dipus > Dipus sagitta. Next base: position 120,590,231 of record CM070777.1, read on the forward strand.
GAAAGAAAGCTATGAAGTATGCTTCTTTTTGGTTTCATACTTCAGCAATGTTACTTTGTGATTTTTTTAAAATTGAGGCTGAATTTTTTTTTATTTATTAGCACTAGGCATTTGTTTTATAAGTGTAAGGAACAAGTACATGATGATGGTCTATATTCCATACACACATATGTGTGCATGCATGTGTGCATGTATATACCTCACATAAGACTTGAGTTGACAGGCTTAACGAACTAGAGGTACTGAACACCTGCCATTTGAATTTCTTTGTCTAGAATGGAGATTTACAGTCTGTGAAGCAGCTCAGTGCATGTCTGGGTCTTTAGATACCAAAGTCTCAAGATGTAGATAAAAACCTCATGTCTTCAAAAAGCAGAATCAGAACCAAGGTCAGCTAAACAACGACACTGAAGAAGCTGAAAGAAACTCGGGGGAGGACTTACATTAGAACATCAGGAAAATTGTACCTCCCAAGTATGAGAAATAGGAATATTCTGTCTTTCCTATCAAAGGGTGAGATAAGATAGGGAAACTCACCTCTAGAAAACATCATTTAGTGGAAAAGTGAGAATATGAGAGCAATCTCTGACTGAGCAGAATAAAGTCCAGGATTCTGCCATTAGGATAAAAACCCAATAAAAACCCAGTGGCTTGCCCACGATGTATGCTTGCTTGCCTGAGTTCTTCAAAGGTATGCATGGTTATGCAGATATTCCTATCTGAACATGAGGATCCATTTATTCATTTATTATTATTAGTTTTTTTTGAGGTAGGGTCTTACTCTAGTTTAGGCTGTCCTGAAATTCACTATGTAGTCTCAGGGTGGCCTTGAACTCTCAGAGGTTCTCCTACCTCTGCCTCCTGAGTGCTGGGATTAAAGGCGTGTGCCACTATGCCTGGCTCTATTTATCCACTTATTTAATCCACCAGCAGATAGATATCGCATTTTTCTGTGTCTTAAATGCTAGGGAGACAGTGGGAACAAAAGATTGGTCCCAGCTCCAGTGGAATTTTGGTGCTTAATTGTAGTATTAATTGCAGAAAATGGGCAGATGGTGGATGAAATGATGATAAAAGAGATGGTAATTCAGTTGGAAATAGTCAAGGAAAGTCTCTGGGGAGGTTACGTGTAAACTGAGGCCTGAGGATAAGCCACAAGAAGGGTATTCCAGGAAGAGCAGGTAAGATGTGCAAAGCTTTGCCTTGAGGCAGAATTGAGACTGGACCGTGTGAGGAACAGAAGGGAGGGATGGAACAAGATGAGATGGTGGAAGTGGAGGGCGGTAGGTTAAGGTCCCTGTGAGAACTTGTCAGGATAGCTGTCAGCACTCAGAAGTATTCACGGCTATAATTCATTATAGCAAAACCATATAAAACTCAATCAGGAGTCAGCTAAATCGCTCTAGACAGGAGAAGTCTATAAGAAACTAGGTATGAGCTTCCAAGAGCCCTTTCCTGGTGGAATCACACAGCGCGTGTTTGATGTCTACAGCAATAAGTTGTGGCCAGTGGCCAGGGGTTTTGCTGGGGAGGTCTTTTCAGATAAGCACTTTCTGTTGAGCACAGAGTAAAATTTCAGAGTCCCAAAAGAAAGGCACGTGTGCATGATAAGCCACATTGTCTGTGCAAATGGTTTCGGCGTGGCAAGGTACTCATCAATCAATTCTGAGAGTGGTGGGAGCCAGCTGAGGGAGAAATCGCCAGGCAGTTCTATTTTTTAGGTATCCAGGTAGGAATAGGCCCAGAGAAAATTTAGCATCTGACTCAGTCCAGTCTCATCCCTTAGGGTCAACACTCTGTTCTCAGGTATGCTCACCTCTTTTGGGGCCAGCCTTGAGGCCCTGCGTCCAAACCAATCAGCTCTCTCCCAGAACTCACCTGAGCCCGAGAGTGAAATCTACCCCAATAAGTTATAAGGGAGGGGGGCTTCCAGGTGGGCAAGGCCTTTTTTTCTTTTCTTTGCCCCTTCTTGGCTGTTCACCACACCTTGCCTGAGCCTCAGGGTCTCTGTACCAGTAAGGCTTCCTACATTCTTCTGGCTGCTGAAATGGAGAGGGGAAGGGTTTTTTTTTTTTTAAAATTTTTGTTATTATCTTTTAGCTTTTCTTCCAAGCCCTAGCCCTTTTCCAATTTTCCCAGAAAAGCCCCCTTCCTGTTTTGTTTGCTCCACTCCCATGCTCAGCTTCCCACATGGGCTCCCAGGCCAACTCCTCCATGCTTTATGCGGGGCTACTGTGGCTGTCCACGACAACGTGGCCCGGGCTCCCCGAGCATGGTCCAGGATTTCTAGACAGAAGAGCAGATGGAAGGGCTTTGACTAGGCTAAGGACTATCAGGAAGTATCAAGCTCACATTCAGTCTATGTGATGATCAGTTGTAATGTTCCACAGATGACTGGCATGTCAGCTTCAGTGATGTCCACCGTCATCCCTAGAGTCATGCTAATCTCCCCAAACAGACATGGGTTTCCCTCTCCTAGGAGGCCCTTAGGACTTTGAAGCTTTCCTATTTCCCTTGCCTGATGTCCCAGAGTATGGAGGCTGTACTCCAGACATAACTATATCATGAGTATCAGCAGTTTTGTTGACTCCCCTTAGACTTCTAATAAAGAGGAAAAGACCTTTGATTGGGGCTGCAGCTTCGCAGCCTGGAATTAGGACATATTGATTAGGATAACAGAGCTGTACAAGCACTAATAATTAAAAAAAAGTCTTGAATGGCTAGAAAGGGCCTGCAGCCACTCCTGGAAGAACAGGTTGAGTTTGTGGTATGCTGTACTTTGGAGGCCTTGTGCCAAAGGTTTCGGTCCAAGCCTGTGGCATTAGTGGGAGGTGATGGAACCTTTAGGACATAAGGAATAGAGAGGAGGTTAAGTTGTCAAGGGCACACCCTTGAGAGAGATAAGGAAAGCCTCACCCCCTTCTCCACCTCACCCTCCCACTCACTTCTCACCCACCATGAGGTAAACAGGCCTCCTCTACTACACGTTCCTGCCATATGGACTGTTAGCACAAGCCAAAAGCAAACGGCCAACTGACCACGGATGGCAACTCCCAAATCTAAGCTGAAATAAGCCTTTTTTCCAATATCAGTTGATAGATATTGGGTATTTTGTCACAGTGATGGAAAACTAATGAACACATGCTGTTGGAATATGGGAAAGAGGTGAGGATGGATAAAGAACAAGCCAACTCCTTGCTGGAACTGGGACAGGAGGAAAAGAGATGTGAAGGCAGCAGATGTGAGGAAGAGTGGGACTTGGAGGGGAAAAAAATCCTTAGGTTCACTGCCTTGGGTAATAATGCCTACTCAGTACATCTTTGAAAGATTGTAGTAATTTACAAAGCCTTTTTTATTTGCTTTTATTTTTTATTTTATTTTATTTTATTGATGTAACATCTCACTCTAGACTAGGCTGACCTGGAATTTACTCTATAGTCTCAGAGTGGCCTCAAAGTCATGGTGATCCTACCTCTGCCTCCCAAGTGCTGGCATTAAAGGCATGCTCCACCACACCCAGACTTCTTTTTTTAATATTTAGATTTTTCTTGTTGTATAGAGTATTGAAATGTGTTATAATCTGAATCATGGAGTGGTTTGGGTTTACCTGCACTGTTGAGTTAATTTTCTTTTACCTCTTCTGTTATCACACATGGCACTGGAAGATGAGAATGTTAAAGTTACTTTTGCCCACTGTGGATAATAATGACTTGAGTTAATTAGTATATATATATATATATATATATATATATATATATATATATAGACATTAATTAATTAATGAAAGAAAAAGGATTATGATGTTGCTTGGGGATGTGCCCAGCAGTTTGGAGCTAAGAAATGCCAGGAAGTAAAGAAAGCAATTTGCTGAGAAGAGCAAACGAATTGCAAATTATCTCCAAGAAGAATTTCAGATGGGCGGAGAATATAGATCAATAGTCAAGCACTTATCTCACATGTGTGAGGCCCTGGTTACTGCAAAAAGAAAATAAATAAGTTCATGATAAAGTGAGTCACTCCATTAGGTAGAACTCTTATTGCACGTTACATCTTGAGCTCATTTAAAAAACAAATAGCAAAACTAGTGATAAGGAAGAGAGGAGAGGACTAAGGCACTCAATGGCAAGAATCCAGCCAGGCTTCTTTAGGAAGGTAGCAAGCAGTGACTAGAAGCCTGCTGGTGATCTAGAAGTTCTCTCTCTCCTTCTTTTGTGCATTTGCTGCACTCTTTCTTGGAGAACAGCGTTATTTTTTTTTATTTATTTTTACTTACTTAAAAATAGTTGTATTTTTATTCCACCATATGCTCAAATACTTGTTTCTTATAATCTTTCTACAGGATGCTTTTAACAAATGCTTCACATTTTGTCTTGACTGTGTTCTTCAGGGCAATGGTTCTGTTTTTTATAGCTTAATTTGTACTAATGGGATGGCAGGTGGTCACATGCAGTCCATGTGGGATTCTAACCATCCCTTTGATGCTGTGGAAAGAAGGGACTGTAGATTTGGATGACTGCTCTCTGCATCTTCCAGCTTCTCTGTGTTATTTTTCCAGTTAATGTGGAATCTTGTGACTCTGGGATTAGATGCCAAAATGAAGAACAGCTTTTCCTGCCCTCCATGCAATGGAAGATTGTAGCCAACAGCTTCCAGGCTTGCGGGTTCCAGCCACCCCAGAGAACCACATCTCTTGTTTGATTTCAGTTTCAAATTTCTAGCAAGTGGGCTTGGGATTTCTCCATTTCGGTCATTCCTAGTTCAGTAGACGGAGGCAGGAGAGCAAGGTTGTATTTATGGAGAGGTCTCCCAGTGCCCTGGGAAAATGTCAGGCAAGGGAAAGTGTTATAAAGTGGTCACTGTTAAAAGAAATACAAACACACACAGACACACACACACACCCCTTTAGGCACATGGAATTTAGCAGAGTTATTTGAGCAAGATGGTTAATGACTCCCAGGGATTTAGAATGCTTGACCCACAACATGCACAGGCTGTATTTGTAAATAGAGAATAGGACAGAATACACAGAAATGACATGATTGGCTACCAGTGGCATTATGCTGTCTCTGATTGGATGGTAGTTCTATGATTTTCCAAGACTTTACAACTCATTACAATAGTACATATATATAGCTCCAAAAAAGATTAAAATTTGTATTTTACTTGTTAGTTGTTTACTATGTACTGGGAAACTGTTAGGCCAAACTTGAAATAATGTATAGGAACAAACTTAGTTCAATTTAATAGCAGATAGCACCAAATTTTATGACATTGGATTTGATCAAAAACATAGTTCAGGGCTGGAGAGATGGCTTAGTGGTTAAGCGCTTGCCTGTGAAGCCTAAGGACCCTGGTTTGAGGCTCGATTCCCCAGAACCCACGTTAGCCAGATGCACAAGGGGGCGCACGCGTCTGGAGTTTGTTTGCAGTGGCTGGAGGCCCTGGTGCACCCATTCTCTCTCTCTCTCTCTCTCTCTATCTATCTATCTATCTGCCTCTTTCTCTTTCTCTCTCTCTCTGTCACTCTCACATAAATAAATAAATAAATAAATATGAAAATATGAACAAAAAATATAAAAAAAAACATAGTCCAGTGTTAACAGGTTCAGTATAGTAAGAGAGAAACCGATAATAACTGGAAACTCTTAGAAAGCAAAAAGCTAAATCTTTGTCCTGGAAGTATTTTCCTCTCTAGGGCCTCCTACACCTGGCTGGTCACCAGAAACAGATTTAGTGTGTCTAAAAATACACTTCCTGGCTGTTTCTCATATGATTCTGATTCATTAAGTCTGTGTATGCATTTATAATTTTCCTTGTGGATTCAGATTATCAAACAGATTTAGGGGCCAGTGACCTACCATATGTGCTGACCTGCAAATGGCAAAGAAATATGATTTTAAGGTTTTTCAGTATATTCCTTACCATTTTTTTTTTTGGCTTGAGAATGCAAAATTTTTCTTTAAACCAAGCAGTGATTTCTCTCCAACTGAAGCATGCAAGGCCTTATATTTATTTCATTCTTATTATTTTCTACTTTCTAGCCAAATATTTCTAGAAATTTATATACTTCCAATTAAGGAACCACAGCTAGCATTCCATAAGGCTAGGGGTATATCTCAGTGCTATAGTACTTGCCTAGCATGTTTAAAGCTTTGAGTTCAATTCCCAAATTTGAAAAATAAAAATAAATAAATTGCCCATCATATATATGCATCACTCAAATTCAACTATGTGTACCTGGAAAGAAACATGTTCTTTTGGCTTCCAGATACACATTAGTTTTTTTGGCTGGTCAAACCTGGGTTTTGTCCAGAGAATGTACTGGATGACCCTGGGTTTTCCCTCAAAAAACTAAAAGGAAATATGGTGTGTGAGGTGATCACAATTTCAAGAAAGCAAGGCTTGGTATGAAAGAGGCAATCTTCCTAGGCCTTGGGCAGAGGAATGAGGTCTGAGATAGGGGGCGGGGCGAGAGGTTGACTGCAGGAGTCACGGAAGGGGAAGGGGAGCATAGTGTGAAACATGTCTGGAAGATAGAAAGTGGTAGAAGAATATAAGCCCCCGCCCACAGTATGCCACTGGAGTCCTGAGGTGAATTTTGAACACAGAACTTGAGGGTTAGTGAGTAGTAAGTGGGAATAGAGTTTGGAGGAAGATGATGGGAAAACAAAGGATTTTAAAACTGGGAACCATACCTGCACATTGAGGGAGAGGACTGACTTGCAGATCGAGCAGGCTGAGGTCACACACAAGTGTGATATGAAAATGTACCATTTTGGGGGTGGTCTTTGCTAAAACAAGATCCAGCCTGCTAGAGACTCAGTTTATTCAGATATTGGTTGGGGAAAGAGGAGGACAACGAGATTATTTTTCTGTGAATACGTTACAGTGATATCACAGAGCAAAGTACAAAGCCCTTATACATTGTTAAAATAAAACACAAGATGAAGCATGTCAGCCTTCTGTCTGATTGGCTGTAGTTTAGCTGTCTGAGTTCTTGATATATAGGCTTCATTTCTACAGTTGTCAGGAGGTATTTGAATTTTCAGTTATAATAGGGTGAATGATGCCCAACATTCCACCAGACTGATCAAACTGGAATTGGGGGTTATACATATGGCTTAACTTAAATACAAAGAGAAACTTTTATTGAAGGCTATTACAAAATCAGTTTATCAGGATAAATTAATTAACATCGAGGAGCATATTCTTTTTAAAAGTTTTGTTCTATTTTATTTTTATTTTTGAGAGAGCAAGAGTGAGAGAGAGAGATACACAGAGGGAGAGAGAGATTGAGCACGCGCAAGATAATTGGCCTCCAGGGCCTCAGCTACTGCAATTGAACTCTAGATGCTTGAGCCACCTAGTGGGCATGTGTGACCTTGCGCTTGCCTCACCTTTGTGCGTCTGGCTTACATGGGATCTGGATAGTTGAACATGGGTCCTTAGGCTTTGCAGGCAAGTGCCTTAACCGCTAAGCCATCTTCCCAGCCAGAGGAACATATTCTTTACTTCATAGAAAAAAAGAAACTAACATAGAGAGCCACATATATTGTCACCCAAAACCTTTGGATAAGTCTGAGACAGTCATGGCTGGGTAGATGCTGCTTTCTGCTGTTGTATTTATTTAGTTTTGCAGTGCTGGAGATGAAACCTGAACCTTGCACATGTTAGGCAAGTACCCTATCACTGAACTATAACTCCAAAATGTGTCTTATCTTTGAAGAGCATTGTTTCCTAATGTACAGGCATGGGTAATAGATTTCATGCTGGACATCTCAGAGGACGGAATGGAGGAAAGGATTTGCCCAGAACATTGCTAGATTTTTGCTTATTTGAAAACTAATTACCAAATTGCCCAACTAGAGTGCTTGGGTGTTTTCGTATCTGATTTCTTTTACACAATAAATACAATGAGTTTAAATGAAAATTATAAGTCATATTCTTTCTCTGTCTCAATTTCTAGAAATATAACTATAGATAATGCCTTCCTACATCTGTCCATAAATTTTCTGTGTAGCATCAAAAGACACACACACGCCCCTATACAAACATACATGCAATCATATTAGTTACACTTTTAAACTTGATTTTTTAAATTTAAAATGTGTAGGAAATTTACAATACAACATCCTACTTGGTTCTTTCTCATAGTAACAGGATAGTTTCTGAGTGTCCAGCTATGTTTGTCCATTCATTACTCAAGAAATCTCATATTACAGGATATTTAAGTTGCATGATAGATGTAGCAAGTTATATGTAAAAACTCCATTCTTCCTTCCTGCTGATGGAGAGAACTCTGACCTTGTGTAAGTCAGCAATACCGTCAATCAAATCTGTTAGCATCCCCAGTAGGGGTTCTCCATGACACAGCCTAGGATTAATGGAATTACAACATCCCATAGTATGTATGCTCATACAATAATTAATTTTTCCAGTCCAAGAAGGCTGGGCAAGTTTGGACATACAAGTTTCTTTTTCTGAATTATTACTGCTACAAAACTAGCTTCAGAGATTGCTTAGTTGTTAAGGTGCTTGCCTGCCTTAGCCTTAATCACTAAGGACGCAGGTTCGATTCCTGAGTACCCATATAACCCAGATGCACAAGGTGGCAAAAGTGTCTGGAGTTTATTTGCAGTCACTAGAGGTCCTGACATGCCTATTCTCTCTCTGTCCCTCTTTCTATCTGCCTTTTTTGCTCTCTCAAATAAATAAATAAATAAAGTTTAAGAATTAAAAAATATTTTATTTATTTCTTTGAGAGAGAGAGAGAGAGATAGGCAGATAGGTTGGGGGAGGGGGGGAGGAAGGAAATGGGCATGCCAGGGCCTCAAGCCACGGCAAACTCCAGACACATCTGCCACCTTTACATCTGGCTTATGTGGGTACTGGTGAATTGAACCTAGGTCCTTAGTCTTTGCAGGCAAGCATCTTAACCTCTAAGCTATCTCTCCAGCCGTAAATAAAATTTTTTTAAAAATTTGAAAATTGGCTTCATTCACTGTCATCTGCTTGATTGTTTTTTCTTTTCTTTTAGATAAGAACAACGAGTTTGTGTGACAGGATTTCAAGTTGGAGGTCAGGGGATAAGAGGAGGCGTTTTGGGTGGGAAACAGTTGCATTTTTATCCTGTGCATTCTGTAGACTCGGGCTCCTGGATTTTTACTGGTAATAAAAGTTGATGCAGTGGTACATTGTGCTTGGTCAACAGAATGCCCATAGTTTATTATATCTCTTTTACCCTGTGAATCTTCTTGGCACTTTCCTTGCCTGACTACTTCTGCCATCTGTGGCCAGAGGTCGGTTTCTGGCTGTGGCTGTCTGTGTCACTATCTTGTTTCCAGCTCCGCTCCGCTCTGCTCGTTTCATCGTGCCTGACTGAGCGGAGAAGAAAGCGCAGGTGAAGTCAATCTCCCGGGAACCAGGTCCACCCAGGCCGCAGATGAATTTATTTGATTGCATCTTGATATCCATCATGGAAAAGCCGAGGTCACACACCACAGACAGATGGCAAATGGAATTCTGAAGTATTTCTGAGCAATTTCCCTTGTTGAAAAACACGAGGCAGCAGAGGTAGGAGGAGGAGGGAGAATCAGGAGCGTTAACAGTCAGACGACGTAGACACCGCTTCTCAGAGTGGACGCCCACATTAAATCACGGACACGCTGTCCTGCGTGTGCCAGCTGAAGAGCCGCTGGTGGCAGGGAGATGTAATTTTCCTGCTTTTAAATCCCCCAAACTACATTTTGATGCAGGCTGACTCATGCCAGTAGGTTCTTATCTCTCCCAACCAGTTTCTGAGATACACTGTCCCTGAATTCACCTTTAATTTTTATCTTTGATTAAACCATCAATAGATATTTATTTATTATATTTTACTTCTAATTAGCATAGACGGTTTTAGCTTCACCTCCCTCCCCCTTAGTATCTCCCACTTGTACCCTCCACCCCTCCTCTCTGCTGACATGCCACATGTATCCTTTTGCCCTTCTCCCATGGAATGGTGCCACCCACATTCAGGCTGGGTCTCCCTGTCTCAGTTAAATCTCTCTGGACACACCCTCACAACCACGTCCCAAAGCGCATTCCTAGGTGATTGAAGAGGAGCCGCCACAGGCCCGTTTTAGTTTCCATTACTGGGAAGCCCAGGATGGAGGACTTCAGGCACATTTGAGTTCAGGCTCAGTGGTTTTGTTAAAGCTCTGTAACCATTATTGCTGCCCTTCTATATTTTCCAGCTTTATTTCTTTTCTCTGGTAGATGGTCTTTTCCAGATCTGTGGACAGGAGCAGCCTCATGAACATGCATGCAGCCTTTGCAGTCATTTCGAGTCCTGACACCCAGAACGGCTCCAAGCACAAACCCTGCACAAGCCCAGTCTGGACATCTGAGCTGGACTCCAGGACTCCAATCAGCAGAACTTTCCACTTGATTTCTAAACACTGTTAATCTGCACACACGTGCACCCACACACAAGTGCACATGCATGTACACATATATACACATACCCCAAAAACCTATGGTGTTTGAGAGCTGAGACCATTTGTTACGTAGCATTAGTAGGACAACACAAAAGCAAACACATGACTATACTTATCTTCCAAAGCTGTGCTGTACCCTATGAGCACGGTTATTTATCTTTCTCTCCCCCAGTGGTACTGATCACAGTGCCTTGTATTTAGTTTTTGGCCAATAACTTTTTTGGAGGAAATATAATTTCTCTCTACCTGATTACTCTGCTTCTTATGTCAGTGAAATATCTGAAGTGATTACTGTTGCTAATGGCTTTATCCATGAGTTATTTAATTTCTTTTTCTTTTTAATTTCTTTCTTTCTTTGCATGTGTGTGTGTACGCGTGCACGTGTACACATGTGCACACATGCCCTTGCAGGTGAAACAGGGTCTCTTGATGTTGCAAACAAATGCCAGACACTTGTGTCATAGGTTGTGTCCAGCTTTAAGTGGCTGGCAAGGGACTTGAACCTGGGCCGAAAGGCTTTTCAAGCAAGTACATTTATTGCTGAGCCATCTGCCCAGCACCCCACCTTCTTTGGACACAGAGTCTCATGGAGCTCAGACTAGCCTTCAATGTATTATGTAGTTTGAACTTCTGATCCCCCTGCCTCCACTTCCCAAGTGGTGGGATTATAGGTGTGCACCACCACACCCAGTTTATGAGGTGCTAGGGATTGAACCAAGGGATTTTGACATGTTGTGCAAGCGCACTCCCAATTGAGGTATAACTTAGCCTTCCATTTTACTTAACTACAGACCTGCCCTCCCCATTGACATTGCTCTGAAATGGCCCATCACTGATCTCTGTGTTGCTGACGAGGGCAGTTGCCTAGTCTTTCTGCATAGAGGCCTCCTGGCTTTTCATGAGCACCCATGTTTGATTTGCTTGAAACCTCATCTGTTGCTTCTTTACAGCCTTGTTTGGTAGATCCTCTTTGCTAGTCTCATTCTGAACAGTGGAATGCCACAGAGCTTGGAGCTTGGACTTTCTCTTTGGTTTTCATTCATTCTTTCTTTATCTTTCTTGGTGACCTCAAATGCTATTCTTATATTGATAATTCTCAAATACCTGTTTACAGCATTGCCCTAGAGTCTATCTGCCTGCCTGGCATCTCCACCTGGGTGTCCAAATGGTATCTCAGACCTAACCTGCTGACAGTTATTATTCGTCAGCCTACTTCAGGAAGCAGCCCCATCACCCCTGCTCAGCTGGTCAAGACGTGATTCAGACAAGGCCCATGTTTCCTCTGTTTCTCTCACTTCTGTGTCAACCCCTTAGCAAGTCTGGCCTGTTTTGCCTTCAAAATAGAAGCCTGCTTTTCAGTTCTGCTTCCTGCTTTCAGAGTCTCCCTTGATTTTTTCCAGGTTTCTCTGTCTTTACTATCACCCCCGTCCAAGACACCGCCATCTTTTGCCTGGAGGATGACAAGTTCTGTATTGGTTTTTCCCATTTTTCACCCCCATGCAATTCCCCATCCCCTGGGCAGTAAGGACAGTTTTTAAAATGTGGGTCAGGTTATGGTTATGACCTCCTCTGGCTTAACCCCTGCTATTGTTCGGATCTGCAATGTCCCCCAAAGGCCCATGTGTTAAAGGTTTGGTTCCCCAGCCTCTGGCACTAGTGGGAGATGGAAACTTTAAGAGATGGGACCTAGTCAGAAGGAAGTTAAGTCATTAGGACGATGCCTGTGAAGAAACATGGGGACACCAGCCCCTCTTCTTCCTATTTATTTTTTAAAAGTGTTTTTATTTATTTATTTGCAAGCAGAGAGGGAGTGAGAGAGAGAGAGAGAGAAAGAGAGAGAGAGAAAGAGAGAGAGAGAGAAAGGAGAGAGAGAGAGAGAGAGAAAGAGAGAGAGAGAGAGGATGAGCATGGCAGGGCCTCCAGCTGGATGTCATACACATGTGCCACCTCATGCATCTGGCTTTATGTGGGTACTAGAGAATAGAACCCCAGTTGTTAGGCTTTGCAGGCAAGTGCCTTCACCTCTGAGCCATCTCTCCAGCCCCTTCTTCCTCTTTCTTCTGCACCTAGGCTTCCAAGAGCTGAGCAGCTCCCGCTCTTCCTTTGTCATGCGCTCCCACTGTGCTGCATGCCCTCACCAAGGCCCCAAAGCTACGGTTTGAAACCTTTAAAACTGTGAGCAGAAGAAACATTTCTTCTTTATCAGTTGGTTATCTTAGGTAGATTGTCATAGTGACAGAAAGCCAACTAACACAACCCCTCTCCCCTCACTGTCTAGTTTCCCTCGACTTTAGAATACAATCCAAAGCCCCATCCTTTCTTTGTGAGTCTTCGTCATACGTCTCCTGTCTTCCACTCTGTGCTCATCTTTCATCATCTGCAGATCACTCAGAAGGCGTCAGATATATTCAGCCTTTTTCTGCTGCCTGAAATTTGCTTTTACCACAGGCCCTTTGGACAAACACTTTCCTCCATCTGAAATGTGCTTTTTTATTTTTATTTTTGCACGATTTTCTCTTCATCCCTGACAACTTTAATTCACCTTGTCAGAGAGGCCATTCCTAGGCCACTCTATCTAAATACACTGTGCAATCACTTTAGAGCTCTGCCATCCTCTGTTTTTACCCTTTGGTGATGTTTTTATTTCATAGTTTGTGCACAGCAAAAGTACAGGAGAGGGCTGGAGAGATGGCTTAGCAGTTAAGCACTTGCCTGTGAAGCCTAAGGACCCTGGTTCGAGGCTCAATTCCCCAGGACCCACGTTAGCCAGTTGCACAAGGGGGCGCATGCATCCGGAGTTCGTTTACAGAGGCTGGAAGCTCTGGCGCGCCCATTCTCTCTCTCTCTTTCTCTCTCTCTCGCTCTCTGCCTTCTTCTCTCTGTCGCCCTCAAATAAATAAATAAACAAAAAAAAATTAAAAAAAAAGTACAGGAGAACATGGCCTTCTCTCTCCTGCTGCCAACACCTACCATCCAGGTTACTGTATTGAATATAGTGGGCTCTCCATAAGACTTGTTAACTCAAAACAAGAAGGAAATATTGGGGCTGGAGAGATGACTTAGCATTCAAGGTGCTTGTCTGCAAAGCCAAAGGACACAGGTTTGATTCCCCAGGACCCACATAAACCAGATGCACAAGGCGGCGCATGCATCTGGAGTTCGTTTGCAGTGGCTGGAGGTCTTGGCATGCCTATTCTCTTTCTTTATCTGCCTTTTCCCCTCTCTCAAATAAATAAATAAAAATAGAATATTTTTTTAAAGAAGTAAGTATTGAATGACTCTTGTAGAAAAATACTGAATATTTTCCTAATTTTTCTTTACTTAAATGAAGAGTCATTGTTCTGTACATGTGTGTAGAGTATGTGTGGTTTGTGATATGTGTGGTGTATGGTGTATGTGTATGTGTGCACATGCACATACCATGCACATGCATGTGGAGACCAGAGCCGATCTCAGGTGTCCTCTGTTGCTTCCTTGAGATGAAGTCTTTGCCTCAACCCAGACCTGCTAATTTTTGGTTAATGAGCCCCAGTGATTCTGAGGTCTCTGCCCCACTCAGACTGGGGTTATAGGTGTGTGTGTGGCCATGCCCAGATCTTTATGTTGATTCTGGGGAGTCTAACACAGGCTTTCTCAAGGCTTTCTAGCCCTTTCCAGGGACTCAAGTTTAAGAACCAAAGGCTCTTGAGCACAGATTCAACTCCCTAGCTCAAGACTCTTATTTTATTTTATATTTGGAGACATAGCCTAGCCTGGACTTGAACTCATGATCTTCCTGTCATACCTCCTGAATACTGGGATTACATATAAACTCTACCACAACAGGGAGAATCTTTCATTCTTATGACAATGAGTCACTGAAAAAAATTTTAAAAGAGTTTAGGATCTCATTAGCTTTACTATTAACTTTCTTTATCCTTTTTTTTCAAGGTAGGGTCTCACTTTAGACCAGGCTGACCTGGCACTCACTCTGTAGTCCCAGGCTGTCTTTGAACTCATAGTGATCCTCCTACCTCTGCCTCCCAAGTGCTGGGATTAAAGGCCTTCAATACTAACTGTAGATGAATAATTAATATTATATAGATACAAAGTTTATCAAAATAAAATAATTGAGCTCGACAAAATTTCTGAAAAATAAAATAATTGAGTTAGAAGTTAAAAGGTTCTAGAACCAGCAACTGTCCTCTACCCCATCATCATTTTGGGATAGTTGTGATAGCTTTTTTTAGTTATTAAAGTAAATATAATAAAATATGAATTATTCCTTATTCCTTATTAGGAACTGTTCAAGTTAGGTAATAGACACTTATCCATTCTCCAGGAAGCAGCTGAGAGGTGGAAAACAACCAAAACAAACAAAAACTCCACTGAGATCATGCATAAAGTTGCTAGAGACTAGCTAGTGTATGCTTGGCAAATGCCTGATTAAACAGAATTCTACCATGTATTTAGCCAGCCATGTCTGTGTTACGCTAGCTGGAAAGAAGGAAGCCAGAGGAATTACATATTTTGGAAAGTGTGGATAAAGTGTGAATTCACTCATGACAGCCACATGATGTGACTTCTGCATGTGTGTCCAGGTGTGTGTGGTGTGTGCGTGTGTGTGTGTGTGTGTGTGTGTGCACCTGTGTGTGGAGGCCAAAGCACAGCCTCAGGCATCATTGCTCAGGTACCCTCCTCTTTTTTGAAAAAAACATCTCTATTGCTCTTGTTACAGTCAGGTCTGCATTGCTGGTAGAAATCACCCAACCAAGAGCAGCTTGTTGGAAAAAGAGGCTTATTTTGGCTTATAGGCTTCAGGAGGAAGCTCCACGATGGCAGGAAAAATGATGACATGAGCAGAGGGTGGACATCACCCCCTGGCCAACATAAAGGTGGACAATAGCAACAGGAGTGTGCCAAACACTGGCGAGGGGAAACTGGGCTATAAGCCCACCCCCAACAATACACTCCCTCCAGGAGATGTTAATTCCCAAATCTCCATCAGCTGGGAACCTAGCATTCAGAACACCTAAGTTTATGGGGGACACCTGACTCAAACCACCACATTCTGCTCCTGGACCCCATAAACTGATATCCGTACATGATGTAAAATACAACGCATTTCAGTCCAACTTTCAAAGTCCCCATAGTTTTTATCCATCCTAATGATGTTCAAACATCCCCATAGTCTAAGATCTTTTAGCTGAGCCATAATACCAAAAAATAACCTCAAAAACCCCATAATGGCACAGAATAAACATTTCACACTGCAAAAGATGGCATTGGGCATAACAAAGAAATACTCAAGCAATACATGATTTAAACAGGGCAAATACCAAACTCTCTAGCTCCAAGTCTAACAATTCTAGATAGTGACAAATCTCACAGTCTGATAACTCTAACCAGCAACAAGTCTCTGGAGTTCCAATTCTGCCCCTCCAGCTAGGCTACTCACAGTCCTGAAAACCTTCACTGGGGCCGGCAGCTTTCCTTAGCAGCCATCTCCTGGTCCTGACATCTTCACTGGGTCTCCACTGCAATCCATGGTTCATACTCATGGCCCCATGGGGCCTCCATGCAGGCATCCAGCAAACCTGCTTCACACTGCCCACGGCCATTTCCAAAACACAAGACCCTCTCTTTCCTGCATTTCTCATACTCCACAATACCAGGTAAGGTGCCAATTTGTTAATCCAGGGGGGAATAAAGCAGACTTTGAAGAACAGGACAAGCCTTGAGCACTCAGGCCCCTTCAAAAGAGTCTACATTCTTCCTGTTGCCCCAGTACAGGGCCAGCTAGCCCAATCTCAAAGGTTGTAATCTCTCAAACAATTTGCAGGTGAACATGCAGCAGTTTAAGCCCAGAGATTTCATTTTCTTCTGTGCCATATCCCTCTGCTCACACCAGTTATTTTTTTCTTTTCTTTTTTTTTTTGGTTTTTCCAGGTAGGGTCTCACTCTAGCTCATGCTGGCCTGGAATTCACTATGTAGTCTCAGGGTGGCTTCGAACTCAAGGCGATCCTCCTACTTCTGCCTCCCAAGTGCTGGGATTAAAGGCGTGAGCCACCACGCCTGGCCCACCAGTTTATTTCTATGCAAAGCAACCCTGCACAACTTCTCAGGACACGGGCATAAGAGCAAGCTTCCCACACAAACTGCTAGCCCAGTCCAAGCAAAGCGCTCTCTTACCCTCATAAACCAAACCTCACAGTCCATAGTTCTCACTGTATTCAGATCTTTCAACTCTGACCAGAATAGTCCATCAAGCTGTCCTTACAGCACTGCAAGGCATCTCTTAGGCCAAGGTTTCAAGACCACTTTACTGTTGCTGTCAGGTCCGCATTGTTGGTAAAAATCACCCAGCCAAGAGCAGCTTGTGGGAAAAAGGTTTATTTTGGCTTACAGGCTCGTGGGTAAGCTCCACAATGGCTGGGAAAACAGCAACATGAGCAGACGGTGGACATCACCCCATGGCCTACATAAGGTGGACCATAGCAATAGGAAAATGTGCCAATCACTGTCAAGGGGAAACTGGCTATAACACCCATAAGCCTGCCCCCAACAATACACTGCCTCCAGGATGCATTAGTTCCCAAATCTCCATTAGCTGGGATCCTAGCATTCAGAACACCTAAGTTTATGGGGTCACCTGAATCAAACCATCACATTCCACCCCTGGCTCCCATAAACTGATAACCACATGTGATATAAAATGCAATGCATTCATCCAACTTTAAAATTCCCCATAGCTTTTATTAATTCCAATGATGAGCATACATCCCCATAGTCCTAGGTCTCTTAGTTGAGCCATAATACCAAAAAATCCACCCCCTGAAAAAAATAATGGCACAGAATAAACATTCACACTGCAAAATATGGCATTGGGCATAGGAAAGAAATACTCAAGCAATACATGATATAAACAGGGCAAAAACCAAATTGTTGCTCCAAGTCCAACAACTGTAGCTAGTGACAAATCTCCAAGTCCTATAATTCTAATCAGCAACAAGTATCTGGCATTCCAATTCCACCCATCCAGCTAGGCTACTCACAGTCCTAGAAAACTTCATCAGGAGCGGGCAGCTTTCCTTGTCAGCCATCTCATGGTCCCAACATCTCTACTGGGTCTCCACTGCAAGCCACAGGTTCATCCTCATGGCCCCATGGGGTCTCCATGCAGGCATCCAGCAAACCTACTTCACATTGCCCATGGCCATTTCCAACACACAAGACCATGTTGCAAACTCAATGAGCTTCTCTTTCCTGCATTTCTTATACTCCACATTACCAGGTAGGGTGCCAATTTGTTAATCCAGGGGGGAATAAAGCAGACTTTGAAGAACTGGACACTCCTTGAGCACTTAGGCCCCTTCAAGAGACTCTACATTCTTGTTGTTGCCCCAGTGCAGGTCAGCTGGCCCGATCTCAAAGGTTGTAATCTCTCAGTTGCAGCTGAACAGGCAGCAGTTCACCCAAAGATTTTTTTTTTCTGTGCCATATCCCTCTGCTCACACCAGTTCAATTATATGCAATGCAACCCTGCACAACTTCTCAGGACATGGGCATAAGAGCAAGCCTCACACAAACTTCTAGCCCTAGTCCAGGCAAAGGCTCTTTCTCATGCCTCATAAGCCAAACCTCACAGTCCATAGTTCTTACTGCATTCAGGTCTTGCAGCTCTGACCAGAATAGTCCATCAAGCTGTCCTTATAGCACTGCAAGGCATCTCTTGGGCCAAGGTTTCAAATCCTTCCATATTCTTCTTAAAAATCAGGTCCAAAAGGTCAAAGCCACACAGTCAGTAGTCTGGCAGCAACACCACTCCTGACACCACTTTACTGTTGCACTCAGGTCTGCATTTCTCATAGAAATCATCCAACCAGGAGCAGCTTGTGGGCAAAAAGAGGTTTATTTTGGCTTACAGGCTCGTGGGGGGGGGGAGTTCATGATGGCAGGGAAAATGACGACATGAGCAGAGGGTGGACATCACCCCCTGGCTAACAAGGTGGATCATAGCAACAGGAGAGTGTGCCAAACACTGGCATGGGGAAACTGGCTATAACACATAACACCCATAAGCCTTCCCCCAACAGTACACTCCCTCCAGGAGATGTTAATTCCCAAATCTCCATCAGCTGGGAACATAGCATTCAGTACCCCTAAATTTATGGGGCACACCTGAATCAAACCACCATAGCTCTGAAGCTTGCCAACTATGCTAGAATGACTGGTGTTGCAGTTAGGTTCACATTGCTGGCAGAATTCACCCAACCAAGAGCAGCTTGTGGGGGAAAAAAGGGTTTATTTTGGGTTATAGACTTGAGGGGAAGCTCCATGATGGCAGGGGAAAATTATGGCAAAAGCAGAAGGTGGACATCACCTCCTGGCCAACATTAGGCGGACAACAGCAACAGGATAGTGTGCCAAACACTGGCAAGGGAAAACTGGCTATAATACCCATAAATTCACCCCCAACAACTCACTATCCCAAATTGCCATCAGCTGGGAACATGGCATTCAGGACACCTAGGTTTATGCGGCACACCTGAATCAAACCACCTCAACTGGCCAGCAAATCCCAGAGATTTATCTGTTTCTCCCTCCCAAGCATGAGGATTATAAGTACATACCACTACTTACAAGCACCTTTAACCACTAAGCAATCTCCTTAATCATCACCCCCTTTTTAACACAGGTTCTGGGGATTGAACTCAGATTCTCATGCTTAAAGGCAAGTACTTTACCAACTGATCTATTGCCGCAGAAGCTACTTCTTTAAGGCAAATTTTAAAAGCAGAAACTAGTACAAAACCAAGAAAATTTTCTTCTATGTCTTCAACAAAAGGCCACGAATAGAATCCTGCTGGCTGTGCCAGTCATCAGTCTGAGAAAGAATATTGAATTCTACTTGTGTGCTCTCTGCTGAGCCTTACAAAATGTTCTGTAGGCCTTATTCAGCCGAGAGTAAGAGCAATTGCTGGTCCTGTTGACCCTCAGCAGGCAGTGAATAGTTCAAGAACCGTTGACGAACTCTCTCTAGTTGGTCATCTGCTTTGACCTGGGGGGGGGGGGTCACACACAGGCTTTCCAGTGGGGTCCCACCTCACTTGTCTCCCTCAATGACAGCCCTTGGGGAAACAGGAAGGCCCTAGGGAAAACATCCCTCCCTGCTGGAGAATTAAAAGCACCTGTGGGGGTGTGCACATTACTCGAGGGAAAGCATAAATTAGTCATGATATTTTCTAAAGGAAAAATGATGCTCAATCTCCCTCTATAATTAAGTACTTGTTAGAGACATCTGGAGAAACTGGATATGACAGATGAGTGGGTGATGTGGACAGTCTTAACTGGCGTTCTTGGTGAACTTCTTCTGTTAAGAATTTGCCCAAAGGGATTGAGATGGATGACACTGTCTGTCGTTCATTTTTTTTTCATTACAGAGCTGAAAAGGAAATGCTTGATTCTTCATGTATGTAATGAGCATTTGGAAAAAAAATGAAATTTAATAAAAATACAACTCTTCCTTGGCCATATGAATTTTCTATCCAAGATCACTTTAGGTTGGAAATAAAGTCTTAATTCAGAAGTTGATCTGGTTTCTCTGGATGAAATTTATGTGTGTCCCTCTCCAAGCTTGGGCCCCTCCAGTTGTTGACTGTGGCTTCTCCTCCTCTATCCCACTCTGATGGCCAGTTTCTCACCTCCCGAGGGCAGGAATTGGGGGTAGTGAGAAGAAGAACCAGGAAGGCTTTGCAAATGAATTAGTAGTTGTACAAGCTGATTTAGCATGCTGCAGGCCTGGAGCTGGGGTCTTGTTGAGGGGGGGGTGGAGTTAAAGAGGACTTGGCCTTTGTGGGCTTTTCCAAGGCTGGGCTCTGTTCTCCTTGCACTTACTTCTTGGCTGGTTGTGGGAATTGGGAGCTATGAAGCCCCTCTGAGCTCTGCTTGGGCTGAGAACTCCAGTGGCTCTCAACTTCTTGTCTTACAAATAGTGTGGTAGAAAAGAAGCTGAAAGTTGACTTGATTCACTGAGTTACTGTAAGAGTTAACTGCTGAGGAGCTAAAACTTATCTTTGTCAGTAGATGGAAACATCCCAAAGAAGGAACTGTCCAGAAAGAGCCCAAAGAGACGATAAGAAGGAGAGACAGTCTAGGCTAAAACAAAGTGAAATGGAGTTCATTATTAGGGTGGCCTGATTACCAAATTGGTTGATATGTAGCTTGTCACATCTTGTTTGGTCACTTAGCCCTCCCCTTGGCTATGAAAACTATAAACTGGAAATAAAATCTGTGCTCAGGGCCAGAGCTTCTTTGGAGGGCTACTCTAAGCTTTTTGGCCCCTGGGTAATAAACTCCTCTACTTTCACTCATTCTGGCATTGGAGTGACCTTTCTAGAGAATTTCTACAACAACAGCAATGAGTTGACAGGTGTAGACACAATGGAGGGTAGGTTATGAAAGGTTTATTTTGAGAGAGAGTAGAAGTAAAGCAGAAACGTTCCCAAACTGAGAAGCTGGGAGGTGTTCTGAGCAGGTGGTCCTGTGGCTTCTGGAATTGGGTTTCCTAATGGCTTTGGAGATGTAAATTAGGCATCCAGCAGAGATGAGCCTCACTGGCCAATTCAAATGTACACGGAGGATCTTCATTGGTTGGTGGGTCAGGGAGGAGGAAACTTGGAAAAAGCCCACAATAAGGCCCTAGAAAAAGAACCTGGAAGCAGTTTCTGGCCCCCATTTTGATTGGATTGTAGTTCCCTTCTAGTCTCACCATGGCAGGTCAACAACTGTGTTCTTTTGGGCCTGTGTCCCTAGCTAACTACCTGTAAAAAAAAAAAAAAAACCACATGTTAAAAAAAACTACATGCCCCCACCCAAACAAAAAGCCAGGCGTGGTGGCGCACGCCTTTAATCCCAGCACTTGGGAGGCAGAGGTAGGAGGATCGCCATGAGTTCAAGGCCACCCTGAGACTACATAGTGAATTCCAGGTTAGCTTGGGCTAAAGTGAAACCCTACCTTGAAAAACCAAAACAAACAAAAAAAAAAAAACCAAAACAAACAAACAAACAAACAAACAACAACAACAACAACAAAAAACATGGCAGGAGCTCCTTGAACTTTCTTTTCTCTGGAATTGCCAATTCTTTGGTTAGTTTGCTGATACAAACTCAGAACTCTGGGTTCCAGGAAGCACCCCAGAACCCCAATTTCCCCACTACACTCCCTCCAGGAAGGGATGTTTCAGTTGCTAGCTAACATAACCTTGAGGAGTCATCGTGTGACCTTTAAATTTCAGGTGTCTCAGATTTGACTTCCTGAATCCCTAGAAACTCTTCTCTCTCTTCAGTTTGGAGGAATCTGCTGCACAACACACACTCATCTGTTTATAAATTGCTTTGGCTACTTACTCAGTATAGCTCTAAAAGCTGGCCCTTTACAGAAAAAAAAAAAAAAAAGGCTGATGCCTCCTTTGGAGTCTAGGTCATCATTTTCAACTCCTTCTGGAAGCAGCTAGCATCCCACCCTTCCCCAGTTTCTTATGGCTAAGTCTTCTAACCCTCAAGGAGTACCTGGGCTGACCTAGCTCTGGCTTTCTTCAGTGTCTGTTCCAAGAAAGCCTTCCTGCAGACTTGCGTCCTACTGGAGCAGTGGTTCAGATGACCTGTTCACAGACTGTCAGGTCCGACAGGGCTGGGGAGGAAAAGTTATGATATAACAAAAGTTCTCTGCAAATTCTTTCGCCGTTACATGCCCTGAATCTGGCTAAATATGTACATATTGCACACTGCTTTTTGATTATTCCTTGTGTATATCCCACGTATATGCAGTGTGTCATGTCCACCTTGGCATCTTATATGTCTTATCTATACTGTGGCTACTTCAATTCACACTCAAAGATGAGCATCCTATAAAATAGTATGCTCTCATTCTTGGGCTAGTAGACACAGTAGTTTCATTAGATTGAAACAACTTTTTATAAAAAAAATATTTGTTTGGGCTGGAAGGATAGCTTAAGGTCAAGGCACTTGCCTGCAAAGCCAATGGACCCAGGTTCGATTCCCTAGGACCCACACTAGCTAGATGCACAAGGGGGTGCTTGCTTCTGGAGTTCGTTTCAGTGGCTGGAGGCCCTGGTGGGCCCATTCTCTCTCTCTCTCCCTCTCTTTCTCTGTCAAATAAATAAATCAATAAAAATAAAATATTTGTTTGAGGCAAGCCCAACACACTGGCCCTTTTTCAAATGTGAAAGAGCAAGAGAGAGAGAGAGAGAGAGAGATCGCACAAGAGAGAGAGAATTGGCATGCCAAGGCATCCAACTACTGTAATCAAACTCCAGATGCATGTACCACCTTGTGAACATGTGTGACCTTGCACATGGGTCACCTTGTGCATCTGGTTTATGTGGGATCTGGAGAGTCAAATATGGGTCCTTAGGCTTCACAGGCAAGTGCTTTAACCACTAAGTCATCTCTCCAGCCCAAACAATGATTTTTTTTTTTCCTTTTTAGAGAATAGGGTCTCACTCTAGCCCAGGCTGACCTGGAACTTTGAAGCCCCAGGCTGGTCTTGAACTCATAGCAATCCTCCTACTTCAGCCTCCCAAGTGCTGGGATTAAAGGCATGCACCACCACACCCATCATAGATTGAAAAAATTTGATTAGAGTTTGTACCCACAAGTATTTCTCCATAATGGCTTGACAATCATGTAGTTATCATTTATTTCAGTTTTATTACAATGTATCAAGCTTTTGTTTATTTTTGAAATTTTTCTTGTATTTATTTATTTATATATTTTGATACTGGGGATTGAGCCTAGGACCTTATGCTTACTAGGCAAATGCTCTACCACTGAGCTATAACCTAGATCCAGGTTGGCCTTGAACTTGAATTCTTCCTGCCTTAGATTTCCAAGTTGTCCCAGGTTTATCACCAAATTTGACTATAACAAGTTTTATATGAAGGCAGAATTAGCAAAATAGTTTCAAGTTCTAAACTTAATGTATAATGTTGAAAACTTCTTTTTAAATTAGAATGAGTATTTTGTGAGGCATACTGTAAAGAAGTAATTTTCTGTAAACATATCTTATTGTGAAATTAATGTTGAAAATTCATAATATTAAACTATATATATGCTTTATTTTATAATTCAGTAAGTAATGAAATATTTATTTTATCACATATAAAAATATAACATTATATATATGTGTATATATATGTACATATATATATATATTTGTTTTTGAGGTAGGGTTTCACTTTAGCTCAGGCTAACCTGGAATTCACTATGTAGTCTCAGGGTGGCCTCGAACTTGTGGCAATCTTCCTACCTCTGCCTCCCGAATGCTGGGATTAAAGGCATGCACCACCATGCCTGGTATAACATATTTTTAAATGACCTATTTTATTTAAGGAGCACTTAAAAATGTAGAGTGAAATTTAAAAGCATAACATAGAATAGTTAATATTTTCTTTTAAAAGTTGATGTGCAGGGTCAGGTCTGTTGGCACGTGCCTTTGATCCTAGCACTCGGGAGGCAGAGGCAGGAGGATCGCCATGAATGTGAGGCCACCCTGAGACTACATAGTGAATTTCAGGTCAGCCTGAGCCAGAGAGAAACCCTATCTTGAACAAACAAACAGACAAAAAAAAAAAAAAAAAGAAAAAAAAAAAAAAGAAAAGAAAAAAAGTTGCTGTGCGTCAGCCAGGGCCCAGGTGAGGTTAGCATGAGTGCTGCTCTCACGGTGAACCTGACAACCTGTGCTAGGCATGTGATGACAGATGCTAAAGACTCTCAAAGCATGTCAAAGCAGAAGTATAGAAATTACGTGCTCGCTTCGGCAGCACATATACTAAAAAAAAAAAAAAAAAAAAAAAAAGAAATTGCTGAGAGCTAGTAGGCTTATAACACAACTGTCAATGCTCAGGGAATATTGTGGAAGAAGGGGCGGAAAGATTGTAAGAGCGACAGGGTAGGAAAGAGTATTCAGAGGCATTGCCCCCCCTCCACCATAATGACTGACTTCTGCTCTCATAACTTACAACTCATAAGTCCATGGTGAATACCAGTAACCTCACTAAGGAGGGCTCTCAGCAGAATTGAGGTGGGGAGGAGGGGAATGGGACCAACACATGAATTTTCCATACAACAAAGTTTCTAATTAATAAAAAAATTTAAAAAATGATATTAAAATTTCTTAATATTTGAACTGTAAAAGTTGTTAATTTTTTTAAGCAGTGATAGTGATCAAACCTTGCATTTGGAAATACTGACCCAGAAGTCTACTATGGGACTTATACTTGTCCAACTTGTCAACTTGATAGAAGAGTAAAACTTCAGACTGTCATTATAACCATGTCTCCATAAATAACATATTTCACATATGTATGGCCCTCTTATGCATTTAATTAAAAGCCAAATTGGCCATAATAGTTGCTTTGTTTTATTTTTAACATTGATTTTTTTAAGCACTAGAGACACTTTAATGCAGTGTATAGCATTTTGATCAGACATACGTAGCCTATAAATCTGATGATGAATTTGCTGAATTAATATAACACAACACAATGTTATAACTCAACATTGATTTCAGTGTCGATTTCTCATGTATTTTTATTTTCGTGGTTCTTCCATAGTGCTTTTTTAAACTTTGTATTGACAACTTCCGTGAATATATACAATATACAATAATCATAATCCACTCCTATCACCTCCATTTTCTGCCTTCTAAGCCCCCTCTACTGAATCCCTTCTTCTTTCTGGCTAGTCTCTCTTCTATTGTGATGTCATTATATATTTTTTTTTTACTTCCTATCAGGTAAGTCTTGTGTAGGTATCATCAGCCACTGTGAGGTCATGAATATCAAAGCCACTGTGTGTCTAGAAGAGAGTATTAATATAACACAATGCAACGCTTTAACTCAACATTGATTTCAATATTTTCAATATTCCAAATATTCCAAAATCCAAAAAGCTCTGGCATCTGAAAGGTTTCTTGTCCCAGGCATTTCAGTTAAAGGATGCTCAGCCCAGATTAAAATGGAAAGAAATGGATTACAGAATAGAAAACAAAAACATTTTAATGAAATCTCAAGGTAATATGTGACAGTCCAGATTTCCAAGAGGTACTCAATTCAGAATATTTTTAAAAAGTGGAAAACAGATATTGTGAGAAAGAGATATCAGAGTAAGAATAATTTTGGATCAAAAATTCTACCCACTTTCTTCATCAAATGCTCTAATTCAGTTCAACCTCAGATTTCTTTCTTTCTTTTCTTTAAAAATATTTTATTTATTTATTTGAGAGAGGGAGGAGAGAGAGAGAGAGGAAGAGAGAAAGAGATAGAATGGGTGTACCAGGGCCTCCAGCTACTGTAAATGAAGTCTAGATCCATGTGCCACCTTGTGCATCTGGCTTATGTGGGTAATGGGGAATCGAATGTGGGTCCTTAGATTTACAGGCAAGTTCCTTAACCGCTAAGCCATCTCTCTAGCCCCAAACATCAGATTTTTTTATTGGTAAATGAGAATCATCACATAGTTGTCCAGGTATTACTTACCATCCCTCCTAGGTTTTAGGGGTGGGCTTTTTTAACAAAATATTTTTATTTATTTATTTGTGAGAAAGAGACAGAGAGAGGAAGAGAGAAAGAGAATGGGCATGCCGGGGCCTCCGGCCACTGCAAATGAGCTCCAGGTGCATGCACCCACTTGTGCATCTGGCTTATGTGGGTCCTGGGGAATCAAAGCAGGGTCCTTAGGCTTCACAAACACCTTAATGGCTAAGCCATTTCCCCAGCCCTAGGGGTGGGCTTTTTAAAAAAAAATTACTTTTATTTTTATTTATTTATTTGAGAGAGGGAGAGAGAGAGAGAGAGAGAGAGAGGCAGAGAGGGAGATAGAGAAAGAGAGAGAATATGGTCACATCAGGGCCTCTAGCAGCTGCAAATGAACTCCAGATGCATGTTCTACTTTGTTTTTTTAACATTCTATTTTTTTATTAACAACTTTCATGATTATAAAAAATATCCCATGGTAATACCCTCCCTCCCCCCCCACTTTCCCCTTTGAAACTCCATTCTCCATCATATCCCTTCCCCATCTCCATCAGTCTCTCTTTTATTTTGATGTCATAATCTTTTCCTCTATTATGATGGTCATGTGTAGGTAGTGTCAGGCACTGTGAGGTCATGGATATCCAGGCCATTTTGTGTTTGGGGGGGGGAATGTTATAAGGAGTTCTACCCTTCCTTTGGTTATGACATTCTTTCTACCGCAAGTGCTACTTTGTGCATCTGGCTTACATGCATACTGGGGAATTGAAGCTGGGTCCTTTAGCTTTGCAGGCAAGTGCCTTAACTGCTAAGCCATCTCTACAGCCCCAGGGATGGGCTTTTTGAGACTAGCCAAAGGCTAACAGTTTTTCTCTTGGCTATGGGAATGCTATAGTACAGGCGATTGGGCTGAGCCAGCCACTGAGAAGTCAAGACAGGAGAAGGAAAGTAGAGGGGCAAAGGGATTGCAGAGGTGAGAGCATTGCTCTGAAGGTTTAGAATCAGAAATGAACAAAAATGCAAGGCTAAACCGGACATGGTGGCGCACGCCTTTAATCTGAGCACTTGGGAGGCAGAGGTAGGAGGATGGCCATAAGTTTGAGGGCACCCTGAGAATACAGAGTGAATTCCAGGTCAGCCTGGACTAGAGTTAAACCCTACCTCGAAAAAAAAAATAAATAAATAAAAGCAAAGCTATAGGGTAGACAGGGTGGTAGGAATTAGGGTCCACTGCTGGGAACAAATATTCCCTGTGGTAGTTATTCCAGTCCTTTGGGAAGCTAGATGGGGGTGGAATAGGCTGGTTGTGATTGAGGGGAGTATGTCCAAAGCAGATGATGCAAGATGGAAGATCTCTCCAGCCAAATCTGGCTGACTCCGCTTTGCTTAGGTTTTGTTTTGTAACAGAATCATCTAGCTATATTGTAATATGTAAAGTATTGTCATATTTCTAGCCTCTTTTAAAGATTGTCCATCTGGCCTTAAATCTCACACAGTCTCCTAAGGCTACACTCCTTTCTGGATGGGGCCAGTACTCTTCTTCTGCCTACTGGAGGATTATCAGTTACAGCTGTGTTTCTATTTGTATTGGTCAATCTAGGCTTCTGTAACAAAATGCCATAAACTTAGTAACTTATAAGCAATAGAAATTTATTGCTCACATACAGGTCTGGCAGCTGGAAAGTCCAGGATCAAGGTACTGGAGGATTCAGCGTCTGGTGAGAAGCCTTGTTCTCTGTAGTGTAGACATCTTCTCATAGTGTCTGTACCTGGAGGATATTTAAATTTTATTTATTTGCAAGGAGAGAGAGAGGGATAGAGAAAGAAACACACACCGAGAGAAAGAGAGAGAGAGAATGGGTGCACCAGTGCCTCTTGCTGCTGCCACTTTATGAATCCGGCTTTATGTGGGTACTGGGGAATTGAACCCAGGCCATCAGGCTTTGCAAGCAAGTGTCTTAACCACTGGGCAATCTCTCCAGCTCCAGTGGGCACTTTTTATAAGAACTCTAACCTGATTCTTCAGGGGAAAGTCCTCATGATCTATCACCCCCTCCAAAGGTCTTACCATTTAATACTACCAAATTGCAGATAAGTATTCAATATATGAATTTTGGAGGGACTCAAACATTAAGACTACAGCACAACTATTTTACCTTATTCTTATTTCTTTCTTTATGTGCGCCGTCTGAAAGACATTTAATTTCTGACTATTAAAGAGAAACAAAGAAAATGAATAGGGCCAATAATCTCTTAGGTTTTCTATAGGGGTTGTTTAACGTAATATGCAAAATGCCTGGGTAGAGCTTGAGTGATAATAAGAGCTTAATAAGTGCAAGACCCCCTTCCTTTTCCTTCTATGGCCACTATTTGGCCTCAGGTATATGTCTCGGTGCTGTCTGGAAGACTGAGGCTTACATAGGGAGAAGAGCTCTTTGGCTTGTCTATACCTGACATTTGACAGAACCACTAAGATGCAAGATAGTATCTGGCTGTCAGAACCAACTGCTGTTCTGGATGGTGGTCTGAGACCTGAAAGAGGACTCCCGGAGTGTGTGTTTATGTCAGAGAAGCTGTCCCAGTGCAAGTATATTTAGTCCAGCACTCACCTCCAGCTTGTTCCATCTTCACAGGGAGCAGATGGACACGTGTTAAGTAGAAACTCTAACTTTTCTGTCTCAGCATGAACATTCTGGTTCTCTCATTGATTTGCCACTTAGAATCAGAGAAATGAAGAAAAGTGGACTCTGGGCTCCGTGTCTGCTATCAAACATGAAATACCGTGTAATGGGATCTGTGTGATGAGTCTGTGGTAAGAGCAATGTCAGTCTCCACTAAAGGCACCACGGGAACAAAGAACTCAGCTAAAATCTCAGCAGGTGTGGGATATGTATCTTTTCAGAGTTAAGTGTGACGCTGGAGAGGAGTTTACAAAGTTACAAAGATAGCATGATCATCAACAGTCCAGGAACTGTTTTATATCTCTAGATGATCTCCAGATTACAGACCCTAATAAAGCTATGTCTGCCAGTATGCCCTTTGCCCATGTCAAAATTTACAGTGTAGATAAATAAAAACACATGATGGCGTCTACATAGTGGAATATAGTTAAGTCTTACAAAAGATGGAAATCCTGCCCTTGGAGACAAGATAGATGAATTTGGAGGGCATCTTATTCATGTTCAGTGAAATAATCGAGAAGTAAAATAGTCATACTTGCAGAAGCAGAGAATAGGCAGGTGTCTTCCAAGGAATAGATGGAAGTTGGAGGTGTTCTCAAAGGTTAAAAGTTTCAGTTATGGAAAATGTAAGTTAGTCTTGTATATACAGTGAACAATACTGTAATATACTTGAAATTTGCTAATAGGATAGATCTTAAGTGTTCTAAACACACACACACACACACACACACACACGCACACACACACACACACATGACTGGCCAATATGTGAGGCAATAGATGTGTTAATTAGGTTTATTATAGTGATTTTTTAAAAGGTAGGATCTTGCTCTAGTTCAGGTTGACCTGAAATTCATTATATAGTCTCTCATATTGGTCTCGAAATCACAGGAATCCTCCTACCTCAGCCTTCTGAGTGCTAAGATTAAAGGTGTGTGCCACCATGAGTGGCATTTGCAATGATTTTTTTCCCAATAGATATGTCAAAGCATCAAGTTATCTGCTTTAAATAATACAATTTTAACTATGAAAAGGCAAAAATTCTGACTTTATAATAAAATGCACTTACAAGTGAAATATAATATACAAATCCAAATGAACTAAAGCCTATAAAGGCAAAATTTCCCTCTTCATAATGATATTCTACTTATTTGATCATTTCTTTTTATGTGTTTTAGAGAGAGAGAGACTTGGTGTGCCAGGGCCTCAGCTGCTGCAATTGAACTCCAGATACTTGCGCCACCTAGTGGACATGTTTAACCTTGTGCTTGCCTCACCTTTGTGCGTCTGGCTTATGTAGGATTTGGAGAGTCGAACATGGATCCTTAGGCTTCACAGGCAAGCACCTTAACCACTAAGCAATCTCTCCAGCCTTATTATATCATTTCTATTCCTAGATATTTCTTACTTAATATTAAGGAGAAACTTTAAGTTTTTTTTTTGTACACCTTTTTCATGGTGTATATTTAAATTTGATAAAAATAGTGAATTAAGATATTAATGTAGGGCTGGGAGATAGCTCAATCAGTAAAGTGTTTGTCTTGAAAGCAAGAAGACCTGTAGTTCAGATCCCCAGCACATAAAGGCTAGGTGTAATGTTGTACACCTGTAATCCCAGTTTGATTCTCTAGGTCCCAGGTAAGCCAGTTGCACATGATAGTGCATGCTCTGGAGTTCATTTGCAGCGGTGTGCACATTCTGGTGTGCCCGTTCTCTCTCTCTCTCTCTCCCTCTCTCTCTCTCTTTCTCTCTGTCTCTAATAAATAAATAAATAAATGAGTCACAAAAACAAGGTGGACAGTACTCCTAAGGAACTGAACCTGAGATTGTCCTCTTGCCTCCACATGCATGCATACATACACGTGAATATGCGTGTCCACATGTGTACACATGGTGCTTTTATTATTGCTGTCACAAAATGCACCCCCAAGAAGCAATTTTAGAAAGGAAGGTTTATTTTGGCTCACAATTTGAAGGCATAGTCTATCATAGTGAGAAGACATGGTGGCAGGAGCCTGAAATCATATCGCACCTGCAGTCAGAAAGCAGATAGGGAAGAACGCTGATGCCTGACTCACTTTCTCCGCTTCATGCTGTCCAGGATCCCAGCTCATGCGCGGTGCTGCCACAGTTAGGGCTGATCTTCCACCTCAGTCAACCTAATCTAGAATCTCATACACAGACAAACTCACAAGTTTGTTTGCACCGTGATTGCATATTCCATCACACTGACCAGATTAATTATCATAAATGTCTTTTGATAACATTGCATGCATGGCATTATGAGTGGTTCTGGAACTCTAGCAGATGTGCGGATCATGCGCAGGCAATGGCTTACACATAAATGTCTAACAGCGCATGCTTAAGAAGGATCAAAAAACTCTGGGTTGTGACATTGGTCAATTGTGCTGGTGTAGATACATCCATCTCAGCAAACCTTATTTAATCACTATGACATCATCTGAACACAAATTCCCCATGTTTCTGGAATTTTAGCAATATATTCTTGAGAAATACGACCTACCAGCTCCATACATAATGAGCTGGGAAGTCTGGCTAAAGCTAGTGTTTCTGGATTCTGATTCCAAGGTTCTGATTCAGTAAGTCTGGAGACAGCATAGAGAATTGGCCTTTTTCAGGAATTCCCAGCATCTGCCAAGTGAATGGCATTATAATATAGGATTTTGAGGTTCAGAAGGGGCCCAAACTTACAAGCCCCAATTTTGCGTCCTTCTCTTTCTTTTAACAGAGAATTGACAAAACAGACTTGAGAAGGATAAATTATGAATTATGTCCTTTATTTAGGGATAAATCATATTTTGTGAGGTTTATTTGGGGGAGATTGATATCTAGGAAAATGCTGGGTATGTTACACACACACACACACACACACACACACACAGAAAGAGAGAGAGAGAGAGAGAGAGAGAGAGAGAGAGAGAGAGAGAATCAGATACACAAGCCCCTTCAAATAACAGACCAGAGAGGATTGAGAAACAGTGGGGGCCGTAGAGTTCAGAGATAAATCATACATGCAATCAAACTGAAACAGGACCCACAGATAAAAGGTAAGAAGAAAAATAATGAGGCCAAGAAAGTACCCTCCTTCCTTCCCAGCCAGGCTGGAAAGGAGGGACAGACTCAGGAGCAGATTTGAGCCAGGTCACAGGGCAAAAAGAAGAGAGGGCTGGGCCATCCAGGTAACCTCTGTTATATGGCTCAGACATCCAATCACGGTGAGTTACATCATCAGGCTCAGGTGTGTAAGCACCTGATTGATTGGTACTCAAGGCGTGGTCCAAGATCTGATTGGTTCGTGGACTCAGAGGGCTGACCAAGGGAGGCTGAGCTGAAAAAGAGTGGGAAGAGTGTGGTGGGCTTGTCACCAGCAGCATCTTGGAGCGAGAGATTCAGACTACTTTTGCTAAGATGATAGATTGGCATCTCCTTGTTCCCTCTTTGGGCTTCTGTCCCTGACTGTCTGAAAGAAGCCAGCTTTTTCTTGTCTTCTTTAAGTAGAGAGGTGTAGAGGTAGCTCTAAGAGCAGCATTTCCCCAGTATGTTTGGTGGGATTCCAGTTCAGTAAGCATTAATAAGCGTTTCACACTTTAATGCTAAATGTTGAGAAATGCTAGGGCTCACATAGTTGAGCAGATTTTCCTTACGAAGACTTCTCAGACTTTAGTGTATCCTGAAATGTGATATAATAATGAAGGGAGACAATTGTCCCATGATATCTGCAAGGGATTAGTTCCATGGCCAACCCTCATGCCTACTCCTGCCGGCGTACCAAGATGTTCAAGTCCCTTATATTACATGGTATAGTGTTTGCACATAACTTAAGTACATCCACTTGTATACAACTTGAATATATTATTTCTAGACTATATCATACCTAATATAATGTAAATATTCTGTAAATAGTTGCTATATTGTTTAGGAAATAATGACAAGAAAAAATTCAGCACATGCTCATTATAGATGAAATTTTTTTTTTCTGGAATATTTTCTATTTTCGGTTAAATCCTAGGTTATACGGAAAGTTGACAGCATGGCATTTTAGAAACGTATTCATTCCTAGAACCGTTTCCTTAAAGATATGCTGTTTTTATGAATAACAACATTAACATGTATACTTTCTTGTATGGAATTAAACTTTAATCTCTGGGTGGGTCATGAGATTTTTCTAAAGAAATTCACTTCCACAGTACTAGATATGAGGTAAACACTACTGTAGACTTTTCAGAAGAAAGTTTAAACTCAGTGGGCAGGAAGTGAAAAATCCTTTATCTAAGCATAACCCTTGTGTCCTCTTTAAAATATAAGACTGAGGCTAGGGAACAGGTGTTAAGCTTCTTAGCATTCTTGAAACTTGTGGCCTAGAGGAATCTGAACTTTTCAGCTCTCTAATTTGAGAGCAAGAAGAGACCTTAGAGATTATATGTGGAGAAGTTCACAGTTGGAAGAGATCTAAGAGGTCATCTGGTCAAATCCTCCTTTTCAACAGAAAAGAAACCAAGCCCAGAGAGCTTAGGTTCCTGCCCCAGAGCAGGGCTCTGACTTCCTAGCACCATCCACTGCTCTTTTCACCACATTAAAATTTCTTCTCTTTCTTGGAAAAAGTTCAAGACTCCAGCTGCCTCTGATGCCTGTTTGAGCAAACAGAAGGCCAGGAGTTCACATGTCTTAGTCAGACCTGTTTCAGAATATTCCTTTTGAATTAAACTGGATATCTGCATCCTTTGAAATTCTGATTAGCTGAGAGTGTTTGATTCTGATAACCCCCCAGGGAGGAGATGATGCTCCGAGGTCCAGCAGCTGCCAGAAGTCAGCTGTCAGCTTAATACAGCACCTTTCCTCTATTTTATCAGTGGAACAGCTAGGAATAAAGTCATAGACTATGGGGCTGGGTGAGAAAATACAATAGCACAGAATGTTGGCTTGTACGGAGCTCTGCTTCTCTAAGGGCAATAATATTTTATGATGTTGCTTCATTACAGTTAAATATAAGCATCAAACCAGACAAAATTGCCCACAATGTGTGACAATGGAAGGTTATAAATATGGATGGCCAGAGAATCTTTTGTACCTCTAAAGCAATATTGTTTATTTTTCATGTTACACCCACTATGCAATTGAAACACAATCTGAAAGGATCAGATCTGGTCTAGGAGATCCTAGTAAAGTTCAGAAGTAGAATCATTGTTCTTTCATTTCCTTCTCCATACCCACCCTACATCCTCATGACGAAGTAACATGTGGCTCAGTGAGCACCATGAATGAGGCAGAGATAACATAGTAGTAAAATCAACAAGGAGCACCACCAATACCCTTTCTGCTTGTTAGTTAGACACATTTATTGAGCAACAATGATATCTCAGGTAATGTGCTACCTCAAGATTTAATACAGAACTGCAACAAGCCTGGCTGCTGCTCGGATGAAGTGAAAAGGCTTTTTTGGAAGACAGAAGATAAGGAACAAAAATCATAAAAATATACATAAAATAGCCAATTGTGACAAATGAGTAGGAAAGATGACCCACAATATGTGTGTGTGTTTGTGTGTGTGTGTTACACCTACAATGAAACTGCAATTTAGACTAGGGTTTCTCAAACTAGATGTGTGGAAGGACTGCTTTGTCCCACCACTGGCATGTAAATTGTATTTTACCTCTGATCCACCTTGTCAGTTTGCAGACACCTGAACTGCTCTTTACCCTGTCCAGCCAGATAAGTCTACTGGAGATGGGCTTGGGTGCTGTGTGTGGTAATATCGAAATACTTTTACCCTTTCCAGAGCCTTATTTCCTACTCGCAGCACTGGTCACATGAGAGCAGCTCATGGCATGGCACCAAACTTCAAGAAGCTGCACCTTAGATTGGTAAATCAAGAAAGCTTTCCTGAAGGAATTTTTTTTTTTTTTTTTTTGTATAGCAATTTGAAGGAAAAATAGGCAAAATCAAGATGGGAAGAATTCCAGACAGAGGGAATACAAAAGACCAACATGGCTAGAGGGTGCAAATGAATCAGGATGAGTTAGATAGGAAACACCACAGCAGCCCTGTGTTAGAATCCTGCTTTATTCATAGCAAAAGGGGTCTTGGAAGACCCAAGGTGATGAGAACTACACATTGGGGTATTTTGTCTGTTCAGGCTGCTATTACAATACTAGCAACTGGATGACTTATGGACAAAGGAGTTTGTTTCTCCCAGTATTGGAGGCTGGGGAGTCTGGGTTCAAGATTCCAGCCAATTAGCTGTCGGATGAGGGTCTACTTCATGGCTGATTGATGCACTCTTCTCACTGAGTCCTTACTGACACAGGGACAAGGGTTCTCTTTGGAGCCTTTTTGGTAAAGGCAATCACAATCCGGAGGGCTCTGCACTTAAGACTTAATCACTCTTCCCAAAGCCTCACCTTCCAATATCATCTTGCAGATTAGGGTTTCGCCATGCACTTTTTCCAGAGACAGAAGCGTTTAGACCACAGCACAAGTACAGAAGTGAGATTAGGGAAATCAATTAACCCATGACTGCAAAAATCTAGATAACTCAAACCAGAGTGAACATGTGAGATGTGTGGGAGATTAAAGATTTCTGGTGGAATGGGCATGAGGTTGAAGAAATGGGAAAGGGAAAAACTGTCCAGGAGCCCAGTGCAAAGCATTCCTCTTCTCTTCTGCTCAGAAGTCAAGGACACATTCCTCCAGGGAAGTTTCCCAGCAGGGAGTGAAATCCATTTCCCAAGTCTTTCACAACTGCCATTTAACTCCTTTTACCTTTCCATTCTGAGAGCAAATGAACGTAAATTCTTTTCTATAGTGTTTCCTCATCCCCCTCTTAAAGCCTTAGTTCTAGAAAGCATTGCTAGTTAATATTAGGTAAAAGGGGAGGCTCATTGAAGGATATATTTGGAAACACTGGAATAGACAGGAGCCAGACACATTTCTTCCTCAGTTTAGGAGTTCTCGGAACATTTAATATATGAATGTGTTTCTTCAGTTTCCAAGAGAGGAGACAGAAAATGCAATGGTACAAAAATGACTCAGTTATCGGATCCTTCTTGCTCTGAGCATTAACAAGACTTATATCCCACATATTTTGGGGAGGGTGGTGAAAGAATGCTACCTGGTGGTTAGAACAGTCTTATCCTTAGCATCATAAGATTTGGGTTCAGACATGAGGTGGTGTTTTGTGTTTGTCGTAGGGCAGCCTGGTACTGCTCCATAGGGGGCTTTATTGACATGCAAAATCAGGACCAGCATCCTTGTACCTGACTGGACTTGCCATTCTAGCTCTGTAGTAAGAATTGCTGCGATTGATCTAAGTGTCAGCCTGGGATGGTGTCCAGAGTGCCTATTATAGGAGCACTGTGACCTATGCAGGAGTTAAGTGGGAAAGGAAAAATAGTGAGTGCTGCCCTGATGGCCTCTGGTGGCATCTGTATAGGGGCAGTACATTGTTCATTTTAGCTGACCAGAGAGCAGCAGTAGTTAGACATGATAGCTCTGATAGCTCTGCCTGTTGAGCCGAATCCTTTCCATCCTCCTTTTTTTTTTTTTTTTTTTCCTGGCCTTTGAGGGCAACTAAAGAGAGCAGCAAAGAAAAGCATTTGTCTCTATTTGGTAAATGGGTGCCATTCATCAGCAGGAGTTCGGGATCACTGGTGTGACCCGGGCTGATGTGAAACATGCAGACTTGGACTTAGCAGGTGTGAGTGGGATCACCCTTTTGTACAAGCACCCTCTCCTGGGAGGCTGCAGCTGCAGCTAACGACATACGTATCATTATATACCATGACATACTTAGTCACTGCTTCCCAGGTTTTAGAATTATTGACAATCAACCTCCTAACCTATTTTTTAAAGTGTGTATTTCTAGGTATAACTTCTTGAGGTTCTTATTCTGCAGGTTTGGAGTGAAGTGTAGCAATTTCTTTTATTTTTATGTTTACCCCATGGTGTCATTTCTGTGTGTCCCTCCAAGTGAATGTATTAGAAAAGTACCCTCTGCTGACACAGTGTTGGGAGTAGGAGCTAGTAGGGAGCGTCCAGGACAAGAAGACTGTGCCCTCGTGATGGGTCAATGGAGATGGTGGAAGAGCTTCTGCTGCACACTTCTTCCTCCCTTGTCGTCTGTGCTCTTCTGCATTAGAAGGGCGCAGGAAGAATGCTCTCTCCGGATGCTGGCTCCTTGCTCTTGGATTTTCCAGCTTCCAGAGCTTTGAACCAAAAACTAGTGTTTGTGCATTACCCAGACTATGGGATTGTTTTACAGGATCAAAGAATGGACTAAGGTATCTCCTTACCATCCCCCAAAATATCAGTGTACTTAATGCCTTAGTAGTGTCTGGGGCCACACCCCCTAATCAAATACATTCATATCACTGCAGCAAAGTATGAATGAGCATGATCCAGTGAATTACAGAGACTGAATCATTTCCCCGGTTCTACTTGGTTTTATAGCCACATGACTCAGGTCAGATTGCAGGTGACTCATGAAGATGTGGTAAAAACTCCTTGACTTTTCTAGAACTCTCTGTATTTTTGGAATTCCAGGTAAGTTATAATGGAACTATTCAAATATTGGGTAAGGTAGATTTTTCAAAACAGACTTGCACTTATGGAAATTGAGAAAGCCACAAGAAAGTTAGAAATCAGAATCATATTATGCAAGGGTTGTATAATGAGATATCCCACACGGGCTCTTCTGCCTATTTCCACTGGTGTAATGCTTTGTGATAAATCATGCTAGGCACATTCTATGAATTGTATCTTTCATTACCCATAAAATTCCACTTGGATGCTATTATTATTATTATTATTTTTAATTTTTATTTATTTTATTTGAAAGTGACAGAGAGAGAGAGGGAGAGAGAATGGGCGCGCCAGGGCCTCCAGCCACTGTAAACGAACTCCAGACGCGTGTGCCCCCTTGTGCATCTGGCTAACGTGGGTCCTGGGGAATTGAGCCTCGAACCGGGGTCCTTAGGCTTCACAGGCAAGCGCTTAACCGCTAAGCCATCTCTCCAGCCCCTGGATGCTAGTATTATCCCTTCTTACAGATGAGGAAACAGGTTCAGTGAGGGCAAGTAACTCGCTAAGCTAAGCTCACTAATGAAATAAATAGAGCAGGGTAGAACACAGGCTTGTCTGATTCCATGGCGTCTTAGGTCTGT
This sequence comes from Dipus sagitta, assembly GCA_036346955.1. Classification (NCBI taxonomy): domain Eukaryota; kingdom Metazoa; phylum Chordata; class Mammalia; order Rodentia; family Dipodidae; genus Dipus; species Dipus sagitta. Next base: position 120,628,106 of record CM070777.1, read on the forward strand.
AGTCATGATAACATGGTATCCATATAAGGTAGTTGGACATATCTTTCTGTTGATTTAAATTTTATGTATGGTTAATCTGGTAAGGCACCTAATATCAGATGCTCTAAACTGTAGTTAGGTCATCTCTTTGCTTCTTTGTCAGTTTTCAGTATTCTGGTCAGATCATCGATCTAAAGTCCATGACTTTCATTACATTTTACAACCATGTTAAAATACTGCATGAGCTTGTTAATAGGTTAACCGGGTCCTTTATACTGGTAGTGCTTCAAGAATTATATATTAAGAGCTCCTATGAGAACAAGTAAATATATCCCAAGTATGAAATAACCACTGAGTTTAGGAAAGCCTTTACTGAACTCCTATTTGGTGCCCTATACTTGGTTTGAGCTTGAATTACAGAAATGAATGAAGTTCTTGCTCTGCAGGCCTTCCTCAATGAGTGAGGCGGGCAAGCAAATGGCTCTCTGACAATAGGGAAATAGCCAACCAGGGATGTGAAACAAGGAGCTTGGGGGATAAAGCCACAGAGAAGAGGCTACTGACACAGGGTCATGACATACATATGATGATACACGATATCACCTCATGATACACATATCTAATCTCTCCTCAGTGGGTTGCTTGGAGTCTTCATTACTCTATTAAAACATAGAAACTACTTCCTTTCTGAAAAGTGTATGTGCATGGGTCAAAATACAGGCTTGACTGCAGAATAGGAAAACCCATTACATATTCTTTTTTAAAAAAATATTTATTTATTTGAGAAAGAGGGAGAGAGAGAATGGGTGCACCAGGGCATCCAGCCACTGCAAACAAATTCCAGACGCATGCGCCACCTTGCGCATCTGGCTTACATGGGTCCTGGGAAATCGAACCTGTGTCCTTTGGCTTTGCAGGCAAGCACCTTAACTGCTAAGCCATCTCTCCATCCCCCATTACATATTCTTTATTTAGGGTCATGTTTACCTTCCCAAAGTGTTCACGTTTACCATCTTCCTAGTCTGATGTTACATCTGTGATGTTTCCTCCTCTTCTTTCTCTCATTTGCTCCTCCCCAGCCACACTGGAATGCTTTCTTTCTGCAGCCGCACTCTCACCTGAGGGCATTGCACATGTTTCTTCTGCCTGGATAAGTCTGCTCCCAGGTAAGAATATGGGTGTCCCCTGACTCTTGCGAGCAGCACGCCTGCTGTCACACCCTCGCCTTAGCTTGCTGTGATTGTTCCTATCAGCTCGACAATCCCAGTGGCTTTTCCTAGCAGTGTTTTCCCCATTGTCCTCACTTTGGCGGGCCACATCTTATACATTAGCTATGGGTTTATTTACTGACTGAGTTCTCTGAAGGCTTTTGGTTTCTCTACTTCATGCTGTATCCCAAGTTCAGGAATTGCATGGAGCACAGACAGAGCAAGTGTGCTCAGTCATTGTTTGCTGAATGAATGCTTCCATTTCTGTGCTCAGCTGGCCTTGGCTGTTCATCTGTTGGTGCTCACTGACTGCCTGCTAGAGTAAGAAAGTGCCATAATGTATGCCCTGTGTGCCCCAGCATTTCTTCCTGGGAAGGTTTCTCAGTGAGCACACTGTCTTGGAGAGCTGGCTCCCAGCAGTGCAGAAGTTTACTTATGCTGAAAAAAAAAAAAAAACTTTCAGTAAAACAAAATGCAGGCCTTTAAATTTGGAAACCGAAACATGGAAACATATATTGGTAGGAGGTCTTTCAGGGGATAGCACAGGCCATGGAAAAGTGTCTTGGGGGAAAAATTGTTTTGGTGAATATTCCTCAACTCATGTGACTCAGCCTTGCAATGCGAGGACCTTAGTGGTGTCACTGCCCTTCAGCTCATGAGTGTGGGAGAGGCTGACTCATACTGTCACATCCAGAAGCAACTGAGGACATTCCAGAATGTGAGATGTAAATTCCAGAGTGAGGACCGTATCTGGGACAGTGCCAGGACTCTCTTTCCATTCGCTGGCACAGAAATTTCTTCCCTGATTGACAGATGGGTGTGGAGATGCTAATGGCATTCAGACACTTGTGGATGAGGAATCTGGTCATGTGACTTTTTAAGCACTTCTAATTCTCTTGGTGAGATGGTCTCACCTCTTACTGAAAGGGGAACACATCTTTTTCTGCTAGATCAGCTGTACCATGACACACCTCCCATACACCTGTCTACATTCTCCCTGGGTGCCAGCATCTTGATGTGTCTTGTCCTCCTTCCTACCAGCGCTGAGACAGGTTTTGCTTTGGCACCATGATGTTTATCTTATCGCTGCTGATTTTAACTCTAAAATAGCAAGTTGCTTTCACTTCATCAGGGGATTTCTCTCTCAAGGCTTCCAAGGGCAATTTATGGTTCCTAATTAATTGAAATATATTGTCATCTTTGTCCTCCAGTCCTCTGTCATCTTAATACCAACTAGAAGATATCTTCCTTTAGGATTGTGTGTGACTATAGGATAAGGCTTCTAGAGTATATGTCCACTCCAACAAATTGTAGAATTATTTAAAACCATGTCCTTTCTGTGTCATGATTCTTGAGCACTGAGTGAATACCTAAAAATTTTAATGAAGAGACATCTAGTGGAGATGGTGCAGAAAATTGTCACTTTGAATTCTGCATTCTCAGGGCTGGGAGATTCAGTGCAAAGAGGGACCTCTAGTGTTCTGAAAAATTCAAACTTAATGATGCTGGGATTCTCAGAGGCATTCTCTTACATTTTTAGTTGTCAAATAGGAGTGTACTTTCATAAACTGTTTGGCATTCATACATGCAAGAAAGAGGCTTGGCTTCCTTAGGATTTCTAAGTGTTTGACAGTTGATGTGATGGTTTCAATAGAATGCTGAGATAGGCTACTTCCATAAGCTTATAATACCAACATTGCTTACTGAGCCCCCTGGTACATACTCAGTGCCACATATTGCTTCCTTTCTTTTTTACTTTTCTTTTTTGATTTTTTTGAGGTAGGGTCTCACTTTAGCCCAGGCTGACCTGGAATTCACTATATACTCTCAGACTAGCCTCACACTCACAGTGATCCTCCTACCTCTGCCTCCAAATGCTGGGATTAAAGGCATGCACCACCACATTGCTTATTTTAGTCATTATTAATGGTAATTATTTTTTTCATGTATTTCAAATGAAAGATCTCAGACTTACGAGAGATGGACTGACTAAATGAAGACAACTATAAAGTGACAAGATCTCGCCCACCTTGATTTCACATCTCTCTGATTCCAATACCTATGTTGTCAGCCATGACACTTTGCAGAATGAATCTGAAGTCAGAGAAAAGCTTTCCTTTCTCTTATTCTTTCTTTTTCTTTTTTCTTCCTTCTTTCTTTCCTTTCATCCTTCTTATCCCTTCTTCCTTCTCTCCCTTCCTTCCTTCCTTCCTCTTTCCTCTCTCCTCCCCTTTCTTTCATTCCTTCCAGCTGCGGAAGTTTAGGAAACTTACCCCAAAACATGAAGCTTTGGCATTTGGGAAAATTGCAAAAGCAGAAAGGATCTTGCCATCTTTCCCCCTTTTCCTCTGACATAGGTCGTATGAATCTTACAGGAGACATGTTCTACAGAGGAAAGGAAGGTCCTTATCTCTGAAGACACAAGGACAGAGAATCAGGCATTGCTGCCTCTTGGCCTCAGTTTCTCACCATTTGACAATAACTTTTTAAAGCTTTCTTGAGTCTTCATTTCCTAGGGAAGGCTCCCATTCCCTGTAAAATACACATCGCATAAGTCTGCATGTTTTGGTTTTACTCACCTGTCTTTTGTTATAGGACCTCAGCCATGAACCTAGTAATGAGTGAGGCAGGAATCTTTCCTTCCTACAGACAGCCTTTCCTTTATTCTTCTCAGCTAGCACATGTATCCATTTTCCATCAGTATCTTGGTGACATCTTCCATGGGAGTAGATTTCTTTTTGTCAGAGTTATACTTTTTAAATATTTTTATTTATTTATGAGAGAGAGAGGGGGGTGGGTAGATAGAGAGAATGGGCATGCCAGGGCCTCTAGCCACTGCAAACAAACTCCAGACACATGTGCCACCTGTGTATCTGGCTTATGTGGGTCCTGTGGAAACGAACTGGGGTCCTTAGTCTTTGCAGGCAAACACCTTAACCACTAAGCCATTTCCCCAGTCCAGGATTATACTTTTAATGGCATCTTGACAACCAGTGGGACTTGCATGCTTTGTCCTAACAGGACTAACTGATCTCCTGTGTAAGATCCAAGCAGATATTTCACAGTCAATGCTGGGTAATGGCTTTTCTTGGGTGGTATCCAATCCAGAGAACTGATGCCATTTTATTCTCCTGATGAAAATTGCGATTTGGTTTTTCCTGCTCTTAAATTATCCTGTCTCAGAATCTCCACCTCAGCTGCAGAGGGGAACCTGGCTTCAAAACATGTACTTTAACTGAAGCAGTCACAAGGAGATTAAACGAGTCCCTCGTTCTAAGTGGAACATTCAGAAGCCTTTTATTTTATTACAGTGCCTCGGACCTCATGGCTTTCCAACCATAAATAAGTTTTGGCTTTCTGAGGTTTTGTGCTTCATTTCCTTTGTTTCGTTTTTTGAGCCTGACCCAGGAGGACAATTCTTCAGGCCTTTCAGTGAAAGTGCTTGACTGGGACATGTGTGGGGAGTCTGTGGTTAAAGGGATATTCTACACAGATCTTGTTCTCTTCTGTCTGCCTTACACTTTCTGAAATCCCTGCCCTGTCTGATAGCATTGTCAAGAACATGGTTATTTCCCCAAAGTGGACCTTCACACCCAATCCTTCCCACAATGATGTGAGCTGTGATGGGTGTCTAGATCAAGCACAGCCTCTCAGGGTCAGTTCCTAGGTAATCACAAAACAGCCTTTCCTGAACATTTGAAGTACAAAAATCTTCAGCTTATCAATGTTGGCCAATGGAGAAACTTGTTCACAGAAGAGGGAGGCCAAACTTGAAGATGAACAAAGGTAGACAAGTTGCATCTTCATGACATCATCTGATCTTTCTGGATCCAGACATACCTGAACTGTAAGAATCCCACTTTTTGGCTTCTTAATTGAGAACCACGAAGTTCCTGGTTGGGTCAAGTTAATTTGAGTTGAGTTTTTGTCACCTGAGACTAAACGTATCCTCAGTAATACCACCACGTAGGCAGAAATTTCTGGTCAAACCAACAGGTTTATACTGATCCTTTCCCAGAGTCTCATGATGGCCAGTAAATGGTCCCTTGCTATCAAGTGTGATTGAATCTATCGTTCCTTCTGTTTCTGATTTTCTGTTAACAGCAAATCCATTTGGATCAACCATCTAGTGCAGGCCATTGCTTTATAACTGAGAACATCATTGTTCTCATCATAATTTTCGAGAAAAATAAATATTAGTAATAAACAATTCCCTGAAATTAGATTATGTTGCGTTAGTCTCCATGCTGTGCCTTACCAGGAACATCTTTTTCTTTTGCATGTGTGTGTGCGTGTGTGTGTGTGTGTGTGTGTATGCGGGTTCAGATGTGTGTGCACACATGGAGGCCAGAGGTTGATGTCAGACATTTTCTTCAATTACTCTTCACCTCATTCTTTCTTTATGTTGAGACAGAGCTTCTCATTGAACCTGGAGCTCACTAATTCAGCTAGACAAGCTAGCCAGCAAGTCCCTGGGATCTTCATGTCTCTGTCACTCCAGTGCCAGGATTATATGCATGGGCCTCCATGCCTGACATTTTATGTGGGCCCTAGGGATCAAATTCAGGTCTTCAAGTTTTCATGGCAAAAAACTTTATCAACTAAACTATCTCTCTAACCCTAAGAGCATCTTTTATTTCTCTCCTATGTGAAAGGCAGTTTTTATGAAAACATTGCACTTGCTAAATGACTATGAATTTGTTTTTACTGTAACGAATGAATCAAAATATATAAAGTAATAGCTGGGCGTTGTGGCCCATGCTTTTACAGCACTTGGGAGGCAGAGGTAGGGGGATTGCTGTGAATTCAAGACCACCCTGAGACTACATTGTGAATGTCCAGGTCAGCAAGATACAACCTTGAAAAGTAAAGTAAAATAATAAATAATTCTTTATAATTTGACAAATCTAGTGTTTTTATACAGAAATGATAATGACATTGAGTGTAATGTTACAGTGTTAGTTAGAATTTTTGAAATGTTGTATATAGTCATTTACTCTGCATCCGTGGGTTCCACACCCATAGATATTATCAACAGCAGGCCATTAGAAAAAAAATTACATCTATATTGATCAAGTACATACCTTACTGATCATTATTCCCTAAATAATATAGTATAAGAATTATTTATGTAGCATTGACATTATATTAGGTACACTAAATAATCTAAAAGATGATTTAAAGTATGTGGGAGGGTATGCAAAAGTTATATGCAAATACCACACTAGTTTATGTCAGGGGCTTCAGCATCTGAAAATTTTAGTATTCTTAGAGGTTCCAGGAACCAATCACCCTGTGGGTACAAACCTATAATTATATATTGTGAATATAAATGTTGAATATAGAAATATAATCATTAAATCATGATAATATTCTTCTACCTTTGGAGACCTTAATAGGGTACATTTTACCTAATAAGTTTAGGCATTGTGTTAAGTGCTAGACAGACACAGTGATGTCTATACTGTCCTGATGGAATTTATAGTGCCATTGGTAGTGGAGAAAATGAAATTCTCTTATTTCTAAATTCATAGATTCATTGACCCTGGCTCTGCAATGTGGGCTAACACAAAACAAATTAACAGGGTAAAAGGCATGTAAACTTAATTTTTTAAAATTTTTGTTTATTTTTATTTATTTGAGAGTAAGAGTGAGAGCGAGAGAGAGGGAGAGAGAGGGAGGGAGAGAGAGAGAGAATGGCTACACCAGGGCCTCCAGCCACTGCAAATGGCTTACATGGGTCCTGGGGAATTGAGCCTCAAACCAGGGTCCTTAGGCTTCACAGGCAAGTGCTTAACTGCTAAGCCATCTCTCCAGCCCCTAAACTTAATTTTTCACAACTCCATGAAGCTTTTCCTATACAAGAACTAACGACCTGAAGAAGCAGATAGGCTTGAGAACATATATTGCATTTTGACCAGATAATGATAAACCATGGGAGCATCACCTGACAATGGCAAGGGGTCAAGGAACTTCTAAGGAGAGCAAAATGGGAAAAGCAAAAGGTAGTGGAAAACCAATGGAAGATGAGGGCTGTCTTAGTGTTGCATTCAGGTTGTCACTGTTGGCCAAAATCACCTGACCAAGAGTAGGTTTTGGGAAAAAAAGGGTTTATTTTGGCTTACAGTCTTGAGGGGAAACTCCATAATGGCAAGGGAAAGGTCAGCATGAGCAGAGGGTGGACGTCATCCCCTGGCTAACATAAGGTAGACAATAGCAACAGAAGAGTGCCCCAAACACTAGCCTGAGGAAACTGGCTATAACACCCATAAGCCCACCCTCAACAATACACTGCCTCCAGGAGGCTTTAATTTCTAATTGCCATCAGCTAGGGAGACTAGCATTCAGAATACCTAAGTTTATGGGGAAACCTGAATCAAACGACCACATTTTACCCCTGGCTCCCATAAACTGATCACCATACATGATTTAAAATGCAATGCATTTATACAACTTTAAAATTCCCCATAGTTTTTATCAATCCCAATGATGTTCAGACAGTCCCACAGTCCAAGGTCTTTTAACTAAGCCATAATACCAAAAAATACACACATACACAAAAAATTAAAAAAAAACCCTCATAATGGCACAGAATAAACATTCACACTGCAAAACATGGCATTGGGCAGAGCAAAGAAATATCCAATTTAAAACAACCAGGGCAAACATCAAACTCTGTAACTCCAAGTCCAACAACTCTTAGTCAGTGAAAGCCTCCATGTCCGATAATTCTAATCAGCAACAAGTCTCTGGGGTTCCAACTTGGCTCCTCCAGCTAGGCTACTCACAGTCCTGGAAAACTTTGTCAAGGACCGGCAGCTTTCCTTAGCAGCCATCTTATGGTCCCAGCATCTCCTCTGGGTCTCCACTGCAATCCACGGTTCATCCTCTGAGCTCCATCGGGTCTCCCTGCAGGCATCCAGCAAACCTGCTTCACACTTCTCATGGCCATTTCCAAAACACAAGACCATGTTACAAATTCAATGACCCCTTCCTGCATTTCTTATACTCCATAATACCAGGTAGGGTGCCAATTTGTTAATCCAGTGGGGGGGTCAGTGGGGATAAAGCAGACTTTGAAGAACAGAACACCCCTTGAACACTCAGCCTCCTTCAAAAGAGTCTTCCTGTTGCCCCAGTGCAGGTCAGCTGGCCCAATCTCAAAGGTTGTAATCTCTCACATAATTGCAGCTGATTGGGCAAAAATTTTAGCCCAAAGATTTTATTTCTGTGACATATCTCTCTGCTCACACCAGTCCATTTCTACACAATGCAACACTGCACAAATTCTCAGAACATAGGCATAACAGCAAGTCTCACACAAACTGCTTCTAGCCCAGTCTGGGCCAAGCTCTTTTTTACCCTAATAAGACAAATCTCACAATCCATACTTCTTACTGCATTCAGGTCTTGCAACTCTGACCAGAATAGTCCATCAAGCTGTACTTACAGCACTGCAAGGCATCTCTTAGGCCAAAGTTTCAAATACTTCCACATTCCTCTTGAAAATCAGCTTCAAAAGGCCAAAGCCACACAATCAAGTGTCCAGCAGCAAATGACTTCACTCTTTGGTACCAACATTACTCTTGCAGTCAGGTTCTCATTGCTGGCAGAAATCACCTGACAAGAATAGCTTTTGCGGAAAACAAAGAGTTTATTTTGGCTTACAGACTGGAGGGGAAGCTCCATGATAGTGGAAGAAAACAATGGCATGAACAGAGGGTGGACATCACCCCCTGACCAACATACGGTGGACAACAGCAACAGGAGAGTGTGCCAAACACTGGCATGGGGATACTGGCTATAACACCCATAAGCCCACCTTCAACAATACATTGCCTCCAGGAGGTTTTAATTTTCAATTGCCATCAGCTGGGGAGACTGCTAACATTCAGAATACCTAGGTTTATGGGGGACACCTGAATCAAACCACCACACTTAGCAAGGTTTGTTGGTGTCTGCCTTGGTGCAACTTCCTCATAGCCTTAAGGCTTCTCTGTAAGAGAGAATTTATGGTGGTCCTCACTCCTCAGAAATTCTGCTGATAGTCATGTTAGGATGCTCTGGGAAGACTTTTTTTTTTTTTTTTCCTGAGCCTCTTGTATCTCAAATGCCTTTAGCTCAAGTTAATCCTTAAGCCAAGGTAGACTAGTTCAGACTGGCATATTCTTATCTCCTTCAAGTTTTATTAATCATTTCATCAAACATTTATTGAATGTTTAGACACAAAACAACATGCATTGAATACAAAGTTGAACAAGACATGGCTGTGTTCCCAAGGACCTTACAGCTTGATGCACAAGCAATGAAAGCAATGCACTTTCACGCCATTACGTGGAGACACTGCAACAGCGAATGAGTACCTCAGCCATAGGAGAGTTAGGATTCCTTAAGCTCATCGCCCGCTGCTGGCCTGCTCAGTTTCTCCCGGTACAGGGACAATAGAGGTAAAGCAGAACCACTTTACTTTCTCTGCAGTGTGACAGGTGTGTGTGAGGGGATCTGGGCTGTAGCAAGACGGTGCTAGTGTCTAAGAACCAAGGCTGTTACTTTCAGGAGCACGGTTTTTATGAGTTGGTTTTTGAATTATATAATACATTCAATTATAATTGTGCTGGATTTTCAGTAATGTGTTTAGGTTAGAAGAGGCTTAATACGGCTCCATTCAAAATTGACTGTACATTTTCTTGTAGGACCTGTTAAAAATAGCTAAATGGGAGGTCATTGGGCCAAGATGGCTCCATTTTCCTTGATTCCCATGTAAACAAAATGAAACTTAAATCTCCACCAGTAAAAAAAAAAAAAAACAACAAATAAAACAAACAAACAAAGAAACAAAGGCAACTTTAGTGGTTAGGGTACTTGCCTGCAATGTCTAGCTACCCATGTTCAATTGCCCAATGCCCATGTAGAGCCAGACGCACAGAGTGGTACATGACATCTGGAGTTCATTTTCAGTGGCTAGAGGCCCTGTCAGACCCATTTTCTGTCTTCTCTGTCTCTCTCTCCTTGTAAATAAATAATAAATAAAGTATTTTTAAAGTAGCCAACTGCAAATTCATCATTTCATCAGAGACTTTTTACTGATATAATCCAAACGATATAATCCAAATCCTTACTCTAACCAGTGAGAAGTCATTGTACTCACTGTCTCGTTCACTCAGTGAAAGCTTCCCTTCAGCACTCACAGCTTTGTTGGGCTCTGGATCACTTCTGGTTTAGAGCTTACGGGCTGATGAATTTCTGCTTGATCAAATAAACTCTTCAAATTTTAGTGTGCTTCGTGAATTTTTAAATAGCTCTTACCCTCTTGTATTAGGATTCTCTAGAGGAACAGAAATAATATAATTGAAGCCATTTCATTCAAACCATGACACCCAGATAGACAAACACTAATACCTCCAACCTGAGCTATGGGGGACACCAAGGAGCAATACCCCTGAGCCTCTTGCTCCTTTGACGTTTCCAGGTTGGCCTTGCTAAGGATGCCGCCCTTGTAATTATCGTGTTCAACTTAATTTCTGTAAGATGTGAGGCTTGTGTTAGCCAAACTCTTTGGTCATCATCTGCATGATATGTCAAGGAAAAAAAGGCCCTATTTCATATCGGAGAGGGTGGAGGAAAGCTTCTTGAAGTATTGTCTTGGGGGGTATACGCACAGGCGGCTGAACAATGGGATGTCCAGTGACTGCCAGACGTTGGCGTAACCATTGAGCAATGATTCTGCCTCCAAGTGCAGAAGTCCTGAGGGGCTGCTGTCGGAGAGGAGGAAGACTTGCAGCCAGACACCAAAAGTGCTCTTTCAGGAATATTTAAACCCCAATGACTTCAAAGGATATGACTTCCAGAATCCAAAAGAGTATCCAAAGGGAAACCTTATTTCCCTTTGAAAATTATGTCATTGTCAAAATCATGCGGACTTCCAGCCTTTCCCTTCACTTCAGCAAATCTCACAGGACATTTTCTTCTGTGAATGAAGAAGAGAAGGATCCCCAGTACCTGTCTGAATAATCATGTGGGATGGAACTCTTTTCTTAGCTGCAAAATCTATATTTGAATTTGGTCTGCTTTCTTAATGATTATTAGGATATTTTTGACAATGGCACTGGCTTTCGGAAAGGTAGTGATGTTATCTAGTCTTTCTTTAATGAGGGGATTTTTGCATTAGAAGTAATGAAACTTGCTTAATGCAAGCCAGATGTCTTCTTCCTGGGTGTTCCTAATTATGCCAACCTTACTGATCATGCCAATCATTAGTTTCAAATAAAAATGGTTTGTGAGTCCATTGCTTGGGTAAAGAGAAAGCCACAGCCCCTCTTCTCTATGGAAATTCTCAGGTGCAGGTGGGCGGGGCTCTTCATCTCACTTCTATGTACCTTCAGGAGGCCTTCACTTTTCAAATCCAATTGATTTCTCCATCTTTTCTAAAAGCTGCACTGTGTATAGCTGATTTTTTTTAAAAAAAATTCATTTATTTATTAGAGTCAGAGAGAGAGGGAGGGAGGGAGGGAGAGAGTGAGAGTGAGAATGGGTGCACCAGGGCTTCCAGCCACTGCCAATGAACTCCAGACATGTGTGGCCCTTGTGCATCTGGCTAATGTAGGTCCTGGGGAATGGAACCTGGGTCCTCTGGCTTTGCAGGCAAGTGCCTTAGCTGCTAAGCCGTCCCTTCAGCCCAGTGTATAGCTGATTTTTTAAAAAGGGGGCTGGAGAGATTGATCAGCTGTGAAAGTGCTTACCTGCAAAACCTAACAAGTAGGGTTTGATTCCCTAGTACCCATGGGAGGCCAGATGCAAAAGGTGGCACATGGACCTGGAGTTCATTAGCAATGGCTAGAGGCCTTGGCATGTCTATTCTCTCTGTCTGTCTCTCTTCTTTCTCTGCTTGCAAATAAATGAATATAAATATTCTTAAAAAAAGGTTTGAGAAAACAGGGAATTTCATTTCCTGTAGAGCATAGCAAATTCTTTAAGATTAGCATAGTAGTTCTCCACAGATTACTAAGTGGAGATCCCTCCATCTCTGCATCAGCAGTGACTTCTCCCCAGCCTGCAGATTCTACTCTTCTGACCCTTGCTCTTCTACCTCCATGTTTCCTCTGCCAACTGGCCATGTCTCCTGTTTCCCAGTCTGCTTCTGGAAATCTATATTTATGTATTTACTTACTTTGTTAGTTTTATGAGATCAAATCTTATTCCAGCCCAGGCTGTCCTGAAACTCACCATGTAGTATCAGAGTGTCCTTGAATTCATAGTGATCTACCTACCTCTGCCTCTGGAATGCTGGGATTAAAGATGTGTGCCATCACACTCGGCTGAAATTAATTTTTTTATTACAAGGAAATTTACTTACCTTTGGTTTAATAGTCTCCTTCTGAGAAATCTCAAAACCTATTTTTATAAAATCTAAATGGCTTTGCTAAGAAGAGGACCACTCCCTCTTAAGACAAATGTTATCAAAAGCTTTTAAAATAAGATTTTGTTATCTTATTGCCATGTTGTCTTTGTCATGTCCAGATTTTAGTAACTAATCAGCATTACTTTTGTGGTATTGCCAAAGCTATCCAGCTAGAATTATTGATATTCATGTTCCTTCCTTATTTTTTTTTTTTGCAATTTTGTGTGTGTGTGTGTGTGCATGTGTGTGATGTGTGGTATATGCACATGTATTCAGATGCATTCACCCTGTGTACACACGTGTATGAGGCCAGAGGAAGATATTGTTAGGCGTTCTCTCATATTGCTCTTCCATCTTTTTCTTTTTTTTCGAGCTAGGGTCTCACTCTGGCTCAGGCTGACCTGGAATTAACTATGTAGTCTCAGGGTGGCCTCAAACTCATGGTGATTCTCCTACCTCTGCCTCCCGAGTGCTGGGATTAAAGGTGTGCACCACCACGCCTGGCCACCTTATTTTCTTAAGAAGGTTCTGCCTCTGAACACGGAGAATGTGTCATTTTATAAGTTAGACTGGAAGATCAGAAAGTCCCACTGCCTCTCCTTAGTGCCCCCCTCAGTGCTGGGGTGGCAGGCGTGTGAGAACATGCCAGGTTTTGACATGGGTGTCTGGGATTGAACTCAGGTCCTCATGCTTGTGTAGCAAACCCTCTTACCCACTGAGCTGTCTTCCTAATCACAGCCATTTCTTTATATTGCTTTCCAGGGAAGACCTCCTTTCCTACAAAAGGCATCATCATCCTTCTTTTCAATTTTCTTCGGTAGAAGCTTTTATTTCTAGGAAATTGTATGTTAGCTGAAGATACTAAAATTAAAACTATAATCCTGAGGGTTTATCCAACATGTGACAAAATCGAGAGTCTGGAAAGTAGTGAAATACTCATTTACTTTCTAATCATCATTGCTTCAGCCAGAAATTTGTGCTCAGAAACAAAATCTAAAAACGCAGTCCAAGATGAAGCTGTTCCTGGTTTTGTACCATGCATGAGTCTTTTGGTTCCCATTATATCTCAAGACTAAAATACACTTCCTTCAGATTTTACTTGGAAAATGAAAGTTGGTAAACCCTTTGGGTTTGAAGGTTAACAACTCCATGGATTATTTGAAAGTAGTTTGCATTTGCTCCCTACATTTTATTTTCCCTCACACCACATCTCTAAGATAAGGTTCTTTTCTTATTTGCAAAGTTTGCTAAGAAGTTTTCGGACTGGAAAGTTTTGATGCAAAGACCTACTACCATCATGAAACCTTCCCCCTAGGTACACTTCCAACCTTCTGAAATTGGTGTGATCTATGTAAAAATAAGAAAAGAAAGATTTACTCAAGGTTGGTTTGGTAGAAAGACTGAGATGGGTTTTCTTGTGGAGGAAAGGTTTATTAGGGAGGTATAAGTACATCATGGAAGAGTATGATGGGTAAAGAAAGACAACATCAATAACAATTCTTAGCATTTCTTTTAGAGACTGAGGCTTGGAGAAGTGGAAATCTTGCACACAGTTAGATGGCATATATATATATATATATATATGTTAGAGAGAAGAAGAGAGAGAGAGAGAGAATGGGCATGCTAGGGCCTCTAGCCACTGCAAATGAACTCCAGATGCATGTGCCACCTTATGTTATGTGGATTCTGGGGAATCAAACCTGGGTCCTTAGGCTTCACAGGCAAGCATCTTAACCGCTAAGCCATCTCTCCATCCCTAAATGGCTCTGAGAGACAGAGCTGGTCAGGCTTTGAGACTGCAAAGTCTGTGCTTTGTTGAGCTATGCCATCCCATGAATGTCATCAATGCTGAAGACGCTGTGTGGGATTGATTTTGATCAAGAACCCACTTGACTGTATTCACAGTTACCAGAGATGAGAGCCATGTGTGAGGATTTCCCAATGAGCAGACCAAATGATGTGAGACTGGAGTGCTGAGCAGAGCGAGATCATATGACTTTGAGTGCAAATATCAGGTAGTTTCAAACCTTTGGCCTGGTGCCTAAATCTGCATTTCATCTCTTGCTATGGAACTCTTATTTTTCCTGAAACCCAAGAGTTCAGCTCCACATGTAACATAATATTATGCAAATGAGAGTAATCTTGGAGCGCAGTCTGCTCTCCATACTATTGGGGCTCTGATGGAAACCACATGCTTCATGGTATTTTTAGATTTCTTAATATTAGCAGGTCAGCAACATTTTTATGTAGATATCGCTATTCCAGCTGCTTTTTTCCCCCAAGCTACTTTCAGACAATTCAGAATTTCTACCAGACCATCAGCTTTCAAAGGAATGGAAAATCAGAAGGAAGTGCCCAGTGCTGTCTGCGGGCTCTCTGGCTTCCATGTGGAATGTGCATTTGTTTTCCAGAGTCTTTGGGAAAGGAGGACGTGGCTGACCCATGGCCTTCCTTTTGAAGAACAGTGGAACCAATACCAAGGTGGAAAAAAATCACGGGGAGTGGCTTGGATGTGTCCTAGAGGCACAAGAAGAAAGCAGAATAGAGGACAGAAAGGAGCATGCCTGTCTGTGTCGCTGACATTTCAACGTTGACCCACACAGTAATACTGCAGTCATGATTTTTATTGTTTTTAGTGAAGGCAGAACCTTTAGACTCCTTCAAATCTCTAAATTTGCTTCTTTCAGAGAAAGTTTTAAATTTTGGGGGAAAAGTCTTTAGATGACTTTCTTTCCCACCTAAATTGTGCCTCTCATAAAAATGACACTTCTTGCTCTTTAGAGAGAAACTGAGGCAGACAGAAGATTTAGACTTCAAATTTGATGTTAGGGACAGCGACTTCAATCCTTGGGGGAAGTCCCTGTGGACCCAAAGACTACTTCTTTCATCCAGGAAGCTAAAGAAAAAGATAAGGAAAGGAATTACTAGAGTTTCTGACCATCCTAAGGACAGAGACCCACCCATCTGTTGAGGATCAGGTTGGTTCATATCAGGTCCAAGAAACATCAGGACTCTCTCTTGGTAGGAGACAGGGCTTGAAACTTTTATTTTTATTTATTTATTTGAGGGAGAGAGAATGCTCGCCCCAGGGCCTCCAGCCACCACAAACGAACTCCAGATACATGTACCCCCTTGTGCATCTGGCTAACGTGGGTCCTAGTGAATAGAACCTGGGTCCTTTGGCTTTGCAGGCAAATGCCTTAACCACTAAGCAATCCCTCCAGCCAGCTTGAAACTTTTATTCTTATTTATTTGACAGAGAGAAAAGGGGCAGAGAGGATGGGTGCACCAGGGCCTCCAGCCACTGCAAACGAACTCCGGATACATGTGCCACCTTGTGCATCTGGCTAATATGGGTCCTGAGGAATTGAACCTGGGTCCTTTGGCTTTGCAGGCAAGCACCTTAACTGTTAAGCCATCCCTCCAGTCCCCGCCTGAAACTTTTAAACAGTGTCTTTGTGAATATATTTCAGCCCAGTAGTGATAAATGAGAAACTGCTTCACTTACCCTACCATGACTGTTTTGAAAATAGGCTCTGCCTAACACCTCCTCCTGGTCTGCATATTTAGTCTGATCATTTTCAGGTAACAAAAATGAGTCTTCTTGTGAGTATGATAATTACTGTGTGAGTAGGAAGAGGCCCAGCAGAGTCTACTTCATGACTCTGATCTCAATCCTCTCCCGCAATGGGGAAGGTGGGTCTAGCCTCACAATCACTCCTCCTCCTCAGTTTGCCTGCTGTGCTGGCTTCTCATGGGATGGGAGCCAGCAGTGAGCAAGGGAAACAAGGGGTCTTTCCGTGCAGCTGTGCTCCTTGTGAGCCCCTCGTGGCTAGCAAGGACTTGTGCCATACATGATGTCATTGTACTTTTCCACCATACTTGTTTCTCAGACATACTAGTTCTTGATGCAAACAAAACACTCACAACTGACCTGTCAGAGCCACTTTCCTCTTTTCAGTACTGCTCCTATCCCTGGAACTGTATCTCCAGCCTCTATGGCTGGAAACCCCCTAGCAGTCCTCCCTCTGGTTTAGGGTTCTTTCAAAAGACACTCTGTGGTGCCTAGTGGGTTCACAGATGCTGCGCCATACCAAGAAAATACAGGCCACTTCAGAAAGATGGCATTCCAAGAGGGAGGCGGGTGTGCAGTTTCTGTTCAAGTGCATTCTCAGTTCTGTAAGTATGTGGGTTGGGGTTGGGCTCTCCCATGGGGAGAGAATAGCCAGTTGATCTCCATTCTTGGAATCTCCCTTCAGAATGCTCTCCTGGGGATTTCTTAGTCTTCTCTATGGACTCTGGAGAATGAGAGTCCAATGTGAGCACCTCCAAGCAGGTCACTACAGTCCAGGAGGAAGACACTTACTGTCTTCACTTTGGGCCATCAGGCAAAATGTACACACATACGAGCACTCCCACTTGCACCCAGTGGAAATTTGTAGATGGCCTGGAAAGATGGCTCAGCAGTTAAGGCATTTGCCTGCAAAGCCTAAGGACCCAGGTTCAATTCTCCAGGTCCCACATAAGCCAGATGCACAAGGTGGTGCATGCGTCTGGAGTTCGTTTGCAATGGCTAGAGGCTCTGGCGTGCCCATTCTCTCTGAATCTTTCTCTCTCTGTCTCTAATAAGTAAATAAAAAATAATAATAAAAGAAATTTGCAGTTTGAAAGTTCCCAAGGAGAACTTTCTGTGCCAACTGCACTTTCAGACTTCCTCATGAGTCATTCAGAAAAACAGTTCCAGATTGTACTGTCTTTGGGAATTAGTATTTGTTTTTTAGATGATGTCTGCAAATGTGTACATGTCTGCTTCAGCAAGTGTTTGCCAGGTAAACAGGAAAGTCACTGACATGCCTCACTGGTGGAAAACTCTATGCAGCTTTCATTAAAACCCACCCAGTACTTCTTTGCTAGGCTCAACTCCACTTGTGTTTTACTTCCTTAATGTCTCACTGTGATTGCCAGCGTAAGGTAAATAGGAAGCCTGAGGCACAGATATATGACCAAGGTCACCTCGCTAGAAGCAAAGCCTTACTGAAGCCCTGGTGCCTGGTTTTCGAGTTCGTGCTTGTGACCACTGCACTCTTCTACTGCCCAGGTTGCACTTCATTAAGGGACTCCTCTGTAGCTGACCTCCGCACCAAACCTCGCTGAGCTTCCTTCCTGTGGGAAACGTACGCAGGGGGAAGAGAAGGCTTCTGATGTCACAGTTAGAGCAGCTGGGTTGTGGGCTGGTTTTCTCCAGGCTGACGTCACTGTTCTGTGGGGAGGGAGGAACGTGTTTTGGAGAGGTGAGTGACTCTGCCCAGAATAAGAACCCCGTTCAAACGATTTCCGCAGTTAGACCATTGGGAGAAGAATAAGCAGCAAACAGTTTAAGTTTGTAAGGGGAAAATATGTTGTTGGTTTCTTGAATTATTCCAGTTGTTCAGACAAGACCAACCAACATAACTCCACTCCTTTGTGTTGATTCTTTATACAATGAAGAGTCTGAACGTTGGAAATATGGTCAGCTCCATGTCAACCTTTTGTCTGAGCTCATGAGAAGGGAGAAGTACCCATCAAGAGGGATTGTCTGGGCATTCTGGGTGGTGAGCAAAGGGGGAGGGGCGGGGCAGCAGGTGCTCAGAAGCAAGTTCTCCTTCAGAGGAATGACGTGAAGCAACTCTTCACCCTCCTGATATCCTCTGTCACAGAATATTATTGACAGATTTCATACATATCCATAATGTATTTTGATCATAATTCACTCTCATTACTTTCTTTTGTCTCCCCTCCCCCACCCATTTCAATGGAACTTCTTTCCAACTTGTCCCACTTCTATTTTTTAACGTATTTTATTTATTTATTTATTGGAGAGACAGTGATGACTTTTTGGCCTTCTTCCATCATCCATGACAACATGTTGATGAGCCCAATATTATACAGCTATCTCTAGCCACTGTGAGGTAATGAGTACACTTTGTGCCCGCAAGACAGTGTCCCAAAGCACTTCTCCTCCA
This sequence comes from Dipus sagitta, assembly GCA_036346955.1. NCBI lineage: Eukaryota > Metazoa > Chordata > Mammalia > Rodentia > Dipodidae > Dipus > Dipus sagitta. The sequence continues at coordinate 120,646,693 of CM070777.1, forward strand.
CTGTTGGTTTTAACATTCTTTCTGTCATCTCTCCTGCAATGATCTCTGAGCCTTTGAGGGAGTGATAAAGATGTACCCTTTAGTGCTAAGTGCTCTACTGTCACCTCTTCTTAGCACTATGAAGATTTGAGTCTCCCAACTGCTCACTACCATCTAAAAGGAGAAGCTTCTCTAACCAAAAGTGTGAGCAACACTAACATACGGAAATAAACATAAATGCATAAGAGAGCAATTCGGTGGTCATATTTATCCATTTAGACAAACATGAGTAGTAGCTTCCCACCTAGGGACTATGACCTTCCCAGCCACAGAGATTTGACTAGATTTTAAGTACTCGGTATGAATTCCCTTCAGTGAAGTGGGCCTCAAAAACAACCAGAGAGCTGTTAGTTACCCTCATTGCAGACACATCACTATTGTACTCGTGGATGCATCTTGCCTGGCTGGCCATTTGTGTAGCTGTCAGGGTGAACTAGCTGGCTAAAACAGTTGATGACTTTCTCCCCGTGCATGTACTCCCAGCTCTATGACAGTTAGCCAGGAGGAGGCGTCCAGCTTCACTCCAGCATGATTTCTCAGTGTCTTGCAACCGAAGCATGTGGTGTTTTCAGTCACAGGGTCTTATCATCTAGTTCTTATCGGCAAGCAAGAGTCTTGGCAATAGTTTGCATTTCTTTGGGAGTTCCAGGATGCTCTCTGACCAACAACTCACTAGGAGGTATGCCAACTCTGGCACTGGGATTTCCAATGTGCTCTTAAAGAAGCTGCATAAGGGAGGAGGAGGAAAGGGAGATGGTTAGCCTAGATCTTTCTTTGCTAACCAAGCTACTTCTCGACTAATTTTATAGACAGCAAGGCATTGTAAACCTTTGTACTCTTTCCAGCAGGGTTTGGCAGAGAAGCACTAAGGGGCCTGTTGAATCCGTGAGGGCAGGAGGAGATGAGGCAATAAGGTTTGCGGCTGCCCTGGCTCGAGCACCACAGGTGGGCAGCAAAGAAAGCTGGCAGTCAGTCTCAGCTTCTCACACTTTTTTTTTTTAAATGTCACAGAATAAACATTCACACTGCGAAGGATGGCATTGGGCATAGCAAAGAAATACTTAAGCAATACATGATTTAAAACAACCACGACAAACACCAAACTCTGTAGCTCCAAGTCCAACAACTCTAGCCAGTGACAAGTCTCCAATTCCGATAATTCTAACCAGCAACAAATCTCTGGTGTTCCAATTCCACCCCTCCAGCTAGGCTACTCACAGTCATGGAAAACTTCATCAGGGCTGGCAGCTTTCCTTGGCAGCCATCTCATGGTCCTAGCATCTCCACTGGGTCTCCATTGCAACCCATGTTTCATCCTCATGGCCCCATGGGGTTTCCATTCAGGCATCCAGCAAACCTGCTTCACACTGCCCATGGCCATTTCCAAAACACAAGACCGTGTTCCAAACTCAATGACCCTCTCTTTCCTGCATTTCTTATACTCCACAATACCAGGTGCAATTTTGTTAATCCAGGGGGAATAAAGCAGACTTTGAAGAATAGGACACTCTTTGAGCACTCAGGCCCCTTCAAAAGAGTTTACATTCTTCCTGTTGCCCCAATGTAGGTCAGCTGGCCCAATCTCAATGGTTGTAATCTTTCAAACAATTTGCAGGTGAATGGGCAGCAGTTTAGGTACAAGGTTTTCATTTTTTTCTATGCCATATCCCTCTCTCACACCAGTTTATTTCTATGCAGAGCAACCCTGTACAACTTCTCAGGACAAGGGCAGAACAGCAAGCTTCCCACACAAACTGCTAGCCCAGTCCAAGCAAAGCTCTTTCTCACCCTCATAAGCCAAACTTCACAGTCCATAGTTCTTACTGCATTCAAGTCTTTCAACTCTGACTAGAATAGTCCATCAAGCTGTACTTACAGCACTGCAGGGCATCTCTTAGGCCAAGGTTTCAAATCCTTCCACATTCCTCTTGAAAATCAGCTCCAAAAGGCCAAAGCCACAAAGTCAGGTGTCTAGCAATAATCCCACTCCTCGGTACTACTTTACTGTTGCAGTCAGGTTTGCATTGCTGGTAGAAATCACCCAACCATGAGTAGCTTGTGGGAAAAAGAGGTTTATTTTGGCTTACAAGCTTGAGAGGAAGCTCCAAGATGGTAGGAGAAAACGATGGCATGAGCAGAGGGTGGACATCACCCTCTAGCCCACATACAGTAGACAACAGGAACAGGAAAGTGTGTCCCAGTCTCAGCTTCAAGGGAAAGTAGAGTCTGGAGTAGCGGGTGTACGGCGATTGCTCAGTGGCCTGTCATTCACAGCACCTTAGACAAGAGACAACTCCTCACAAACTTTCCCCTGAGGACTACATACACAGCTGCAGAATAGCGATGTTTGCCCGGTCTCTCATTTTACATACAGCGCTGCCTGTTACAATGTATGGCCTTACTCTAGGCCCAGAGACTCCCTGTGATTACAAGGGTGTGATCTCTGCTTTCAGAGTTCACAGTCCAAGGGGTGATCTGGGGTTATTGATGGGGTAGAGAACTAAATGTACTATTAAACTATACACAGGTGCCCTGGGCTCCTAGAAAACACACATCCTTGACTTTAACAGGGGAGTTGGTATTGAAGAAAACTTTCTGGAAGAAGCGGTTTCCAAAGGGTTGTCGGTAGGATGAGCCAACGTAAGCCTGGAAAACAGGGATGGAATGTGGGCATTGTTTCCGGCACAGGGATTCTACCTGGGAAGGAACAGAGAGCCAGGTGGAGCCTTCAGTGGCCTCACAGGACTGGAGAGCATTGTAGCTAGAGGCAATGGCTAGAAAAGAGGCTGGGGAAATTGAGTCAGGAGGAGAGCATGATGTGCCTGATACCAGCCTGTGAGGTAGGCAGCGCTGCCTTATTGTAGGCCGAGGTCAGTGAGCTCAGAGGATTAAGTGGCCCAGACTTGGGAATGATACCCTGGGCAGGGTGTGGCTTATGGGTCAAGGACTCAGTGCAGGTGGCAGACTGAGTTACGCCTAAAATCTGCTTTGCTTCCAACATGGAGCTCTTCATGTGTATGTGTTTGTGTGCACACACATGCATTTTCAGGTATGCGTGCACATGTGTGTGCTTAAATGGAGAGGCCAGAAGACAACCTTCAGTGCTGTTTCTCAGGGACATTATGCACCTTAAAATTTTTTTTCCACTTAGAAAGATATTTTATTTATTTATTTATTAAAAGTGGGGGGAAAGAATGGGCATGCCAAGGCCTCTAGTCACTGCAAATGAACTCCAGATGCATGTGCCATCATATGCACCTGGCTGACATGAGTTCTGGGGAGTTGAACCTAGGTCCTTAGGCTTCTCTGGCAATCGCCTTAACCACTAAGGCATTTCTCCAGCATCCTCTTCCAATTTTTTTTTTTTTTCTGAGAAAGTGGCTTTTACTAACCTGGAACTCACCAAGCAGGTTAGATTGGCTAGCCAGTAAGCTCGAGATCTGCTTGTCTTCATCCCCCCAGTGCTCGGATTACAAGTGCACACCACCACTCGTGGCGCTTACGGCATTGATTGGTTCTGCAGATCAACTCAGGCCCTCATATTTGAAGGGCAAATGCTATCTCTCTAGTCCCAAATATGGAGTTATTTTTAACCTCAGGCCTTTGTGTGCTTTTTAATTTGTAAAAAGGTCCAATTAGTTAAAATGTGAACCCAAATTAACAGCATCTATGTCTGCTTCACGCTGAGATCAAGGTTGCTGCATCCTCTCAAGATAAAATACGCTGAAGTTTACTTAAAATATTCTCCCCTGATCCTGATGGAGGCAGCAAATCCCCAAGAACTCAGCCCAGCGCTCGGGCCGCGTGGCTGGGAGCAAACCTCCACATCTGAATTCCAAGTGGGAGGACGCACACAGAAGTTTCTTTCATAAAAATTTTAAAAAGACTAGTTTGTTCATGACCTTGGTTGATTAGGGTCAGGAACTCAACATGATAATGCTTAATATATCAGAAAAATCTACGCTTCCTATTGGCCCATGCAGGCTTCTCCAGCTGTAACTTCTCTTCCCTTAGCCCTGGGGAAACATACATGTTTGTCTTTTGACTTTTTCCTACTCTTCTTTCTTCTTCTTCTTTTTTTCCCCCTCCATTCCTGTCCTCTCCTTCTCTTCTTCCCTGTCTCCTTCTCCTCCCTCCCTCCCTCCCTTTGTCCCTCCTTTCCTTCCTTTAATTTTTTTACCTTCTCTTCCTAGTTAAGGGTAAAATTTCAGCACAATTGTAGCATTTAACTGCTGATAGAAGAAAAATAAATATCACTGTAAACAATGAGTGTCATAATAGCTCATGGAAATTCACAGTCCCTCCTCTAGATGTCTGCCTTCTAGACTAGACACACTTGGTGGCAGTCCTTCCCCTTAGTCAGTGGGATTTGGACCTCAGTCACTTTATGTCTCTCACCCTAGGGCACTGCAGACTCCGGTGTGTCTTAGACAAAGTTGAGATATAGCTAGAAATGTGCTTAGAGCTGTCAACTCTCCTTCATCTCCAATGATTTTCTTATCCGATGGCTTAGGTAGCAGTACCTCATGGTCTTTTCTTTCTCTTACATGAAAATAATGATCTAGGAAGACTCTTGAGCCTGATCTATGGATGGGAGGAAAAAGCAATTATGTTTCTGATAAGAACTCATGCTTATGTAGCATATACTGGTGCTATAGACATGGTTCTAAGTCTCATGTACACTGACTCACTGGGTTACCCAATAACTATGCACAGAGGCTACCACTACCTCTTGACAGTTTAGAGAGGTTACTTTACTTATATAAGGTCACATAATGAGACTGTGACGGAGGCATGACGGAGGTCTGAACCCAAGAAGTCTGGTCTCTTCCATGTCATGAACTGGTTAAAAACAACTCATTTGAGAATGAGCATGCGTGCTTATTTGTCCACAAAGTTACAACCAATGTACTAAGTACTATCATGCATTGTTTGATTTAATATTTGAACCAGCTTTTGAAGTAAAATTTTATAAGCTCATCTTACAAAGGGAAGATAGAAAGTATAGGTGACTGGCTGAGATTTCATACCCAGGAAGTGGCAGGTCAGGGATCAGAACCATGGTCATAATAACCACGAATTCCCTATTCTTTTCATAGGAGCATTCTTGGACCACCAATCTCAGGGGGAGTGTCACTCTTTATAGATTTTGTAGATCAAAAAGAATCAGCAACTCAGTTATGTGGTTAGAGGGGTAGAACTTCGGGTAACAACTAGAAGATAGAAGAAACACTATGCTGGTGGGTGGACAATGAAACTTGTGAACCTGGAAATTTCACTTTGTAGGCTGGCAAACACTAAGTCATTGTCTGAGTGGCCTCAAGTAGAAGTATTTCTGCTTTGGTTCCAGTCTACTGTATTTGACCATCTTTATCCCACCAGTTCACAGTCTACCACCACACCCCAGTTTCCATGCCTGAAATTCAATTTACCTTCCTTGTTCCCATCTAGAGCACAGTACCACCTAAGATGGAAAAAAGAATTATACATATTGCAAAATTACACCTGGTTTGTGGTTGTGTACTTTTAAATTTTGTCGCAATAAGAATCATTTGTCAATACTGAGAATAATTAATGAATTATTTTAAAAGTGACCCATATAGTTTTTTCATCACCACGTTTGGGAAATCCTGATCTGTAAGGCCAAATACCACCCTTTCATCCTCAGTGGCTATATTTAATTGTTCTTGCCTTTTTCTATAAGTTTCTGTCCTCTTCCCCCTTGCCTCCTCACTCCAAACTGTCATTTAAATTTGTCATTATTCTCTACTTGATTATTGTCATTGCCTCTCAAGTGAGCTCCTCACCCATTTCTCTCTCAATGTGTCTACCAGGTTACCCTGCTGCAGTCTCTCTAACATTAAAATCTGATCATGACACTTCCTTGCCTAAAATCTGTCATTAGCAAGCTGTGAACACTTCCATAACATTTCCTCAAACTGCAGCCATTGGCTCCAGTAATATCTTCTTGGGGATAGATGGTGTCTGTCAGAAAATTTTTTTAAAAGACTTTTATTTCAAGGACAGTTTGAGGTTTAAATAAGCAAATTTTCTAGATCATTTAATGACAATTTGTAGTACTGCCAATTAATTTCATCCTCTACATCTGTATTTGAATTTAAAACCTCCCTGGGGCCAAGTAGCTTGTTTTTATTATCCCACACTACAACTGAAAAAAAGAACTAGACAAACTTGATGCACAGAGAGGGGACGCAACAGACAAATGACATCATCAAAGTTCCTTTTTTTAATTTTTAATTTATTTTATGAGAGAAAGAGAGAGAGAGAGAGAGAGAGAGAGAGAGAGAGAGAATGGGCACATCAGGGCCTTCAGCCACTGCAAACAAACTCCAGATGCATGCACTACCTTGTGGATATGGCTTACGTGGGTCCTGGGGAATTGAACTTGGGTCTTTTGGCTTTGTAGGCAAGTGCCTTGACTGTTAAGTTTCTTTTCTTTTCTGTTTTTTTTTTTTGTTTGTTTTGTTTTATGAGGTAGGGTCTCACACTAGCTCAGGCTGACCTGGAATTCACTATGTAATCTCAGGGTGTCCTTGAGCTCTCGGAGATCCTCCTACCTCTGTCTCCCGAGTGCTGGGATTAAAGGAATGCGCCGCCATGCCTGGCCTGCTAAATTTCTTTTAGTGGTGGCTCCATGCTAGCTCGTATAAAGAGAAGTCATTGCTGAGACATGGTCACACAGGCTCACTGAATTTAAAATATTGCTCATGCATATGGTCATCACCATCATCACAGATTGCATTAAGCAGAGCTTCTTAATTTATACTTACTAGGCTTTGTTTTATAAACTTATTTTGGTTTTGTAATTGCATAAGAATTATACATATTGCCGGGTGTGGTGGTGCACGCCTTTAATCCCAGCACTCAGGAGGCAGAGGTAGGAGGATTGCCGTGAGTTCGAGGTCACCCTGAGACTACATAGTGAATTCCAGGTCAGCCTGGGCTAGAGTGAGACTCTACCTGGAAAAAACCAAAAAAAAAAAAAAAAAAAGAATTATACATATTGCAAAATTATACCTGGTTTATGATTGTGTACTTTTAAATTTTGTTGCAATAAGAATCATTTGCCAATACTGAGAATAATTAATGAATTATTTAAAAAGTGACCCATATAGTTTTTTCATCACCACGTTTGGGAAATCCTGATCTGTAAGACCAAATACAAACTCCTTAGAGTGGTACACGTCTCACCACCTTCAACCTCACCTTCCTGCATCTCCTCTGTAACACCTCCTTCCCAACCAGAGCTGTTCAACAGAAGACTAATCAGACTGTGCCTACGGAACCTGACAACCACTGTGTGTTGCTAGAACAAGCCAATGAAGGAATGAATATGTGATGGGAGGCAGGGGAAAATGGAGAAGGCTCGTCCATAGGCCAAACAGCTAACTCCCAACATTACTGTGAATAAGAAGGTTCTGTTCATGACCACGGCTGGGGCATCTTCTCCTGAGCCACAGTTGTGTCACTACAGTTTAGTTACAGGAATAAGGAGGGGGAGCAACGGGAAAGAGAGGAAGAGGGAGAGGGAATTTGAGATGCAGAGGGACAGCCAGAAGCAACATCGGAAAGGGAAGGTCAGATGCAGCCCGCATCCCAAGAGAACTCATCTCTCTACAGCATTTCCCACTGGGAAGTTCCCAGAGGATCAAAGAGAGGCTGTCACTAGCCACCCCTAGCCTGTCAACTGCTCCCCTCCCAGCCACTTTTAGCTTACCCAGAAAGAATGATTGATTTAGACAGACTCTTCTGTGTATTTTATTTTTAGTTCAGGAAGTATTTGCCTTTAATGTTTGTATATGGGAATGTGAGTTCAGATGAGCTGATGTGGGATTAAGGTAGACAGCTGGCTACTGTGGGGTAAGTAATTTAGCAAACAAAGCTGTATTGCTTGTTATAATCACCAAGGCCTTTGTCAGTTGAAAAATTTTGATTATTCGACTATAGTGAGTCTGCTATAATATTCTCAAAAGGAGGATTTTGGGGGTGAAATGAAAGCACTTCTTTCTACATTCTCTCTCTACTTTTTTCCCCTTACATCATTCAATCATTGTCTCAAGTTCCAGGGACTGTGCTAAACCCTCCAGACTTTTACTCCAATTAGAACTAACAAAATTATAAAATAAACTCTTCTTCTATCTGTAGAAAGCTTTATACACAAACAATTCAGAGATGACAAAATAATGTGTCAGCCAGTATGGCTATTTCCTCTAGAAATATACCTTAAAATTGTTTTTCTTTATTAATACACATACATGGTTTTGGCCAAGCTTTCCCTCCCCCCTGCTCTACCCCATCTCCATGCCGTCTACCCCGTTTTTATCCTCCCACCCCCACTAATCCCTTTTTGACTTGATAACATTGAAGAAATGATACCTTTTCTAACCTCCCTTGAAACTTCTCCTCCCCTCTCCTCTCATGGACAGGGTCTCACTCCAGTTCAGGCTGACCTGGGACTCTCTCTGTAGTTCAGACTGGCCTCGAACTCAACAATTCTTCTATCTCAGTCTCCTAAGTACAGAGATTACAAGAGCGAGCCACCACACCTGACATAAAATGTGCCTTTCAATACTGCATCTGGAGACCTAGGTCTTCAGACTGTGATAAGGAGCAAGTCAAGCTATTCACCAGTTTTGACCTGAGAACCTTATTCTGTAAATACTCACTCTCTTTCACATGAAATGTAGTAATGAGGACTAAAATGCAAGTAAGAACATCTGTGTGAAAGATACTGGCTAACCTTGAAAAGTATTAAGTAAGTGAAAGGGAGTATTATTATTCTTAGCTTGCTTTTTCCCCCTATTAGAACGATTGCATCCTCCATATGTGAAAGTAATTATAGAAATAGACCTTGGCTGCATTCTGTCTAACAGCTGTGTTAGACACGCTTAATCATTCTACCAGACAAAGGTAGTCAGCAATAACTGAGCATGGATCTCTCAGCTGAGGCAGGCCTCCATTGCTGTGGGAACACAGGTCAGAGGGTGTGTGCATGGCTAGAAGGGCTACTGTGATTGTGGTGGTTTGATTCAGGTGTCCCCCTATAAACTTAGGTGTTCTGAATGCTAGGTTCCCAGCTGATGGAGATTTGGGAATTAACGTCTCCCGGAGGGAGTGTATTGTTGGGGGCGGGCTTATGGGTGTTATAGCCAGTTTCCCCATGCCAGTGTTTGGCACACTCTACTGTTGCTATGGTCCACCTTATGTTGGCCAGGGGGTGATGTCCACCCTTTGCTCATGTCATCGTTTTCTCTGCTATCATGGAGTGTCCCCTTGAGCCTGTAAACCAAAATAAACCTCTTTTCTTTTCTTTTTCTTTTTTTTTCTTTTTTTTTCTTTTTTTTTTTTTTTAACCACAAGCTGCTCTTGGTTGGGTGATTTCTACCAGCAATGTGAACCTGAGTGCAACAGTGATGGAAGCTTTCTTCTGTGGCATTCAGAGACATAGAAGAGATGGAAAACAGCTGCTCACATCATCTTCTTAAGAACTTTTCTGCAGGCAGTGGTTTAAGTGAATGGAAAACATTTCCAGAGATTTTTTGGTCATTTTAATTATATTTTCTCACTATGCCTAAATGTTGACATAAAGCCATACTCTGTCTCTGTGAGCTATAAACACCCTCTTCTACATTTCTAATGCCTATCTATCTATATATCTCTCTATCACCTATCTTCAACCGTCCATCCATCCATCCCCTCTTTACTGAACTATGATTGACATTTAAAAAAGTTTGACTTACTGTGTACAACTTGAGTTTTGGATGAGCATATATTTATAAATCCATCTCCCTATCACCTCCAAAAATTTTCTTCCTCCCCTCCCTTATTGCTTGTAGGAAGAACATTTATAAGTTCTATCTTCTTAGAAAAAATTTAAATATATAGTAAAGTATATACTTTCTTTACATAATGTCAATTTATGTAGCCACAACCTGGCCTCTCATTTACTATGTAGCTCAAGCTGTTTTTGAAGCCATGATTCTCCTTCAGCTTCCTAAGCACTAAGGTTTACAGGTGCATTCTACCAACAGACCCTGGCCCCAAGTCTTTAGCCACCATACAACTATCTGCTTCTCTGAGTTTTAGTATGTTTTATTTCACATGTAAATGAACAGAATTTCCTTCCATGCCTGGCTTATTTTACTTAGCATAATGCCCACTGAGTTCATTCATGTTGTTGCAAATGATACAATTTCTTCCTATTAAGGGTAATTAATAAGAGAGAGAGAGAGAGAGAGAGAGAAAGAGAGACTGAGATTAAGAGAGGTTAAACCTTGTGGGGACTTAGGTTGACTCCATAATTTGTTTATTATGAATGATGATGTAATGCACACAGAATAGCTCTTTGTGTTACTAATTTCATTTCTTCTGGATAAATATTCCTAAGTGTGATGTCTGGTTCACATGGAAATTATATTTTTAACTCTTTGAGGAATATTTCTACTATTTTTCAAGATGGCCATTCCAATTTAGGTTCCTACCACCGGTGTACTATATCATTGTATGAGTGTTTTCTTTACTCTGCAACCTTACCAACATTTGCTATCTTTATAAACACCTGCTTTGAAATCACAGTTGTAAATTCATTTGTTAGTTTGATACTGCTGCCTTCCATATTCTGAAATGCATTCTCAGAAGGACATATGAATGTTTCAGTAACAAGAACAAAAGAACTCTGTTAGCGACACAGATGTTGCCTGTTCTCCACCTTCCTACCTTAAAAATGCACATTTTTTCTTCATGGAATGGATGGATCCCACTTGTAATGAGAAGCACTTACTCCAGTGCCATCTTGAACCCCACTTTCAGGCTCTCATTCATTTGCTCATTCGTGAATTCAGCATATAGTGATCAGGGGCCACTCATGGCAATATGCCCAAGCTCATGGTGAAGCAGTGGGCAGGAGAGGCAAGACCCCTGCTTTGATGGCACTTACCTGTGGAAGGAGACAACCCCATCAATAAACAAACAAGGACAATTTCAAGTCAGATTCAACAGCAACGAGTGCCATCCAATGAAGAGGAATGAGTGTCAACAAGGGCGGACTAGGGAGGGGACTATTTGTGATGGCATCTCTGAACAAGTGACATCTGAAGCCTGAAGATAAAGAGAAGCCAGCCTGAGACAGAAGCATTCCATGTGATTAGTGCCAGAGTGAAAACTCTGCTTGCTGGGAAGCCAAAGTTTGCTTTGCTGATGTTGAGAACTACTGGACATCCAGATTCCCAGGCCACTGTTCTGCTCTCTAAGCCACGCCCCTCATGGCTGTTCACAGCATTAGGAGCACGGGCTACCTTCATCTCTGCTGGTGCCCCTTTAATCAGGTTCTCTCCAGCAAAGAGGACATTGAGTTTATAGAATTGGTTTCCAGGAACTGCCTTCCCTCATTCATCCCTGTCTCTAGCTAAGCCCTAAAAATCTCTGCCAAGATCTGTGTCCACAATGCTCACTGAAGCCAAGGTCAGCACAGGCAGTCCTCCTCGCTGCCAGTGAGAGAAATGCACTTCACAGCTTCAGAACTACATGTCAGTCTAGGGACTCATAGTGGAGCTGATGAAATGTCTATCAAAGAGAAGATACTGCACACAAGCAGACTAGACACTCTCCTGGGTCTCATGCATATACTTCGTCAAGAAAATGGAATAGGACCCTCCCCGTTCTACATCAATGGCATAGGAGAAGAGAAGCAGCATCAGATAAGAACATTATTCACTAGATGTGAAGGAGCATCCTCTGCTTCTAGTGTAATGTCCCATGAGTTTTTATCCAACTTCGCCCAGACACCTGCAAGGTCTTGTCTGGTGACACAGCCCTGCTCCATCTTTTTCCTTTTATGTATCCATCACCTCTGAATATATTTGAAATACACAGTGATCATTGTCTATCATCTAAAAGAAGTAGTAAACATGAGAAAGTACCCTATCACTCATCTCGAGCAAAATAAGTCTTATCAACACCCAGTAGTTCTGGGGGCAATTCACCCTCAGAGACTTAGTCATCACTTCGTCTAAAGTCTAAAGCCTGCTCCTGAAGTTGACCCAAGGAGGAAGTCTTTGAGCTCTAAGCTCTGTATCACCAACATCTCTATTAGCATACAGGACTCATTTCTTCTTTGGGACTAATCTGCATGCATCATTCATTTGCTTATTTGAGACAAATTAGTTAAGCAGCTACTATGAGCCTGCAGTATGCTAGATTTGTGAGATACCAGCCGATTCTCCACGATAGGCAAGCTAAACTCAGCTCAGGCCTACATGGATTCTGAACCTTACTAAAAGACACAGATAAGAGTGACATATCCTCTGATGGATGGAAAGTAGGAGAAGTACAGATCACAGGGGAGAGAATGAAAGTATACCATCCTTTTGAAGAAGGTCCCTCATCTTCCACGTGTTTCTATTGTATTTTCTTCTCTGGCCTGTCTCAGGAAAGCCATAGGCCATCAATTGTTTCTGCTCACCTAGGCCACTTCTGCTGATGTAGCCAATTTGAAGTCATCTTCTTTTTACCCTTCCCGTGTGGCAAGACCCTATTCTGCGTTACTTTTTTCCAAACAGAGCTCTCCTTCTAGCTTCCTCTGGCTTCTCTCTCACAAGTGACCACAGGTTTCCTGTTTATAGGAACTGAGAGCTACTGTCTTAGTGGGATGAGGATTCAGGATCCTTTTCCCAGGGGTTACTGTGCCTCATGCTTCTTGTGACACTTCTAGGTTAAGGGCTAGTGGGGGCGGGATGCTCTCTGAAGCGATCAGGCTTGTGTGGGAAGAGGATCCACTCCCAGGCTTCTTTAGATGGACACTTTCACCAGATCATCCAGTGTAGAACCAGCAGTATTAAATCAACTATTTAAATAAGGACATTTGCATGCATTCCCCAGCTCAGGACCTGTGCACCTGCTAGAATTTTAATAATTTGAGCTGTGACCTTCAGCACTTTTATTACATACTGACTGGCTACACTGGGTAGGAAAAAATGCATTAATAAAGCGTATAGCAGACTTCTGGGGAGCAGCTGAGATTTCGAAGATGAACAGTGTTTATTTCCATGAGAGCTGCTGAAGCTCTCCTTTCATTCTTTAAGAGTCTTACCCAGTCCATGCTTCAGGAAATGAACTAATGAGTTCACACATTAGTGTATTTTACATTGCCAGGTGACCTACTGGTCATTCCATGGCTTGGTACTGAAAATGCACCAGGTCTCATTGTACTTTCTCCTTCCACACGATGACTTTGAGAACAACTTCTGTCCCAAATCTGATTCAGACCTCTCACTGATAAGTGAGCACAATGGAGCTTTCCGATGAGAAATCCAACAAAGTCTTGGGCCACCTAGGTTGAGGGCCCTGTTGGGACAGAACTCCAGGTCCAGCTGCATCTTCCATACCTGCTGTGAGACTGATCCCAAAGATGTACTGCCAATGAACCTCCCCTGCGCATCAGCTAGGACCCAGGTGAAACCACAGAGGAATTGGCAAGATGGGCAAGACTGCTGCTTTCACAGGAAGCTTGACAACCTGCGCCAGGGTGATGGAGACAGATACTGAGGATACCCAACACATACCAAAGCAGAAATCCAGGAGCTGCTGAGAGCACAACAGTAAAATAGACCTAACATACACCCACCAAGGCTCAGGGAATTTTGTGGTAGAGGGGATGGAAAGATTGTAAGAGCCACAGGCTGGGAGGGAATAGCCAGGCCCCCCACCCCGCCACCTCCACAATTGACTGCTGCTCTTACAAGTCATAACCCACAATCCAGTGGTGAATACCAGAACTTCCACTGAGGAGGGGTCTCAGTGGAGTTGGGGCAGGGAGGGAAATGACAGTACCAACACATGATGTGTCCATATAAGGATTCTACTTAATTAAAAAAAAAAAGATTTCCTGCCCCCTCAAATCCTCCCATGGCTCTTCTCAGAATTCTCTATTTTATATACTTTTGTCTATTATAAAAGTAACAGTGCTCTTTATAGTACAGTAGAAAATAAATAAATGCCAAAAGTATAAAATTGAACTCTAACTCCAACTTGCTTAGATTGTGGTCATGCTTATTGATATGTATTTTGGATTCTTCATTGTGGATGCTGATGCATTTTAATATCTGTTGATTCCTTTCTAAGGACTCTCTTATATTATTATATATTCTTCTAAGTCATTTCAGTGGATGTATAATAATCCACTATACAATTCAATGTGTCTGTGTGGGATACTTAGCTTTTTAATTTTTTGAGTGGGTATATGTGTATAGAATATTGACCTAGAATGCATGGGTGTGTGTCCATGCATGTTCATGCAGATGCCAGAGAAAAATATCAGGTGTCCTTTTCTTATTGCTCATCTATATATTTCCTGGAGACAGGGTCTCTGTCATTCAACCTGGAGCTGCTGTCAACCAGCCCCAGCCCCAGTGATTCTCTGGTCCCTGCATCTCCTAGAGTTGGGGGTTACGGACACGTATGGCCACACATAGCTTTTTACATGGGTTCTGGGCACTTGAACTTGGTATTCTCCAGCCTGTGAGGCATTATGCTTAAACATCAAGTGTCATTAACCATTGAGCTATTTCCCCACTTCCCTTTCTAATTTTTCACAATTTTATAATGAGTATCTTATTCTCTCTCTGGTTCTATCTTGCTCTGTTGTTTTTTTATGCAGTACTGAGGAGTGGACCTAGAGCTCTGAACATGCTGTGAAAGTACTGTCTCTAAATTTTTATCACTGGGAACATTATCCCAAGTCTAGGCTAGCTTGGGTAACCTATGACAAAAGACAGATTCAGGGATGGAGAAATGACTTAGTGGTTAAGGCACTTGCCTGCGAAGCCTAAGGACCCAGGTTAGATTCCCCAATACCCACATAAGCCAGATGCACAAGACGGGCACATGTGTCTACAGCTTGTTCTCAGCAGCTGGAGGTCCTGGCATGCCAATTCTCACTCTCTCTATCTCTCTTCTATCTCTCTCTGCCTACAAATAAATAAATAAATATACATTTTTTTTTAAAAAGGTAGATTAATAGAGTTGGGTCTCTTCCAGAGGAAGCATAATGCTTGTTTGCCTGAAAGATTAGTCCATAGTAAAAATGGTAATAATAGCTGTATCAGTCAGCTTCAGGTTCGCTGAGATGAACTTCCAGACCGGGCGCAGTTATGGAGGAAGGGATTTATTGGAGCTTACAGATCCAGGGGAAGTTCCATAAAAGCAGAAGAAACTGGCCTGCCTTCACAGGCCCAACAGAGAGAGAGAGAGAGAAGTACAAGCCTAAAGGTCAAAAGCCACAGCACACTTCAGGAACTCCAGCTAGGCACACTTTGCATATCTTTAGATTGAAATCTCAAACCCACCACCACACCTTAAGATCCACACAATGGCATTGCCTCCAGCCAGATGGCTAGAGATGCAAACTACAAACAAATAAACAACTGAATATATTGGGGGCCATCTATTCTATTCAAACCACCACAATAGCCATTCCTAACAGAAGACTTCCTGTAATACTATTAATTCTTGAATAGCTCTAGGAGTGGGTGCTATGTTTAAATGACTCAACCCCACTAATATATGAACAAAGCAATATGTTATTATGTTAGCCCTGGAATAATTGAATCAGCAAAAGCCAGCAGGCATGGTGGCACACACCTGTAATCCTAGCATTGGGAAAATGGAAGCAGGAAGATCACAAGTTGGAAGCTAGTCTGGGCTATATAGTAGGATCCAGCCTCAAAAGACCAAAGATAATAATAATGGATGTAGTAGAACTGGTATTTTTGTACTGTGGTATATATATATATTTTCACATAAGAAGACTGAGCCTCAAAGTGGGTAAGTGGCTCACTCTGTGGTGTCTGGTGGAGCCCTGGGTCTCTGAGTAAGCACATATATGTAGGGATGGGAAGAGACATCCTCTTAATGTTCAGGTTTCTGTTCAGTGTTTTATGATAAATCCAAGTCACTCACCCTGCATCTGGTCTTATTCCCTTCCTTTATTTTTCTTGTGTCTAGACACACCAAAGTTATCCTTTTGCTTGCTAGCAGTAGTGATTTGAATGTGAAAGATTCCCCCATAGCTGTGTGTGTGTGTGTGTGTGTGTGTGTGTGTGTGTGAGATTAAGCTTCATACTTGGTCCCCAGCTGGTGGAACCTTTTTGAGATGGAGCCTTTGTGAGATGTAGCCATGCTTGGGGAGTTGTGTCAATGGGGCCAGACCTTGAAGTATATTAGTTCAGCCCACTGGGTGGTCAGAGACAACTCACTCTTATTGCTGCTTCCTAGCTGGTATGACGAGATGTCATCTCTGCTCTGTCATGCTTTCCTTGCCAAGATGAAACTTCCCAAAGACTATAAGACAAAATAAGCACTTTTCTCCAATCAGCTGCTTTTGGTAAGGTGTTTTGTCCCAGCAAGGAGAAGGAAACGGTTATAACAAATAAGCCAATTATTTCTGAATGTTTTTGAAAAGGTGAAATACGTAAGTTTTGATCCAGAGAAGAAGGGATGAAAATGGTGTTTCAGAGCAGGAAGAAATGACTTCAGTGTGGTGGTCAGGTGGGTTGCTTGGGTGAGGTTGCATCTAGAGGGAGACGGAAACGAGTGAGGATGAAAGGTCTCCCATAATACACCTGGGCCCTGCAGGTTGGCACTGTTGGCTTGTCTTTGTACCTGTTTCTGAGACTATGAAGAATTCACTTTCGTTTCCTTTCATCATATTCTCGTCATCAGAGCAGCAAGAAAGCACACACCCTGAGCTAGATCACTATGGAGAGAAGTCAATTTAGATGCATGGGATCCCCCCCCACACCCCTTTATTTTCATTTGATTTCCCTTCTTGATTGCACAGATGACATTTGCCTGATATCCTCAGTTGAATGTGTTCACAGAAGAGACTTCCACACGATGCTGAGCATTCGCTGTTTGGAGCACTCTGTCAAGAGGCAAAGCAGGAAGCAGGCAAGGCTGCAAGAAATACCAGAAATACCGCACCCTTACTAGGAGAAGGAAGGACTGAGAGAGCTCCCTCTTGAGACACTTCACTCCCAGTGTACTGCCTGGTAGCAGGCTATCTTTTGCAGCATTTTTAAACCAATGGATAAGGTATTCTTAAAAGATTCTAAATATAATTCCTGGCTGCTTTTAAATATCCATTAACAATTGGTAATCTCAAACCCATATGCAATTCAAAAGATAGCTGCTATTTATTTATTTATTTATTTATTTTTGAGAGCCAAATTATCTGAATTGTCTCCCAAATAGGTATGTTGTAATTATTTTTGTGTTTTGGTGCAAAACTTTCTAAAATATGTTTTTTAAAATTATTATATATATATATATATATATCCTATCTCTCCCACCTGGGTAGGATTTAAATAACGCCCTGGCAGTTTGCTATTTTTAGTCCTGATTAATTATTCGGCCAAGATAATTCCAGGTTCAGCAGCTTATTTGGAGGATGCGTGACAGCTGGGCTCTCAAGGCAGCCTAAAGCCTTAGGTCAAAGCTGACGTCTTTATAAGGATCAGGTGCTTTCCCCAAGTATCTGGAAAGCGGAGAGTGGCAGGTTGTACTCTGTGACGCTGGTGGCGGTTTTGCCAGCCTGGAGCCACCCAGTGCAGCCAAAACTGCTGATTCAGGGGCCTTAGACATGGCTGATCTCACTGCATTGAAAATAGGTCACTAATAACACGCGGCAAGAAGCCAAAAAAACAGTGGCCAGGAGCTCAGAACGGTCTGCCAGCAGAGGCAGGATCCATTTCACTTGAGCTCCAGGAAGAAACCATCTGCTTTACTTTGTTTAAAATAGTCGTAGGGCTGCGGAACTACAGGCTGAGATTGTGATCTTGACCCCGCCCCTTCCTTTATTTGCCTAGCAGTCAAGTTTATTGTTTCGGTTTATCTCATTTCCATTCCTGTGTGCTGTGCTAACTCCACAGCCCCTTCTTTTCTCAACACCCAAGCTGATAATGGTTCTTTTCCTCCAAGCAACACGGTTTCTGGGGACACTATTTCCTGGCGAAATGAGAACACGACTTTATCCACCCCAGTCAGGGCACGGATGACAGAACAAAGTATGATTGCACCAAAACCAGTTTTGGTGAACCAATGAGATTTTGGGGTTACTTACAGAGCATGGTAAAGAGTTGCTTACAGGACCATGGGTAACTCAAAGGCAATCCCATCACTGAGAAGCCCACCCCAGTATGGGTGACAGCTCAGGGTAGCACACTGCACAACCAGCCAACAGCTCAGGTGGGCGCCTCCCCCCCCCCATGTCTCTTTCCCAAGCAATTGATTGCCCTTTACATAACCTTGGGGCCTGGTTTTTTTCCTCAGACTTGTTATCCTCCTGAGTCTATTGAGCTTCCCTCCCTGCCACCCTCCCCGGGAGAGAATGTTGGTCAAAGTATGCCCCTCCACAGTTGTTTGGCACTCCTGTGACCTCATGCATCCTCCAAATAAGCTTTAATCTTTTACATTTCAGCCCTCCCAGACTCGTTGACCTCCTGACTTCCTCCTCCCTTTAGGAGGGGATGGATATATGAACTCGGATGAATCTGCTATACAAGGGCCAAACCCGGGCAATGGTGTTAAGTAGCCTCTGATTCTGCCTGTGGTTCTTCCTGTCCAGTTCTTGTCCCACAGACTTCATTAAACACCTCTGTGATTCTAGGGAGAGGGGCCCAGTACTGCCATGATGTGATAAAATAGTGTTTTATTTCATTACTTCTGCTTGGTGTTTCCTAGCAACACAGTGTTCCTGGAAGAAGGGGCACTGTAGAGCAGAAGGCTGGGAATGGCTGGTGGCCTGCTGATCCAGAGTGGAAATGAAGCCAGTGATTTTCCAGCCAGAGCAACAATTCCTGGAAGGCCTCTAGAGCCCAGGCTAAAGACCACCTTCTTTGCTCTGATTCAGCAGCTTTGTCGGAGGAGCCCAGGTACGTGCATCTCTAACAGGTTCTCCAGTGATGCTTGTGGTGTTGGTGCATTATGAGTTAGAAAGATCAAAAATGACTTTAGGGCTAGAGAGATGGCTTAGTGGTTAAGGTGCTTGCCGGCGAAGCCTAAGAACTTGTGTTCAAATGTCCAGGTCCCACGTAGCCAGATGCACAGTGACACAAGCACGCAATGTCGCACATATATAAAAGGGGGTGCACACGTCTGGAGTTTGTTCGTAGTGGATAAGACCTTGGCACACCCATTCTTTCTCTCTCTCTCTCTCTGCCTCTTTTGCTCTCCCTCTCAAAATAAATAAAAAGAATTGACTTTAGCATTACATACCATAAATAATTCCTATGGCCTACTTCTTCCTCTATAGCACTATAAGCACTCTAGGGTAGGACTATGTCACGTTGATCTTTGAATTTTCAGACTCCAGCACAATGTCTGATGTGGAAAAAGCAATCATGAAGTGGTTATTAAATGAATTAATCAATGATTAGGCCCCATTAGCTGATTTTCTTAAAGCTGAAATGGGTTACAGGAGATGGTTCTCTGAAAGTCTGGGATATAGTTGCATGGAATGCTAATGATGAAATCTCTGAGACTGACATTTGAAAATACAATGGAGGGAGGAAAAATTAGGCAATATGCTATCCTCAGAAATGCCCCAGTTGAGCAAGGAAAGGTGAGCCTATCAAAGGGAATGAAGTCTTGTGTCTTCTACCCACTATATGTAATAAGGGACAGACCTTCTGAGAGAAATGTATTGAGAAGGTGACCTGTCTGCTTTCTTCCAAAGGAACTCCTACTTAGAATTCTAGAGAATGGGTTCAGAATTTTTCTGGTTTCAGAGAAGAGATTCTAGCATGAGTTGTAGCTTAGAGACTAATGTATACACTGGAAGTGGGGAGATCAGATCGTGGGCTTCCCCTTCTTTGTGTGTTTTTGTTTAGATGGGAACAAAGGAAAGAGTAGAGTCTAAGTGTGGTACAGTGCAAGCCTCCAGCAGCTTGGGCCCTCCTCATTTCCAACCTTACATACTGCGCTCTATCAATACCATCTTGCTGGTAGTTCCCTGGCACTGACCACACCTCTTTGGATTTCCAGGTGCTTTTCTCATGCTGTACTCCTGCTTGGAATGTCTCCTTCACCACCCAACCAACCTGAGCCCAGATAATGCAGACTTACGCTTACCACTTATGACTTCATTAGCCATCATATCTTTCAGGTAGACTCTTTGGGTCTCTTTCCTATAGTCCTCTGAATACCCCATGAATACCTCTATTGCTCACTCTATTGAGTTCCTGAGTATTAGATATTATGCTGGTCACTGCAGAGGGACATGACATGGCTATATGCTTAAGTATACTCAGAGTCTACATACTAGCAAATAAGTAACTAAGGCAGAATGCAAAGTCCTCAGATAGGCATTTGGTATGTCTGGAAGCACATAGAAAGGACACCTAATGCTGACTTCAAGTGTCAAAGAGGGATATTTATTTATTATTTTTAATGGGTGTACGTATGTTCATGTGTTTGGGGTGCATGTGTGTGTGGAGGCCAGAGGGCAATTTCAGGTCAGGTGCCTTCCCTCGGGAATGATGTTCACAATTTTGTGAGCTGGGGTCTCTCACCGGCCTGGGGTTCACAGAGTAGGCTAGATTGGCTCACCAGTGAGCCCCAGAAATCTCTGCTTCTCCAGCATTGGGATTATAGGCATGTGCCACCATGCCCAGTATTTTGACGTGGTTTCTGGGGGTCAAACTCAGCTCTTCTTCCTTGGAAGGCAAATCCTTCACTACACGAGTTCTCTTCCTAGCCCTAAAAAGGGCTTTTTAGATGAAGTAACATTTTCCTTAAGATCTAGTGGGATGGATAGAATTTATGCAAGGAGAGGAACATACCAGGGAAAGGAAAGGTTCTTGCAAAGATGGTCATGTGCTTATCTGATTGGCTGCAGACCACATATCGTGGAGGCAGAGACATGTTTTGTCTCTCAGTCCAGCCCGACTCAGCACAATACATTGCACACAGTACGTGTTGAAGGATATGTTTGCTGAATGAATAGGTAAAGAGAATAAATAGATTTCTGCTGTCATGGTTGTCAAGGGTACTAACAATCTCAGAAGCTGATGATTCTTAGAAAGTGGAGGTGTGGGGATCAAGGAGATGGCTCAGTCGGCGGCCATGGTCAGTCCCCCATAATACTAGCACAGGAGACAGACAGTGACTCCCTGGAGCAAGCTGGCTCCCTCGACTTGTTGTATCATTAGGCTCTAGGCTCAGGAGAGATACTGCTTCAGTAGAATAAAGAGGAGAGCAATTGGACAAGACACCTAATGTCCTCTTCTGGCCTCTTAACACACATGCACATATGTGCACTGAATGCACATCCACACACATGTGCTCCCACTTGCATACACACATACACACAAAGTGGAGGTTTCTGGGCTCAATGGTTCTCTGTTCTAGCTCTAGCTATGTGTGCATGTGTGTCAGCTAGTGAGCAGAAAGGAAAATTGCATGCACTGTCTGTGGAAGTGTGTTTCATGTTCCCAATGTGATTGCCGATGTGGTTTCCACATAGCAACAAGATGCTCCAACCCAATGCTTCAAAAACAAATGTGCAATTTCCGAGAGGAGGATTGATGCAAACAAGGTTAGACCTGATTGTGCATCTTAACACTGCTTAAAGTCTCCTTAAATCACGCTGTGGTTTCTGAAACAGGCCTCTTGCAGTTCTTTGTCATTGAATAGATGCTGATTTTTGTTATGGCTATTGTCAGCTGCTTCTCAAAAAGTGCTCTGCCATTTTTTCAGAGCTACAAGGTGGTTCCACAGGCCTACGCAGCTGCCCACTCGTTGTCAGTGAGCTCTGGATTTCTGAATCACCTTGGGGAAATGGGAAATGATTAACTCAAGGCAAAAACGGTGATTTCTATTTTATGAATGAATGGTAGTAATTGAAGTGCTGGTTCCTGAGAGATTTGCAGCAGGGTTCATAAAAGGGGAGGGGAATAGCCCTGTGTTCTCAGCAGCTGCTTTACTAAAAGGAGCCATAGCTCAGAGCAGGAGAACTTGAGTGGCATGATTGGAGAATCCCTGTGATTCCTCCATGTCATGACTTTGTAGACTGGTATCTCATTGCAAAGAGATGCTGAAGGATGGCTGTACATGGCTCTGTGTGCTTTCCAATGGTGGGTACACTGTAGAATCATCCAAGGTTTAAAATGTACCCGCCTCGGGCCTTTCTTACCCAGGTTTTTGATTTAATTCCTGGAGGGTAAAACCAGCCATTCAGTAGTTTTCAAAGATCCCTGGGTGACTTTAATTTAAAGCCAAGGTTAAGACTAATTGGTCATAGTAGATTAGGTAAACCTTATGCCAGCCAAGGAGTGGCTGTCCCCTACCATGACCTCTCTCCCAGGACAAGGGAAGGGAAGGGAGAGGGA
The DNA here is from genome assembly GCA_036346955.1 of Dipus sagitta. Taxonomy (NCBI): domain Eukaryota; kingdom Metazoa; phylum Chordata; class Mammalia; order Rodentia; family Dipodidae; genus Dipus; species Dipus sagitta. The sequence goes on from CM070777.1 coordinate 120,669,135, forward strand.
GAGAAAGGAGAGAAGAGTCATTAGGGGTTTAGTGTGATCCTTTTAAAATCTCAGGTGAGAGAGGCTTTAGAAACCAGATTACATGCACATTGGCTACTATTATTACCTTTGGAATCAAGAGGGGAATGGGGGCTGGAGAGATGGCTTAGCGGTTAAGCACTTGCCTGTAAAGCCTAAGGACCCCAGTTCAAGGCTTGATTCCCCAGGACCCACATTAGCCAGATGGACAAGGGTGCGCACGCATCTGGAGTTCATTCGCAGTGGCTGGAGGCCCTGGTGTGCCCATTCTCTCTCCCTCTCTCTCTGTCTCTGCCTCTTTCTCTCTCTGTCTGTCGCTCTCAAATAAGTAAAAATAAACAAAGAAAAAGAGGGGAATGGAAAAGTGAAGGGTGAGCTAATTTTTAACAATAATTGGGCAATGGATTCCTGACAACATACTTCCTGGAAATCTTGAAGCATGTTTGGCAAGAGATTCACTAATCACATGGAGGGGTCTGACTGTAAAGTGGGATTTTATGGGAATGGAAGAGGCTGGCTATGGAACTAGAAATCAAGGAATAAACTGTGGTAACATCCACTTGAAAGCAATGGAGGCTTCTCTGTGACTCTCAGGAGAGATGATGAAGAAACTCAGGGATACTGCTTATAGACATGGACAGTAGCATACATGTCAAGATTTCAGTTTCCAGAACTGACAGTATGTTTTCAGTTTACTGTTCTAAGTATAAAGCTCTTATGGGGGGTTTGAGTGGAATGCTGCACCAGCGCTCTGTCTTCCAATTACATATTTCTCGGTGTTAGGTATTCTGACAGTCACGTATTCAAAGCCTTATGCAGCTCTCGAAATCGTACTTCAGTGCACTAGGGAGAAAAAGTCTTCATAGAGAACATTCCAGAACCATTTTAATAATATGCCATCAAAAAGTTCTAATTTGTGCCCATTTCAATGCCAAATTCAAATTCACTCAGGAAAATCTCTGGGCAAGCCGTGCAGAAGGTCCTGATTTCTTTCTTTGACCCCCTACTCTGACTTTTCCCTCTGTCTCTTCCAGAGGGAGCTGTTACATTTGCCAGGACAAGAGCAGTACCAATGGCTCCCATCTTACAAAGTCCCAACCTTTCTGGCATAAAGGACACCAGAGCCCTCATGACTGTGGGAGTCTCATGTGACCTTCAGGAGATACAGCATCCTGATGGCCAAACCATTGACCATGTATGTACACACACACACACACACACACACAGAGAGAGAGAGAGAGAGAGAGAGAGAGAGACTGAGACCTTGAGGATTACCTGGGTACCTTATATACATACTTTTTAGAATTTGTAACTCCCTGCCTAACATGAATCCACTTCTCTGACCTTTATATATGAGAAGGTATTGGCTATCACAACTTTTAAGCTTTTGCCAGAAGAATTTAGCTACATTCCCGATGTATTCCTGAGATAGCATCGCCCTGGCCCCCCAGGCTAAGAGTCACTGTGTTTAAGGATTGGGCAAGATCAGTTGATAGCAGAGCCAGAACTTGAAAGAGACCACTCAGCCTGAGCACCTTTCTATTGCTTTCCCTCTTCAGGTTTCAAGGGATCCAAGTGTGTGGAGGGCCTTGACTTCACTTCTAATGCATGGAATGCCTTTTCTGGGTTCAGGGTTATCTTGACTTGACTTGCCAGGTCAGGTCACAGAGGAGGTTTGCCCTAGTGCCTTGGATGTTCGCAAATCTCCTTTAGCATCCACTATACCCATGGGTCTGAATCTCTAAGATTTGTGGAATATGGGTAATAGGTGCAAGGAAATATCTATTCATATCTGCCCTTACCCTGTTACGGTGCCGTATACCTGCCAGAACTCACTTTCGAAAGTAAGTGACGTCAGCTTCAGGCAGTTTTAAACTTTGAGGCTCAAGGTTTATGTGCCTTGGAGATCTTCTAAAGTACAATTTGGGTATCTCAAGAAATTAAAACTGTTATATTTCATATCAATAATCATCCTTTTCATCAGCTTCTAGATTGTGTCTGAAGCCCCCGTGATTCCTTGTGGCTATTGTCTAAAACTCAGACCCCACCAGATAGCATAGCCATCTCCTCCTTGTGCCTGACAGGCTCAGAGCTAACCCTCTTTACTCTTTAAAATCTTCACTGTGGGCTGGAGAGATGGCTTGGTGGGTTGGTGTGTTTCTACTCACCCCTCTGCCCACTTCGCTCTCTCCACTCACAGGTGTGAAAGCAACTCGCAGGCTTCAGCCTACAAAGCCACAGGATTTGAAGTCAGGATGAGGGCACGGGGGCGCTGGCTTCTGAGTGTCACTAAGGACTCTTTACCTAGGACCACTCAGCTCCAAGTTTCTCTTTTCCTCATAGTTTCTTCTACTGTGACTTTTCCAGATATGATTGGACTTTTGCTTCTGCAGACTCAGTCAACTGTAGGTAAGACATATTTGAAAAAATGTGTATCTGTAAGCAGGTACATTTTTTTTCTTATTTCTTTTTTTTTTTTTTTAGTTTTTCGAGGTAAGGTCTCACTCTAGTCCAGGCTGACCTGGAATTCACTATGTAGTCTCAGGGTGGCCTTGAACTCATGGCGATCCTCTTACCTCTGCCTCCCGAGTGCTGGGATTAAAGGCGTGCGCCACCACGCCCGGCTTTTTTTCTTATTTCTTAAACAATATAGGATGATGACTACTTATGTATCATTTCCATTGTGTTATACATTTCAAGTAGTCTAGAGATGTTGAAAGCATACTGGAAGATAATGCATAGGTCATATGAAAATACTCTGCTGTCTTATATAAGGGGCAGGTCCTGGAAGAAATCCCTCATAAATACCGAGAGATGGCTATACTGAGGGAGGGCTACAGCTCTTCTCTGGCACAAGTCTACTTCCTGGAAGGCTGGACAACGTACAGATTTTTCACCAATTCATTTTTTTTCCCTCAGCCTTCTCTAAGTGGCCTTTAACTTTATTTGCTATCCCTACCTCCCATGTTCACCAACATTAGTAGGTCATGCTTAAAGTTTACTGGGGCCAACGACATGTGTGCTTAAAGCCTAAAGGTCTGCATGGGTGAGTTCTCCTCCCTGGCCATCAGGGTCCTACAGGGCCTCAGCGTTCCCAAATTTCACTTCATCCATTTCTTGTTTAGTTTTATTAATTGAAGGAAATAAGAGGACCATCTTTGGTATGTTAATCAGAATTCTTACTGTCATTTCCTCTTCAGAACAGCTTACAACTTGCCTTTCATACTTCCTTTTTTTTTTCTTCCTACTGTCATTGTGCTACTGCTTTTTGTAACAGAGTTGCCAGTCAACTTATAAGCAGAGGCCATTTTCCTTCCCCCCATATCTGATCGCACTTGCGCCTGCATAGACCTGTGGCTGTTGACACTCTAGAAAGTTGGTAGGAAAGTCTTCATGAGCTGGCCCTGCCAGGAGGGAGCCTTGGTTCAGGGGGCACCCAAGATTGTGGACACCAGGTGCCAGAGGCTTCCACCAGCCTTCTTCTCTCCTCTCTTTTGTCTGCTCTTTTGTTGTGCACTCTTGCAGGCTCTCAGAGGTGCATACCCCTTCCCCAGTGCTGGCGAGGAACTTCCTGGAATAATTTCAGCTTTTCAGAACAAGTCAGAGGAAAGCAGGTTTTCATGAAGGAGCTGACCCCTAGGACCAGCATGGAGTTGGAGGATGTTAACTCTGTGACACAGTGGCAATATTCCTGAGCGGTTCATTAGGCTCTTCCCCTAACACCAAGCCTCAACAACATGTGGCTGTGAAGCTGTGAAGAGAGCAATGAGGGGATAAAATTTTGATACCTGAGGAATCAGTATTTCCCACCTGCTTCTGAAAGAACACTGAAATCCACTTTTGGGGTTTCTTAACCCTACAAATGTCTCAGGGCAACTTTAAGAGGAAAGCCAACATGTGCTATTGATTTAGGGAAATGTATCTGTGCACTTTGTGAAAAAGAAGAGGAACATAGGGGTCTTAGGATTAAAACAGATGGAGTGGAAGAGAAAACCCCAGGAAAAAGTAAGAGCATGCAATAAGGGGACCATCAATAAATAAATGGACCTGTAAACTTCTGCTTAACCATCTACATTTCACGGATAATATTAATACGAACTTCCACAAGAACACAAGAAGAAAATATAGGGGTTTTTCTTTTAGCAGCATAGAAAGAGGGGAAGACTTTTTACATCATCCAAAAAGTCACCCAGAGTGATCAAACCTAACATTCTGTCTGTCACAGTCCTAGCACCGTCATCATGACTCTGTGAGTTATATTTTCTAGATGATAACTTGGAGGCACAGAGAGGTTAATTTTCCAAAGGTCCCAACTAGTGGTCATATGAGGATGTAAAGCAAGCTGTGTGACTTCAGGGTTCCTACTTCAACATTACTGCACTACAAAGGCCTAAGAGCGTGGAATGTAGTAATTAAAATTATATTAAAAAATGTCATGTAAAATAAAAGAGAAATGACTGCCGAGAAAAAGAATATCTTCCACATATGTAACAGATAGAGTATTTCTGTCCTTTACAAAATAATTGCTCAAATGTTATTGCTCAGAACATCAGTGTTCTGAATGATGCTAATGGGTGTTCTGTGATAAAAAGTAGTCTTGATGGTCAATTAAGTTTAGGAAATGAAGTGTTAAATCTGACCATGGAACTCTTTTTCTCCCTCAGCATGCCTATTAACATCTCATGGTGCAATAAACTTCCCTGAAATACAGTCTAGAAGATAATTGTCTTTGTAGGTAGAGTTCCTACAAATCAGGAAGGAAAATATGGATACCTGAATAGAAAAACTTAAACAAGGAAAAATATACTGGAGAGGAAAAAATACAAATAGCTGTAGTCATATGAGAATACATTCAACCTAATGCAAGAAAATGAAAGCAATATGGAGTTACTACTTTTTAATTTTCAATTAAAAAAGAGTTTATACTTAGTACTTTTGGACAAGTAGCAGGAGAAATATACTCATATAAAGTGAGATTGTAAACAAGTACAGCTTTCCCATATGTATCAAAGGTCTTTACTAATATATATGCTTTGATCTAGCAAAACTTGTGCTTAGAAGTTTACGTAGCATAAATAATTGGAAAAGTAGATAAGGATATATATATATAAACAAATATTTATCAGCATTTTTTACATAGCAAAATGTCTATTAATATGATAAAGTTAAGGCATAATTAAACATCGTAGTATAGTGCTATCTACCTTTTAAAAATGGTGATATTAATACATACTCTTCCTATGGAAAGAAAACCAATATATGCAGAAAAATATCAGATTATTAAATAATTTCTACCTGTTTTATAAACAAAGAGGACTGAAGACACACAGATTGAAATATTAATGGGGGTTAGTTTACTCCAGGGCTGACATTTAGGTTATTTAAAGTTATTTGTCACTTTGAAACTAAAAATAGCTATTACCATTTGAAACTTGAAATCTGTATTGCTCTGAAATATGGAGCCACAGATTAAGAAAATAAGAGGATTTTATTCCTCAACAAACACGTCAGTTCTTTGTTGTAAATGTATTCTTAGGCTAATAAGCTAAGAAAGGGTGAGTAGGATTTATGGGAAAGAAGAAAAAGAAGCTTAAACATGGAGTCTGCAGAAATAATAGATCTTTATAAAAGAGATAGAGAGCAAAGGGGAAATTAACCTTTGCATAGTTTCACAGCTGCATTGACTTATGGGCTTGTCAGAGGGGAAACGTGGACAGCGAACAGTGCTTCTTGCGTCTGATGGAGAAACAAGTGGACATTAAATCGTGCTTGGCAAATGGACTGCAGAGCCACCTTCCAGCAATTTCTGGAGGGAATCACAACTCCTTGTTCCTGAATTTGTGGAACAGGATCTGGGCCAATTCCTTCCCCTTTTTAACTAACCCAAAATGAACTCCTTATGCAAACCCTGGAGCAGTTCCAACACACCCAGTGCTCTGGGTTGTCAGCCAGCTGTTGGCAGTGTACACTGACTAACTTTCTTTTCTCTTAAATGGTGCAGAATTCTGTTGCTTTCCATACACAGGGGAAAATGGATTGGAGGCCAAATTTGAAAATGCAAGAAACCTTCTAAGATCAGCCTCAAGACCCTGTCAGTTTGTTTATCCATTCTGCTGCATTAACGATATTGAAATGGGAGGGGTTGCATGGAGAACCGCCCACCACATTTATGATAGGTAAAGGGAATTCTCCAGAAAATCTCCTTGGAGAGGTGAAGAGGACTTAAGTGCTAATGAAGCTCTTCAAAAACTTGCTGTACTTCAGGGGTTCCTTTGAAGTGCCTAAGGGAGCAGGGGTGAGGTGACTGTGAGGACAGGGTACAGGATTTAGGAATTGGGTCTTAAACCACTTCATTATGCAGTTTGTTGTTGTTTCAATGAGCTTTTTTAATGTGTCAAATTTCCATTGAAAAATGTAGCTTTCATATTTCCCCCAAATAGGGTGTCGTAAGAATAGATATAATTTAGGTAACAAAGTACTTCAGGAAATGTCTTATCCAGTCTTGTTGGGAGATAGTGTGGTCTTGTGGTCAGTCAGAATTTCTGGAACCTGTTTCCCTGTCCATAGAATAACAGAGCTCACAGGTTGTTACAAAGATTACATGAAACCATGTTTTGGAAACACACAGTGTTGCCCTGACACAGGCCAATTAGTGGCACAGCACCTGCCCCGTGAACCACAGTGCACACTCCGCAAGCATCTTCACAGGGTCCTCACGCAAGCTCTTGTGTTGGGGGGAGTTTGTTTTTTTTTCCTCAGAAACAGCACTGTTTACTGGGCTAAGCTGTAACTTCTCTGAGCCCCATCCTGCAGCTCCACGCCCCTACTATGGCCTCTGCTCGTCACGTTCACTACCCTCTGAGGGGACAGCAGTGAGCCTTCTCTCCCCAGGTGAGACACGGCCTCCTCCAGAGGTTTCCAGGCCCACTGGCGAGGGTGCAGTTTGGATGGCTTGAGCAAATTCTCTAGCAGGGCGGTGAGTACTTGCCAGGAGAGACCATCTCCCTGCACAGCTGTGGAGAGAAAAACAAGCGAGGGCAGACCCGTGCTCCTGACAGGATCCAGCCAGACCTGCAGCCAGCACCCACAAATCTTTGTCTTAGCAATAAACTCTCCAATCCGCTTTTCGTGTGGAGCTCGGTGGAAATAAACATTCTGAAAACTAACCTTTCCTTTCTCTCGGCCTTCCAGTCATAACAGCTCTAATTCTTCTTTGGACAACATGGATCCTTCTGCCCACTAGGGGAAAGGTCAGGAAGTGCTGTAAAGAAAGAAAACACAACGATTATTATTTCAAGATCTTATCTTCCACTGTTGCAGCCACAGACTTTGCTGGATTCTGTGTAGTTGTTGGGGAGGCAAGGAAAGGGATAACTCAGGGAAGATTGCTTGATAGAGGCTATTACATTAGGAAGAGAAGATGCTGGGGTTGTTGGGATAAGGCTGGGGAGAAGGGGGACTACAGCCCTCTCCAACACGTGCTCAGTTACCTCATTCTACACCCAGCACTTTTGTCTTGTTTTTTTTTTTTTTTTTTTTTTTTCTTTTCTGAAGCCCTCCTCAGGCCCTGGAAGACCCTGGGAATCACCATGTCTAACATGGTGGTTGTTTGAAGCAACACCAAGTTTTTCAGCTGACTGACTCCACCAGTACCTGCCAACTTAACAACCACACAAACTGGGCCTTGGTTAAGAACTGCTGCTCTCCAAACTGGGCCTGCCTCCAGGGCTTTCTCTTTGATTCATGGATCAAAGGGGAATTTTCCAGAAAGGTTTGATCTTGGAAGAACCCTTCGGCTGGAGTTTGTAGGTTCTCTTTAGGCTGCAGGACACCCTTGCTCTGGGCTGTTCTGAGGACTGTGTGGCCCGTTTCACCAATTGTCAAGACCTAAGTGAAGGCCAGGAAGGAGCACCCTCCCCAGAGGGGACCCAATTTCAGTGAGGTTCTCATGGATTCATGTCCAAACCTCACGGGCTTGTTCCCAAACGGGACATCGATATTTGCTTCCTCTGTGTTTATGATTAATTATTATTAATACATTACTAATTATTATTAATTTAAATGGAATACATTATTAATTTAAATGGAATTTGGGAGTATAATTTTCCAGAACAAATCATTTACTTTTTAATGCCTTATTTTCCACATTAAGAAATTCAAGAACCGGGTGTGCAATTTTCTACATCCTTTCTAGAGTCAACACTATTATTTAAAAGATAATTTAAAATATCAATAAAAACTTAAGAGTATTTTTCCATTACAAAGGCTCAAGCTGAAAACATTTTGACTGATGAAGCAGATGTATTTCTTGTTTTCTAGGTAATGGTGGCTGTGCTTATTAAAGGCTTGACCTACTTTAGTTGCATTTATATTGCATGGCAATATTAACATTTAAAATTTTGAGGTGGTGTCCTAGTGTTTAAGTATATGTTTAGCATGTGTAAGGCACTGGGTTCCAATGTTCTGCACCAGAGAGAGAGAAAGGGGGTAGGGAGAGAGAGAAACAAAAAGATAAATTTGAAACAGTTTTGTCCTCACTTGAATGAAATACTAAGTGAGACTTGAGGTGGGACCCCAGCGATGACAACTGGTGTGGAACGTGGGATAATGACTCTTCATTCCTTCAAACTTGAAATAGAATCTTGGCAGCCGGAACACAAAGCCCAAGACTTATGAGAACCTTTGAGTAACCAAGGGCTTTCCTAACTATGGGGAGTGAGCGAGCACCAGCCCACAATGGGAGGCATCACATTCGTTCCCCAACTGCTCTTTATGGGTTATTTCTGTAGACAGCCACTCACTGTGGTCGGAGCAGGAATGGGAAAAAGTGGGGGAAGGAGACTTTGGTGTCCTTTGAAGTGAATACTTGAAAAAAACAAGGTTACAGCTAGGGAGGTCGTTATGTATTTTGCTTGGCTTGTTCTTACTTATCCAGACACACTTGCCAAGAGAATCTATCACCTGGTTGCTCTAAGTCACTTGGAGTCAAAGAACAGCCAGAAGATAAAAATAGGCATCAGTCTGCAGGGGTCGTTGGTTTCTCCTCTGCTCTACTCCCCTTGAGCTCTGCTAGGACTGCTCTGAACATGCCAGTGAGAGGGCAACTGTGTTCATGCTATACGCCTCATGGCACGGACAGCCAGAAGACATTGGTGGTATGGGCAAGCCCCTATTGTTCCAGCGAGGCTGTTGATACCAGGGAATCTGTCATTCCTTTCCCTCTTCTTCAAATGCAGATAAATGCTGCTTTCTGGGATACTAGAATGCCCGTACAGAGGAGCAGCAACTAACCCCTTCTTTACTTTCATTTCATACTGAGAAAGGAATTTGTAAATCCAGTCTTCCCTGTCATGTAGCCTCCTTGTAAAACTCCACTATGCTTGCCTGAGACCCATCTTGGGGTCCTTGCAATGGCGGGGCACTGGAAGCCAGGTTATATCACACCCATGAAATATCTTCCTGTCCTCATAGCTGAATCCAAGGCTTGCCCTACTTTTGGGATTAGTGATTCTTCTATTAATAAGTTAAAAAATAAAAAAGCAAGCTAAGTCTTCAGAAAATTTGCTAACCCATCATAGCAGTTCCTTTAAAACTTCTGATCGGAATAATTGGCAGGCTTGTTACAGCTATCTGTTATCAACAGCAAACACCTCAGACTGAACAGTGGGAATTACAGTGACCTGCAGGGAATTTTCAGTCTTACATTGAACTGCTGACCCACACAGGCACTTCTATGCTAAGTAAATCAATAGCCTAATAAACAGCTGTACACAGTCCATCAGAAGGATGAAGTGCTGTCACTGAGGCTCTGGGTTTAGGAACTCCCAGGGTGGAACTATACATCCTACACTTAGTCCATAAAAATGAATGACTGCCCATTACACAGCTTCTTAGACTAAGATCACCCAATTGAAGCAGTAACGTTTTCTGGAGAAAAATATTCATGATCAATTTAGAGACAAGCCATTCAGCTCTCCTGTTAAAATTCAAGTTTCAGAGGCCAGGGGAGATGGCTCAATGGGGAAAATGCTCTCTGGGAAAGTATGAGGATCTGAAGAATCTGGAGTCCCAAGCATGGTTGGTGGCAATGTGCCTATAATTCCAGCACCAGAGAGATAAGGACAGGAGTATCTCTAGGGCTTGGTGGCTAACCAAAGTACACAAATTGGTGAGTTCTAGGTTCAATGAGAGATTCTGTATCAAAGAATAAGATGGAGCTCAACTGAGGCAGACCCCAACATAACCTGTGGCCTCCACATCGTATGCAAACACACACGTATGCATACCTGCATGTGGGATAAGCATACCCCTCCGCCCACACACATGCATACCAGCACACATACACATGTTAAACAATCCTGCTTTCAGGATTTGGATCTGGTTTAGCAGTGTGTGTCTTCTAAATGTCACATTTCCTTTCCAGTTAGGCAGAGGCTGGTGAGGATGGGTTATAATAAGTTGGAATTTTTAATTTATTCATTCCCTTGCACCAACAAGTCTAAGCATCTATCTGCATAATTTAAAGCAAGTTATTTTTCCAGGAAGCCCTAGCTATCCCCTCAGAGGGCAAGAGACACATAAACCCATCTCTTAGAAACATGACAAGCATTACAAATTTATCTGTGACTTGCACAATATGCCTGACTTAAGCACAACTCCTCACACTACAAATGAATATAAATATATCAGTTGTTTATAATTTTCTCGCATTTTTAAACCTATGTTGGTTGCCCATTGGGTGCCCAGGATAACTGACCAATTCTGAGAGTCACAAGTAGTTTTCTCCCCTGGGATTTCTGTTCATTTAAACTAGTTAGACCCAACTGTGCATCTTTTATCCTGAAGACTTTCTATTATTGGGCCTGGAAACCATCGAAGAGAGAAACTTCTACTGGGGCTCAGAGACCAAAATCTCAAACTCACTCTCTCCCTCTCCTTTTCCAGGAAAGAGAAAGAGAACTCCTAAACATAAGTGCCAGGGTATGAAAGTCAGAGTCATCTTTTGAGGCCTTTTTATAGTATTTTACCCAGGCATGGGTATTGAGAAGTGTACAACTTGCCATAAGCAGCTGAAAAATGAAAGAAAAGAAAATTATTATTTCCCCACATGGCAGGTTGGAAGACAAATCTATTTAATATAAGAAACATATCTCCCCTTACTCCCCGAGTCAGGTTAACCACTCAGCTCTTCATCTGCCTGTGACAGTAGCTTATCGATTTATGCTGCAAACCAGGAGCTACTTTTCTGTCAACTGGCTTGAGATGTATTAGATGTACTATTAATTTTTACTTGATAATCTCTTTTGTTGTGCATAAAGTTCCCTGGAGTGTGTTTGTTAGTGGCAGCATATCAGGTGGTTGCTGACACTTTTTATGTAGAACACCCAGGAAGAGGAAGGACACCCAAGTAGTCAGATCTGCATGGAAGGACACAAAAGGATTTAATTTTCATATCTCCTTCTTCACCCAGTGAGCCCTGCCTGCTTTCTATCTGCTATACAGAAGGCTCGCTGTCTCCTGGGTCTCCTGTGTGCACAGGCCAGAGTGGGATTGGTACCTGAGGCCAAGCAGAGACACAGGGAGTGGAGAACAGGCAGCATTTTAGCACAAGAGGAAGATTTTTCGCCATCTGTTTCCTCTTTGAAGCCCCTGTGCACCCGTGGGAGCCCTAGGGAGGGCCTGAAGATGAGGTGTGTTATCTGCTAAAGGAAGGCAAGAGGGAAAAGAACTTGAGGGCTCTAAGGAGATTTCTTTTTTCCTGCAGAGGTAGCAGCAATTTTAATTAAGGAGATTCTTGAATGGGTCCATTTCTTAAGGACATGCATTGATGGTTTGCCTAGAAATGAGTTTTCCTGTCCCATGTCATATGACAGTGCCTCCTGGGAAGGACAGGTGAGAGAACAAGACATCAGAGGTCTGAATGACCAGTATGGCTGTTATGCTTAGTACAGCCAAGTGGCCAGGGTTCCATAGAAAGAGAGGCTGGCCATTGTCTTGGTTATCGTCTATGCAAATTTGTAGTCTTAGTGGACCTGAGGAACCTGGATTTATTTTAAGGGGGCATGTCCCAAAGATACTGCTACCTGAGAGATGGATGCAAAGGAGCTAGCTGGGGCACACATGGGTCGGTGTGTTCTACTAGGGTAGGGCTGTGCCACAGGAAGTCGAATGAAAGACATCAAACACAAAGTATGGGGAACTCTGAAAACGAAGCTGTTGTTTTTCTCAATTATCAAGAGATGTTTCTCTAGCCTAACAGTGTAATTCAGGCAGAGTAATGCAAACACAAAGGCCCAGGGAGGGATGGAAAATGGGACACATCTAACAGCCAAGCTAGATTGCATAGCTCCTCAAATCACTGCAGGGTTAGTGTGAGAAAGTCCTGTAGGTAGGAGCTTTCTGGGTCCCAAGCAAGGGTGTGACTCAAGGAGCAGCTGTAACCCAAACACCAGCCTGCTACCAATGGCATCAGTTTTTAGATGACAACAATACCAACCTTAGACATTTGTGACTGTTTTGTGTTTATCTATTTAATGAAACTTTAGCTCAAAGGTAGTTGACACATTCCTTGTTTCTCAGTGCCGCACTCAATGCCCTCTGTACGGTGTTAGCATCCTCTGCAGATCATGCTAGTACATGATATTGGAACATTCTCAATATGGGGGTGGTATGGGAGGCAGCCTGTGTGAACATGTGTGTGTATGCTTCTGTTTGTCTACTAGATGCGCTTGCAAAAGTGTCAAATAGAAAAGCTCTACTTAGGACTGTCAAAATAGAAACTAGAGACCAAGCTTGGCAGCACCCACTTCTAGATAAATTTATTGTTGATGGTCATCTGTCCAAAGAGTTCGGTGCCCGTGTTGTTGTAATCTTGGGTTTATAAAAATAGCAAATGGGGCAATTTTGCCATGAGTTAGTATGTATTACCAATTAGCTCTTGCGCACATGCGTGCGCTCTCTCTGTAGGGGAAGAAGATGTGGCTGACTAGTTCCAAGACCCATTCATACAACATCTCATCTAGGCATATGTGTCATTGTAGAGTTGGGAAATGTCTGCCACAGATCATCCCTATGACGACAGCGCCAGGAGATGATATGCTTGTGGTTAAAACATGCAGTAGGATTGTATTGCACAAGCTATAATGATGGTATCTCTTTTATTTTGTGGAAGGCTGTTATTTATTTACTTATTTATTTATTTAACAGAGAAAGAGGGAGAGAGAGAGAGAGAGAGAGAGAATGGGTGCACCAGGGCCTCCAGTCACTGAAAACGAACTCCAGACATGTGTGCCCCCTTGTGCATCTGGCTAAAGTGGGTCCTGGGGAATCGAACCTGGGTCCTTTGGCTTTGCAGGCAAGTGCCTTAATCATTAAGCCATCCCTTCAGCCCAAGGACGGCTGTTCTTAATTCAGTCTATTTCTTTGTGATTCCCTCCCCCCACCTCACCCAATGCCAAACAGGTCTAAGTTTTTTTTTTAATATAAAATTTGAAAGTTGGGGCTGGGGAGAGGAGTCAGTGGGTAGAATATCTATTGTGCAAGCATGAGAGCTGAGTTAGGATCCCCAGTACCCATGTAAAAATGCTAGATGTAATGGCAAGTGCCTGTAATCCCAACACTGGGGAGGCAGAGACAGGGCAATCGCCCAGGCTCGCGTCCCAGCTAGACTAACTGAATCAGTGAGTTCTAGGTTCAGTGAGAGACCCTGTCTCAAAGAATAAGGTGAAAGTGACTGAGAAAAAGCCCACTATTGATCTCTAGCTTCTACATACATGCAAACACACACATGGCATGCACCTGCATATACATGTGTGCCCATACACAAAGGAACACGTATACCACACATACATACACTACACGTACACACACAAACATTTGAAAGTTATTGTTTAGTTATTTAGTAGGGCTCGCTGTGATTTTTCTTGAGTCAGTAAACCCCCAACCCTTGGCTAAACTGGAAATTTCCAAGCTGTACCCAATGAAGATAAGTTGTTTGGGTTGCTTTATTTCTTGTTTCTTTGATACCTTTGTTTTTTTCAGTTGAGGGAATTACACCCCATATAAACACAAGCTAAGAATTCAAAGGGCAGTCCAGAACTTCTTTATTTTTGTGTCCTGGCAACCAGAATGGTTAGCCACACCCTTGTACATTCTTACTAGCAAATGGGGTAGACATTCAGTTCTGGAGCAGGAAAGAACAATTCTTAGCAAGCTTGTGGAGAATGAGATACATAATTTGTACAAATGTATTTCAGGTTTACACAATGGATGTGCACCAGGCACTGTGCTGTGAAATGTGATATATTTTTAATATTTGTTACACTCTTCTAAGAATGCATGTCACTTTTCTAATTCTACAGACAGGAAATTAGGGCTGTATGAAGTTAATTAAGTTGGAAAGGTTCATGCAACTAGGAAATGGCTGAGAACGAGTGTGCTCAGAACTCCTTATGTCTACATGTGTAAATTTGGTTACTGATGAGCTCATCTTGTCACTGACAGTCACAGTCACATTCATCGATGCTTTTTCCTAGCTTCGTAAAAATTCTGTAGCAGGTCATGAAAATCCCGTTCCACAGGTGTGGAAACTGGCTCCAAAGAGTGAAAATATGAAAACCATCAATCTTGCAGACATCTGCAAAATCACTCTAGCTAAAGACTAATATGTTATTTTAGAAGGGGAAAATAACTAAATGGGCTCCTCTAAGAGAATTCTGATTTCCCAGATCCAAGCACATTTAAGTGAGCTGAATAATCTCAGTGGGTGGGTTCGGAAGAAGAAATGAGATGCCTAAGCCAAAAGAAGAGCAGAAGTTACTGTTCAGTACCACTGGGCCAGTGCACACTGAAGTCTGGTGTGTGTGCATGTGCGTGTGCATGTGCCTGAGTTATGCTGAGGTATTCTTTTACCCTTTAGAGCAGTGGGCTGGAGCCTAGAGCCAGGCCCAAGTACATGTCCCATAGCTGTAGCCTGTGCTGGACAGGTCTTCCTTTCAGGAGACCTGCGTGGACCTTGCCCAGAGCCACCACACATTTAAGATTCATCTTCGTTGGTCATAAATTCCAGTGTCGGGAATGAGACATCTCCCAATGAGTTAGTTGGTCAGAGAGCCTCCAGAGGGACCTAAAAACAATGTATGCTATTGTCATTGCTCTTGGTTGCCCACCAGAACTACGTGGTAAGCCCCTATTGTTGAAGAAGCCACATGTTTCAGTTAAAGGACACAGAGAAACAGAGCTGGAAACATCCTCCCTGCCAGATTGTTGTCAGAAGGTGTTACAGAAGCTGCTGAGAGAGCCATCAACAGTCTCAGCCAGAGACCTTGTGTATTCCACAACCATTCTGCCAGGCAAGATATGCCCACTGGTGCAATAGTGGCATTCATGTCATGGGAGTAACCAACCTGTTTCTGGTTGGATCTGAGGCCTGCTCCAAAGGAAGAAATTCATTCCTGATACTGTAAATCTGGCTAAAAGCTAGGAACATAGGCCCTATATGGGATCCTACCTCTGCAGCTGTGCTAAATAGACAGCATGTCAAACCTCTAAATATCTACATTTGTTCTCATGGATTAGTACTGTGTGAAGCCTTGATCACAGCCGTTTCTTACTATGATGGGCAGAGGTTAGTGCTGTCAAAATAAGTGACTATTGTGTGCTCAGCCTCATACAGGACATCTACGCCACCCTGTCTAAAGCTCAGGGAATCTTGTGAAAGAGTGGCTGGAAAGAATGTAAGAGCAGGGTCATGGGAAGGATGACTGGGAAATCCTGTCTTCTGGGTAGGACATGGCCATTACACTCATGATCTCATAGAAGCTGTGGTTGCTAGCACAAGATTGAGCCTGTCAATACTTCACCATTGATGGGGGAATAGTGGGAGGATACATGAGACCCCAGACCTCCCACAGTAGCAAATGGCAGCTAAAATGGTTGCTGGGAGACACCGGTAAGTTGCCCATTTTACAGTCTATAACCTTCATCCATGACTGTGCAAGCAACTGTAACTTAATTGATTATCAAAAGAACAAAAGACATGAAAGTAATATGAGGGAAAGAGGGGTTTTAATGGGAGGAAGAAGATAGTAAGAAGGGATAATTAGAGGAATAAGATCAAAATACACATTATATATATGTATGAGAATGTGAAAAATGGGGAAAAAGATAAAAATTTAAAGAAGATACAATTACACTCATATATCCCCACCAAACCCTTCCATTGTCCCAACTCCAGCATGATGCCATATCTCCTTCATGTCTCTGTACAGTAACAAGATAGAAGCCTCATTTTATAATTTAGAGCCTCTCTACTACAACTACTTAGAGAACTACCTGGCAGAAAGCTATTGTGTTAATCTGAAAGATATTTCTACAAATGACATACATCCTTTTTTATTTTTAAAAATATTTTATTTATTTATTTGCAAGTGGAGAAAGAGAGAGAGAAAGAGAGAGAGCAAGCGAATGGGCACACCAAGGCCTCTAGCCACTGTTAACGAGCTCCAGATGCCTGTGCTACTTTGTGCACCTGGCTTTACGTGGGTACTGGGGAATCAAACCTGGGTTGTTAGACTTTGCAGGCAAGCGCTTTAATGACTGAGCCATATCTCTAACCCTATTTTCTTTTTTAAATCTTGCTATGAATTTTCCTTTCTTGTTCAAACACCGTGTCTACCCCAGTTGCTTTTTCCAGAGGTTTTCCCCTTGTGGTTCATTATCAATAAATCTGAACAGAGGCAATGGAAAAGCTGCTAACTCAAGTACCTATTGAACCCTTTCCTTTTGGGAATTACTGATTCCAAACAACTTCATCAAATCTCAGGGCTTCATTGTTCTTTTGTATAAGAATTCATGGGTGCAGTGTGAAATATCTACAACTCAGCATTAAGCAAGGGCCAAAGGGATGCAAATACTATTACTTTAGGGCTGTGCGTAAAGTAAAACTATCATTTGATCTGAATATTTCTTTCTCAGCCTCTGACCCTTCCCTATTGTTTTCAGGAATTGGCTCCCCGCAGTGATTCTTACAGCCAGTGATACTGTCTGCCCTGCATGTCAGAATCGTGTCTCTACTGGACACGCCTAGAGTTGGAAAGAGGCACGGGTTGGGCTGAGTCTGTTTGACTGTTATTGTTAATACAGTCTGTGTCAGCAGTGGCAGTCAGCCTGTTTGTCACATGCCCCTGAGCCTCCTCAGACAAGCACTGGGATGACAGGCACCTAATCCAGCTGCAGCGAATTCTGCAAACCAGGACTACAGGGTACCTTTCAACATTGCATTGCTCTAACCACATCTAGGTGTTTACATCAGCTCCAAATCATCCTTCCTCTCAATACACTCTAAGTTGCTTTTAGTTTTTTAAAGAAGAAAGTCACCCTTGAACAGCTAATGTCAATGAACAGTTGGAAACTGGAATGACTTTTTTCCCCAAAAACATTAAAAATTTTTAGGAAAACCTAGACCTGAAATGCCTATAACAGGCCAGCTTCTCTCTCTTATTTCTAACTCATTTTTTTTTTGTATCTTTAAAAATATGTGTGTGATGTTCAGGAAGAAGGAGGGTGTATATATAGACCATTGCTGACTTCCTGTTTCTAAAGATAGTATTTAAGTATCTACAAATCACACTCCTTACTTTGATGGTAACTTTCAAAAGCTAGAATACCAAGACCTCCTCACCCCCTGTGTTTTGCCCATTTTTAGTTTTCCCATGGTGGGAGAGCCTTAGAACCTTGATTTAAAGAATTTACACAATTATTTTTCTAGGGATTGGATTGAAGGTGACCTTTGCCCTATCTGTACGTAGAAAGTAGAACTTGCTAAACAAATGATAAGTCTAAACTCATTTTCAGGGTTGTTGCTTCATAAGATCTTTACAGCACTTAAACCATTTTAATACGACTGAAAGGCAAATTCTTAGTGAACAATTACAAGCAATAGTGCAGACAAGAAAGATTTTGTTTCTAAGGCCCACTTGAATATACCAGAACTTCTTTTACAATTGTGATTCTCACTAATTCATACCAGGCTTCCCTTCATCCATTTCAAATGGGTGAGATTGACCATGGAAATAAAACTGACTGTCCTGGGAGGAGAAGCTCCCACGAGGGCTCAGTCTTGGCTTACTTTGTGACTCAGCTAGACTGCGTGAAGGAGCGGGGCTCTGCTTTTGTGTTCCCATTCATTTAGTCCAAAGATGTTTCTTAGCACTCGAGACACTGTGATGTGTTCCAAAGATAACAAAATAAAGGGCACATTGCTTGAGCTTACCCTCACAGAATTCAATGAAGTGGGCATAGAGAAGCTGACCATCAGCAAGCGCTATGATGGGGGAGGAGCCAGGCTCTTAGGAGGCTCTTGGAAGGGATCCTTTGACTGGATCCAGAAGAGCCCATCTGCATCAGTTGCCTTTTCCTTGCTGCGACAAAATACCTGGGAGGAGGGGTTTACGTCAGCTTATAGTTCCATCTGACAAAAAAGTATGGCAGCAGGAGCCGGTCACGCGGATTCCAACAGTGAAGGAGCACAACCGAGTGACGAATGTGGACGCTCTGTCAGCTCTCCCCTTTTTATCCAGCCAGTACTCCAGTCCATGGAATGGTACCACCAGCAGTTAAAGATGGTATCCCCACCTTAATTAACCTAATCAAGATAATTCCTCACACACATACACATAATCCCTCAGAGGTGATTTTTGGTCCTCTGTACTTGACGGTCAATATAAACTATGTTATCGTCCAAGCTGAGGTCTGAGCTGGAAAGGAGAGACAGAAGGGGGACTGATCTAGCTGTAGGAGAAACTCTGGAGGCATAGGAAACTTGGCCCAGAGGCAGAGACCAAGGAGAAGAAAGGTCCAGTTATCCTGGTGCAGAGAGGACTAAGGCACAGGTCCCTGGCAGAAGAGGACTCTCCAGTCACTGCGACAGCTCAGAAACCCCTCCAAAAAACCCTCCTCCCAGCTCCCTCCTTTCCTTTGGGCTTCTAGGACACCACCTCCTGTTTTTTACCCTTGATCACTCTTCTTTGATGTGTCTCCCCTCTCACACATATCTTGAAATGTTAGAGTTCCCTAAAACTCGGTGCTGCCTTGGTATACCTCAGCTCTTTTCTAGTTATGTTTTGTTTACAGATGACATGATTTTATCTGGTCATGTGGCATTAAATAACATCAATGCCTTTGAAGTCTGAATCTCAGTCTCTTTCCCTTATCCTGATCTCGTTACCCACATATAAATTCACATATACCATTGCTTCTTTGACCACATCAACTGCTCACTCAAACACAGTCCTGGGCAGGCGATATAGCTCAGCGCAGAGTGCCTGCCTAGCATGGTAAAGCCCTGGGTTTGATCCTCAGCTCTGAATTAGAACAAAGCAAGCCCATGACATTCAATCCCATAGAATATGAGCAATAGAAGACTCCAATACAAATGGCTAAAACAGTAAGGTCATCTGAAGAATGTGCTTCCTGATGACAGGGATGGGACTACAGAAGAGAAAAACCGTTTTCCTTCACGCTTACAAGTTCAGTGGTGGAGGTCTGGGAATGGATCTGCTAAAGGTGGGGAAAAGAGCTTACTGACACATGTAATCTTGAGGAGTAACTCACAAGGGTAGTAGTAAACTTTGGGGCTTTATAAACCTACTTTAGTGAGGGAATGGAAGGCAGAAAGAGAGCACTTCTGAGGGAAGAACAAATACATTTTTTAGGAAACACAATTGGATATTTGAGAAAGAAAATGTTTCTGCCCCATCCTTCCAGTTTCATGGCCATAAAACTCCTCCACAGTGTGCATTCATCATATATTTACTTTTGTCCTCTCTTTTCATCAGACCCACCCTGAAGAGGGAATTTATGGCAGCTTCAATTCCCAGAAATCTCTATTCTTGCAGATAAGGAAAGTTCTAAGAAGGCCACTTTCTGCATGTGCTAAATTTTAAATGTCTTTGGCCTTTAATAATACTGATCCCAATGTCGCATATTGTAAAGGTGACATGTCCTGATTCTGGTTACTGTGACATTGTTTTTATTGACCAAAGCTGTAAAAAGGTAGCCAATATTCTGACTTCAGTCTAGAGCTAACTCTGGAGTTGTGTGTAGTTCACTGAAAGACACCAGTTAGTAGAATCCTTCTTAGTTCTAACCTAACCTGTTTAGCCACCTTCTGTGATTGTGTTCACTGTAGAATGTGAATTCAAGTCAAGAGATATTTTTTGCCTATTGTGGTACACAATATACTATATGCAGTATATATTTGACCTATTATAGTGCCCATCATGGCTGATTCATGTAGAGAAAGTTTAGGTCTTATGAAACAATAAAGGAAACAGAAGCTTCCCTTAGCTTCCTCCCTGCATCTCGGCCTTTCCCCTGTTGTCCCTCCTGTACTGACCTTGAGCTCATACCTCAGACTTGCTTTGCCAATGCGATGATAGCAAGTGTGTCACCATCAGAGGCTTCTGAAGTAGGTGTACAATGAAGCTTGCTTGCTTTCTTCTCTTCAAACCCAGAGATTATTATGAGATCGTGCCCAGGCTAGGTGCTATAAGTTGAAAGACCACATGGTACAGAGAGGAGATGGTCCAGCTCAGGTCATTCTAGATGAGGCAGACTCCAGATAATGGTCAACACACCATATATTGATGAGTGAATATGCCCAACTAAGATCAGTTAGGTTTAATCCAAAAATCAGCAGAGCTGCCTTTTTTTTGTTAATTTTTTTTTTTTTTTTTTGAGGGGGGTAGGGTCTCATTCTAGCCCAAGCTGACCTGGAATTCACTATGTAGTCTCAGGGTGGCCTCGAACTCATAGTGATCCTCCTACCTTTGCCTCCCGAGTGCTGGGATTAAAGGCATGTGCCACCACTCCTGGTTTAAAGCTGCCTTTTAATCTGTATGCATAATAATTGTGGTAGTTAGTAATGAACTACCATTCTCTTTACTATATGTAGTATTGAGGTGGTCTGTTGTGAAAAAGTCCCACCCTTACAGAATAGAAAGCACGGGAGGACACCTTAAGAGAAGAGCTTATAGGTGGAAAGTTTCTCTAAGAGCTTCCCTATCTTCCCTGTCTGGCAATTCTCATTCCAGGATTTCCAGAGTAGAATGAATTTGCAAGTTTCCCATTAGGCATGGTGACATGATCCTGGATGACACTAAGTTCTTCCTAGACTAGTTCCCATAGACAGTTCTCCTTTGACAGGTGAAATTTTGTAGTGACAGCTTCTCTTGTCTATAGTCAGAAGGTTGGCAGAACAGTGCTGGGGAGGACAGATGCCGGGCAGGAAGCTGGAAGCAGCACAAGGTGTGGCGCTAATTCAGGGGTAGGTTTCTTAGACCAGAGCAGTCACAGTAGTCCATGGGATGCTGTTATGGAGATGATTTTCCAACAGGTACTTTGACGTTAGCTCTTTCTCCCTCTTCACATTATCTGAGGTCATAACAAATCCTTGGTCAAAAGATTACCAACATTTCATTGCCTGCCAATCTTCAGTCTCTGCTCCATCCACTTGAATGATGTCATCTAATTTGATTGTAACATCTATCTTGGTACCCTTTATGCTCCTTTACTAAACATCCACCACCACCACTCAGATGCCTCTTGACAAGACTAAATGTCAGGAAGAGAAACCAGAGGAAGAAAGCACAAGCGTGACCACAGAGCTTCATTCAGCTCTCACTGGTCAATCGTGGCCTAGCATGGAGTGACAGTGCTCAATGACAGAAGGGTTCTGTGATGCTGACTCTCAGGATAAGAAGATATAGTCAGTACATAGTTCATCAAGAAAGTAGATATAAACATTGCTATGCTTGGAATTGTTTCACAGGGTAAATATTTCTAAAGTAGGGAGCGTGATAACAAAATCAACTGACTGGTTAAGGATGTAGACTTTGGAATCTGACACACCTAGATGCAAATTAGGATTTAGGGTTAGGATCTGTGCGTTTAATGTGGGTCAATTACTTCACTTCTCCATGCCACTGTTCAGTGAGGAGAGTAATCCCCGCGTCCTGGGGAAGGTGCAAGGATGAAATGAGACTAGCACGTAAAAGGCTTAACACAGTCCTTGCAACCCAGGAAGCACTCAGTAAATACAGGTGATATTGTGGTTTGAATGTGAAGTGCCCCCTATAGGTGCCAGTGTTCAACACTTGATCTCCAGCTGGTGGTGCCATTTGGGAAAGTTGTGGAGCATTTGGGAGGTGGAACCTCGCTGGAGGAAGCAGGTCACTGGGGGCAGGCCTTGAGGGTTTGTAGCCTAGCCCAACTTCCTGTTTATGCTCAGCTTCCCGACTCTGATGGCAATGTGACCAGTCATCTTCCTCTTCCTGCCCCCAGTGCCTTCTGCCATGATGGAATGTGTTCCCCTGGAGCTGTATGCTGAAGTAAGCCCATTCCTTCCTTAGCTGTTTTTATCAAGTATTTGATCACAGCAATGTGTAAAGTAACAAATACAGGTCATAACAATAATAAAGATAACACTCCCCTGAAATCTGTTCTACCAAACTGTGGTGTATTTGGATTTATTAGTAGGTGTACTGTTTAAAAAAAAATTGGTAATCTCAGAGAACAAAAGCGCATTTAGGAGCTGGAGAGATGGCTTGGTGGTTAAGGTCCTTGCCTGTGAAGCCTAAGGTACCACATAAGCCAGACACAAGGTAAGGCAAGTGCACAAGGTCGCACATGTGCACTGGGTGGCGCACGCATCTGGAATTTGATTAGTGACTGGAGGCCTTGCCATGTCAATTCTCTCTCTCGTTTAAAGAAAAAAAAAAATCCAGTCTGTTGGGCTTGCCTCAAGAAAACAAAAGTGCATTTAGGATGGCATGAGCCATGCAATAAAGAGATCAGTGAATTTTCTTGTGGCCTTTCTCAAATTCATGTGAAGATGGAATCCCTCCCCCACTTAGACCTTACCCTTGGGACTCCTGTTGTCGTCTGGGGGATTGTACAGTGGGATCGTGAACTGTATTAATAATACTCATTTTTAGTTACAATCTCAAGTCACCAGACTTGTTGAAAATCCATCCCAGAAAGCAGGCAAGAGTTGAATATAATGGAGTGTCAGTGTAAATCCTGGCCACTGAGGGCATTGGCCCAAGGCTGCACTTTTCTTCTGTCCCTGGTGGGGTCTGGGGAATAGATGGTCATCATCATTCAGGGCCACCTGCTGGGAGGTGTGGGAGGGGGCAGCAGGCAGTGGCTCTAGGCAAGTCAAATTGACTGTTCCCTCTGTCAGCCGAGTTCTTAGCAGAAATAGCCTAGTGTCCAGAGTGGCAGCTCACTTCCTGGAAGAATACTGCTAAAGTCTCTACTGTCTTTGTTGGAACCACCCAAGCCAACAGTTGATGTGTTTTTCAGCCAGGGGTGGCCACACATAAAATTTTCTTTTTTCGTTTCGTTTGTTTGAGTTTGTTTTGTCAGAAACCACATGAAGTGCAGACTCAGTGCGCCAGTGCTGGTCACAGTACTAAGTGCTGCCTTTGACCAGGAAAGTTCCCCTCTTCACGGAAAATGGGGCCGATTCCCAGCAGGGGTTGAGTCACCTTGAGACCTAGGTTCTGAGAAGATCCTCACTAGGAACAGCTGCTCTGCATGCTGTGGAAAGTTGTGCTTGGTGATTCCCTTGGTTTGATAAGATGGGGGATGCAGAAGAGTTAAGGCAAAAGTCATGTTTCTGTTAGGTAACGTTTTAGCATCATGTTGAATTGACTTAATGCTCTCATTGAGTTGATGAGTAGAAATATGTGAAGGAAGGAGACACCATATTACTTCTGTGATAAGATAACTTGTATATAGTGTCACTAACATTATGTTTAATTCTAGGTTTTATAAATCGTTTCATGGCTCTGAGAAAGATGCTATACTGATTAAGTCATTTTTTGAAGCAAACTATGTCAAATTTTGACCAAAGTTACAAAACAGACCTTATCCCCAAACAAAAACAAAACTCTTCAGATATAACCAACACTCACTTTGGGAATATAATTTTAAAATGAGCTGACATTGTCTATAAATAAAATTTTGTTTTTGTTTGTTTTTGTTATTTGTAGGCAGGGTCTCACTCTAACCCAGAGTAACCTAGATCTCATAGTGACCCTCCTACTTCAGCCTCCTGAGTTCTGGGATTACAGGAGTGAACCACCACTCCAGTGAGACATTAAGTTCTCAAAATTTTAAACTAAAAACTACCTGACCAGGTAAGGTTTATTATAGGAACTCAAAGAATAGCTTTTATTAATAGGAACTAAATTGGGAAATGGTTCATTTCAATAAATCAAAACAAAAATGTACATAATTATCTTAGCAGGCAGTAACTATTTAGGATTGAAATTACTATAGAATGGGAATACAATAGTTCCTTAATGGAGACATGGGATGATGATCCCACAAGACATGTCAAAAATCACAGTTGAGGGCTGGAGGGATGGCTTAGCAGTTAAGGCGTTTGCCTACAAAGCCAAAGGACCCAGGTTCGATTCCCCAGGACCTATGTTAGCTAGTTGCACAAGGGTATGCACGAGTCTGGAGTTTGTTTGCAGTGGCTGGAGGCCATGGCAGGCCCATTCTCTCTGTCTCTCATTCTCTCTCTCCTTTTCTTACTCTGTCAACTAAATAAATAAAAATAAAATATTAAAAAAATCACAGTTGATCTCCTGATCTTTTGGTCTTGGCCGGTCAAAACTAAATTTGCACTAACAGAACTTGGGAACTTGTTCTGAAACAGAATTTCAGTCCTGCCATGTCATTACATCAGAATCTGAGTTTTACCATGATATCCACATGGTTTGTATACACATCATAACCAAGAAGCACCATTTGGAGATATTTGCAATGGGGCATTTCAATATTGTGTTGGGTTTTTGAGGTTAATAAAATGTTAAGTATCTTTCTGGCCTGAAATAACTTCCATAAAGTTTCAGTAATTTGGATGCAAATGAGTCATAAATCCAGGGTGAAAGAAACCTGCCCTGAGACTCATTCTATCCTTACCCTGGTGTGGGGTGGCTCAGCCTTTGATCCCAAGGCTGTGCCTAAGGCCATCCCCCATCCTCTCACCCACTGGCTCCTTTGACTCAATCCTGGGTTAATTATCTAATGTAGCTCACCTACTTCCCCTGCTCATCTGTAAGCTCTCATTACTAATAATGAAATATGCCATCACGTCTGAGATTGTGGAAAGAGTTTAAAAAAATTATTGATCACTTGGTGTCAGGTAGACTAGAATTGCTTATGTAATGATGGATTTATTTCAATCATTGAACACCTTCTAGGGAGTTAATGAATAGTCCATGACCTCGAAGAACTCCTAATAAAATGACAGGGATGGTGAGAATGGGGGAATTAGTTGGACATCATGAGGCAGTGCCATGGGGTATATGTCTTAGAGAAAACACAAGAAAAGAGCAGTAAGAGTGCCTAGGGAAAGCTGGGAGGAACTACAGGAGAGGTGACCTCTTGCTGCAACCCCCTCTCCTTGTCCCAGAGAAAGTTCCACCCAAGTAAAGACATCCCCAGGCTGTGCACACACCTTCTTTGATCATCACCTTCCCTGGTAGACTGGTTCAGTGTTGGCACAGAGCATGTCTCTCAGGCTCACACAGGAAGTGCCTCATTCATATTTGCCAAATGAAGGGATACAATCTGAATCTTTGAGGGAGCCTTCAACTTGGCCATGAGAATGGGTGGGTGGTTCTCCCAGTCAGAGGAAGGAGCCTGTGCCAAAGCAAGAGGAACAGAACACCACAGTGTGCTGTATCTGTCTCCAGCAGACCCTCTCCAATCCGCCACTTGGGGATCCATTTGCATCTTGTGAAAGGCTTGTGTAGATCTACCAAAGTCAGGGGCAATGGAGAATAAAACCTTCTGGTCAGTCCGTGGTGAGAAATGTAACGTTAAACCGCCAACCACAAGCGTTCCTCAATATGGTTCCTTTTTTCAAATACAAGGTCTGTGTTTGTGTGGACGTCTGCCCAGGAATTCCCAACCTTCTTCCTTCAAAGCAGGGTGCAGACATGGTCGGAATAACCAGGCAGTCCAGCATCCACAGCCCAGATATCTTACACTTTCAGAAAAGGAGACAGAGAAAAGGCAGCTCTCCCAGGAAGAGGAAAAGCCAGGCTTCTCCTCCTCACCAATGTCTCCAGAGCCCCTGGCATTTGAACAGGCTTGCTGTTGGTTTTGGGGAGAGTGACGTGTGTAGTGACATTTGTATTAATGCCTTCCCGATGACTGCCTTCTGTTTACAAAATCCTAACGTGGTGGTGGGTGGAACTGCTCCATAGAATCTCAAGTAGCTATGTCAAGGGCCTCCCAGGCTTGGGACACATTCCCTATGATGGCTGCAAAGGATATTCACATTGCCCTTGGTCTCATCACCCAGTTGCCCTGTGGTGGGCACCCTGAGCAGGTTGGATTAGATGGGGGCCTCTCTCTAACAGTCATGGCTGTGTAATTGGGAAGTGGAGCTGGAGGTGATCTTGAATTGCTGGTTTCAAATGAAGGCAGGCACTGCCAGGACGACACCACCCTGCCTTGGAGCTCATGGGCTTTGCCAGGCATGAACTCCAAGTCACCTGAGAGAAATCACACCTTTCAGGCCATTGTCTCTGACAACCCAGCTACATGATGTAAACTTTGAGATGTGACACTTTGCATTGAACTTGAAGACATGACATGGCTGTTTGCCTCAGTCCCAGCTGACTTCACTTATCCTCCAGTGAAAGTTATTCCCCCGGGTAGATTTGTCAACAAAATCTGACAGGACCAGGATGTTGAACTCAAGTAGCAATGAAGACTTTCTCACTTATTCTTCATCCAGAGCAGAAACTTCTCTCCTTGTTTCCTTTGTTTCTCTTCAGTGCCCAGGAGTGGTTTGACTATTCAAACATCTCCAGAGTACAGGCTGCAGAAATTCAATCCCTGACCACAGGGAGCTGAACGCAAAACTCCTTTGTGCAGTCTTCTGTGCTCCTGATACCTTTGCACACCAGTAATCTTACAAAGAAACAGTGGTCTTACAAGGTGCCTTGGGTCTATCCGGGGTCCTAGACACATTTGGACATGAGAGTTAGCAAGGGCTGTAGCTGCAAAGGGACCTGGACTCTCGTTGTGGCACCCACTGCCGCACCAGCTGCCATGGAGGCTTGTCTTGTCTCTTTGGCAGAGACCAGAGTGTTGCTATCTCAGTGACGGAATAGACTGCATGGTTTGGCAAATTTACTTTTTCCTACATCTGGGACTCACATCTCGAGGTTTTTTTTTTTTTTTTTGGTGGGGGTGATCTTGGGTACAATATCTTCCTTAATTTAGTCTAAATACAGTTCTCAGTAGGAAGAGAATGCTTAGAAAGTATACTGCTTGCTGGTGTCAGGGGAAAGATACCAAATTTCTCTTTTACCAAATAATTTGGCTTTTATTCTGATCACTTTATTCAACAGCCACAGTTCAGATTGTCATCTGCAACCTGCCTAAAATAATTGACTTTTGGTTTACAAGTCTTGGAAATTCTGCCAGCATATTCCTGGAAGAGTCCTATGTCTACTGGGTCCCAGTGGATGGTGTGCATGTTCAAGTTGAGTTCAGTGCACAGGGAACGTTTGCATTCTTGGAGGTGCACTTTCCTAGAGGGGAGGTTTTTTTGTTTTTTGATTTTTTTTCTTCATAATTTGCACAAAGGCCCCAGTGGGCTGATGGTGCCTAAAGGAGAAAGAGAAAAATAGAAGGTACTTTCTGCACACTATCTCTGGTCTGAGTATGAGGCTTTGAGAGGGCCAGCTTCAAACCCCTTTTAATTGTTAAAATATTACAATAAATATACTGAAGAGTTTTGAAGAAAAAGAAAGAATATTAGTCATTCCACAGTATTCTGACATGTTCTGTTTCCCTGACAATCTGTAATTTGCATATCATATCAGAATGTACTTGTGATTTTCTATGCTCTTTGTGCTAAACATTCTTTTACATCATAAACACTTCTTGTTCTGAGGGGTTTATGCTCATATTTATAATTAAATAGCATATTACTTTGACTGAGGAAATAGATGACAGCTAACTTACCCATGTCTGCAACGTTGGACTCTATGCTACTGGCCTTTTGCCTTCACAGATACCTCTGCCACGAGTATCAGCCTGTCTACAGCTTATTCTTCTTTTGTATTTGAACAAATCCCCAAGAATGAGATACAGTACTAACAGTTTCATGGCCTTTGATATGAATTGCTATATTGATTTGTTAAAGAAGAGTAAAGATTTACATCTTGAGGATTCTCTGTGGCTGAATAATGCACACACCGAGGCAGGAGTGGCAATCACAATTCATTAACTGGTTGGGCCATCAGCATTTACCCATCTAAACCAAGGCCAGCTGGTTATCCTGTCCAGGCACACTACCTGAACTGTAGTCCTGTTTAGACAGCAAATCTTCAGTTACTTTAAGACACCTTTTCCCTCTATCCCCTCTTCCTATAATCTGCTTACTTTGTTTTCCTTACCTCCAGCTCTCTGGTGCTCCTTTAACAAAGTATTAACAGCTATTAAAATACCTGGTATTTTCTCGAGTGTTTATTCTGCTTTCACATGCATTGCCCCATTTAACTCTCAGAATAACCCTATGGGTGAGTTACTCCCATTTTATAGCCATAGATAGTGAGGTTTGGAAGGCTAAGATGCTTATCCAGGTGCACAGAGATGAAACGTGGCCACTGAGATTACAACTAACATTCCAGTTAGTTCCATGGGTTTTGGCATTGAAGTTGCCTGGGGTGTTGGGTTGGGGGATGAACAGGGGCATGGAGCTGGAATCTCAGAGGTGCTAAAGTTGGGGTGGGCTTCAGTTTCTCTTTTGCTCTGCTGGTTCCCAAATTATTAAAAACTATTTCATTAGCTTCTCCTGGTGTCATATTTATTTGCAGCTGTTAAACATTAGAAGACTTCAGAGGAGGGATTTATTTAAAACATAGTTATTAAAATGTCTATTTTGATTTAAAGATTTCTCCTGCTTTGTATTACTCACTTGTCCCGCATCTCTTTAATCTATAGTCACTTCTAATAAAGAACATCCAGAACCTACCAGCCAAAGTACTTTAAGCAATCCTTGCCAAGTCTCATTTAAGCATATTATCTCTTGGCTAAATTATCACTCAGCCATATCCTTGTCTTTTCACCATTTATAACCTTGGCAACATATCCACCCAGGTCCATTACAGAGCCATCTATGTATTTTGAGACTAAACCATGTTTACAGAGCTCACTTTCCTGGAAGAGGTTTCTGATTATTTTTCCTGTACGGTGCAGTTGCTTTCCAGTTGACTTTCCTTCCATAAGCTGGACTCTCAGTGTTGACCTTTGAAGTGGAGATAGATAATGACCATTTTGGAAGAGTTGAAGAAAGGCTTATTCTAGTGATAAACCAACAAATCCTTGAAAGAAAATGATGTTTTTTTTGTTTTTTTTTTTTCCCTCATGGCTGTTTCCCTCATGAGCTTTGGTGAGAAAAGGGAATTCAGGCGAGTGACAGGAAGAGTGGTTAAATGGCTTATCTTCACTGAGCTCCTCCAAAACAGAGGCTGAAACAAAGAATTAGTGATGTTAGTGGGAGAGTGAGATAGGAAGAGAGGAAGAGTCAACGCTAAGGTCAGGACTTCTGAGAATTATCTAGAAAGACTTTGCAAATCTCACCTCAAAGACAGAAGACTGGAGCCCATACCCCTCCAGCTACAGTGTCCTGCTGCTGAGGGTGAAGGTAGCTCCCGGGAGCTGTCCATCACAGCTGTGTGGCTGAGCCTACGGCAAGTCCCCCAGTCACTGCAGTGTCCACCATAGTCCACACAGCGAGACTGAAGGCTCTACTCTCCACATGTATCTTTTTTTTCTTTTGGGTTTTAGAGGTAGGGTTTCACTCCAGCCCAGGCTGACCTGGAATTCACTCTGTAGTCTCAGGGTGGCCTCGAACTCACAGCGATCCTCCTACCTCTGCCTCCCAAGTGCTGGGATTAAAGGTGTGCGCCACCACGCCTGGCTTCCACATGTATCTTGAACATAACCTTTTCTCCCCACTTTCAGCCTCACCGCTTTTCAGCTGGCCACCATCTCACACCTGAACCCACTGCCCACCCCCTGCCTCTCTTTCCTCCTTTGTGATTGCCTCAAGCACCTCCTGAAGCACAGATCCTACTTTAGCCCATTCTCCAGTGCTTCCCAGCATCCTAAACACAGATGCAGTCTTCTCACCTGTGGCTCCTTCCCCACCTTTATCCTGTGACTCTTGTTCCTTAAGCTCCAGCCACACTGATGAGCACATCCTCCAACACACCAAGAATGTGTCTGCCACCTTCCTTTCCTTCAGCCTGGGATAGTCTTTCTACAGTTTTCACTTGAGTCATTGCTGCCCACAGTGACCATGACCAGGCTTCGTCGACTAGTCTTCCTAAGTTAGCACCCCATTACTCTCTCACTACTCTTATCAAGAATGAGATTTACCTTTCTTCCCCTTCCCTTCTTCCTCTCCTCTTCCTCCTCCTCCCTATCCTTCTTATTTACCATCCACCGGTAGCTTGCATGCTTACTGCTTTACTTATTAGTCGTATTTCCCAGTAGAAGTTAGAAGTCCACTACTCCATCTCCATGAACAAGAATAGTCTTCGACACATTGCAGGTTCTCTGCAGATACTTGATTAATGAATGAACAAATAAATGACTCAAAAATCATTAGTTCTCCCCTCCAATGTCAAATTCTCCTATAAATGCTCCCATTGATATGATCATGTAGGAGGACATAACGGATCATTTGTATTAACGCTGTGAGAATGCAATAAGAGCCCCTGTGGGAACTGGGAGCCAAGGTGTGTAGGAAGTCAGCGGCACTGTCAGGGAAAGGTGGGTAACAGAGAAGTGTGGGAACAGTGCCATTTCTACCATTTACCACCCTTGGCTGTTTAGCAACAGTCCTGCTGAGTGGGGATAAAAGATCCTTGGCTAGTACTGGAAAATTTTTTGTTACTTTCTTCTTTTCTAACTCATTTCTTTTTCTCCCACACCCTCAGGAAGTGACAGGGAAAGAGAAGCTAGACCATCTGGGGCTGTGGGAAGGCTGGCAGCGAGAAGGAACTTGACAGTGACAGTACTTGGGAGGCCTGACTTCATCTCCTCGTATCCAAGGACTGACTGAAACAGCACAGGCAATGGCCATTTATGGAAGTACACACAGCATTGCAAAGATGTGCTTTTGGGACTTTTGGTAGAAATCTGCATTTTGAAAGAGATACGGGGCTTTTGGTAGACAACAAATTTCTCTCTGTACCCTTCTTTCCTCACCCCACACTACTTGTTCTTTTGCCAACATTTGGCATTTCTCTGACTAGTACTCCCAAATTCCTATCCTTCCCATATTTCTCTTTAAAACCTTTCTGCTCTCTTTAAGTCTCCACTAATGGTTCAGTGGGAAAGAGCCAGCGTCTTAGTCTTCTACTCAAGCAACAGCGTAGCTCTCAATAATAATAACAACGACACTCTCAACTGTGTTTTCCAGGCCGAAGGACTGATTGTACACCTGGACATCCAGACTATTGGGAAAAGAGAACAGGTCACTGGGGTAGAGTATGGATCCTGTGCTGACAGTTGCCTTGGTTGGGAATGGGATCTGGGACCTACCCCCAAAGTTTATTTGAACCTGGTTCTACCATTTGGTTAGCTGTGGAATGTTGGAGAATTTATGAACCCATTCTTGACTCTTACAACTTCTGCTAAGTGTTCCTTCCTTATTGATTGGAGTAAGGGTTACTGAGAGCAGGACTGGCACACAAGTATTGAGTGACTAAATGAGTGTGACCTACTTATTCCATTGCTAATTGCATAATAAGCTTCAGAAATGCTGACAACAGATAATCTCTAGAATTTACAACCATCTAACATTTTTTTTAAATTACTTGTTTAGACTTTTTAAATTTTTCTTACCTTGTTTCACTGGCATCAGCAATGTTTCTGTTGTGGAACACTGAAACCTACCACTTTCTGAATACCTTCTGTAAGTCTCCTGTTTCTTGAGTCGAGACTGAAGTAGGTTGAAGGGAGGACTCCCTCCAGCCTGGCCTCCACTGTGCATTATGATCCTTGTGATTGCAAGTGACAGATAACAACTTGGACTGGATAAACAGAAGTGGGTAGGCTGTCTCTTGCCTATTGTAGTGTAGATACGTTGGCCTCTCTCTATGGCAGCACTCTCCTTAGAGAGATACTTGGAAACTCAGGCTTCACATCCTTACAGCTATCAATCTCACAGAAAGGCATAGAATCCCAACAAGGTCTTTGGAATCAAGCCCAGGGAGTGTTGGTGCATAGAATGATCTGAACCACATGCTGAACTCTAAATCAGTGACTTCATCCAGTGTTATTGGTCACGTAAGGATCAGAGGTCCCTCTTGGATACTAGAAGCAGGACTAACTCTATGTTTCAGACACTAAGAAGAGATGGGTTTCCCTAAAGGAATACTGTTACTATTGCAAAGAGAATAGAGTGGATTTTGAGTAGGCAAAAGTAACAGATGTTCACCAGAGCCTACCCTTCCTGTATTACTTATTCTATGAACACATGCTGCAACTTGCTATTTCCTGCCCTAGTACGTGATGTTTCTTTGTTTGAAACATCTATCTCACCTCTTCACCTATCCAAAGTTCAAAGTGCATTTTAAATTATACTTTCTTTATATAACTCACTCCTCGACAATCGTAATGTATCACCATTTTATCACCCTTCTTATCATCCGACTTGTATTTTATTAGACTGTGTACGTGCCTTTCTTTACTCTCTAGAACATGAGCTCTTTAAAGAGAAATTCATGCCTCATACAATTTTGTGCATATATGCATTATTTAGAGATCAATGCACTTCCTCACTACATGAAATGCTTCATGTTGGCTCTAAAGTACCATAGTAAAGTGAAGTGCTGTTACCAGTATTTTCTAGGACTATGTCTTCCGTGCTTCAGTTTTCTGGTATAGACTTGATTGATTTACTAGAATATCTCATTGTTTTCAGAAGTAATTTTCAGTCCTCTTAAAGCTCTCTATGTTCATTTTTAAAAATATTTTTAAATTTTTATTTATTTAAGAGTGACAGACAGAGGGAGAAAGAGGGAGAGAGAGAGAGAGAGAGAGAGAGAGAATGGGCGCGCCAGGGCCTCTAGCCACTGCAAATGAACTCCAGACGCGTGTGCCCCCTTGTGCATCTGGCTAATGTGGGTCTTGGGGAATCGAGCCTCGAACTGAGGTCCTTAGGCTTCACAGGCAAGCGCTTAACTGCTAAGCCATCTCTCCAGCCCTATATTCATTTTATTATAAGCCCAGGAGTAACATTCTTCAGGTACAAGTACAAAGCTGCTTCCTGCAAGATGCTCCAGGCATCCGGGCCAAGCAAATGCTCATGATTCTATTTTGTGTCTACATTTAGATGCGGTTCTGTGGCATTGCTTGAGTTTCTTTCTTTAAGAAGTCTCTTACATATTAATCTTCTTTCATATATTATGAACGGAGCTTTGAGTTCTTAAAGAGCCTCTGAGAAGCCAGAAAGTGCACCATTACTTGCCCCTCGAAAGTGTAATTGTGTCTACCAGGCAAACTAGAACCAGCTTAGTGCTGTTCCCATCACACATAGGCCTCGAAGCTTGAGTGGACCCTGTGGGCATATGTATAGTGTACATGCATGCATTTGTGCATATTTATATGTGCATGACTACACCTGTTTATGCACGTGTGTGCACATGGAGGCCAGAGGTGGATGTTGGTTGTGTTACTAAATAGCTCCCTATTTTTATTTTTTGAGTCAGGGTTTCACACTGAACTTAAACTTCAATGAGTTAGCTAGACTAGCTAGCCAGCAAGTCACAGGGATCCCTTTGTCCCTGTCTCCCCCAAACTGGGATTACAGGAGGATATCTCCATACCAGGCTTCTACATGGATGCTAGGGATCTGAACTCAACTCTTCATGATCATGTAGTAAGTAAGCACTTCATCTACTGGGCCAATCACCTCACCCCACTTTCTGGTTCTTATTCCTATATCCTAATGATTCCACTGGAAGACCTTTCCTTTGAAGCCCAGAATCTTTAATTTGATTTGTTATAGTTATCAGTTATAGAAAATGAGTTATAGTTATTCATGACTGGATATGCTAGCTTGTCACATTCATTCACATTTTTTTAGTGGGACTGCTTGAACACCACTTTCAACTCAAGGAAAAGACAAAAACATGGGATGAATCTGAAGCGATGCCCCTGATAAGAACAAGAAAAACTAAAACTGCAGTAGGATCCATCCTCATCACTAAGTACTTGAGTTCCTGGTCTCTGACAGTAATACTATCTTCATTTATAAGATGATGATGAAAATTGGGGGTTTATTTTAAAAATCTAGTGTCAGCTAATATTTTGAGCTACTTTGACTTTTATTGTCTTTCTCTGCTACTCTCATTAGCTATCATGTGGTAATATACTCTTGTGTGCTTTCATATCTGTTAGTCCACCGGATCCACATCTTAATGCCTCTGAAAACATGGAGGACTAACAATCCTATATGGAAGGTGAGATGACTGAGGCCCAGAGTGGCTGGTTTACATTTTCCAAAGCTTCTTCATCAGTACATTGTACTGTTCATATTCAAATCGAGGTCTGTCTGACCCCCACCCCAGCCCTTACTGTCAATCACCATATTCTTGCCCATCCTATCAAAACTGGCAATTAAGAACCTTCCAAAATCTGTCACATAGATTTGTCCATAAATGATTTATTCAGAAAACATTTTTATGCATCTGAAATGTGTAATCACTGCTAGGTGTTGAGAATAGCAGGTCATTGGGGTAGACAGGATAGAGTAGTGAGCTATGCCCGGGGGAGGGTTTTCCATCTAGATGCTGAAGGATGAGTAGGAGCATGGTAGGCATAGAATAAGAGAAAGGACACTGTAGATAATTTAGCATTGTTCCACTTTTTGACCCTAAGCCGGTGTCCAGTTTAAGAAGGGGAGCCTGAGGAAGACTCAGGCAGTGTATGCTTGTGGTGCCCCCATTAGATATGCTTGGAAGGGAGTTCCATGATCTCTACGTGTAGAAGCGGTGAAGAGATACATCCTGATTGACACAGCAGAGCAAAGAACAGTAGAGCCTGAGCCTGCAGAGTCATGGACACTTGGCTTTCATAGCTAAAGCTTAGGGAAGAGAGAGATGGGAACGTCAGAACATGGTGGAAGAGACTGCAGCTAAAGCAGAGACCTTCAGGCTGAGATTGCCCTGGTCAATGTGCTTTAAAAGGAAAAAACATCACTGCTTTATATAAAGGAGTTGTAGTAATTAAGTGAGCCTAGTAAACTGGAGTTTGGATCCTCAGAACCCATGGAAAGCTAAACCTAAGTAGCACATATAGTAGGTAGTCCAACTGCACCCATGACCTTGAAAAGGTAAATCAGGAAAATCCCAAAGCTCACAGGCCAGCTAGCCTGGTGTTCACAGTGACAAACAACGAGAGACCCTGTCTCAAACGAGGTGGAAGTTGAGGACAGACACAGGTGGTTGTCCTTTGACTTCCACATACATGTCATGACACATGTACCCATACCCACACACACACAGAAACACATAGGAAAAAGAAAGGGAAGGAAGGATTTATTTTAGCTCACCATGGCAGAGGGGGAGTGGTGGCATGGACCACGAGGCAGCTAGTCACATTGTGTGATTCGTCACAGTGATGAGTGCTAGTCCTCACGCTTGTGTTCAGTCCAGGACCCTGACCATGGAATGAGGCCACCCACATTCAGGGTTTGTCTTCCTTCCTCCGTTAAACTTTTCTGGAACTGTCCTTATAGGCATACAGGTTTATTTCCTGGGTGATTCTAAATCCAGACAGGTTGACCATGAAGATTAATCATCACAGAGGCCTAAAACCGTTCTGAATTATTTCCTAGGGAAATGTTGGAAAGAGTGTGTATTCAGGGCCAGTGGGCACAGCACAAGCCATTATGTAAAGAAAGCTGGATTCCCTAGTTTTACCAGAGTGGCCTACCTGATTTGTGAAGTTTCTGCCTCCGTGCTGTTGTTTAATCTCTCTGCATACTGTTCTAGCTCCTTTGATATAAAAAGCCTAGGTACCTAGTAACTCTGTTTTTCTTGTTGTTTAAAATTGTCTTTGTTTATACTTTTTCTTTGAGACAAGGTGTCAATCTATAGTCTAGGTTGCCCTGGGTCTTATTATGTAGCTTAGGATAGCCTCAAACTCCCTGAAATCCTCCTTTGTTAGCCTTCTCTTGCAGTCAGGTTTGCATCACTGGCAAAAATCACCCAACCAAGAGCAGCCCCTGGGAAAAAAATGGTTTATTCTGGCCCACAGACTTGAGGGGACCCTCCATGATGGCAGCGAAAAATGGCGGCATGAGCAGAGGGTGGACATCACCCCCTGGCCAACATAAGGTGGACAATAGCAACAGGAAAGTGTGCCAGACACTGACAATAAGCTCAACCCCAACAATACACTGCCTCCAGGAGGTGTTAATTCCCAAATCTCCATCAGCTAGGAACCCAGCATTCAGAACACCTAACTTTATGGAGGACACCTGAATCAAACCACCACACCTTCCAAGTGCTCAACTTATAGGTGTGCACTACTACTCCTGGCTCCTAAGACTTCTTTACAGAAGGTTTTTTTTTTTTTTTTTTTTTCTGTCTGCTGAGATAAGAGAATCAATTACTAGAAATAGATTTAGAAAAAAGAGAAAAATCACTTTAGAGAGTCCCTGGACAAAGTGTTCAATAGTCCACCAAAGTTGTTTCAAGTATACCAAGGAAAGTTCTGGTTGTGTGTGGCAACAAAATCTCACATTAGATACATTGAAAGTATGTAATTTGTGACAAGTACAGAATTCTATGCTTTGTAACCCTGCATAAAGATATAACAGTACTTTTATAGATTTGTTTCCCATTGTACTTTGTTATGGGCAAAATTATGTCTTCTAAAAATTTGTATTGAAGTTTAATATCAGAGAATATGACCTCAGTTGAAAACAGGATCATTTAAGGTGTTAAGATGAGTCCTTCTGGAATCTGGTGGGCCCCAATACTACACGACCTATGTCTTCTTTCATAAGAGTGAGAAATCTGGAGACAGACACACACCTAGGGAGAAGGTCCTCATAAGAAAACGAAAACAGGGTTAGGTGATGTAGGAGAAGTCCAGGAACACCAAGAGGCGTCATAAGCTCCCAGAAGCTAGAGGAGAGGCATGGAGCAAGTTCTCCCTTATAGTCCTTATAAGGCACCAACCCTGCCCAGTCTTCCTCGCAGACAGCCAGGCTTCAGGATTGGAGAAGCACGCTTTTCTCTTGTTTCAGTCACTTGTCTGTGGCAATTTGTTATGGCAGGTGTAAGAAATTGACATAGTCCCCCCAAAGTAGTCTCTTGAAATAGGTAAGCTACTATTTTTCTCTATGAAATCAGTGACTGTCAAATTTAGTAAGTTTACCAAAAGTATCCAGCACTTTTTGTATATGAATTGAATAGAACTTTCCTATCAGGTAAGTGATTTAATCCTTCTCTGTTTTTGTCCAAGGGGATGGAGAGATGTCTCAGTGTTTAAAGACTCTCTTTGCAAAGACTTCCAGGTACGGTTTGATTTCCCAGTACCCATGTAAAGCCAGATTCACAAAGCGTCACATGCATCTGGAGTTTGTTTGCAGTGGCTGGAGGTCCTGGAACACCCATATGCTCTCTCTCTCTCTCTTTTCTATCTCTTCATCTGTCTCTTTCTCTCTGTCTCATATAAATAAATAAAATTATTACCTTTTTAAAACCTGCCCAGAGTACCATACCTAAGAAGTACGAAGTGCTTTTTCTTTTTCTTTTTTATGTTTTATAATTAACAACTTCCATGATTGTAAACGATATCCCATGGTAATTCCCTCCCTCCCCCCACTTTCCCCTTGGAAACTCCACTCTCCATCATATCCCCTCCCCCTCTCATCAAGTCTCTCTTTTATTTTAATGTCATCATCTTTTCCTCCTATTAGGATGATCTTGTGTAGGTAGTGTCAGGCGCTGTGAGGTCATGGATATCCAGGCCATTTTGTGCTTTTTTGTGATATTGTGTGGCTTAGATTTGTGGGAGACAAAGGCCTGGGTGGGCTCCACAGGCAGAGAAGGAAGTAAAATGATAACAGCTATAAACATGGGTTGAATTTTAAGGGCAAAATGAGACTGATGGGAAGACGCTGGGGATATGTACTTGCTTTATACATATCTTTATGATATATCAAAGCACATTTCCCAAAATCTATTTTATGAAAACTCTTGTCCTGTGATGCTGCATGAAAACACGGCCTCCAGAGTGAGTCGTGTAGGTCAGCCATTCCTCTCTTGCTGCTCACCTCACACCTCGCTGAGAGAATCCAGTTTACATTCTGACAAATTTTGCAGAAAAACAACCCACTTACTTAGCTTTGTCTAACCCCAAATACATTTCTTTAACTATGGAATATATTTTTTACCACTTCATATTTCTGAACAGGATCTGTAGGCTAGAGAGAAAGGCTAGAGCAAGAAGACCCATTGATTAGTACAGATAGGGTTAATATTTTAACATTAATTAGGTCCTTCTAGTCCTATCACTTTTTTCCCTTCTTCTATAGCAAGATTCTTAAATATCCACTGGCATCTTAATTAACCATCAGACATACAAACAGCATATGGAGATTACTATGAAGACATTTGTGTGAACATCACCTAGCTTATTAAATACAACGTGGATATACTTGAAGCTTCCATCACATCTTACTAAATTTTCATGACCTTACTTGCTTCTAGTACTACCCTGAATTTCTTATTTCTCATTCCTATACATATCTCTATGATTGTACTATATATGTTCACAAACAATATGGTATGGTTTACCATGTTTCCAAACTTTATTTAGCTTATCATATTGTGTATACCCTTCTGTAACTTCATTTTTCTTCAACATTATGCTTAATGAGCTTCTCCCAGGTTTCTGTAATGGCTCTATTTCATTCATGTTCTCTCTACAGTAGCATCTCCCTGTATACATATGCCAGTATGTCCTTACACACTCTTCTTCATAAACATTTAGGATGCTTCTTATTTTGCAGTTGCAAATAATATTGTGGTACATGTCTTCATGCATGAATTGAGAAAGGAAGAAGGCTTTCTCTGGGATATATGTATGGAATTTCTAGGCCATAGATAGGGTCGCATTCAATTTCTGCAGACTTTGGCAAGTCATTCTCCAACATACACACTGTATATAAAAGTTCCAGTGACTCTACATTACCTATTGATATTGTCAACCTATATAATCATTAGCAACTTAATAAATGTTAAGTGATGTTTCACCCATCATCTAAACTGCAATTATCCAATAACTAATGAGAGTGACTATCTTATTACCTGGTTAGTGGCCATGTAGGTTTCATCATCTGTGACCTATCTCTTCCTTCACCCAATTATTTTCCTTTCTTTTTTTTCTACTGACTTATTTATCTTTTTCTCATTGATTTTTGGAAGTTCTTTGTAAATTCTCAGTATTACTTTCTTCCAATTACTTTCTTTTTGAGTAGTTTTATAAAGAATAATGCTTTTCTTTTCACTTTTGTCAGTTTCTTTGCATGGAAGTTTAAAATTATAATATAATTAAATGTATCTACATGCTCATTGTAGCTAATAGCTTTCATTTCTCCTTTGAGAAATATTTCTTAACACCCAACCCCTAGATACAGTCCCTATATTTTCTACCTAAGTTTAAAAATGTTGCCTTTTATGTTTAAATCTTTACTAACCTTCCAATTTATTTTTGTGTGTGATATGAGGTAAGAACCCATTTTTACCTCATACAATAGCCTGTTGTCACAGTACCATTGTCAAATAGTTTACCATTTCCCCACAGAGATTCTGCAATGCCATCTATGTTACTGTATTTTATTATCATGAGTGTTTTTTGTTTTTATTTTATTTTTGTTTTTTTTCTATTATGAGTCTTTAAAATTACAATACCACATCGTTCTTCTGCGTAACTAATTTCACACCAATATCATACTGAACAGTTACTGTCGCCTTTTAATAAATAGACTTTTGGCATGTTTATCTTGATGGCCAAAATAAGAGCTTCCTTGTATCTATGCCATTAGAAATATGACTTTGTAGCTCATTCCATTAAGAATTTGAGTGTATTTCTCCACCCTTTGAATCAGATTAGATTTGCTATTTGATTTGGCAGCCATTAGAACGTGACAGAAGTGACATTGTATTCTTCCAGTCATGGCCTCAAGATGCTGCACGCTTTCACTTCCTCTTTTGGAACCCTGCCTCCACTACGAGAATAAGCCCAGGGCAGCATGCTGAAGCACAAAAAGCCAAGGGTTGCCAGTCCAAGTGGAGACCATCCTAGATCAGCCAGGGCTCAGCCAACTTACCAGCTGCCCTTGAGAGCATGTTGTGTCAGAAAAGCCATGCTGGGGACTCAGCACACTAGAACTTTGTCACCAGCCCAGACACTCTTAAACCAGAACAAATGCTTACTGTGCTGTGCTAGTGTGGTTTTGTGGTGTTTGTTCCACACTGTAGGGCAAGTCTCAAGCCTGTTCTGTCATTCAAAACCATCTCAGTTGATCATGGCCTTATGCTCTTCCCCACATATTTTTAGAATTGGTTTGTCAGAAGGCATGACCTGGTTTAACCCTCTTTGACACAGTCTAGCTCCAGGGCAGCCAGCATCTTTTCAGCAGACAGCCACTTCCAAGATTCCGTATTAGGTGAGCATCTTAGATCCTACTCTTGATAAGTTGTCAATTTATTTGTACTAGCTTTACGGCGTTAAAGTAGCATTATCATGAGATGGGGGTTCTGTTGCTATGGCAATCAGAAGTTATATATGAGCTTTGAGCTTTAACTGGAACTGTAACCATCTCTGGCCACATTCCATATGCGTTCTTGGTTCCCTTCCCTTCTAAGGTTGAAAGGATGGCAAATATAGTTCTATTGGTGTATATGTTTCATTTTTATTTCTATCTCTACACGTACCAGCAGATACATCATTCTCTAAATTGATTCACCTAATTTCTTCCCTACGATTTATCCTTGATAATCTCTCTCCTTCTGTGTAATACTGAACAACATGCATTCACCATATTTTTAATGCTTACCTACCATGTGCTTGGCATCAGCATTATCAAGTGAGTGAGACCACATGGCCTCTGCCTTTTTGGAGTTTGTCCTGTTGGAGAGATAGGATATTTATTAGACATGAGCACACTGGTGCTTTACCATTATGATAAAGGTTGTGAAAAATCAATAAAGGCCAGGAAGTAGTAGCCCAATCTAATTTGGATACTTGAAGATTTCTGTGAGGAGTACACTGGCACTTGAAATGAATTGGCATGGGTTGGGAGGGGACATCATCAGTGTGAGAGAAAGACGTGTGGTAACGCCTCGTGTTTCACCCAATGTGGGCTGAAGGCAAGGGTGAGAACGACTGCGTAGAGATGGCTCTGGAGGAACAGCCAGGTGGGAAAGACACAGTGGGTCCTACATGGGCCCTGATCCACTTGTTTAGGAATGGAGTTGCAAAGGTTGGAAATGGGACAGTTATCCTAGAAATATGCACCTCTCCCTGTAGCTATGGGCTCTAACTAGCAGCATTAGAGAGAAGCAGAGTGAGTATGTTGGTCTTTGAGGGGGTAGATCTCAGCTTGTCTTCTGTCTAGATCCAGGTCACACCCCTACCCAGATGTATGCAGGTTTCCTAGGTGTTATGCTTACACCATGGACATTGAAAGTCAAGTTCATCAGCCCCACACATTCAAGGTGGGCCTGATGTCAGAGCCTATGACTTGCATGAGGGTATTTACATACTGGGAGACAGATGACTTAATCTAGGGTCAGGCCTGGGGAAATCTTGTTTTTGTTACTCCTCCTAGCTTTTGTATTTGCTTTGTTATATTATAGTGTTTTCATTTTTATGTTTGTTTCTATCAGAAAAAGAAATTTACTCCAGGTCTTCTAACAACAATCACATTCTCAGACTCTTAGGGAATAGCTCATGTTGTAGAAGATCCTAAGATATAACCCAAAGTTTTAGAGTTGGGTCCATGACAAAGATTCATGATTCCTCCCTTCCATGATGGGCAGACTTCTGTTGAGGATATTTTTTTTGCACCAGTATGTGTGTATGCATGTTCATATATATGTGAATGCATGTATATGTGTGGAGGCCAGAGGTTAATGTCAGATGTTTTCCTCAATTGCTATCTACCTTATTTTTTTTTTTTTTGAGACAGGGTCTATCATTGAACCTGAAGCTCAAACAGTAAACTAGATTAACTAGCCAGCAAGCCCTAGGGATCCTTCTGTCTCTATCTCCCCAGTGCTGGGAAACCAGGTATGCTACCACATCCTGCTTTTACATAGGTGTTAGAGATCCAGACTCAGGTCCTCATGCTATGCCATAAGCACTTTACCTATTGAGCCACCTTCCAGGTCTACATTTATTTTTTATTCTTTCTTAATAGTTTTTATTGTGTGTGTGTGTGTGTGTGTGTGTGTGAGAGAGAGAGAGAGAGAGAGAGAGAGAGAGAGAGATAGAGAGACTGAATGGGTGTGCCAGGGCCTCCAGCCACTGCAAACAAACTCCAGACACATGTGCCACCATGTGCATCTGGCTTATACAGATACTGGGGAATTGAACCTGGGTCCTTAGGCTTTGCAGACAAGCACCTTAACCACTAAGCAATCTCTCCATCTCTTCTTTCTTATTCTTATTTAAATATTCTTTTAGGATGCCAATTTTCTCCACCCCCAGTAACATTAGGACATTGGGGATCCTGTTTCCATGACATTCTGTCTTGGTGGTATATCATTCAAAAAGACAACCTCCTTAGTCAAAGAAGGTCTGGAAGTCCAGGCTAGACCTGAGTCCATGTCAGGAGCTCTGAGGGCTAGCACTGGTGTTGTTGGACATTTCCATCATCAGCATACAGCTGTTATGCTCACAGGGATCAACTTTCCCATGTAGATCCTCCAGCAGCTCTGTTCCCTCTCCTGCTCCATTTCCTTCCACTAAATCCCTCTTGTGTTTAATTAGGCAGAGTTGGCTTCTGTTATCTACAATGCAAGAAAAATATAGCCCAATATTGTGTGTGTGTGTGTGTGTGTGTGTGTGCGTGTGTGCATGCACATTTTTGCAAGAAGTGGAATGCCTCTAGGTCTCAAGGGAATCCAAACTCTGAATGGAATGAGTCACTAGATTAAATAGTCATGTTTACCTTTGAGGAACCATTTGGCATCCTCATTTGTACAAATTAGCAGGTGCTTGAGGCACTGAACTAAAAATTGTGAAAGTTTTGGCCTTTTCTTGTGGAGTAGAGTTAGTTGGGAAGAATTGGGGTTTCTTGGGAACTCATAAAATGATTGTAGACACCCCAAAGGTTAGTCTCACTTTTACCCAGATATAAGGTTTGCTTTCTGACAAGAGCTACTTTTTTTCTTGCCACCCCGAGTCCTGCCCTCACAGCACTGCTCTTCATAACTGAAAGAGCTATTTCCTTTTTTTTTAAAAAAAAAAAAAACATGTTCTACATCTTTAAGCATTTTTTAATTTTTTTAAAAAAAATTTATTTATTTAAAGAGATCCAGAAATAGGCAGGTAGAGAGAGAGAGAGAATGGGCACGCCAGGGCCTCCAGCCTCTGCAAACAAACTCCAGTTGTGTGTGCCCCCCTTGTACATCAGGCTTACGTGGGACCTGGGGAGTCGAACCTGGGTCCTTTAGCTTTGCAGGCAAATGCCTTAACAACTAAGCCATCTCTCCAGCCCCTGAAAGAGCTATTTCTATGTGCAGAATAGTTATGGGCATCTGTGGTAGCCAGAGTGGGATAGGTTAGGTTTGTTTGGAAGCCGGCAATTGACTACATCCTCAGTTGGATGCCCAAAGGTATGCAAAGAATCTTTCCTCCAAAAAGTCTGTCCAGTTTGGGAAAAAAGAAGCATTTTGTGTGTGTGTGTGTGTGTATGCACATGTGCATGTGTGCATGCATGCACATGTACACACACACATTATTAGAACTCATATTTATTTGTTAAATACAAATTGGATGGTATCTTGCTACTATTCTAGAATGAAAGGCTTCCAAGAAGCAAAAGGAAAGGATAGGGTGGGGTGGGGAAGAGCCACTCCGTATCTCTCTTGAGCTCCCCTCTGTCTTTGCTTTCATATCATGGAATATGGGGCCAGTTTTGGAAACAAGGGAATGGAATCACTCCTAAACATTAATGACTAAGTGACCTTACATCAGACTCCTGTAGTTTGAACTCAACAGTCAAGGAACTTTCTTCTAATTGCACACCTGCTGCATGTCAGGCATGAGCTAACTGTGTGGGGATGTTCTGTTAAGTCCCTCAGTTAGTAATGGCCTCAGTGCTGGAGCTATGGAGTTATAAACTCTGCGTGATACAATCTCTGCTTGCCAGATGATAATCAAGGGGGAAGGAGGTAACAGAAAAATCATAATTGGAGACGGGAGAGTAAGGGGGTACGATGAGGACAAGGCTAAGCTTGGGGAACGTTCTGGAAAAGTGTCTCCATTTGCTTGTCTAAATAGAAGGGCCCTACAAATAACCCTGCAAGCCAAAGCCAGCAGCTTGTAAACGTGGGTCCCAAACCCCTAAGCACTGTCACTAAGAAGCCAGCCAGGAAGCAAGATCACAACACTACTTGAACA
Source organism: Dipus sagitta (assembly GCA_036346955.1). Taxonomy (NCBI): domain Eukaryota; kingdom Metazoa; phylum Chordata; class Mammalia; order Rodentia; family Dipodidae; genus Dipus; species Dipus sagitta. Next base: position 120,713,916 of record CM070777.1, read on the forward strand.
TCTGTTTTCTAACAATGCAAAGAAAAAAATGTGACAAAGGAAGCAAACACCTTCCTAGTTTCTTAATTATTCCCACATGTCATTGTTTTGCATGAGACCATGCTGATAGCACCAAGTAGGTTCACAGAATCGTGCTTGTAGGATGAACCTTAAACTCCTTTCTATCTTATACATTCATTTTTAAAATCTCCTTTGGTACTTAATAGTACACACACACCCCTTCCTTACAGTCTGGATTCCCAGCTCCCACTAGACTTGCAATTCTTTAATTCTCCATGGTGTTGCAACTCAGCCTCTGTTAAAACTCCCCTCTGCTTTTGACCATGACCCTTTCTACCCACCTCCCCTTGGCAAACTCCAGTGTATCACTCAATGCTCAGTTCAAGCATCCCTTTCTTTGTAAAAATGAATGATTCTGGTGTGTGAAGTCAGCTTCCCTTAAATGTATGCCATCCTCGTCATATGCGTCATGTGTATACAAAATCTGTGGGTGTGCCTATGTGCTCACACACACACTCCCAGGAACAGTGCCTGGCTTGCTCTGATCTCCTCTCTGTCCCCAGTGTTCCCTGCATGATGTGACACCTGGCTTGTGGTCAGTAATGAACAGCTCTGTGTATCCAGGAGTCTGTGCATTCAACAATGTGACAGGTAGCCATCCATACATTCCAACCTTTCCTTTATGGCATAAGGAGACATGTAAATCTTACTAGGACATAGGAGAAAATAGCACTGAGAGGGCTGGAATTAATAAATGAACACAAGCCCCTAGAAGTCGGGTACTGGTTCTAGTTAGCCACCCTGTTTTCCTAGGTAAGTGAGGGTAGGGGACAAGAAATCTCCTTTTCAGAGACGGACAGCTCATGCTTTGTTTTGGTTTTGTGGTGCTTTCATAATTTTGGTGAAGATATTTTTAAGCAAGAGCATAGGGCGGTTCAGGTTTCATTACCCAACTTGGCTTTTTTCTTTTCTCTCTCTTGTTACACAGAGCTCCTCTGAGCCCTTATCACGGCCCTGTAACCACATCCCCTGCTGGGCCTAATGCTAAGTCAACACTGTCAGTTAAAAACAAACACTGACAGGTGTGCAGCACACCGAGCCAGCGAGGGCGTACATGCTAAAGCAGGAGTTAGCAAACTGCGGGGGAGAGCAAAGAGCGTCAAGCCTGTCCAGATACGTCCAGCCCCTCTGGTTCCCACATACAAGGGGACAGGGAGAGGCTGTCAAAGGCTTGGGAGTGCTGCCAGGGGCCCTCCCACACCAGTTCCACCTGGGAGAGGGCTGCAGGCATACGTACATGGGCTCTCACAGTGCTATCCAGAGCTTCGGTCAGTCACTTGTTAAAGCTCTTGCAGGGAGGCTAGAGGGAGGCTGGTAGGGCTCGTAGCAGAGGTCCTGGCAAGCGTGGCTGAGATGCACAGACTCCCAGGGGAGATCTCAGTTGCGGCACTGGTCAGGACTGGAAAACAGTCAAGGTCATGTTCTGGGCAGGAGGCTTTTCAGAAGATCTTGTTTTTAACCCCGCTTATAGTCTCGCATCCAGCAGGGCAGTACAGCTCCTGCCTTTTATTTTGAAGCTCGCCTCTGCTATGTCTGTAAACCCGGTGACCAACTACACATGAGAGGATGATGGCTCATGATAATGCTGCTTTTTTCTTTGGTGCTGGGAGTGGAGCCCAGGCCTGTTGCATGTTCGGCGAGTGTTCTGCAACCGATCTACATCTCCAGCCCCGTAACATTAGTGGGACTTGGAGTCAGGGCTAGGGGGACTGGCTCAGTGGGTAAAAGCACTTGCTGTGCCAACATCAGGCCCTGAGTTCAGATTCCCGGAATCTACATCAAGCTGGTAGGGCAACATCTGTAGCCCTAGTGCTCCCGTGGTCAGTGGGCAGGAGACAGGAGAACCCCTAGAACCTCTCTGGCCAGCACAGCAGTGAAGCACAAACACACTACCTCCAACAAGGTGGGAAGCAAGAAAGGACAGACACCCCAGGTTATCCTCTGACCTTTGAATGTTCACATGAACACACACAGGTACAAACACGCACACACACAATAACTGGAACCCACTACCACAGAGTACCTACTGTGTGCTAGGGAGCTTTAGGTGCTCCAAAGATGTTATCTTCTTAAAACCTTGCACCTAACTTACAAGGCCCATGTTGCTATCAGTATCTTTTTGAGTTGACAGATGGGAACCGAAGGACAAAGGGGTAAGCTGAGTTGCCCAAAAGAAGACGCAGCCGGCAGGGTTGTCAGTCCTGTGACGCTCTGCCCGTGACCTGATGATTCCCAGCTTTGGCTGTGCAGTACAGTCTCCTGGGGAACTTTGAGAACTGTGAATGGCAGGCTTCGCCTCCAAAGATAATGATTTTTGTAGTTTTGGGTAGCCTGGGTATTAAAAAAATTATATTTAAGGCTGGAGAGATTGCTTGTAAACCCTGATGTCCAGAGGTCAATTCCCCAGTACCCCCATGAAGCCCGATGCATCTGGAGTTCATTTGCAGTGGCAGGAGGCCTTGGAAAGCCCATTTTATCCCTTTCTCACAATCTCTTTCTCTCTGCTTGCAAATAAATAATAAATTAAAAATTAAATATATATATATATATATGTCATATGTAATGTGTGTTGTATATGTGTGTTGCATGTGTCTGGTGTGTTGTAGGTGAGTCTTGTTGGATGTGTTGTGTGTTGTACTTCTATTGTGTGTGTAAGTATGTGTTGTGTTTTGTGTGTGTTGTGTACCTGTATGTCTGTTTATGTGTGTTGTATATGTTGCATGTGTCATGTATTACGGGTGTTGTGAGTGCATGTTGTGTGTGAAATGACTTTGCACAGATTAGTTTAAATCACTTCCAGAGTGCAGCTGGCACTAGGAGGTGTTCCCTGTCACATCATCCAAGGTGAGTATTGAGGAGGAAGGACTAGCAACCCTGGAAACCAGCAAGAAAGGTCTGGCCTGGGCACTGTGCCATGACTGAGGTTTGGGGGGTGGGAGCCAGAAAGAAGGCAGCAGCAGCCTAAAGAGGTGCTGCATGAGAGAAGCGAGAAAACCAACAGAGGCCCATTTCACGTTGGCTGGGGTGGCCGTGGAGACTTGCCAAGGAAGAGGACCACAGGGGGCGACCACCTTCTCTCCACACAGAGGGTTCCTGGAACTCCCTAATACTGAAAAGAATTAGTATTCCCAGAAAGGTGTTTTAAGAGAGAACCTTGTACTGTAAATCACATCTGCTGGAGGCTGGGGGAGGCAGAGACCTGAAATCACACAGCCCAGGAATCCCTGAAAGCAGGCCTGGGCTGTAGGGATGGGGAGATGGGAAGGGCAGGTCTCAGGCATGATTCCGATACCAGGCACTTCCGTTGCAAATTAGCTCTCACCCTGTAGGGACTGTGTGGCACTTTATTTATTTAATTTAATTTAATTTTTTTATGTTTTTGGTTTTTCGAAGTAGGGTCTCGCTCTAGCCCAGGCTGACCTAGAATTCATTATGTAGTCTCAGGGTGGCCTCGAACTCATGGCGATCCTCCTACCTCTGCCTCCCAAGTGCTGGGATTAAAGGCGTGCGCCACCATGCCCAGCTCTGTGTGGCACTTTAGATGCATTTTAAAATCATTGTTTGTGTCTGTTAAAGACAACTGATATTTTAATGTAGAAAAAAAAACTCACATAACTTTATCATCCGCATGTAACAGCTATTTCATATATTTCTTTATGATATAATTTTTCCTGTAAATAGTGTGTGCGTGTGTTTGAGAGAGAGAGAGAGAGAGTTTTACTGTATGTGTATGTGTGTATGAGTTCACGTGTGCGTGTGAGAGTCACAGCATGCATATGCAGGGCAGAGGACAGCTCAGTGTTGGTCCTTGCATTCTGCCTAGTTTGAGGCAGTTTACTGCTGTTTTCACCTCGGCTGGCTGGCTTCTGTGCTTCTGGGCAATTCTCCTGCCTGTGTCTCCCTTCTTGCCCTTAGTGCATCGGGACTACAGACAGGAGTGCCCTGGTGTCAGGCTTTATGTGGGGCCTGGGCATCAGAACTCAGGTATTCCCTCTGGAACAGGTATGCCTTATGCACACAGCCATCTCCCTAGCCACTGGGAATGATTGTTAAAATATAATATTAACATAAAGTATATGCTGTTATATGGTGTTTTCCCTCCAGGCATGATGTGATGCCATCTTGGAACAGAGAATGCTTCAGGCGCAGAAGTCTGGCAACTTTGGAGCAGAGCAATACAGTGATAGCCAGCCTATGGCCACGGTAATGGAGTTGTTGTGACTGACTTTCACCTGGAATTTCAGCTATTGTTCCCTCCTATCCTTCCCCCCAGCTCTTGGGAGATGCTAGATTATATGGGAAGTAGGTTAACTGGAAGAGGGACCTGATGAGGTAGCTTCCATGAGGTTACCATCCAAGACGGGTAGGAGTTTGTGGTGATGCGGCTGCCTTTGAGCCACCCAGGCTCCCGTAAGTACTGCCTCACTCATGCCCTGTAAAGTTACCCCAACAAACTCACTGCTTCACCAAGCTAGACTTTGGTGTAATCGTACTTTAGTCTGTTATTTGTGAGCAGACATGCTCTCTGGGGTAAATCGACGTGTGTTCGTGTCTTCTCAAGAAAAAGATTTCACACAACATATGCAAATATCATAGCTTGCTTTTTCCACTTAATAGAAGACTGTTTATTTCTTACATCTGTTACTTTTTCTTATAATTGCACTGATAGTGATGAGCTGTTGCTGGGTTTCTAAAAAACTGAATAATCTATGTATTTATTCCATATAAAAAATTATTATAAACATATTCTGTTGGTAATAACTTTCAATTTTTACTTGAATCTATAAAATCCAAAACACAGACTTTATAACTGAATACATATATAATGCTTTTATATATAATGCCTAAACACAGGGTTTTTGTTATTTGAAAATAACCATGAAATCAAAACAACTTTACCTGTTAAAATGAAACTACAAAACCAATAAAATCCAAACTGACATGAATTAAATGTGACAAGCACTGCTTTGTGCTTTCTGCAGTGAGCAAGGCTTGCGGTCCTTGGTGCCAGGAGGGACCATGCTGAGGGGTCACTTGCTCCTCCTTCTGCTTTTCCCTGTCCTACACTCTCAGAAGCTTCTCCATGCACAGCCTACAGGCATCGTGGCCTTCACTTGGCACCATCGCTTCCTTTGTATCGACACTGTTTTCCTTCTACGGTCTCCATCTCACTGCAATTCAAGAAGTACCACCTGGTGCCCATGTTAGTCACAGCATAGATTCCAAATTGAGTTTTAAACTCAAATTCACACGGGCCTTTTAGCTTAATTCAGAATATGGCTGTGCTCATTCTTAATTTATGATAGAAAGGTAAGTGTGAACGTGAAAATGTTTCATCAGAGAATGTCCAAATGTAGAAGATTCGTCATCAGACTACTGTCATAGGTTTATTTTTCCTGTTAACAATGAAACTACAGGGCTGGGGAGATGGCTCAATCAGTAAAATGCTTTGCTGTAAAAGCACGAGGATCTGAGTTCCACCCCTAGAATCCACATACAATGTAGGGTGTGGTGGCACATGCTTGTAATCCTAGAGCTAGAGTAGGGGGTGGCAGAGACGGGTGAGTCTTTGGGGCTCATTGGCCAGTGGGTCTAGCCTAACCGCCAAGCTTCAGGTCAATGAGAGACCTTATCTCAAAAAAAAAAAAAAAAAAAAAAAAAACTATGGGTGACATTCCTAGGAATAGCGCCGAGGTTGTCCTCTAGCTTCCAGACACCACCTGCACACATACACTTAAAAAAAAAACTACATAATTTATCAAATGCCTCTCTTGTAACTGAAACATCATATGATTTACATTTCACAGATGGAGTAAGCAAGGTTTGTAGAGATCATGGAGCTTTCTGGAACACCTAGGGTTGTTCGGTGAAGCCCTGATCCTTATTCCAGTTTCAGCCGTTCCTATGCCAGTGTCTTTAAATCATTTTACAGCCCACTGCAATTTCTTATGAAGTGCTCCTCACCTTGGATTTAGCCTATTTGCAATGATTGGGACAAGGACTACAGATAAGTGATTTTTTTCTTTTCTTTAGGGAAAAGCTAGTGCCGGTTACTGGTGGTGTACTCAGTGGCTTGCAAAAATAGCCTGATAGAGAGGGGCCCTTTAAGATATTTCTGTCAATCTGGCAGGAGCTTAGGAGGCTGGCAATCGCTTGCCAGCTATTAAATGGTTCTGAATATATGAAGATTTGTAATTTCCTCCGTGAAAGGGCTTTGCCAGAGAAACTAAGCCATGTGACATAATCCCTGCACACACATTGGCACACGCGGGGGTTATGTTTCTGCAGACTGATTCTTGAAACCAATCAGGCTAGCTTGGTATTTCATCTTTTGGCCCAATACCACAAACTGGCACAGATCACATTATCCCTGCCATGTACCAGAGTTCAGAATACTAAATCAGCCAGCCTGTAATTATGCGGGCAGTGCCAGCTTTATTCTCTTAGTGAGCAGATTGACGGATCTGTTTAGACTGGATGCCCTTAGGCTCTCTGGGATCCTGGGCTGACTTCCCAGTGCCCAGGCAGGCACTGTCCCAGATCCTTGTGTGCACAGGTGACGTCCCACTGGGCAGGGTTGCAGGGCCCAAACTGGTTTCAAACCTGTTTGGCTCCTTCACAAAGGTCTCTAGCTGTCCAAAAGACAAGCACCGGGCTGGGGTGGCAGAAAGGCCTGGGTTCCTGCAGCTCTTGGGCTGAGCAGGAAAGGCAGGGCAGGCAGTGGCCAAAAGGCTTCTTGGGCTGTGTGCTCCTGGGTGGCTGTTACCTAGGCTATTGGCAGTGTTGGTGAAGGGGAGGGACTTGTCAGTCCCTTTGTCTGAATTCACATTATTTCTGCAGCAGTTGGAAACAAGGGCGTAAAGGGCAGATTTAGGTGGACAAAGTAATATATGTAGGAAGGGCATTTCAATAGGAAAAAAAGTTACCTGTCTTGCTTTGATTCCAACACATTTTAAATGATCATCTGAAACATGGGCGAGGAGCAGGGTTGGGGGTGGGGTGGGTGACTGGTGTCCTTCTGGTTGCTTTTGCAGGTGAGCTCCACTCTGAGACAATGTACCCTTACCCTGGGTCATGGGGCCTGATAAACACTTCCTCAAGACACCGCATGACTTCTACATGCACAGAGGAATATTCTCCCTCCCAGGGGTCCACCCCACCTGCCTCCTGCATGGTTGCATTTGGCTGGCTAAACACCTGCTCTTGTAATCAGCTTCTAATTGCTGGACATAATAATAATAATAATAATAATAATAATAATAATAAACAGCTGATGGGAGAAAAGGGTTTGTTTCAGGCTTACAATTCCCAGGGAAACACCATCAAAGGTGCAAGAAGCTGTCTCGTTCCCATAGATCCAAGCAGAGACACATCACCCAATAGTGAGCAAACACCAGCAGCAGCAAGCACAAACAGCCAGAGCTCCATCGGCCCTCCACACACCTTAGGGCTGGACTCATATCGGCCCGCAGTGGAGTGCTTCCTGTAACAGGGATCTGCCCCCCTAGGGGCTCAAATGACAAGCTCAATTTTAACAAAAACACCTGAGACTATGGGGCCATCCATTGAAAGCATCACATTCAAACTATCAACCCTGCCTTCCAATGGTTTCTTTCCAAGTTCGGCGATACCCCTTTGCTTGTCTGGTTGTCTCCGTAGGGACTCTTCCATCTCTAGCTGCTTCTGCAGTGCTGTGGGCTCCGCTTACTCAGCCTCCTAACAGGAAGTTCTTTCCTCACCTTCCTTAGCGCCTGTCCACACTGTCATGTGTCTCAGTGCTAAACACCCCCAAGAATGATTGAGTGGATTTTATTGCTTATTTGTTTTATACCCCACCCCTCATGCTCAGGTTCCTCCCAACACACATACCAGTGCTTGTATAAGTTGAACAGATTTGGAGCATATACTAAATACTATATGTCATAAGCCCTCACAGAGCACTAAACCATATGCCAGGTACTATCCCAACAGCTTCATAAATAGCATCTTATTTTTTAAAATTTAATTTAAACTTATTTATTTGAGAGAGAGAGAGAGATAAGGGGGAGGGGAGAGAGAGAAGGACACACCAGAGCTTTCCACCACTGCAAATGACCATTAGAAGCATGTGCCACCTGTGTATCTGGCTTACATGGGTGCTGGGAAACTGAACCTGAGTTCTTTGGCTTTGCAGGCAAGCACCTTAACCGCTAAGCCATATCTCTAGCCAACACTCATTTTTAATACAACAAACCTACAAACTAAGTCTGATGTTGATTTCTATCTTATTTGGATGTTATGGCTAAAATGTGAATGAATTTTACTCTCAAAAGATTAATGTGGGGCTGGAGGGATGGCTTAGCGGTTAAGGTGTTTGCCTGCAAAGCCAAAGGACCCGGGTTCAATTCCCCAGGACCCATGTTGTTAGCTAGATGCACAGGGGGTGCATGAATCTGGAGTTCGTTTGCAGTTGGCGCTGGTATGCCCATTCTCTCTCTTTCTCTCTCCCTCTTTCTCTGTCAAATAAATAAAATAAAATAAAATAAAATAAAAATTAATGTGTGGAAGGGCCCTAGTTGATGGAACTACTGAGAAGTGCCAATTGTGAGTGTGCTAACTTCTTCAATGAGCTAATTTATGAATGAGTTCATACTCAGTGGACCCTGTCTCAAGAAAGAAAGTCAGCATCCCTGAGGAATGAATGACACCCAAGGGTGTCCTCTGTCCTCCATATGCACCTACATAATTGTGCACACACACAGATGTACACACACACACACATGCACAAATACATCTTGTTTTCTAAGGAGGCTCCTTATTCTTGGGCTATGGGAATCTCTCCTACTTGGTCCAGAGGTGGTAGAGAGAGATGATCCTACCCTAAGATGTTACTAACACTAGGAAAGGCAAATATTTATCTTTCGTAAGTTACTATAGACTCCCACAGATTGGTGAAATCCCTGGAAGCTGCAGGGAAACTCAGCAGTGATGAAGACTTGGTGGGCTTTGTCATTCGCTGAGGGTTTTGAGATACATAGCTATCCATAGAGCTCTCATTCATACACTTTGCTCGATTGTTTGGAATCATATATTTTCAGACAATATCATCAACCTGTAGATGTTTATTTTTTTTAAGCTGGCATTTTTAGTTTACATACACACACACACACACACACACACATACACTGGAGAAGTTCCTGGAAATCTGGAAGCCATTAACTTAATCCTGTTATTTCGTATTGAATATCACTTTATACCAAACACTACTGGTATATCTTGGCAGGGCTGGAGGGGTGTTATTTCCTCCAGCTCTTTACTCCCGGGATGGAGGCTCACGGTTACCTTCCTCTGTGGTCATTCCTCACGTCCTCTCTGTCAGGTGCTTGTCATGTCCTGAGCAGGGGTTCAGCCTTTGAGAATTTCTTTTCTACACCCCTTCCCTGCTGCTTCCATTCCCTTGGCCTTGGGTGCCAACTCTATGCTAATGATGCTCACACATCTTTTTCATCACAGAGCTGTTAGTGTATGGTTATCTAATGGTTATTTAAAGTTTCAATGCACCAAAGTGGATTTCCAGAGGTTTTAACACTTAATCACTAAGTATGCTTTAACATGTCAGACCAAAGGCCGGAGACCGTGTTTGAACACTTGCTCTTACTGATCTGTCACAGATCCCATTGTTTCGATCTTTAAGACACAGTATAATGGGAATCTGGCCTTTTCTGCCCGCTTCCGCTGTTGCCACACTAGGCCAGCCCACGTCACTGTTGTATTGGACTGGCCTCTGCTTGTCACCCTGCTTCCTCCTCTTCTGCCCCTCAACCCGCTCTCCGCAAGAGAGTAGAGCTGGTGCGCTACGGTCAGATCAGAACCCTTTTCTCTCCAGGTGTCCCATGGTCTCCTCCTCTCACTGCACGGCAAAGCTGCAGTCTCCCAAAGATGTCCAGAACCCTTCCCCTCTGCTGCTGCTGCGAGAAGTCCCTGACTTGCTTCTTCCTGTCCCTCTTGCTGCCTTTCATACCGTTTCCAGCCTCGGAGCCTTTGTACTTACTCTTCTCTCTGTCGAGAAGGCTTTGTTTGCCTCCAACTGTTTCTGTGCCTGCTCTTCCATTTCTTTAAGTCTTTGTTCAAATGCCAACTCATATAAAGAAATGATAAGCTTTGAGAAGATACAACTGTTTAGCTTGAGGTAAATATCACAAATATTTACATGCATGGACATAGTATGCAGTTCTCTATCTATCTATCTATGTATCTATCATCTATCTACTCTCATCTTTGTGTGTAAATTTTAAAGCATGGCAGTACTGGTGATTTAACCCAAGCCCTCACACTTGCTAGGAAGGTGCTCTACTGCAGCCCCATTTATTCATTTATTTGTTTTTCTGAGGTAGGGTTTCACTCTAGTCCAGGCTGACCTGGAGTTCATTATGTAGTCTCAGGGTGGCCTCAAACTGACGGTGACCCTCCTACTTCTGCCTCCCGAGTGCTGAGATTAAAGGCGTGCACCACCACGCCCAACTATCTTTTTTTTTTTTTTAAGAATATTTATTTATTTATTTGAGAGAGAAAGAGAATGGGTGTTCCAGGGCCTCCAGCCACTGTAAACGAACTCTAGATGTATGTACCTCCTTGTGCATCTGGCTTATATGGGTTCTGGGGAATTGAACCTGAGTTGAAGTAGGAGAATTGCTGTGAGTTCAAGGTCAGCCTGAGTCCACATAGTAGATTCCAGGTCAGCCTGGGGTAGAGCAAGATCCTACCTCCAAAAACCAAAAATCAAGGTCTTTAGAGTTGTTGCCTTCTAATGAGATGTTCCCCAGCTGTTCTATAATTGCCTTATAGTCCTAACACTTCCCGCCATCCTCTGGACTTCATTTTCTTTCTGAACATTTAAATGTACGCATTCTATAGTGATCACATAAGCCTTGTGTTCCCTTGCTCTGAAAGCACTGATAACAATGAACTGGCCTTACAGAGTTGTTGCGGGTATTGAAGGACGCCATACGAGTGCTTACCCAATGTAGTAGACTTCCCCTGACAGGGCTTAAGCTTTCCGGAAGAGTGAATGTCATACCTTACGTGTGTCACCTCCTCAAGCTTTGCTTTTAAACAGATAAATAGCTTCAGATGTAGAGCCAACATTTCCATGTCAGTCTTTGTTCTGGACAATCCACGTGAGTGAGGTATAGAGTAAATCTAAGGATGATGTTCAAATAAAGCTTTATCATTCATTCATTCATTTATTGAGACAGGGCCACACCCTGTAGCCCAGGCTGACCTCAAAGTCCCTATGCAGTGGAAGATGGCTTTGAACTCATGATCCTACTGCTTCCCGTCCCCAAGTACTGGGATTCCAAACATATAACACCTGACCCAGGTCCCCATACAAGGGTTTAGGCTAGACTGTGACCCCTCATCATTCCTCTGTCAAGTCTTGTTTTAGAACTATGATTGAGCCAAACCTGACTTCACTAAACAGTTCTGAAAAGTGGGAGGGAGTTTTTGCTGAAGAATAAAAGGTGTTCCACAGAAACAAACCCTTTAAAGTGTGCTCAGTAATGTTGCCGTCTGAAGCATTTATGCAATTAGATATATTTCATTAATTGTGTTTTCTGAGCCGAGAGATTTGAAGGAACATGTTTCTTTCCGTCTCACTCTGTCATGTTCTCATCGGCCTTTCACAAATTAATCTGAATAAGAGCAACTTCCCTTCAGCGGTGAGTTAAAATAAGACACTGTTCACATGGTTATTGCTTCATTGTGTCTTTATGCACATTCCTCTGTGCTTTTTAATTATATATAATTACCAGAGAACAGAGAGTAAAATCTGTTTAATCTAAAATCAAACATGCTAAATAGATACTGTTTCCAGTTCCTGTTTTTTATTTTTTTAAGGTATGATTCTAAATTAGTAAGACTGGGTCCATGAGTATAGAGCCAGATCTTCCAGAAAGTGCAGCGTACATGACTGAACACTAATTATTTCATGTGTGTGATATTACTTTAAAAAAACTGTCATACAGTGTAGCAACTTACATAATGACATCTGGGCTGCCATAATTTGGAGTGTCATTTTGTTCCCTTCTTATAAAATAGTTGCAATTAACTGCAAACAAGAGTTAAAGTTGATGGTAACATATGGTGACTTTGATATGATGGTATGTTTTTACTGCAGTTTTCAGTGTGTATGTTTTTGACAAGGAGAAATTTTATTAAAGCCTGTTGTGGTGATCATATTAAAAATGCATGACAGTGTTCGTGAGGTAGCAGAGTTCAGCCAGCAGATCTCATGCAGACTTCCTGCTCCTGACTAGAAGTCTAGCTTTTTATCTTTTTATTTTATTTATTTGACAGAGAAAGAGAGAGAGAGAGAAAATGGGTATGCCAGGGCCTCTAGTCACTGCAAATGAACTCCAGACACATGCGACTCCTTGTGCATCTGGCTTACTTGGGTCCTGGGGAATCAAACCTGGGTCTTTTGGCTTTGCAAGCAAATGCCTTAACCACTAAGCCATCCCTCCAGCCCCTAGTTTTTTCATCTTTTTCATTAGCTCTACCATCTTGGATAATTTATGTAACTTCTCTGTATGTTAGTATCTTAATCTGTTTGTCCTGGATATAGTAGAGGCCATCTGAGAGGGTTGTTGTCAGAAGAAAATGAGAATGTAAAGTCCTTAGGATAGAGCACACTATGAAACTTAATTAAATTATTATTAATCACTCACAGAAGTCAAGGTCACATTGCAACAACAATTAACTTCAAAATCAAAGTGGCTTGAAATACGGGTTTACTTATTGCTCCCACAGCATGTCCCCCTTGGAGACATATTTCACATGTTGCCAGTTGCTGTGGAGGAAGCACAAATAATACTAGAGGATCTGTCACTAGAAAATAAGTCTTCCAGAAGCGATGCTGTCACTTGTGCTGCTAACTCATTGGCCACACATTGAGGGCCAAGAGAGGTCGTGCCCGTGTGCCTGGAAGACAGACAACACGGATGTTGGGCTATTAACACTCGTGACTGCCCGGGTTTCTGCTGTTGCTGACTTCTGGAGGGAAAGCTGTTCGTTGGAATAGCCTTAACCTTGTGGGCTGCTGGTGTCACTATTGGTGACAGGAAATCTCAGTCTTCTGGGACAGGCTTCAGGACGATGGGGTGTGGAGTGGAGGTGTCTTAGAACACAGAAAACTCTGCTTAGCTGTTTGATGCCAACTGGAACCACTGAACGATATGCAATATAAATAACAAAAATGTCCTCCATCTTTTTAAAAGTTTATTTACTTATTTATTTGAGAGAGTGAGACAGAAAGAGGCAGAGAGAGAGAGAGAGAAAGAGAGAGAGAGACAGACAGTCAGAATGGACATGCCAGGGCTTCCAGCCACTGCAAACGAACTCCAGATGCATGTGCCGCCTTGTGCATCTGGCTTACGTGGGTCCTGGGGAATCGAACCGAGGTCCTTTGGCTGTGCAGGCAAACACCTTAACTGCTAAGCCATTTCTCCAGTCCAAATGTCCTCCATCTTAAAAGAAGACTAGCATGAATACTTGAAACATTGTGAGGTACACTTCCTCCACTCACAGCTCTGTGGGATTTCCCCAGGCTTCAGGGATGCGGCTCGTCATAGGCTGTCTCAGGGAAATATAGTTAACCCATCTAAACTCAGAAACAAATGACTTAGAATTAGCTCCTGGTTAGCTATGCAGAACGTTGGTACCCTTCAGTAGTGTGTGTTTACCCATGAGCAACTGTTTCAGCACTCCTGTCCTCACCCTGCAGTCTTCCACTTGGCTTTGTAAGTGTGGAAAGCTCCTCAGCTTCTATCCAGTCTACTCTCTCCCATGGGCTGAGCTCCCGCTTGCGTGTATGTTGGCGGATGATAGTGGGAAAGGGCTGGATTTTTTGTGTTCCTTTAATCTCTAAACACCTTGGCAATTTGTTCTGGGATTCTTCTGTCTGAGGAAGCGTGGATGGGGAAAAGAGCAGTGAGTTTGGATTTCAGAAGTCAGGAATGGCTTAAATAAGAGAACAAAGTGCATTCTTTTTGTACAAAGATGTTATTGGAAAGCAAAGGTCCCACCTCCCACGCTAATGCAGAACAGACCTCCAAGCCTTTCCTCACACTCTCCCTATCTGCCTATTATGCCCTCTGCACAGGCTTTGCAAGAAGAAATCCATGCCTGCAGTCAAGGGATGGGCCTGCAGTGTATTAGTTGTGTGGCTTAGGGGAATTACCTAGCTGATCTGAGCTTCCATTCTTTCATCAGGGAAGTTGGCTTTAAATACAATGTGATGAGCTGTTGTGTCAATTAGATGAGATGATAAACTGGTTTGGGGCTTAGTCCCTAGCCCATTAAATTAATCAAAATCCAAATTAGGTTTAATTGATTCTAACCTATTTCAGATCATTCTGTATAATGTACTGGTTTTCAAGTAGAACAAACTCCTATAATGAGCAGAACCAAAGCATATGCAATTAAGTATAGTAGAAGCTTATTCCTCATGTGAAAGGGCAGCAATGTCTCAGGATGTGATGTGGGAGCTGGCACAGAGCTGGCTTTACTCAGTGCAGTTCTTTAGAAACTCAGGATCATGCTCATGTGGTTTTCATTGTATCTCATCACTGTCTGCCATTTTATCCAAAGAAAGGGAGAAAGCTGAAGGAAGACCCCGGAGACCCTGGGCTTCAGGCACATGGATGGGAAAGCAGTCATGAGGCCACAGGCTGCATGAAGGGAGGCTAAGAATGCAGTGTAGGTGGCCTTGTAATTCTTCATGACCATGAGAAGGAGGAGAGAGAACCATCTATCTGTCCAGACTCAAATGCTTTTCATCTCTATTAGGAAAACCCTTCCCATTAAATTGGCATGTCCTTGAACAAGAGGGCCTCATTTCCACACTTACCTACCAAGTTAAATTCAATGGCACACACAGAGATGTCCTAGGAATTACTTTCAAATTGAGCTGGTAAACAGAAGTACTATTGCTTGGCCAAATCACTCATATTTGGTCTCCATTGATTCGGTTGTTACTTTGGAACAAAATTGAGTCAACTATTGACAGGTTAGGTTAGGGATTTCATGTCTGGGACAATTTGTTCCTTGTAGCAATTCAAGGGCCAAGTTATTCACTGTATTCACTGATAGAACAGGGTACATGAATGAGGCTTTTGGTGTTATCTTTCAATCATCTTTTAAATTTATGCATTAACATTATTCTTTCGCAAAGATAAATATCCTTTATAAACTAGGCATAATGCATAAAGTACAACTTTGTAGGATTTCAGGATGAAAAATCTAGAATTATACTTTGTAAACACCCATATTTTAAAAAGATATTTTATTTATTTATTTGCAAGCAGAGAAGAGAGCGAGTAGAGAGACAGCCAGAATGGGTGCACAAGGGCCTCTAGCTGCTGCAAACAAACTCCACATGCATGCGCCACTTTGTGCATATGTCTTTATGTGGTTACTGGGGAATTGAACCTGGGTAGTTAGGTTTTGCAGGCAAGTTCCTTAACTGCCGAGCCATCTCTTCAGCCCAACACCCATACTTTTAACCTGAAAATTGAATTAAAAAAACACATGTTTGAGATAAGGCAAATTTGTATTCCAATTATGATAGAAACTATAAACAAAAGATGAATGCTAGAAGACAGATCAAAGCAAAGCAAAACACTGAAAAATTTTCCCACTTCTGGACACTTGTGCCAGTTAAACAATTGACTCTTAGCCTCCAACTCACCTTGTCCTCAGCTACTTCGCGCCATTGACCAGGCTTCACTCTGCAAAACCTTTTCTGCTCTGTGCTCTGCTTCCTCCGTTTACCATGGTTAGTGGCGTGTGTTGTGGGCTAGTGTGCTGGTGGAGGGGAAGAGGGACTTCCTTCTTTCTCTGTTCCTGGTTCTTACCACACTGGCCTGAGGAACCTTTTCAGTTCCATGAAGTAGCAGCAGTTCAGTTGAAGTCACAGCTCTCCTAGCACTCACAGAGTCAGCCCTCTCCCATCTGTAGATGTGGCCAGCAGCAAACCGCGCTGGCCATTCTCCTGGGTCAGGGTCCCCAGCCCATGCATCCTGCACAGCCAGCTCAGAGAAACTAGCACCAGCTGGGAAGCTGCCCTTTCTGGAAGCTGTTCAGGTCTGTGCTTCTAAGTTTTTTTTCTCTTTTTAAATTAGTTTTGTAGTCAGTGAATATAGTCAAGTTGGTACTATTGTTAGCATCCTTCCTGTCCTTCCCCCCTCCACCTGGCCCCTCCTTGTTGGGGGATATGGGTTGTGCATTGCAGGGTTAGCCATCAGTTATGGGTAGGAGGCAATGTCTCTGTGTATCATGACCCAATGTGTGGCTCTAACATTCTTTCCGCCCCCTCTTCTGCAAATTTCCCTGAACCATGTTGGGTTTATTTTAGGTCTACTTCAGTGATGAGGTCTTGGGAGCCCCTGTGTCTCTGGATATCTGGTTTGGTAGGAGTTGATTGTTCTCTGTGTTGATCTCCTTCACCCTTGTTGTGCTTCTAAATTTTAATAATTCCATCCTCTTCCCTTTATTCCCTTTGGGATTGGTAGTTGCATCCAACAACTGCGCCTTCATGCACTTTTTAGTTAACAACAACTTTTATTTTCCTCTTTCTGTAGAAGTAACTGCCAGTTTCTGTCTCCTGACTGGTCCCTGACTGTTGCAATACTTGAAGTTCTTTCTTTTAACAAGGAAGGCCTGCAGAATGAGACAAATTTGAATGACGTCATCTTACTTGCTTGTACATCTGCATTTTAAAAGTTCAGTTAATGGCATACACTTTACTAAATATGCAGTTCTTGAAACAGTTAATGAGATATGTCTTTTCATTTAATACTCGGATAAAACCTTGGTGATGAATAGATTATTTTTGGCCAGGCTGTGTCACATGTTCTAAAATCTTGGGAAAAAAAAGTTTTTATGTGGTGTTTGGGGAAAACAGTGTCTGTCCCTGATAACCCTTGTAACATCTTTATATAGGTAAACCACAGGTCCTATGGTCATATAGTCTGGGGACAAAACAATTCATAGATTAAAACTTTTTCCCAAGTGTGAAGATTTTAAAATGTTTCTTTGATGGACATGTTTCTAAAATACCAAATTTACTTCTTTGAATTTTTAAACAGAATGTGCTAAGTATAATTAGAATTTTTAAATAACTTAGGATCATATTTGTTTTTACCTTTAAAGGTTATATCACATTAGAATACATGCTTCTCCTTAGAGATCATTGGCAGGTGGAAGGATACTTCCCAATTACAAAATAGCCTCTGGCTAATTAAAAATATCAAAGAAGGTAAAGAGACAACAGCAGTCATGAAGCCCTTAGTAAAGTCTGGTTCTTGGGCTGGAGAGATGGCTCAATGGTTAAGATGCTTGCCTGCCCAGTACCCACGTAAAACCAGATGCACAGTGGTGCGTGTATCTAGAGTTCGTTTGCAGTGGCTGGAGGTCCTGGCACACCCATTCTCTCTCTCTTTCCCTCTGCTTGCAAATAAGTAAATAAAAATATTTTTAAAATTCTGGTTCTCTTCTATGTCCTTTAAGTACATGATCTCATTTAATCCCAAAACCAAAAAGGGAGACATTGTGATTGTTTCTACCAAACTAACTAGATGAGGAACTCATGGAATTGCTGCCTTAGATTCCACAGCCAAGTGGACAGAGCCAGCATTAAAGTTTGTCTCTTCCAACCAACCCTCTAATTCCCTGTGTTTTCATGTGATTTTTGTATGTTTTAAATGTATGCATTGATTTGGGAAATCAATTTAGGAGAAACCATGTGGAAATCTTTATAACTGACATTCCAGGGGTCACCAAAAAGGCATTGCCTTTTCAGGAATTTACAATCTGGTAAGAGTAAGGAATTCAAGAGAGAACCAAAGTACTGCCTGTTACAGTAGGAATACACACCATCAACATCCTACATGGTGGCATATCTTTGTGAGCACTCCAGAAAGACAAGGGGCTACTGCAGTGGGGAAGTAGGTGGATGCTAATCAGAAAACTGACAGGATGCAGCAGGGCTGGGGGAAAGGGCAGAGGGAAGGGGCAGTGGGGAGTGTGCCTAAAAGAGCTGAGACATGCAGGTTGGGACAGGGTGTGGTAAGTTGAATGTAATGCCCTCCATGGGACGGTTGTGGAACCTTTAGGAAATAAAGCCTTGCTGGAGGAAATGTGTCACTGGGGGCAGACTATGAACCATTATGGCCAGTCCTACTTCCTATTTTCCCTTCCACTCTTCTTCCTCTCTGCCAATGTGACACTGGTTTCCTGTGCCACAATAAACCATTTCCTTCTCTAAGTTGTTTCTGGTCACATATTTTGTTCCATCAATGAGAATGTAACTGATTTAGAGGGTTACTTGGACAACAAGCTAAGTATTTTTTAAATTATTTATTTATTTGTTTGAGAGAATGAGGGAGGGAAAGAGGGAGAGAGAGAGAGAGAGAGAGAGAAAGAGAGAGAGAGAGAGAGAGAATGGGTGAGCCAGGGCCTCCAGGCTCTGCACATGAATTCCAGACACATGCGCCACCTTGTACATCTGGCTTACATGGGTCCTGGGGAATTGAACCGAGGTCCTTTGGCTTTACAGGCAAACGCCTGAATCACTAATCCATCTCTCCAGCTCCAGAGCTAAATATTTTTTCTTTATTTATGTTTGGCATGTATGTGCATTGTATGCAAATATCTCTGTGTGTGTTTATATGTGTAGGTACACAAGAATCTGTAAAAGGCAGAGGGTGATACAGGGTTCCTTCCTCAATCACTCACCACCTTTTTAAAAAAAGGGTGCCTTCCTTAATCACTCACTACCTTTTAAAAAATATTATTTTTTTTCCATTTTTGCCATTTTCATATGTGTAATAATATATTTTGATCATATATCTCTGCTCTTATCTCCCCCTCCTCCCATTAACATACTTCTTCCCCATTAATACCCATCTTACTTTTATGTTTTTTTTTTTTTTTTAGTCCATTGTGTTAAATTAGGGTTGCTTGCATGATCGTGCATGAAAGGTTGTTTCCTGTGGCATGGGCAACTTATCCATGGCTACACCATTGATGAACATGACTTTCCCTGTCCCAGACGCCATAAGGCAGTCTAGGAGGCCTGGGGTCTCTGGTATCCTTCCCCCGGTGATGGTGAAGTATTGACCTGCTCCCTCTTGCAGGGGAAATGACAGCTGCTGTGAATTCATGAACGGTAACGGCAATGCACACCCAGAGCACAGTGTTTCATAGCCCTCTATTTCATCCTTTTGCTCTGACATTATTTCTTACCCCTCTTTTGTAAGGTTCCCTGATCCTTGTAGGAGGTGGTTTAGATGTCCTATTTGAGGCTGAGCACACAGTAGTCATTTACTCTTGGCAATTTTTGCCAGCTCTGCATCTCTGCATTAACCACTGCCCATTGTAGTCAGAAACGAATGTGGTGAAGGTTTCAAGCAGCATTACTCTATGGGAACAAATACAGATATTTAGAAGGCAGTGTGAAATTCTGTCTATTCAACATACCCACAATAGTAGGTTTCCCCCTACGGTTTATGTTCCAAGCCATTGGCTTTTGGCTGGGTTTACAGTAACAAGCATGAATTCCCTCCTCTGAGGCAGGCCTCAAATCCAATTAAAAAGTAGTTGGTTACTCGTATAACATTCATGCCACTATTGTGCCAGTGGGCATATCTTGTCCATCTTGTTATTTTTTAACAGTCTTTCACTGAGCCCAGAGCTTGCCCATTTGGCTAGACAATGTAGCCAGTAAGCCCCTGAGAGCCCATATCTCTGCCTCTCCAGTGCTACTATTGGAGTACAGGGGTGCACAACCATGCCCACCTTTTATTTTTAACTTTTTTATTGACAACTTCCATAATTATAGACAATAAACTATGATAATTCCCTCCCCTCTCCCACTTTCCATTGTATCCCCCCTCTCTCCATTAGTCTCCCTTTTATTTTGATGTCACCATCTTTTCCTCATATTATGAGGGTCTTTTGAAGGTAGTGCTAGGCACTGTGAGGTCATGGATATTGAGGCCAATTTCTGTCAGAATAATTGCATTGTAAGCTGTTCTATTCTTCCTTTAGCTCTTACATTCTTTCTACCACCTCTTCTGCAATGGCTCTGAGCCTTGGAAGACCTGATAGAGATATTTCAGTGCTGAATACTCCTATGTCACTTCTTCTTATCACTATGGTGCCTTTTGGGTCATCCCAGTGATCACCAACATCTGAAAAGAGAAGCTTCTCTAACCAAAAGTGAGAGTAGCATTAATATATGAGTACGAATATTAAGTAAATTTCTTATAGGACAGATTGATGAGCATAATATATGCATTTAGCCATAGTCTTTTGATTAGGTTTTCAGTACCAGGCATATATTCACTCCCATGGAGTGGGTCTCCAGTCCAATTAGAGAGCAGTTAGGTTTCTTCATAACAGACATGCCACTATTGCACCCATTTGGACATTTGGCTTGGCTGGACAAACATAAGGCTTACAGTGTCCACTGTTTTCACTGCTGATGACTTCTGTCTCCTGTAGGGCTACATGCAGTGCAGCTTTTTCCAGCTTTCAGTCAGCTGGTCTATGAGGAGGAGGTTTTCGGCTTAGCTCCAGCTTGATTTTTCAGTGACCTGGTAGCCCAAGAATGTGGAGTCTTCAGCAATAAGGTCGAAATGTCTATTTATGGTGGGAAACCAAGAGCCTTGGCAATGGCCTGTAATGTTTTGGGGGCATCAGGGACCTCTCTGGCCAACTAGTCACTGGAAGGTATCCCACCCCTGGCACTGAAATTTTTCTACTAACAGTCTATGGCTTCTGGGTGTGCCATTATCTAAAAAAGTAGGTTTCCACATGGCAAATTCACAACATCTTTAATTTTGATTAAACCTCCCCCCACACCTCTTTTATTCAATCTCTTCCCCTGACCTCACTTAGGCCATTTCACCCCTAGTAATCTGTTCATCTATTTACATATATACAATACCATCTCCTTAAGTCCACCCTTCTCCTCCCTCCCTTATAGCCCTTTTCTAAACTACTGGCCTCTGCTACAGATTTTTATCCTAGCTACAAATGTTTAAACTTGTATGGAGTTGGAGTAAAAACCATGCCTGTCTTTTATGTGGGTGCTGTGGATCTGAACGTGGGTCCTGGTGTTTGTAATCACTTTGCCAACTGAGCTATTTCCCCATCCCCAGGCTGAATCTTGAGAAACCCTTTTCATTTGTTTTCAACTTTCTGTGCTATCTGCAATCTCACTGCAGTTACCCAAACTCTGCCTTTAAGTGGGTAAAACATTAACAACCTATGGTCAAGAAATTAAAACCTAAAATACTTGGGATAAATAAGAACCTAGCCTTAATATGGACCAGGGACTGATCTACATACTTTTATCTTTACAGCCATCCTAAGAAACATATAACTACTATGTCCATTTGATAATGGGGAAAGTGAGGCATAGAGATTAAATAATGTACCCAAGATCACTCAGTTAGGCAGTGGGTTAGCCAGGACTTGAGCCTAGCCTGCCCAGTTCTAGAGTCTAGTGATCTTGAAAAACAAAGAACAAACCCTTTCTGAGATTTTCACATAGGCTCAGGCGGCTTCTCTTCTGGGCACTCACCTTATTCCTTTTCCTCCAAGTTTGAGTTCTTTTACCTATGGTAAACTGAGGCAGAGGCTCACCAAATATAGACTTACCTGACTCCTCATAGTGATGTTATGGTCCTGAACATGTGTTGTGATTTTGGTAGAGACATCAGCAAATATCTATCTACCCCAGCCAGATAGACCATGGATGACAGACCAGTGAAACAATTCCACCCTATGCTAGTGAAACAGTGAGTTTATTCAGGTTTATTACAAGAGCATGATCATGGGGTGGGTACTCCCAGGAGCATGGATGACTCAAATGTAGCTGCATTGCCAGAAAGTCCCCCCAGCCTGGATGATTGCTCATGAAAGCTGCATCCTGGAGCTCCTTGCACCACGTAATGTTCCAGGCAGCTTTGCTGGCCAGAGTCCCCTCTCAAGAACAGTTCTTACTACTAATGTAGCTGTGGGGAAGGACCTTATGAATCTTGTAAGTTTCAGGAAATTTCTGTGATTTGTAAGCTTTGTTTACTTCCTGAGCCTTGTAAATTTTACTCATTTCCCAAGTCTTAACAGCTTCCCTCCTGGAATGCATCTTTCGGTTGAGAAGAAATAGCTAGGCAAGACAGCATCTCATCCTTCTTCCAGCACATGCACCTTGAATGTCTTTATGGAAAGATCACATTATTTCTAGGAGGAGTTAGACATTTCAAGCTGCATGTGCTCTCCAAATAAAAGCAAAGGTGCATCTCTGAATTTAAGGAAGCTTTTGGCACAAGTCACAGAGAAACAAAACTGCCTGTGACTCTCATCTTAACATCGGCTGCTCTGGCAGGATTCTGATTTTAGAAGAAAGAAAAAAAAAAAGCCTATCTTTTGTGGATGCCAAGAATAACTGATGGAAATTAGGCAAGTACAAATGAAAGATTTACTCATGAGGGGCAAAAAAAAAAAAAAAAAAAAAAAAAAAATCAATGGGAACCACAAGCTCACTATGAGGACCAGAGATGGGAGGAATGAAGGAGAGTGTTTAGTCTTCTCTGGACTCTGGACTGGCTCTCATTTCCTGACAGTTCTATAGACTAGAATTAGAATATCACATACTTCCTAAGACCACACTGAATAGAAAGTAATCTTTTATTTGTGATTTGGAAGGGAACGTAGGACATGTACGGCGTGGTACTCGTTATGGGCATTAGTTACCCAAGCCATTCTGATTGTTTAAACTTGTGTCACAGTTAGCTTCTAGGTGGATTAGTTCTCTAGGTTTGCATTTTTGCAAGAATTTTGGAGATGCAACTTACTACAAGTTTTAGGATGGTAATAAACAAGAAAATAGTATTTCAAAGCATGATTTCAGTTTGGAAGGCAATGTTCATATCACCCAATTTGGGGGTCATTTATTTTCTAGGTTTCCACAGAAGAGAGTGCTTGTCTAAGTAAGGGTTCTGTCTCACTTCCCATCTGAGTCTCAGGATTCCTACCACAGTGCTATTTCTTGGTATCTAAATATATTTTACTAAACTAACAAGGCTTGTCATCAATCCTTATCTATTTGACTCTGATGTTGGCTGGTTCTAAATGAACTGGTCTGTGTACTGGAGTGAACTAGAGTCTAAATCTGATTTTATGGTCTTTGCTTTCATTCCCCTCCCCTCCCTGCTCAATTCCTTACTAAAACAAGGGTTAGGATCAGACACAATTATGCTTATAATACTAGAATCTGGAATTACAAAGTCATTGGCATTTTGGTTTGCCTGTATGCTGTTGTACAAAGACAAAGGTTTTAGTGCTTGTTTTGCATGTGTAGATCATCTCTAAATCCAAATCCAATTTTCTCTCACTGTACTAAGTAAGCTATATATATATATATATATATATATATATATATATATATATCTTTTAATTAAATGCATCCGAATAGAAAACCAATTAAGAGCACCTTTAGCCATGCAAAAATAGACATTAGAGGCTCATGAAATAGGCTCTTGGCTACCCATGCTTGGTACCACCTAGAGATGAGAAGGTAAAGTCCTTCAGTCACTTGTGCCTATCATTCACTTTCACCGGTATCAATGACCGATCTCCTTTCCCACAATCCTGCTGAGCAGCCAGCAAAGCTGCAGGGAGACTCCAGGACCCTGCAAGTGCTGCCTCCCAGCTCTGCATTCTGTGCTCATTTATAACTGCTGTACTCAGCCTCATCAAGTGGGAGAGAAGCTGAAGGGCTTTCTTTCCTCTCTTCATTCAAGCAAAGGTAGGAGTAAGACTTGAAATGATGATTTTTTTTTTAATAACTCCACAGCTTAGATCTCATAATACTCTCCTTCTGGGTGTTATTTACCTACCAGCCTGCAGATCTGGTATTGTGTGTTCTGCCAATGGGAATCAAAAGGGAGGTGAAATGAGGGCAGCTGGCCTAACCTGCAGTGCGAGTCAATTAGCTGGTGCTGGTGGGCTAGAGACAGACTGCTAAAGCTCTCTCAGTGTTCAGAGGAACGGAGACGATTGGAGAAGGAATTTATTGACTTAACAGTGGTTTCACAATCCCATTGGCAGCATGCCAGTCCATTCATCCCTCTTAAGCACCTACGTGTGGCTTTTCGCTCTAGCCCTCTAATTTTTGCATGATCATCTGAGGTCAATCCAAGGTGAATCCAGTGAAAATGCCAAAAATGAAAGTGCTCCAATTTTTCCATTATTGACTGGGGAGAGAAAACAGCACCAGCAATGACCAAGGCAGAGAGAAGTGCATCTGGATAAAAGCAAGGCAAGAAATGTGAAAAGCAAAGGCAAGTTCAAGACTCAGGATGGGGCTCTCTGAGAAAGTGGTGGCGTACTAGTTATGTTTCTTTGGTTGTCAGTACTAGAAAGTGACCAGCTCGTGAAACACACACACAAACACACACACACACACACAATCAAAACAGTTTGGTGCAGACATCATGCTTTATGGTTTGAATGGAAATTGCCCCCTAACAGGCTCCCTCTGTGTCTGAACACGTGGTATTGGGGGCCGACATTATTTGTGGAGAACCTGCAGGAAGTACTGGCTTGCTAGAAAATACGCTACTGGGGGGACGCCTAGAGTTTTTTTTGGTGGGGGGCTAGAGGTTTTAAAACCTGTACGGGATGTGAAGGGTCGCAGCTGAATGCTCCCAGTAGCATGTGCCATTATGACTGCCCCACCATGATGGATTGGATCCCTTCAAACTGGGAGCCAAGTAAACCCCTCTTCCCTTAAGTGGCTTTTGTCAGGTGTTCTGTCCCAGGGGCAAGAAAAGTACCAGCTAGTACACCATGCTAGGCAGGGACTCTACCACTGAGTCACAACCCTAGCCCTATACAATCTAAATTTGATTGAATTTTAGACATATTGATTAATGCCAAAAAATCCTGTCGACATTCAAGAATTGCTTGAGAGAGTCACACATATATAACCTAAGGCCAATGACTTTCTCTGCACATCTCAGGTGTTTTGTTTTGCTTCTTACTGATAAATTCCGAGTGACCTAAATTGGGGCAAATGCCCAGCCTCGATTTGTCAGCCAAGGCTCGGGAGCGCTTGAAGTCTCAGTTTAGATGTGGCTACTGTGGGCCTGTCTCCCAGACTTGGAGTAGATAGCACAGAAACTGGGATGTTATTCTCAGAAGATCTTTGTTGGCTCGAGCATTGGGTACTCGCATCCCCCCTGCCCCGCCAGGAGAGTTTGTCAGTTAGGCAGCAGGGTCTGTAGGAAAGGGCCCAAGAGTTTTTGCTAACTTTCTTACCCTAGCTCTACTGGATCTCATTTTTCTTCTCAGTAAAATATGTACCCCATTTGCCTTACATAGGCACTGTGAGGATAAAATGTTGTAATGGATGTAAAGTGTAACTGATAACATGCCCATACTTACCTAAGCCTTGTTAGGTTGCAGTTCTGTGAGAGATTGGTTATCTGGACTATCCAGTGTGGGCACTAGAATCTTGACTTTACTTGGAAGTGAGGTCATCATAATTCAGACACCTATCTGAATAAAACCTGGAAGGGGTCTTAACATTGAGAGTTTATAAAAAAGAAAATGTTTTATCCATTGAGAATGATGGAGCCCAAGCCACGGCATGTGCACCATGTGACCTTCATGCATAATCACCACGCTTGGCATGGGCAGTAGGCTCCTTCTCAGAAGAGAGCAGCTGTGACCCCGTTGGATCCTCTTCCTGCTTCCCATCATCCAACCCTCTGGCACTCTCTTCCTGCACCCAATGCAGTGTTTCAATGTCCCTTTTTCATACGAGGGCTTCCAGTCATCACTGCAGCAGAGAACTCTCAGAATCTTCACTGCTTACCATGTGGCCTTGTGTTAAAATCCTCGCCAACATTTTCTGTTTCTCTAGATGCTTCTGTCTGCAATGGCACTGAGCCGAGGAGACTCTTGCTCTGATGCGCTGTCTGGAATGTGTGGTGCTGGTGACTGTTCTGGGGACGGGGGTGACTTCTCTGTTTGGGTGGTGTCCAGTTCTCTATCCTCTTGTAAAGGGAGCCAACTCTGATTTGTATGTCTGTGAATCTCGGATGGGCTGCTGGGAGTGGTTGTGTGTGTGGGGGGTGGAGGAGGGAGCTGGAGTAGAAATGTTGTTGGAAATGGTACCGTTTTCTCTGGTTTTGAGCTCAAGAGCAAATTAAACACTGATTGTTATTCAATGTCAAAATTTGGTCAGAAAGCAGAGAATGAAGTCTTGTCATGCACACATGTAATTCTAACTGGAATTCAACCATTCTCGTTCCTGGTCAAATGTGAGACCGTGGAGGTAGTTCAAGTTTGGGAAGATGAAATCCTCAATGTTTTCCTGAACTTCCATGGCAGCTCTCAGAGTTCCTGGAATAAAGACTTACACTCTGCCATCTTGGGGACACAGACAGAGTTATTATTTTTATATCATCTGCCTAAAAAATTCCTTTCCCACTTATTCATTTAATCACCCCATGCCCCATGGTATTTAAACCACAAGGTCACCTTTGAGAAAGACTGTGGCATAGCAGTCTCTGCAGACATGCTAAGCACATGTGTGTGGAACACAGCATCCACAGATTGAGAGAAACGAGATGATGACAAATTTTTACTCGCTGCTCATTTAACTACCTGGCTGTCTTTCCCTAAGCACATTCCGGTCTTCCCTTTCGAACGACACTTCTGGAAACCTAATGTTGTCACTTGGTATGGAGCTTTCGTTCGTTTCATCCCAAACTGAGGGGTGACAGAGAATGTCACAGGTAGAACAGTGATGCAGACAGCTCCATGAGAATGCAGGCTGTGACCAGGCTCTTGTCTTGGTGGAGAAAAAATAATTCTAAAACTCCAAAACCGAGTCTCTTATATACAGAGTTAATGCTACACTTCTTTCTTCCCAGGATTTATCCTTCCTTTCCAATCCAGTCCTCACAGGCTTCTTCTTTGCATTCTACAATAGTGACTATAGGAAGAAAATACTAAACATGGAAAACTTTCTAGAGAATGCTTTGATTTATTTATCTGTTTCCCCAAGACTTCTAGATCAGGTGAGGTATAGCTAATTAAGAGCAAGGATCTGGAACCTAGCCAGCTGGTACAGGCCTTTAATCCCATTTACTCACCAAGCTGAGGTAGGAGGATTGCAAGCTTAAGGCCTGCTTGAGTTAAAGAGTGAATTCAAGTCCAGCCTGGCCAACTTAGTGAGATCCAGTCTCAAAATAAAAGCTGACAAAGAGGGCTAGAGATGCATCTCAGTGGTAGAGCATTTGTATGGGCTCTACCATTGAGCCAAGCAGCACGAAAACAACAATATCAATATTAAAATAAAAAAAACTGTATTTCTACTAAAGAGAGGTTAGAGACACAGCCAAAATAGACCTTTTTTTTTTTTTGCTGTAAAAACAAAGCTACTCTATCTCAATAGTTTATCACAACCAATGTCTATTGTTGCCCACACTCTGTATCCATTGTTGATCTCATTTCCTCTCTCTCTCTCCTATGTTACTTTCACCCTGGGGCCCAGGCTGATAGAGTACCATTTATCTGGAAACACAGTGGAAGCAGAGGGGTAAGAAGAAGGACGAGCCTCTCCAGCCTTTAAAGCTTCTCCTAAAAGGTGCATGCCCTATTTGCTTGAATTTCACTGCCCAACAAAAGCCATGTGGCCACCCTTAAGGCCAACATAAAGGATGTGCTTTATCCCCAGGGAGGGGCTCTGTAATGCTTAGCAAGATTGTGGTAAATACATGCCTCCACACCCAAGGATATTAAATATTTAGCACAAGATAAAGATATGTTTCCTGGGAAAATTGGTTAATTACTTGAGAAAATGAAAAAAAAAATAGATTGTCTTGTAGAATATACAAATGGACAAGAAAGGACTAAAGGCCTGGGGAGATGGCTGGGCAGGTAATAGTGCTTGACACACAAGCATGGGGGCCCAGGAAGGCCTGGTTCACTATGAGTTTGATTCCACAGCACCCAAGTAAACAGCTAGGCAGGGCTACACATGCCTATAATCCTGTCCTGTGGGAAAATCACTGGGATCTCAAAAAATGACGACTCCGGGTTCCAAGAGAGACTTCATCTCAAAGAAATGTGAGGTCGAGTAATGAGTAACAGAGTAAAGAGTAACAGAGGCAGCCAATTTTCCCCTCAGACCTCTGCATGTGCAAGGATGTGTATCCAGACACACATCATACATACCACACCACAACAATACACACACACACACACACACACAGTAAAAGAGTGGATGAACCAGAAAGAACTAGAAGAAATATAGACCAAGAATTTATCGTATTGGCTGTCAAGGCTTTCTTTTTTTTTCCACAACATTTATTTATTTGCTTATTTTGAGGAGGGGAGGAAGTTGGAGATAGGGCATGCTAAGCAAGCACCAAAATATGTCTACCACTGAGCCATATCGCCTGTCCCTGTCCAGACTTCTTGAGGTATGCAAACCAAAAGCGGAAACAACAAAGGTCAAGTCTAGTAAAACTGATTATGAAAAAATATTCAGTAAGTTAAAAAAATGTCATGAACTGAACTAAGAGGTGACAACCAAAGTGTTATTAAGTATAGCTGGTCCACCGTATCCATGGATGCCACATCCGTGCCGCCAGCCAATGTGGATTGAATTTAATATTCTGAGGAAAATAAATTTTGAACAAATATATATATTAGTCTGATGAAAACAGGGTCTTCTGCAGTTTCCCCTCTTTCTTCCCAGGTTAATTTAAGTGCAGTTTTCTGAAAACATTGCTTCCACCTCTGCATTGAGGCTCTCAGGAGAATTCTAACTCAGAATGAGGCATAACTGGGTTCTTCCGCCAGAAATTCCTTTCTTCTCCCATCTAACTGACAGCTCACCTTGAGGACCCATGGGTCTGTCCCATGACTGAAGGAGTAAGGTAGACAAAGGAGAATGGTGGTTGGGGCCCAGTGTTCTCCCATTCCCTGTGTCACCCCCTCTGCTTGCCTGCACATCGATAATTGGTGCATGATCTCTCAACAGCTCTTTATCACTGACTACTCGTGAAGCACTCCTCAGAGCAGTCAGGTTTCAGCCTGAGAGCTACTCCCAAAACATACCCTTCCATTTTCTTTTTTTTTTTAAAGGTTTTTTTAAAAAATATTTTGTTTATTTATTTGAGAGAAAGAGGAAGGGAGGGAGGGAGAGAGAGAGAGAGAGAATAGGCACACCAGGGCCTCTAGCCACTGCAAACAAACTCCAGATGCAAGCGCCCCCTTGTGCATCTGGTTTACATGGGTCCTGGAGAGTCGAACCAGGATCCTTGGCTTTGCAGGCAAATGCCTTAATCACTAAGCCATCTCTCCAGCTCCCTTTCCATTTTCTGTTCCATTACTCCACTTCTCCCAGGCATACCAGAAGTCATGAGCTCCATGGCTTCCTGTGTAACAGTAGTATCTACCCACAGATGGCCAGTGCTTTTCTGCCTCAGAGGAAGATTGAGGCCTCAGGCAGAAATACAGCCACATGCTTCCATTTTCAGTGTTTTCGAATTCCTTAGAAGTACTCCAAGTTCCTCCACTGAGGCCAGCATAGTCACCTCCTTCCTTCACTTAAATCTTTCTCTCCCTGTTGGCACTGCCTGGCATAGATTCTAATTGATATTTGGCTCACATATTTCTCTTCTGTGCATTGCAATTTGCTGGCTGCACATTACACATTTTTTTTTTTATTGTTAAGCCTCTCATTTTATGTGCTTTAGCCTAGTCCACCCGTTGGGGTTCTCCACTGCTTGTGTGATTATGAAGGCGGGGTGCGGCTTTGTCCTCTGCCCACTGCTGCGACCCAGTGCGGCCCTCCATCAGTAAATAATTGCTGAGTGAATTAGTTGTCAGGTGTTTCCTCACCATGAGCTCAAACTTCGGAGCCTGGGCTGTGAAAGCTGGGGTATGGCGTGAGTGGACCTGACTGTGGAGGCCAGAGGACCCTCTTCTAGGCTCTCTGCTGGGCTTTTCTTGTAGCCAGGATGTAAGGACAATTCCCACAATAGAAGAAGCTTACTTCAGGATGACAGCCCCAGCATCTTGCTATTCATCTTAGTAGAGCCATCTCCCAATGGATTTTATATGCACTGCTGGGTGAGGGTTCACTGTCTCTAGGGTCATTGGAGTCCCAAACTTATTTAGTAAGAGAAAATCTTCAAAGTGATAGCAATCACATTTCCTAACTTAGCTGTTATGATACTTAAATGAGACAATAGAGACAAGGCTATTAGTGCTGTCCATGTTGGAATCATTGTATAACTGTTAGTTATTGTTGGTTATGTTTAACACCTAAGCATATCCCATATGAATGTGTGGCCACAGTCCATTACCAGAAGGACATAATCTTAGTAATGGAAAGTCCTTGGATGCATCTAAAATTAAAAAAAAAAAAGGAGTTTAGTGCTGGAGAGATGGCTTAGCAGTTAAGGCGCTTGCCTGAGAAGCCGAAGGACCCATGTTCAGCTCCCCAGAACCCACGGAAGCCAGACACACAAGGCAATGCATAAAAAAAGGTTGTGCATGCACAAGGTTGCACATGTGCACAAGGTAGCACATATATCTGGAGTTTGATTACAGTGTCTGGAGGCCCTGGGGTGCCAATTCTTTCTCTCTGTCTCTCCCCCATTAGAAAAGAGTTTAATTGATTTTTGTTTCTTGGGTCAGGTCACCTTCAAGATTAAAGTTTAAAAAATTTTATTTATTTTATTTGAGAGAGGAAGAGGGCCAGGGAGATGCACATAGAAGTTCCAGGGCCTCCAGCCACTGCAAACAAACCCTAGATGCATGTGCCACCTTGTGCATCTGGCTTACGTGGGTCCTGGGGAATTGAACCTGGGTTCTTAAGCTTTGCAGGCAAGTGCCTTAACCACTAAGCAATCTCTCCAGCCCCAATTTTTTTTGATACAGGCTCTCAAGTAGTACAAGTCTTTATGTTTAATTTTCCGTGTTGCAGAGGATGACCTTGAACTCCTGATCCTCCTTCCTCCACCTTCCAAATACTGAGACTGTGGGGTGTGCCACCACACCTGGCAAGGTTCTCCTTTCACTACGTAGTCAAGGTGGAGACAGGCTTTTGCCTTCCTTCTCTCTTCCTGGTGAAAATTTCCTGGGCCACCCTGGTCCAGGCTGCATCTGCTGACATCCTGTGTGGTCAAGGTCAAGACACCATTGCATCCCAGCTTCCCTCCTGGGTAGATGGTTGGATTTTTACATGTTTCTGAGTAAGCAGGCCAAGCACTCCTCAAATTGAGCCACTTCTCACTCCCTTCTCTACTGTCCTCACCACCTGCCCCTGGGTCATTACAGTCCCTGCCAAAAAGACTGCCAACATTCATCCTTTTCTTCCTCAACAACATTCTCCCCATAGCTCTAAATTACCTCCTAGCAAAGTCTCTGGTAGCTCCCAGATACCTCACCTTGGTTTGTAAGGTCCTGCACCAGTCAGTTCTTCCCAACACTCTTACCTGTAGCATCATCTCACATCACCTGCAGACTCTGTAGGCTGCAGCCACACAGATACCTTGCATCAAGTGTAAGCTGTTCGACCCTAACTCTGGGACTCTTCCTGCTTCCTTGAGGTCTTCGCTTCTTGGGAAGCTCTTCCTTGCCTTTCTGTGCAGTGGCTCCATTTTTACCTTGTTATGCTTAGAATCCTCCACTGAGCATATTCTTTCCTTTGGTAAGTCAGCTGCGTATCTCACCCCATCTTGGCATCTGATGCTTGAGTAGCACACTTGCTTTCCGCATTTGTAAAATGCGGTGCGTGGTCTAGGTGGCCTTACCGAACTCTGTGACTTGAAATAGGCATTCTTATGGAATCAGGCAACATGGAGCCACATTCTATACTTTTCTGACTACATTAAACAGATCTTTTATTAGTGATGGTGTAAGATTATGAAAACTTTAGGTTATTTAAAATTTCTCTACTGGATTTTTAATTTTTTGAGGCTTTCTTCTAATTTGTTGTGGTCAGCTTGACAAGTCAGGGAGCTTTGCCAACTAGCAGCTCTTCTGGTTTAAAATTTTATCTAGGTTTCTGGGCAACAGCTTGAGCCAAAAGAAACACTATACCACTGAAAAGTGACTAGGGCTCTTTGTGCCTCTGGCATCCCTAAAACAGGGCTCACATTCTTGTTAGAGGTACAGTACCAAGCCTGGTACAACATCTTTTGGAGACTGAGGCTGGAAGGCAATAAACAGAAACACCAACATCTAGCACTGGAAAGATATACTTGTGCTTCCCCTTTCTCATGCCAAAGCTGGGGTTTTGTAGCACAATGATCATCACAGTTGTGAGAAAAAAATAGTTTTAAAAAAAGTCTGTTAAACAGACTGTATAGGCACACTATGTCAAGTCTAATGTCTTGGTATAGTTGCCAGGAATACTCATTACTTTGATCTGCAATGGGAGCATCTTTGACCCCTGTTGTATCCATCAGAGCCTTGTAGCCTGAAGGCTGTTCTTGACTCAGTGGGGAAATCAAGGGAAGCCCTTTCTCAACCCACCTGAAACTTCTTCAATTGGCAACTATGCCTTGAGGGAGGGCGCTCCTAAGCCTGGCTGAATTGAACCTTTGTTAGAATTCTCATTCTCTTGGCTGTCTTCTCCTCCTCCTCTTCTTCCTTCTTCTTCTCCTTGTCCTCTTCCTTCTCCTCCTCTTCCTTCTTCCATTTTTTCTCCTTTCTTCTTCTTCTTCACAGTGGTAAGACTTGCTTTGGTGCTGAGGGCCCTCGTGGCTCCCCCCCCCCCGTTCTGTCCTTAAGTAAATCAGCAGCACGTCTCACCCCATCTTGGCATGTGCTGCTTGGAGGATCCAAACCAACATACTCAGATTCCTCATTTTTAAACAATGGTCATGGTCTAGGTGGGTACTACAAATGGTCCTATTTTCTCATATAAGTGGAATGGATCAATCCGTCTCTTTAGTTGTCATAAAACTGTATTGTTAGGATTAGAAAATCGGTTCTACAAAATTGTTGAACATAGCATTGCCACATGCCTGTCACACAGGCCAGAATAGTTAGATTTGCATAAATGTTTGCTACCTTCTGGGTAAATTCCTACATGATGGAAGCCTCCCCTGTCATGCAGTCCTAAGTCATCCTGAAGACATACAAATATGTGCATTCAGGGCACCAAGGAGCCAGGGCACCGCATTGTTTTCCTTTCTATTTACTTGATGTTATAATGGGGGAGGTCAGAACTTCTTGGGAACTTTTATATTCCTCATGTTTTACAGTTATTTTTGTTCTTATGTATGTGTAGATGTGTGTGCATGCGTATACACAGGCGTCGAGAGGCCAGAGGCCAACATCGGGTGTCCTCCTCAGGAATGCTGTCTACCTCCGTTGAGGCAGGATCTTTCCTTCAGCTGGAGGTTACCAGTTAGGCTAGACTAGCGACCAGTGAGCATCGGGGACCTCTGTCTCCTCCTCTACCAGCACTGATTATAAGGATGCCCAGCTGTGGGTGTTTGATTCAGGTGTCCCCCCTAAGCTTAGATGTTCTGAATGCTAGGTTCCCAGCTGATGGAGATTTGGGAATTAATGCTTCCTGCAGGCAGTGTATTGTTGGGGGAGGGCTTATGGGTGTTATAGCCAGTTTCCCCATGCCAGTGTTTGGCACACTCTCCTGTTGCTACGGCACACCTTATGTTGGCCAGGGGGTGATGTCCACCCTCTGCTCATGCCATCATTTTTCTGCCATCATGGAGCTTCCCCCTCGAGCCTGTATGCCAAAATAAACCTCTTTTTTTCCCACAAGCTGCTCCTGCTTGGGTGATTTCTACCAGCAATGCAAACCTGACTGTAACACCAGCACACCTGGCATTCTGTTTGGGTCCTGAGGATCAAACTCAAGTCCTCATCCTTATGAGGCAAGAGCTTTACTAACGAGGCTATTTCTCCAGCCTTAGTACTATTTATTTATTTATTTATTTGTTGTGTATTTAATTTATGTATTTACAAGCCAAAAGAGAGAAAGAGACCAAGAGTATGTGTACACCAGGGCCCCTTGCCACTGCAAACATACTCCAGATACATGTGCCCCTTTGTGCATCTGGCTTTACATGGGTGCTGCACAATGGGACCTGGACCAGCATGCTTTGCCAGCAAGCACCTGTAACCACTGAACCATCTCCCTAGCCCACTGTTTATTTTTAAATGAACTGTGTGTGAAGAAGAGAGCTCTGTATCTCTTTTCATGCTCAGAGTCTCCACAGATATTCATGTTTTTTAGTACCTTGTCCCTCCCCTGTGATGATCTCTGAGTTGCCACAGCTAAGGGGAAGCCATCTTCTCCAGGGGTGGCTTCCTGCTACAGATTCCCTCTCACCGATAGAACCTTCCATGGTATTGAGCAGATAAGGCATCAAGTTTCACAGTCCCACCAAGTTCACACCAGTCACTGGGATGTGTATAAGAGAGCCAGAGTTCTGCTACACAGAGGCTGGGGCAGAGTCCCTGTTCCTTCTATACTTATCCTCAGGACTTCTGGAGACCCACATATCCTAGGCAACTGTGTACACAGGGCCTTTGGAGAGAATGGCCAGGACTAACTCCACCTCTGATCCTAGGGAAAGGCTGCAAGCCAGCCATCATGTGGGCCAACCAAATCCTGACCTCATCTCCACTACATACTCTGCTTGGACATACCCTTCCAGAGGGCAGTGGACCCTGTTTTTCTGAAGTCTAGGAGGAAGTTGCCCAAGCTCTCTGATTCACTCCTCAGGCAATATATGCAAGTTGTCACCCAAGTCACTTCAGTTCTCAGTGACAAGGACAGCATCAGCAAGTCTCATAATGTGAGTGAAATTCTATTCTATTGTACATAACTTTGAGACTTTTCATTACATTTTAATGGAATTGGAAGCACTCAAGTTAATAACTAAAAAGAGAGGGGGGGAACATTTAATAAGAAAGAAAATAAAGAGACAGTGGAAAAGTAGAAATATTTTTGCATGGCAGTTTGAGAAAAGTAAAAGGAACTAAAGGCAAAACAATTCCAAGTCTTACAAATGAAGATTCATTATGCTGGAGTAAAAGGAAGTTCTTCTACAGAGACTGAAAAGACCCAAAAGTGGGAGTAGAAACAGCAGTTGGGGGTAAATGAGATGATAGCCAACTTCCCTCAAGAACTGTTTTGTTTTTTTCCTTCATAAAATGAGGTTTCCCTCAGCTTAGACTCTAATATTGACCTGATGGTTATTGAGACATTGAGGGGCAGAATGAAAGCAAAAACCCAGAGACATGTAGAGAAGAAAGCCAGGAAGCATGGTTTTACTTGCTCTATCCACTTCCCTGCTGACTGCTGAAGCAGACCCTATGACTAGCCCATCCTGGGGTAGGGCTCAGATAGACCTGCTTGAGTTCCAGCTGTCCTTGTAACTAAGAATCTGCCATCTGGCAACAAGTTCCATTATCAAGTGAGAGGTCATGAGAAGATTATGGACTCATTCTTGTAGCCCATGGATAAATAAAGGCTTGTCCCTTGAGGAAGGGTGTGCCAACCTTACATGGATTACATAACCACTGTTAACCTCATCTGAGAAATGAGGATGAATGACGTCATTTGTGTACTGCATCTGGTATCAGGTTAGCATTCATTCACTCATTGAAGAAATGTTTTTCAAGTACTAATTGTGTTCTTAGGTATTTAAGTGAAGCACATTTACAGCCTGTGTTGTGGTTGACCTAGTGGAGAGACATAGGTAACACATAACATAAGAGGTTCAAGAACCGTATCCGAAGGTACCCTATGAAGGACAGGAAAGTGGATAGGAAGTGAGGGGAAAGCGTACTGCAGTTTTGAAGAGTCTGGTTAAGTCAAGCTTCATAGATAAGGTCACAGTTAAGCAAGAACTGGACAGGGAACAGGTATGAGCCATGTGGATATCTAGGGGATTTGCCTTCCAGGCAGAGGGAACAGTGAGACCCTGAGGTACCTGGCATATTTGAATTCCTCAGTGTAGCACATTGACTATTTTTCATATGATAGAAATAGTAGGGGTTGGGAACATTGTGGGAAAAAGCTCTTAAACCAATATGAATGAAAGGATAGTAGCAGAAGATGGGTTGGGGCAGGGGGAACTTGTTGACTGAGATTTGTAGGACATCATAAAAATTATTTTAAAGTATTTTATTTATTTATTTATTAGAGAGAGAGAGAGAGAGAAAGAGGCAGATATATTTAGAAAGAATGGGTGCAACAGGGCCTCTAGCCACTACAAATGAACTCCAAATGCACGTGCTACCTTATGTGTCTGGCTTACATGGGTACTGGGGAATCAAACCTGGGTCCTTAGGCTTCGTAGGCCAGTGCCTTAACCACTAAGCAATCTCTCCACCCTCCAAAATTATTT
The DNA here is from genome assembly GCA_036346955.1 of Dipus sagitta. Classification (NCBI taxonomy): domain Eukaryota; kingdom Metazoa; phylum Chordata; class Mammalia; order Rodentia; family Dipodidae; genus Dipus; species Dipus sagitta. The sequence continues at coordinate 120,750,443 of CM070777.1, forward strand.
TAAATAAAACTTCTATTAGCATGAAAACTTATTGAAGAATTTTTAGTTGAAGAGGGGCATGACAGTGCTTCTTACAGAATCCCTCAGACTATGTGTGGACAATAGAAGTTTGGAAGGGCTAAAGTCAGCAGAGCAGGTGGGAGGCCATTTAAGTAAACTAGGAATAAGACCAGAGATATTTACAACAGGATGGTGGAAATGGAGTGGTGAGCAGCAGTGAGATTTGAAACCCAACAGCATTGTTTATAAATTGGATTTAAGATGTAATTTTTTTTTAAAAAGCGCCAAACAGACAACAAAAACAGAAGAGTTTTGGCCCCAGCAACTCAAAGGACAGGATTCCATGTCCTGGGATAAGGCATGGGTCATGGAGCAGGACAGTGAAAGGCACGTGAACATGACAAGTAGTTTTTGCAGGTGTTAAATTTGTGGTGCTAACATGAGAAATCTGAGTGGAACTGCTGAGAATGTGAGCAGATATACAACATATATCAACTATATCTATATAGAAAGAAATTTTATGGGTTTAGGGGGTTTGCAGTCTGGACTGGATAAGCGGGATCACTTCTACTGATCTCATTCAGATGTTCTGTACTGCTTGGTTGGAACGTCTGCATCATCTTCTTTAGTATTCCAGTTGCCGCACATGTATCTTCTGGTGTTGCTCTGACAAACATTCCCATTCCTAATATTTAGTGCAAATCTTCCCATTTACTTAGCCCTTTACTTATCCCTATATGTCATATACATGCTTCCTTCTCCCCTGGATGCTCTAATGATCATAGACCTGCACTGCTTCCTCCCAGCCATGGTGGAGACTTGGCAGCCTCCAGCCACAGTGGAGAACTTGGCTTCCTTCTGCACATGCTCACAGAGTCCCCTGTGTGTGCAGCTCCAGGTGTGACTCACAGCCACAATGGAGGGAGCACAGCTGTGTCTTAGCTTTCCAGGCCCCCAGGGAGGGTCACAGCTTCCAACCTCTGACTTCATCCACAGTGCAGCTGAACTGTACTGTGTATATAGCTCCTCTGCCCCAGCCACCTCCCACAATGCTGGGCTCATGGAAGAGTGGCTTCTTGAGATGGTGGGAGAGGTGGCTCCTTACCAAAGGCGAGCCTGGCTTCCAGGAGTTTCTGGGACCTGGGACTGTGGTTTTTTTTTTTTTTTTTTTTTTTTTTTTTTTTATTTTTTGCCTCTGCCAATCTCCTCCATCTCTGAACCTCCCACACAGGCAATGGTGTTCTGAGACATTTGTGTGCCAAGTCAAAAGAGTGGACTGTGGCATCTCTGTACTGTTACACCTTTGTGTGTCAGATGTTGGTACCTTGAAATTGATACTAGTAAGAGTATTGTTGACAACTGCCATGAATCAGAGTTTTCTGTTTTCTAGCTAAAGAGGGAAAACTGCATCAGTCTTTGTTGCTCTGGTGTGTAGGAAAGAGGGCTGTCTCTATGTTTTTTTTTAAAAAATTATTATTATTAACATATTTCAGATGGGTCTCTCTTGTTTCAGTGAGAACAGTTAACTAATTACGGGACACAAATAAAGACTATGGGAAAAGAATGACCAAAACCAAAATTTTAAATGTTTTCCCCAAGACCCCTTCCTTCTTTTTTCCCTCCCTCCTTCTCTTCCTTCCTCCCTTCCTTCTTTCCTTTCCTTCCTTCCTTTCTGTGCCTGTACTTTGTTACCAACAAACGAGCTGGACTGACAGACTCTCCCTCTCCTAACTCTTTCAGTCTTTCCTTCCCTTCAATCGTTGTTTCCTTCCTCTCCCATGTTCCAGTCACTGCGCTGGCTGCTGGGATACCAAGGTCCTGGTGTAATCTCCGCTTCTAACCATCTTCTTCTCCTGCTCCTCTCACTGTGCTGGTGGACTTTCTCCTGCCTTCATCATCACTTGGCTGTGATGACAGCTAAGCTTGTGTACTTAGTCATGTCTCCTGAGCCACCACAGCAACCGGACCCGGGCATCCCACTGCCTCACATAAATTCAAGAATTCATTTTCTTTGGTGCTCTCTTACTGTATCGCCATCTTTTTGTGGGCAAGGACTATGTCTTATTCATCTTGGCATAATATACATAGGCAATACATTTTGATAGCCTGACCTAAATACTGTAGGCTCCCCTGAAAGAGAGAAGAGAAATTGTATTTATGCAGTATCTCTTGTGTGTCAGTCACTGTGGTAGGCATTTCACATTTTTATTAACCCCAGTCCCTAGAACTGCAAGAAAAAAAAAACACGATTATTGCTATTTTGCTGATGAAAATAGAATTCCTTGGACATTGAATAATGTGTTCAGGATGACGCAGCCAGGAAATGGCAAGGTTAAACTCAGACACAATGCCTGTAAAGCACATCGTCTCCATGACGTAGCAGAGGATCCAGGTCTGGTTGTGGTGAAGTCTGCAGACAGCATGTCCCATGCTTCCGAGTGTTCTTCAGCTCAGGCGGAGCAGTAGGGAGTCTGGACTAAGTATCAGCTACTGCCCTGAGGTCTAGAGCTATAAAAGTAAACAAGGTGTGGCTCAAGTGCAGCCCAAGGGGGGAGACAAGTGAAAACAAGTCACCAGTGGCTTCAACTGACTGTGGATGTGAGAGGTGGCGTTGTGAAGGAATTATAGAAGGGCCACCACCCTCAGCTCCTGATGCCCAGGAAATGCCACTAAAATGTGATGCTACGAGAGCATCTCTGGGGACCTGAAGATCCACCAGATGAGTCAGAGGGGAGGGCTGAAGGGAGGGGCTTATAGCTTCATTGGTTGAATGAGACAACAGTAGTCTCAACCTTATAGGATTTTTATGAAGATTACGTGAGTCAATCCAGAGCATAAAATAGTGCCTGGCTCTTATTAGGTTTTTAAGACCATTTGCCATCCTTCATTTTTCCTAGCACAGCCCAGAGTTTGGTAAAAATCCATCACAGACCTGAGCAGACTGAATCACTGATAGGAGCATGGACCCAGTGTGGGTTATGACCCCCAGAATCCTGAGTCCTGCCCTCCCTCTTTCCGGCCTCTGACTCGGGCAAGTTACTTAACCCTCCTGTCCTCAGATTTCTCCTCTGGGCCTTCTCAGGGAACTTGTAAGGACTTAGATAACACAGGTCAAGTGCGTAGGGCAGCACTTGGCAAACAGGAAGTACCAGACACTTGTTGGCCAGGTCGAGTACTTTATAAGACCTCTAGAAGCACAAAGAAGAAACAAATGGGTCAGGCCCTGCAGGACAAGCTTCTGGGGGGTTGGGGGGGAGCATGCCCCTTGGTGAGGAGAGGGAGGGCATACTAGCCAGCACAGGACTGGACAGAAGGCCAGACAGAATAGCAAAGCCAAAGCCCTGGCCTGTGGCCTCTCTGAAGCAGCCCTGACAACCAGAAAGGGATGAGGGAGGTTAGTTGGGACAGGAACTGTAGAAAATGGACGGTGCCCAGCAGTCAGCAAAGGAGCTGGCCCTGAGCTGGTAACTGTCTGGCTCTGTGTCACTAAATTGAAGAGGACGCACTGCCCACCTTCACAGTGAGGAAGTCGGAACCTGGCTTGCATACTGTCATCCACCACCATGCCCCATCAATTCCAAGGCACGCCGCTGTTTCTTTCCTCTAAGGGCAAGTCTAATCCCTGCCCACACGGTTGAAGGTGAAATCTTCTAGAGAAGGCTTGTCTGTGTTCTGGTCAATTATGCAAGGCATCCCTGGTAGTGCTGCAAATCCTCATGTCAGGGATTTGAGTGGTGCCACGCTGGTGGTGATCGATCCAGCAGTGATGCTGGGTAAGTAGCACGCAGCACAGATCGCTCAGAGCGACGAGCTCCCTCCTGCCTGGCAGCGTCCAGCGGCACGGCTCTCCTTACTGCTCCTTTCTGTAAGCTCTGCTCACCTCTCATTTATGCTTGCTCTCAACTATAGGCGCTTCCTGTTCCAGCTTGATGAAGGGGATTCCTAGAAGACATGCATTTGAGGGCACTTAAAAAATTGCTGGGGCTGTAGAAATGGCTTAGTGGTTAAGGCACTTGCTTGTGAAACCCAAGGACCCAGCTTCGATTCCCCAGGACCCATGTAAGCCAGATGCACAAGGTGGCACATGCTGGTGGAATTTATAGTGGCTGGAAGCCCTGGTGCACCCATTCTCTCTCTGCTGTTTCTTTCTCAAATAAATAAATAAATAAAGATATATAATTTAAAAATAATTGTTGGGGCCGATGAGATGGTTCAGTGGCTAAGGCACTTGCCATGTAAGCATAAAGATCTGTGTTTGAATCCCCAGAACCCATGTAAAAGCCTAATGCTGGGCTGGAGAGATGGCTTAGCAGTTAAGGCACTTACCTGCAAAGCCTAAGGACCAAGGTTAGATTTCTTAGTACCCATGTAAGCCAGATGCACATGGTGGTGCATGTGTCTGGAGTTCATTTGCAGTGGCTAGAGACCCTGGTGCACCTTTTAACCTTCTCCCTCTCTCTCTCTCTCTCCCATAAACAAATACAAATGAAATATTTTTTTAAGCCTAATGCTATGAGGAGGGTCTGTAATCCCAGTATGCCTATGGCAAGAAGGGAGGGGGAGAAAGAATTTCTCTAAGGCTCATGGGTCAGCTAGCCTGGTGAATGCAATGGTGAGCAATAGAAGATCCTGCCCCAAAGTGGAAGGCAAAAACTGACATTAAAGTTAGCCTGTGACTCCCACATATTCACCATGATACACTCATGCTATACTCACACACATGAACATGTACACATGCACACACACATACACATCAAATACATACACAGACACCAAAAGTGTTTTTTTTTCTTCATTTTTCTTAATTATGTACAAGAAAACCAGCTAGGATCCCTGCATCTGCATGCCTTGACTCTGTGATATACTCAATCTGTATGGTGTGACCTGACCATAACGCTAACTCATTCATAAGACTTGGGAAATTCGGCATTTGTGCTTTTTCTTATCCTTCCTTTGCCAGGAAGCTTTATGAGGATCAGGAATGTCTCATAACCAGTAAACCTGAGTTTTGTATGAAAACCATTTTGTGAATAGAGATAAAACCAAAGCAAGATTAAAAATAAATTAAATATTAAAATTAAATTTAAAAAATGATTATGAAGCTTAATCTTAATTGTCACATGGGTGGACTTGAGGATCATCATGGCCACACTCTTCTGGTTGTGTTTATGAGGTGATCTGGTTGTGTCTATGAAAGAGGTTTAACTGGGCTGAGACGATCCACCCTGCACATGGACAGCACCATCCCATGGCCTGGGGTTCTAGACTGAATCAAAAGGAGAAACAAGCTGAGCAGCCATACTCATCTCTGTCTGCTTCCTGACTGAAATCATGTGACCAGCTAGCAGCCTCATGCTCCTGTCACTATGACTTTCCACCATGATAGACTGTGCTCTCAAACTGTGAGCCAAATTGAACCCTTCCTTCCTTAAGTTGTTTTAGTTAAGCAATTCTCATAGCAATAAAAAAGTAAACTGATACTGTATTAGTTAACTTTTCGTTGCTGGGACACAATACCTGGTAAAAATCAGTTTAAGAAAGGAAGGATTCATTTCAGCTCACAGGTTCAGGTCTCAGTCCATCATGATAGGAAAACATGGCAGCAGGAGCTTGAAGTAGCTGGTCACATTCAGTTCATAGTGTGGAAGCAGAGAGCAATGAATCCTCTACCCCTCCCAATTCTTTCATATATATATATATATATATATATAATTTATTTATTTATTTATTAGAAAGAGAGAGGGAGAGAAAATGGGCACACCAGGGCCTCTAGCCTCTGCAAATGAACCCGAGACATATGTGCATCTGGCTTATGTGAGTACTGGGAAATCAAACCTGTGTCCTTAGGCTTCATAGGCCAGCACCTCAACTGCTAAATTATCTTTCCATCCCCCTCCCAATTTCTTAATGTTAACTCTACTTTAGAAACAATAGCATCTAAGGTTCTGTAGAAGTGCTTGATTCTATTTATGCCTGGCCCATTGGAGGGAAATGTTTTAGTGATGTTAAATGTGTGCTCACTTATCCTCCTGTACCCATGTGATTCAGGTCAAGTGTTGAGAACAGCAGACGCTCCAGTGTGCCCTGCCCAAAAGGTTCAACATAGCATTCAAGGTTTCTGCGGAAGAGCTGGGGACGAAGAGATGAAGAAGTGGCTCGTGGAACTCAGGGTTGCTGACAGCGGGGATCTCTATGAGGAACACCCAAGCAGACTTGCCTGGACACTTCTGCAGCTCCCACAGTCTTAGAGAAGCCTCATCAACTGCCTCAATCTGCTGAGGCAAAAACAGGTAGCTCTTGGAAGTTCTCTGGAAGCCGCTGGGAATCTCTGCCTTGCCCCCAACATCTGCTTGTCATGACCTCTGGAAACAAGAAGGAATGGCTTCTGCTTCAGTCCGCACTTCCAAATCCCTACCAGTTCCTTTCACTGGCAAACTCTAACCTGCACTGCAGCTGGAAAGGAAACGTGGATCTCAGCCTGAGAGACATATCCACGCCAAGTTGACAGCAGACCATCCGGCCCTGCAGGGGATCCAGTGCCCTGTTGTAAGAGCATTTTTATTGCTGTGTTGATCAATAAAATGAAAAGATCCTTGTGCAGAGGAACATGTGCCTTCTGAATCTGAAGATCCCACTGGACCACACATCTGTCCCCCTGCTGATTGGCATTTCTGTCATCAATGACCGTTATGGGAAGGACCCACTGGACTCATGCTCAGTGAACTGTCAAACTTTGTCTACTTGTGGCCATAAAAGCAAACTGTGAGGTCCTGCAACAGACATGAGAGGATCTCCTATTTGCCCTTATTTCCCAGTTGGCACACGTGGGGATATGAGGAGGTGAGAGAAAAGGGCAAGGCCAAGAAGGGCACTGTCTCTGCTCCCAAGTCCTCCAAAGGCATCTCTCTCACCAGTTTGCATTGCGCAACCTCAGTGAAGCCAGGTCCATGTTGGTATCTTAAATGAGCCAAGGAAGACATCTCTCATATGACCTTTACTTTATAAGGATTTATCATCTAGCTGGGCAGCTGTAGGAATCTTAGCCCAACCTTAAAACTGTGGGTTCTGTGTAGGGAGGCTCTGTGAGGTTCCAGGGAGGCTGGTGAATCAAGATTGGGGCACTCCCTGTCACAACCCACAAAGAGCTAGCAAGTTCTTCCTGCCTCAGGCAGGAAACTACTATTTCTGAATGCCATTGAAATCCCTGAAAATGTTGGTCAGGTTGCACAAGAAGAATGGTGGGAGAGTTTGAACATAAATGCCTCTTATTCAGATAGCCTCTGTGTACTGTTGCAAAAGCAGGAGGCTCACATACAAGCATCAATACACTTTGTATGATCCCACAACTACTAAAACCCACTTATTATTTCCATGTGGAATATTTTGCCATTCAATTGTTTATTACCATTACATTCAATTTGGTTGTTTTTGGCCAGAGAAAGAAGCTGTTATTTTCTATCTTCCTAAGTTGTGGGTCCTATGAGTTATATCCTTCCAGCCAAATCTGGCTGGCCACCTGGTTTTGTAAATAAGCCATATTTATTCACTTACATATTGCCTGTAACTCCTTCCATGCTGAGCTAAATAGTTGTGAAAGGAACGTCTATGGCCTGAAAAAATGAAAATATTTACTGCCTGGCCCTTTACCAAAATAATGTTTACCAGCCCCCACTGTTTAAGAATATAGATTCTTAGAACACTACCTCGAACTCAACTAAATGCAAATTTGCCCCTTTAAAGCGTACTTTCCTAATTATTAACTCTTTTTAAACAACAACAACAAAACATCATCTAATGACATTGCTGTTTGACCAGACGTGAGTTTAATTTCAAAGTGCTAATTTCCCCTACATGTACAAAAGGATCAAGCATGTTGTGGTCATAATAAGAACCACCCCTCCCACCCTCCCACACCCCAAGGAGAATCATAGCGAATCAAAGGCAAAAGAACTGTAGTAGTGCCACACGGAAATCTCGTGAACACAGAACCCGATGGGGTGGTGAGAATTCGTTTCACAGTGGGAAACATGGCTCCAAACTGTAGCTAAGCTAACCGATCATTTCAAACCTTTGTTGTCTCCTTGGTAAAACCACTGAGAGAAGAGATTAACTGGCAGATGTGCAAGTTGGTCGTAAACTTCTCAATATCCATTTGACAGGGCCCAAGTGGGTCTTCCAGATGGAAGGCAGCAGGGCTGTTGGACCCTAGGGTGCACTCTGTTGGGCAGGTTGTCGTGAGCCAGGACTCCAGATGCACAAGCAGTGTAGGTGGAAGCTTTCCCATGTGCTGTCTCCCTGCTGACCACTGATGTCACTTCTCTGCCCTCTGAGCCTACTGCCCTCCGGTACACTGCCCTCCCGCTGTCCCCGTCACACGCCCAGCAGGTTTATGCCTTTACACTTGCAATCCTTATGCTTGCTAAGCTTCCTGAAAATCTGCTTGGCTCCCTAACCTGCCTCAGGTGCTCAAGGGACCCGTGAACACAGAAGCCAGCCCTGAGCACAGTTTGGAATGGCACATCCTGTCCTCTCTCCTCCTGATATGCGTTTGGTGATTTTCAGAGCACTCACTGCCATCTGGCACCCGAGATGTCCACCTATTTGCTTTGTACTTTACTTCCAGACAGACCCTTCGACATTTAGATTTATTCGCTGATGGATTACTGGCTTTCAGAACTTACATTTGGCATATGCTAGACACTCAGTAAAAGTGTTGGAGTGGATGGACGTGTGTTTGTATGTTCAGGGAAGCTTGCTTTTTCTATAGAGGACGGGAACCACAGGATCTTGCATCTTATCTCACACTTACTAACTTTCCTTCTGTCCCCGTTTGTTTCACTACTAGCAGTGCAGGGAAGCCATGTAGAGCACATGCATGATTCACATGCAGGTCAGAGTTCAGGTTTCTCTGAATTCAACCTCTCCCATCTCTATTACCTTATCCTTAAAATGGGTATGACAGCAGTACTTTTCTCATAGATTTGTTTGGATTAAACAAGACTGTAAATGAAAAATGCCCATATTGACACAGTCATATATACATACATATATTTGACTTTAATTTTAATTTTTTTCTTTTTTTGAGTTTTTGAGGTAGGGTTTGCTCTAGCACAGGCTGACCTGGATTTCACGATGTAGTCTCAGGGCGGCCTTGAAATTATGGTGATCCTCCTACCTCTGCCTCCCAAGTGCTGGGATTAAAGGTGTGTGTCACCATGACCGGCTCACACATATATACAAAAACACCATTTTCTTATGTTGTAAATATTTCACTAATGTACTTTTCAGCTCAAAGTGACTATCCTCAGATTTCAGAAACTTTACTGTGATTTTAGGAGAAATGTTTAAAGCAAGTAAAAGATAGATTAAAAAGTGGCTATCATAAGGCTGGAATAAAATTGAAAGTGAGAAATGAATTCAGTTTTGGGTGTGTTTGGTAATCTTTCTCTACAGAGAATTAAAAATGCATTTAGTTGCATCAATCAATCTTTTCTTTTATAGCTTTTAGGCTTTTATCATTTTCCTTCAAATATCATTAGTACTTTAATATACTATTTTCTTCTAAAATTATTGTGCCTATTTTACACATCTAAAAGTTAGATCTAGCTAGAATTTATTTCAATATATGAAATTATTGTTTTGAAAGCAGCTATCTTCATACACTTAATTAAATAATCCACTTTTGCAGTAGTACAGTGTTGGTCATTTAGAGTATCATTAATATGACCCTGCTTTCAGGGTTCATGTCTGTAGATTGTTAGACTATTAATATCCTTCAGTATCTAATGCAGTTAATCTCCTCTAATTGTTCTTTTCAGAATTTTGTGACTTTTCTAATACACTAGTTCTAGTCGGGTTCAAGCATTTTGATAGCCTATGCACTTTCACACTGAATTTATGAAACACCTAAGAATTGGACATCCAGTTCCTTTTACTTGGCTACTTTCATGCCCTTTGGTGAAATTTAAAATTTTTTTTTCAAACTATATCCATTAATTTTATTCCTAGCTATATCATTTTCCAGTTTTTATTGCAAATGTAGTGCTTTATTTATCTTCTATTGTATTTTATAGTATGTTATTATTTCATATAGAAAAAAAACTTGCTGGGTATGGTGGCACACACCTTTAATCCCAGCACTCAGGAGGCTGAGGTAGGAGAGTAGCCTGAGACTACATAATGAATTCCAGGTCACCCTGGGCTACAATGAGACCCTATCTTTAAAAACAAAACAAAAAAAAAAAAAACTAATAAAATTGCCAATAATGGCCTTTTCCATTTATCCTTTTAGGTTTCCAAGTTATGGGAAAAATAAAATTTTATTTCTTTTTCATTTGTATACTACATAAGATTTTCTGAAAAGTTTATTAATCCTGTACTTTGGATACACTTTGCATGCTTTCAGTGTTAATTAGGGTATTTCTACCATGTCATTGTAAGGAATGAGATTTTATTTATCTACCTTACTAAGATCTTGTAGTTTAAAACATGAGAATAGATTTTGAATCTTGTCAAATGATTCTTCAATATGTAGGACCTTGAATGCTTTGTTATTCTTTATGTGATTTAGAAAATATGATAAATTATATAAACACACTTCTTAACACTGAGCCACCTTTGCATTCTAGAATCCTCTCTCCTTGGTTATGGTGTAAGGCTCCTTAATATTATCCAATTACAGCTGCTAAAATTACACTTAAGATTTCCCTCTCCACACTCATGAGCTGTCTTGGTCTTCTCTTCCTCTGCGTTATGCGGGTCACATCTTTGTATTAGTGCTATGCTGGATTGGCAGGAAAAGTCTTTTTTTCATAGCTTTTTCTCCTAATGGCCTGAGAAAGGTTGAACTGCATTGCAATAATTTATTCCTCAAAAGTTTTAAGGATTTCCTTAGGGAACATCTCAGCAGGTGCTTCTAAGGGGGATTTATGATTTTAGTTATTTTCTTTTTTTCTATTTCACTTATGTTTTCTTCTCTCTAGAGTTCAGTTTGGGTACTTATATTTAAAAATATTTTATGTTAAAGGCAACAATGAACTTGTTAGGAGCATTCTGAGTTTCAATTAAGCTTATTTATTTATTTAATGGTGAGGTAGGGTCTCACTCTAGCCCGGGCTGACCTGGAATTCACTATGTAGTCTCAGGGTGGCCTTGAACTCATGGTGATCCTCCTACCTCTGCCTCCCAAGAGCTGGGATTAAAGGTGTGCACCACCATGCCCGGCTCTTAAGCTTTTAATATCTTTTTTTTTTCGAGGTAGGGTCTCACTCTAGCCCAGGCTGACCTGAAATTCGCTATGGAGTCTCAGGGTGGCCTTGAACTCACGGCAAGCCTCCTACCTCTGCCTCCCGAGTGCTGGGATTAAAGGGTTGCTCCACCATGCCCAGCTTTAAACTTTTTAATATCTTTTAAGACTTTTTAAATATCTTTTAAGACATTGTAATTGGGTCTGTGAAATGCAGTGTGGCATTTTAATACATGTATACAATATATGGTCAGAGTAGAACTGGTATATTTATCAACTCATACATAGTTTTTTGTGTTAAGAATATTTAAAATCCTAACTATTTCAAAACAGCCCTAGCCCCATATTCTGATGAATTTAACAACAGAGATAACTTTAATCTCTATTGGTCTAATGCCCCTGTCTTAATTCACAGTAATTCTTCACTTGGAAAGGAAAAATGTAATATTCATTTCTAGCCCCACCAAACCTTCCATACCAATACTTGAATTAGTAAGTTTGACAGGTGATTAAGGCCCAGAATTTAGGAGATAAAATAACATAGAAATGGAAATTCTCATTGGCTGGGTTCTAGAGTTTGGGCCTGTGTGTTATCTGTTGGAACATTGGAGACGTGTCAGTCGTTGGAGAGGTGGTTTGTACCCACTCCTTTTCCATGTCTGCTCTTTACGTAGCAGGGGCAGGAGAGAGGGAAGCTCAGTGGCCCATTTTCATCAAGTGTTTACACCTTTGCTTTGACCAAAGCACTCAGGAAGGATGAAATGATAAGGAAAGAGTCTTTTGGTCTCAGCTAAAGCAGACTGAGCCTCCGCGTGCAGATTTTGTAGGTACTGTGGGTGCAATGAATTTCTCTCCTTGTATTTTATCTCTTCCCTGCAAGGACTGCAGAGTTAAGTTTATATGGCCTCTCAAACTTTAATGTGCAAACTAAATCTCCCAGGAGTGCTGTTAAAATGCAGATTTGGATTCTGTAATTCTGGGCTAGGGCCCGAGATGCTACATTTCCAGCAAGTTCCAGGTTATGCTGAAGCTGCTGATCTGAGGGAGCCATACCAGAGTGATGTTGGTCATTGTTAGCTGCTAATAGTGTCATGCCAACAAGAGGTTTTATTGTCTTGGTTTGAACAGAGTGCAGGGTGAACAAGAACCTACAGCATTTTGGACTCAACTGGCCTGTCCACAGGCTAGGTGTTCACCTGCACTTGTACCGCATGGCCTCTGCTTGGCCCTGTCTATACTAATTACACAAATTCTAACCTGTCTTCAGATTCAGAGGCCAAAACTATCCCTTTACCCACACATAGGTGGTAGATTTTTATGAATGGGGAAAAAAGGAAATTGAGTCTTTATTATACAGCCAATATAGCATCGTCTTTGTTGGAGAAACAGCTCAATGATTTCCTTCCAAAGCCCAAAGCTAAGCAAGCGTTTTCAAAAGCTGGTGCCCAGAATACAGCAAGCATCATGTTTCCTGGAGAAATCAAGGAGGAACGTGATTGCTATTTAAAAACATGATCCCCCCACATGCTCCCTCAGAACCAAGATTAGAGGCAGATGAGAGAAAAATCAAGCAAGCCAGACTTCTTGAGTTGTAGGAAGAGTTTCCTACAGAAAAAGTGAGAACTTAGAAGATAGACTGTACAAAGGCAATAACTCATCTGACTGGTTGTCACATATAGGCTTATAAGGGGATTGAGATTTTGGTTACTTGAATAGAAAGTACGAGTGGGATACAGAGAAAACCAGGTGAGTGGAGGAACTAACAATGTCTGGTTACAAAACTTGGAGCACAGAAGGCTAGCAGAAAGGAAAAGGGCCACCCGAAGAAGACTCTTGAGCAGCCAGAACCTGGGCTCAGCCTCCTGAAGGAAACAGGACCACCCTGTGGGAAGAGAATAGTTCTCTGCAGGAGAAGATGAGCCTATCCATCAAGATAGGACCAGAAGACTCCAAGGAGAGAGAAGGAAGCTTGTGGAGGAGCTCAGGGTGGACTTCTGGCCCTTACAGAAGCTATAGTGGACAGGTTTGAGAAAGCACAGAGGAATCCGGGAAGGACGTGGTCTCGCAGAGAACCACCGGCCCAGGCCCCAATAAACTGCTCCTTGGAGCAGATTAAAGACAAACTGTGATTGGAAGATCCAGTGGCATGTGGAGATTTGTGCTAACATGTCAGTGTTTCATTGGGTTAACCGCTCTGGGGTTGTGGATCCACTTGTGGTTTTAAAAATTTGGCAGGTGTAGGGCTGGTACTGTGGTACTTTGAGGTCTTGGAACCTGTTGAAGTTTACAATTCCAATCACAGTGGCAGCAAAATGCCACAAAAGACAACCAGCCCACACATAATTGTTTCTAGAATAACTGTGACAAGAGGCTAATTTCCTTAATACAAAAGACATAAAATACAGTGGGAAAAAAAAGCAACAGATGCAAACAAGCAATTTACTGAAGAGGTAATACAAAAGCCTTTTAAAGCAAAGAAAAATATCCAACTGCACTCATGACTTGAAAATGCAAATTAAAACAAAATCTTTCATAAAGCTATTAGATTGGCAAAAATCAATTTTTGTGAAAATACATTATGTTGAAGATATGGGGGTACAGGCACCTGCATTTATAGCAATATAGAACTTTGGTAAGTGTTGGAGAACAACTTACTTCTATTTATCAAAAATAGTTAAAGCTCACTAACAGATTTTAAAAAAATACCCTACAGATAAATGTACATGTGGTGAGTGTGCACATGTGTGTGTTTCCAGTAGCATTGTTTGCAGCCTGAGAATAACTGTGAATCCAACACCTGGAAACTAGTCTAATGAATTTCAGAACATTCACATAATGGAGTGCTATGAAGTCATTAAAATGAGTAAGGCTCATGCTGATCTGGCACACCTACAAGGTAAGTAGCTAATCAAAACAGTAAGGAACAGAGTCACTAGGATGCCATTGTTTGCAGAGAGAATATGGGGAAGCGAATGTATATGTATGCATTCATATGCTCCATACCTCCTGAGCTCCATTTCAGTATAATCAGCACCCATGTCTCTCTGTCTAACTCTGCCCACTGCTGCACTGGCCATTTGTTTGCGGCCTTCAGTAACCACACGTTAGTGTGCACAACAGGTCCTCCCCTCAACGTCGCACTGAGTACCGTTTGCTAGTCAGTTCATGCTGCCACAGCAGCTACCACAGAGTGGGCGACTTCAATAACAGATGGCTATGGAGGCTGGAAACCCAAGATCAAGGTCTTGGTCAGTTGGGTCCTCGGGAGAGCTCTTCTGGCTTTCAGGAGGTTGTTTTCTCTGTGTCATCACATGGAAGTCAGGAGTGGTGGAGAGAAAGCAAGCCTTTTTCCTTCACCTCTTCTAAAGACACTGACTCCGTCATGAGGCCTCACTCTCATGAGCCCTTCAGATCTCACAAGGCCCTATCTCCAAGCACATTCACATTGGTCTAATACTGGAGGAAGCAAGGCCTCACCATAGGAATTTTGGAGGGCCACAAACCTTCCCTATGTAACACTGCCTCAGGGCTTCTCTGAAGCTGCAAAGAGACATTCCTGAGAGCTACTCTTGACTGGTGGAGGACAGGAGCTAACAGTTGAGAGCCGTGTTTTATGAGGCTCTGGGGAAAGTCTCTAAGAATTCAGCTCAAATCACAGTGGCGGCCTCATATTGCTAGCTTCCTGGATTGCCTTTTGCTCTTCTCTGTTTCATTCTCTCCTATTCCACCTATCTACAAAGGGGTTTGTGTTTGTTCTGGCCTCCCTAGAAAGAAAATATATCTGTATTTCAGGTAAAAATAGTTCTGAAAAATACCAGAAATGACTAGTAATCAGTATTTATGTCTTTGAAGGGAGGCTGGGGTCTGGGAGGAAAAGCATTTTTTTTTTTTTTAGTACATGACTTTTTGTATATGAATTAGCCATTTAAAAATTGTTTTTAGTAAGTATGGCATTTGAGTCACATTGTCCATTACAACTTTTGACTTTGCTTATGTTGACATTGACAGTTGTGGCAAATACAGTCTCAACTTTTTTTCTACCCTTACCAGTAACTTAGTATTTCTGCCTCACTTTTTGAATATTTTTAGATTTATATTTTATCTTTATCAAGTTTACCAGGATATAGTTCATGTCAATATTCTGTACCAATATTTCCTTAAATACTTTTACCTTATGCATTCTTTCTTCATTAAAAATAATTGTTGGTGTTGTAGCTGGAAGGTTATATTTTTACTGTCCCATGAATTGAATATCCATCTTCAATAGTTCCACTTAGACTCAGCTTGGAATACCATTGTCCACACAACTACCATTTTATTGATTTCAGTATTCCTTTGTCCTTTGCATTCATTATGCTTACGAGAATTTTGTTTCTGTCCCTGTTGTGGAACCAGTGCCCTCATGTTGATAAGTGTAGTATTGAGCAGAGTATCTGGAGCCAGATTTGAATCCTAGCTCCCAAACTAGCTATCCCAGTGACCGGAAGCACAAAACATAGCTCCTCTGTCAGCTTATTTTTACTGAAAGTCTTCTAGTCTTGCATAATTACCTATCTCTCTGAGTAAGAGGTACTCCCAAGCACAGATGCCATAATAGGCAGTGGTGCAAGTTCAACTGGCTTCTTAAATTGGTAATGAAGTAATTTCTGGTGATTCATGGTTCACTGAAAGAGGCTACACTCATTCTCTGGTATTTAATCTTGGTTCTTTATGGCAGTCCGGGAATTATACTTTGGGTCTAGATTTTTCCACAACTTCTCATGTGTTGAAGACTTTGTCCTCAGACAGTGGCACTACTGAGAGTGGCGGAAAGCTTTAGAGGTGGAATCTACCTAGGGTAGAACACTAGGAATGTGTCCTTGAAGGGATATTGGGAATTGGGACCCAGTCCCCTTCCTCTTTCTCTTTGCCTTCCACCATCTCTCCCATCTCTCTTTTTCCTTCCTTGCTGCCTGCCTACCATGAGGTAGGTGAGCAGCTTCCCTCTGCCATGTATTTCTGCCATGATACACTGCTTTCACCACAGGGCTGAGAAACCATGGACTGAAGCCATTGAAATGGTGAGCCAAAATAAACACTTCCCCCATTTGAGTTGTTGATCTCAGGTATTTTGTCATAGCAACAGGAATCTGGAAAACATACAAGGTGAGAGGTAGCCTACTGTCATGACTGAAAGAGGAACACCCCAAAGTCAGCGTGCAAGGCTCAGATCCAAGCTTTGTTCCTTTGTTCCTTCAGAGCTCTGTGGTCTTTGGCAGGTCACTTAACCATCCTGTGGCTCAAATCCCTTCATCTGTACGACAAGAAAATAATAGTCCATACCTCACAGAATTCCGATGAGGGTAATGCGTGTTAGTGTATGCAAAATGCTACAAACAACATCTGGTGTATGGCGGGCCCGACTATTAGGCTAACAGTTTACTGTTTCTGTAATTAAAATTTTGAGCTAAAATATATGTTCCCAATTAATTTTTTGTCTTGTTCTATCATCTTTTGTTATTGTTTCCTACATGTTCTTTGGATTCCTGTTAAGATTTTCTATGGAAGGTGGAAGGGAACTCATAAGGGCAATAATTTTATTTAGATCCATTGAGTTATATTTCCTTCCAGGTTGGAGTTGGACACACACACACACATATTCATATATATAATTATATATATAATTACCTATATATGTAATTTGGAGACAAAGTCTCATTTTGCCCCATGCTAGCCTGCATCTTTTTATGTAGTTGAGGATAACCATGCAATACTGATCCTCTTACCTCTACCTCCCAGGTGCTAGGATTTACAGGTATGCACCACCACATCTGGTTTTATGCAGTGCTGGGAATTGAACTCAGGGCTTTGGCTATGCGAGGCAGACACCCTACCCACTAATCCATATCTCCAGCCCCTGGTTGATTCTTGATCTACCAAATAGTCTGTCTTTGTCTTCTGAGAAACTATTAGATTTTCCTGTAGTTGTCATGCCCTCCCCTTATCTTTTTCCACTTCTTTTGAAGGTAGATTTACCAAGACTCTATGAGTCTGTCTCAGGTATGTTTGCAGGTGGAGTTTGTTTGTTTTTTGCACCATAGGGTGCTAGGAGATGGCTAGTTCAGCAATAAATAGTTGGTAGTCATAGAAAATCTTTTCTGATTTTGTTTAGATTTACCTGCTAAGGCTCTTTCAACCTCTGTAAGACTTAACTCCTAAATTTTTAGACAGTGTATTTAGAGTTCAGATCATTCCTGTAATTCAGGACAGAACTTCCTAGCCTCTCCTTCAGACTGTCCTTAGGTATCGTTCCCTGCCTCTCTTCTCCTGCGATCTGCTGCCTTAAACTTCCTTCTGTCAACTGTGGAGGAAGAAAAGCAAAATCCTGAGTGTGTTAGCTCTGCCTATTTCCAAGTCCAGCGTGTTGGAGGAGGAGGACAGTCAGTTATTAAGTAATACTCTTTCTCCTTGTCTCTTAGTCCTTAGACATTCTTTCCTTTCACCTTCACTTCTGCTGAATTCCTGTTTATAGCTATAGGCAGCTAAAATCTTTTACTTCCCATTTGCATTTTCTTCCTGGCCAAAAACTAAATATAAATATATGTGAAAACATTATATCTCAACTATTAATACATGATATGTAATACTACGTACATATATAGTTTATATTATTTAGTTAAGCTCCAAAAGTTGTTCCTGCCTTTGAGGAGATGCTACACACACAGGGTTGGTGGCAGGTGGTCTGATCTCCATGAGATGTCCTTTCTTTTATCATGATCATGTACTCTACTCTTTGAATTAGTGGCAGGTGTTTCAATGGAAATTTAGGCTTATGTTCTTCCTTAAAATACTACTTCTTTTCTTTGATTACTTTGGGTTTTTAAATTTTGCTAAATATTATGTTTTCATTTTGTTTCATTTGAGTAGCTATAGAAGTTCTCCTGAGAATGTGTTTGAAATGACCACACTGCCCAATTTTCTCTTTATATATGTCCAAAGTAGTTTCTGTTTGAAGTTTTCCATGACAGGCATTTACAATTTCAGTTATTATCAGACCAATTCAATTTTTTTTGGAAGGTGGGGAAGGTAATCATGTTTTCTTTCTCTTGAATTGAAGCCTGCCATCTTTTATCTTCTATATACTAGACCTAAGGCTCTCATGTGGGATTACATAGAGTCAATTAGATGACAAAAGTGTTTATACCAAGTATTTTTCAAATAGTCTTTCCTCTGGGCAACTAGTTTTTTCCCCTTCCCTCCTTCTTTGTGTGATATAATTATTCCATGGTAGTTTATTGTTCTTTGAGACACATTTGATTTTTAAATATTTCTTTTTAGGATATATTATTGTTTACTTTTCTCATTGCTGTGACAAAACGCCTGACAGAATAAACTTCAAGGTTAAAAAAAAATGATTGTGGCTCACAGTTTATTGAACAACTCATCATGGCAGAGAGGACATAGCAACAGGCTGATTCCCATGGCTTTGAGGATTTGTGACATGGCTTCTTCACATCTTGGTGAATCACGAAGTAGAGCTTAGGAAGGAACCAGAAGTGGATATTGCCTTCAAGGCCCATTCCCAGAGACCCACTTCTGCCATCTAGGTCATATGTCCCAACCTCAAAATATAGTATGACAGGTAGGTACATAGTATTTACATTGAATTGGAAATCATAAGTAATATATGACTTAAATATGTCGAAGTATATTCATAGATTGTATGTAAATATACCATTGTATCTAAAGGATTTGAGACTCATCAGATTCTGGTTATGACAGAGGATAGAGAGATAGGAAGGGGGATTAGAATCTACCCTGTGTTTACAAAGGGACAACCATGTGCCTTTCCAAATATGATCCACAATAGGAAAATCATTGTCATGGTACTGCACCAAATATATGCAGTTGGATATGAGGAAGGACATGCTACAGCTAGTATTTTGAAGGTTGCAGGCTAGGGAATCTAAGTCTAAGATAACCAACAAGGGCTGTCTTAGAAGAGTGCTAGCAAGTTCACAAAGTTCAAAGAAGACCTGAGAACCAGCCTGGGAAAGAAGACAGAAGGCAGGACAAAAATAGTCTGTTGTTAAAATACCCCTCCTAGAATGAACAAATGCCAATAGATTCTTATTCTCTGCATTACTCTGCCTGGTGAAGTCCTCAGGGAATACTTGTCTGGCTGATCTTAGGACACCAGACAGCCCTGCGAACACACCCAGATAGTGGTAAGTGTCTGAAGGAAGAGATGTGGGACATTTGCAAGGGCTAAAGCACCTGGATTAGTCATGCCACCAAGTCTGAATATTTTGGAGACATCATTACACAGAAGAAGAGCAGTATATAGAAAATAGAAATTTCACACTGTCAGAAGAAAATGAGCACTTAATGAGATGCCAAAATGGTGAAATATAATTCTACTTGATATCATTTAATTTAATACTCAGTGTTTTCCTCTGAAAATATCTGTAATCTCAGAGGCATTAAAATCATTGGAAAAAATTCAGTGAGTTTAAAAAAAATTTATACAAATATCAAATGACTGCTTAAACTATAACCAAGCCTTGACTCAAGCAAACCTCTCATCCTCTATATTTTCTTTCAGGAGCTGACAACCACCAAGGGTTCTACAGTAGAAATCAGCTCCCAGCAGGCAAATAACAAGCTATATGGAACTTTGGCATCAGGTGGTAAAAATCACCCAGCCAGCTAACAAAATAAAGTTCTAGGGTTGATTTCCAATGGTACAGCATGTGGTAACTGCATAATTATTTAGTAATGACTCATTTGGGGCTGGGGATGCAGCCCAGTGATAGAGTACTTGCCTACTATGAGGTCCCGGTTTGATCCCTAGCACTGCAATAAATAAATATGGACTCATTTGCTTAACTGATGCATTCTGAATCTTTATTATGTGACACTAGGGTGTTAGAAAAACAGTTCTAGTGATATACATGTGTTCATTGTTTCAATCCACTTAGTAAGTATGTGTTGAAAACTGCTATATGCCATGTGCTATTCTTGGTTTGGTATGAAAACCTATGGAAATCTGTATAGTAATCTTGAGAACTTGCCCAGTCTGGTCTTCAGGTGGTTCATGAGATTGTGCCCTATTGAATGGTCACTTTGAGAAATAATTAGGGGTAGGTATGCTGAAGGTGGGCTCTCTTATTCCCTCACTCACTTTTATCATTGTTTCCTTCCTCCCTTTCTCCTCCTTCTCCTCTTCTTCCTTCTCCTCCATCATCTCCTTCTTCTTCTCCTCTTTCTTCCTCCTCCCCTTCTTTTCTTCTTCTCCTACTTATTTTTTTTCTCTCTCTCCAAGTAAGTTTCTGTTTTAATCTACTCTTCATATTTTTTTTTTTGTAATGGCAGGTCAAGTATACAGACGGAGTCCAGCTTTTTATATAAGGAAAGCAAATATCTAAAACCAGATGTTTTGCTCATTGAGGCTCAGTCTGAAATATTTAAAATTTTGGTGGCAGAATTTGGTGAAGAAGACCCACTGAGATATTACCTGGCAGTCTACTAGATCTGAAAAGAGTCTATTGGCAACTAATTTCTTTAGCTTTAGACATGTTGAAAAAGAAACTATACTGATAACAGCATAATGAAGTTCAGTGTAAACTGAAACTACAGAAGATTAGGATGAGCAGAAACTTGGCTATAAGGTTGCATATATGAGTGCAATTCCACTGAAACTTGCTTAGATGTGGGTGATATCGAGGCTGATGATTAAAGAAACACTGCTTAAGAAACACTGCCTAGTATAACTTCAGGAGAACTGGGAATAGAAACTGATTTCTGGGGAAGAATTATGATACAGGGCTTGAGGGAAGTGTTAGTTTTGTTGTAGAGTGGCTGAAAGTGCAGAATACATGAATATCTGAGTTTTATCTAAAGCTGCAGTTGCTTAAGGAATACAGGAAAGCAAGATACTAGCCTAGGGATTTGTTTCATTGTTAAACACTTGCTGCCTGGGATGCTGTCCCCTCTCCTTGAGAGCTTAAACTCCTACTTGGGTTTAAACTTCTTTGGTGCAATACACAAAAACAGTCCAAGTGGTACCTCTTTTGTCGTTCATTTTCTACCTTTGCAGGACATTAAAGGGCTGCAGCATGGGTATCACTTTAACATTTGGATGATGGCATTAATGACCGCACTTTGATCATTTTAATCAATGCTTGTCTCTATATTTCATTTTTGACGAAAAATTTAAAATGTTAAGAAAACATTTACAGTTCCTCTATTATAGTCTAATACTCAGTCTGTGAAGACCTTCACTGATTATGCATGTAGATCTATGTCCCAGTTACTACCTCCCCTCCCCACCATCTCACAAACATACTGTGGTAAGCAGAATCATGTCCCCTCAAGATGTCTTCATCCTAATGCCTGTGCCTTTTAAGTGGGCTACTTGGGAATTAACACTCTGAATCAGCTTCTATTAAAATAAGTGGGGGATACCCTGCATTATCTGCATGTGTTCAGTGTAATCACAAGGGTCAGATAATGTGGAAGATGCTGGCAGAATAGTTAACATCAGAATGATATGATCTGAGAAGGACTTGAGCCATCATTGCTGGCTTTGAAGATTGAAGGGAACCTTAAGCTAAGTAATGGAAGCATGCTTTAGCAGCTGGAAAGGCAAAGAAAGAGATGCATACACTTACAGCATCCAGAAAGGGACACCCTGCTGACATCTTAGCTCAGTTAGACATAGTAGTTATCTATGGCTACTGTAAGAAACTATCATAACCTTAATGGCTTAAAAAAACAAAACTTGTTTTTATTCAGCACTACCTTTGTCCTGCCTGGTATATTTCTGAAAGAGACAAGCCAAATATATGTTTATATATCATTACAAATTTCAAATAACACAAATCATCATCTACTTGACTTTGTCTTTGAAGATATGCTGCATCGAGTGTTCTATGAAAGTGATAAAAATATAAATCTTAAACTTTAATTTCTTATGAGAACACTTACAGGGAGATCTATCCTTCTTAATGAATGTTAAGTAAGCAACACATTATTGTAAAACAGATCTATAGAGCTGGTTCATCTTATTAACTGAAACCTTATGTCCGCTGATTAATAATTCACTTTCTCTCACTCCGGCTGCTGGTGACCACCACTTCAGTCTCTGTTTTCTGAATTTGATTGTTCAGGATGCCTCTGATAAGTGGAATCATGGATATTTATATTTCTGTGTCTGGTTCATTTCACTTAGCATTACATCCTCAAGGCCCATCTTTGTTGCCAATTGGATGGCAAAGATAAAAATCTCTGAGTAATGGGAGGCATACTGATGATGTCATATGATGGTGCGTTCTTGGCTTTGGAAGGTGGCACATGTAACATCTTGAGGTTGGATGGATGAATGGCTAATGCCAAAAGCTGAGGCAGTGTTCTATGGATGATGAAGAGGATCCCAGATGAGTAAAAATCGTGTGTAATCAGCATTGCTAAAGACTTCAGTTTTTGGGCCAAGTGCCACAAGGGATACTCAATCTTCTTAGAGCATAAACAGTATCCTACAAGTGGAGTGACCAACTGTGCAAAAAGAAAGCAATAATAAAACATTTGCATAGTAACTTCAACTTTACTAGAAGATTTCCTGAGTATTTATTTGGTTTTTCAAAAAAGATTTTGCAAAGCAGATGAAGCAGGAAAAGTTACTCTTGTTTTAAATATTTTTAAAATATTTTATCTATTTGAGAGAGAGAGAGAGAGAGAGAGAAAGAGAGAGAGAGAGAGAAGCAGATAAAGATAGAGAGAATGGGTGTGCCAGGGCCTCTAGCCACTGCAAATGACCTCCAGATGCACATGTCACCTTGTGCTTCTGGCTTACATGGGTATTAAGGAATCAAACCTGGCTCTTTAGGCTTAACAGGCAAGTGCCTTAACCATTAACCATCTCTCTAGTTCAAGTTACCCTTATTTTTTGTCATATATTATGTTCTTTAATGCACTTTAAATATATTTAATTAATTTATTTATTTGAGAGAGGGGGAGAGAATGGGCACACTAGGGCCTCTAGTCACTACAAACAAACTCTAGATGTATGCGCCACCTTGTACATCTGGGTTGTGTGGGTACTGGGGAATCAAACCTGAGTCCTTAGGCCTCATAGACAGCACTTTGACTGCTAAGCCTTTTTTTTTTTTTTTTTTTTTTTTTGAGGTAGGATCTCACTCTAGCTCAGGCTGACCTGGAATTCACTACGGAGTCTCAGGGTGGCCTCAAACTTATGACAATCCTCCTACCTCTGCCTCCCGAGTTCTGGGATTAAAGTCGTGTGCCACCTCGCCCCGCAACATCTGTCGTTTTTTGATAAATAAAGGCAGAGATGTTAACTTGTCCATAATCACACAACTACCCTAAGGGAATATCATGTCCCCTAGAGACACTCTTGCCACCATATCTCCAGTGGTGAAAGGGAAAGGCCACCCAGCTTCAGATCCCTACTTCAAGAGAGACAGTGCAGCCCAATTCAAGAACGTGTGCATATGTGAGAGTCTGTTCTTATGCTAATAGCTAAGCTAACTGTTGTCATTAAAAAGAAACCCATGAGGAAACTCCCAGAGCTCCTTACTTGGAAGGCTCACATGGTTGAAAAGGATGAATGGTGTCCACAAAGCACTCTGGAGACCTACTCATGATGTTAAGCTTTCCAGAAGTCACAGCTTGCTGGAGCTGGCTGGAGGAAAACACAGGGGTAGTCAGTGCGGGACCATCTCCAAGAGGTTTTTCATCACCCTGGAAACTCTGCCTCTCCTAATGGTCTCTAATGGCATGAGAACCATTAGTGGGAATGAGGGGAGTTGGACTTGAACTCTGTACTTTGAAACCTCTGGCTGTCTGACTTAGCCACATCATTACAGAGCACTTAAGGTTGTCAAGCTTGCTGCTGCTAGAAGCCCCTTTTGTGTATCTCTCATGCACAGGCTGTAAAAGCCAGCACATGAGAAGTTTGCTCTGACCCCTGTGGATGGGGAAACCCTGAAGCAATTAAAAGTTGCCTTGTTCATTGCACCTTCTGGACCATTTATTCAGTCAATTCCTAGTGCAAACTATACCTTGTAACTACAGGGACGGTAAATATTTGTGGCTCACACCTGGAAAAATACCGCTTGTCAACCTCTGCACACAGTCTACTAATTCTGGACAAAGGACAAAAGATAGTATGAAGGAGAGCACCAGGCTGGTTTAATGACAGGCAGTAGAGATATGTTCTTTTAGGGGTACAGCCTCTAGTAGAGTTGGAAGCACTATGGCAAAGTTGACATAGTGGGTTCCAAAGCCAAAGAGCGAGAGGAGAGGGAGGTTCCAGGAGATCTGAAGAACAAAGGATGTTGGTCCCTTATATGAGTTTCTGGGGCAAAGCAGTGTGTCTGGGCACAGACTACACGCGATCACTTGTGGAGGCAATGAGGAATAGGAGATACAAAATGTGAACACGTGGATGTGAGCCAATGTGAACAAAACCAAACGAAGGAGACCAAGTTGCTTTTAGGATAATATAACATCACAATGAAAATGTGGTAACAGAAGGTACGTAAAGCAAAAAATTCCACTGATTGCTCACTGGCTGCTTGGATTTTTCAAAGGAAAGTATCTACTGAGCCTTCTTCTACAATGTGGTACTGGTGTCAAACCTAGGGCCTCATATACTCTAGGGAAGCTGCCTTTCCATTGAGCTATACTCCAGCCCCTTGCTGTATATTTGTAAAGCCACAAAATAAGTTGTCATTGATTTGCTGACTTTGGAACAGAATTTGAGCTGCTTTGTATCTCTAATTTAGCAGGGGATTGAACAAAGCTGTAGTAAAATGCAAACTTCAGGGTAGCATTGGGCTCTAGATCCTGAAGTCAAAACAACCACTTATTTCCCATTTCACTCAAATAATTGCTTGATTTGAGAAAGAAGAAAACAATTGTTTGAATGAATTGGTCAAAAGAGATTGCGGCAGAATCTCAGCCCAGGCACTGAGCCTGTGGACGAGTCCTTCTGCCCCCTTTTCCTGCTGACTGCGCCTCTCAATGGCACCACTGTTCTCTGATTATCTGATGAGACCACTAGAAGCCCTGAATGGCCTGGCTGTCTCTCCTGCCAGTCTCCTTTCCTCATAACTAAGGCTTATTATGTGTGAAAGGAAAAAAAAAAGCACATTAAGTGGGAAACCCATAGAACTGAAGACAATGAACAACGGAGTTTAAATATGTCTTTTCAGCGTGGTGCTTTATTTCAGGATTTCAACTCAGCTTAAAAGCATGGTATTTCTTGAGCCATCCAGGAAATCATATCATTTACAAGGAGGTTGACTCTCCTGATCTACGTCTTTTTAATGAGAAGATAAAAGACTGCATTAGGCTTCTACACTTTGTCCTTAGAGGGACCCCAGCTCAGTTTTCTTCAGGCATCCACATTCTTTTTATCCAAAGACCTATTAACTTCAGAGAGGGTTATTATTTCAAAGGCAACTGAATTAGATGCCCTAACAAAATGCATAAGCATCAGAAGCCGCTATCTAAGCTAACTGTGCTCTGGGTGCAAAGTAGTGGAACTGAGGGCTATGACAAAATTAGAGGGGCTTCCAACATGACGATTTCACCCTTGGGTTAAGATCAAATTACTCACACTTACTTACCTATAAGTGAATTTTTGTTCTTGTTCTTGTTTCAAGACTTACCACCGTGTAGCATATTAAATAGTTATATAAATATCCTAGATACATGTTTGATACGGTATTATGAGATAAAGAAGCTAGCAAGGCCCAAACTTTACCTCTAAGAATTGTATCATCTCAAAAGGGCCCCGGCTGAAACTAAGAAAAATTGGAGAAACAAGCAAGGGGGCTGTTTTCCTGATGAACCGGACACCAGCACAAGGGGGAAGGAGATCAGCACAGAGAAAAATCAACTCCCACCAAATCAGAGAGCCAGAGCCTCAGAGGCCCCCAACACCTCATCACTGAAGCAGACCAAAAATGAACCCAACATGGCTCAGGGAAATTTTGCGGAAGAGGGGGCGGAAAGAATGTCAGAGTCACATGTTGGGTCATGATATGCAGAGACATTTAGCTTACCCATAATTGTGGGCTAACTCCACAATGCATGACCCATATACCTCAACAAGGAGGGGCCAAGGGGAGGGGGTAGGTCACGGATGAGCCTAATAATGGTACCAAACTGACTGTATTTGCTGAATACAAAACTAACTAATAAAAAAAAAATACTAAAGAATTAGTAAAAAAAAAAAAAAAAAAAAAAAAAAAAGAATTGTATCATCTCACCCTGAGCAGTCACAATCACTTTATTATGAAATGCTTTCCTCTTATTCACAATAATTTGTAATGATTTTCTTTTTTAATATTTTAAATTTTATTTACTTATTTGAAAGCAGAGAAAGAAGAGAGATGGAGAGAGAGAGAGAGAAAGAGAGAGAGAGAGAGAGAAAATGGGTGCACTAGAGTATCCAGCCACTGCAAACAAACTCCAGCTATGCACCGCTTTTGGCTTTACGTAAGTACTAGGGAATTGAATCCTGGATCCTTAGGCTTTGCAGGTAAGCACCTTAACTGCTAAGCAATATCTCCAGCTCTGTAGTGATTTTATATCCTTTACTGGACTGGCTCTTAGAACTATGAGTATGAATCTACTAAGGGCACCTAACCAGCCCTAAGGTAAAAGTGACTGCTCACAAGTTTATCACATTATGGTGGTTTGATTCAAGTGTCCCCCATAAACTTAAGTATTAGGAATGCTAGTCTTCCCAGCTAATGTCAATTGGAAATTAAAGCCTCCTGGAGGCAATGTATTTTGGGGGATGGGTTTATGGATATTATAGCCAGTTTCCCCATGCCAGTGTTTGGCATAGTCTCCTGTTGCTATTGTCTACCTTATGTTGGCCACCCTCTGCTCATGCCATTGTTTTCCTGGGCCATGATGGAGCTTCCCCTCAAGTCTGTAAGCCAAAGTCAGCCTTTTGTTCCCCACAATCTGCTCTTGGTTGGGTGATTTCTGCCAGCAATGCAAACCTAGTTGCAACAGTAAATTTGGTACCGAGGGTGGCAATTGCTGCTAGACACTTGGCTATGTGGTCTTTTGGAGCTGACTTTCAAGAGGAATGTGGAAGGATTTCAACTCTTGGCCTAAGAGACACCTTGCAGTGCTTTAAGTACAGCTTGATGGACTATTCTTGTTAGAGTTGAAAGACCTGAATGCAATAAGAACTATGGACTGTGAGGTTTGGCTTATGAGGGTGAAAAGGAGCTTTGCCTGGGCCGGGCCAAAAGCAGATTGTGTGAGAGGTTTGCTGTTATGCCCGTGTCCTGAGCATTTGTGCAGCATTACATTGCATAGAAATGGACTAGTGTAAGGAAAGGGATATGGCACAGAAAAAATGAAATCTTTGGGCCAAACTGCTACCCATTCAGCTGCAATTGTATGAGAGATTACAACCACTGACCATTGAGATTGGGCCAGCTGACCTGCATTGGGACAACAGAAAAAAGACAGTCTTTTGAAGGGGCCTGAATGCTGAAGGAGTGTCCTGTTCTTCAAAGTCTGCTTTACTCCCCCATGGATTAACAAATTGGCACCCCATCTGGTATTATGGAGTATAATAAATGCTGGAAAAAGAGAGCATCATTAAATTTGCCACATGGTTTTGTGTTTTGGAAATGGCCACAGGCAGTGTGAAGCAGAATTGCCTGCATGGAAACCCAATGGAGCCGTGAGGATGAATCATGAGTTGCAGAGGAGACCCAGTGGAGATGCTGGGACCACGAGGTGGCTGCTAAGGAAAGCTGCCAGCCCCAGAGGAAATTTTCCAGGACTGTGAGTAGCCTAGATGGAGGGGCAGAATTGGAACTACAGAGACTAGTTGCTAGTTAGGATTATCTAATTTAGAGACTTGTTACTGGCTAAAGTTGTTGGTCTTGGAGCTACAGAGTTTGATGTTTTCCCTGGTTGTTTTAAATCTTGTATTGGTTGAATACTTCTTTGCTATGCCCAATGCCATCTTTTGCAGTGGTGAATGTTTATTCTGTGCCATTATGGGTTTTTGAGGATTTTTTGGTATTATGGCTCAGTTAAAGACCTTCGATTATGGGGATGTTTGAGCATCATTAGGATTGATAGAAACTATGGGGTCTCTTAAAGTCATACTGAATGCATTATAGTTTATATCATGTATGGATATCAGTTTATGGGGGCCAGGGGCAGAATGTGATGATTTGATTCAGGTGTCCCCATAAACTTAGGTGTTCTGAATGCTAGTCTTCCAAGCTGATGGCAATTGGAAATTAAAGCCTTCTGGAGTCAGTGTATTGTTTGGGAGCAGGCTTATGGGTGTTTTAGCCAGTTTCCCCATGCCAGTGTTTGGCACTGTCTTCTGTTGTTATTGCCCACCTTATGTTGGCCGGAGGATGCTATCCACCCTCTGCTCATGCCATTGTTTTCCCCTGCCATCATGGAGCTTCCCCTCAAGTCTGTAAGCCAAAATAATCCTTTTTTTCCCACAAGCTGCTCTTGGTTGGGTGATTTCTGCCAACAATGTAAACCTGACTGCAACACACAGGAACCACTGTGATAGATTTTAAAGTTCACACACAAATCCCTTAATATGGTAGAAGTGAAAGGGACCTGAAAACCCCCATGTGTTCCATTGCTAATCTTTCTCTATTACATTTTCTGTTCATTTTCAGCTTCTCCCAACCCCAGCCATCCTTCAACATTTTCAATTATAATGAGTGATCTTAGGTATTATTCTGCAAATGTGTAGAATATCTTCCCCTAATTGTTTTACGCTAGATTAGCCATAGGTTACTGACACTTAGTGACAAAAAAAAAGTTATTGACAGTATAGAATGGGAAATGATGCAAGACAAGAAGGACTGTGCACTTTTGAGGCTGGGCTGGTCAACATGAAGTAGATGCTGGGTGGCTGGTGGGGCCACAGGGTCGTTCAGTTCATCCCAGGACCACATTCTAAGAGGAATAAAAATGACTTCTATAGTAACTTATGTTTTTCACCTACTATATTGAAAAAAATGATGACATGAAGATGAGTGGAAATGGACTCTCATAAATAATTGGCAAGCATGTAAACATGGAGCATGGTTGTATTCCTCATAGAGGTCCATGTCCCCATCCACTTGAGTGAGTACTGCATATACACATGAACACTGAAATTCCACTTGTAGGAATGCATTTTGCAGATCCATGTGTGTACGTTGATATACCTTGCAGCATTGTTTATGGCAACTATTGAAATAAACAGTACTATGGAAATGATAAAGCAAAGGGTAGATGTAGCGCAATGCCATATATTGTCTTTTTCCTAACGACGTAGGTCTAGCCTTGGTAATATCATGTAACACATCTTCCCAAATTGAGCTGGTTAACACAATAAGCATGTAGCTCATGTGTCTGTAGGTGGATGATTTGCAGTTCATCTGGTTTCAGCTGAGCTTGCTTATATAAGTGCAAGTCAGCTGGATGTTGGCCAAAGCAATCAAAGAATTTCCTCTGCTTTTCAAATGTGCTCTCGGTATGTGCATTGGGACCCATATGCTCTGTCTTCCCTTGGGTTTAGAGCAGGTGTGCGTTCCTGGCTCCTGCTGGCTCACCTTCTATGAGGTTATCCATTCATTAACTTGACTCTACAATTGACCCCTCTCTTGAATTACTCATTTTTGCTCTCTGATGTATCTTTCTTTTTAAAACATGCCACATTGTACAGCTAAACACAATCCTTCTATTAACCAATTGGCACATTTCCCTTTGGGGAAAACTAGTTATCTATGTTGACTTTCTTCATTTCCTTACTTTCAGTTCATTCTTAAACCCACTTTAGGTGAGCTGTTGCACCACCAACCCGTTGCTATGCAGCATATGCAGTAATTACCATATGGGGGATCACACCTTCCTTTCAGAAACCCTGTCTTGTCTTTGTTGCTTGGGAAACTTGTTCTACACTCATCTTACTGGTCACTGCTTAGTTGATTTGGTTACATCTTTATCATCCTGATCCTTGAAAGTTCTAGGGGTCAGTTCTCAGATCTCTCCTCTTTTGGTTTATTTTCTTTCTTTCTTTCTTTCTTCCTTCCTTCCTTCCTTCCTTTCTTTCTTTCTTTCTTTCTTCCCAAGCAGAGAGAGATAGAGAGAAGAGAGACAGACATGCCATGGCCTACAGTCACAGGAAACAAACTCTAGATGTATGTGCCACTTTGTGCATCTAGCTTTACATGGGCATTGGGCAATCAAACCTGGGTCATTAGGATTTGTAGGCAAATGCCTTAACCACTGAGCAATCTCTCCAGCTCTTTTCTTTTATTTTACAACCCATATCAGACAATCTTATTCAGGCTTAAAATTTAAGTGTAACAATATGTTGATGAACCTCAAATATACTCATCCATTTCTTATGAGAAATTTTCCTTTTTGTAGAAAAATACAATAAATACTCCTGCACATATATCTCCCATGTATTGATTTTACTTCTTAGAAATAGACAGATGGATGGAAAGGTGCAGCTACTTTTCAATTCTCAAGCTATTAATAAATGACTCTTAAGAAGACCACAATACATCACACTGGCCAGAAATACAGAATATACTTTTTCTTGAAATCCTGCCAACTATAGGCATTTTTATTTCATTCTTATGGATCTTATATCTATAAAGAGATACCAGCCTTTAGGAACTAGTTTGCAGAAATATAGCTAATGCAAATGACCAACTGCAATATTAGAGTAAAGGTGGTAGAAGGCTTTTTGTTAGAATAACAAACCTTATGTACTATTTACTGTAAGAGAAAAGATGAGACAGGATTTTCTATAAAGATCTTAGTAGGGCAACTGCCAAGCTTCCTAATATGATGAAGATAGTGTCCCAATGACTTCTGGGAATACAATAAATGTCTACTTTACGTAATTGTATTGGTTTAGTATCAGGTGCAGGTAAAGGTAACAAAGCCTGATGACAGAACCAGAAAGCAATAACTTCATGAACAAAGTGAAGGTAGCAGTTGAAGGCCGGGAAGGTTTCCCACAGCGTCGCCTTTTCCCAACTGCTACATTCGCATTTGTGGCTTCAGTTCTTGTCACCTCATAATCAACTCTGGGTTACTGGAGCCTTAACAATCACATTCATATCAAGTGGTATAAAAAGGAACGGATAAAATGTGCCTCCTAGCCCTTTAACTTAAAAACTGTGCATACCAGCTCTGCTTATAGTTCACTGGAAAGACCAGGAAATGGCTTATTCTGGAAACCCAGATAGAAATGGGGCTACTTTCCTAGGTTGAACAGGAAAAGTAGACTGTACAAGGGAAGAAATCAACGGGTAACCGTTGTCCACGGAAAGGCTTAACTCCAACAATGATGACAGAGCCCTGCTTCTCACACAGGGTCCTATTAAGAATTGAATATCTGAGGGGAAAATAGGCATGATTGTGTTCATTCCTGCAAACATCCTAACTTGTAGTTCTCAACTGGGGATGGTTTTAACAATGTGAGACATGTTCACATGGTCCCAGTCAGTGTGGAGGCTCCTGGCATCATGGTTGAAAAGAAGCTAAGCATCCTATGACACACAGCACTTCCCCATAACAATTATTATCCTTTCCAGTGGTGCTGTAGGAGAGCAAACCTGTCTTAATTCAAAACCTTTCTCGAATTTATGCAGAACGCTGTGTGCATGGCCAGTCTTAAGTTATTAAAACAATTAAATCACACATAGCTTTGACATCATCTGGGCTATAGAGTCCTTATTTGATTAGTTGGGCCAGAGATCAAGGAACTCTTTTCCAGAAGTACAGTGATGAAATCATTTTATATAGCACCTTTTAAGTGACAATATGTCAGTATAATGTTACCACAGCCATCACTGGAATCAAATTGATCCCTCTTGAGCATTTCAGCTTCCTACCATTCTACACTCCTTCTCACTTGTTCTCACACTGCACTTGCAACTTCGTAGAGTAACCATATAATGAATTATCAAATCCTCCTAGATCACAAACACTTCAAACCAAGGCAGTATTGTATTTGTGTTTGTATCTGTCGTGTTTAGTGGCAAGTATATAGCTTAGCAGGTACCCACAAATATTGAACTGAAGTAAACCTGTTTATCACTGGGCTTTCCTTCATGCAAGTGTAGTCTGATTATCTTTTTAATTTGACACCCACAGCAAGAAATCATTTCAGTACATATGGTAAGCAAAATGCTCCATGTCCTGGTACTTTATCTAAAATCCAGAGAGTAGGAAAAACAAGAGACTAGGAGCTGGGACATCAGTTCTCCTATCCAAGGAGGTTAAAAAACAAATGTAGAGGAGGCAGGAGGCCACAAGGAGGAGGAGTTAGAGGACCTAGGAGGAAGGCAGGAAAAAATAGATACAAAGTGACATACGGTATCAATTGTAAATTTTGGTTAGTAAAAAGGTGAGCTATTAAGTGTGCACTGGCCTATTTTTCTTCTCTCCTTTATTGGAGGGTTTTTCTGCCTAGAGGCTAGTTAAGATGGTTTTGTTTTCACCATGAATATGTCTAACAAATTCAGCATATTCCCTCTAGAGATATTCTCGAGAACAATTGATATAATATAGCACCTCTTAGATAAGGATCTGCTCACTGTACCTTAATCA
This sequence comes from Dipus sagitta, assembly GCA_036346955.1. NCBI lineage: Eukaryota > Metazoa > Chordata > Mammalia > Rodentia > Dipodidae > Dipus > Dipus sagitta. The sequence goes on from CM070777.1 coordinate 120,783,324, forward strand.
AAAGCAGCTCTTGGGATGAAGAGGTGGCTTAGCGTTAAGCGCTTGCCTGTGAAGCCTAAGGACCCTAGTTCGAGGCTCGATTCCCTAGGACCCACATTAGCCAGATGCACAAGGGAGCACACACATCTGGAGTTCGTTTGCAGTGGCTGGAGGCCCTGGTGCACCCATTCTTTCTCTTTCACTCTGTCTCTTTCTCTCTCTGTCGCTCTCAAATAAGTAAACAAAAATGGTTTTTTTAAAAAAAGCAGCTCTTTCTTGCTTTTTGTCACTCTTTGCTTCTTTGAGGGGTTAAAGCCTAATCAACAGCCAGTGAATCTTTTAATATTACAAAGGTTAATAATAGAGTTTCTCCGGAACAGCTGCACTGGCCTCTGTACTGGGGACACTCTGTTATTAGCATGGCTGTGCCTTCACCTTTAACTAACCAAGGCCATCCACTAATCAATCTGTGCATTCATGCATACATGCATCTCAGCAGTTTGGAACTTCTGCTATAACTAGATGCTCAAAGAAATTGTTAGATATTTAAAGTAGGACTTTGTCCCAATACAACCCTGGTTGGAAAATAAAGCTTACAACTATGGGTATAGATATAAGACCAATTGTGACCAAGAACTTTGGACCATCGCACAGAATCTGTCAATAAGTGAAGAAGAGTAAGCAGGTTGTCCACACAGATTCCACAGGTTCTGAAAAAAAGAATGAATGAGCTGAGACTTGCAAGGTACATGGGATTTGGACATGTCTCAGGACTCTGTACATGTTGTATTTCTTCAAAGAAATTCTCCATTGTGGGCTAAATCCCCTTAATTGTTTTGTATCACATATTGAAAATTCATTCTCTTGGGGATGTCTTCTAAGATCTTCTGGATGACGTGATATATGCTGCTGCTGTATGTCATAATGCCTTGTATCAAAATGGAGCGTTTAAAACTCACTGGAGGAGGGGCAATGTTTGTCTTCCTCATTTCTGGATTCCCCAAATCTATTAAAGTTTCTGGAAATAAGCATGAGCACCATGAATCTTTGCTCCAAGAATAAATAGGTAGAAGGAATGGATGGATTTTCAGATCAAAAACAAGTGAAGCAAGATACAGAGATGAGAGGGTATGTGGCATGCTGTTAGGTTTCTGAGTAGATGTCACAGTACATTATCCTATGCCTGAGCTGTGTTGTAACAGGGGAAGCAATTGACATGGTAGGTGGAATATGTAATGTCAGGGAATGAGCTTGATTTTTTTTTTATATTGGTCATGGAAGTCATTAAATGTTTTGGGATATTTGTGCTGGAAATATAGTTCAGTGGTAGAGTGCTTGCCAAGTATGTGCTTGCCAAGTATGCACCACAAAAAAAGAAAAGAAGGAAGGAAGGATAAAAAGATAAAGTTTTAGACTGTGGGAATGACATTTCCAAAGCAGTATTTCAGAAGAATTAATGTTCATTTTGCACAGGTTAATTCAGTGGGAATAAAGCTTGCAGAGCCGTGTATACTTAAGTGAACAAAAGTGACCTGTCATTCTGTTACTCAGTGTTCTCTAGAGGAAAGGAATCAGTAAGTACATATATAATTATAATGGATTGGTATAACCAATTGGAGTCTAGATAGGCCTGCACTGGCCATGTGATGCATGCCAGCCTTCCGTTGAAAATCTGGGCCCCTTGGAGAGTACACAATGCAAGCCTACATTCAGTGGCTGAAGTGTGGAGTCTGATGTCTGTAGGTGATGTCAGCAACAAAAATGCATCCATTCAAAAAGAATGGAGCTTGCATACCTGGAAAAAATTCTTTTTGATTTCTGTTCCATCCAGAACCTTAGCCTATCAAAAGGTCTTCCCCACTCCATTGGCTGACTCACCTGCCAATCATCTCTGAAAGCACCCTCACCTAGAAATGTGCTTTATCAATTTTCTAGTCATTTCCCAATCTTGATAACCAAGATTAATACCCCACAGCATCCTCAAAAGCTGAAGTAAATGCTTATTTATTAAGGAGTCACTTAATGTTTTCAAATAAAACACTAAGGGCCTAATGCCTACTCATAGAGGCATGGTAATAACAATATATACATGGGAAATGAAAGCTCCCTGGTTGTTATCAGGTAGTGTCATCCTCCCCCCGCCACCCACGCAGGTCAATTCTGTGAGGACTAAATGCCACACTCAGATAGCTCTCGGATTTAGAATCTCACTCAGATTTTAAGAATGAAGATGTGTTCCTTCAATGGATTCCACTGACCTGGAATATCTTCTTTTAAACATCTACATTTGTGGTGTGTGTGTGTGTGTTCATATGTGTGTAGGTGCACACATGTGCAGGCACATGGTACGTGTGTGTGTGTGTGTTTGCGTAAACCAGAACTCAACATTGGATGTCTCACTTTACTAATGGCTATCTATCTTATTGGTTGAGACAGGGTCTCTCACTGAACCCAGAGCTTACCAACTTGGCTAGTCTACTGATCCAGCTTGCCCTTGGGATCCATCTGACTCTGCTTCCAAAGATGCAAGATTATAGCTGCATACCACTGCATACATGCAGGTGTTTAGGATTTGAACTCAGGTCCTCACGCATATGTGGCAAGCACTTTACCTCCTGAGCCATTTCCCCAGCCCTGACACATCTTTTGAAAAATTGCAACATCTTCCCCTTATCCTCATCTACATACCTCTTCTTACCTCTATCCTCTTCAGTTTTCTTATTTCTGGATGATGGGAGATTGAGCCTATCCTAGAACCTCCTGAACATTCACTCATAATGAAATATCTAAGAAGCAGAACGGATCCAAGTGATCCCACATTTTGATCATGTGGCTCCCACCATCCTACGGGCTCTTCTTCCTCATCACAGGAAGACTTTCAGTTGCTTTACAGAGCCCCCGAAGGACAGGGTCCATACATACTTCAGAATCTTTGCACCCCGTGTAAGACTTCAATTTGTGCTCCTTATAGTATCTGTTGAATGACTCAAGAATGGTTTGTAATTTGGGATGCATTTTGCCAGCCCTCATCAAGAAATGAAGGTCACATGCAGTCCAACTAGAATGAGCCCTTTCGTTGGAATCAGAGTGGAATCAGCCTCACAGACTGGTGCAAAGATGAGAACATCTTCAAAGTACCTGAAAATTCTCCCTGTATTTAGTAGTAGGAAAGTGATGCAGTTTCCTTCTTATCATTGGGACAAAACACCTGACCAAAAGCAGCTTATAAGAGGAAAGGGTTTATTTAAGGCTTGCGGTTTCTACAGGCAGCTTCATCACGGCGTAAATAGCTGGCTTACATCATCACCGGTCCACGGCAGCACAGAGGGAACAGCATACACAAGGTGGCTCTGAATGCACAGTAGGGCCGGACTCTTCAACTCCAGGGTCTGCTCCCAACAATGTACTTCCTACAGCAAGGCTCCACCTCCCAAAGACTCCATCAGCTGTGGGCTAAGTAGGAAGCTTAATCAAAAATACCTGAGGCAAACTGGGCTCGGTAGCACAGGCTTTTAATCCCAGCACTCGGGAGGCAGAGGTAGGAGGATCGCTGTGACTTTGAGGCCACCCTGAGACTCCATAGTGAATTCCAGGTCAGCTTGAGCTACAGTGAGACCCTACCTTGAAAAAACAAAACCTGAGGCTATAGGGGACATTTACATTGAAACCACCACAGAAATGTTTGCTCTTTCATCTGTCACTTCACCCTCTCCCTCTTCAGCTGGTGACAGCTAGTCAGAGACTTCTGGCTTTGTTTCACTTTAGACCGACTTGGCTTCTGGTACTTTTCACTTGGCCGATTTATCCTGCCAAGGGGGTCAGGTTTTTACTTGGGCAGTGGCCAGGCAAATGCTAACTTGATTCCAAGTCAGAGTCACTGCAGGGTTGAGAGGGATAAGTAATAAAAAGTGTACTGTCCTGTGTCCTGAAAATAACCTCCCATACCTATTAGGATTTCCAAACGTTTTTCCCCTACATTATGCTCTGCATGGTATGGTTCACACATATGTAAATAACCAGTGCATAGTAGACACACAGACACCATGCTTGCTGTTCGTTTCAGCCTACCTCACAAATACAATTTGGGCCTTTGGAAGAGTTGAAATGCCATTAGAATCAAGTTCCACCTATGCAATAATTTAATAAGCTTCGGTCTTCTCATTCACTAAGGAGAGAGTCGGATTAGAGCGGCTCTTAGGAGCACATCGAGCTCTCACATTCCATCATTCATTTGCCTGCAGAAAGCGCATGAGCCACTGGCAAGTATAAGCTCAGCATGACACACGTTTACAGAACTCCCTCCTACCACACCTCTCCAGCTTCAGCTCTACTTTTCCTGCTATGTTACCTGAGTATGTACCTGTAGCTTTTTGAGGCATACGTCCCCTCACCACCCCATCCGTACACAGAGAGCCAGGGGCTTAAATATTTCCTGTTGGCTAGGAAATGAGTACCGCAAATACTCAACCTTCCCTGACAGTGCTCAGTAGGGAACACTGGGGCCACTAGGGAGCTGGTGGTGGCAGTCCATAGAAGTTACTTAAATATCATCTTTCAGTCCCCAAACTGCCAAGTTGAAACAGTTTGGGGAGAGTTTGTTGTAGGTAATCCGTTTCTTTAGGAATTTCATAATAAATGTTCTTATTTAGAATTGATGTAATTATCCCAGCATAAATATATTGTCTTGAAATAGTAATTCTGGTTCCATTTAAGTCTTTATGGAAGCATGGATAGCCTGATTTTATTTTCAAGGTAACAGGTGGAGTCTTCCAAATTTTCTACATGACATAAAAAAGAAGAGCACCAAATGTTCTGTGTCTTCAGGGAAAACTCACAGCACAGCTAATTCGGGCAACACTACTGAGAATGTATCACAAGGGAGAGATGCAGAGGTCTTCTGGTGAAGACTGATAGTTTCCACATTAGATGGAGTCCATGGTGCTGGCCACTGTTTCCTGATGGCTTTTGTTCTTGTTTTTCTCCTAAAAAGACTTTAGTGTTACATGTTCATCAGTTTAAACTTTGGACTGGCTGATCTCATTGTTTCTACACCTCAAGGGGAAATGTAGCCTGCTGTGAGGAAAAAAAAAAAAAGAGAGAGAGATGCTACCTGGATGCTACCTTGATGAGGGAGCTGTCTTGTCTCCATGTATGGATATGCTAACACAGTATTTTGGTAGAGAGCCCTCAGATGGCCACTGACAAGGGTGGAGGTGTTGCTAGACACCACCCCAAGTTGTCACTTTCTCCAGGAGCTTCAATGGGCCAGCTGCAGTGGTTTTTTTTTTTTGCTTTTTTTTTGTTTGTTTGTTTGTGTTTTTTGGCTTCATTCTGCAGTGTTCCATAGACTGATCAAATTTAAGGAGGAGATAGCTGTTGCTTACTGTGTGATCATAGCATCTACTATTATAGGACAGACAGACATTTCTTACTCTGTAGTAACATTTACAGTGGTACTTTTGTGAATAACACAGAATTCTTTAAATATAGAAACCTCCCATCCTTTGACTAAGGTTTTGGTTGAAGTGCAATGTGGATGGATTGGGATGTATACTGGATATAATAAAGCCTGTATTGTTTACTCATATTGATGATAGTTTATTCCCATGACTTTCTAGTCCTCTCAGATTAGTTAAATTAATTAATTAAAGACTGACTGACAGTGAGAGATATAGGGATTTACATGCCCAAGTTTAAAGACATTAGTCATTATATTTAATACTGAGCCTAAACTGAAGGATCTGGTTCTGCTTTGTTCTTTTGCTTCAGGCTGGCATTAGCTGAGATCTTGGAGAACATTTTGAAGGAAGAACAGGATTGAGTTAAAATTCATCTGAGTTACCTCAGCCCATTGATTTTAGGAGCAGAAAAGAAAGCAAAGCTGGTCAGTCAGGACAGTGCCTATTGTCGCCACTCAGTAGCTTCCATCACTCCCATGTGGGCTCCTATAGTGCTTTGCACATGGCTTATGGGTCGTGGGACTGCGCTGAGCCAGAGGCCATGGCAAAGGAAACAGACAACTTTACATGTACTTGCCATTGGGTAGGTGCTATGAAGAGAGTTGTTAGGAAGGTTTAAAAGAGCTAGGAGAGAAAATGATTACCACAGTGCTTCACATACTCTTTCACAGAGGAGATACCATGAAAGGGACAAAGAGACTCATTTGCAGTAATTAGAGGCCCAAGGTCATCTACCCATAAATATTTTAGATTTCCTTCACGTAATGAGTTTGTCATGAATACCACGACTGAGGGATAGGGGTGAGCTGCACTGAATCCTGACACCAAAGAGATCTCAAAAGACAGTGTAAATGGTTCTGACAAGGAGATTGATCCTGAAGCCTTTGGAAATGAAATAAAGAAGAATAAAAAAAAAAATCCCTGCTCAAAGCATCATGTTTTACTTGCCATCCAATGCAATTAGAGAGCAAAACCACATGCTTTGTGGCCAGATAAGATAGGTCCAAACCTAAGCACATTGTCCCTCAGGCCCACAAGTATACATGGCTTCATTAGAGAGAAAACATTCATGATTCACTTTCCCTGTGGTTCTCCCTTGGGGAATGATAGCCTATGAATTGTGAGAAATGAGCCCTTGCTTCTCTCGCAAACACTGAGCTACAACTGAGTGTGGTTCAAGATGCTAAAGCTTATCTTCAAAGCTCTGAATAAGTTGGATCTAGGCTATGTTTCTAGTGAAGAAGGTAATGAAACTACCAGCACTAGACTTTATAAATGTACTTTACTCAGCTCCTCAGGCCTGGGAGAACTGATGTTTTTGATGAGTTTTAAATCAGAGTAGAGAATGACTGGCTTATACACAATTAATTATGCTGCCAATAACTGTACCTTCTAGGCTTACAAACAAATCCATTATTATTATTATTACTTATTATTCCTTTTTCAGGTGACTTTTTATAAACAAGTATCCTTGACTTAGATAATAAAGAAATCTTTCTGACCAAAAAGCTGTATTTTTATGACCTTGGAATGAACTTATAGTTAGCAGTCATCCCCAGGGACAAGCATTTTCTGTATGATCCAGCATTTCAACTGACCTTTGTAGAAAGCTGTTTCAAATGGTGGTAATTACACCTTGGTTGTACAGATAAAAATCCATAGTGTATAAATAGAACATGACGGTGTTGAATATACTGCCTTGTATTATAATTTAAATGCACTATTGATTCCAGTTTTATGAGTGTGTTAAGTGGAATTATATGTTGATTAATTCTCCAGAATCTTCAGCCGATATTGGAAAATATGAGATAGAATTTTACCCTTGATCAGATATTATAATAAATTAAGGTTCTATCTATATAGTTATAAATATTTATAAAAACAGCAACAATCCATTACCCACAATTCCAAGACTTTAAATGAATCTGTAAAAGTTGACACCTTCAGCCTTTGGCACCAATAGTAGATGCAACTAGGAAAAAAAAAAACATAAAAATAAAACCACACTGCTCTTCTACACTCATGAAGATGTAACCTTAAAGTCAACTAGCCACAGACATTCTCAATGTGCAGATCATAGAAATGCCACCCATGAACAGAAACTGCTATCTGAGTGGGGTCCTGTGATCTGGAAGGACAAGCAACCATCTACTGCCACTTTTCTCCTCCTAAAAGAATTCAAAATTTGTTCAGGTACCTGATTTTCCCCAGTGAAGCTTGTGAGAATCAGAGGGGTAAATCTAATTGATCTAACCACAGTTAATCCTCTTCCCAAGTCAGAAATGGTCATTGACCTAATTCTAGTCAATAGGGAAGCTTCTAATGAGAATTTATTATTTATTTCATCTGTAATAATATACAGAAAAAGTAGTCTCACTGTTTTGCCCAAAAGGAGTGAAGAGTTGGTTCCAAATACTTCTGGCAGCCATCTTCAAACCATGATGGAACCTACCGGAATGATGCTGTAGTCAGCTCCATGCTGTTAGGATGAACCTTCAATCCAGACATAGTCAATGGGAGGAAGAGGATTTATTTTTGGCACACGGGTCTAAGGCAACTTTAATGGCAAAAAACCAACCACCAAAGGCAAGACCAAATATGGCAGCCAAATATCAGGGAACCCAGGAAAACTTAGACTATTCTCTGCATACTGTAGGCTGGAATTTTAGTTCTTCCCCCAAATATACCCTATGGCTAACCCTAGGATGTACCCACAGTAACACTTCCTCTAGCCAAGTGGCTAGAAATCTAAGTTACAAGCTTGAATAAAACTCCTGAATCTATTGAGGGCCATTCATTTAAACTACCACATGCTGTTCCTGGCTCCCAGTAGATTTATAACCATCTCACATTGTATATTTTATTTAATTTAACTTTGAAGGTCTCCACAGACTTACCAACTTAAGATAGTTCCAAAGTCCCAAGTCTCATCTGATATTTAAGACTGTCTTTCAACTGTGAGTCTTGAAAATCAAACAAGTTACATACTTTCAATTAATAATGACACAGAGTAAACATTTTCATTAGTATAAGGCATAACAAGGAGCGACTGGACCAATGTAAACTTAACAACCATTAGGCAAACATCTGTAGTTGAACCAGTGACCAGTGAATAGTCAGGATTTTTCAATTCCACCCCTCCAGCTGGGCTGAGTAGTCAGGGAAAACTTCCATCCTGAGCCAACAGTGCTCCATGGTAGCCCTTGTATAGCCCTGATATATCTAAAACATCTTTGGGTCTTCACTGTAAACCACAGTCTATCTTTAAGTCCATACACTGTCCTTTCCAGCCTTTAAAGCAGGGATATCCTGTTTCCCAGTCTTCATCTCAGCAGAGGCTCTTGGACCATGTGTACTTTATGACCCAAACTATGCATTTTTTATGTTTCCAAAGAAAATACCAGGTGTGTAGAACACAACCATATTCTTAATGTAGGGATAAAATAAATCATGACCTTGAAGGGCAGATTTTTTTTTTAAGACTTTGTATTGCTACCATCTAGTCTTCACTCCTATTATTTTAATATAAAGCACCTGGGTGAACTTTTTTAAGATTGTTACCATTTTGGACAATTGTAGCTTCAATAACCTAAAGCCAGTCTCTGTGCCTGTAAATTTGAGTTTCTCCAATTTTAAATTTTATAACTCAGTTTTATATGTTTAGCCAAGCACATCAGTACATTACAAATTTAACCTTGATAAAACTCTCTGGGCATGAGCACCAGACTGCAGCTAACCCTTATGTCAATAGCCAAGTTTCAATAAAGTTCTTTATGGTATTTCCTTTCCCTTTGAAAGTTCATAAGTACAGCCTCCAAATACAACTTTCTCTTCCTTTAGCATTTTCAAACTCTCACAAGAGTAGTCCATAAAGCTTGGTTTACTGCTCTGGAAGGCATCTTCAGTTGCAAGTACCAAACCATGTCCAAACCTCCAAAAAAAAAAAAAAAAGTTCCAAACAAACCCCTCAAATCCACATGGTCAGATTTATCAATACCCCATTCTTGGTACCAATTTTTGTCATAGTCTGTTCCACGCTGTTGGGATGAACCTCCAAACTAGACACAGTTTATGGGAGAAAAAGGATTTATTTCTGGCTTACATTTTTAGGGGAAGTTCCATAATGTAAAGAGAGAAAGAGAGAGAGAGAGAGAGAGAAAGAGAGAGAGAGAGAGAGAGAGAGAGAGAGAGAGACAGAGAGAGAGAGAGAAAACCCACCACCAAATGCAAGAGCAAAAACCAGAAGCCAAATATCAGGAAACCCAGAAGAACTCTGCCTGTTCTCTGCATACCTTAGGCTAGAATTTTAGATCGATCCCCAAACACACCTTTGGGCTAAAACCTGGGATCTGCTCACAGAGACACCTCCTCCATCCAGGTAGCTGGAAATTAAATTATCAAGCTTCAATAAAACTTCTGAATTGGACTTCCAGTCAAGGTGGCATCTGCCTAACCACGTCACAACTCCCGGGAAGGAGAGGCAAGGAATTAAGGGGTCACTGGGACTTTTAGGGGCAAGAAATATCTAATATCGCCAGTGGCAGGGTACAGAGGGGCAAAAAAGGGAATCCGCTGATGCTCTCAGGTAATTCACCAGTCCTCCAATCACCCCAAGCGGCTGTCCTAGCCAGAGGCCTAGCCTCAGGCTACTCTCTCAGTAACTGTAGGCAAGGAGACCCAGGCCAGTAGTTCCACCTGCGCTGCCAGGCACAGGCGATTGCTGGGATCCACACACAACCCCCCTGGCAGGTTGGCTCACAGATCCCGTCCCTTTGCATGTCTTCAGACCCCCCCTCACCCCATCCATTTCAGTCTCTCTCCGCCCTGCCCCCATAGCCCATGACTTCCGAACCGCTTCACTCCATCCCCCCCCCTTAGACACGTCTCACATGGCCCCACCACACTATGACTTCAGACCTGTTTGGCTGCACCCCGCCTCACCCCCACGCAACTTCCCACCCAGTCTGCTCTGCTCTGCCCCTATCCTGCCCCCACGCAACTTCCCACACACTCTACCCTGCTATGCCCCCGCCCCACACAGCTTCAGAACTGCTCTGCTGCCCCCAGCTCTGCCCCCACATGACTTCCTACCACTCCGCTGCTCTGCCTCCACCCCTCCTGACTTCAGATCTGCTCTGCTCCGCTCAGCTCTGCTCAGCCTAGTCCCCCACCCCCCTGCGAAATCAGTTCTGCTCTCCTCCACTCCACTCTGCCCCCACCTGACCCTTGGGACCCTCGCTGCTGTGCCCTGACCCCAAGCAACCAGCCCCCACATGACCTGTCCCCGCTTAACTTCACATCCGCTCCACCTCCATGCCCATCTTTGCCCCTGTGAAGCTGCACCACCTTTCCCACCCATCATGACCACAGTCCCATTCTCCCTGCTCCCACACTGATGGGCAGACCACAGCACAAAAGAAATAACATAAAAAAATCCAAGGCAAGGAAATCCAACAAGATCTCTCCGTCCTACAATGGATGTCTCTAATCAAAACATGGAAGAGACAATAGGATCAGAACCCCAAAATGAAGTTATGAGCAATGCAACCTTGACCAAGCTGTTGGTAGAACTTTCAGAAAAGCAACAAAGGGCTGATAATCATGTGGACACTACCATCACTAGACTAGACCTACTAGATAAGAAAATAGAAGGGGTCCAAACACAGTTAAAGGATATAAAAGAAAGCGGAAAAAAAAGAGGACCTAAAAATCCAGCTGGTTATGCTAAATGAATACATAAACAAATGCAAGGAAGAATTCCAAGAGGCATCAAGAAAATCAGAAAATGATGTGAAGAGGGAACTTGACAGAGGGATGGAAACCATACATCGAAAAGTAATAGAAAATGCAAACATAATTGAACAAGCCCCAAATTCCTTAGAGGCTCTCAAGAATAGAGTCAGCCATGTGGAAGATAGAAACTCAGATCTGGAAGACAAAACAGAAGAAACACTTCGAGAGTGCAAAAGTTTCAATAAGTTCAAAAATTTCTGTGAACAGAACATGAGGGAAATGTGGGATACCCTCAAATATCCTAACATTTGGATCATTGGAATACCAGAAGGGGAAGAAATTCAGATCAAAGGCATGGAGAACTTATTTAACAAAATAATCAAAGAAAACTTTCCCATTGTCTCAAAAGAAAGGCCCATCAAGATACAAGAAGCTAACAGAACTCCAAACAGATTGGACCAAAAGAGAAACTCTCCAAGACACATTGTTATTAAGACTCTAAACATTGACATCAAAGAGAAAGTCCTAAAAGCAGCTAGGGAAAAACAACACATCACATTTAAAGGTAACCCCATCAGAATTACTCCAGATTTCCCAATGGAAACCCTGAAAGCCAGAAAGGCCTGGAATGTAACACTGCAAACTCTAAGAACCTGTGGCTTCCAACCCAAATTACTCTACCCAGCAAAAGTATCCCTCATAATACATGGTGAAAGAAAAACCTTCCATGACAAAACTCAGCTTTACAACCATATGAATACAAAACCAAACCTACAGAAAGTATTTCAGGAAATTCTCCACAGAGAAGAATCAAATAATCAACCTCAAATGCCTACAAGAAGCAGATCACAATAACCTAACTCAGAGAAGGCACAAAAAACTTCAAAGTTCATGAAAACACCAAACCACATAAACCAACATAATATGGCAGGGATCAAATCAAACCTCACAGTCATTGCCCTAAATATCAATGGCCTTCATTCACCCATCAAGAGACATAAGCTAACAGGGTGGATCATAAAATTAGGCCCCTCAATATGTTGTCTTCAAGAAACCCACCTCACCACGAAGGAAAGACACCTCCTCAGGGTGAAAAGGTGGAAAATGATATTCCAAGCAAATGGGAATAAGAAACAAGCAGGTGTAGCCATACTAATATAGGAGAAAATAGACTTCAAACCAAAAATAATCAGAAAAGACAAAGAAGGCCACTTTCCATTAATCAAGGGAACAATCCAACAAGAGGATATTGTAATCATCAATCTTTATGCACCAAACACAGGGGCACTACAATTCATAAAACAAAACCTACTTGACAAGAAAACAGAAATAACCACCAATACCATCAAAGTTAGGGACTTCAATACACCATTACCAGCAATAGATAGATCATCTAAACAGAAACTCAACAGGGAAGTGAGAGAGCTCAACAAAACCATAGAACATTTAGACCTAATGGACATCTACAGAACATTGCACCCCAAATCCGCAGACTACACATTCTTCTCAGCAGCACACGGAACCTACTCTAAAATAGAGCATATGCTGGGTCACAAAGCCTGCCTCCATATATTTAGGAAGAGCGACATAATCACCTGCACAATTTCAGATCACAATGGTATATTGCTAGAAATTAACAACAAAACACCCACCAAAAATCCCATTGGCTCCTGGAAACTGAACAACACACTTTTAAAAAATAAATTGGTAGTGGATGAAGTAAAAAATGAAATTGAGAAACTTCTAGAAATGAATGACAATGAGAACACATCATGCCAAAACTTATGGGACACAATGAAGGCAGTCCTCAGGGGAAAATTCATAGCACTAAATGCCTTCATAAGAAAGACAGAGAGATCCCAAATCAATAACCTAGCCATCCACCTAAAGGCACTGGAAAAGCAAGAAGAATCCAACCAGAAAAGCTCCAGACGGAGCCGGGTGTGGTGGCACATGCCTTTAATCCCAGCACTTGGGAGGCAGAGGTAGGAGGACCACCATGAGTTCGAGGCCACCCTGAGACTACATAGTGAATTCCAGGTCAGCCTGGGCTAGAGTGAGACTCTACCTCGAAAAACAAAAACAAAAACAAAAACAAAAACAAAAACAAAAACAAAAACAAAAACAAAAACACTCCAGATGGAAGGAAATAATTAACTTCAGAGCAGAAATTAATGAATTGGAAACTAAGAAAATTGATGAAACAATGAATTGGTTCTTTGAAAAAATAAACAAGATTTACAAACCCCTGGCCAATTTGATCAAGCAAAAAAAAGAGGTGCTTCAAATTAACAAAATTAGAAATGAAAAAGGAGAGATCACAACAGACATAAGTGAAATTGGGAGAATCATCAGGTCTTACTTCAAAAACCTCTACTCTACAAAATTGGAAAATATGGAGGAAATGGATAAATTCCTATACACATACCATCTACCAAAGTTAAACTCAGAGCAGATTGATCTCCTAAATAAACCTATCACACCCATTGAAACTGAAAAGGTAATAAAAAACATCCCCCAAATGAAGAGTCCAGGACCAGATGGCTTCTCAGCTGAATTGTATTAAACCTTCATGGAAGAACTGAAACCAATCTTTTTCAAACTGTGTCACACAATTGGAGATCAGGGAAAGCTCCCCAATTCCTTCTATGAAGCTACTATCACCCTAATACCAAAACCAGGCAGAGATGCCACAAGAAAATGAAACTAGAGGCCTGTTTCCCTGATGACCTCAGACACAAAGATCCTAAACAAAATCCTCATAAACCGAATTCAACAACACATCAAATCCATTATCCACCTTGATCAGGTGGGCTTCATCCCAGGCACACAGGGATGGTTCTACATATGAAAATCTGTCAATGTAGTACACCACATAAACAAGGTTAAACACAAAAACCACATGATCATTTCGATAGATGCAGAAAAGACCTTTGACAAAATACAACAACACTTCATGATCAAAACTTTGGAAAGAATCGGCATGGTCCGTTTATATCTTAATACAATAAAGGCTATATACAAAGCTCCTAAAGCCCAAATAATACTTAATGGGGAGAGACTGAAGGAATTCCCATTGAGATCAGGAACAAAACAGGGGTGTCCACTCTCACCTCTGCTCTTCAATATAGTACTGGAGGTCCTAGCTCAAACAATAAGACAGGATAAAGAAATAAAGGGGATACAATTTGGAAAGGAAGAAGTTAAGTTAGCACTATTCTCAGACGACCTGATTCTATATGTAAGAGACCTGAAAGCCTCTATTTCAAAACTCTTAAAGGTGATAAACTCCTTCAGCAAAGTAGCAGAATACAAAATCAATACACAAAAACCAAGGCCTTTCTATATGCAAATGACAAAGATATGGAGAAAGAAATAAGGGACATTGTCCCATTTTCAATAGCAACAACAACAAAAACAAAAAATACCTTGGAGTAACATTAACCAAGGAAGTGAAAGGTCTATACAATGAAAACATTAAAACACTCAAAAAAGAAATTGAGGTGGACTTAAGAAAATGGAAAGCCCTCCCATGCTCCTGGATAGGCAGAATTAACATTGTGAAATGGCAATCCTTCCAAAGGTAATCTACAGATTTAATGCAATTCCTATCAAAATCCCAACATCATTCTTCACAGAGATAGAAAACTTGATCTCAAAATTCATATGGAAAAGCAGAAGGCCTCGGATATCCAAGCATATCTTCAGCAAAAGAAATACCACTGGAGGCATCACCATACCTGATCTATAGCTATATTACAAAGCCATAGTAATAAAAACAGCACGGTACTGGCATAAAAACAGGAGTATAGACCAATGGAATAGAATTGAAGACCTGGACTTTGGGTCAAGTAACTACAGCTACTTGATATTTGACAAAGGCCCTAACAATATACGCTGGAAAAAAGGCAGCATCTTCAGCAAATGGTGTTGGATAAAGTGGATAACATTATGCAAGAAATTGAAACTTGATCCACACATCTTGCCATGCACAACAATCAAGTCCAAATGGATCAAAGACCTCAATATAACACCAGAAACTCGGATACTACTGGAAGAAAAGTTAGGAGAAACATTCCATGATTTAAGAATGGGAAAAAACTTCCTAAACAAAACCCCAGTAGCACAGGATCTTAAACAATCACTCAACCAATGGGATTTTATAAAGCTGAAAAGTTTCTTCACAGATAACTAAGATGTTGCATATCTACATGACAGAATTATACACAGAAGTAAAAAAAAAAAAAAAGCACAATGAAATTTGAAGAAAAATGGTTGAACCTGGAATAGATCATTCTCAGTGAACTTACCCAATCACAGAAAGATAATCACCACATATTCTCACTCATCTACAGCTCCTAACCTGAATCTACCTAAGTTGCCGACATACCTACTAAGCATCTCAAGAACAAGATGATAGGGAGGGTGGGGAGGGAAGGGAGGGTAATGGAGGGTTGGGGAACCCAAATTAGACCCAAAAGGCAATGTTACCATAAAACTCTACATCCTAAAGATAGACCAAATGGTTGAACCTCCACCAGGCACTTAGAGGGAACACTGGATTCACAAGGCCCTGGAGAGGGTATGATGAAAACTGACCATCATCTCCTTCTGTTTCTGCTTCTCTCTCTCTCTATCTCTCTCTCTTCTCTCATCTCTCTATCTCTTTTATATCACTAATCCTTTTCTTCCTTCTCTTCTTCAGCAATGACCTGTAACTCCTAGTACAAGCAGGTGGGTATCATCCACAATGAGCTTTTGATCACAGAGACCTACAAGGTATCTCAAAAGAAGACAGATTTATGTTAGAGCACTTGAGGACCCACCATAGATTAGTGGCAAGACCCTACTGCTGAAGACACCATACACTGTTGGTATGCAGCATGTCAGTCCCGACAGTTAGTGTGTCTAGTGCTGGAAGGTGCTACATGAGTGACTGGGGGATAAAGACCAATATCTGCCCAAGCAACGCATGGTCTAACCTACTTAACAGCAAGCAACCTGATGTGAGGCTCATACAAGTGAAATAGTGGTGCATAGCCATGGTGAGAAACCAACTGCTCTCGATTTGGCTAGCTGATCTGCTCAGTGGAATGGAACCCATAGCTGGAGCTGGGAAACAAGTCAGAACCATATCCAAAAATGAGCCTGTTCTCCACTAAACTCTCTCTAATAAACAATGGTTATCACATTTACTTGGTGCTAACTTTACTCTCCATTGGAGAATCTGCTTCTCTTTTTCAGATTGACGCAGATCCAAGGAGAGAACCACCCCATCATACCTCAAAAGGGCCCCAGCTGAAACTAAGAATAATTGGGGAAACAAGCAAGAATGCTGTTTTGTTGGCGAACTGGGAACCAGCACAACAGTGAAGGGATAGACACAGAGAACAATCAACCCTTACCAAACCAGATATCCAGAGACACAGAGGCTCCCAAGATCTCAACACAGAAGCAGACCTAAAATGAACCCAACATGGCTCAGGGAAATTTGCAGAAGAGGGGAAGGAAAGAGTGTCAGAGCCACACGTTGGGTCATGACATGCAGAGACATTTCCTCCTACCCAAACCTAAAGGCTAAACCCACAATGCAGGACCCATATACCCCAACCAGGAGGGTCCCTGTAAAGGGGGGAGGACAGGGAGGAGGCTAACAATTGTACCAAGTTGACCGTATTTACTGACTACAAATATAAAATAAATAAATTAAAAAAAAAAAACTTCTGAATTGATTGGTGTACATTCATTTGAACTACCACAGATGCAACTATGGTATAGCAGGAAGATGGGGAGACACAGGTCCTCAGTAAAGTTATGGCAGAGCCAGTTCTGAAGTCTGTCCTACCTCTGTACTTTATGGTATCTAAACTTGTCCTAGGGCTCAGTTTCTGCTCCTTGTATGCAGTCAAAAACATCCTCCACATCTGACTTTCTTTCACAAACCAAGAAATAAAAAGACCCAGAAAGGCTGCCACATAGGGTAGAAATGTCACATAACAATAGATAAATGACAAGCTATAAACCTGAAATTAGTTGTGAAGCAAGTTGCAGAGGTGGTTTTCAACTTGAGTTGGGTAGCAGATTTGTAACAAAAGTGTGGCTGAGATTTCTTGTAGAAGCAGCAATTATACTAGTGCTATTTACCCATAGCTCTCTTTTGAAATTGACCCCCCTCAAAGTAAACTGACCCAAAATATATTTTGTAGCAGATAGCATGATAGTTTGATTCTCTCTCTCTTTCTTCCTCACTCTTTCTCCTTCCCACCTCAGGACCCTACCTTGCAACTTCAAGGCACTCACAAAGCCGAAACCAGCTGCCCCAATTGGAGAGAGTTTGTGTTCAAACTCCCCCAGTTCTCCATGGAATGAATTATTTCCTCAGTGTCATCTGTCTTCAGACTGTGATGTTTCCAAAAAGCTAAAAACACACCTTTGAGACATGCATCCACCCTATCTCCAGACTTGTAGTGACTCAATGCCTTTGTCTTCCTTGTTCTCCTCTCTTCTAGAGTTTTCTCTCAACCCTCTCACTTGCTTCCATGTGCATGTGTGACACCTGCAGCCATGCTGGCAAAGGGACAGACTAGTGACTCACCACCCCAGGCCCTAAGGCCTATCTGAAGTGAACTGTGCTGTTGTGGTCCCTTTCTAAACTTTCCCTGCCTCCAACCACAGTGGCTCTTAATGAACCTGTAGTCTTCTCTGAGGAAAAAAAAAATCAGAGGAAAATAAAAAGGGTAGCTTTTTATCTGCCTTTGGGAGAGGAAGGCCTCCCTCAGGATGTATTAACTGCACCTCATCATTATATCATGTTTTTAAATGTTTCATGTTAATAACCAACAACTTTAAGTAAAGATAGCTTTCTGTATTATACCATAGCTTGTTGTCATAGACAGCTTCATGTCGATGGGATGAACCCCCAAACCAGATACAGTTTGTGGGAGGATTTATTTGAAGGAAGTTCCATAATGGTGGAAGAAGCTGGCCCCCTTTCACAGGTCCATGCAGAGAGTAATGCCACCACCAGCACTGTAAGCAAGCATGTGCCAGGAACCCCAGGCCGAGCTCAAGTACTCTGTGTGCCTTAGGCTTGGATTCAGACCCGCCCCCCGCGACACCTTAGGTCTGAACCCTAGGATCCACTCACAAGTGACACTTCCTTCAGTCAGGTAGCTTACAAGCTTTAATAAACTCCTGAATCTATTGGGGGACAGACCTTCAAATTACTACACCTGTTATTTTCAGCTTGTGCCAATATATGAAGAGAATATGTGATGTCTGGACAGGGTAAAGATATATTCCTTTTAAGGCAGACGTAAGATCTCGGATGCACAGGCCAGCACTGAGACAAGAAGTGGTGGCTGTCTTTCCTCCCTGGCTATGCCCCAGACTTCCCTGCAGGGATGCAAAGGCAGTGTCAGGCCCTCCGTGAGGGGCGCTGGATGAACGAGGGGCCTGCTTCTCTGGGCAGGAGAGTGTGTAGAGCTCCTTTCTCTATGCTAATACTGCTTCTCGCCTGCCTGTTTTCTTCCTGCCTTTCAGTCTTCAAAATGAGCCTGATGGAGAATGGAGGAGAGTTGTGCCCTGGCAACCATTGCCAGGAAACAGATTTCACTGAAGCTATCAATTAGGAAGATAACCCACTTACTGGGTTGGTTGGGAAAAAAAAAAAGAAAAAAGAAAAAGAAACCTGCCTATGTGGAGACTACTGGTCCCTTTAGCTTCAATGCAAAAAAAAAAAAAAAAAAAATCACTATCTTGATAATTACAAAGAAGGATAAAGAAGAAAAATAGGCCCCTGACCTTGTCACTGTCATCTCTCCCGTTTTCCTCATATGAATACCTTCTTATGTAGAAATCAGAATTCATAAAGTGAAACAAAAAATCATGTAGGGCTTTCTGTGCAAGTATGAGGACATGAGTTCAAACCCCCAGCACCCAAATCGAAAGCTGGGCATAATGGTGCATGTCTATAATTCCAGCGCAGGCAAGAGGAAGGCAGGGCTTTCTAGCTAGCTCGATTAGCTCAATAGGTAAACGCTTCAGCTCCGGTGAGAGTTCCTGCCCCCAAATAAAGATGGAGAGTGATTAAGGAAGAAACCCAATACTGACCTCTGGCCTCCATATGCACAGGCACACATATGCACCCCCACATGCGAACACACATGGACACATAGCACACATACACCTGTGCAGAAAAACACAAGTTAAAAAGGTATTTACACATGTCCTGCTTTCCCAACCTTACATACACGCACGTGTTCCTTTTTATTTTCATGCGTGAAGTAGGCAATGCTGCTCACATTTCCTTTCTTCTATCTGGATGATACACTTCCTGGAGTTCTATATCAAAATATCTCCACCCTGGGCTGGAGGAACAGCTTAGCGGTTAAGGCTTTTGCCTGCCAAGCCAAAGGACCCAGGTTCGATTCCCAAGGACCCACGTAAGCCAGATGCACAAGGTGGCACATGCATTTGGAGTTCATTTGCAGTGGCTGGAGGCCCTGGCATGCCCATTCTCTTCCTTTCTCTCCTCTCTCTCTCTCTGAAATAAATAAAATAAATTAAAAAAAGAAAAACATGTTTCCATCCCATATTTGTATCATATTTTATTGAGCCAATCTCCTACTACTACAATGAGCAATATTTTCAGTGAATGACTAAGGGCTTTCATATTTTAGAATTGAAGTAGTGATTATTTGAGTTACTTCTCTTGTCCCTGTGACAAAATATCTGACAGAAAAATCTTAAGAGAGGAAGGGGTTTATTTTGCACATGGTTTCAAAGAATTTCAGTACACAGTGGCTGAAAAGGCAAGCGGAGGCGGAGCAGCTTGGACACTGCTGGTAGGAGCTCAGGGACGTTCACATCTTGCATAACCAGGAAGCAGAGGGAGCTATACAGAAGCAGGGCTGGGTTATCTTTTCAAAGGCCTGCCCCCCCCACCCCGCCACAGTTCCCTCTGTCACCTAGGCCTCATGTCCCAGAGGTTCCACAATCTAAATCATCATAATGAGACAAGATGATGCAAAGTAAACTACCTTTATTATTTATTTGTAAGGAGATAAAGAGAAGAGGAGGACAGAGAAGAGAGAGAAACCCGAGTGTGTCAGGGCTTCTGCAGCTGCAAACAAAATCCAGATGCTTACACTGCTTTAAAGCAATCAAGATTTAAATAAGTACTGAGGAATCAAACCCAGGTCTGCAGGTTTTGCAAGCAAGCACCTTTAACTATTCATCCATCTCCCCAGGCCCCAATGCACATGTTTCTTAAACACATAGTATACAGCAAACTTTTTATTGGAGCCATAATAAGAACAACTGCCCCTGAGCCAAACAGATCACAGTCTAGGAGATTCAGTGCAATAAATCAATAATTACTGTCACTGCTGAGATAGGGCTAACAAAAGCTGCAATTGCTCAGCCTATTAAGAAGTTAGTAAGGGGCTGGCCAGATGGCTTAGCAGTTAAGGCACTTTTCTGCAAAGCCTAAGGACCCACATTCAATTTCCCAGTATCCACATAAGTCAGATGCACAAGGTGGCACATGTGTCTGGAGTTTGTTTTCAGTGGCTGGAGGCCGTGACACATCCATCCATTCTCTCTATCGGTTCCCTCCCCCCACCCCACACACCTCAAATAAAGAAAGAAATAAAATATTTTTACAAAAAGAAAATGATAAGGGGAACGTGTCAGAGCTAGAGACACAAGGGAAGACTTGGGAATGTGAAGCGACTCAGTATCTTCAGAGTTGCAGGACGTTTGTCCTGGTTAGAGTGCAGGTTTCATGAGGGGTACTGGAAGAAATGTAAGCTGGCTGGGGTCGAAGCCATGTCCCAGAGGCCCTGGAAACTGTACTTCATCCTGGAAGTTACAGAGTGCCACTGACATTTTAATTACTGAAAGGCGAGGGGACTCAAAAGTGTTATGATAATTTTTAAATAATTTAGGGAGAAAACTCAAATTTAAGATATAAAAGCAAGAAATTACCTGCCTATACATAGCTCTTAGCATAAAGAAAGGGAATAAAAGCCAGGTAAGCAGAAGAAAGTGATCAAATAAGCCAGGTGTGGTGGCGCATGCCTTTAATCCCAGGACTTGGGAGGCAGAGGTAGGTGGATGATCTATCGTGAGTTCGAGGCCACCCTGAGAATACATAGTGAATTCCAGGTTAGTCTGGGCTAGAGAGAGACCCTACCTCGAAAAACCAAAAACCAAAGAGGAAAGAAAGAAAGAGTTCACATAAAATATGAGCACGATAGAGCCCTGACAGGACAAACAAGGCAGCAAGTTGCTAAAGGGTATGTAAGGAAGGGAAGTGAACATCTGTGATAGTACTCTAACTGAAATCATTTTGAGCTTTTATTAATTCTTAATAAATACATTTTCATAACATCCATCATGTGAGTTTTCCTCCAGACAGGGGGAAACAAGGATGTCTCTGGGTGGTGCACAGGAGCCAGACGAATTTCATGGTGGCAGTCTTTACACCATGGAAATGGGCCAACACACATATTGGGTTTTGTTTCCCCCAGGATGCCTGATAAACATCTGTCGGCACACCACTGATCCGTCCCCCATTATATACATTCACAACATAATTCCTTCCAGAGACACCAGCTACTGCTAGGGCTCTTCCCAAGCCCCTCAAGTCCTAAGGCTTGTTTCATTGTCAAGACCATCAAGAGAGCACTGTAAAACTCGGAATCACACCCACAAGGGGATAGACATTAAGAGCAGAAGCATGGGAAAAGACAGTTCCTATGATTCTTATGCCCAGCCCAGATGAACACCAAGATGTTGACAATCAGTGACAGCAGCCACTCTCCATTTTAAGAGCCTGTTTCCCACAGGTGAGCAGGACTTGAGCATATGGGTCCAGCTCCTCACAGGCCGGTGGTAATTCTAGTGACTCACGGGAAAGCAGTCCGGCTTGTTTGGCCAGTTCTTGCATTGCTTGACCGTCATTAAGAGCTTTGAGGCTACCAAAGTCTTTTCTGATCACATGAACTTTCATTTCTTCCATGAGATTCAAAGAGAGATGTTTATTCTGCTACTCCTATTTTTGGTATCATGTGATGTTTTCTTTTTCCATAAATTATGGTGCTAGGCCAGAGTAATGAGACGGGATCTGTCCTTTTGCCTCCTCCCAAGTGCCAGTGATCACCATACAGACAGGCCAACATCCTGGCATTCCAGTGCCAAAAGCAAGCAAGCAGCCTTTGTTGAGGCTGTATTCTAACAAAGCAGGAGGTCACTACAGTGGTGACTGCACCTCCTCTTTTCATTTTCCTGAGGTGTGTGGAAGCGAGTGTGTGGTTTGGAATTGAAGGAATTGAGTTGACTAGTTCAAGCCTGATTGGGAGGCTGGAGTTTAGGAAAGATAATTACTTCATTCACTCTGATTATAAAAATAAAGGTGTCCACTTATCTTACCTCAAAGGGCTGAAAATTTTACAAGATAGTGTAAGTACACGGAACAATAGACAGATCCTTGGCTATGAAGGAGCCAGTGAGGAGGAGAGAGCAGAGCTTCCTAGCAGCAAGTTGAAGGATCGTATAGATTTCCACTCTCACAACAGAAGTGATCATCAGGACCTGTTGGTGGACACAAAAAGGAAGTCAGGCCTGGTTTTAAAGGTCGTCTCTAGAATACCGCCCAGGGCTCAGTTACGTTATTAAGATACCTCTAAATACCAGCCAGAATGACCTCTCCATCTCATTCTTGTCAGTGGTACCGAGCTTCACCCTTCTCAGGAAAACCCTCCTTGCTTTAGGAGGTGTTATAGGAGCACATGTTGGCATCATGGAAATACCTGGATGGCTCCTTCCAGGTATGAAGAAGGAAAGAAGATGTTAGCTTGTGTTAGATTTTATCTTATGAAGTAGCATCCTCATTGGTAGAACAGCCACACACCCTGATTTGTTTTAGACTGAGTGAGGGCTTTCTGGGTCCCAGGCCTTTTATCGCTAAAATCAGGAGGGTTCCTGGAAAACTGGGATGAGTTAGTCACCCTTATTAAAGCAGTGCTTGACTAAGTACTGAGTAAATAAAGAGAGACAATAAGGACTGTTGAAGAATAGAACCAGTAACTTTGTAGTGGCTGGAAGTTGTACATAGGGTATGTATATAATGCAACTTCACACAAGTTACCTCAATCATATAAACCATAAAGAAGGTAAATGGTTAAAGTATTAGCTACTTTCCTGTCTCTATGACCAAAATACCTGAGAAAAATTTAAGGACAGGAATTCATTGAATTAAAGTTTCATTAGGGTCGTACCATTAACTTCTGGTGGGTAATCAAGTGCTCTGACAGAACTCTGTCTTGTTTGTTTTGGGAGATCTAGTAGGTCTCTCTGATCAACAGGTCACTGTGGACGCAGACCACATCCTGGTGCAGGGAATTATAGGCCAGTGCCAAGGAAAAGAAAAAGAAAAAGAGAAGAAAGAGAAACAGGAGAAGTTTGAGGTTAGGTTTCATCTCACTCTCTCCAGAGCCCTTGAATTCAGGTGCTCCCCCTAAGGTCCTCCTGAGGGTTCCACATTTTAGTCTAACTTCCAGGATATAGGATTCTATGATACCAGTTCAATTTGGGATCAGTTTTGTGTTCCTCACCCCACCCTTCCCCTTCCCCCAAACCCTACCCTCCCTATTGTCCAAGCCTCGAGTTGCTATTCAGTTATATCAGCAACTCGGGCTGATCCAGGTTAGAACTGCACTTGAGATCATGTGATGGTTGTCTTTCTGTGATCGTGTGAGTTCACTTAGAATGATCTGTTCCAAGTTCGACCATTTTTGTACAAATTCCATTGTGTCATTTTTTTTCTTACTGCTGGGTAGAATTCCATCCTGTAGATATACCACATCTTGGTTATCTGTTCATCCAGTGATGGGCACCTGGGTTGATTCCAGTTTTTAACTATTATGAATTGAGCAGCTATAAACATGGTTGAGCAAATATCTCTGAACTGAGATGTGGAGCTTTTAGGGTAAATACCCCGTAAGGGAATAACAGGGTCTATTGGTAACTCCATATTCATCTTTTTCAGGAGTCTCCATATTGATTTCCACAGTGGTTGTACCATCTTGTATTCCCATCAACAGTGAATGAGTTTTCTATTTCTCCACAGCCTTGCCAAAATTTGTTTTCATTTGATTCTTTAAATGTTTGCTATCCTAACTGGGATAAGGTGGAATCTCATAGTTGTTTTAATTTGCATTTCCCCAGTGGTTAGGGATGCTGAACATTTTCTTAAGTGTGTGTTAGCCATTTAGTTTCAGGGGTGTCAGTCCATCACAGTAGGGAGAGTATGGCAGAAGATCACATCATGGTGGTAAGGAAACTGTGAGAGAGAAGCAAAGCAAGAGGATAGAGCAAGGTATACACCCCAATGGCACACTTTTTTGTGACTTGCTTCCTTCAATAAGGCCTGCCTCCTTCCTTTTACCAATATATTATGAATCAGTCAAAGAATTAATCCATTTGGTACTCCAGAGCCTTCCTGATATAATCTGCAAATGTCCCCACAGACACCCCCAGAAGTGTTTGTTATCCATCTCCTCTGTTTCTTAATCCAACCAAGTTGACAATGAAGATTAATCATCACAAGGGCCTGGGAGAGGGCTCGGTTGGTCAAGTGCTTATCATGAAAGCGTGGGGACCTGAGTTTGGATCCCCAGAACCCACTTAAAATGCAGGGCATGGAGGCAAGTGCCTGCAATCCCAGAGCTGGGGAGGTGGAGACAAGGAATCCTGGGGCTCACTGCTCACTAGAGTAGTGTATCATTTCCCTTCTTGTTGGTGGAACAAAATACCAGATCAGAAGCAGCATCATGGAGGAAAGGGGTTATTTTCACGTTGAAGTTTTAAGGGGAATCCCATCATAGCAAGGAAGACATGGCAGGAGTAAGGAGTTGGCAATGATTCTTCACACTAGCAGGGAAGAAGGAGAGAAAGAGAATGGCCAGTGGGGCTAGGTTGTAACTTCTCAAGGTCCACCCCCAGTAACACACACCCTCCAGCAAGGTTCCACCTCCTAAAGGTCCCACAACCCTTCTGAACAATCCAACCAACTAGCTGTAAAACACATGAGTCTGCAGAGGACAGTTTACATTTAAACCACGACAGGTAGTCAACTTAATGAGGTCTAGGTTCAACAAAAGATCTTGTTTCAAAATATAAGGCAGAGGGTGGCTGAGGCAGACACCTGATGTCAGCCTCTGGCTGCCACACACATGTGTCACACACGTGCATCCCTAGGTATATGTGTATTCACACACATATGAAACCACATGCACACGCCACACAAATACATCCTTAAAAGATCAGTCAACACTAGCATAGAGCCTTACACGCAGTAGGCATTCGTGCCCTGCTCTCTCTTTCCTCTAGTGCAGTAACTGTTGCCCATATGTCCCTCATGATCTACCTCCTTCTCCAAGACTGAAATTATAAATGCAGTCTGCTTAGCCTTCCCTGCTTTGTTGGCCCTCATGACAGCACGCAGAATAGGAAACACAGGAAGCATTGTGATGTATTTTAAAACTAAGTGCTTTAAAAAATTATTTATTTATTTGAAAGAAAGGGAGAATGGGTGGGCCAGGGCCTCTTGGCTTTCCATGGATACTAGGGAATTGAACCTTGGTCCTTTGGTTTTGCCAGCAAGTGCCTGAACCACCATGCCATCTCTCCAGCCCCAAAATAAGTGCTTTTAACTGAAGACCCTATGCAAAAACTCCTTCTGCTATCTGATACTACTTCTCTAACACAAGACAGAATTTAGCCCTAGCATTTGTTTAAAATTGTAATACTTAAGCTCTCTTGGAGTTATCAAAATGTTTACAATATAGAAAAATATCTCCAGCCCATCTTTAAAAAGCTACAAGTCTCGTTATATGAAGCTAAGATCATGTGGGCGTGCTGCAGGGCACATTTTTAGGGTGGTGGCTCACATTGTCTATACACTGGTGACACTCACTTAGTGCCACAACTACAACTCTCTCTCGTATGCAGAAAGCTATAAGAATTTGAGTGGCATGATGGCTATTAAAGCTCCCAGAAATGTATCACGGCTTTTTTTTTTTTTTTTTGGTTTTTTGAGGTAGGGTCTCACTCTAGCCCGGGCTGACTTGGAATTCATTATGGAGCCTCAGGGTGGCCTCGAACTCACAGCAATCCTACCTCTGCCTCCTGAGTGCTGGGATTAAAGGTGTGCGCCACCACGCCTGGCTTTTTTTTTTTTTTTAAGAAAAAAGCAACCTTAGGCTAGAGAGATTGCTCAGTGGTTAAAACCGCTTGCTTGCAAAGCCTGACAGCTTAGGTTTGAGTCACCAATACCCATTTAAGACCACAAAGTTCATTTGGAGTTCATTTGCAGGAGAAGACACACTGGTAGGCCATATTCACTATCTCTGTCTGTCTTTTTCTCTCTGTCTTTAGAAAAGAAAGCAAAGCAATCTTTCTTCTTTCATACTTTTCATGATTTGTTGTTTACATTTGTTACTATTCTATTTTATGTTAATATATTCATATTGGAATTGATTCTGAAGGATATATATATATATATATATATATATATATATATATTTGTTTGTTTGTTTGTTTGTTTTTTTGAGGTAGGGTCTCACTCTAGTCCAGGCTGACCTGGAACTCACTATGTAGTCTCAGGGTGGCTTTGAACTCATGGCAATCCACCTACCTCTGCTTCCCAAATGCTGGGATTACAGGCGTGTGCCACCACACCCAGCTAAGAATGTATATATCTTTAGAAAGGAGGCTTAAGTGAAAAACTTCTAATCATCTAAGCCTTCTTACAAAAAGTGTTGCCATTATTTAGTTGAGAACTTTCATAAATATATATAAAAGTAGGATTTTGTTATTTGTAATCATTTCCCACAAACTTTGTATAGTAACAACTTAATTTTAGTATTAATATTTGCTGTTGTAATGAGGTATGATTGCTTAGAATTTAGTAGTGGTCATGCTCTATCCTCCACAAAACCAGTAAAATACTAATTCAAATTTAGGTGCCATTAGTTATGTTTTGTTTTGAATACTTTAGGCCAAGCATCCAACACACATGAGCTTATACATCTGATTCAAACCACCAGAGGTCTTTGATATCTCCATGGGGACAGAATAAACATCCATGACAATCTGAGGACTGATAATTCTGAGGATAATCTTGTTTTTCTCTGTGAGTGTGTGGGACCTCATTGCAACTAAAAGCCAGCATTGAAGCCGGGCATGGTGGCGCATGCCTTTAATCCCAGCACTCAGGAGGCAGAGGGAGGAGGATCGCCGTGAGTTCGAGGCCACCCTGAGACTACATAGTGAATTCCAGGTCAGCGTGGGCTAGAGTGAGACCCTACCTCAAAAAACAAAAAACAAAAAAAATAAAAAATAAAAGCCAGCATTGCCCTTGGTATTTAAAGTCCTAAGAAGTTAGAAGGGATGCTGGTTGACATATCTCAAATGGTTGGTTTCCAGGCCATTATGACAGCTGGTTTCTTTGGGGATACCTTAAAAATAAACTGTGACCTGGAATGTGTTAATTAGTGTTTCATTGCTGTGACTTTTAAAAATGCCTGAGAAAAATGAAGAAAGAAAGCTTTGTTTTGGCTCACGGTTTCATGGGTTTCGGCCCATGGCCATGTGGCTCCATTGTTTTGAGGCTGTGGCAAGGCAGTGGCGTCACAGTGGAAGCGTGTGGTGGAGAAAAGCTGCTTTCCTCATAGCATTCAGAAAGAAAGAGTGAGAAAAGAAAGTTCTGAAGATAAGATATATTTCTCTACTTTGTCTTATTATCCCTGCCTTCTAATACTCAGTGGTGAACTTTTCAGCGCATTAATCCAGTATTGAGTTTAACACTCTCCTCATTCATCACCTTTCAATAGCGCCACCAGCTGTGGGTCAAGCTTTTAACACACGAGACATTAGGAGGACCCAAACCACAACAAGCGGTCTCAGATGAGGGCGATTCTCGCCCAATCTTCCATGAATGAAGAGAATTAGCCTCATTCAAATATCCAAATATAGTTGCACTGGCTTTTGCAAAAGCAGAGCTCTCGGCTGCCATTCACCACCAGTCACCTGGTGCAGAAACACTTCTCACTGCACCGGGATACTATGCAACACCTTTTGTCACTGGCAGGACATGCTGGTAAAAAATATGTGGCAATGAACGTCTCTGATCTGTGTTTGGATGTGGAAGTCAGTTGAGTCCATATTAGACTAAGTATGTCCTTAGAGTTTGTTATAGTTATGTTCACGTAGCTGGGACAAAACACCTGACCAAAAGTAGCTGATGGGAGGAAAGGGTCTATTTTGGTTTAAAGTCTCAAGGGGAAGACTTATGGCGGCAGAGGAAAGCATGGCATGACAAGAGGCTGGATTCTGCCACAGCAGGTGGAAAACAGCAATCAGAGAGTGAGCTGAGATAGTTCTAATGGCCAATAGACCTCAAGGTGCACCCCCAGGACACACCTTCCCTAGCAAGGCTCCACCTCCCAAATCGCCACCAGCTGGGGACCATGCATTCAAAACACATGAGTTTGTGGGGGGGGGGCATCTGAGTTAAACCACCACAGAGTTCTTTAATATTGAAAAGGAAAGAGTCATCTCTATAGAAAGAGAATAAACTTCTTGATAATCTGCCATCTTGGTAACCAAGCTGATGTTTGATTTGACAAGAGCTGTGTATTCTCTGCAGTAGACAAGTTCGGCTGGCTGTGGCAATGAGATATGGTAGTTGTAAGTAGGTGTTCTTCTCGTGGTGTTTTATGAAGGAATCCTGGTCCTTTCCCATGGAATTGGTGAGGAATTTCTTTCCCAAATGGTTAAACACATAGTTGCACATAAAACTAAATGAAACTGAAAATCGACAAAACTCATTTCTACATCTGATCAATTTGGGAACATCTTAATTTTTCTTTCTAAAACTACCTTCATAAGTAAAACAAATGAGAGAAGCACACAATATCTAATTTTTCCAATGAATAGAATTGTAATTTTATTCTCTATGTGTGAATCTGTGAAAATGAAGCAGCAGAGAGCAACAGTATTTCAGGTGAGGGCCTGGTGAACAATCAAGAGTAAATATGGATACTAACAGGCCATGTGAATGTACGTAACGAATTTTTTTTTAGGATGAAAAGAAATTGTTTGATACTATCAGATAATTTGACCTAGAATTGAGTTTTGTGAACATAGCAACACTTAGAGATTCTACACTAATTTCAAATAGAGTTTGGGTTTTAGTTGCAACACCTCTTAACCTTTTTACCCTCACATTGCTTCACTTTCTGTCCATTCCACTCCTAAATCCAATACCACAGTAGCCAATATTAAAAGTTTCTTGAATAAATTTACCACTGTTCTGGTAATTTTCCTAAGACCAAATTAGAGAAGATTATATACATTTGAATTACTATGCTATTAGGACTCTTGTATGACCTAAAATTCTGCATTTTATATGCCAGCAGGTCTTAAACCCATACAAAGCTCTGATTATATTAAAATTGATGTTCTGGGAAATTAAATAATGAATATGTAGTTGACTCTTAATTTGTGATAATTGTACAAAGTAAAAAAGTTTCATTTCCACACATGCATACAGTATACTTTGATCATATTAACCCCCTCTAGTACCTTGTGATTTGGCTTTTTGTTACTAGTTTTGATTTTCTTCACTCTGAATACAAGATAGTGTGTAGAAAACATTCATATAGTTCTACCCTGAATGGTTGGAGCAAGCCATCTTGTTGCACAATTGTGATATGTTATATATGCTTCCATGACAAAGTATTTTTTAAATGTTAAGAGTATCCTAGGCCTAACTATTAGCAGATATACAAAGCACCTGCAGACTGGCAGGCTAGTACTATGATCTTCAGTGTGGCCATATTTCTTTAATACAGACTTATTTAGGACTTATTAAATAAGCCACTTGCTTTTCTTGTGAACTGGCTCATATTTGCAAGCACCTATGATTGGTGAAGAAAATAGCAGCCTTGGGCGTTGCAGCTGAAAGTCACGTGACATGTTAAAAGAGTAAGCAAAGAAATCCAAAGAAGAATGAGATGTTCTGCTCTTTCCAGAGTCCATATGTTTTCTTAATGCAATTCAGTCTTGGGTTTGCGGCTGCTGAAGTGTTTGCAGTTATAGATTTGGGCTCAATAATCATATTTAGTTCTGAACAGCCAACTGCATGCAGTTAATTGTTGGACTGCTTACAACAATTTCATTTCTAACTGGCAAAAGACCCTGGGAAAAGTGCTTTTATTATCCAAGGAGACAAAATTTCAATATAGAGCATTTGAAATAAAATACTCTTATACACTCTATCAATTGTGTTGGAGTTTAACCTTATGCTAGAATTCACTCTATGTATTACTATTAATGACAAAGTATCTTGGTAACCCTATCACACATTGCAAATGTCTAGTGATCTTTGGTGCATCAGATGTATTAATATGAATGTTTGATGGCAGTAGGCAGTGGGCCTCAGAAACTGTATTGGTGTACCTTTTGCAGACAGCTTGTCCATTTTCTGGTTTCTGACTGCCTATTTGCTTGCCTCCCCACTAGTAGTGAGGTCCTTATAACCAGGAACTGTATCTGTGTCTTACATACTAGTGCTTCACATAACCCCATCAGTGTCAGTGTGCATATGTCCTTCCTTAAATCTGTGCTACTGAGTGTTAAACACAGTGCCAAAACTTCTATTTGGATTCCTTCCTGTCTTCAGAACAATAAGTAGGCTTGGCATCACTTTTAAAATATTTTATTTATTTACTTGAAAGCAGAGAGAGAGAGAGAGAGAGAGAGAGTGAGAGAGCAAGAGAGAGAGAATATGGGTGTGCCAGGGCTTCCAGCCACAGGAAAAAAAAAAAAAAAAAACTCCAGATGCATGTACCACCTGTGCTGCATCTGGCTTTACATGGGTACTGGGGAATCGAACCTGGGCTCTTAAGCTTTGCAGGTAGGTGCTTTAACCACTTGGCCATCTCTCCATCCCAGCCATGGCCTCTTAGTGTCCTTGTTTTTCAGGTGAGAAAATGAAGGCATCAAGGATATGGGCTATAACTGTGTAGTGGCAGACTGGCTCCAGCCCCAGGTGCCAGATGTTAGAGGCTTCACTTTTCCTTTCATGAGAATAGCCCTTCCCATGAATGATCTGAGGTGGAGAGAGAGGAGAGAGAATGGTGGAAGGAAACCCCCAAAAGACAAGTGGAAAAGGGACTACTTCCTGTTTGCTGCAGTCAGGTTTGCATTGCTGGTAGAAATCACCCAACCAAGAGCAGCTTGTGGGTAAAAGAGGTTTATTTTGGCTTACAGGCTCGAGGGGAAGCTCCACGGTGGCAAGGGAAATGACAACATGAGCAGAGAGTGGACATCAACCCTGGTCAA
Source organism: Dipus sagitta (assembly GCA_036346955.1). Taxonomy (NCBI): domain Eukaryota; kingdom Metazoa; phylum Chordata; class Mammalia; order Rodentia; family Dipodidae; genus Dipus; species Dipus sagitta. The sequence continues at coordinate 120,814,910 of CM070777.1, forward strand.
CGTAAGATGGACCATAGCAACAGGAGAATGTGCCACCAAGGGGGAGCTGGCTATAACATCCATAAGCCCTCCCCCAACAATACACTGCCTCCAGGAGGCGTTAATTTCCAATTGCCATCAGCTGGGAACCTAGCATTCAGCGCACCTAAGTTTATGGGGGCCACCTGAATCAAACCACCACACTGTTTAAGCCAGATAGAAAGAATTTTTAAATTAATTTGTATGTGTGTGCGTGCGTGTGTATACACATGCATGTGGACATGCATGTGGAAGCTTATGTGTATGTCTTGGGAACTGAACCCGAGATTGCAGATTTTTCAAGTCTTTCACCACTAAGCAATCTTTGTAACCCCAGATCTCAGAGAGTCCTTGATTACTCAATTCCAGTTTTATTCCTCTAGCCACTTCTGGAGATTGCCTGGGAGTTGCTTGAAATATCTCCACATGCACCTGGGTATTCAGTTACAGCCCCCAAGCTAGTTAAACAAGCTCCGCAGTACTCAAATCAGAAATTCATACTGTAAAGGTGATTAGTTAAAACTAGAAAGATCATCATATAAAAACTATCTTTGCTCCTCTAGCAAATGCTTCCAATATATATTTTCACATAAAATATTTGTATAGAAGTCCTATTGTGTAACTAAGGTATGGGAATCGCAGTAGCAGTGCAGCCAAACCCCTTTGGTATATTGCTTCATTTCTAGAACTCCAGTTGGCCCTGTGTCTCCCTTCCCGACTCAGTGGAGGGTCTTGTCAGCTGAATCACTTGCCTGATCCTGCCAGTAGAATATTTACTGCGTTTGCCTGGGGGAACTGCTTGTAAACAAGGTGCTTGTCAGGACACCCCAGGAAGGCAGAAAATCATGCCATCCTCATACTAAGAAGAATTTCCTGGGTGGTCTAGGCTCAAAATCCTAGCTGCTTTTCAGAGACTATGACAGACAGATCACAAGCTCAAGCCTTGCCTGAACCACAGAATAAGTTCAAGGCCAACCTGGAAAAGTTAATGAGACCTTGTATCAAAATTTGAACAAAAAAAAAAATGTTTTTAAAAGGTTGGACTATAGTTCAGTGGTAAAGTGCTTGTCTAGCAAGCACAAGGCCCCAGGGCAAAAAGAGAAAAGAAAATGAAAACCAAACAAACCTGGATATAGAATTGGGTTTTGTCTACATGTCCACATCTGGTCTAAAATTTGATGGTAGCAAAGTTGTAGAGGACAGGACATGAGCTTCTGCCTGTTCCTGATTATCTGAGACAACAGTGACACATTGTATATGGGCTAAGCTGGCTTAGGACATGTCATAAAACCTTTCTCATTTTATTGTCTGATAGCAAAAATGATCTCTACTATTTTTTTTACTTTTTTGTTAATTATAATTATAATTCTTCAAAGAATTATCCATCACACAATACCATTTGCCTATTGCTTGCTGAAATTCTCTATGCTTTGCACCAGGTCTGTGCTTGTGTATGTATAGGGAAATTTTCATGCATGTTACCTGCAAGTATGAACACATGATATGAGCCTTTCCCAGAAGGAACAACAGAAGTCTTGAATCTTTACCATTCCTTTAAATGACTATAAAGGCAACTGCAAATTCAAGTATTGAATGATAGAGATTGCAGTTGTCTTCTATTGCCTTTCTGAAAATGCATATTGCATAATAGCAGAAAAAAAAACAGAGAATTAAAAAAATTAGATTTGGGGGCTAGAGAGATGGCTTATAGCAGTGAAGGCACTTTCCTGCAAAGCCTAACAACCCAGATCTGGTTCCCCAGTTCCCATGTAAAAGCCAGATGCACAAAGTAGTGCTTGTATTTGGAGTTCATCTGCAATGGCTGGAATGCCTGGAGTGCTCTGTTCTCTCTCTCTTTCTCCCTCTCCTTCTCTCTCTCTCACTCTCTCTCTCTCTCTGTGTGTGTGTGTGTTTGCAAATAGATAAATAAAAATATTTAAAAATCTAGACTTTTGACCTCAGTTGCATGAATCACATCCAGAGGATGGGGTGGAATCAGTGCAGTAGTCCTTTACCTTGTATCTGTGCTCATGGGGCAGGTTGAGGACCATTCTACATATCCACATCACGAAGGTGATGAAGCCAAAAAATCCTCTCCCTGTTACTATACTATCTCCTCTTGGGCACAATTATTTCTGTAAGCCTACTAATACTTGTGTGGTTATTTTTTCCATTGAGCTCCTTACTTCAGGAATGCTGATTTTAAAAAATATTTTATTTATTTACTTATTTGAGATAGAGATAAGTATATATATATATATGGAGAGAGAGAGAGAGAATGGGCACATCAGGGCCTCCAGCTACTGCAAATGAACTCTAGACAAATGCACCACCTTGTGTATCTGGCTTACGTGGGTCCTAGGGAATTGAACCTAGGTCTTTTGGCTTTACAGGCAAGTGCCTTAACTGCTAAGCCATCTCTCCAGACCCAGGAATGCTGATTTTAATGATAAGAACATCTGTGGCTATGAGAAAAAAAGTACTATAGATTTTCAGGGCAATAATTCTTAGAAGAAGAAAAATTCTATGCTGTTCTAAATAATGAATCTCTGTGTTAGAAAGTACATAGAATTTAAACTTTCCCTTTGACAGGAAAGGTTTCAGGGGATTTAGAAAGGTAAATTTATTCAGTTTTCAGACCTAAGAACTCAGTGTTAGGGAAGAGTAAAGTTCTCTCTTGTGTTCATGTCTTTCTTGAAATGAAAAATATTTAAGAGAGAGAGAGGGCATCCTTGCTGCTGTCCTTAGACATACGTGAAGAGGGAGAGTTTATTAGTTACTTTTTCATTGCTGGGACAAAGTACCTGATTAGAAGCAGCTTAGGGAAGGACAGAGTTTATTTTGGCTTACAGTTCCAGAGGGTAGGGCCCTTCATGGTGGGGAAAATACGGCAGGAACAGGAAGCTAGTGTCACATTGTTACTTTAGCAGGGAGGAAGCAGAGCATGATGAATGCTAAATGCTCAGCTAGCCCATGGAGTGATGCATCCTACACTTAAGATGGGTCATCTCACTTCAACAATTCTAATTTAGAAAATCTCCCATAGACATGTCTAGAGATTTGTTTTCATGTTGATTCCAAATCCTGCCAAGTTGACAAGCAGAGATTAAGCATCACCAGAGCACCTACACCATCCTTTATCTATGAATAAATCATATTAAATGTTAGGTAGTTCCATTTTCACTTCATTCAGAATAAATTTTTAGCTACGTGTCCATGAATTTAGACTTCTGTGGCTTAAAGTAGCTTGTGCCAAGAGGTTTTTAAAGTACTTGGAGAGTCATAGTACTTATTATTACCGAGTAAACTTCAATGTTCTAGGACAGTAATGAATGAGGCTATCTAACACACACCCAGCAATGTTTGCTAAGTACAAGGCACTCTACCACAGAAGGATAAATCAAATGTGGATTTAAAAAGAGTATCTCCATTGGTCACCAGGAATAAAAGGCTAAGGCTGGAATCAATTGTTTTTGTTTGTTTGTTTTTCAAGATAGGGTCTCACTCTAGCTCAGGCTGACCTAAAATTCACTATGTGAACTCCCCGGATCCTCTTACCTCTACCTCCCCAGTGCTGAAATTCAAGGCGTGTGCCACCATGCCCAGCCAGAATCAAACTAATCCCACCAAAATATGTGGAATGATTCCATTTTAGCCAAAGAAATGTTCAATACAGGCTTTCTACATGCTAGTGTTCGTGTGTTGCTTTATAGGTTTTTAAAATCTTTCACTTGGCTAAGAGGAAAAGGAAGAGTGAAATGATAAATGTAAGCAATTGAGAGCAGATAACGGAGAGAGTGTACTATGAGTAGAATTTAAGTATTGGGAAATTAGAGCCTGTGGTTCAGTTTCAGTATTCAGAGATGGTAGGACCTTTAAGAGGAGATTAGGCCATGAAGGTGATGCCATCAGCAATAGATTAATGCCACTCTCAAGTTTATTAGTTTCCTCAAGAATGCTTTGTTAAAAAGCAAGACTGCTTCTTGTGTTTTCTATCTTCTGTGCAGACCAGCCTGTCCTTCGTGTTGCCTTCTTGCTGCGAAAGACCACAAATGCCCCACCAGAGGCCAAGCTCTGCTGGACAATCTACCTTTCATGAGTCACTTCCTAGATAGAGAGACAAGGGCAGCTCATGAGTCACTTCCTAGATATGGAGACAAGGGCAGCTTAGCTCTCTGCATTGCATGTTTGTATGTATGTCTTCTATGTAAGGGCCTGAAACTAAGCTTTCTTTTTGTGGTATTTGTGGTGGGTCCTAGGTCTATGGATAGCTGAACAATTAGAAGCATCTCTGTAATAGCTAACTCTGCATTTACCCCCATCCTCCCAGGGTACTGAACAGAAGAAAATGAGATATCACCTTGACTTAAGTCATTATTTCATTTCCAAATTCACAGCCAACAGAATTCTAAGCCAGCTATGTGTCAAGTCCTGAGACCCAGCCTGAAGACCACTAAAGGTGTTAACTCTCATTGCTGCCCCTGAATTGTCAGCTTGGTATTTCTATAGCTCCAGGAGGACGGGATCTTTTATACTTGCTATTTGTCTTGTTACTGTGACAAAATACCTAACAAAACAATTAAGTAAGGAAGGGTTTATTTATTTTGGTTCACAGTTGGAGGGTGCAGTCTATCCTGTCAGGGAATGCATGGCAGCAGGAATGGGAGGCAGCTGGTCACATGCATCTGCAGTCAGGAAGCAGAGAGTGATGAATGCTTGTGTTCAGCTCACTCTTTATTTTATTTTAATTTATTTTATTTTTTGGCTTTTTGAGGTAGGGTCTCACTCTATCTCACTTTCTCTTTTTTATTCAGTCTAGAATACCAGGCAGTGGAATGTCTTCACATTTAAGATGGGTCTCCCCACCTCATCTAGAAACTCCTCCTGAGGCATTTCTAGAGGTTTGTCTCCTAGGTGATCCTAGAACCTGTCAAGTGACAGTTAATATTAACTATCACATTTTTTTATTTCAGAGACATGGAAGATTTGTTAATCATTACAACTACTATAGTAACACATATTAGAGATGTCTGTTAACCTAGGTTAATAGGAGATAACTCGAAAGAATGTTTGTGGGCTGAAGAGATGGCTTAGCCAAAGAACCCAGACTTGATTCTTCAGGACCTATGTAAGCCAGATGCACAAGGTGGCTCATGCATCTGGAGCTCATTTGCAGCAGCTGAAGGCTCTGGTGCACCCATTTCTCTCTCTCCCCCCTCTTTCTCTAGGTCTCATAAATAAATAAACAAAATTTAAAGAAGGTTTGTGGCATCCTTATTCTCATTAAAGCTTACTCTTTGGGGCTGCAGAAATATCTTAGTGGTTAAGGCACTTGTCTACAAAACCAAAGGACCCAGGTTCAATTCCCCAGGAGCCACATAAGCCCAGATGCACAAGGTGGTACATGCGTCTGGACTTTGTTTGCAGTAGCTGGAGGCTCTGGAATGCCCATTTCCCCCCCCCAAATAAATAAATAAAATATTTTCATAAACTTACCATTTATCCATTTATTTCAATTCTCTGGTGACTGTCTGGCATCTCAGCAAAATTGTACCTTGATCAATTTTGGTAACAAAACATCTCATCATCTCATTGGAAAGATCTGTGAATATTTATAAAAAGTACAACAGAGAAAATTGATAGTCTCGTGTCCATTCAAATTAGGCTTTACAATTAAATGTGCCAAATTAGATCAGTTTTTCTTTCCTAGTACTGTCAAAAAGCAAGAGAAAACAAACAAACTAACAAAAAAGCAAAATAAATGTCCTGGGATTTAAAAAAAATCTGGTTGGATTTTTGGCTTACAGAAAAAACGAGTGCAGACCATTGACTCTTTCCTAATATCCCTCAATATCCCCTCTTAGACAAAACCTCTCCTGGCTACCTAGGACAATGTTTGAAGAGTGCTCTAGGAAACTGACACTTTGCAGGTTTTCATGCTGCAAGTTCCTAAAAGGAAAGAAATCTGCCCCCTTTTGTTTCCTAATACCAAATTAAATACTTCTAATAGCCAGTTAAATGCTGGCATTGAGTAACCACTTGGTAAATGCATTATTGCAGAGCAATGCTTTCACAGCTTCCTAGCAGTGGCCTCTTTCATCCAAGATCATTGCTGCTAAGGATTGCTGCTTACTCACTGATGCCTGTTTTTTCTTTTGTTGTTGTTGTTGTTGTTTGTTTGTTGTTTTTTTCCCATTGCACATGATTAGCCTAGAGTGCTAAGCATCTTGCAGCTGGACTTGGCCATGCATCTGACTTTTGCCCAGTGAGATGTGGGCAAAATAAATGTATGCCCCTTTATGCTTGTTTCATAAAATCCAATATAAGGGCTGGGGAGATGTTTCAGCAATTAAAGGTGCTTGCTTGAAAAGCCTGCCAGCCCAGGGTTTGACTCCCCAGTCCCCAGATAAAGCCAGATACACAAAATGGTGCATGTGTCTAGATTTTTTTTTTATAGTGGCAAGGAATCCTGGCATGCCCATTCACTCTCTCTCGCTCAATTAAATATAATATTAAAAGAAATAGTTACATGCAATCACCTTCAGGATGACCTTTACCTATGTGCAGACACAAAGACTCTTGTAAAAAAAAAAAAAAAACTCAGAAACTCTCAACAATCAGAAAGCCACAGCGTAGAAAGATGGTCCTGGACAGCCAATGCTTTCATCTGCTGGTTCGGCCATAATGAAACCACATGAAGTGGGTACCTTAAACAATACAGTGTCTTGCCCCTCATGTCTGCAGAGGCTAGAAGTTTAAACCAAAGTATTAATGGCTTGTCTCCCTCTGAGGGCTGTGAGGAAAGGATTCCAGGCCTCTCTCTTGGCCATTCTCATGTTCACATTTCATCTCTCTGAACATGTGCTGGCTTCTAATTTTATAAGGAAACTAACCCTATCGAATTAGGGACTCAATATAGCCTCTTCTTAACTAAATAGCAGCCCTGTCACCAAAAATAGTCAGGCTTTGATGCACGAAATTCAGAATTCTTGCAGACTACATGGAAGACCTCCTGTCCAAAGGACAACTGAGGTACGGGTTTGTTTACATCTCGCTCATGTTAAGCCACTGAGATGCTAAGGTTGGCTGTCATAGCAGCTGTTGTCTCTGTCTGCAACTATGACAATTATCACATTAACCTTGGCCTTGAAGATAACAGAGGCAGTTATCCACCTGCAAATTTAGTGTTTTGGAAGTGTAGAATTTCCCCTCAGCTTCCAGATGTAAAATTCTGTCTGGACTCCCACCATTGAATTGCTTCGCTGGACGGGTCATTGTCTCAAAAGGGTCAATCTCAGGTAGCTGCATGTTACAGAGTGTGCACGCCCTTACAAAGCACTACAGCCTCAAGTAAAGTCACGTTTTGATCTGAGCCCTTCTCTTATGCAGTGACAGAACAACAGCATCAACAATAACACAGTACTCCCTCGGGTTTAATGGGAGGATTAATCACATGGAATTAATCTTCACACTTAGCACAGAGTAAGTGCATAATATGATTTTGATAAAGAGACAATGCAAAGACTGTTTGTTTGTTTGTCTGGGAACTATGTTTGTCTCTCTTCTGCATTGTTATTCACTGTTGGAGGGACATAGGAAAGGTTGCAACAAATACCACAGGATGAGTAGTTGGAATAGATTTATTTCATGGATATTCCATTGCTGTAAGGACAGCAAGGCATATTAACATAGAATTAGACATAAAGCAGGGACATACTTATGGAGTGTGGGGACACAAAATACTTTCATGAAAATGTGATATGGGGAGATATTTTCAAGCTTTACATGAATGGAAATGAGGAAAAGGAGAGATGAAACCAATGAGGCACAAGGAGACAGCATTGGAACTCAAGAGAACAGCCATTGATGGTTTCATAGAACTGGCCCCTATACACCACTCAGAGAGGAAAGAGAATTCTTTGAAAGCTATTTTTACCTTTTCTTTTTTTTTTTCAAGGTAGCGTCTCACTCTAGCCCAAGCTGACCTGGAATTCACTATGTAGTCTCAGAGTGGCCTCGAATTCACAGTGATCCTCCAACCTCTGCCTCCCGTGTGCTAGGATTAAAGGTGTGCGCCACCACGCCTGGCTTATTTTTACTTTTATTGTCCTGTTTATGGTTATCATTCCATCAAAAATAGCAGAGACCTGTAAAGCTTAGGGACTTGACTACCTGTCTGCTAATCCATACCATGTTTAGAACTCAGGAACCTAGGCCACCATCCACCAAGTTTTGCCATGACCACTGTTAGCCATGTACTAGACTGCCAGATACCAACTTCCTTCTCAGATGACCTAGTTCTGAAAGGACCTGGACAGAGCAGGCTGTTGACTCCTAACTCTCAGGACAGAGTGTGGTCAGCCAATGCTAACACTTACCAAGGGCTGGAGAGAGTGGCTTTTGAATAGCTGGCATTCAGCTAAGCCCTGAATGCTTGGATTCCTTTTACCCTTAATCACTTATGGAGATATAAGCCTCTCCAGTTTCTGTGCTCATCCACAATTTGTTTTGTGTTTCCTTATCCCTCTGGAACCTCCTGAAGCTCTGTTAGCTTCCTCTGTACCATAGGGCTCCTCTCTGCCATGGTGCCTATGAAATCCTGGCCACCTCTGCTCTGCATAGATCCAATACTTCTCTTGGGTTTGCTCATTCTTTCATGTACATGCACCCCACATACCCCAGGGGATCTGCGTCAGGGCATGAAGCACTACCATCCAAGCTCGAGTTCCAACTCATCGCTCCTTTACCACACAGGATAAGAAAGCATGCACCCAGAAAGGCGATGCCATCTGGCTTTACTTTCAACCGCATCTTTAATTGCTCTGCAAATGGTGGAAGAGACTAATTTTAGCATTTCTATCATTACACAGTACACAATTTCGCAGCATGAATCAGCCCCTTTAATCTAGACTGGGATCTTTGCTGTACCCTTTGCTAGATATTTGACCTTTGGAAAAGATATTTACCCTTTTCAAGCTTCAGTATCTTATAATATGGGAATAGAGGTGACTGCTGAAGACAACTCTGTTAAATGAACAACACAACATATGTGAAATCATCATAATAGGCATAAAAGTGGATTGAATTATAATAGAAACTCTTTTTACAGTGTGAATATAATTTACCCTGGGCTAAACAAGGATTAATTATTGCTTTTTTCTTTAAATACAAATATACCCAGCATAGCAGCCTTTTGGTCAATGTTGGACCACATATATGACAGTCATAAGAAGAAATTCTAGTAAAGTTAAAACAAAAATCCCTGCTGCTTTAGTCACATCACGACCATCCAAATGGCAATCACACAATGTGTTACCCACATGTTTGCGACAATACTGGTGTGAAAAAACAAACAAACAAAAACCCCCCACTGTGCTGCCAGTTGTGAAAAGCACGGCACTACGTGATGTATAGTACCTGATCTGTCTTCAGCAGACTGCACTCTTTGTTGTTTTAGAGAGTACTCCTTCCAGTTATTACAAAAGCACACTGCTGTCTTCCCTCCTGCAGCAGCCTCATACACCTCAAGTTTACAGTAGCTCTGGATTGCCGAGGGACTGACCTTGACCATCTGGGCTTGTGCAAGTACACTCCATGATGCTGGCCAGTAATGAGAGAACCTAAAGATGCACTTCTCAGACTATCCCCAACATTAAGCAAGATACAGCCATACTGAAGAATGACTTGGTCAAATTATTTGGTTTGATATGATAATGGTAGACCACACATCATTCTTTATTCGTTAAAATCATATAGTGAAGGGTTAGGGAGATGGATCAGCAGTTAAAGGCACTTGCTTACATGCAATGTGACACATGTACCTGTAGTTTGTTGGGAGTGGCAGGAGGTTCTAGTGCACTCATGCTCTCGTCTCTCTGACTCTCTCTCTCTTTTTCAAATAAATAAATGAGAACATACAAAGAGAGAACTCAAATACAAACTATAGAGGAAATTAATTAATTAATTATACTAGTTTAGTATTGGCTGAAATGTCCCACACTAGTACAAGATATTAATAATGGGGGAGTGGGGCTGGAGAGGTAGCTTTGCAATTAAAGCATTTACCTATGAAACCTGAGAACCCAAGTTTGATTCCCCAGTACCCACGTAAGCTAGATGCACAAGGTGTCACATGCATCTGGAGTTCGTTAGCACTGGGTAAAGGCTCTGACATGCCCATTCTCTCTCTCTCATAAATAAATAAATAAAAACAATTTAAAAACTAATAGAGGTGTGGCAGAAGCAGGTATTTGGAAACTTTGAAGGTTACACATAATTTTTCTATAAATTTATCACTATTAAAAATTAACCTATTAATCAAAAAATACTTCTAAGAAACCACTTTGTTAATGAGCTGATAATTGTTGAAACTAGTGAGATATATGGAAGTTTTCTCATACTTATCTGTGACTCTTTTACAATAAAAAAACTTTTAAACATGTGTTTGTTTAAACTGAGTCTTAATCACTATGAAGGATATGTTTAAAACATCTTCAAATAATGAGATTTATTTTAATACATGTACCATTTATTGATGGTCTATTAGTCACCAAACTTGATGTTATGTAAGGTGATAGATTCAAGAACACTCTGGAACATGGTGGAATCTTTCTTTGAAGGCCTTAAATCTGTTGCAGAGGGAAGAGGACTACTTGTGAAGTGAGTAGCATCAGAAAACAATGTGCTAGAGAACTTAAAGCCATGGCATAAAGTACACAGTTAGACATCTAGAGAAAGATGAATAAATTTTCTAGCAATAAACCTGAAAGTTCTAAACATTTGACCATCAGGAGTTCTGCTAGCAAAAACTACACGGACCTTTTGGTAACAAACTTTCAGGCATAGACTATCACATTTTCGTCAACCTTGTAATTCCAAAATAAGTGCAGATGATGCTATTACTGTGCACCAAGATCTTGCTCATAATCTCTCTCTCTCCTTTCTCTCCTCTCTTTCTCCATCTTAAAGAAGGAGGAGGAGGGAGAAGAGGAGACAGTATCATGTAGTTTAGGCTGGCCTTTAACTTGTTATATAGCTGAGGCTTGTCTTGAACTCTTGATACTCTTGTCTTCACTTCCCAAATGGTAGAGTGACAGACTTATATCACCAACACCTGGCTAAATATTTCATTCTAGGACTGAAAGTCAGGAAAGGTGAAGCAATACTGGAGCATGCTTTAAGAGCTGGGTTGGGCTCAAAGTTGGCCTAGATGCTGTCTTCCAAGCAGAGAACTCTGCCAAGCATTGAGGTGTCAATGAAAAGATCATCCAGGTGGCTTCCAGCCTTAAGACTACTAGTGTGGACTCTGTAAAGAGTTCAAACAAGGAAAACAGTTTTGTGTTGGACCAGTTTAAAATAGCATCATGTTTGTGTGCACATGTGTTTTACAGATTTATTGTGGTCTTTATAAATATCACTGAGATCCTATAGAATACTCGTGGTAAATTTTGCCTTCTTGATGAATTAAATGATGCTCTGCACAAGACTTTAATGTTGATTCTCACAGAATTTATATGTATGCTTTATCAAAAATGGGAATAAAAGGCTGCATATTTAGAATCTTGTAGGGAAGTCCTGAAATTATAACTCCTTGGGAGCTTGGAACATTTGGGGTACTCTGTGCAGGACTATTTGTTATTCTATAATTAGACCTCAAAATCAAATTTCCTGAAACAGAAAGTCAAAGGGTTATAAACTTCAAATGTTGGCAGCTTGCGCAACCCACAGGTATATGGCAGAAACTTTTAGGTCTCAGAGGAGGAAAGTGAGGGTTTGAATCTAATTAATCTGTCTCTCTTTTCCTTTGACACAACACACACACACACACACACACACACACACACACCCTTGAAGTTTGTGAATGATAAGAATAAGAAGACACAAGAAGAAAGTCTCTACTCTGGAGTTACTTTCTTGGTTTCTTAGGAGAGCTTTGAAATCATTCCCAGTGCTCCTAACTTCTGCCAATTCCTGGAAATTGTTTTAAAGAAATAAACCCAGGAAAACACGGTGTCAGTCTGCACGGGAGAAGGCTAGGACTGGTTAATGGTCTCCACATCCTGATTCCCACGATCTTGCAGCCACTCTGCCCAGGAGTAGCTTCCGTATTCAGAGTAAAATGTGGGCACCCCGTGTGTCATGTACCTATGGACACACAGCTGTCATGTGGTTAACGACATGAGTGTTGTCGGTCTGACTCCAAACCGTCAGCTTCACATCATGATGCCTTCATAGTTCTAGACTGAAGTTCACACTGTCTGTCATGACAGAAGCAGAAGTCTTTGCTCATTCCCTGAAGCCATTATAATTACTATTACAGAGATTCCATGCACAAAGACAAGTTGCCCTCTTGGATAACTTAAGGGATACCCTCTCTTTTTCTCCTTGTTTAAATATCTTTCTTTCTCTCCATCTCCATCTCTCCAACTGCTGTATACATAAAGTTGACACATTCCACCATGGCACAGTCCTATCAGTTAGATGTTGTTCTTTTTGTTTGTTTGTTTTAATTTCTAGATCCTTTCTTTAAAAGTATGTCGAAGGAGGAAGAGATTTTCTGTGGATCATTAAGACCATAGTCTTAATAATTAATCATTTACCTTTTCTCAGAAGATGCTAGGAAAGGAAAGACACGTTGAGTAGGAGTGGATTGTTGAAACCACAGAGATTAGATGCCTAGTAAGCAAGTAACAAAGAGAAAGAAGTCAGAAAACTAGTCTCTAGTTATAACAAAAATTGTTCACTGGCAAAGGCATTCACACTCCTAGCAAAAGCCCTTCGTTGTTGTCTATCCTCATACAGAAAGAAGAGTGCAATGAAATTTTGTTCTGGGATCTTAGGGAGTGATCTCTAGACCCCCAGCTCATGGGGGCAAGCTCGGAAGGGAAGGGACTTCATCTGCAGAGAGCATAGTGACCCAGATACTGTACTGGGAAAATTATTGGTGTGCTGACAGGCAAGGAGAAGTACTGAACTTGAACCCAGAAAACCTATTTGCAAGGTGCATGTTTGCCGCTGACAGCATGTATTTCTTTAAGCGAAAGATCATAACTTAAGCTTTGGTTTCTTCGTCTATGAAAATAGACTACTAATGACATTTTACTTAACTCCCAGAATTTGCAGAGTGGTTTCTTTGGGATAATGATTCACTATAGGTGTCCATGAAAGACGTTTGGGAAGAGGGAGAGTGCAGCTTGAACCAGGGAAGAAACCTTTGACCCACTTGATAGTTTCCCACGAGGCTAGATCATTTTTTAATCTCATAGCTATTATGCTCCTTCATCTGACTGTCAGATTTCTACAAAACTGTCATAAGTTATACAATCTTTTTCTTAAGTTTCCTTTCTTGACATTAAGATTTCTAAAGTGTGTGCACCACATTATGCCAAGAACATGAAATATGCCCGTTCCCTGGCTTAGCTGGAGGGAACATTAGGTAAACACCAGCGGGGCACCTGTGACTCGACATGGAAACATTCATTTCTGAAGGCTAACTGAATTAGACCTTAGTATCTTGATTTCTCACCAAACCAAATAAATAAATAAATAAATAAATTGGCAAAAGCAGAGGTGATAACCAAAAGACACATTTTTACAAGATCAGCCAACAAGTAGACGTTTTCCTGGCCCAGAGCAGCACTCTGAGTTTGACAGACTTAAAAGTAATACTGAGGCTAGCTCCTCCAGTCCTGAATATTCCAGCCTAACAGCTAAACGACGCCCTTTCCATGTCTTCTCTGTAGCTATATGTGTTTTTCTTCTTCCCTTGCATTTTTCTGTATGCGCATGCATGGGGGGGGTAGGCATATGTTTATGTATGCACATGAGTGTGAGAATATGTAAGGAGGCCAGAGGACTTCATTTGTTATCCTCAGGAACCCTGACTGCTCTGTGTGAGACAGGGTCATTCAGTAGCCTGAAGCTAACCAGTTAGACTAGACAGGGTGGTCATCAAGCTCTAGCTAGTGTTTTGTCTCCATACTTCCAGTGCAGAGATTATAGGTGTATGCCATCACATCTGGCATTTTTATGTGGCTTCTGGGGATAAAAGGAAGATCTTCATGCTTACCACTGAGCCATCTCCTCAGCTCTCAGAAGTATTTCTAGTGCTTTCTTTTTTTAAAAAAATATTTATTATTTATTTATTTATTTGAGAGAAAGAGAGATAGAAAGGGAGAGAATGGGCACACCAAGGTCTCTAGCCACTGCACATGAACTCCAGACACTTACATTACTTTGTGCATTTGGCTTATGTGGGTCCTGGGGAACTGAACTGAGGTCCTTTGGCTTTGTAAGCAAGCACCTTAACCACTGAGCCATCTCTCCATCCCTGTAGTGTTTCCTTAATGATTTCTCATAGCATGTGGCTCATTGTAGAAGGCTGAAGTGGCTGCCCTGTTGGGAAATTGACCTCTTGAATCCAGACCTGGAAGTTCAAAAAGCCAATTCAGAATGGAGACAAGTAACCAGTCAGCCCAGTGTTAGTTGGGGCTGTAGCTCACTGAGACTTAACCCGGCGGGAGGGTCCATCTCTGGCTCACTCATATGGCAGTGGGCTCATATTCCAAGTTCACTGTGGCTGATTCAGAATCTTTTTAAAATATTTTATTTATTTATTTATTTTGACAAAGAGAGAGAGAGAGGAGAGAGAGAGGAAGAGGCAGAGAGAAAGAGAGAATGGGTGTGCCAGTGCCTCTAGCCTGTGCAAACGAACTCCAGATGCATGTGCCCCCTTGTGCATCTGGCTTACATGGGTCCTGGGGAATTGAACCGGGGTCCTTAGGCTTTACAGGCAAACACCTTAATTGCTAAGCAATTCTCCCAGCCCTGACTCAGAATCTTTAAAGGCATTAGGAGGATAAGTTATTTCTAGGCTAAATAAGGAGTTTAACAGGAAAATCATTTTTCTACCACCTTCTACCTTCCACATCCTTCTGGGTATTTTATATATAGCTCAGTTTGTCTTGCTTTAGCTTAGGGCACTGAAGTGTGAGGGGGACTGGCTAGAGGTGCTGGTGGGGTCCGGGGAGGGGGGTGTCACCTGATGAATTTCATTCAGGGATGGAAGAAGCCTAAATGTCTGAGTGACAATTGGTAAGAAAACCTCATGTCCATCTAACAAAATGAGGACACTGAAATAGAATACAGATGGGGATCATGTTCTGATTCCTGGGCTATTTTAAAAACTACTTTAAAAGCTCCATGGGGTGGAATCTTTGCAGGAAAGAACTGCTCACCTGGGACAAAGTACGTCGGTGCTTCCAGGAAATTACTTTCCCAGCAAAGGAAGCACAGGTCCTGGGAGTACAGACAGGGCGCTCTTCAGGAGCCGAGTCAGCATCCCCACGCTTTTTTGACACGTGGTATCTGAGCAGAGATTTGAACTCCCGCATGCTTAGTTTTATTTGGAGGGAGGCTCTGGCACTTTGGAGTATTAGTTTTGGCCAAGGCCACCTAATTGCAGGAAATGACCCCAGCTGGGAATTGTGACTCCTAGACATGCTACTGAGAACACGCTGAACTCACTGAGCATAACTACCTCATGTTGAAATTAAGATGAAAACACAAGTCTTAATGTAAAAAAAAATGTAGTGTTCTTACAGTTACCAACTCCATCTTTTTTCTAGTCATAAGATTAAACTGCTTGTCTTTAAAAGTAAAAAGGCAGGGCTAGAGAAATGGCTCAATGGTTAGGAGCACTTCCTGTGCAAACACTGATATGGGAATTTGGGTGTCTCTGAGATTCCTGGAGCCATGCTCTGGCCTTGGCTGGACTTTTACCCAGTAATGGGCATGCCAGATGGTCCTATTCACACGAGACTTTCACTAGGTCTGTGGCCTCCAGGTTGTCTTATGAAGTCAGTGAATGAAAGTGAAGACCATAGAGATTAAAATTTATAAAAATTTTATTATAGGGCTGAAGAATGAAAGAAGGCAAAGCTCTTATCAAGCAGAAGGAGGTCCCCAGAAATGGGGGGGGAAAGCCATGTGGTGACTCTGATGGTGGTCTTCTATGGGAATTTCCAGGATGTGTGCTGAGCTGCTCAGTCTGGTTTCCATCCATGTGTCCAGGCACCTTGTAATTGTACATCCTTATGTCAGATTTCTAGGCAGGGGGGAACTCCTTTAGGGAAGATCAGATACTGAATAGACACACCCCATGCTATGTGTCTAGGTGCTTTGTAATATCATCACATATTCATGTTTCTAGGGAAGGAGTAATCTTATACATATCTTTCTGTCATGTGTCTAGGGGAGGAGAATTCCTTTAAGAGAAAAGAGATAAACAAAAGCCAGATTTTACCTTTCAGGCTTTATGATTTAGCCCATCTGAGAGGCCTCCATAAAGTCAATTTCATTAATAACTTGGTAAATGTTGAAATAATCTACAGCACCAGGTAGTCAGACTTTTTCACTGCTTAGGTATACTATATATTTTATTCTATTTTAAAATAACTAAAAGTTCATATTCAACACATAGCAAAAGATATGTATATTAAATTCATAATTTATACTAATGTGAAAACAGTAGAAATATGAATATTACTTGTTATAGACATTCTGTATAAAAAGAAAGGAACAAAACTGTTATGATTGTGCCTCTTAAAGATAGCCATTGTTACCAATTTAGTGTATTTCCACCTGGTTTTATTTCTATCACATACATGTATTTCTTTTACCTAAGACCAAGTGTATGAACTTTGTTTTCATTTTGCATCAAACATATCTGGATGTCATTTAACATTTCCCGTATCATTAACTTCTGTAGAATATTAACGTAACATGATACTTCTTAATATGGACTTAAAACATCTAACCCTTCTTTTATTGATATATTATTTTTCTCTATTTAAAATAATGTAGCCCAGCACAGTAGTCCATGCCTGTAATCCTGGCTATGGGGGAGGCTGAGGCAGGAGGATTACTTGAACATAGGAGTTTGAGACCAGCTTGCCAAGGCCTGGCCTCTAATTGATTAATTAATTAATGCTGTAATTAAACCTTTACCCATTACTTCCTGAATCAGTCTCCTGTGAGTAAAGGCACCAGGCCAAGTATGAGATTCTTTCTCGGGTGTACGGTCCGTACCAGCGCACTGCTCTGTGCTATCTGCAAGAGCAGTCAGCATCGGAAGACATTCCAGATCCCCTGCCATGTGCTTGGGATTATGCCTCCCTAAACTCCCGTGTCTTTCCTCACCTCCTAATACTCCTGTTCATTTCTTTTCTTGGATGTCCATTTTAAGTTTATCATCACTGCTTCCTTATTTCTTTGATTTCCAGTGTAGTTAAAAGATTTGTGTCCAGAATTTTTAGACATCTACAAATTTCTTACATAAAATATTTTCTCCAGCTTACTTTGGAAATAACCTGTAGGTATCTTTTCCTTTTGGCTGGTGATAAACACTTCTAGGGCCAGTTTCAATAAGTTTATACATTCCCTTCTTATTTGGCGAAAATTGACAAGAATCCAAACATACTCATTTCTCTAGTGCTGATATTGTTCCAAAGGCCCACACAGAACATTTGATTCTAAGGTGAACTAACATCTTATTGGGCTAGTAGTTATAATTATAAATTCTTCTACCATGTCCTGGATCTTGTACCATTTTAAAAGCTCATTTTAAAATAATATTTTAAATCATAATTTAAATTACTTTTATTCCATGTTAGGACAGTATTCTCAAATCAAGTTGGCAGTAAGTTTTGGAAAAATCCTAGCAACAGGTCAACATTTTTGTATATGCCAGTACATCTTGGCTGAGAGATCCTGGATAAAATTCAGATATAAAAGGTGAGGTTTTTCATTTGGAACAGCATTGGCTACACCTCCCCCCCCCCCCACACACAGTGCTTTAGGGATGTGAAAAGGGAAACTATCCATTAAGAAAGAACATTTTCTTATTTACTAAAAAGAGCTTGTTACCCCAAATGGTACTTATCTATTCAAATTGGAAGCCAAGCCCTATTACTCCTTTCTGCAGGATCCTATGTTGATGGATGGTTTCTTTGGAGAGAAGTTAGGCCCCATATTCTTCTCCGGTATGTCCATCTCTGCCACGTCTCTCCTTTCACCTCCTCAATCCCTCTCATTTACTCTGCTCCAGCCACTCTGGCCTCAATATTCCTGGAATTAGCTAAGAAAAGGGCCTAGAGTTTGCTGATTGTTCTTTCTGCCTGGATCTCCCCCTCCCCTCAAACATGCATGGGCAAGCTGCTTACTCTGATAAGTACTCAGACATCACCCTTTTGGTAAGGGCCGCCCGACCACCTACCTTCCTTAGAATTGCAGCTTGCACTCTATTCCCTCTGAATAATAATATGGAAAAAATGCGACTACTAACTGTTTTCTCCCATTGTAGTCATGATACAGTTAGCTTATGGTCACAAAGTATGCCAGGTTTTTCCCTACACCAAGTAATTTTTCAGTGGACCTTAACTGTATTTCCTATAATTCCATTCAATTCTGACACTAACTGAAGTTAGTGTGACCCCACAGATCACATGCTCAGTCCCATGCTATCCACCCAATTCAAATGACAATCACAAAATCAAGGGTATGTCTGGACTCCCAATCAACTGACATATATATATATATATATGTCTTTTATCTATCAATCATCTATCTTTCTCTTATCTATCTATCTACTATCTATCTACCTATATCTCCAATTAACTCTGCTTCTCTGGAAACTACAGATGACTAAGTCTTCATACAGATTTTGGAACTGAGAGTAATTCTAGAGGAATATAACTTTACAGATTATTTTTCTGAATTGGTTTCATACCTTCTGGAATTGACTTTGTAATCTGATCACAAATCAGATTACATACAAAATATGCTTTTGAGAATTTCTGAAAAATTACTGAATATCCCAGCATTGGTTTATTATGTCTAATGTTACTGGACCAAGTCATACAAAAAGACTAGGCCAAGAATTCAAATTCCCGTTCATGTGATGCATAAATGATGCAAGAGCTTCTAGATATACCCTGAAGGAGTCCCTTACCTTCTGTAACCATAGGGCTAAAATTTCTGAAAGTCAAATAAAGAACCTCATTTCAGCAACTGGCTGAATTGCAATATGAGTTGACCCCAAGCTTTGCAGGATGTCTACTGTCAAAAGGCATTGACTGGGAAAGAACAGGTCCCTGTAATGTGTGGTGGTAGTATGTGTAAAGACGCTTGATAGAACCAGGGACATTGAGGCCAGGAATTCTGCTGAGCCTTCTTTGCCATTGAAGAGTTTCCCATCAACCCCAATTAACTCAATGTCAGTAGAAAATCAATCCAATTAAAATCCAGAAGCCTTCTACCTGAGTGGAGTTTTTAGGGGCCCAGTGGTGTGAGGCACAAGAAGGCATCCCTTCTAACGTGACTGAATCTGGCCTTTCCTATACCTAGAAATAGGTACAATGCCAAGTGAACATCTCTGAATTTTGGAAGAAACATTTCCTCATTTGGGTGTGTCTCTTTGGTCCATTTACTAAGCAACCTGAAAAGCTTCTTGTTCAGTTTGGGACCCAGAGCAAGAAAAACCTCTGTGATAGAGATGCTGTCTGAGCTGCTGCGCTATCTGACAGATGCAGCTGGACTGGGATAGTCAGTGGTAGATAGCTAGAGATAGGGACACTGTTTGGAGCATTGGGCAAACTCTTATGGGTGGATCAGTACAGGCCTTTAGGATTTGGAAGAAAGGCCTAGCCATCACCCACAGATAATTATCCTTAAGAAATAGTTCTTAGGGCTGGAGGGATGGCTTAGAAGTTAAGGCACTTGCCTACAAAGCCAAAGGACCCAGGTTCAATTCCCCAGGACCCATGTTAGCCAGATGCACAAGAGGGTACGGGTGTCTGGAGTTTGCATGCAGTGGCTGGAGGCCCTGGCATGCCTATTCTCTCTCTCTCCCTCTTTCTCTATTAAATAAATAAATGAATATAAATAAAATACTTTTTTAAAAAAGAAATAGTTCTTAGCCTGTTATGGGTCTTAGTGCATACTGAGCACAGCAATGGACTACCAAGTTAAGACATAACATAAACTGCCTGTCATGAATTTGGCGTTAAACAGCTAACAAAACCATGGAGCTAGACATGCAAAACAATAGTCCATTACCAAATCAAAGTATTATACATGTAATCAAGGCTGACAGGGTCTTGTAGATGCAAGCAAGTTGCATAAAGAAGCTGTCCAAACACCCATGGTCCTCACTCCTGCTACACTGCCTTCTGTCTCCCATCCAGTCTGTATGACCCCACGGGGAGTTCCTGGCCAGGAGTCTTGGGAATGGTCTATAGGTGCTTCTGAGTGTTATGCAGGTGTTAGCCTGAATGAGACAGCTGCTACATTACAGCCCCTCTCTGCGACATCTCTGAGAAACAGTGGACTGCCCACTGGGCCATACACTTGACTGCACACTTGGCCTGAAGAAGAGTTGGCCCAGTTTGCAGATGTTGGTTAATGGCTACGTTGGTTGAGGTAAGGATAGAAACACAAATGGAAAAAATGTGACAAATCTGGGAAGAGGCATATGTGGCTAGTCCTCTTGGAATGAGCAAAAAAAAAAAAAAAAAAAAAAAAAAAAAAAAAAAGTGAGTGCATTTCTGCCCCCTGTGAATGCTCACTAAAGTGTGATCTTAGCAGAGGAATATGAGCAAATGGTCAGGATAGCCCACTTTAGGGATGCTAGTAGCATCTCTCCTAGCTACCCCTATCATCACCCAATGGGCTCATGAACAAAGCAGTCAGGATGTTAGAAGGTGAGGGTCTTACCCACCATCCTGAAGCAGCTAGCGCACTAGAATGGTAGGATGGCCTTTTGAAGACTTAGTCACAGCCTTAGGCAATACCTTCCTGGGATCTGAGAAGGTTGTCTATAGTATTCCTTGAATCAGAATCTAGTCTACAGGGCCCTTTCTCTGATAGCTTGGACTCACAAAGAAAGTAGCAAAATGTTGCTCAAAGGTCTCAGTTCCCAAGCAAGAAATGCTCCCTCTAGAAAACACATGGCTGATGTTTTCCGAGCTAGAATTAAGACTTGGATTCTTCATTCCTCCAAATTAACATGCTAAGAAGTATATCATAGTGTTGCCATAGTGACTGACCCTGATAGTAGCCCACAATGGAGGTACAGAAAAGTATGTGTGGAATATAGGAGAACTTTAAGGAGGCTCATAGCATCACCATGGCCTATGAGTAAAGCCAGTGGACAACTACAATTCAGTGAAGGTAGAATGATAAATGGACCACACTGTTTAAAATTGCAGGTTCGGTAAACTTTGCTAGTTGAGCAACCATATCCAACTGAGATGCTTCTAAAGCAAAGAGAAGACAGACCGTGTAGTAGAAGATAATTGAAATACTTACTGGCAGCCATGTAACTAGAGCCAGAAATAAGGACTGTAACAGTCACTGGTCTTTCTTTCTTACTGTATTTTAATGTGCTTATGGGTATATGTATTTATAACGAACGACTTTGCTTTCTTCCTTCTCTTATTCCCTTATCATGTAAGTTAAGATGCTTTGATCTGTGTATCTGAGTAGTGTTTACTTTTGCATGACAGTGTTGAAGGTATGGGCTCAAGGAACGAGTAAACATTATTCTAAGGTTTCCTCCCCTGGGGAAGTGATTAGTGTAGTTTTGGTTACATGCAGGATAGTTTACACGTTAGTGGGATTGTAATCTTAGTATTATCTTTATTTAGAGATTAAATATATAAGGACATAAATCTGGTTGGCGAGTTGACCACAGATGAACTTGGAATGGAAATTTCAGGTATCAGTTTGCCTGGGCTTAGGGCTACCTAGGTCACTGGTCAAATGCCACTTTAGGATGCAATTGAGAGTACTTGTGGTGGAGATGAGCATTTGAAGTGACAGACTGAGTAAAGTGCTCTCACCAGTGCACATGGGCAACATCCAATCAATCTGTTTAGAGCAGCAATGAGACAAAAAGGCAGAGGAAGGACCAACTTGCTTTCTGCTTGAGCCATGACATCCACCCTGGCACTCCTGGTTTGCAGCTCTCTGAACTAGAACTGGAAGCTATGTCATCAGCCCCTCCCACCTCCCAGTTCCCAGACCCTTTGGTTTCCACCAGAACTATGCGTTGGCACTGTCCCACCTGCAGTGTGCAGATCATCAGAGGACGTCTCAGCCTCCGCACTCTCGTACGTGGCTCCTGTGTAGTAAATCTCCATCTGAGTGGCTGGTACGGAAAAATGCTGACTCATATGGGGTATAATGCAGTCTTAGTAGGGAGTGCTCAGAAAAAAGCTGAGTTCCATACTGAGACCTGAAGAAAGGGGGAAGAGGTCAGAAGAAGGTGTGGGGAAAGTGTGCACAGAGCGTTTGGGACGAGGCTGAGCAAGCGCACGGACCTGGCCCAGTGCAGCTCCAGCCCACCCCAACACAGACCATGGAAACACTGAAATCCTCACATCTCAGAAGGAGTGCCATTTCCTCTGATTCTCTGGGTGTGTGTTCAGCTTAAAGAACATTAAATGAGCCCTAATTATAATCAAAACGTTCCCTCTTTGTGCTTTGGGGAAAATTAGGACAGTACGTCTATGAATTTTTAAAGCTGTACTTCTAACCTATGTTTTTGGTATAAGAATAAGAATTATTTAAGTTTTTTTTTTCAGTTAATTGCAGTATGTTCATATCAGACACTAAAGGAAAAACATCCAAAAAGCTTAGGGAAAGGGAAACGGTATGCATTTACAACTTAAAATGTTGGGAAACTTTCTTGTTGCTTCATTAATGTGCAGAAGAAGCAGCTTAATAGACACCCTAAAAGTGTCTTCTATCCATGTGACTAGGATTTATGAAGAGGCCTGAGCCTTTCTCGCCTGAGGGATAGCCATTCTGTTGTTGATGTCATACATTGTCCTCACTGCAGCTGACATGTGCGGAGAAAGCCCAGGCGATACTCCCTGTAAGCCCAGTGTCCTCATTAGAGCCCTCATACTAGCTATAATAAAAAAGAAATTCTGGGGGACACTATATTGGCATGCCCTTATACTGGTGGGTTTGTTTGTTTCTTTCTTTGTTTTCTTTTTCAATTTTTTTTTTAATTTGACAGAGAGAGAAAGAGAGAGAGAGAGAGAGAGAGAGAGAGAGAGAGAGAGAGAGAGAGAGAATGGGCATGCCAGAGCCTCCAGCCAGTGCAAACGAACTCTAGACACGTGTGCCCCTTGTGCATCTGGCTAACGTGGGTCCTGGGGAATCAAACCTGGGTCCTTTGGCTTTGCAGGCAAATGCCTTAACTGCTAAACCATCTCTCCAGCCCTTCTTTTGTCTTTTTTTTTAATGTTGCATGACAATCTAATCACTTCGGAGGTAGCAAGTAAGTAGATAGAAGGCATTTCATAGCTTTTATGTTGTTTGCGGTTACGTTTCTGCATTCTTTTTAAAAATATTTTACTTTGTATTTATTTATTTCAGAGAGAGAGAGAGAGAGAGGTTCAGAAATGGCAGGGAGAGAGAGAGAGAGAATGGGCACACCAGGGCCTCCAGCCCTGTAAATGAACTCCAGATGCATGTGCCCCCTTGTGCATCTGGCTTACGTGGGTTCTGAGGAATTAAACTGAGGTCCTTTGGCTTTGCAGGCAAGTGCCCTAACTGCTAAGCCATCTCTCCAGCCCCAGGTTTCTGCATTCTTGAGTGGATTATCTGTTCAAGAGTCATCATCAAATTCACAATAGTGCTTCTTTTTCTCTCCTCCATTGATTGAAACGAGGGCATCAGAGATGCTTGGCAGGTGCTCTACTGCTGAGCTATATCCTCAGTCCTTTTGAAAAAAATTTTAATTTTGTGTAATGCACAGGGTCCCTCTTACTATGTTACTCAGGCTGGCCTTGAAATGGCTTCATAGCCCAGGCTCCCCTTAAACTTGCAATCCTCTTGCCTCAGCCTTCAGAATTTGCAGCAATCGTAAAATCCACCAGTTGGGGATTAAGTGTTCAAACACATGAGCCCATAGGGGGCATTGTATATTCAAACCACCACATCCACCCCCTGCAATGTGGGCAGATGTGGCAGGAAAGCTTTTAGGAGAGTTCTGTATAACACAAACATCTGCTCAATTGTTCCTAGGAGTTTTAAAGAAAAATCGGCATGAAAAGCAAGTAGCTAATGCCAAATATAGTTGATAATCAGATTGTGCCACGGATCACTTCTTGTTTGAACACAGCTTCAATGGTAGTACAAGGAAAAGTGAGTTCAGAGTAACATATCAATAGCTTGATAGAAACTTTAACCATGTTGGCTTTATTTAGTCATCACGTCTATGAAAGTACTGGATTTTTTGTTGTATTTTATTTTTGTCTTTTTTCTTGAAGTCATATTTATTTATTTTTTTTAGCTTTAGAAGAAACAAAATGTTTTAAATAATACAGGTCTAAGAGTTACAACATTTTTAAAATTTATATTTATTTATTTGAGAGAAAGAAAGAAAGGCAGGTAGAGAGAGAGAGAGAGAGAATGGGTGCTCCAGGGTCTCCAGCCACCGCAAATGAACTCCAAATACATGTGCCACCTTTTCCATCTAACTTATTTGGGTCCTGGGGAATTGAACCTGGGTCCTTTGGCTTTGCAGGCAAACGCCTTAAGTGCTAAGCCATCTCTCCAGCCCTGAGAGCTGCAATATTTTAACTCATGGAAAGATGTTAAAACAAATGTAGGGTGAGTGATGGTGCTGAATCAATCAAGTACAACTCTGACCTAGAAACACATTCCACAGTCATAGTGGCCCAAGTGCACCTCCCCAATGGGCCTTCTTTAAAGTGCTCTAGAAGCCTGGGTGCAACTGACCAAAGTGCTATCAAATTGTGCTCTTTAAAGCATAACTAAAATGACAAAATTGTTCTACTTGCCTATAGAGAGTCCACATGTTTGGAACTTAGCAAAAGGGCTTAACTTTGGTAAACAAGGAACTGTAGGTCACATACAAAGAATGTAAGAAACAAATATTTTTGTTTTGGCTCCTATCCTTTTAAAGATTGTGTAAATATTTTCATTATTGGACATATGCATTTTTCCTTAAAGGCTTTCATTCATAAAATAAGAATTTAAATCTATACATTTCCATCTAATTCATTCACCAAATAGTTATCAAGAAAGTCTCAGATCCCAGGAACTATCCTTGATCCTGAAGACCAGCAGGAGGAAAAAAGAATGACAAGGTTCTCTTCAAGAAAGCATGTATTAGGCTAGAGCTATGACTCAGCAATTTAAGGCACTTGCTTGCTAAGCCTGACAATCTGTGCTCAACTCTACAGTGCATGGAATTTCTGTGGGTAAAGCCAGATGCACAAAGTGGTGCATGCATCTGAAGTTTGCAGTGGCAGACTTTGGCAGACCCATTCTCTCTCTCTCTCTCTCTCTCTCTCTCTCTCTCTCTCTCTTTGCCACTTTCTTTCCTTCTTTCTCTCTCTCTCTCAATTTTTTTTAAAAGAAAGCATATGTTGTAAGGGAGGGAGACAAAGAGAAAACAAGTGAGCAAATATGTATGATATGTCAAATGATAATAAGTATAAAAGAGAAATATGGGGGAATGGGTGGTTACACTGTTAAAGAAAGTTATCAGACATGGCCTCATCAAAAAAGTGTCATGCAAGCTGGGCGTGGTGGTGCACGCCTTTAATCCCAGCATTCAGGAGGCAGAGGTAGGAGAATTGCTGTGAGTTTGAGGTTACCCTGAGACTACAGAGTGAATTCCAGATCAGCCTGAGCTAGAGTGAGACCCTACCTTGAAAAAAAAAAAAAAAGTGTCATACAAAGACTGGAAGGAGGTGAGGGATTTCTGGGGGAAGAGCATTTCAAGCAAAGAAACCAATACAAATAATGCTCTGAGGTGTAGGGACAAGTGTGATATGTTTGAGATGTGGCCACAAGGCCAGTGTCACTAAAGCAATAAGCAAGGAAGGTCAGCATCACTCATGAGTAGCAGCAGAAGGTAAAGAGGGAGCGTCAATTGTATAGCCGCTTTCTGACTCTGAGGACTTTGGCTTTTTACTCTGGCCAATGAGAAAGTCTTGGAGAGTTTTGAGAAGAGGAGTGGCATGATCCTGCATTTGCAAAGATCGATATTGTTACTGCGCTGAAAATCAAGGAGTCCATGGAGACCATGTATTAAGGTTCTTATGATTCGGCTGAGAAATACTGGGGCCTTTGATTGTGGTGGTGTAGAGGCAGTGAGAAGCAGAGGACTTTTTTCACATGTGTATGGTGTGCATGCATGTGTATGTGTGTATATGTATATGTGTATGTGTGTGGGTGCATGCATGCATGTATGTGGAGCCCAGAGAACAATGTCCGGTGTCCTCCTCAATTACTCTCCATCTTATTTTTATTGAGACAGGGTCTCTTTCATCATACCCAATGCTCAGTAATTCAGCTAGTCTAGTTAGGTTGCTTGCTTGGGGATCTGCCTTTCTCTGCCTTCCAAGTGCTAGGATTCTTGGTGTGCATGTGCCACCACGCCTGGCATGGCATTACCTGAGTCCTGGAGATCTGAACTTGAACCTTCACATTTGTTGACAAGCACCTGATGACTGAGCCATCACCCCAGATGGCAGATTGTAGGGTTTTAATAATTTATTTTTATTTTTATTTTTATTTATTTGAGAGAGAGAGAGAGAGAAGAAAGAGAAAGAGACAGATAGCGACTGGGCATGCCAGGGCCTCCAGCTGCTGCAAATAAACTCTAGATGCATGCACCACCTTGTGCATCTGCCTTTCTTAGGTCCTGAGGTTCAAACCTGGGTCCTTTGGCTTTAAGCCATCTCTCTAGCCCTGTAAGTGTTTTTTACTGTAACTGTAACAGGATTTGCAGATGGTTGGAATGAGATACACCAAGAGCAAGAGAGAAACCAAGATCACTTCAAGGTGTTTGGCCTGAGAAGTTGAAAGACTGGAGCCTCCATGTCCTGAGGCAGGACAAACAGCTTTGGGAAGGCAGAAATCAGATCTTCAACACTGGCTATGATATGTTCAGGTATTTATTAGATACTTAGGCAGCCATGTTGAATGAGCAGTGTTGCAGTCAGGTTCACACTGCCAAAGATGGCATTGGGCATAGCAAAGAAATATTCAACCAATACAAGATTTAAACAGGGAAAACACCAAACTCTGTAGCTCTAAGTCCAACAACTCTAGACAGTGACAAGTCTCCAATTCCGATAATTCTAACCAGCAACAAGTCTCTGGAGTTCCAATTCTGCCCCTCCAGCTAGGCTAGTCACAGTCCTAGAGAACTTCATCTGGGCTGGCAGCTCTCCTTAGCAGCCATCTCGTGGTGCCAGCATCTCCACTGGGTCTCCACTGCAATCCACGGTTCATCCTCATGGCTCCATGGGGTCTCCATGCAGGCATCCAGCAAACCTGCTTCACACTGCCCATGGCCATTTCGAAAACACAAGACCACACTGCAACCTCAATGACCCTCTCTTTCCTGCATTTCTTATACTCCATAATACCAGGTGGGGTGCTAATTTGTTAATCTAGGGGAGAATAAAGGAGATTGTGAAGAACAGGACACTCATTCAGCATTCAGGTCACTTCAAAAGAGTCTACATTCTTTCTGTTGTCTCAATGCAGTTCAGCTGGCCCAATCTCAATGGTTGCAATTTCTCATACAGTTGCAGCTGAACAAGCAGCAGTTTTGGCCTAAGTATTTTTTTCTGTGCCATATCCCTCTGCACACACCAGTCCATTTCTACGCATTGCAACCCTGCACAAGTTCTCAGGACACGGGCATACCAGCAGGCCTCTCACACAAACTTGCTTCTATCCCAGTCCAGACAAAGCTCCTTTTCACGCTCAAAAGCCAAACCTCACAGTCCATAGTTTTTACTGGATTCAGGTCTTGCAACTCTGACCAGGATAATCCATTATCAAGCTGTACTTACAGCACTGCAAGGTGTCTCTTAGGCCAAGGTTTCAAATTCATTCACATTCCTTTTGAAAATCAGCTCCAAAAGGCCAAAGCCACACAGTCAGTTGTCTAGCAGCAAATCACCCCAACTCTTGGTACTGGGTTGTAGTCAGGTTTGCATTGATGGCAGAAATCACCCAACCAAGAGAAGCTTTGAGGGGGGGTTATTTTGGCTTATAGGCTCAAGGGGAAACTCCATCATGGCTGGGAAAATGATGGCATGAGCAGACGGTGGACATCACACCCTGACCAACATAAGGTAGACAATAACAACAGGAGAGTGTGCCAAACACTGACAAGGGGAAACTGGCTACAATACCCATAAGCCCGCCCCCAGCAATACACTGCCTCCAGGAGGCATTAGTTCCCAAATCTTCATGAGCTGGGAACCTAGCATTCAGAACACCTAAGTTTATGGGGGACACCTGAATCAAAACACCACAAGCAGTTTGCTTTAAGATTTTTTTTAACGTCCTGAATGCATTCCACAGAATATATTCCAAGGTTGTGAAATTTATGGGGATTGATGCATGATTAAAAAGAAAAGCTGGGGTGGTGGTGCACATCTTTAATTCCAACACTCAGGAGGCAGAGGTAGGAGGATCACCAAGAGTTCGAGGCCACCCTGAGACTACATAGTGAATTCCAGGTCAGTCTGGGCTAGAGGGAGACCCTACCTCCATAAACAAACAAACATGTCTGCAAACTTCTCAAGTAGTTCAGGACCTTAACTACTTCCAAACAAGAAAAACTGATGAGAGTAAGAATGTCACTTGCGGGCTGGGAGATGGTTCATCAGGTAAGAGTGCTTACTATACAAGCATGAGTGCCTGAGACCAACTGACTTCTATCTCCAGCACGCACATACGAAGCTGGCCATGGTCATGTACACCTGTCACTCCAGCCCTGTGGGGAGTAAGGGGGTATTGAGACCAGGGAATTGTCCAAGCTTGCTGATCAGCCTGTCTGGCTAAAAAAAAAAGAAAGGCAGTTTCTGTGTCAGTGAGACACTCTGCCTCAAGGAAAGAACCCAAAAGACAGCAATAGAGAAAGATACTCTGCACATTCTATCCTGGTTTCTGAAAGGAGTGTGCATGGGGTGTACTCATCTGTACACTCATGTGCATATATCACACTGCACTCACACCCACACATACACACGAATACCATTTGTGTGCTTATAGTGTATACAGTTCCACAATAGAGCTCACTGTCTCTAGGAGCTGTGTCAGGTCAACAAGGCCAGGTTTCACCACAGGCAGTTCTCCAACAGGGAATGGTTTTAGTGTCTCACACTCTTTGGTACTGCATACCAACTGATTTGATTTTCAAGCACAAGGGAAAACAATATTTTTATGACACCCACACCCAACCCCACCCCCCCACACGTAGTCTGAAAGGTTTCAGCATGAATACCCAAATCATAACTGGCCTTTGTCCATCACGACAGTAGCGCCAAGCAAGAGAACATGAGCAGAGAAGAGGAAAATGCGTGGAGATAAATTTTAAGCCAGAGTACTGACAGTGAGGAGATCTCAGGAAATGTAAAACTCATCACAGAAGTCACCAAATGTGTGCTGGAGAAAGGCCAGTAACATCCATAGGTAAAGACGGCCTAGTGCACACACAGTAACTGCAAGTGGTGGGAACTGTGGTGACCTTCTGGGCATGGGGTGGATGTGGAAGGGGAGGTGCTCTGTAGCTATGGAGGTTGGGAGGGCCACAGTGCAGTCAGATGTTTCAGTATTTACATGAAAGCTCCTGAGGTGTTTTTTTGCATATGTATGTGTGTGATATCTATGTGGATACGTGTTGGTATGTGTGTGGGTGCACACGTATGCACATTCAGGGGGAGGCCAGAGGTTGATGTTGGGTGCCTTTCTCAATCACTCTCCACCTTATTCTTGGAGATGGGGTTTCTCACTGAACCTAGGACTTACCAATTGGCTCAACTAGCTAACAGCAAGTCTTGCTGGGGACCTGAACTCAGGTCTTTGCTGTACTGCCTGAGGCATCTCCCCACCCTGAAGTCTCTTGGCTCACATTTTCAAAAGCCCTGTGGAAGCCACACGAAGCATATCAGTGTGCTGCTTTTATCCATAACTTCTAACTTTATCATGTACCTACAGTTTTGATTATTGATTAAAGCGAACTATTAAATCCTTATATAGCTTTGACATTTCTGCACAGGAAAAGCTATTCTTTTTTATATGATCTAAAATTTATGTCTTAATATGAAGTACTAATATTCAAATACCAAAAAAGTAAAAGAAAAATAGTAAGAGAATGCAAACAATTCCTTACTTTTTTTGGCGGTTTTTCAACAAAAGTTGTCGGCTTTGTTATCATTTTTGCTTAAGCCTTCTCAAATTAAAATTCTAATATGCCAAATATGATGTGGAATAACATAGAATTATGTTTATCTGTTTCCAAAGTAGATTGACAGTCTGGAAGATTCTTGGAGAACGGTTATCTGAAGGATATTTGGTGTCAAATCACGTAGATTTATGGAGGAGTGGCTCTGACTGGTTAAGACACACAGAGGGAGAGATTTTTTTTTTTATTATGACTCTAGCTATTTTTCATAGTTTTTTCTAGTAATTATTTTTTCTCATCCTTCAATTTACTCCTTGTCACTGAATAGCAAGAGTACCAGGTAACCAGATAAATTTGGTAGAATACCTGACTTTACTTGATTCTGATAAGCTATCTTCCAGGGACTCGATCTACTGTCACATTTAGCTGTATGTTTGGAGGGTAGGACCATTTTTCTTTTCTGAAGTAGTTGAGAGAGTAAGAGTGGAGTTAGTTCTTAAAATTCCTATTGGCATGGGCTGAAGAGATGGCTTCATGGTTAAAGACACTTGCTTGCAAAGCCTAATGGCCTGGGTTCAATTCTGCAATACTCACATAAAGCCAGAGGAACAAAGTGGTATACCCATCTGGAGTTCATTTGCAGTGGCAGTAGGTCCTGGAGTGCCCATACTCATTATCTCACACACACACACACACACGCTCTCTCTTTCCATCCCTTCCTCACACAAATAAGTAAGTTTTTAAAAAGAAATTCTTATCAGCTGATATGATAGGTGTGAAAGTGGTTTCTTGTTTTCTTTTCTCCCACAGATGAGAAACCAGGGCTATAAAGTAATGGCAGATGCTGTTAAAGTCTGGAAAGGAGCTGAATCGGAGATGTCAGTGCACCCAAAAACTATACTTAAGAGTGAAGTTCAGACAGCCTTCACTCCGCTTGGGATGAGCATACACAAGAGACTACCAAGGGCCAGTGCATAGTTGGGTTCAGCGTCCATTGTCTGCACGAGCTGATGGGCATGGTAAGATTTGTGATGCTTGCTATAGGGCAAGGCACCCATCTCATAAGTGGTGTCAGTTTAAATGAATGCAGTCTCTTCAGGTGGATTTGTGACTCTGCTCTCAAACTATTGTACATATTATCACTTGACATTTCAAGTTCATTTCTATTTTAGACTACTGAGAAGTTCGCACATACATGGTCAAAGGCACTCAGCAGTCTTTACATGGCTCCCTACCACCCTAGATACATCAAACCTGCAGATGTTTAACTGCCAGGAATGAGTATTATTCCTAGAAGACATTTTAGATGAAACAATATTAGTGAAAATATCTTGGACGTTACAATTTTTCCTGGCTTAGGAAAATCAAAGTAAATAATAAGAAGCAACAATGATCCCATTTCTTAATCACCGCCAGAGGTCATTCATGGCCTCCCTTGTTAATGCCTGAGGGTTATTGAAGGGTCTAGGGTGCCCGCTTGTGATGTCCTATGG
The DNA here is from genome assembly GCA_036346955.1 of Dipus sagitta. Taxonomy (NCBI): domain Eukaryota; kingdom Metazoa; phylum Chordata; class Mammalia; order Rodentia; family Dipodidae; genus Dipus; species Dipus sagitta. The sequence goes on from CM070777.1 coordinate 120,846,674, forward strand.
CTTGAAGCTTCCATTCACTGATGCTTTAAAAAAATCTTTGTGTAAGAGTGTGTGTGTGTGTGTGTGTGTGTTTGTGTATTCACAGATGGGTACATGACACAGCACACATCTGGAGATCAGAAGACAACCTTGAGTATTGGTTCTTTCCTTTCAAATTGTTCGACAAGGGTCTCTTGTTCACTGCTACGTTTGCCAGGCTTAGCTAGCCTGTAACCTTCCAGAGATTCTCCTGTCTCCACCTCTCATCTTGGAGGACTGCTGGGAATACAGATCCTCATCACACCACGTCCAGCCTCACATGGGCTCTGGGAATCTGGACTCAGATCCTCGCACTTGCACGGCCAGTGCTTTGTCCACTGAGCTCCATGCCAGCATGCCTTTGCATGCTTTCTTATAAGTTCTGTGTCTCTTCCTTGCTGTGAGTTCACTATGCATCTTTCACTAACACCCTCCCACCTCTCTTGTTCTGCTGATTCTAATTTGCAATAATCTGGCAATGCAGATTATTTACTTCTTTATTTACTCAGAAGGTTACCAAATAATATTAGGTCATAAGTTCTATGTATTTTTCTATGTACTAGGTTTTGTCTTGTGTATGTGAAATAGATTGCCTTACTTAATCCTCCTAAGAACCCTATGAAGACATTATTGTTATGGATTAGGAAACAGAGACAGAAGTTGAGAAAATTGCCTGTGGTCCTATGATTAATCCAGAGCTGAGCCATACTTGGTACTCAGGCCATGTGACCCTTGCACCAAAGTTTGTCATTGCTCTTAATCAAAAAGATAATTCTTTTATCAACAAACCACACGGAGTTCAGTTCATTTATTTTGTAACACCAATTATATTTATCTAGATTTTTTAAATTCCTCCTGCTCTTCATTTCTGGATAATTGACACCATTGGGTAGTCATGATGGTATTTTAAATGCACAAAAGGAATATACCTTTCCAGACCACTGCATTCTCAAGATTACTTTCAAAAGGTGAGTATAACTCTGATTGTCAATTTTTTCATATTGTCCCACCAATGAAAAACCAAAATTCATCAGAAGCTTTTACAGAATCTAAAACTTTGTCTTCTTTTTTTTTTAATTTTTTTCTTCATTATTATTTATTTATTTATTTGAGAGTGACAGACACAGAGAAAGAGGCAGATAGAGAGAGAGAGGGAACGGGCATGCCAGGGCTTCCAGCCACTGCAAACGGAATTCCAGATGCATGTGCCCCTTTGTGCATCTGGCTAACATGGGTCCTGGGGAATCGAGCCTCAAACAGGGGTCCTTAGGCTTTACAGGCAAGCCACTTAACCACTAAGCCATTTCTCCAGCCCCTAAAACTTTGTCTTCTATTGCTTGAAATTAAAACACAAAATGACCTAGAACTTAAGGAGATATAGAACAATGTTAGCTAATTAGATACTCCCACCCCCACTTTATAGATCAGGTCAAGTCTTTTGGGGAAAACTTTTATTTATTTATTTTTTGAGATGGGATCTCATATACCCCAGGCTGGCATTGAGTTTAATATCGAACTGAATTTGACTTGGACTTCCTAATCTTCCTGCCTCAACCTCTCAACCTCTTAAGTGCTGGGATTACAGGTGTATACCACCATGCCTGGTTTGTGCAGTTCTGGGGATCAAGGCCAGGGCCTTGAACATACTAAGCAAGCACTCTGCTAACTGAGCTATATTTCTAAGCTGGCTCACATACTTGATGGAGCACCCCCTTGCATAAACTCTCTGCATCTGGACAAGGGAGACAGATCAATTGGCAAAGAGGTTGCCTCACAATGCAAGTATGACGACCTGAGCTAAATACCCAGAACCCACATTAAAATAAAAAGTCAAGCGTGGTGATCTTCATTTGTGATCTCAGTGTTGGGGAGGTGGAGACAGGAAGATCTTTGGGACTTGCTGGCCAGCCAGACTAGCCTACTTGATGACTTCCGGGCCAGTGAGAGACCCAGTCTCAAAGAAAGTGTGGAAGGTACCTTAGGAACCATACCCAGGATTGTACTCTGACCTCCATGCACACTTGCACACACATGTGTACCCACAGACACACACCTGTGCATGTGCACACACACAGCACTTGGACTTCAATTTATTATGTTGGGTGTGCAATGCACCAGGGTCTGTGGCCACTGCAATCAGATGCCTGTCTGGTTTTACATGGGTGGCTGGAGAATTGGATCTGGGTCAGCAGGTTTTGCAAGCAGCACCTTTAACTGTTGAGCTAAGTCCTCAACCTCAGAGTTCTCACTTTTGCAGGTTCTGTCTTGATAGCTCAGGAATTAGAAGAAGCAATTCTGGTCAAAAGGCAGGCAAGTAAGTGAAGGCAAAGTAAGAACCAAGTGGGACTTAAGAAGCATGGAAACAGGCCACCACTGAAAGAGGATCTGCTTGGGTTGTGCAGGCTGACATGGGACCTCATTGTAGGTACTTAGGCCTTCTTCCCCTCTGCCATTAGGGGAGGGTTCATTCTCAGGACCTCCAGAGAAACTGAAGATGCCACTACTAGGTCACTTGAAAATGTGTGGGCTGAGAGCAGAAGACAAGGACCTGCCAACCTCCGTGTCCCACAGCATGCATGCAATCTTCTCTAGCTAGGGAAGACAGTTTCAGCATTAGACTTCCCCAAATCGAAATGCATTCACTGACAACTACTAGGAAGTCAGCTATTCAAAGCCTCTGCTTCCTTGTCTCTATAGTCAGGATAATGGTGTGACCGCCTCACTGGGTTCTTGTGAAGATACAAGGGGTGGTTCAAGCCAGACACTTCCCACAGAGCCTGGTACATAACTCAAGAATAAAGTAATCGAGGAATTCTTTCCCTTAAAGCACGTATTATAGTAAGGATTGAGCAGGCTCATCACGTCCTGTGGATTGACTGGACAAAGAGGAAAGGACAGTAGAACACCGATACATGACAGGAAGGAAATGAGATGGCAGGAATGGCACACCCCAGTGCCAGAGAGGGAGGACACAAGTTACCCCAAGTCAGGGGAAGGTGACAAATAAGGGAATGGTAGTCTTAGATAGGCCAGCTCCAGGCATGGCACCAGGTATTACAAGAGAGTCGCTCAATGCCAGCATTCCAAACACATTTCTCTCTATCTCCTGCTTTCTCACCTCCATCTCCTATATGACCTTATCGCGTATTTTCTCATACCTCTCATTTATTCTCATAAAAATTTCTATAAAGCTCTCATATTTTCTTTTATTCTTGTTCTCCACCCCCCTCAATTTCATGCTCTTCTTTCTGTTTATTATCCCACCATTATTTAGTCATTTTTCTCTATTCTTTCAAAGCATGATTCTCTCTAGCCTGCCAGTTACTCTTTTCTTTTTGGCTTTTCTAGGTCATAAGAAAACTGTTATTTTTTCCTTTCTTCCAAAAGCAAAGCTTGCTTAATCAAACTCCCTCTTTTAATCTCTTTTTCATTTTCGTTACTATCCACCTACTGGTAATTCATTACTTTTTGGCTGAATTTTATTATTTTTGCCAGTTGGAGATGCTGATCAAGGAAGATTCACTGGGGCATGTACTTGCTTTAGAGTTTCTGTATTTCAAAACCTTAACTAGAGAAGATCACTGAACCAACAATGGGTTGACCCAACATCATCTCATGAGTGGTAAATGATTAGCACTGTATATTGTTCGTAAAGATATACAAATGGATTTTTATCCCTCATAAATATTTTAGAATAGTTTAAAAAAAATGCCAGGGGCATTTAGTAATAGTTACCTCAAGTATTCAATCATAACAAGTGATTAATTTATCTCGCTCCTGCATGACTAACTGAAGAAGATAGTGGGTTTTCGGTTGTTAGTTGCTGGTTATAAAGGAGCCAGCACGTTGTCAGCCCAGACTGTAGCTTGAAGAAAGTCTGTAGATAGGGACAAATGTGTGATTTAATTAAAAGCTGCTCTCCAAGGCTCTGGAATCTAGATTCCTCTGTGGGATTGCTATGTTGGTAGTGAGAGGCCAATTCTTGTGCGGCAGACAGCTCGATCCCATTCATCAAGGCAGAGGGAACAGATTCACTTTGCGATCACAGGAAATAATCAACTTACATTTAGATATTTCTTATGAGCCTGGTAAAATTTGCCTTTAAATACCAGACAGTTGGAGTCATAAAAATGACTGCTCAATGTTCCAAACACATCAAAAACTTGACCAACATATAGCATATACCCTTAAGGGTTCTTGGGAAACTTTATAAAACACAACCCAGAAAACCTTGTTACTCAGCAAATAAGTTCTAACCTTATCACCTCCTCTGTGTCTACCTGTGGTGCTCAGCACGTCACTTAGCATTTGCAGCTCACTCTTCTCATCTGTGAAGTACACTTGCCCTGGGCAACAGGTTAAATGTGACACAAACCTGAAGGACTGTACTAAAGTGCTCATTTTGTGACATGATTGGTATTGGTAGTACAATGAGATTGACATGATCCTGATGGTGAGCTGTCTTGTTAGATCTTACCTAGTGCTGAGCACAGTGGCCCCACGGACTCTAGAGACAGAAGACCTGCGCTGCCTGCCATTCACTTGAAAGTCAGTTAACCTTTCCCTGCTTCATTTTCCTTATTTCTACAACAGGCAGTAGTAACTAATAGAACAAATAGACCCTAATAGTGTGCACTTCACAAGAATCACATTTGTTCATTTGAATAAGGTTTTAAGAACACTATATGCAAAGTTTGTTGTGGTTTGGCTCTGAACCGTCTTCCACAGGCTCCTGTTTTGGTCACTTAGCCCCCAGGTATTGGTGCTATTTTTGAAGGTTCCTGAAACTTTTGGAGGTGGGACTTGGCTGGCATAAGCAGGTCATTTTGGGCAGGTCTTTGAATCTTATACCTAGGTCCTGGTTCCTTTCTCTGTGTGTGTGTGCACGCGTGCGTGCATGTGTGTGTTTACTGGCCCATCATGATGTGACTTGAATAACCCCTTCCCCATGCTTCTGCTGCAATGAACTGAGTAGCTCCACCACGTGGTCCTGGCCATAATGGACTGAAACCTTGAGCCACACTAAATCTTTCTATACTTGAAGTTGTTTCTGTCATGTATTTTGACATAGTGTTACAAAAGGAAATGGCACAAAGTGCCTTCTGTAAGTAAATATAAGTACTGGCTACTACTCTGTGGGTACTCTTTGAGAGGGCTCCTCAGCCTAACGTCCCAACTGCACTCTTTCCATCTAACCCAGTTTGGGCCTCCCTTAGAGAGAGATAATTTATTAGTCTTGAGTAACCCTAATGAGCAGGGGTATACTCACCTGAACTTTCCTGTATTTTCCTTGAATTGGGCCTATATCCAAAGATAGAATCAGAGCTGTGTCCTCTTCTGAGCCCATGGAAGCCTGGGAGCTGATGACCCACCTAGAGTGGCTCACAGTCCCAGGGTGTGAGCATCCGGGGATTATGGCTGCAGTGAACCAAGGCATATTTGATCTTCTTGCCCATTTTCAAAAGCCAAGATCAAATTCTCACCTCTCTAGGCACTTCCTCTGACCCTCTCTTCAAAACAAACAAAAAATAAACAAAAAGCAAAATCCCTCCGGATTCTGCACCTCTCTGTAGTTATCTGGTACTTAGCACCTGTGGTCTACATGATGCAGTATTTACACAGGTGCTCTTTGATATTGTATGAGATTATATGACCGGATAAACCCATCTTGAGTTGAAAATATCATAAGTGAATAATGCATTGAGTCTACCTCTGCTAGCAAACCTCGTAGCTTAGACACACAAGGCACTGCAGAGTATCCCATGTTCACGCTTGTGATCTTGCTGCTGCTGACCGGGAGCCGTGCCTCACTGCTGTTGCCCAGCATGGTGAGAGAGAGTATTCTCTCCATATATCACTAGTCAGGGGGAAGACGAAGCATCAAAGTTTAATTTTTACTAGATTCATCTAACTTTTGCACCTTCATAAAGTTGAAAAATCCTGTCAGGAACTGTCTATATAGCTCTACCTCTGATTCAGTCAGCGTATGGCATATAAAAAACAACAACACAATGACACAGCCATCCTTTAATTAAAGGACTCTGTGCAGCAGTGTGGGTGGGACAAAGGGAAACTGACGGCAAGTATAACAAGTATGTGCAGCACCTTAGAGTTCACAGTGGCAAGATGTCTTTGCAGGCTTGAAGGGGCAGTGGGACAGAATCGATTTCCAAAGCTCCGAGAACCAATCTATGGCTGTAGGAAAGGGCTGGCCAATGGGAACTGAGGTCTCCAGTACAGCCAGGACTGGGATGTTACTCAGTGATAGAATACTCGACCAAAATGCACAAGACCCCGGATTCCAACCCCAGCAACATAAAACAACCCAATGGCATAAGGGAACCCAATTTGTGACAAATTGCCATGGAGGGAGCAAGGGGGATATGTGGCCTAACCTCGTTGTCCTTGGGTCCCTTGGTCTCTTGCTGGTAGCTTCCATTGGCCCAATTCATCAGAAATTGGTGAGCAAGAGCCCATTGGTATCTGTCAAGTCCCCTGTAGCACAGGGTGGGCTGGAAGAGTAGAGAGTAGACATGAGGGACAGCATGTGCCCTTCACTGTGTAAGCGATATGTTTCTTAGGGTGCGGCTCTTCTCCCAAGCTGGATCAAAAGCTCTTCGAGAGCTGAGACCATACCTGGCACTTGGCTTCAGTATGCCACAATGCTTAATTTAATGTGTGTTTAAGCTGCGGTAAAAATACATATGTACTGAAAATTGCAGAGTGTCTGGTGGTCTCCCATCCAGGATCGGATATCTCTCTTCCAGGACTGGCTCTCAGGTTCCCAACTTGTCCAAATAAGACCCAGATCCCTTAGCATAGCCTCATGCCTGCCTTTCTGACTTTGCCCATGACTTCACCTCTCACTCACTTCACTGCTTGACTCACCTGTCCCAAATGTCCTTTTGTCATATGGTCTCTGTGTCTGCTGAGCCCTCACCTGGAGATTTTCACATGCTTCTCCCTTCGTTCATATCACCTTGACAGAAACCACTATCCTCCATCTCTCTCTCTCTTCTTACCTCTCTTCATTTTCTATCTAGCACTGACCCTCACCTGCCATTGGCATATGTATTGCTTCGTCAACGTATAATCCTTGAACCCAAATGCAAGATGCAGGATACAAGGGATTGATCTGTTTTGTTTCAGACACCAAGATCAGTACCTGGCACATAGTAGGAGCTGGATAATTCATGCGTACATGCACACGCATGCATGCATCCACACGCATGTGCACGCACACACACGAGCCCAGTAGTCAGTCAGGTCTCACTGTTTATGACCATCCTAGCTGTCTGAAGGTGGTTCCTCGCCTTTAGCCCATCCTTAGCTAAAATAAACTCAGTTCATCCAGTAGGTTTTTATTTAGCCTGTGCTAAGACAATCAGTAGCAGCATCTGATGTGGCTCATGGAACAGACTTCTTCCTCCTGTTCACCTGGTCTTCACTACCAGATGGCATATGTTTTGATAAAAGACACTAAAGACCCCAGGATCTGCAGCCTTGGGTTCTTTCCCCATTACCCTTCTTTGGTTTGTAGCACTGTGCTGGGAGCTCTCTAATGGCACACCCCCTAGCAGTTTACACCAAATTTCCTTTTCCACTTTTATAGACCCCTTACCAAGTGCCCAGTGCAATTCCCAGGACCCCCCCAATCAGCCTATTGTAGGATGTTTGTTCTGACTGCAGCCATGACCTTGTCTCCTGGGCAACTGCTCTCTGAGCTGTCAGGGGTGTGGCCATGCCCAGGTCCATGAAGATCAGGCTGAGTTCAGCTGCTGGGACTATACATAATCATGGTATGACAATTTCTCTGGCACTCCGGTGGGGGGGGGGGGCGGTAGAGTTCTAGTGACTGAAGCCCTGAATGTAAAAAGGTGCAGGAAAGTTTGTACTTGCTAAAAATCCAAGATCATCTGACTTCTTATCTCTCTTTCCGAGCTCTGCAGAACTGTTTTTCCAACCTCAAGGTCTGTCCACAGTGACGCACCTGCTCCCGCAGGGCCACACCTCTCAAAGGCTTCCCAGCTCTCCCAGGTTGCCATCAGCGGGGGACCAACTATTCAAAACCCACAAGGCTATAGGGGACATTTCATATTGAAATCATCACAACCTTCTTTCCACATTTCCACTGCAGATAAAGTTTAGGATAGTTCCTAACTTGATTATTCAGAATCAGGGGGAAACACACATGAGGTTATAGGGGACATTTCATTCAAACCTTCACAACCTTTGTTTTTTTCACAGTTCCCCTGCAGATAAAGTTTAGGGACTGTCCAGAATCTGTGCAGGGAAAAAACAAACTATTTAACTATTTTTCTTCATTCTTACTCCATTACAAACAGAATGTTTCTGCAACGTGGAAAAAGATGCAAGGGTTTCTCCCTGCCAGCAAGCAAGTAATAGGTTTTGCAGTGGGCACTCATTGAGTGTTCTCTAATTTACCTGATTCTTTTAGAAATTAGAACTCTTTCAGAATTAGAGTTTGTTTCTTATTTTTTTTTAAATTTTCTTATTTATCTAATTGATGGGGGGGGGGAGAATGGGCACACCAGGGCCTGTAGCCATTGCAAACAAACTCCAGATGTATGTGCCACCATATGCATCTGGCTTACATGTGTACTAGGGAAGCAAACTTAGGTCCTTGAGCTTCGCAGACAAGTGCCTTAACCACCAATCCATCTTTCCAGGCCCAGGTTTCTTATTTTTTAATATATGTATATGTATATGAATATGTATATGTGTGTGTATATATATATATATTTAGATTATAGTCTTGTATGCCTTCACTCCCAGTCCACATTTCCCTGAGGACCCTCCTCAGGAAGGGGTCCTTGGTGTTCATTGTGAGGTAATTAGGGCCTCTGTCAGTCTCTGGGAGCTGTTCATCAGTATATTTCTACCCACTCTGTGGCTCTTACAATCTTCATGTCCCCTCTGCCCCAACAGTACCTGAGCCTTGGTGGGTATATTAGCAGTTTGTTTTTAGTGCTGACTGCTTTATAGCCTTTATACTTCTGTTACAATGTGTTGCAGTTCCCCACTGTGTTTGTTGCTATTTCCCTGGTGGTGGTTGTCAGGCTAGCATTGGGAGCAATACTCCTCACTGCTACCTCCGCAGTTTCTTCTGGACCCCTGAGAGTGCGGTAGAGGTGGCATATCACATGGTAATTCTCTCAAATCTGACACTGTCTGTTGGAGATGGTATCAGATTCCATAGGGTGAGGACATAGTCCCCAAGATTGTCTGCCCCTCCTCTTTCATATACCATTTGCAAGCCCAAGGTTTTAGCTGTCCTTATGACCAACTACCTATAAATCATGGTTCCCATAACTCTCCCCTTGGGTTTGATTATTGTCTTATATATTTCACAGGATTCAGGGAAACATATTTATCGGTTTATTAGGAGAGATATTTCAAAGGAAACCAAAGAAACAATGCATATGGTAGGGTTATTACAGAGGATATTGATGAAGGAAGGCATAGGGAGGAATGTGGAGCTTCCATACCCACTCTGGGTGCACTGCCCTGAGAACTTCCACATGGCCAGCTGTCTAGTCACTTTCTGTTTGGGTTTTTATAGAACCATCATTACACAGACATTCATGACTGGCCATTGGTGACCAACTTCCTTTTCTGGAAGCTGAGGTGCAACTCTTTACCTAAGTCTGTGTGGTGAAGGGGCCCCGTTTCCTGATTCTCAAGTGGTACCTGCTGGCTATGAACACACATGGTGTATTCAGGCTTCTCTTTTATATGGGCACCACTCCCATTTACCTGCCCTGATGACCTAATCACCTCTCGTGCATGCATCTAAGTTAGGGATACAGTATATGCATTTGGTGTTGATGTAAACATCCAGACTATATCAACACACTACTAATAGTGACATAGTTATGCTAGGTGCTTACTATTCATTGTATACATGAACAAAAAGAATGAACTCCCAGTAGGACTGATGCCTGGCCCACATCTGATGATTCTTTATATCTTCTAGGCCAAGCACATACTAAATTATTTCAAAGTTGTTCTGGAATAAGGAAACTGAATGAACTGTTTGAGTCAACAGTTTTCTTGTTCATTTCCAATTTTCTCAGTAACCAGCATTTTTCCAGTATAAAACAACTTCCATCCTCAAAGCTCTCTTATAATTTTCCCTCTCTCACCTCCTGCTAATCTCTGCTCACCTACTTGTAATTTCAATCTGAATCTTTCAAACATCCCAGATCAGATATTCCCCGCCCCCCCCCAACAGGACTTGTGGCAAGAGCCTAAAAGCAGGATTATCAAGTGAATGGAGCCCTGAAATCATTAACATTTAAAGTCAAATCTTCTGTGGTCGCAAGTTATGAGGCTTAAACATGGTAATATTTGTGACAGTGTATCATAAAGAGATAAATGTATAATTATATAACATAATCATATGGTTTGAGGGTAGTCACTCTCAGAATTTACCCAGCTCATTCTTCTCCCAAATCCCAAAGAGCATTTGGATATCTTTCCGTTGGACAGTCATTAAGTCTGAGGTCACCAACATTTAATGGATTGACAAAAATCTAAGCAATGATAGTTAGTAATTTCGAAGTAGTTTCCAAAGGTGTACTGTTAATAATCAAAATAGGTTTACTGCAAATTGTTTATATGTGCGTATATATGTATACACCTATGTACTTACACACATATATGAAGCTGCACTTACTATATCAGAAAAGAAAATATTGAATTTGGCTTGTTGACGTAAGCTTGCAATCCCAGTAACACAGCTACACAGGAGGCTGAGGCAAGAAGATCACGAGTTTAAAGCTTGCATGGCTACAGAACAAGTTCAAGGCTAGCCTGGGCAACTGTCTCAAAATGAAAAGTAAAATACATCTTGTTGTATAGCTCAGCTGTAGAGTGCTTGCCAGTATGCACCACACTCTATCTTCAACCCCCAGTACTACATTAAATAAATAAGTTCTTTAAACATGTGTCTTTCTCTTTACTTAAAGTTAATAATTACATAATCCTTCCTGCTTCTCAAAAATGTGTGCATATTTTAAAGTATAAATTAATATGATTAATTAGGAAATCAAACTATGGCTCCTAGTAGTTAGCATTTTTCTTATTCATGAAAAAGCAGTGGTGTGTTTAGTTCCTACAGAAGTATGGTACCAGATCATTTGAGTGAAAACGAGCAGCATCAGTTGATACTGAAATTAGTATTTTTCTTCAAAAATGTTTATTTGAAATCAGTAGTATGGGGGACTATTCTTTTCTTTTTAATTTTTTTTTGTTATTTTTATTTATTTATCTGAGAGTGACAGAGAGAGAAAGAGGCAGATAGAGAGAGAGAGAGAGAATGGGCGCGCCAGGGCCTCCAGCCATTGCAAACGAACTCCAGACGCGTGCGCCCCTTGTGCATCTGGCTAACGTGGGTCCTGGGGAACCGAGCCTCGAACCGGGGTCCTTAGGCTTCACAGGCAAGCGCTTAACCGCTAAGCCATTTCTCCAGCCCATGGGGGGGGGGGAGGGACTATTCTTAAAGAGGGAGATGGAGAAAAACAATTGTCTTGAAAACAGGAAGAAGGGAAAGCAATATGAGCTTTCTTGAAAGAGCAGCGGTGTGAGTGAAACACTGTAGCCTCATCTCTGCTACTTAGTAACCCTTTTATGTCAATTCTGAACAATACCAATGCTTCTCTGGTGGGTGTGAATGCGATAGTCTCCAGTGATGAGCACAGGGAGCCAGTTCTTGCCAGGACCAATTCAGGTCATGGTTTCCCTCCCTCCCTTTTTTCCGAGGTAGCTGTCTCACTCTAGCTCAGGCTGACTTGGAATTCACTGTGTAGTCTCAGGGCAGCCTCGCACTCACAGCAATCCTCCTTCCTCTGCCTCTCAAGTGCTGGGATTAATTAAAGGCAGGTCATGATTTTTTTTTTTTTAAGGCTTAGTGTTGTGGCTGATTATTTTATTATGGTTCCACTTTCTTAGGAAATGACCCAAGAGAAGTGTCCCCCTCTCCTCCTCCCCTAACCCCTTCTTGATAAAATTCTAATCTTTGCCACCAGTTCCCATTGCAAATGTCCCCTGCCCTTAATTTCTCTGTGGGAGCCTCCAGAACCTGAAGGCGTCACACTGTACCTTGAAAACACTCTGGTTTTTTTGGCATCTGTATAAAGCTGAGGGTGATCTTTGTGGGAGGTTGCTATGACAATTTGCAAACAGCAGAGGCGATGGAACTCTGCGGGAGGTGGCTCCCTTCGATTGAAGTCTGCACTAGTTGGGGCCTGCAGGCTAGGTCCAGCCTGGAGACGCAGGGAAGACAGAGCAAGGTGTATCCACACCCCTGGACAAGTTCAGAAGCGATATGTCTCAGGAAGGAAGTGTACGTCCTGTCCTCACCCCCCACCCCGTCGCCTGGGATTTTCCCCACTCCTAACTGTTGAAAGTGGCAAAACTCGTGTCCTTGGCACAAAGGCCCATGGTGTGCCACGCATTATATATAAGGCGCAGGTGTGTGAGAGGGGAGCAAATTTTAGCTCTTCAAAGAGGCTGCAGACAGCACATGAAAAGAGCAGAGAAATCCTCCACGTGTCTTGGAGGGAAAGGGGAAAGGAATCTTTTCGGGGGGGGGGGTGTGCAGGAGGGAGGGATGAGGGGAGTTAGAAGTGTGGATCCCTGGTATCCGAGAGCTGAAAGAAAGGTGTGTCACTCCCAGTGGCCGCCCTGGGTAAAGGCTGGAGTTGTAGGGAAATGGGAGGTGTCTCCGATGTTTATTTTTGCCTAGCAACCCACAGCCAACTGCTTCCCCAGCTGCGGTCCACGCGCGCCCCTGCCTCCCCATGTCCTAGCGACTGGAGAGCGGTCACTCGGTGTCAGGAACCCGGGGCGGGGGTGCGTGGCTGCCGTAGAGGTGGGAGGGCAACCCCTTCCTTCGCCCAGGCTTGGGTCGCCCAGCTCAGCTGCAGGCCCTCCATGGGGCCTGACTCTCCGAGGTGACCCTGGCACAACTAAGTTATCTCCATGATCAGTTGGGGAGAGAGGGTGGTGAAGCCACTGGGACTCGGCAAGGTGTGTTTGTGGGGGCTGGGGGGGTGGATAGTATTGTATGGGAGCAGCTGAGTTTGGGGGAGCGATGGCAGGGGGAGGGGTCCTCTGCAGCGATTTAGGAGGAGGCAAGCAGCGGTAGGTTGCACCGTAGGGGCCAGGGGTGGGGGGTAGGGGGCACTGCGGAGGCTCAGTGGCCGGCGGGCAGAGGAGGGAGGAGAAGGTCGCTAGTGGCGGAGCCCAGGGGAGCTGGGCAGATGGCCTAGGGAGAGACGGAGGGCGATCGCAGGCTGCAGAGTTTTCGGGGTGGTTCGGCGGAAGATCGGAGGGGAGTCGGGGGGAGGGAGGGCCTCCGGTGGGTGGCTGGGTGGGGGTAGGGTGTACGTGAGCGTGTGTGGCTGGCGGTGGGGGGGGGGGACGTCGGCGGGGGGGGGGGTTTGGAGAGTCCGGGGAGGGGCCTGCGGCGGGGGCGGGGCCCGGGGCCGTCCTCCCGGGGCCGCGCCGCGCGCTCGGGGCGCGTGAGAGTGCGCGGGGGCGCGCGGGAGCCCGGGACTAGGCTCCCGAGCGAGTGGATGGTGGCGGCGGCGGCCGTGGCGCTGCCCGCTCCCCGCGGCCCTATGTGAGGGGATCGGGGAGGCCGGCGGCGCGCGAGGGGAGGGCGAGGCATGTGCACGGGCCGGGGGGTGCTGCAGCCGCCCGGGGAAGAGGAGGACGGCGGCGGCGGCGAGGAGGAGAGCGGGGGGCTCGCGGCGGCGGCGGGCCCGGGCCGAGGGCATGCGGCAGCCGCGGACTGTGTGTGTCCGGCTGTAGCTGACGCGAGGCGGCGACGAGGCGCCGGGGAGCCGCGGGAGGGACGCGCCGGAGGAGGCGGCGGCCGCCAGAAGTAGCCGCGGGACCGGAGGGCAGCCCCTGAGATGCATTTTCCTCTCCAGCGGCCATGTTAACCAGAAAACCTTCGACCGCCGCTCCCGCCGCCTACCCGACCGGTAAGGAGCCCCGATCCCCACGCCGACCCCGTGGCGGGTCCTCCCCCCCCCGCACCCCTTGGTCCCCGGGGCGGGTGGATCGCGGGATCCGGAACAAAGTCGGCGGCGCCCGGAGCTCGCCGCGGCTTCGCTGCGCTCATTGTTGCACGCGGGCCCAGGGCGGCTCCGAGCAGAGCCGAGCCGAGCCCTCGTCCCGGCCCGGATCCCGCCTTGCCCGTCTGGGTTCGGGTGGAGATCCGCCCCGGGGCCTCCTCCCCTCGGGTGCCGAGCTCGGCGAGGCCTCGGCGCCCTCGTCGGCTGGCCGCCCTTCTTCCCGCCGCCCGGCTGCCTGCAACGTGGGCCCGCGGAGCTCCGGCCCAGCGCGGCTCCCCAGCCAGGTCTCGAACTCCCGCGCCGGGGCTTCGTCCCAACTTTGCAGCTGCGGGTCCCTCGCTCAAGGAAAGCGGGGGTGGGGTGGGGAGCGCGCTGGGGATCCGCGTCCCGACGCCCCCTGGCTCCCCGGACGCCGCTGCTTTCCCCAGCGGCGGGCTCTCCTTCCATCTTCTCCCGGGAGGGGGGGGGGATCGATGTCCCTTGGGGCCGGGTGACTCTCCCCTCCCCACCTACACACACCCTGACCCTCTTTTGTCTCCTCCCGCGCGTGGTTCCCAGGCCGAGGAGGGGACCCCGCCGTTCGTCCGCTTCAAGCGTCCCCGGGGATCGCCGCGGGGGCTCCCCGAAGCGGAGTAGGGACGGGTCCGCCGCCCTCCCCCATCGGTCTGCCGCCCCTCCGGGCCAGCATCGCTGCCACCGCAGCCCACACGGTGAGATCCAGCCCCGGGCGCGGCGGGGTGGGCTCGGGGGAGGGCCCCCAGGCACGAACACTGGGGCTTTGGGGGGGGGGGATTCTGACTGTGTGAGAAGAGAGGGCCAAGTGCGCGAGGCTCCACGCCCCTGGCCAGGGGCCTGTCCTCGACGCCGCCCTCTAACTTGGGCGAGCCCTAAGCTTCGGCCACAAAGGAGATTCATGTCGTCCTGGGCCCCTCACTTCCCCTCTGGATCCTCGGCTCCTTTTCCTTGGAACTTCCTCCTTAACCCTTCTTTCCTTCTCTCTTTCCCTCTTTTTCTTCATCCTTACTTTTTAGAGCTCCCTTCCCCCACCTCCTCACCCCTCCTCCCCCCCCCCCCCGGGGGTAGTGGGTATTTATAGAAACATGTGTGTTAGGGGACAGCTAGGCCGCCCTGCCCGGAAAATCGATCCCCTAAAGAGCCTCCGAGGCCTGGTTCTAGCCAGCAGGGAGCACGGCCAGTTGTCCGCACCGCCCCCCCCCCCCCCCCGCGTGTGTAAGCATGTTTTATGAGTGCTACAGGTTTGAACACAGCAAAAATTGTAATTAACGTTAACAAAAATAAGAGGCGCAGCAGCAGTCAAAACAAAACAAGCCACCCCAGTAGGATTCTCTAGTTGGATGTTATTCAAAAGGAAAGGGCCAGCGCTGCTTTGTCGGTGGCAAGGGAAGGGCACCGCAGGCAGGTGCTGTGGTCCCTGGAGGGTCAAGAGGGAGGGGGAGCTGCGCCCGCGCCTGGTGGCTGCAGAGCTGACCAGCTGGATTCGAGTTGAGCATGAACCTCTCCCCAGCTGCCTGGGATGGCCCTTGGATGGTGACTGCCAGCCTAGAGGAGGTGTGCTCCTGGAGGAGGTGATGGGGGTCAGACGGCTGGCTCTAAAGGCCCTCTGGGTGGAACCCCTGAGATGCTTCTGTGAGGGATGCCTGCTAAGGCCTGCTTGGTTTCGTTGCCCAGTGAGAGTTTTGCTCTTGTTAGCAAACGCCCTTTGTGGCCTGTTGTGAGCATCTCTGGGGGTCATGTGCCATAGGGAAACTTGTTTATCCAGAGAGACCTGGTGAGAAGATCTCCATAGACAGACCTGGAGAGTTGTAGACAAGTTTCACAGAAAATGTTTAGTTGCTAGTCATTCTGTTTCTCCTGACATTTCCAGTCCCAGGGGCTAGGAATTCACTTCACAGGCATTAGCTGATCTGGGTAGAACTATTGATGGGAGGGTTCGGAGTCTGCAAAGAGGACTAGTGTTCTTGTCAAGGTGGTGTTTCAGTTAAGAAACTGCCACTGGTTTGCGGGGGTGGGGGGGTTGTTATTTGGTTTATTTAGAATCATCTGACAATTTGGAAAATATAACATCCAGGTTTTTTCCATGTGTTGACATAATCAGGTGATATGATGAGGACTGTGGAATAAATACTTGATTCGTGTCTGGATTCCAGTTTTTGTAAGGACGGACTTTGCTTGATCTGAGCCTCTTTGCAATATTGAAATATGTGATAAAATTGGAGGAAAAGGTTTCCACTGGCAGAGTAGACTGTGGTGTACGAGAATGGAAAAGATGAGGATGTTTCTCACTGGCCCTAATGAAATACCTGTGACTTGCTGTAGTACATGCCTGACTTACCTGTTTTTAACCTCAGTTTCCTTTCATCATTAGATACTTGATTTTGAAAGTGTGCATTTTTTTTTGTTTGTTTCTAATGTCTAGATTTCACAGAGCAGAAGAGTTTAAAAGACCATAAAGTCTATCTGACTCTATTCTTGCATCTTTAGATGAGGATGCAAACTCCACAAGCTAATTGGGTGGCCAGTGTCTAGCCAAGTCACATGCATACGTAATCGACAGCCCCATGCCCTCCTGAGTCTGGTTTGAAGATACTGCTTGGGACTACTAGTTCTAGGGAAGTTATATTAGCTTTATTACGAATGCAAGAGCCTTTGCAGATTCATTTTACCATACATCTGCCAGATTTTTATAAGTGTTTTGATATTTAATTCCAGAACAGTTACACCTGGGAAGAGCTGTTTTAGAATGAATGGGGAGAGAAGGGCATTAGCGAGAGGAAACCGATCTTGTCACAGGAGCTAGCCCATCTTTCCCTTGTAAGTGATAGAGTAAGCTATGACTGTGAGAATTATGAGTATATCTTTTATTTCATACTTCAATCATTTAGTTTATTTCTGTTTCTCCTAAAAGTAAACCCAATAACTATCCTGGTTCTCATCAGGTGTTTTTTTTTTTTTTGTTTTGTTTTGTTTTTGTTGTTGTTCGTTTAACATTATATGGGAGATAATGTATTTGTTTTAGAAAATTTTTCTATTTAAAAATTTCAGAATATTGATATATATTACTTTCATAACTTTCAGTGTTAACACCACTCTAGATACCAGCTTTACCATTGGAATTAAAGAATACGTTTTTATTCAAAAATAGTAGTATTTTAAAGGAGAAAAGGTAGACGTTTGACTCAGGGCCACACAGGCTTGTCAGTATGTTTGGAGAGGAATTCAGTCTTTTGGACTCAATTTTACTTCCATACGCATTTCTAAGATAACTTTGGAAAAGTTGTAAAATGCCTAGAAATTTTGACATAGTGAAGAATCTGTCAATTTTTTTTTTTTTTTTTTTTTTTTGTATTTTAGGAGATTAAGGCTGCCAAACTTCATAAACTCCTGGTGCTACATGATTTTTACTAAGATATCCCGTAACTGAAGGAGGGTTTTGTATGGCTTCATGTTAACTTATCCAGCTGTGTGACAAAACCATCACATTTGTTTCATTGTATCTTCTTAAATGTGTCCCACTGCTAACCAGTAGCAAATCAGACTAAACCATGATCTCTGACTTCAAGAGACTTGAGTGGAAGGGGTAGGCTTTTACTACCCTTAAGCTTATGATATGGCCCTGGTGTATATAGTTTGAAATTGTTCTGGCATGTCTAGTTCTTCTCTTTCCTTTTTATGGATCAGTTAATTGTGCTTTTGAGTTTGGTTGTGATTTCAGGGTCCAGCAGTGTTGGGAACTCCATGTCCTTTTTTTGTTAGTGCTTTCAAAGTGAATCTCTTTTTTTTTAAAGTTTGGAAACTGTAAGGCTGTTAGGTTTTGAGTTGGTAGGTCCTTTTTACCCAGCTGTCCTTGGCTTCAAGCCTCTTCTGATGTACTTCACTGCAAGGCTAACATTTTGAGACTTGTGTCCCCAGGGACTCTTCCCAGCTTCCTTCCTGTTGACTGAATGTTTTCTTTTGAAGATACAAAAATATTTCTGAAGAGTAACTCCAAGAGAGGTGAGAGTTGACAGGATTTATTGGCATATCTACTTCTATTCAGCAGATGTTCATTAAGTAATTATATGCCCAAGTTTATGTTAGCAGGGGCTTACAAAGGCAAGAGGCAACCCTGCCTTGGAATTTCTTAGAGCCAAATGGATGCAATTGATACTAAAGCAATTACAACAAAATAAAGTGTTAATGATACAATTATGCATGCAGGTACAGGGGAGCTGCTGCTTAGCTGCTCATAGGAGGTGGGCAGAAACAGTAGACAGAAGGTGATTCCAAACAGTGGCTGCTAAGGACACTAGTAATAGCTGCACTAAGTGCTATGCTAAACACTTCACACTTGCTACTTTCTAAGCCTCCTCAGAACCCTAATGAGCTAGCTTTGGGATCTTCTTTTCACAAGACAAGAGAGATTAAATAAATGGCCCAGGGTCGCACAGTAAGTGGTGGGCTGTATTCATTTCATATATGTGTCTGTCTGCAAATCCCTGGGCTTCTAAAAACATGACCTCACCGACAGTAGTGAGAAAGCACATGACATTTCCAAGGTCTTGGGGAACTGAACTTTGATCTTCTTGGAGAGAGGGGTGGCAGTTGTAGATGAGACTGGAAAGGCTCAGGCCATGTAGGCTCTTGGGTTCTTATACATGCATTTGCTGTGGCAACAGGGTGCAGCCATGACCTTCAGTAAAAGCAAGAGCAGTCTGTTACTTGCTGACTCCAGAAACATTATGGAGAAGGTTTGAAGAGGTCTAAGCTAAGGAGAAGGGCCAGTTGTGAGGCTGCCTGAGTTGTCCCAGTGAAAAACAGTGAAATAGTGTAAGCTTAATGGTTGTTGATGGAAGGGCATGAATGAGTGGACACAGGAGGCTTCATGATGGTGAGGGAGGTACTGAGAGGGTTTTCCTGATAGGCAGTGCCAAGGACTCCTAGGTGTCCAGACAGAGTGATTATGTGGACGAGGAGCCTTGCTTAACCCAAACTGAGAATTACTATAAAAGAAAAAAACTTTGATCAAAAAAAAGATCATGAGTCATGTTTGACTTGCTTGTGGAAGAGGGACCTCACTAGCAGGCGAACCAAGGGCCTGAGCCCCGTAGTAGACATGGACTGCCAAGTCTGCAGGAAGAGCCAGGCCAGGCAATAATCATGAATGGTGCTGAAGTCTCACCTGTTGTCATGATTAACCCAGGAGTTAGGGGAGTAAAAAATCCAAAAGAACCGAGGCCTGAACCCATCCAAGAGCAGGTGGATTAGTAGTTGATACACCAAAAGAAGACCCAGGATAGGTAGGAGGTGGGTGGGCCAAAGTAGCTGTACTTCTGTTAACTAAAACATTTATGATTTTTTTAACTTATTTATTTGCAAGCAGAGAGCGGGAGAAAGATAGACAGACAAAGTGTGGGCACACCAGGACCTCTAGCCACTGCAAACAAACTCCAGATGGATGCACTGCTTTATGCATCTGGCTTTATGTGGGGACTGGGGAATTGAACCCTGGTACTTAGGCAGACAAGTGCCTTAACCATCGAGCATCTGTCTTCAGCCCCTGTGACTATTTTTTGAATTACACGAAACGCAGTTGCAATAAATCAATGTGAGTTTCTAATTTGCAAAAGTTTTGCTTCGCTGTCATTTTCGGAATCCCTAAAGTCCCAAGGTTAATTTTGTCCTTGATGAAGCTTTATGCTTTTTGTAGTACACATATAGTAGTCCAGGTTTTTCTTCAGAAATGACCTTCATCTTGCCCTGAAGAGAAGACTTCTGAAGGAGAGAAATCTTTTGAATTTCAGGTCCTTTTATTCCTAGTGTTTGACCGACCACAGAGGAGAGGAGGGAGTGCAGAGATGAATGAGGGTTTAGAAGAAAAGGAGTGGACAAAGCAGGCTGTGGTAGCACACGTCTGCCTTCTCAGCCCGTGGGAGGCAAGCAGACAAGGAAGGAGGATCATGGATTTCAAGTCCAGCCTGTACTATCTACAGAAAATTCTTAGCCATTCAGCCTATATAGTGAGATTGTGTCTCAGAAAACCAGGAGAGGGAGGAGAGATGGAGCAAAGGCAGCAGGTGATGGGCAGTAGATAAGCTCATACTACTTTCATATATGCCCAGGGCTTTTCTGATGCATCTTTATGGACTGCCTTGCTTTTGGAATAGAATGAAAGTACCAGGTACCCTGATGGCACACCAACTCACCCAGCTTGGAGTATCATCTGTGTGCCCAATAAAAAAAAAGTCTTCTAAAAATTTCTCCAAGAAATGAAATCTCTGAACCTGTGCTGTCATAGTCAGGCCCAAGTACTATCTTCTACTGGGCTAGAAGCAGTGGAGATATGCCTTGCTGTGTAGATGGACGGTCTTTATGTATGGTACTTGTTGGTTAAAAGTGTCATTGTCTTTGTACGCTGGAAAGGAGGATTTGGAATTTTACTTTCTAATCCAGGTGTTCCAAACCATTCCTTGAATTGCTGTATCACACCTACAGAAGCTAAGATTTAGTAGGAGAGAATAGTGGACTTTAGCTCTCTTATTGTGAGCTCCTGAAGGGCAGAGATGTGGCCATATTTGTAGCTAGATCCTCCACTGATAGCAGTTGGAGGAAGGGTATGGATTACGAATGGCAAATTGGTCTTTGAGATTTTAAGTAAAAATTAGCCAATGATCTGCTGGAAGGAAATCCCAAGTAGATTCTTAGTAGGAGGTTGAGCATCTTGGCTTGCCCTGTCAATTTTGTTTAGATAAGACTGCCCAGGGATAGCATGTGTGCCAGGAAGAGAAATTGCTACTTTTATTTGTATTAGTTAACTCTTCTTGCCATGACCAAATACCTGACAAGAAGCAAATTAAGGAAGAAGAGGGTTTCTCTTGGTTTACAGTTCGAGGGTACAGTCTATCATGGCCAAGAAAGCATGAGGCAGCTGGTCACATTGGCTTTGTAGTCAGCAGAGAGAGACGAATGCTGGTGTTAAGTGTATTTTCTCTTTTTTGTGCAGTCCAGGACCCCAGCCCATGGAATGGTTATGTCCACAGTTAGGATGCTCCCACCTCATTTAATCTACTCTAGAAACTGCGTCACAGACAAGCCCAGAGATTTGTCTCCTGGGTGTCTAGCTGACAATCCACATTATTCTTGATGGAAACCTGAGGATCCCACTAGCCCATTAAATACATGTGTTGAGGGTACTGAGCCGTAGGAAGAGGCCCAAAACTGCTACGTGGCTGTTTCTCTTGTTGGCCAGAATGGTCTTAAATGGTCATCGCAGTCAGTGACACCCTGGAAACTTGAAAGGACTGATCGGACAGGAGGTCAAAGATAGTATTTGCTACTTCCTCCTTGCTGTGATAAAATAGCTGACGAGATGCAGCTTGAGGAAGCAAAGGTTCTCTTTCAGCTCGCAGTTCCAGGGGACACATTCTGTCGCGGTATGAAAGGCATGACAGCAGGAAGAGGAGGCCGCTTGTCAAACTGCACCCATAGTGAGAAAGCAGAGGGGTTAATAGGACGTGGGACCAGGCTATAAAACCTCAAGGCCCACTCTTAGTGACCCATATACTGCGGCAAAGCTCCACAACCTTCCCAAAGAGCACAGTCAGCTGGGAACAAACTGTCCAAACTCGGGAGCCTGTGGGGGAGGGCATTTTACATCCAAACCACAACAGATTTGTACGACAACCAGGGTGCATATATTTGCAGGCGAATCTTTCAAGCATAGACGCTGTTTTCTTTGTCTGTCGCTGTGCCGTGATGTATGTTCCTAAGATTGACTAGACTTCCAGGGGAAAGGGAAACCCTGGCAACAGATGTTTTTGGAAGTTTAGGTACCTGAGAGAGCACATGAGACAGATGCGGACCTTACTACAGAATGAAGTGTGGAAGGTGCTGGGATCTGGGCACTAACTCCCTTGCTCACTCATGCGTTGTGTGTCTCAGTTCCATATGAAGTGCGGGTTGACGAGTATACCTGTCAAGTACCAGGCCTGCTACTAAACATGTAGAATGGTGAACAAGAAAGGTGGGTCGCTACCCCCAGGAGAACTTAACTGTGAGACCCTGATTATGTAGGTGTGGCATTTGTGGGGTCGGTCCTACCTGTGTTTCCTCACCTTGCCCAGCCCGGTGTTGCCTTTTCCCCATATCTTGTCAGAACCTGTAAGCATCCTATTCATTCTCTCAGTCAGTGTGTTCACAGGGTTCCTCTTGGATGTAGGATACCTTCTGTCAAATAAACTTGGTTCTTGGCCGTAGGTTCGAGGCAGGTTGGATTTTGTAAAGTGAGAAGTGTGGGGGGGCCGGTGAGAGCTGATTTATACAGGCCCACACTTGGACAGACGGACCTGTTCCATTCCACTTAACCTGTCTCGTCTGCATTCCAGATTGGTAGCAGCAAGCACACAATGAATGATCACCTGCACGTCAGCAGCCACAGCCACGGACAGATTCAGGTGCAGCAGCTGTTTGAGGACAACAGCAACAAGCGGACAGTGCTCACGACGCAACCAAATGGGCTTACGACGGTGGGCAAGACAGGCTTGCCTGTGGTGCCCGAGCGGCAGCTGGACAGCATCCACAGACGACAGGGGAGCTCCACCTCTCTGAAGTCCATGGAGGGCATAGGGAAGGTGAAAGCTACCCCCATGACGCCCGAGCAAGCGATGAAGCAATACATGCAGAAACTCACAGCCTTTGAACACCACGAGATCTTTAGCTACCCCGAAATCTATTTCCTGGGTCCAAACGCAAAGAAGCGCCAAGGCATGACAGGTGGACCCAACAATGGCGGCTATGATGATGACCAGGGATCGTATGTGCAGGTGCCCCACGATCATGTGGCTTACAGGTACGAGGTCCTCAAGGTCATTGGGAAGGGGAGCTTTGGGCAGGTGGTTAAGGCCTATGACCACAAAGCCCACCAGCACGTGGCCCTGAAGATGGTGCGGAACGAGAAGCGCTTCCACCGGCAGGCAGCTGAGGAGATCCGGATCCTGGAGCACTTGCGGAAGCAGGATAAGGACAACACAATGAACGTCATCCACATGCTGGAGAACTTCACCTTCCGTAACCACATCTGCATGACGTTTGAGCTGCTCAGCATGAACCTCTATGAGCTCATCAAGAAGAATAAGTTCCAGGGCTTCAGCCTGCCTCTGGTCCGCAAGTTTGCCCACTCCATTCTACAGTGCTTGGACGCCTTGCACAAAAACAGAATAATTCACTGTGACCTTAAGCCCGAGAACATTCTGTTAAAGCAGCAGGGTAGAAGCAGTATTAAGGTGATTGATTTTGGCTCCAGCTGTTACGAGCATCAGCGCGTCTACACGTACATCCAGTCTCGCTTTTACCGGGCTCCCGAGGTGATCCTTGGAGCTAGGTACGGGATGCCCATTGATATGTGGAGCTTGGGCTGTATCTTGGCAGAACTGCTGACGGGTTATCCCCTCTTGCCTGGGGAGGATGAAGGGGACCAGCTGGCCTGTATGATTGAACTGCTGGGAATGCCTTCCCAGAAACTATTGGATGCATCCAAACGAGCCAAAAACTTTGTGAGCTCCAAGGGTTATCCCCGCTACTGCACTGTCACGACTCTCTCTGACGGCTCCGTGGTCCTCAACGGAGGCCGCTCCCGGAGAGGGAAACTGAGGGGCCCTCCAGAGAGCAGAGAGTGGGGGAACGCACTGAAGGGATGTGATGACCCACTTTTCCTTGACTTCTTAAAACAGTGTTTAGAATGGGATCCTGCAGTTCGCATGACCCCGGGCCAGGCTTTACGGCACCCCTGGCTCCGGAGGCGGCTGCCAAAGCCTCCGACCGGGGAGAAGACGGCGGTGAAAAGGATTACCGAGAGCACTGGTGCTATCACGTCGATTTCCAAGTTACCTCCACCTTCCAGCTCAGCTTCCAAACTGAGGACTAATTTGGCACAAATGACAGATGCCAATGGGAATATTCAGCAGAGGACAGTGTTGCCAAAACTTGTTAGCTGAGCTCTGAGTCCCCAAAGCTGGTAATCTGAAAGATACGACATAGCTGAGCCTTATTGGATTGAAAGGAGTAGCTCAGACCTGTTTTTATTTGCTCAATAACTCAACTCATTTGTATCTTTTCAGCACTTAATTTTAATGTAAGACAGTTGTCTTGTTTTGTTTTTATAAAATACATGGGGACAATGCTTTAAGTTTTTATACTTTCCGAAACTCTTTTTTGTGTGTATGTGTGCGTGTGCGTGTGCGTGTGTGTGTGTGTGTGTGTGTGATCTAGAAGTACGATGAGCCTTACTGTATCTAGTGTGGCAGAGTAATAACATCAGTGGCAGGCCACTGGTTTCTTCATGACTGCCCACGCATTTACAGATTGGTCAGCGACATTCACTATGTTTTCATGGTTCATACTCTGTTCTCTGCTGGGAGGTAGCTCCAGGTTCATGTGCAAGATCAGCATGTCCCGCCTCCCTCTTCCATACATCAATCTGGGTCACAGCACTGGTGGAAGGAGAATGGTCAGGATGAAAATCTCTAAGAAAAAAAACTGCACATTAGAGATTTTTTTTTTTTTTGTAAACTTTGCTCAAACAATTACAAAGTAAGATCCCCAAGGCTTAGACTGCCCAGTTAGCATTCTAACATTTAAAGCCAACAAAGCAGCATTTAGCGAATGGTGGAAACTGAAACGTTTTGAGTTCCTCCAAATTTTCTAATATGATCGGCAAGCTGTTTTGCCAGGAAGCCTCCTCCTATGGAATTGGTTTTGCACCTAATTTTAGAAATGTATTCCACGACTGTTCGTCGCTTCTCTTTCTCCTGTCTCTGTTCCTCTTTTACCACACATCTGTTGCCTACATTTAGCTTATCTTCCTTTGCTGTCCATCCAAGACTGTCGATCCAGAGACAGCTCAGCTGTGCTGGTGACCATCGTTTCATACTCCAGTTTCACAAAGAAGAGCAGCCTAGCTACTGAAGGTGGGGGTTTCCATAGTTCCAAAGAAAATTTAGGACATTAGAGTGAGTTCACCCTTTTCAGGTGCCTCTGAGGTTCTGTAGCCTGGGAAAGTACTCTTCCTTTAAAAAGAAAGAGGGTTGAAAATCCTCTTGGTGAACAGAAGTCACTGGCTGTTCAGTCAGGTCAGTTTTAACAAGGCATTTAAAGGAGGAGAAGTTCAACCTCAAGTTAAATGGTTTGACTTGTTCTTTGCATCATCAGAGCAACCATGGAAATTGCATTCCTCTGTTTTATTTTATTTTATTATTATTTTTTTATTGCACTGACTGTTTTTGTGGGAATGACACTTTACCTGAAAAAGTAACTGAGAGTTAGGTAAAAGAGTATTTTCTTCTCTGAATAATAATTATTTTCACAGTGAAATTTTCAGTATTTTATCACTAGTGTATGAGCAGTGATATATATCAAATTCAAGGCACGTGGGAAGAATTTTTTAGTATGTGCAATTTAATATAGAAAGATTTCTGCCTGTTTGGACAGTAGGTTTGGGGTAGTATAATTATGATAAATAATCTTTTATATGCACAGATATTATTGTATTGCCTGTAATTGATTTACAAATCCTTAAAGCATGGTCCCCAGTGAGGCCAAGAAAGTTTCCAGTTAAGTTCTTTTAGTATTAATCCTACATTTTCTCCTTTAAAAAAAAAAGTGTAGTTTTGAACAAAACATTTTACTTACCTTGAGGCTTTGCCAGTTGATGGTGGAAAACTATGCTCAGGAAATATTTCAGATACTTGCCAAAAAAAAAAAAAATAAGATTAGCTTATTAGTGAGTGAGATTGCTATTTACTTTACTATTTAAGGGTGTCACGGATAAATTAATTTGTACTTCTGTATTTAGAAATTATAGCTCATTTCCCCTAGTCAAATCCTCTAGCATATTGTATACATTTCTGTGTGAAAGTGCAATACTGTGTCAGTCAGTTACATTTTAAACAATGCCTATGTGACAGTACCCCCTCCCCCGTCAGTGGCTTATAGGACTTAAAGATGTGTATATTTATCAAAATTTTGGCTTACAGGCATAAGAAGTGTAAAATTTGGTTTGGGGCTTTACAAAACCACAAGCCTCTTAATGATAGCTAGTGTCATGAAAAATCTGTAAAAGCAATTTTTCCTCTTACAGGCTCCTCTCTGTCATCGTTCACATTTAGCTTTAAAATACATGAACCTGAGCCTGCCATTATGAATTTCCCTTTAGAATAACTGTACTTGTGACGTTTTATAGATGAACTAATACTGCTTGTCTTTCCCCTACCATACAACACTGGTTCTTAAAATGCCAGCAATGCGTTTGTGATAACTTTTGTTCACAAATGTAACTGGGAAATTTCAAGCCAAACTATAATGTGCAGTGCTATGGAACTCTTATTTTTTTTTTTTTTTTGTCCAAATACAGTGAAATTTCCTTTATTAACAAGAGCCACCATGTTTCAGCATTTAGTGATACAACTGCTTAAAAAAAGAAAATCCCTAGTTTGATTATGTCTAAAACAAAAATGTTGCATCTCTGTGATTTTAAAACCTAAATAAATAAAGGGCTCTGATAGGCTACTAGGAGTGGGCTTGGAAACAGTCGTTGGTCTCACAGGTTACCATTGTCTAGGGATGTCTGAGCTGTCTTCAGACTAAGGAATAGCACAGTGTCATTTTGTCTTGGTTGCAGTCTCATTTGGCTCCATTTCTTGCACCACCTGAGTGTTTGTTACCACTTAAGTGTATCACAACAATAGTGGAATAACGGTGATGCAAGACTAGATTAACAGTAGAGGAGAACTTGTGCCCTTAGAGTTAACAATGTGCCTTTTGTTCTGAATGCCATGTTGTAGGGCATGCATTTTTTGACCTCTTTAACTCTTTGAATACTAGGCAGTAAGAATGGAACCCTTCTGCAAAGAAACATCTGTCTTAAATTTCTAGTTACAGGCCTTAATAGAAACCGTAAGTAAGGCATGAACCATCATCACCAGGCACTGAGCAAGAGAACATGGGTTAGCGACACTAGGAATAATTCTTATGTTCAGAGGGTTAAAAATGGTCTTTGTTGTATCTTAACATCAGACTGATTTTTTAAATGATAACTTTTTGTTATGCTAACACTAGACAAAAATCAACTGTATTTGTAAAAATTTACCTCAAACCATTTAATTTTATAGTGTGATTAATCCCAGGGCATTTGGTATGAACCAAAGTGCATTCCTTTTCTATGTGCCTGGCTCTAGTGAGGATGGCCAGGGATTTTTACAATTTGGGTGCAAGGCACTTAAGCCACTTTTAAACTTAATGGGTGGTGTGGGGTCATATTAAATGACTCCATCAGAATGTTAGAAAACACTTTAGGCATCAGTAGCATTGGGCCATATTGGAATCTTAAAATAAGAGTGTGAATTATTTTAAAGAGAGCATTCATTTTTGTAATTTTTTTCATCAAGAATATTTCTGGTAAGCAGATGACTTTTTAAAAATAAAATTGATTTGGTTGGTAAAGGTTTTAATATTGCCCAACATAATGCTGTGGTAGCATTTAAAAACAAAAGTCTGTGAACTCTTTGTTTCTTAGGGGCTTGTACATCTCTCTGCTATGGACATATATAAAATTGTAATTATGCTCAGCTCAACTGCTACAGTTATGTCTAGGCAGTGGCTTGGGTTTCTATCGAGCAACAACTTAGACACGTGACTGTAATATGCTGCAACTGTGTGTACTGAAAATATGTGAAAATGGTTGAATGTGGACTGTGTATATATGTATGTAAAAATTTCTGTGAGATGCTGCTGTCGCCACTTAACATGAAACATGTTCTAGTGGATTTCAATCCTAGTGGCCAGTTCTATGATACTGTATGTATTGTACAGCTGATGGCAGGAGTAAGACTGTTTAGTGAATATTTGTTAAATTTTATTGTTGTGGCCAGAGATAATTTCAGAATAAAATTTTAATGTCCTACCTTACTTCTCTCCCCTTTTCTAACTATAATTGAATTCCTAATCTATTTCTGGTGTTCTTGGTCTGTTAGCCTGGAGAGACTTTAGGATGTCAGATGGATAGCTCTGTATCTGTGGCTTAAGCTCACATCGTCCATTCTGCAGATTTGTTCCTCAGCCATAATTGATTTGTTTTGGGAGAAAGCACCTACTTTGACTCATCTCTCAGGGTGTTCTATTTTCGTTTAATCATTTTGTTAATTTTTCTTTACATGGTGTCTGCCATGCTGGGCTCCAGATCTTAACCATCACAGTGGCAATTAAGCTGGTAGAGTAGAGGCTGCCAGTTCTCCCACCAGTCTCTCTTTCCTCCTGTGCCCAATTCTCGTCAGTTATTTTTACAAGCTTTCTCAGGTCCACCCGTGCTTGTGAATGTGCATAGTTGTGCAGTGCTTCACTTTGGGGGGTTTTAGTGTCTCCGGGAGCTGCAACTATCTCCTGATGTGTCAAGTTCGGTTAACACCAAGCTAAGCGTTTCCTTATCAATGAAGGCAAGCAGATGTTCTTATAGTGTCAGACACTGTAGGAATATTGTATAGACAAGTGTATAGACAAGTATCTCCCTGGTGGAATGAACTACCTCACATTTTTATTTACATCCCTCTTGCCACTAACAGCTGAGGAATTTTATATATATATATATGGCTTCCTACTGCAATAGTAGGATTTGCTATAAGAAGGGAACACTAAGAGTTCTGAAGCCCAGCTTCTGTCTTAACATACCAGAAATCTTCAGTTTTGATTACCTGGCTGCTCAAAGTTCATACCTATTGTAAAACAAAACAAAATCCATTAATTTATAGGTGATGAGCCTATGTAAAATTTGGTAGTTGGTGCTGAAGCAGATGTGCATGGTCCCTCTCAACCTGGGCAGGTTCCATTTCTTGTTGTTCTTATAAAATCTTCCAGATCTCTTTCATAAATTGGTTAATGTTATATTCTCTTTGGATGTCTATACTTCCCTTTTGGAATCAACAACTATATAAATATATCTTCAAACTTCAAAGTTGCTTTTAAACAAGCTTTAGAGAATGTCTCTAGCTAACACTGATGCTGGTCTTTTAAAGGAGGGGAAATTTGAGTACTTTTGTGTTTGGGAAAGGGCATTAAAAGAGGCTTTATTTCATTTTTTAAAAAGTTTTAATTACACTGCATTTGTTTTCTGACTTCAGATAAAGACTTATCATTCATGGTACTTATCCTCCCAAATGAAAAATCTACTATTACTGTTTTGCATACACTTAAAAAAAATTGTGTCTTGATACAAAGATTTTGGTCCCCTTAATTGGTTTTGCTTTGACTTAGTTATTTTGCTTACATCCTTAATATCTGGTATTTTTCATATACATGGGAGGCATAGCTGCATCTTCAGAAAGCTAAAAGAATTAATAGTGACTGTTTTGAAGCAAGCTGACATTTTAGGTGTATTAACTAGCCATCT
Organism: Dipus sagitta; assembly: GCA_036346955.1. Lineage (NCBI taxonomy): Eukaryota > Metazoa > Chordata > Mammalia > Rodentia > Dipodidae > Dipus > Dipus sagitta. The sequence continues at coordinate 120,876,230 of CM070777.1, forward strand.
ATAATAAGGATATGTATTATGGATACATTATAATTGCATCATGTATTACAGAGACCATGGCTCCTTAAAAAGGAAATAGAGCTCCTTCGCAGACCTTGTGTATATAATATGAACATCAGTTCATCCTCATACATTCCTTTTAGCTATAATTATCTTTGGTTGGTGTTTGAAGGAAATGAATTAATTCACTCCAAAGTGACTTTGTAAAAATTTTAGTTTGTAATTGGTCTAGGATGTATAAGTTTAGAAAGAGGAAAGGAATTTGCGTTAGTAGTGAGCATTTCAGAATCTACGTCATTTTTCAGTTTTCCAGAATACTTTTCAACTGGGAGAATACAAAAAATTGAACAATAAAGCATTTTAGTCCCTAGGTATAACTAGTAAATTTAAATGCAACTGCGCACACTTATTTGTAGAAGAGTAACATGGCCATTTGTGGAAAAAAATGGTAGCTTCATGCTTTTATTTCCTGTGTTCATAAAATATGTTTTAATAAAGATTGAGTGTGTGAAAATATTTTTGACAATATAATTCTCAGGGATTGAAAGTTAAATTTCCCTGTAGCAGTAGGTAAGTCTCTTCAATTCAAGCTTACTTAGGTTTCCTTTCCTTTGACTCCATATTTAAGTAAATACAGAATGCCTGCCAGGGAAATATATAAAAATAAAAATTTCAGATACAATTTTAAAATACCAAATTGTAAATAAACCTATTTTACAAACTAAAATATTGTGTCTTTCCTTGCTTTGTATCCCATATTATTTTCCTTCTTACATTTGAGAACTTTTAAATATCAAGAGTATTTCTTCACTAGTAAAAATGAAATGTTGGTTATAAAAGCAAAGCCCTTGTATAGGCCTAGATCATTTAAGAAACACTGAGTTGTTTACAGTTGTTTGTGGGGGGCCGGGGGAAGTTTATGTAGTCCTTCAGAAAATTAGTGTATGGGTAAATCTGGGCTAATTTGTCATCCTGTTATCTGAAGGGCAGTGCCCTACTAATGGAATTTAATTTTTGAACTTTTGCTTAGATAGGCTTAATTTTTTTTAATTGTGTAATGGTATTCTTTAGCATCTTTTGCAGATGTATTCATTTGTCAAATACTTACTGAATGCCTACATGTCAAGTTCTGTCAGAGGCACCAGGAATATACAATACTGAACAAAGCACATTGCTCTTGACAGCAAGTTTGTAGACTGATGGGAAGGCAGACATACAATTATTAACAAAAACACAGTTGCAAATGCAATGAGAGGCGAGCTGGGCAGGAAGAGTGTGTGGTGATGAGTGAGTGCACAACATCAGAGGGGTTGTGTTGTGTGGATCATGAATTGCTTCCCTAGAAAATAAAGAGCTGCTTCTTTCCCCCGAGGAGGCTGAGTGAGCAGCTGAAGGAAATACCCTATGGATGGATCCCAGAGAATGGAAAACATGAAAAGACACTGTAGGTGGCTAGGTGCCAGCCCATGCCAAGCCTTGCAGGCGCACTGTGTAAGGGTTTATTTTTTGTCTTGTGAACAAGGCAACAAGTAGGAGCTTAAGGGGGAAATGCCATAAGCAAAATGGTTCTTGGCTGTGTTCAGTAGACAGAGAGGTAAGAGTGGATGAAGAAATACTTTAGCACTTGAAAGTAGTAGGAAGAAATGGCAGATGGTATATAGAGTGAGAATGGCTATTTAAATATGGAGGCGAGTGCCTTGAAGATGCAGATTATTGGGATGGAAATAACAGGTGTTTTTTTGTATAAGAAAAGTTGCTGTAGCTACTTAGCATTTGCTACACTGCATCAAAATGGATCGTAATACCCAGTTTGTTCAAAGAGGGAATTGAAATGGCTTTGGTTGGAGTGCAAAATACTGGCAAAGCTTTTTATACAAAAGACTTGGGGAAAAAATCATTCATTCAAAAATTTTGAGGAACTTTTAGACTCAGAGGGTTATGAAAGTCAGCTAAGCTAAATTCTCCAAAACTAAACATAAAAGGAAGACAGGGAGGGAAGGAGGAAGGAAGAAAGTTAATCTTTGTTGGGTTGCTTCCCCTCCTGCTCTGCTATAGAGATTAACCATCCCAGCAATGGAATCTACTAGCCCTCTCCTGCCTTCAGGACATATGTTCAAAACTGTTGATAATTCTAAACCCTATATATGCTACATTTCTTTACAAACCCATGATAACGATAATTTAGTACTGTAAGAAATTAATAATATCATAATAGAACATACAGAATACTGTAATAAAATTTTCACAATCAGTACTCTTGCATTGGAGGCCCTTATCAAGGGTCACTTGAACCAAACACTGTGATACTGTGAAAATTGATTTGATAGCCAGAATGGCTACTATCTAAAGGGTAGATGATGTGTACAGCATCTGTACCTTGAATACAAAGGGTGCTTCATCTCCCTGTTATGCTATGGTGTGAGATTTCATTACACTACTCAGAATGGTGTGCAATTTAAGAATTAGGAATTGCTTATATCAGTAATTTTCCATTTAATATTTTTAGACTGTGGTTGGTAATAGGTAATTGAAACAATTGGAAAGAGGAACCTTGAAGAAGGGATCTTGGAGAGACTGGAAGGAGTAGGGGAGATTAAGGTGCCCTTTGGAAGAGGATGTGGCCTTCCGTGAGATATAAATGTTCAAAGACCTGGGCAAGAGGAATCTCCAGGAGCCTGGGTGTATGTTTGGAGTGTGGTAAGCAAGGAGTGGATGATTCAAAATGAGGAGGGGAAGAAAGTATGGTTAGACTGTGGACAGGGCCACACAGACCATGGAAAGGCTTAAGAGTTTGTTCTGTTTACACCAGAAAGCCATTGACAGTCATTCTAGTTTCCTGTGGAGAAAAACTAGAGACAAGCCACATGCAAATAATGTCCCTTTGCGAAGACAGTGTACATATTTTGTGTACATATCAGAAGTTAGGTATCTACAGTTGACTAGGATGCCATCCCATACCACAGAATTTGATGGATGTAGCCCCTCTTTCAGCCAAAGACTAGGAGAAGCTTGACATTGGAGAGCATAATCTTTGTCTCCATAGGATTCTGTCTTGGTTCCCAATTCCAGATATGGGTTCCTTTCCACTGAGCAGATCTCTTAACCAGTGAGAAAGCTACTGGTTACCCACCAAGGCTGTGTGCCACCATTGCACTGATGTGTGCATCTTGTCAGAATGTTTACTTCTGAGTAGCTTAGACCCCTGGTTACTCAGATCGTCGTTGGCCACTTGCCCCCAGTAGTACTTATATAGCACTTTCCAGCACCAGATGGGCTAACTGTCTGGGGTCTGGTTCTCTTTTGGATTCCAGCCACATCTCTCCATGTTCTGTGCTGGCAGCATATGGTATCTTCAGCAATAGGGTCTTACCTTTTACCTCAGGCAAGTTATTACATGCTTTGATAGAAACCTGTCATGTTTTGGGGACTTTGTAGGTCTCTGATCAACAGCTCATTAGTGGGTAGCAACTGCTTTATGGTACTGGGAGTTATAGGCCAGAGCAAAAAATACTTTTAAGATTAGGCTTTATCCCACCCTCCCTAGGTCTCTTCTTTTCAGGTGCTCCCTACCATACTCCTGTTGAGAGTTCAATTGTTTTAGTCTTTCTTCAGGGTAAAGGTTTCAATGGTACCAGTTCATTTTGGGTTTAGTTTTGTGTTTTGTGTCCCCTCCCCTTCCCTTCCTCTTCCCCCAAACTCTTCCATCCCTATTGCCTGGGCCTTGAGTTGCCTACCAGGAATGTTAGCAACCTGAGCTGCTCTAGGTTAGGAACTTCAGATGCGTGAGACCATGTGGCATTTGCCTTTCTGTGATTGTGAGTTTGCTGAGTATGATCTGTTCCAAGTCTGTCCATTTTTCTACACATTTCATCCTGTCATTTTTTTTCTTACTCCTGAGTGGTATTCCATTGTGCAAATTTCCCACAACTTTGGTATCCATTCATCCAATGAGCCACCTGGGTTGATTCCAGTCCTTAGCTATTATGAATTGAGCAGCTCTAAACATGGTTGAGCAAATATCTCTGTAGTCAAGTGTGAAGCAGTGATAAGAGTGGGCACTCTTGTCTTATTCCCCATCTCACTAGGAACTCCTTGATTCTTTCCCCACTAAGTATTATTTGGCTTTTACATGCTTTGCATAAAGCCATTCCTGTGTTGAGATATAAACCTTCCATGCTTATTCTCTCCAGCATTTTGGTCATGAAATGATGTTGTATTTTGCCAAAGGCCTTCTATGCATCTATTGACATGAACATGTGGTTTTTAAAATGTTTTTATTTTTTTTAAGATTTTTTTCTTTATTTATTTGAGAGAGTCAGACAGAGAGAGAAAGAGGCAGAAAGAGAGAGAGAATGGACGTGCCAGGGCTTCCAGCCACTGCAAAGGAACTCCAGACACGTGTGCCCCCTTGTGCATCTGGCTAATGTGGGTCCTGGGGAATAGAGCCTCAAACCGGGGTCCTTAGACTTCACAGGCAAGTGCTTAACTGCTAAGCCATCTCTCCAGCCAGAACATGTGGTTTTGTGATTAACTTTATTTATGTGGTGAATTACATTGACTGATTTCCATACATTGAACAATCCCTGCATCCCTAAAATGAAGCCTACTTGACCAATGTGGATAATGCTTTTTTTGTTGTTGCGGGAATCCCAAAAGACTGGCCTTTTATTTTATGTGTCTGTGTGTGTGTGTGTGTGTGTGTGTGTGTGTGTGAGAGAGAGAGAGAGAGAGAGAGAGAGAGAGAGAGAGAGAGAGAATTGGCACGCAAGGACCTCCAGCCACTACAAACTCCAGACAAGTGTGCCCCTTGTGCACATGTGCGACCTTTCACACTTGTGTCATTTTGTGCTTCTGGCTCACGTGGGACCTGGAGAGTCAAACAAGAATCTGCAGGCTTCACAGGCAAGCCTCTTAACTGCTAAGCCATTTCTCCAGCCCAGATATTGTTTTTTATGTGTTGTTGAATTAGTTTGTGAAGATTTTGTTCAGGATCTTTGCATCTGAGTTCATCGGGAATATAGGCTTATAATTTTCATCAGGGATATAGGCTTGGGTATTAGGGTGATGCTAGCTTCATAAAAGGAGTTAGGGAGCATTCCCTGTTCTGCAATTATGTGAAACAATTTGAGAAAAATTGGTTTCAGTTCTTCAATGAAGGTTTGATAGCATTTGGCTGAGAAGCCATCTGGTCCAGGACTTTTCTTTTTCAGGAGGTTTTTGATTATCTTTTCAATCTCCATAGATGTGATAGGTTTATTTAGGGGATTAATATGTTCTGAGTTTAGTTTTGGTAGGTTGTATGTGTCTAGGAATTCATCCATTTCTTCCAGGTTATCCAATTTTGTGGAGCAGAGGTTTGGAAGTAAGTCCTGATGCTTCTTCCAATTTCATTGATGTATTATGTTGTGATCTCTCCTTTTTCATTTCTGATTTTGTTAATTTGAGACTTCTCTCTCTCTCTTTTCCTCTTGCTTGATTAATTGGCCAATGGTTTATCACTCTTGTTTATTTTTTCAAAGAACCAGCTCTTCATTTCATCCATTTTCTTAATTGTTTTCTTAGATTCTAGCTCATTAAATTCTGTTTTGGTCTTCATTATTTCTTTCCATGTGGAGCTCTTTGGGTTGGATTCTTCTTGTTTTTCCAATGCCTTTAGGTGGATGGTTAGTTTATTAATGTGAATTCTCTCTGTTTTGTTGTCAAGTAGGTTTTGTTTTATAAACTGTGGTGCACCTGTTTTCGGTGCATATAGTTGTATTACTATAATGTTCTCTTGTGGGATCATTCCCTTGATGAGTAACAAGTGCACTTCTTTTTCCTTTTTGATTGCTTTTGGGTTGAAGTCTACTTTATCACATATTAATATAGCAACATCTGCTTGTTTCTTGTTTCCATTTGCTTGGAATATCATTTTCCTCCCTTTCACCCTGAGTAGGTGTCTGTCTTTAGTGTTGAGTTGAGTTTCCTGAAGACACCAAATGGAAGGGTTCATATTTCTGATCGACTCAATTAATTTGTGTCTTTCGATGGGTAAGTTAAGATCATTAATTAAGGTTATAACTATGAGGTTTGATTTTTATCCCTGCCATCTTGAGGCACTTTAAGGGGTTTGTTGTTTTCTGCGATTTTGTACTTTTTTGAGCCTGCTCTAGTTTTGGTTATTGTGATATTCTTGCAGGCTCTTCAGAGTGGTTGTTTGGCTCTTTTTTGTGGAGAATTTCCTGATGTATTCTCTTTAGGTTGGGCTTTGTTTTCATATAATCACATAGCTGGGGTTTTTTTTTTTTTTTTTATTTGAGAGAGAGAAAGAGAGAGAGAGAGGCAGATATATAGAGACAAGGAGAAAGAATGGGCATGCCAGGACTCCAGCCACTGCAAATGAACTCCAGACCTATGTATCACCCTATGCATCTGGTTTAAGTAGGTCCTGTCAATTGAACCTAGGTCCTTTGGCTTTGTATGCAAGTGGCTTAACTACTAAGCAATTTTTCCAGCCCCTAGAGCTGGCTTTTATTATGGGAAGTTTTTCTTTCACTGTCTATTGTGAGGGATATTTTCACTGGGTACAGAAGTTTTGTTTGGAAGCCATAGTTTTTTAGACTTTGAAGTGCTCCATTTCAGGCTTCTGGCTTTCAGGGTTTCCACTGAGAAATCTGAGGTGATGCTGAGAAAATTGCCTTTGTATGTAATGTGCTGTTTCTCTCTTGCTCCTCTTAGCATACTCTCTTTATTTTCATTTTTTAGAATTTTAATGATGATGTGTCTTGGAGAGTTTCTTCTTTGGTTCTGTCTGTTTGGAGTTCTGTTAGCTTCTTATATCTTGTTGGGACTCTCCTCTTAGAAGGTGGGGCAGTTTTCTTTGATAATTTTGTTTAATACATCCTCCATGCCTTCGGTCTGAATTTCTTCCCCTTCTGGTATACCCATGATCTGAATGTTAGGACGTTTTAGGGCAACCTAATGTTCCTTCATGTTCTTTTCACAAGATTTTTTGAACTTATTCATGTTTTGGGCTCCTGAACTGCTTCTTCTGTTTTGTCCTCCAGCTTCATGGTTCTGTTCTACACATGATTAAATCTGTTCTTGAGGATTTCTAAAGAGGTTTTGTCTAGTTCAATTTGGTTCATATTTTCTGTTGCCTTTTTCTGTATAGTATCCATTACTTTGTCAAGTTCCAATTTCAGGTCATGTTTTTATTTCCTTAATGCTTCATGGAATTTATTCTTGCATTTACTTATGTCTTCATTAAGATTAACCAGCTGGATATTGAAGTTCTCTATTTTTTGGCTCACCTTCAGTTTATATAATTCTATTTTGAGGTCTCTGGTTTTTGTCTATTAGGTCGAGCCTAGTGAAGACAGATGTGTGGATATCATTTATGCTATTGTTTTGTTTTTGATTTGCTGACAGTTCTGCCATATTTTTGGTCAGGGTCACATATCTTGTGTCTTCATTTTGGGGTTCTACTGTTGTCTCCTCTATGTTTTCACTGAAGACTTCCATTGTGGGACTAAACAACCTTCCTGGCACTCCCTTTGTTTGATGTTCTGTGTTGTTCATTTTGCATTTTGGTCTGGTCGTCACAATGTGGGAATCTTATTTAATTAAGGAGGAAGCAAGAGTTTTCCCTCGTAGTGTCTTCAATGAGTGTTCCATTTTATGTTTAAATAGAATAGGCTAATGGCAGCTCTGTATTTTGTGAAGCACAGGTTGTGAAGGGCATAATTTCACCAGCTACTTTGGGCTGGTGCTTAATACCAAAGGTGGGATTGGTGGTCTGGGGTCCCTTTGACCTGCTCTCAGGGGTGTCTTGCCTGTGGCTCTGGGGCCATAGCATTGGCTGTTGCTCTCCTGCTGAACCTAGTTGGGCAGGTTATGGAGGACTCACTGGTTCCTTCAGCAGGTGATTGCCTACTTTTCATGGGTTCCCTTTCTGGGGGCTGATGTGATGCCCAATTAATCACTGGGAATGGAGCAGGGCATTGGAAAGATTGTGGGGCTCACTGGGTTCCATAGCTCACACAGGATCAAGGAGTTGGCAGGTGTGGGAGCGACAGGGGCACTGGCCACGGGGCACACACAAGGGTACCTGTAGGCTACACAGGTTGTTTAGGGTCTGAGATCAGGGGTAGTAGATGCAGACTTTATACCATCTCACCAAGGATGTAAGACAAGGGAATACAGCAGAAGGGAGCTTGGGTAGGCTATGGGCTCAGTTGGTGCAGCCCGAGGGAGTCAGGTGTGAGCAATATGCAGAATGTCGGGGCCTACTGGAGACTGGGAAGGCCTGCAGACCACTGACAGAAGCAGTGTGTGCAGGTCAATGACAGATGCAGTGAGCTGGAGGCCACAAGAGTCATGGAAGTGATTGCGCACCACCTACAGACATAGTGTCTGTGTGAAAGTCCTAGAGACATAGAAGGCATGTGGGCCGCCTACAATGCTGTGCTCACAGGTCCCCAACAGATGCAGTGGCAGGCCCAGGGAGACAGGGGTGGCATGTGGGCTGCAGTTGGTAGAGCCTTCAGGTAGTGCAGCGGAGAACCTGGTCAGGGAGTCAGGGGTGCGGCTGTTGGGTGAGTGGTTGGCAGGAGCAGAGTGTTTAGAATTCTACCCAAGAGCACGGGAATCAGCAGATTCCCAACTGTGCCCTCCATGCCCATCCACTGGAGCTCTTGCTAAGACCTGGTCACACTGGAGCCCCACAGATCCTGCCTGATATTACCCCAGGAAATGAATTGTAGGACAATGTCATCTTGACCTTGATGGATATTTTTATGTTATTTGACAGAAACTAAAAAGAGAAAACAAACAAACAAACCTGTAAATCACAAAACATCCTTACTCAAAATAAGGCACAAAATTGAATAGCCTCTTGTCAAAATGGACAGAAGCACAGAGATGGCTTCAAAAAGACCATTAGAAGGAAACTCACCAATATGGTAAGTATCTGCTTTTAAAGTTTAATTTTCTTTCATATTTTTGACAGTTTCCATAATGAGCAATTGCATTTTAATCATATATTTTAAAACACATTGTATTTTTACAAAGAAAAATAGATGGCAGAGTTGGAATGAATAGGAGAGGACTTCTCTGGGCCCCATGAGTAAAGCACTTTAGTCACGGTGTGCCAGCTCATTTGGTTCTGCTGAACCATGCTGGGCTGTTAGGCTTTGGCTGTGTACTTTCTCTTTCTCATTGTCTGCCACCTACAACACAGCTCTCTTCTTGCCTGGATTTAGGTCTCAGCTAGCCATTGATTCCTCTGCCCTTCCTGGTTCCTACCTCACTCAACCATGTCAGATTGACCTAGCTACTTCTGTTATGGTTTCCCCTATCCATTTCAGTACCCATTTGTAAAGACCTTACACTTCAGCATCAGACTGGTGACAAAATGTCAAGTATTAGGTCTCATAAGTGCAAGAGACTGAGCTTACTGTGGTATTCCTAATGACCAGCATAAACTTTGGTATAAATCCAGGCTTCAATATAAATCAACCAATAATGAAGTGCTTGGAGAGTGTTGTAGCTACACCTTCTTGTTGCTTAGATAAACAGCTGACCAGAAGCAGCTTATGGAAGCAAAGGGTTTACTCCGGGCTTCCAGATTTCAAGGGAAGGTTGATCTTGGCAGAAGAAGCTGGCTGACTTCATCACACATCCACAGCACAGAGAGATAGTGTGCCAGGGTTCAAGCTGGCTCAGAACATATGCTAGGGATGGACTCAAAATCCACTCCCCAGTGACACACCTCCTCCAGCAGGGCTCAGCCTGCTAGAGACTTAAGTAGGAAGCTTAATCTTAATCAAAAATACCAGATGCTCTGGGGACATTTACATTCAAAATCAGCACAGAGAAATGTAAGGAAGGAACCCATGAGTTCCCTTTCTTTGGTTTCTGTGTGTGCAATGCCTTGCCATCGACTCTCACAGTATGTCGTTTAAACATTAATGTTTCTATTTTACAGACTTCATCTAACAGAACTTAGCATAATGGTGTAAAACAGCTCAAAATCAGCATGATTTTTCTGAGGATGTCTCAGGAGCATAGAGGAAATGGAACGGATTAGCAAGTGGCTTAGGATATCAGTGGAAGTAAATGTGAACTGTGTGCATATCCACTCACAAATATTGGTAGTGCATGCAGACAGATGGAAAGATGTCTGGCAGGGGTGGGACTGCTGAATATATATATATATTTTTTTACATTAGGTCAAGGTGAAGCAGAATCTGGTACCTTCTACTAAAACACTCCAGTGACCTCTCCTCTTCTCCTCAAACTGAAGAAAAAATGGGCTTAAAATGTCCTTTGCCATTTTCTCTCTCTCACTCTCTCTCTCATTAAGAAAATAAATAAATAAAACATTGCTCAGTATTTGGGAAAATCTGATTTCTCTGTTCAATGTTCATGGTATGTCTCCTTCACTGAGATTAAGTGTGTTTCATGACTTTTACTGAGAAAATGGAAACAAACTTTCTATTCATCCAGATAGGACACCAGTGATAGACCAAAGTCCACCCAAGTCTAGTTTGGCCAGTCAATCAGTTTATTGAGTTTAGAGGTGTGGGGGAGAGGTTACTCATAGGAGAATGAACAGCTCACAGGCAGCTGCATCACCAAAAAGCTTAACCCCAGGCCTAAGGACATGGTTCAGTGGGTGAAGTCTTGCTATGCAGGCATGAGGACCTGAGTTCAGGACCCCAGAACATGCACAAAATGCTCAGCATGGTGGCATGTGCTTGTAATCACAGAGCTGGGGAAGCAGAGACAGGAGAATCCCCAAGTCTTGCTGGCTAACTTATGTAGCTAAATTGATGAGCTCTGAATTCAACAAGAGACTCTGGCTCATGACAATGTCGGGGAAGGCAATAGAAGAAGAGACCTGGCATTGATCTCTGGTCTTTACATGCATGGACACACAAAGACTAACACACACATGTGTGCCCATACACATATGAGCGTACATACACAGCTGCACACACACTAGACACATACGCAAAAAGCAAGCCCACCCCGACATGGGCGATAGGAGCTGCATTCCTGGAGCCCCCTGCCCAACTTACAGTTAGTTTGTTGATTACGTAATCATGGGGAAGCAAACAGATGAACCTTTTGAGTTTCCTGTGTTTTCTGAGTTGTATAAACCTTCCTCCTCCCTCCAGGAGTGAATGTTTCAATGTGGAGGAAATAACCTCACAACAAAGTGCAGCTCACATATGTTGACTCTGCATTTCCTGCTGCTGTAAACAGCACAAGCCTACAGTAAGTGTGCCACAGCTATTTATAATTGAGGCTTATGTGTTTGGCACAGAGAAAGAAGCCAGTGGGAAGCTAAAACGTAGAGATGCTATATGCTACGAGGGTGAGTAAGTATTGTTTGTAAGGTCAATCTTTGAGTGCCTGACTTTACCCCATAACCCTGCTTTGGATTATGATATTTCCTTAGTATTTAGCAGGAAACAATGCTGTGATTGATTAGCGATGTCTGCCATGGCACAAAAAGAGGTAGCCTACTCATTGTATAGAAGTCTGTATTTCAGTATGCATTACTTTAATTCTAGTCTGGACACCTGGAAAGTTTTTAAGATGCTAGATCTTAGTTAAGGTTTATATAGTTTGGAGTTTTTCTTCTATTTTTTAGAAAACATTATAACATGGGGAACACAAGTGCTTTCCTGTTAGTACAGCTTACTGATTTACTCTCTAATGTTTCATCGACATGTATGTGTGTGTATGCGGCGTGATGCGTAGAAGACAAGAAAGTATCTCCTTTCACCTTCATCACCTTGCTTTCTTTATCTTTCAGGAGGCTGGAAGGAAGAGGAGCCAAGAGTGGCAACAAGGTGGAAGGTAGTGGCACTGAATCACTTTCATACTTGGGATCTGCTAGTCTCCTATTCCCTGAGCTAAGTATTTCCTCTAGGGAACAGTGAGACCTTGTCATCAAGACGGCCATGTTCCTTTGTGTCCTCACACAAATGATTAATAGCAAGTCGATTCACACAATGACCTTTATGAGTGATAAAGAGCAAATATAAAGCTGAGAGGTTTTTCTTGCTTTGTAAATCAGTGTCTCTGGGCATTTCTTGAGCATAATCCTCTATACCAAAGAGTATGATGTATTTCTTGCCTCTTGCATGCAACATACTCCCTTGAAATGTGGATATTAGAACCCAGAAAAGTGTGCCTGACCATGATCTGCTCAGCACACACCATTTAATAGTGTTCACATTGACCTCTGGGCACCTGTAAGTCATTACAGTGTTGCAGCTGTCATATCCGGGTGGCTTAGAGGGACTGGCACTGTGCCCACTTCCACCAGTTACTCTGAGTAAGAGCTACTATTGATCTTCTCCTGAGCTTATGCCAGAGGAGTTTGGTTCCCTGTTTGGAGGTGGGCCAGACTTCTATTATCACCACTTAGGGATGGGCAAAGCCAGAGTGCCACTGTTTTCCACAGTGCCATTTCTCTTCTACTCATGCTGACTGAGATCTCACCAGTGTTCCTTGTTTGACCTCAGCAGCATATTAGCCTCACAGCTCTGCCCATGTTTTCCCTAATCCTCAGAACCTGCAAATATGTTAGGTTATGTGACATCATGGATTGTATCGTGTCCTCCCAAACTTCGTAGGTTGACAGCCTAACCTCCAATATGACCACATAGGTGACCTTTATTGAAAGGGTGGAGCACTAATACAGGACTGATGTCTTCTTTTCTTCATTTTTAATGGCATTTCTTTTTTAAAATTATGAACTTTGCTGTATGAACATATCTCACATTTGTCATATTCCCATCTCATTATACTTCTATATCCCTCCTCCCCTGCTCCTATTCTGCTGAGTGACCTCCTCAGTAGGGTTATTGCAATTCACTGTAGAGTCATGAATATACTGGTCAGCCTCTGTTAGGAGGGATCAGTGTTTCAGGACACTACTCCCCACCCTATGACTCTTAGAATATTTCTGCCCCCTCTTCTGCAATGTTCCCTGAACCTTGGAAAGCATAAGCCTCCTTTAGTGTTAAGCTCTCTGTATTCTCTTGAGTGTCTGCTTTGATCAGTTTTGAGTGTCCTTGTGCCTACTGCCAGCTCCCTAGAGGAGGTTCTCCAGCTAGCAGTGAGATCAGCACTTTTGTTTAAATTGCTACTTCCTCTGCAGTGTCTCCTGGGCCCTGGAAGATGTGATAGAAATGACTTGTCTTGTGCCAGGCAGTTGGTTGTCTTTGCTTGTCATATTGCTGGATCTTGGTTCTCCCTGCCAGCTATATTTGAGTCCTAGCTGATTATGTAGTGGCTGAAAGCTCCTTGCTCCTGCCTGCTTCTCTCCTGGGGTCTCTCATGAGTTAATAATTCCTTATAAACCTTAACTTTCTGGTAGAAGAGTGTATTGTGTATTCTCTTGACTCTCCCCCCACCCACAGTTTCTTAGGCGAGGTTCCTACTCCGCCATCTTAGCCGGAAGTCAGGATGGATATCTGTCCAGGAAGAGGACAATCACTTGATCATGTACATACCCAGGAGAATCCGAGGAGGACACAGTGACTATACAACCCCTCTGCAAAGCAAAGAGGAAGGCACCACTAGGAACAAGCCCAGCTCACCTGTTGGTCTTGGACTTCTGTCTTCCAGGACTGTAAAAAAATAATTTCTGTTGTTTAAATTGCCAATGGGATCTCTTTGCAGGCCGAACCAACTGTGACACATGAGGAAACAAGACTAGAATGGTAGGGTTTAGAGCTGGCTTTAAGAAAAGGAGCATATCTTGGCTTATGCAGTTGGGCCCTATTGCAGTCAGGTTCGCGTTGCTGGTAGAAATTGCCCAACCAAGAGCAGCTCGTGGGAGAAAAGAGGTTTATTTTGACTTAGAGGCTCAAGGGGGAAGCTCCATGATGGCTGGGAAAACGATGACATGTGCAGAGGGTGGGTATCACCCCTTGGCCAACATAAGGTGGACCATAGCAACAGGAGAGTGTGCCAAACACTGGCATGGGGAAACTGGCTATAACACCCATAAGCCCGCCCCCTCAATACACTCCCTCCTGGAGGTGTTAATTCCCAAATCTCCATCAGCTTGGAACCTAGCATTCAGAACACCTAACTTTATGAGGGACACCTGAATCAAACCACCACAGGCCCCATGGAACCATAATTGTCCTTCAATGTAGGAGGCAGAAGGAATACCCTCCTGCTGACACCTTGATTTCAATCTAGTCGATCAGGAAGGGTTCTCTAGAGGAACAGATTCAGTACAATGTAGTATATAAGGGACTTATTAGATTGGGTTACATAATTAGGGGCTGCAGAGTCCCACAAAGGCTTCCTGTAGGCTACAGAGCCTGAGAACCCATGAGCTGTTCAGTCTAGGAAACATGGTGTTTCAGAGCAAGAGGAACCGATACTGCAGCCCCCGTCTGGGCGGGGGGCTTAGAAGGCTGCAGGGAGTCCCCAGTATGAATTCACTTTCAAAGGCTGAAGAATCTGGGTTATGAAGAATCAAGAGGTGGCAGCATGAGAAAAAGCACCCACGTGAGAACAGTTGAGTGCCCAGAAACGAGCAAGTGAACTTCTCCCTTCTGCTTAACCTATGAAATGGTAACATAATGAATTTGTGTTTAAAAAGCACTCGGGAGGCAGAGGTAGGAGGATTGCCGTGAGTTTGAGGCCACCCTGAGGCTCCATAGTGAATTCCAGGTCAGCCTGGGCTAGAGTGAGACCCTACCTAGAAAAATCGAAAAATCGAAAAAAAAAAAAAAGCCTCTAAGATGGGAGTAATTTGACACTCCAAGATAAAGTGGATTTCAGCCTGGCAAGGCATCATATCTATATGTTAACGCTTTGAAATGAATGTTTTGGATATGTACATATCTGCGATTCATTTCTTTCTGGAAGAAAATAAAAGATATAAAGGACAATATGGTGGCAAAGCTTAGTTCTGCCTATGACCCAGAAAGCTGCCTCTAAGACTGCTGGGTAAAGAACCAAAGAATGTAGTACTCACACTCTCACTGTATCTTACTTCATCAAAACCATAATGCACAATAAAAAATATTATTGCATTTAAATTTAATCATCATTTAAATAGAGCAATAATTAAGATAGGATAATATCTGTCTCCAAAGGAAATATCGAATGAACCAATAATGTTACCTTGAGCTGTCATTAGTTTCGTGAGGGAGAAACAGAGAAATGTGTGTGGTGTGGTGTATTATGTATTCCATTTGGTATATAGTCTACAAGTATACTGTGTGTGTGTGTGTGTGTGTGTGTGTGTGTGTGTGTGTGTGTGTGTAGATGTGGCTTATTTGGAGATTTTCAGGGATCTTCTGTGTTGCAGGACTTCCACCCCCCGAAAGCAGCTACCCTTTACTGTATTTTTCTTGTTTGTTTGGGACAGAGTCTCACTCTGTAGCCCAAACTGCTCTTGAACTCACAACAAACTTCCTGCCTCAGCCTCTTCAGTGCCATGATTGTAGGCATGTGTCATCATGCTCAGATTTCCTTACCATATTTTTGAGAATGGCTTTATCCCTCTTTGGCTTTTCTAGTCTCTTTTGTCAATAGCCTATTTTTATTTGTTATTTAGGAAACTCTTACTTAACTTCACAGAAAGTTAATGCTATCTGTGAGATTTCTGAAAAGACTTTCCTTAATGCTGCTCAACTTTCTAAGTAGCCACTATTACTCATATTTATTTCATCACGCCTGGGCAAATAAAACAAGATCAGTGCACACATTCTCCTTTTCTCAGTTAGAAGGAGATGATTTTTGTCTTTGGTCTATGGTTCTCTTTACTAGTTTTATTTTGTATCAGTTGTTCATGTTTACTCAAAGACTGCCTTCCTCAGTAGCTCCAGCTCCCTTACGACTTCAGATACAGATGCTTTTAAATTTGCTTTCATGGAACATACTTTTAAAATATTTTGTTTATTTATTTGCAAGGAGAGAGACAGGGAGGGGGACAGGGAGAGAGAATGAGTGAGCCTGGGCCTCCAGCCACTGCAAACAAACTCCAGATGCATGTGCCACTTTGTGCATCTGGCTTTATGTGGCTACTGGGGAATCAAACCTAGGTGGTTCAGCTTCACAGACAAGTGCCTTAACTACTAAGCCAGCTCTGCAGCCCTGTCAGCAGTTTTAATTACACAATCTCAAAATGCTTTTGCTCTGTGCTTATTATACTTTAGTGCAACATTAAACAATGATCCAATTGAGATATCTCCCTCTAATTTTTACATCACATAAATTCAATTTTGAGACAGACTTTGGATCAATTGTGTAAGATTTTCTCATGTCTTTGGGTTGTTTAAATGTTGATACATATATTTCCAATTATGACTTCACTGGAGAGGCAGTGTATTTGGATAATAATTAAGCAATACTTACAAGAATATTTTTTAAATAAAGCAGTTCACACTACAAGTATGTGGAAAAAGAAACATTTGTGCATAGAATTACTTGGCTTACTTTCATTGATTTGCCTTTTGTGACACTGGGCAGATGAGTTTGTTATTTGTTCTTATTTCTGCCCTTGGGCAAATGGGCATGCTATGGAGATTTAGTCAGAGGAATGTTTAGATGTTTGCTGTCTGACATCAGTCATTCATAGAAACCACCTGGGTATCCAAAATCTATACTTATGGCTTCATTCTATTATGGTCTTGCATTATTCATCTAGTAAATATTTGTTGAGTGTCTTTGTTTCTCCACTGCTTCTCAGGCATAAGATTTAACACTGACAGTTCCTAGTAATTAGGAACAGTAATTATATACTGGGAATGGCTCCCTATAGCCTCTGCAACGTAGGTATTGTTGTTTCCCATGTTTTACAGATAGGGAAGCTAAAACATAGACACAGTGCCTTCACTGGCTAGAGCTTCTGTAACAAAATACTATACCAGATGGATGAGGCACTTACTTCTGCAGGTAGGAAGTCCAAATCCTTAGTGCTGACAGATTTGACTCCTGGTAAGATCTTTCTTCCTGGCTTTCAAACAACCCACATTCTTGCTATGACCTCTCATAACAGTGAAAGTAGAAATGAGAGAAATGGAAGGGGAGTAAGAGGGCATCAATACCAACATAGGAACCCTACCCTTGTGACCTCATGTATACTCAATTTTCTCCCAACAGTGTCTGTTAATACCATCACTGAGGGAATTAGAGATTTAATATATGAACTTTGTGGAGGGGAGGGCACAGACACTTAGTGTGTAACGTAGAGGATTGAGCTAACTCACCCTAGGCCTCATAACCAGGAAGTAGTAGAGTCGGAATTGGAACTCAGACTTGTAATCATTGTGTTTATAAATACTTGGTGAGTGAGTATCTGAGTAAGGCACTCAACACACAGTGAAAACTTGACCAAAAAAATGTGGCTTGTGGGAAATAAAAATTACTTGGAAAGACATGATCACTTCTGGCTTCAGAGTTCTCCATACTCATCATCTTCTTATTAAAAAATTTAAAAAAGCAAAACAACAAAACCACACAGTATCACTTTCTACAATGAGGTTGGAGGACTTGTCCATATCGTTCTGGACACAGAGACAAGCAAGTCTCAGAGCACTATGAACCTACCTCAAAGGATGTAGTGAGGGTAATGAGTGCTTAGACAATGTTGAAGGTGTGGGTGAATACTTAGAGAAATGAACTTTTAATTAAATTTAATAATGACTTCATGTTTAATACTACTGTCCTTGAAAAGTCTTCACTATCAGTGTATTGTGCTGTTCTTGGTCTACCTGTGTATTTATAAAGTGGGTACAAGAACAGATGTGATTACTAAGAATATAACATTGACCTATATGTAAAATTTATAGGTTGAAGCACATAGTAGCTGAGTCTTTTGATCAGAATCTTTGAAAATATCATATGAACACACTTCAAGTGAAAGATTGTTTTAATTATTTGAGAGTCATACTTCACATGATGAATCTTTGTGAGTAGACAAGCTCTTTAATAAACTTCTATTTATAATACTGGTTTTACTTTGAAGTTTCATATTATTATTATCCAAAAGCTTTTCATAGCAGGGATTATGGTTGATCTACATGTGAGCAGTTTAAATTCATGTCCTTAAAAACTGTGCTGAAAGAAGAGGAGAGAGAAATTTTTAGTGCTGTCCAATTACTAATCTCTTTCTTAAGGGACTTAAACTTTCCCATTGTATTTAGACCTCAAAACAGCCCTGGGAGGCAAATATCTGTGTTTTACAGATGTGAAGAGCTAAAGTTCAGAAACTTTGCATACCTACACATCTGGCAAAGCTAGGACCAAGATCTACTTCCTGGTCTGTCTTTTCTTACAGTTGTTACAACACCACTGACCTGACAGCCCCAGAGAAGAGAAGTCGTCCCACAGGAAGCAGTGTCTGAGCTGTGCCTATTGAGAACATCTACTGAATTTCTACAAAATATTTTGGTTCATCTAAGATACCTGGTCACATCTGAGAAATCTTTTTCTACATCTGATTATAATAAAGCTATTTCATTTACAATTTACCAATATACTAGGGACAGAGAATATTCCAAGAATGGTACAAGAATCAGCAAAATCTTTTGGATAGTTGAGAATTGTAGCACTAATTTTATTAGACAATATGTTATTTAATTTTTACACTTTACCTATATAAAGGTATGTCACCAGAGCTATGCTGTTTCAGAGTACTGATTTTTGTGCCCTTTTAAATAATTTTAAGTATTGTATATATTTTAATTAGTAGTAACATCACAACAATCTGAGGGTCTCATAAAAGTGTTTATCGGGCTGGAGAGATGGCTTAGCGGTTAAGGCCGCTTACATGGGAAGCCTAAGGATCCAGGTTCGATTCTCCAGGTCCCATGAAAGCCAGATGCACAAGGTGGCACAGGCAGGCGGAGTTTGTATGCAGTGGCTAGAGGCCCTGGCATGCCCATTCTCTCTCTGTGTCTCAAATAAATAAGTAAAAGTAAATCTTAAAAATGTTTATCTTTGCTGATGAGATGCTAGAGTTTTGAAATTGCATTTCATATAATTGCAATACACACATACACACAAGCATACACACAAGCATACACACACAAACACATAAAATGTATATATACATGCTTCCATCAGTTTAGGAAGCACTTAACCCTAACTGAAGGATCTGAACCTGGTATCATTATTTACCAAATGACAAATGATTATAACTAAGCGGTTCTGAATAACTTGTATTCTTAGAAGCTATGCCAATAGCTTGGGAGTTCCTGGATGGAAACTCTGCTTTCCCACCATTCCATGGCTTTTAGTTTTGTTACCATTGAACAGTGTCCTCACTGCAGCTGCTGGTAATGCCTAGGGCATTTTGCTGGCCTAGGGCAGGAACATAAGAGTAACTGGACAATGTGGATGTGCAGTGTAGTAGGAAGGATTAGTCTACCATGAACCAACTGCTTACACGGCTTTGAATTCTTTTAGAAGGTATATGAATTGAAGTTCAGAAGAAATTGATCTGAATGATAAAATTAAACATTCAGTCAATTTTGGCTAACATAGCTAAAAATATTTAACCTGGGGAAGATAGGAGGATGCAAAACTAGCTTAAAGTGTTTGGTGAAGTAAAAACTAGAAGGAAAACTAAGAAATTGTGTACACGGTTCTGTGGCCCAATGCGGAAGCTATACTATTTTTGTTTTAGCTAAAAACATACAAGAAGTTACAGAGATGCCCAGAGTGCGATGGGAATTGTGTTCAAGAAGGCAAGCATACACATAAACTCTTTCTTCTACCAAGTCCCATAGAATGTCAGAAACAGAATCAAGAGAGGTAAACTAAAGACATCACTGGTTTAGGAGTAGAGGCACCAGGGAACGAGAGACATAGACAAATGTATTAACAGTGGAAATACTTGGCATTGTAATAACAGATTAAATCACACTCACAGAAGACTTCAGAAGGGCCAGAGCAGTTTTTCCTGGCAGTGGATCCTGAGAGAAGATCAGAACTTGGAGTATGAAAGAAGAATTGGAAAGGGTTCAACTGAATAACAGTGAGTCAATCCACATTCCCTTTCCCATGTCACATGCTCAGGCAAAATCCAGAGCATGAGCCTGTAACAGAGTCTTCATATATATTGAGTCCCAGAAGAGTGGTGCCCCATCCCACTGAACTTGTCCCCATTTTTGTGGAAAAGTGGGCAGTGTTGGAACAGGGACAACCTATTTCTTCCTCTTTCACTACAAGGCCTAGGCCAAGGCTGTTGGTGACAGCCACCACTATCATGGAAGCAGAGACCTGGGCAAGGAAGACTATCTGTGTTGAATAAACTGGAATTTCTCAGTAGTAAGCAGGAATCAAAAACTAAAGATCAGCCTCTAATCCCAGCACTCGGGAGGCAGAGGTAGGAGGATCGCCGTGAGTTCGAGCCACCCTGAGACTCCATAGCGAATTCCAGGTCAGCCTGAGCTAGAGTGAGACCCTACCTAGAAAAAAAAAAAAAAAACCTAAAGATCATAAAAATGAAAGGAAAAAATGTTCAATTGAGTAAAACAAATTGACCATGGAGAATATTAATATTAAAAAGTAACTATACTTAGTATCCTCATAAAGTAAAAAAGTCAATGAAAATCATTTCTAGGACAAAAATAGGTTGCCAAGAAAAAAACAACAGTCAAAATAAAAGTTTTAAAATGAAAAATAAATAATCAAACTTAAAAATTAAAGAAAAAGCCTAGGGAAAAAAATGAAAATGAAAGAAAAATTAAGAGATCAGAAAAGAACGCTCCAACAATCCTAACATCCAAAAGATATTCAGAATGAGAAAACATTCAAAATAGACAACAGGTGACAATTTTCCAGATGTGAGGAAATATGATTTCAGATGACAGAAAACACAAAACAAGATGGATAAAGAAAAATATTCCAGCTGGGCGTGGTGGCGCACGCCTTTAATCCCAGCACTTGGGAGGCAGAGGTAAGAGGATTGCGGTGAGTTGAAGGCCACCCTGAGACTACATAGTGAATTCCAGGTCAGCCTGGACTAGAGTGAGACCTTACCTCGAAAAACTAAAAAAAAAGAAAAAAGAAAAAAGAAAATGTTCCAAGATGTGTTCTTGTGACTTTATTATTATTATTATTATTATTTAATTTTTTATTTTTTTGGATTTTTGAGGTAGGGTCTCACTCTAGCTCAGGCTGACCTGGAATTCACTATGTAGTCTCAGGGTGGCCTCGAACTCACTGAGATCCTCCTACCTCTGCCTCCCGAGTGCTGGGATTAAAGATGTGCACCACCACACCCAGCTCTTGTGACATTTTTAGACAGGGAGGATCCAGGGAAGATTCTAGAAGCTCAAAGAGTAAGCTACTCAGAAAGAAAAGAGAATCTGATACGCACTGGCTGGACTATCAGCAACTGTAGGTGCGGAGGAAAAGAAAACCAGAAAGCATGCCTTTGAACTGCTGAAGGAAAATGTTTTTGAGCATAACATTCTCTACTTAGCCAAACTGTCAATCAAAAGTGAGGCACTTTCAAACGTGGGGAAACTCAGACCAGTCACCACCCACAAGCCAGTTCTGAAAGAAAAGGAATGTGAGCGACAGGAAGTCATCAGCTCCAGGGACCAGGGCTCCTAGCCAGATTTGTAATGAAATGTAATTCCAGGACAACAGCCTTCAGGCAGGCATAGAGAGCCCAACGTCCAAATGAGAACCGGACGTCGGTGGCTCTGTGAAGAATCCCTGTCAGGAGGACACCGGGGACTGGGAAGCTGAGTGACCTTGCAGTATGTCAGAGGCACAGCAGGTCATGGTCATACGGTGTCATCCTATCCCTCTCAAAGCTCTGATGCTTCCACTGGCAAAGACCTTGGCGAGGCTCCTTCTTCTCTGTAGGTCCATAGTCAGGCTCAGGTCTATGGTGAACAGTTTCCCTGCAATTTCCCTGCTACTGTGAACACCTTTGTAAGGGTCTGGACAATGATTTTACTACAGCTGTGGTTACAGGACAAATGTGAAGGTGTAAGGGAAGCAGAGGTTTGTAGAGAATCACATGTACTCATGTTGGATTTATTCACCAATCATAAAGGGAGCTGGGAAACATTATATTGGGGATGTAGATGCTGTTTCTACATTTGAAAAGTTAAGTCGGGTTTTGAAGCTTGTTACGGAAATGTGTTAGTTACAATGATGTCACACTGAGGCAGTATAACATAAACAGCATAAATTCTGGAACCAGAATGCTTTGGAAATTTTGCTCCACACTTCAACTTAGACAAATTGCATATTTTATACCTTAGTGTTCTTATTAAAAACAGGGATAAAATAGTTAATATCTCACAAAATATTCTAGAAATAATTGACCACATATCTGATATATACATTTTCCAACTAGCCAAACTCTCAATCAAGAATGAGGTATTTTCAAATATACAAGAACATACACCATTTACCACCACAGATTCTTAACACATTTCTCAAGCAAAGCAAAAGGGAATATCCATCTATCTTTCTGTCTATCTATCTACACATATACATACAAACACACATAATCACAATATGTGTGTGTAACACATGAGTGCTTTGAATGATTATGATGAGTGAAAACCACAAATACAAGTAAATATTAAATTTTCAGTGGGAAGAAAAACATAGTGGTTTGAAAAAATATCTGCTTTCTCATATACTTAAAGTGAGAGGTCAATAAATATTGTTTAAAATTTGCATGACAAGAAATAGAGGTTTAACCATGTTCAGAGTTATATAGGCAATTATCAAAAGGCAATCTTGGTAGATAAAATTAAAAGCAGTTATTACTGAAGCATCAATTTCTATTTTTAAAAAAATCCTGCTGGGATTGCTTTTGGGATTACATGGGTCTATAGATGAATTCAGCAAGAACTAACATCAATATGGAGACTTCTCACCCAAGAACAAGCTACATGTTGTCCATTCACTTAGTTTTTCTCATAAGAAATTATTATATCTTATATTAGATTAATGTTTTTATATTACTGTAAATGTCGTTTCAATATTTTTCATTTTCTAATTAGTTGTTGCTAATATATAAGAATAAAAATTGACTTTTTGCATACTATTCATGTATTTGATAATTTTGCTAAATATACCTGTTCTACTAGTTAAATTTTTAGTAGATTCCATCAGTTTTTTAAAAATATTTTGTTTATCTTATTTTGAAAGAGGGGAGAGAGGGAGAGGGAGGCAGACAGAAAGGCAGATAAACAAAGAATGGGCAAAACAGGGCCTCTAGCCATTGCAAACAAACTCCAAATGTATGCACTACCTTCTGCATCTGGCTTATGTGGATACTGGGGAATAAAACCTGGGTCCTTAGGCTTCACAGGTGAGTGCCTTAATTGCTAAGCCATTCCATCTATCTGTTTTTTAAAACAATATTTTTATTTTATTTGTGCAAGAGAGAGAGAGATAAAGAGCTAGAGAGAGAGAGAGAGAGAGAGAGAGAGAGAGAATGGGTATGCCAGGGCCCTCAGTGGCTGCAAACAAACTCCAGAAGCATGTGCCACCTTGTGCATCTGGCTTATGTGGGTGCTGGGGAATTGAACCTTGGTCCTTTGGCTTTGTAGGTGAGCGCCATAACCACTAAGTCATCCTTCCAGTCCCATCCATCTGTTTTTTTTTTAAACAGAGAAAATCATGTTGTTAATATAGAAAGCCAGTCTTGTTATCCAGATGAAATATCTTATTTTTTTCTTAAAAACGTTTTTATTGACAACTTCCATAATTGTAGACAATAACCATGATAATTCCCTTTGCCTCACTTTCCCCTTCTCAACTATACTCTCCATCGTATTCCTTCCCCTCTCAACTAGTCTTTTATTTTGATGTCATCATATTTTCCTCCTATTATAAGGGTCTTGTGTAGGTAGTGTCAGGTGCTGTGAGGTCATGGATAACCAGGCCATTTTGTATCTGGAAGAGTACATTGCAAGGAGTCCTACCCTTCCTTTGGCTCTTACGTTCTTTCCACCACATCTTCCGCAATGGACCCTGAGCCTTGGAAGTTGTGATAGAATGTTTCAGTGCTGAGCACTCCTCTGTCACTTCTTCTTAGTACTATGGTGCCTTTTGAGTCATCCCAGAGATCACTGCCATCTGAAAAGAGAAGCTTCTCTAACCAAAAATGAAAGTAGAATTAATATATGGGTATGAACATTAAGAGAAGTGCTTACCAGGCAGTTTGGTGAGCATAATATATGCATTTGGCCAGACACCAGCAGGCGCTACACCCCTATGTCTCATGATTTCTCCTGTCATAGGTTTTTCAGCACCATACATGTATTTCCTCCTATGGAGTGGGCCTTCAGTCCAATTAGAGAGTGGTTGGTTTTTTTCTATAACAGACATTCCATTATTGCATCCATTGCCTCATTTGGCCTGGCTGGCCAAATGAAAGGCTTGGAGTGTCCACTGTTGTTTATCTCCACTGATGATTTCTCTCTCTCCCATGGAGTTGCATGCAGTGTAGCTTTTCCCAGCTTTCTGTCAGCCGGTGTATAGGAAGGAAGTTTTCAGCTAAGCTCCAGCAACATTACTCAATGACTTTGCAGCCCAAGCATGTAGTGTCTTCAGAAATAGGGTCTTACACCATCTATTCCTGGTGGGAAAGCAAGAGCCTTGGCAATGTCTTGTAATGTTTTTAGGGCATCAGGGACCTCCCTGGCCAACAACTTACTGAAAGGCATCCCATCCCTGGCACTGAAAATTTTCTAGTAACAATTCTATGGCTTCTAGGTGTGTCATTGTCCAAAAAAAAGTAGGTTTCCATATGCTTATTCATACTCTTTTAGATTTTGATTAACCCTTCCCCACATATATATATATACACACATATATACAATACCATCCCCTGAAGTCCTCCCTTATGCTCCCTTGGTTATAGCTCCTTTATAGCTTACTGGCCTCTGCCAATGAGTTTTATTCCAACCCACCTACAAGTCCAAACATTTTATAGCTAGGATCCATATATGACAGAGAATGTGGGCCTGGGTTACTTCACTAAGTACAATCCTATTAAGGTCCATCCATTTCTCTGCAAATTTCATAATTTCATTTTTCTTTACCACTGAATAAAACTCCATTGTATAAATGCAGCACATATTCATTATTCACTCATTAGTTGAGGGACATCTAGGCTGGTTCCATTTCCTAGCTATTGTGAATAGAGAGGCAATAAACATAGATGTACAAGTATCTGTAAAGTAGTGAGATGAGTCCTTAGGATATATGCCTAGGAGTGGTATAGCTGGGTCATATGGTAAATCTATTTTTAGCTGTCTCAGGAACCTCCACAATGATTTCCACAATGGCTGTGCCAGATTACATTCCCACCAACAATGTAGAAGGGTTCTTCTTTTTCTGCATCCTCACCAGCATTTATTGTTATCTTTTTTCTTGATGATAGACATTCTGACAAGAGTGAGATGGAATCTCAAAGTAGTTTTAATTTGCATTTCCCTGATGCCTAAGAATGTAGAACATTTTTTTAGATGTTTATAGGTTATCTGTATTTCTTCTTTTGAGAACTCTCTATTTAGTTCCATAGCCCAATTTTAAATTGATTTTTAATTAGTTTCATTGAGTAGTTTGTATATCCTGGATATTAATCCTTGGTCTGATGTTTGACTGGCAAAGATTTTCTCCCATTTCATAGGTTGCTTCTCAGCTCTATTCATAGTGTTCTTTGCTGTACAAAAGCTTTTTAATTTCATGAGGCCCCAGTGGTTGATTAGTGGTTTTATTTCCTGAGCAACTTGGATTATACTCTGAAAGTCGTTGCTTATGCCAGTATGTTGATGGGCTTCCCCTACTTTTTCCTCTAGAAATTTCAGAGTTTCAGGTCTGATATTAAGGTCTTTGATCTATTTGGACTTAATTCTTGTACACAGAGAGAGATAAGGATCTATTTTCATTCTTCTACATATAGATGTCCAGTTTTCCCAGCACAATTTTTTGAAGAGGCTGTCTTTTCTACAGAGAATTTTTTTGGCATTTTTGTCAAAGATTATGTGGCTATAATTGCATGGACTACATCTGTGTCTTCTATTCTGTTCCATTGACCTACATGTTTGTTTTGTGCCAGTATCATGCTGGTTTTGTTACTATGACTCTTTAATAAAGGTTAAAATCAGGTACGGTGATGCCACTAGCCTTATTTTTGTTGCTCAAAATTGTTTTGGATATTCAAGGTTTTTTTGTGATTCCAAATTAATTTTAGGATTGTTTTTTTCTAGGGATTGCATTAAATGTGTAGATTGTTTTTGGTGTGATGGACATTTTCACAATATTGATTCTTCCAATCCAAGAACATGGGATTTCTTTCCATTTCCTAGTGTGTTCTATAATTTCTGTCTTGAGTGTTTTAAAGTTTTCATTGTAGAGATCCTTCACTTCCTTGGTTAGGTTTATTCCAATGTACTTTATATTATTTTACAGAGAGATGGAGAGAGAATTGGCACACCAGGGCCTCAGCTACTACAGTTGAACTCGAGACACTTGAGCCACCTAGTAGGCATGTGCAACCTTGCGCTTGCCTCACCTTTGTGCATCTGGCTTATGTGGGATCTGGAGAGTTGAATGTGGGTCATTAGGCTTTGTAGGCAAGTGCCTTAACTGCTAAGCTAACTCTCCAGCCCTACTTTACTTTTTTTTTTTTTTAGAGGCAATTGTGAATGGGTGTGATTTCCTGATTTCATCCTTAGCATGTTTGCTGTATGTAGAAAAATCACTGATTTCTGTGTGTTTATTTTGTATCCTGCTACATTGCTAAAAGTGTTTATCAGCTCTAATAGAATCTTTAGGGTCCTTTATGTATACAATCATATCATCTGCAAGAAAATGATAATTTTATCACTTCCTTTCCCATTTGTATCCCTTTTATGTGTGTCTCTTGCCTTATTTACTATAGCTAAGACTTCCTGAACTATATTAAGTAAAAGGTGAGATAGTCAGCACCCTTGTCTTGTTCCTGCTTTAGTGCAAAAGCTTCAAGTTTTTCTCCATTTAGTATTATGTTGGGTGTAAGTTTGTCATAAATAGCCTTTATTATGTTGAGATATGTTCCTTCTATTCCCAGTTTCTCTAGAACTTTTATCATGAAGGAATATTGGATTTTTGTCAAATGCCTTTTCTGCATCTATCAAGATGGTCATGTGATTTTGTCCTTCAGTCTATATAATGTATTACATTTATCAATTTGCATATGTTGAACCATCCTCTGGGATAAAGCCTTCTTGGTCAGGGTGATTGATCTTTCTGATATATTCTTGTATTCTGTTTGCCAATATTTTGTTGAGAATTTTTGCATCAATGTTATGAGGGAGATTGGTTTATAATTTTATTTGCTGTGCCTTTGCCTGGTTTTGGTATCAGTGTTATGCTGACTATGTAGGAAGAGTTTGGTAGTATTCCTTCCTTTTCCATTTTATGGAAAATTTTGAGAAGCATTGGTGTTAGTTGTTCCATGAAGGTCTGGTAAAATTCACTAGTGATTCCATCTGGGCTTGGACATTTTTTAGCTGGGAGATTTTTTTTTAATAACTGCTTGGATCTCTGTACTTGTTATAGGTCTATTTAAGTGGTTAATCTCAACTTGATTTAATTTTGGTAGGTCATAAAAATAAAGGAAATAATCGATTTCTTTCAGATTTTCAAACTTGGACGAGTATATGTTCTTAAATTATGTCCTTATGCTTTTCTGAATTTCTTTGCTAGCTGTTATAATGGTGCCTTTTTATCTCTAATTTTATGAATTTGTGTTTCTTCTCTCTTTCTTCTGGTCAGATTTGCTAAGGGTTTATCAATCTTGTTTGCCCTTTCAAAGAACCAACTCTTTGATTCATTGATTCTTTGTATTTTTTCTGTTTCTATTTCATTATTTTCTGCTGTAATCTTTATTATTTCTTCCCATCTACTGATTTTTGGTTTGCCTTGTTCTTCTTTTTCCAAGGCCTTAAAGTGAAGCACCAAGTTGTTTACTTGCAACCTTTACAATTTCTTAATATAGGCACTTAAAGCTGTAAAATTTCCTCTTAGGATTTTCTTCTCTGTGTCCCAAAGGTTTTGGCATATTGTGTTCTCGTTATTTGTTTCTATGAATTTTTTGATTTCCCTCTTGATTTCTTCATTTAGTTGTGTATTGTTTCATTTCCATGATTTTGTGTATGCTCTATAGCTTTTCTTGCTGTTGATTTGTAGTTTAATCCTATCTTGATCAGATAGAGTACAAGGAATTATTTCAATTTTCCTGTACTTGTTAAGGTTTGCTTTGTGTTCTAATATATGGTCTATTTTAGAGAATGTTCCATGTGCTACTGAAAAGAATGTGTATTCTGCAGCATTTGGATGAAATGTTCTGTAGCTATATATTAGTTCCATTTTTCTATGCCCTCATTTGATCTGGATGTTTCTGTTTACTTTTTGCTGGAATGACCTGTCCATTGATGAGAGTGAGGTATTGAAGTCACCCACTACAACTGTGTTTGGTATTACTTATGACCTTAATTACAATAATGTTTGTTTGATGAAGTTGGGAGCCCCATGTTAGATGCATGTGTGTTTATAATTGTGTGTCTTACTATTGGAGTGTTCCTTTAATCAGTATAAAGTGACATTCTTTATCTTTCATAATGAATGTTGGTTTGAACACTACCCTGTCAGATATTAGGATAATGGCACCTTCTTGTTTTTGAGGCCCATTTGCTTGAAACACTGTTTTCCATCCTTTCACCCTAAGGTAATCTCCATCTTTTGTGGAAAGGTGTTTCTTGGAGGCAAGAAATAGAATGATCCTGCTTTTTAGTTCAGTCTATAAACTTGTGTTTTTTAGTTGGAATATTGATGCTATTGATATTAGCAGTTATTATTGAAAGACATGTGTTTATTCTTGCCATTCTTCTTATGTTGTAGTTTCTTCTGCTTTTTCCTTTACTCTCTTGTATTAACTATTATTTGAGTATGATTTATATTTTCCTATTTCCATATGTGTGTGCTTTTCTTTCTCTTCAGCATGGAGGATCTTTCAAGTATTTTCTATAGAGCTGGTTTAGTGTTCATATATTCCTTTAGCCTGTTTTTGTTGTGGAATGCCCTTATTTCTCTGTCAATTTGGATGGATAGCTTTGCTGGATAAAGTAATCTTGGTTGACAGTTGTTATCTTTCAGAACTTGGAATACATCATTCTAAGCCCTCTGGCTTCCTGTTATCCTGATAGGCTTGCCTTTATATGTGACTTGATTTTTCTAACTTTTTTCAATATATTTTCTTTGGTTTGTGTGTTTTCTCATTTAATTATAATATTATGGTGAGAGGCTCTTTCTGGATTTTGTCTGTTTGGTGTTCTAAAAGTTCCCTGTATATGCATTGGCATCATTTTTCCTATTTGGGGGAAATTTTCTTCTATGATTTTACCTGCTATGCCTTTAGATTAAAATTTTTATTCATTTACTGTGCCCTGAATTATGTTTGATCTTATGTTTGATCTCTTCATAGTGTCATGAATTCTTAAAATTCCCATCCATGTCTTTATATTAGTTTGTCTTTCTCTTTGTTGGACTGTATTATATCTGCTACCTGGTCTTCTAGTTTAGATATTCTGTTCTCTCTTTGATCCACTCTACTGGTAAGACTTTCTATAGAGTGTATGGAGGCCAGAGGTTGGTGTTTTAGTTTATTGAATTTAGTTTACTTTTTTAGTTTTCTGAGGCAGGGTGGTATACACTTGAGCTCACCCCAGAGATTCCCTATCTCCACCCTGTCAACCAGGGCATTTTCATGACTATTGGGACTATTGAACTCCTGTTCTCATGCTTGCATAACAAACATGTTTTATCCACTCAGCCATTTTCTAGCCCCTATAGTAGGTATTTAATATCCTTATCTGTTAATTCTAAGATCAGTATCAGATTTGGTTCGATGTCATTATGTCATTTAGTTGAGTTTTATTTTTCCCTCAATATGGTCATATATTTTTTACTTCTCTGCCTTCTTGGTTAATTATTAATTGTATGCCAGGAAGTGTGTGTTTCTCCCTATTGGTGTGGGTTTTTTTTTTTTATTCCTATAAATATCTTTGAGCTTTGTTTTGAGATGAAGTTAAGTTCTGTGAAAACAATTTGTTCTGCTCAGATCACACTTTTGAGGTTTGCCAGGCAGGACCACAGAGGTATTTAGTCTAGGGCTAATGTTTCCCCCTTCTGAGGCAAGACCCCATCTGAGTGAGCTACCCAATGGTCCATGAGTTACAGCATTTCTAGTCTTGTGGATGGCACTGTTCTCAGCCACCAGCGAGAACCTGATGCTCTTCCTCCTTCTCTCTTAGCATAGTTCTCCCTTAGGATGGCCATGGATTCTTTCCTCCTCTGCATGGGCTAATCAGAAGTGTGCTAAATGCTTGAGAAGGCCTCATCCCAGATCTTGCCACCATATCCTTGTGCGTACTTGCATGATGTGTCTTGCATTAGCTGATTAAAAGCAGTATTCCTGACTGGGACTTGGCAATCCTGTTACTACATTTCCTGTCAATGGTCCATCACTGCCAACTTTCAGGGTGGGCTGGGGATGGGTTGGCAGTTCCTGCAAAAACCTTTGGATGGCTCATTAGAAATGTCGGTAGCTTTTCCTCCGTTAGCAATGCCATTGTTTAGGGTGGTGAGGTTTTTTTTTTCCCTTGCTTGTATCTAAATTATTTGCCATTCAACTAGCTTTTATTAAATGAATATATATTTACTTACATATTAGGAATATTTAAAAATAATCAGGTCAAAAGGGTGCCTATCTCACATGCCCATTTACATCACTCATTTCATATTCTGAGTGTTGGACTGTGGGCTTTAGGCAGGCATGGCAAGAGCATTGGCAGCCTGGCCTCAGGACCAATCCCACTCTTCTCTACAGCATGACCCTCTGCCTCTACTCTAGAGCTGTAACTGTATCTCGCATCTCTCTTCTGCTCCAGAGCAACATGAAGAGCCCACCCACTGTCCTGTGGGACAAGATGATCTGGTATTCACTCTTCTTTTTTCTGGTGTCTCAAATCTTGTTTCTTTTTATAATCACAGACTGAGCCCTTCAAGCTTTTTTTTTTTTTTTCTTCATTATTTCTCTTACTTGTACTATGTGTTCCTACATTGTGCCATTTAAATGAATCCTAGGCTGTTTGAAGTCACTTCTGGCCTTACTTTCTTTTCTGTCCCTTGGTGACTGTACATCTGTTTCTCTCCCACATGTCTTGGGCTCCACTACTACCCCATTTCTTTGGGGAATGGAAAGAAAGTATTCCCTTCATTTGCTTTCCTTTCATTTTCTCTTTTTTGCCCCATGAGTGTCTCAGTATGCTTTTGTGACATTAGGCAAAGAAAAGAAATCCAAGACATATCAGACTTGTCCTTCCTCTACTTAGGCAGCCTGCCAGTGCCATCTCAATTATTTTCAGTAACTTCACCTTTCCTCTTTCACCTTTTCCTCATTATTACCTGTGGTCCATATGTTCCTTTCTTCACCTGTAACTTAGAACTCCTAGGATAGAACAAGACATATACTAGATGATCAGTAAATATCTGTTGAATACAAGAATGGATTTTTTTTAAAACTGAATGTCTGATTGTTTCGACGTAGGTTCATATGCAGCCTTGGTTAACCTTGAACTTGCTATGTAGTTAAGGATGACCTTGCACTTCTGATTCTCCTGCCTCCACTTTCTGAGTTCTGGGATGACAGGCATGTGCCACCATACTCAGTGTGATGCAGAAATGGTGATTGACTCCAGGAATTCATTCACGCTAGGTAAGCAGCTCAACAATTAAATTACAACCCCACCCACCACCTCAATTGCTGAGTTTTTCATTTACATTTCAGTTCATGGTAGGTGATCCAACTACCTCCCCATTGTTTACTACAAATATTTTTATGCAGTCTGTTTCATGTCATTACATAGAAAGGAACAGAGAAAGGTAGTCAGATCTCACCCAAGATCTCAGCTGCCTCCTGTGCCAGCTGTCTGCCATGAGGCCTGAGGTCTATTGGCCTCAGGGGAGAGGGACTACACAGAATGTGGAAAATCAAGGGCTGGAAGCACCACCTATTTAGTTATGGGGAGGTTGTTATCCATGTTAGGATGAGACCTTTCAAAGTGGGTGCTTTGGGGATTTCCACACTCATCTAAGTAACCCCTCACCCAGGTTCTGTCAGAGAATCCAGTCAACTCATTGGTTTGCCAAGGCAAACTCTCTAGTGGAGTCGGCCTTGTCAGGAGTTCCCTGTCTGGGAGTAAGCACTTCACAGCTTCTCCCCATAAGAGCTCACACACAGTGTATGTGCAGGTGCAGGTGTGTGTGTGTGTGTGTGTGTGTGTGTAAGCTAGAGGACCAGCCTTAGATGTTATTCCTCAAGAAGGTCATCTGCTTTTGATTTTGAAACAGACTCTCTCGTTGGCCTGGAGCTTGTTAACCAGGCTAAACTGACTGGTCAGTGAGTTTTAGGGATTCGCCATTCCTCTCTTCTCCAGGGCTGGGATTACATGCACAGATCACCATATCCTAATATTTTTAAGTGAATTCTCGGGACTGAACTCAGCTCACCATGTTTGCTCAGCACCAAACCTTATTGACTGGGTGATCTCTCTAGGCCCAAGCATTACTAATGTGAACAGCATATACCTGGCACACAAACTGTAACTGCTAAGGCTGTGCGTCCAATTGCTTTCATGATCCCTGTGTTTAATTCCTAACCTTGCTGTAGCTGTAGTATCATGTCCCAGAGGGAGCAGTTCCGCCCCCTCAGGAGGGTCGCAGGGACTTTGCTGAAATACTGTGACAGAGCTACTTAGTTATCAGGTATCCGAGACCAGGATATGGATCAGAGGGCTGCAAATTCCTAAGATGATTCTGTCCTGGCACAGGCAGACACACTGAGGATTGTACTGTTAGTCATGCCCATGGAGAGCCAGGCATCTGCCCCATTGTTGCAACTGATTTGGCAGACTGTGTCCACTGATTATCCTAACTGCCAATGTTCTGTTCCTCAAATTTGTGGTAACATCCCAAAACATGTTTCTATTTGCTTACTTACTTTTGAATAGATAGAATTACGTTCCCATTTAGGTTGTCACAAGTCCTTTTGAACTCTTTGCTTCTCACGTTTTTGATTGATGATTTTATTTACAAATTAAAATTTTCATACTCAAACTAAAAGCGGAAAAAAGTAATCTAGTTACCTGTCTGCTGAAGTTATTCAAAAGACCCAAGTACTGGCCAGCTCTTGCTGGCTGAATCTGGAAGTTAAAACAATGTTGAACTCCCCTCTCTCTCTCTCTTTCTCTGTGTGTATTTCTCCACCCCTCACTGTCTTTCACTTGCATATATAACTTTTCCTAGGTTTTGGCTTGGTTCTTGGTTTTGTGTCAGCAGAGCTGCAGATGACATGACAGCAGTGTGGTCTGATTTTATAGCCTCCTCTGCACCAATCACTGTGGCATAGGCAATGAGGTATGCTGATACACCTTGGGTAATTACCGACTCTTGTAGTGAGGGAGGCATAACTTCATGACTGGGAGATTCAATAGAATCATTTATAGTTGGGGGAGAGTGGGCAGTTCTCTACAGTAAGCAAGGAATATCAGAAAATAGGAGAGTGGCAGATGCCATCGACAGTGCAGAATGAATTCATAATCTGATGAGATTCGTGTACATCAAGTCTTTCTCTGCTCCTGCTGCCAACTACAAACCTTATCTGTCCCAAATGAAAAAGCACTTGGCACTGGTTACCTCAACCCTTTCTTCCTTGGCAGAGTACCATTTCATCTCTGTTTTGCTCAGTTCCAAATCTGTCTTCTACTCTTCCTGGAACTGCTAATGCATTATGGCTTTATCCAGGCCATACAAGACCTCCTGTATTTGTTTTTAATGTGGAATCATACCAAGTTTTTTCCAGAATTCCATCCTTTTTCCTACAGACATATATTCTCCAAGATAACTCCTCTTCCCAGCTGAGCCAAATTCTTAGGGATTTGAATTACTGAAAAGAAGTTATTTGAGGCTCATCCCAACTCCTGCAATAAAATGGGCTCCAATGCATTTACAGTCAGCTACTTTTAAAATGAATTTACACACAGTTTTCTCTCACGAGGTCTTTCCTGCTTTCATGTTTTCTTTTGGAATATGCTCAGCTGTCTTTGGTTTCCTGATCTTCTGGGACAATGATGATGATGGTGGTGGTGGTGGTGATGGTGATTTCAATAGCAAAGTGACTAGCATTAGTTGAGTAAATTGGAACTGCTGTTATTGTAGTAATTCCAATGCAATATCTCTTTCAATCTTGACAATGTGCACATGTCAAATCATAAAAGGAAGCCAGCTCTGATGGTGCTTGGCCCAGGGTCACACAGCCAACTAGTGGAATATCTTCTTTGAAACCCAATCAGTTCAAAGCCAGATGCCCTGCTTGTCATGCCTGTGAATAGAAAGATGGAACATTTCATCACTAAGTTTGCATTGCTTTCCAGCTTGCTATAAGCCTTCAGTCTTCCTCCCTCATCTACATGGGTTTCATTTTCTTTCCCCACAATAGCCCCTCAGTAAACCTTTTTATTTTATTTTATTTTTATTTATTTATTTATTTATTTTTGGTTTTACGTGGTAGGGTCTCACTTTAGTTCAGGCTGACCTGGAATTCACTATGTAGTCTCAGGGTGGCCTCGAACTCACGGTGATCCCCCACCTCTGCCTCCTGAGTGCTGGGATTAAAGGCGTGTGCCACCACGCCCGGCTTAAACCTTTTTATTTTAATGAAATATCTGCATTACCATCTTATAGAACAATCTAGACTTCTGCTCCCATAATGATGATCATCTGATAGCTCTCAAAATCCCTCCAAGGAAAGGAAGATAGTGATGTTTCCATTTTGCACACAAGAAAATTAGACATATACTGGGTGAGGTGGGGAGAACCTATAACGCAAGCACTCAGAAGACTTAGGTAGAAAGATCACAGGTTCAAGGTCAGTTTTGGCTACATAGTAAGATCATAGAGAGAGAGAGGAGGGAGGAAATTAGACATAGAAAATGAATGAATAAGCAGACGTCTAGGGTTAGCTATCTGTGCGAGAGAGGTAGGTCATGTCCAAATAGACTTGTGAGAAATGCAGAAATGCAAGTAACAAGTCTCACTCACTTGAGATAAACACTCATGTTCCTTTCCCATTGGTCAGATCTCTTTTCATTTTGTCCTCACATAGCTCAGGGCCTTAGACTTCTGACCCTTAACCCACCAATGTTTCAGCTTGGAGGTGTTCCCTTCCCCCAGGATTGGAAGACCCCTCTCTCTCTTCTCTCAGGATTGGACTGCTCCTCTCCTGACCTCCTTGAGGTCTTTGTTCAAATGTCTTCTTTCTAGTAAAGCCTCCCATGAGAGTCTTACTGAAACTCAATCCCTGCCATCTCCAGGATTCCTCTTTCCTAGTCCCTATTTTACTTTTCTCCATAGAACTTATCACTTAATAATTAAATAGCATTGTTTTTCATTTTTACCCCCCCTCCTTCAGCATGTGTGTTCTACTGGGTCAGAGCTTTTGCCTGTTGTTTGCTAGCACACAGCTAATCCAATGAGTGCAACTGACAGAAGAATGAAGACCTTCACTTACTTATTCAAGAGGCTGACCACATGACAAGGCTCTTGGTAGCCCAGCAGAACTAGATAATAAGATCCTATTGCTCAAGACTCCACATGCTTGGGCTGCAGGTCACTGAGAAATCAAGCTGAAGCAGAGCTGTAAGCCTCCTCCTCATTGAATAGCTATCAGGATATTGAAAAAAAAAACTACACAGCATGTAGACTTTGGGAGAGAGAAGTCATTAATGATGGTGCAGTGGTGGTATGTCTGTTATTGAGGAAACTAACTGCTCCCTGAATGGACTTGTGGCCTGCTCCACAAGAGGGAATTCATTCCTGGTACTGAAAACCCAGTCAAAAGCCTATGGATGAGAAAGGTCATAAGACTTGGGGGGGGCACTAGTACTATTAAATATACATAATATATGGCTAAATGCAGGATTAGCCAGGAATTTTTCAGAGACAGACTCCTATCCCTTGTCTCCAGGTTGGGATGTTCCCTCTTGTTGTCCTGGGACTCCACAGTGCAGTCTATGTAGTTAAGGACCAAGCAGTGCACCAGCTGTGGTTGTATATGCAACTGATTTGCATATATGCAAGCAGGAATAGTCGAAAAATTAATTTAGACTGGCTGCTAGTGTTTGATGTGTGACATAGGGAGTTATGTTCAGCAGGTAGGTGAGGTAGCTTGGGGAGTGACATTGCTATCCATGATGTTCAGCGATGGTGTCCTGGCATGTGTGCTATTAAATTCATTCTTTTTTTTTTTTTGTTTGTTTGGAAGTTAAACAAAATCTTGGGTGGGGAATGCTGTAACTTATGAGAAGAACCTTGAGGTAAAGTTAAGCATAGTCATCATCATCTGTGTCCTGCTGGACACTTGATTTTAGTGAAATGGGATAAATGCAATGCGCAACAATGCCACCAAGATTGAAGGAGGAGTGAATCCTGGTTACAATGACTTGGTTTATAAGGGATTCATGTAATGGAGTTGGTGTGGGCAGGCATGCAAGCTGAAGGTCAACCATGCTCCAGGTTCTGCTGTGGATTGTCAGTTTAGAAGCAGGGACAGCATTTATTTCCAATGACCTACTTCATGTTCATTGTCTTGTTATGTAGAAAAATAACCAATCTTCAACATACTTGGAAAATACCAACTCTTTAAAATATTTTTTTTGCATGAGAACATTCACATTCATTTTAGCTTTAAACTATCTCAGATTTCCAGCTAAATTGGATAAGAAATGATTAATCCATAGAGTTTGGGAGCAGCTGTAGACATCAAACATCTAGATCAGAGGTGGTCAGACCATAGCTCCATGTGACAAATACAACTTCCATCTGCCTTTGTAAATAAAGTTTTATTGAAACATCATCAAAACTATTCACTCCTTTATTGTCTGTTGTTTAGGGCTGTTCTCACTACATTTGAAATGAAGGTGACTGTGGGGGTTTGGTTCAGATGCCCCCCATAAATTTAGGTATTCTGAATGCTAGGTTCCCAGGTGATGGAGATTTGGGAATTAACACTTCCTAGAGGCAGTATATGGTTGGGGGAAGGCTTATGGGTATTATAGCCAGCTTCCCTTGCCAGTGTTAGCACACTCTCCTGTTGCTGTTGTCCACCTCATGTTGGCAAGGAGGTGATGGCCATTCTCTGCTCATGCCATAATTTTCCCCTGCCATCATGGTGTTTCTCCTAGTGTCTATAAGCCAAAAGAAGCCTTTTTATTCCCACAAGCTGCTCTTGGTTAGCTGATTTCTTCCAGCAATGTGAATCTGACTACAATAGTAAAGTTAGTACCAGAGGGGTGAGATTGCTGCTAGACACCTGACTGTGTATCTTTGGCCTTTTGGAGCTGATTTTTAAGAGGAATGTAGAAGAGTTTGAAACCTTTATCTAAGACACACCTTGCAATGCTGTAAGTAAGTACAGGCTGATGGACTATTCTGGTCAGAGTTGAAAGACCTGAATACAGTAAGAACAATGGACTGTGAGGTTTGGCTTGTGAGGGTGAGAAAGAGCTTTGCCTGGACTGGACTAGAAGAAGTTTCTATGAGAAGCTCGCTGTTATGCCCGTGTCCTGAGAACTTGTGCAGGGTTATTTTGCATAGAAACAGACTTATGTGAGCAGAGGGATATGGTACAGAAAAAAATGAAATCTTTGGGCTGAAACTGCTGGCTGTTCAGCTGCAAATGTATGAGCAATTATAACCATTGAGATTGTGCCAGCCGACTTACATTGGAAAACAGGAAGTATGCACTCTTTTGAAGGGGTCTGAATGCTGAAGGAGTGTCCTGTTCTTCAAAGTATGCTTTATTCCCCCTGGATTAACAAGTTGCCACCCTACCTGGTACTATGAAGCATAAGAAATGCAAGAAAGAGAGGGTCATTGAATTTGCAACACAGTCTTGTGTTTTGGAAATAGCCATGGGCAATGTGAAGCAGGATTCTTGTATTACCCACATGGAGACCTGATGGAGCCATGAGGATTGACGGTGGGTTACAGTGGACACCCAGTGGAGATTCTGGGACTACGACATGGCTGCTAAGGAAAGCTGCCAGCCACAGATGAAGTTTTCCAGGACTGTGAGTAGCCTAGCTGGAGGGGTAGAATTGGAACTCTAAGATTTATTACTAGTTAGAATTATCAGACTTGGAGATTTGTCACTAGATAGAATTGTAGGACTTGGAGCTACAAAGCTAATGTTTGCCCTGGTTGTTTAAAATCTTGTATTGGTTGAATATTTCTTTGCTATACCCAATGCTATCTTTTGCAGTGTGAATGTTTATTATGTGCCATTATGGGTTTGGGGGGGATTTTTTGGTATTATGGCTCAGTTAAAAGATCTTGGATGATGGGGATGTTTGAACATCATCAGAATTGATAAAACTAGAGGGGCTTTTAAAGTTGGAGTGAATGCATTCTATTTTATATCATGTATGGTTATCAGTTTATGGGAACCAGGGGTTGAATGTGGTTTGATACAGGTGTCCCTCATAAACTTAGGTGTTCTGAATGCTAGGTCACTAGCTGATGGAGATTTGGGAATTAATGCTTCCTTGAAGCAGTGTATTGTTAGGGGCAGGCTTATAGGTATCATAGTCAGTTTCCCCTTGCCAGTATTGGCACACTCTCCTGTTGCTATTGTTTACCTCATGTTCATGAGGAAGTGATATCCACCTTCTGCTCATGCCATCATTTCCTTCTGCCATCATGGAGCTTCCCCTAGAGTCTGTACGCCAAAATAAATCCTTTCCCCCTACAAGCTGCTCTTAGTTGGGTGATTTCTGCCAGCAATGTGAACCTTACTGCAACAGTGACATAGTGTAGTAGATTGAATGTGAATGTATGTCCCCCATAGCCTCAGGTATTTAAGCTTCCTGCTTAAGTCTCCAAAAAGCCTTCCGGTGGGGGTGTGTCACTGGGGGCAGATCTAATTCCAGCCCAAATGTACAGAGAGAAGGTTTGAACTTGGGCATTTCTGTTCGCTGCTTTTTAGTTGTTGCTGGCTGTGTGGTTTTCTTATTTTTCTCTCTGCTTCGATGTATGGCAGCAGCTTTGTCTGCCATTGATGGAACTTGCCCTGGATCTGTAAGCTTGAAATAAATTTATTCCCTCCCTAAACTGTGTCTGGTTGGATGTTCTTCACAGAAACATGGAACAGACTGCAACAGAATTTGGTACCATAGAGTTGAGGCGTTGGCTATGCAGTGAATCTGACCATGTGGGTTTTGGTGATTTGGAACTTGTATACTAGAGGAATGTTGATGAATTTGGTACTAGTGACTACAGAATCCTTACACTGTGGTAAGCCAAATTATATGGGCTATTCTGGTGAGAGTCTGAAAATGCTAAATGCAGAGAGAAATGTGTTTGAAGGCTTTGCTTGTGAATTTTTAAAGCTGAAGGAAAGATGGCAGAGAACTTTGTTGGAACTGGGCTCCTGGCATAGAGGTTGGCCACATTCTGCTGCCCAAGTCCTAAGAGTTAGATCAAAGTTGAATTTAAAAGTAATAGGCTGTGTGCTTGGCAGAAGGTATAGAACTGAAAGTTGTACAATTTGAAATTGGAAAAATTCAAGCAAGTTTAAAGTTACAGGCACGAGACTGGTTTTGGGTTGCTAAAGTGGTTGTTAAACAGATTACCAGCACTAAAGGTAGGCTAGCTGCGTTACATTGAAACAATGGAAGAGATACCTGAGGTCCTGCCCAGGAGAAGCTGACTGGAAGAAATGCAAAATCTTTTGAAAGGAAATGACTTGAAGGAAGGAACCTGCACAATATATTTCCTCCCTGGACTACCAGATTGCTGCACATCTGGCATGGTTTTGGAAGCACAAAAAAATGCTGGAAGTGGGTCATGAAGTGTAAATGGTTCCAGAAGTCACTGCTGAGACGCAGCATGTGAAGCAGTGAGACTTCCCTGTACTGGAGACAAGCGAGGGCATTTTAAGTGGTTTGCAGTGCAGACCTGAAGATGTTTTGAATATACCAGGACTGTGCAAAAGCTACCATGGAGTGATGTTGGCTTGGGATGGAAGTGTTTCCCTGTATAATTATCCCAGCTGGAGGTGTAATGAGGTGTTGGGGTCCAGGAAAGTCCTTGAAACCCAAATCCTAGGTTTGTTTCTAATTTTAATCAAGGAATTGAGTAAAAAAAAAAAAAAAGACTGAAAAATATAATTATTAAATTATTGTATTTACTGAGGGAAGAACAGAGCCAAGGAAAGGGCACCCACGTGGCTAGAGATCCTATGTGGAGGGCCTGGAAAAAATCACAGAAAGAAAAGTGAGAAAAGAAAGTTCAAGGAGCTCCTACCATGTGGAGAGTAAAGGCTAGTGGGCCCTCCTAGAGAAAAACTTGGAAGGACCCAGGCCCATCCAAGAGAAAACCTTACCCACAGATGGAAGTTCTCAAATGGTCAGAGAGCCTGCCCTACCCTTGCAAAGGTATTTATAACCTTATAGTGGTGGGCTGTCTTCTGGCTCAGGTGAACCAGAGGGATAGCTGGTTGGTTAGGGCTAGTGGCCGTCTCAAGAAGAGGCTAGCCCTGACACCAAGTTCAGGGGGCTGAACTTGATCAACCACAATGTTTAAATCCTATGAAAGACTCCCCTCCCTGGAGGGATTGTTTGTGGAAAAACAGGTTGAGGGAGCTAGGTAAGAGATAAAAAGTCAGATCATCTTTGATTTCCAGTAATTGCAGACTTTTCTGCCTTTTTCTTACTTCCAAGAGTCCAGTCACCCTAACTGTACTCCCTCTAAGAGGTATAAAAATTAAAAATCCAGAGAGTGTCCTCACTGGTTATGGATGTCAGACTTGAACTACAGGTGTTTGATGTTTACCTTGTGGTTATTGATTTTACATTTGTCTAGTCATTCCTTGTTATACCTTATTGCAATGGAAATGTTTTCTCTGTACCATTATACGTTGGATGTATGTAACTTGATTTTATTATACAGGACTCACAGTTAAGGGACAATCTTGAGTCTCATATGAGACTTGGGACTTTGGGACAGTCTTAAACTTTGTAAAACTACTGAGGCCAGGGAGAATGTGGTAGTTTGAATGTAAATATCTGTCCCTCATAGCCTCAGGTATTTAAGTTTCCTGCTTAAATCTCCAGTAGCCTTCTAGAGGGGGACATGTCACTGGGGGGTGGATCTAATTCTAACCCAAATGTATACAGAGCAGGTTTGAACTCTGGCATTCCTGGTTGCTGCCTTTTTACTTTTCCCGGCTTTTTTTTTTCTTTTTCTCTGTACTTGGTTTTATGAAAATAAGCAGCTTCTTCTATCATGGATGGAACTTCCCCTGGATCTATAAGCTGAAATAAACCCATTCCTCCCTAAGTGGTGTCTAGCTGGATGTTGGTCTTAGCAACATGGAGCTGGCTGCAACACATAGCCCAGGGAGCTTAAGGTTGCTATCTAGTCCTTTAACAAAACAGTTTGTCAAGTTCTATCTGGTTGAAAGAAATTTCTGCTTAAAAGTTTGTAACTATGTCTATTCTTATGCTGGCCTATTTTTCTAGGATGGCCTGAGTAATAGTATCCATAATAAATTGCTAAAAAAAATGACAAAACATTTTTGTGACAGTATACATGCTGCCTGTGATGAGTATGGTAACTTATATCAGATAAGTATATTATTCAGTTAATCAGAAATATGAAATAGCTTATACAGAACAATTAGAGAGCCAATGACAAGATATTACACATGGTGAAAGTGGGATTTAAGAGGGTAATAAAATGAAGGAGGGGTTAAAACTGGATCTTTCTAAATGCACATATTTCACAGCTGTGGTGCTAACAGACAGATGGCTTGGAATGCCACATGTAGGCTACGCCAAACAAAAATGAAAGCAGGAGGAAATTTTTCTGGGGAAAAAATATTTTTCCTTACAAATTTGAAATATTTTCCCTTTTATGTTATAGTCTCTCCCCCCTTTCAAAATAACATAGTTTTATTCTCTGCCAAAAGCATTTGCCCTC
This sequence comes from Dipus sagitta, assembly GCA_036346955.1. NCBI lineage: Eukaryota > Metazoa > Chordata > Mammalia > Rodentia > Dipodidae > Dipus > Dipus sagitta. The sequence continues at coordinate 120,918,329 of CM070777.1, forward strand.
TTTTGGTTTTTGCACAGGGGAAAATAAATTCCTTCACCTGGTTCACATTGATCATTTCAAAGGCTTATTTTGTACACACTGAAAGAAGTTCAAATGAGCTGTTTCTTCTGTGGATGAAAATGCTAAAATTGCCAAAATGAAATTCAGTCTTTAAAAATATCATTAAAAGCTGAAGCATCAATGAATATAGCAGGATTATTTCTATGGTTGCTGTCAGTTTACTTCGTACTCAGCTTTGAACTTAGGGCCTTGTGAATGTTAGGCAAGCACTCAGCCACTGAGCTAAATTGCCAGCCCTTTAAATACTTTTTATTTTGAGACAGTGCCTCACTAAGTTGCCCAGGCTGGCCTTAAACTTACTGTATAGTTCAGACAAGCCTTGAATTTATGATCTTCCTGCCTCAGCCTTACAAGTAGCTGGGACTATAGAGACACACCCCCAGACCTGGTTATCAAGCAGTTTCAAGGCAATGTGAAGGGTCTCAGTCTCTAGTTTTTTCTCCTCATCAGGGGGAATGAGATCCCTGCTTAGTATTGCTGTGACCTAGGACAAGTCATGTCTATTTGGGGGGTGGGGTCTGGGAGGGTTGTCAGGAGTACAAGAGTAGAAATTGCTGTGGATAGGGCTCCTTGGAAGGCAGATCACAGTTTAAAGCCCTTTAAATGGAAGTTGCTGTCACTTTCACCTGCCTTTGTCATAAATCCCCCTGAGGATATGAGTAGGGGCCTGATGGGGAAGGAAGTGAAAGTAAATTCAAACACCTTTGGCTATTTAAAAACCACCCTAGGAAGGAGGCTGGCAATGTTGAGACTGAAGATTAAATGAGGCTTCCAGTTTTCTGTGGACTTCAGTGATTTCAGATTAGCCCAAGGGACAAAACCTTTTTGTCCCTCCCTGTATAGCAGTGTTACTCCCAGATGACAAAAGATAAAATTTTGTTGTGTATGCAGAATCAGCTTAGCCATTAGTCAGGGTCTCTAAAGTCAAAGAACCTGAACCACTTTAAAAAATGCTCCTGCTATTAAAAAGAAGAAACTCCAAACTAGAGCTACAGACATTGTGCTGTGTTTTTATGTTTAGGAAATTCATAATTAAAAAAAATTGCTTATTTTTATTTATTTATTTGAGAACCACAGACAGAGAGAGAAAGAGGCAGAGAGAGAGAGAGAGAGAGAGAGAGAGAAAGAAAGAATGGGCACGCCAGGGCTTCCAACCACTGCAAATGAACACCAGACACATGCGTCCCCTTGTGCATCTGGCTAACGTGGGTCCTGGGGAATCGAGCCTCGAACCGTGGTCCTTAGGCTTCACAGGCAAGCGCTTAACTGCTAAGCCATCTCTCCAGCCCGGAAATTTATAATTTTAACATATGCATTTAAATAAATGTAAAGTAATTATGCTGTCTTTCAAATGATTTATAGTAGAGAAAGAGACAATATTGATGTAGCGTGTGTGATGGGTGTATGGTGGGCTGCAAGTTTAGGATCATGTAAGGGATGACTTCTTCCACTGCTCTGAGTAAATGTCATTTTACATCTAATCTAATGTGGGACTGACACCAAACGTGTACCTGAGATCACATCTAAACTGGAAGGTTAGGCAAAAAGTTCCTGTTCTCCCTCTCCCAGCTCTCCATCCTATCCTCACTGAGACAAGATTACTAGTGTTCTATGACCATGTGAAGAAGCTGGGAGGAAAAAACAAGGGATGAGAGAGTGGTATGTTTGTGTGTGCTTGAACATGTGTGTGCAAGGGAGCATGCACGTGTGTGTTCATACCTGTGGAGGCCAGAGGATAGTCTCAAGGGTTATTCCTCAAGAGTCATCCACGTTTTTTTGAAACAGTGGCTCCCATTGTCCTCACATTGGCCAAGGTAGCTCAGGGATCTGCTAGTCTTATCCTCCCCAGCACAAGGGGTTTCAAGGATTGAACTCAGATGCTCATGCTTGTGAGGCAACATTTAACTATTAAGCTCTCTCTCTAGCGTCAATGGTACATTTTATAGTCTTCCACAGCCACTGTGTGCTGAGGTAAGAAAATAGATACTAAGTATGCTGGCAGTGTAGTTGCTTACTTCAGTTTCCTCATCACTAACCTCATTTTGGGGGCACCTAACTAGTTGTTGTGAGGATTTGAAGGACTCATGCAGTACACATGAGGTTATCAGAAGAGAATCTCCTCCAACAGAGATCAAGCAGCACAAAATCTTAGCCCTCAGGTGGCTTCAATTACACCTGTGTTATTGTCTGGATGTGAAACATCTGAATCTCATGCATTGGAAACTTTGTCCCCAATGCAGCTATGTTCAGAGATAGGGCTTCAGGAGGTGATTAATCAGGTAGGCTCTGATCTCATGAATGGATTTTTCTACTTATAGGTTCATAATTTAATAGGTTGATGGGAGATGGTAGTAACTTTAAGATAGGGAGTCTAGGGAGTTGGAGAGATGGCTTAGTGGATAAGGCACTTGCCTGAGAAGCCTAAGGACCCAGATTTGATTCCCCAGTACCCAAGTAATCCAGATGCACAAGGTGGTGCTTGCATCTGAAGTTTGTTAGCAGTGGCTGGAGGCCCTGGATAACATGTTCTCTTTCTTTCTCTTAAATATTTTTTTTCAAGAAGCCAGGTCTATATGGAGGAAGCAGGTCACTGGCTGTTCTCTTGATAGATGGATGGATGTTGTCCCCATCTCCCTCTTCTCATCCTGTCTTTACTTCCAGACTGCTATGAGCAGGGCAGCTTTGCTTGACCCACAGGATCCTCACAATGGTCATCAGTCTCACTCCAGGTCTAGAAGCCATAGAGCGAGTGACCAGAGACCAAAACCTACTGAAACTGTGAACACAAATTCCTCTTTCTTCCTTGAAGTTTATTTTCATGGGTCTTTTGTCACAGTGACAGAAAGCTGACAGACATAAGGTCATTTTGTGCAGTTTGCTCTCCTTCTGCAAGCTGTTCTCCCTGAAACAATTGCTTGGCAATAGCTAAAGGTGTATGGTAAAACACTGGTGAGTGGATTTCCACTGATGAGGAAGAAAAACATCAGCTATATGAAAAATAAAAACTCTTACAATTCATTAATCAACCATTCAACGAGAAACAACATGTCGGAGGCATTGCCTAGGGCTGTTGGTATCACAGTAAGCAAACCAATGTGCTTAGGAAAGACATTAGATACTGCAGTGGTTTGATTCAGGTGCCCTCCATACGCTTATTTGTTCTGAACGCTAGGTCCCCAGCTAGTAGCAGTTTGGGAATTGGAGCCTCCTAGAATCAGTATATTGTAAGGGGTGTGATTATGATGTTACAGCAAGTTTCCCCTTGCAAGTTGTGGTGGTTTGATTCAGGTGTCCCCCATAAACTTAGGTGTTCTGAATGCTAGGTTCCCAGCTGATGGAGATTTGGGAATTGTGGGCTTATGGGTATTATATCCCCAGGCCAGTGTTTGGCACACTCTCCTGTTGCTATTGTCCACCTGATGTTGGCCAGGGGGTGATGTCCACCCTCTGCTCATGCCATTGTTTTCCCCTGCCATCATGGAGCTTCCCCTTGAGTCTGTAAGCCAAACTATAAAGTCTTTCCTCCTACAAGCTGCTCTTAGTTGGGTGATTTCTGCCTGCAATGCGATACCACATAGAATGCATGCAGGAAGTAAACAAGTAGTAAGCGCAATGCATTTTCACAAGGTGGACACACACATATAATTCATACCCAGATCAACAATCAGAACCTTACAAGCACTCCAGACACCTCTCTGTATCTCCATCCACTCCTAATGAGTACACACTATTCTAACTTCTAAATTCACAGAGTAAGTTTACACCATTTTAACTTTATAAAAAAACAAAGCCATGGACTTCTGATCAAGATGGTGGCCTCCTGACCACCACTCAGCTCCTGAGGTAATATCAGGCAAGAGTTGTGAGCCTCTAGTTCCAGTAGGTCTTAGTAGACCTCCATTTGCAGGCATAGAGGGGAACAGTTGGGAATCTGCTATTCCCACACTCTCAGATAGCCGGCTAGACCCTCAGGTCCCCTCACCCACTCACCCCAGCTGCCTTGCCTGGCTCCCTAACCAGATTCACAGCTGCACTATCCTCAGGCTCTGGATGCCTGTGGCTGGTGCATGCTTCCCTGCCTCCCACCATGCTATCCGTAGGCTCCCCTCCCCACTGTATCTGTCTGTCTACAGCCCATGCACACTTTGCTACTCCCACAAGACCCCGCTCCATCTCTACTGCATCTGGCCATGCTTTCTTGTTTACCGTAATACCCACAGGCTGCACCAGCTGTGCCCTTCGTCCATGCGAGCTTCCCTATCTCCTGCCGGTGCTCCTGGGACCCAAGCATGCTTCCCTGTCTTGCATCCTTGGTGGGCTAGCCTGCATACTGCCTTGCTCCCCATGCCTACAGACCCTCTACACCCTGTGCTGCCTATAGGTGCCCTTGTGTTCACCCCTTGGTCAGTGCCCTTTTCTCTCCCACCCCAGCCAACGCTCTGATCCAGTTTGGGCTGAGGAGACCAGTGACCCCAGCCATCTCTCCAATGCTCCCCCACACTCCTAGTGACTACTAAGGGCATCACCTTATCCTTACAAGGGCAACACAGGAATATCAAGCAAACACCTGCTGGGGGTACCAGTGAGACCTCCATAACCTGCCCATCTGGGTACAGAGAGAGAGCAAGGGCAAGTGCTATGGCCCTTGAGTCACAGGCAATACATAGCTGAGACCAGGTCAAAGGGATCCCAGACCTCCAATCCCACTTTTGGTAGTAAGCACCAACCCAGAGCTGCTGGTGCACTTATGCCCTTCACAACCTGTGCACCCCAAAATAAAAAATCATCACAGCCCTATTATATTCAAACATGAAACAGAATACTTACTGAAGACGCTACAAAGGAAAACTCTTGCTGCTTCCTTAATTAAGTCAGACTCCCACCCTGAGATGGGTAGACCCCAATGCAAAAGAAACAATTTGAAATAATAAACTGAGAGATCACCAACAAGGCTGCCTAGTCCCACAATGGAAGTCTGTATGAAAACATAGAATAGGAGACAGGTATAGAACCCCAAAAAGAAAACACAAGACATGTGACCCAGACCAAGCAAATTGCAGAACTGGTAGAAATCAACAAAAAACCAACAATCACATAAATGAAATTCATACATCTGTCTTCACTAGGCTAAATCTAATAGAGAAAAAACAGACAGACCTTACAAAAAAAGATAAATGAACTCAAGGAGAGCTATAATAGAGGATCACAATAACCAGCTGGATAAGGTTAATGAAGACATAAGTAAATGGAAGAATGAATTCCAATAAGCACTGAGAAAATCAAAACATGACTTGATATTGAAATTCAGAAAAAGGGATGGATACTATACAAAAAAAAGACAAAAGAAGATACAAACCAAATTGCACTACTGAACACCTCTCTAGAAATCCTCATGAACAGATTTAATCATGTTGAGGATGGAACCTCAGAGCTGGAAGATAAGACAGAAAAAACAGTTTAGGAGTCCAAAAAATCTTAATAAATTCAAGAAATCATGTGACTAGAACATAAGAGAACTGTGGAACACTCTAAAATGTCCTAACATTTGGATCCTGTGTATACCAGAAGGGGAAAGAATTCAGGCCAAAGGCATAGAGAACTTATTCAACAAAATTATCAAAGAAAACTGCCCTACCCTCTCAAAAGAGAGTCTCATCAAGATACAAGAAGCTAACAGAACTCCAAACAGACTGAACCAAAGAAGAAACTCTCTAAGGCACATCATTGTTAAAACTCTAAACCAGAAAAACAAAGCAGCAAGAGAAAAATAACACATTACATACAAAGGCAATTCTATCAGAATTACCTCAGATTTCTCAACAGAAACCCTGAAAGCCAGAAGGGCCTGGAATGGAATGGAGCACTACAAAGTCTAAAAAATTATAAATAAAACATAAATATGGACCAATGGAACAGAATTGAAGACCCAGACCTTAGGTCAAATAACTACAATTACTTGATCTCTGACAAAGGTGCCAATAATGTATACTGGAGAAAAGACAGCATCTTCAACAAATGGCAGTGGACATTTTGGATAACCACATGTAGAAAAATGGAACTAGACCCACTCACTCACCATTCACAAAAATCAACTCCAAATGGATTAAACATCTCAACATAAGAGCTGAAATTCTTCTATTTCTGCAAGAAAAAATAGGAGGAACTCTCTACAATATAGGAGTGGGGAAAGACTTCCTGAATAAAACCTCAGTAGCCCTGAAAATTAATCACTCTACCAATGGGATCTCATGAAGCTAAAAAGCTTTTGCACAGAAAAACATACCATACTCAGCACCAATATATTACCCACAGAATGGGAGAAATTTTGCACCAGCAATACCACTGACAGAGGCCTAATATCTAGAATCTACAAAGAACTCAAAAAAACTAAACAAAAAAAAAAAAAAATCAAACATCCCACTCAAAAAATGGGTTAGAGAACTGAATAGGGAGTTCTCAGAGGAAGAAATAAAATGGCTAACACACACTTCAGAAAATGTTCAATATTCCTAACCATCAGGGAAATGCAAATTAAAACAAGTATAAGATTCCTCCTTACTCCAGTAAAGGTGGCAATCATTAAAAAAAAAAAATCAAAGAACAAATGTTGGTGATGATATAGGAAAGGAGGTACCCTCATTCACTGTTGTGGGAATGCAAACTTGTACAACTATGAAAATCAATATGGAGGTTTCTGAAAAAGATGTAGAACTATCAATGGACCCAGTTATTCTCTTACTGAGCGTTTACCCTAAGTGCTCCACACTTCACTACAGACATATTTGCTCAACCATGTTTATAGCTGCTCAATTTATAATAGCTAAGAACTGGAATCAACTCAGGTGCCCATCATTGGATGGATGGATAACGAATTTGTGGTACATTTACACAATGGAATTCTACTCAGCACTAAGAAAAAAATGATACAATGAAATTCGTAGGAAAATGGATGGATTTTAAACAGATAAATACTCAGTGAACTCACACAATCAAGGAAAGACAAACTCCCCATATTCTCACTTATCTGCAGTTCCTGAACTGGATCATGTTGAGTTGCTGACATACCTGATAGTCAAGTTAAGGCTCAGACAATAGGAATGAAAAGGTTTGGGGGGAGGGGAAGGGGAGTTGGGAGGTTAGAAACACAAAACTAAACACAAAGTGAACTGGTACCATAGAATCCTTTCTCCTTGAAGGTAGACAAAAGATTTAACCCTCACAGGAGTATGGAGGGAGTATCTGAAAAGAAGGGCCCTGGAGAGGGTAGGAGGAAGCCTAACCTTTAAAAAATTTGGCTCTGGCCTATGACTTTGAGTACCAGAAATCGGTGCTGCCCACACTGAGCTGTTGACTGGAGAGTCCTAAGAGGTCCCCAAAATAAGACAGGCTTCTGTCAAAGCACTCGATTACCTGCCTGAGATAAAAGGTAAGACCTTATTGCTGAAGGTGCCATATGCTGCCAACACAAAACATGGGGAGACCTGGCTGGAACCCGGAAGGGAGCCAGTCCCTAGATATTTAGCCCATATAGTGCTAGAAAGCTCTACATGAGCTACTGGGGGAAAGTGGCCAACAAAGGTGTGAGCAAATGCCTAAGCTACTCAGAAGCAAATACCCTGACAGGATGTGCATGCCAGTGCAATGGTAACCAATAAGCTTTCTGATTGGCTAAGAGATCCACTCAGTGTAAAGGAACCCATATCTTGAACTGGGAACGAGGTCAGAATCCTATAGAGACAAAGATTATGCTCGCCAATGACAAGCTCTTAGTAGTCTTAGTCTAAAAAAGGACCTACATCCATCAAATTCTCCCTAAATTAATAATGCTCATCCCATTTAACCTATGATGACTTCAATCTCCATTGGAGAATCTGGAATTTTTTTTTCACAAGGTAGGGAGACTTAAGGAGGCAAACCACCCCTCACACTTCAGCAGAGGCGGGGGTGATACCACACAGGAATTAGAGAGACAAACAAGAGTGCTGCTTCCATGGTGAGCCTGACAATCAGTGCCAGGTTGAAGGAGAAAGATGCTGAGTATCCTCAACACATACCAAAGCAGAAATCCAGAGGCTCCTAGGAGCTCATCACTGAAGTAGACTTAAAACACATGGCTCAGGGAATTTTGTGGAAGAGGAGGTGGAGAGATTGTAAGAACCACAAGTTGGGATGTCATTTCCAGAGGCATTGTTCCCCCTCTCCAATATCTGACAGCTGCTTTTACAATACATAATCCACAACCCCATAGGGAATGCCAGCAACCCCACTGAGGACAGGCCCCAGTGGAATGGGGGCAGAGAGAAGGGAAATGATGGTACCAAGACATGATATATTCATATTAAATGTGTATGTAATAAAAATATATATTTATTATATATATTATTTATTTATTTTAATATATATATAAATATACATAGGATCCCTTTACTCAATATTATACCTGTGGAATTCATTCTATGTGTATAGCTAGAGTTTCTTCTTTCTTATTCCTGCATATTCTTCCAGTATATGAATATGCCGTGATTTTTGTACCTATTCTAGTGTTGATACATGTTTGGGTTGTTTTCATTTGAGGAGTATTAAAAGCAACACTGCAGTTAATATCCACATATATACTATTTGTTGGATATGCACATGTATTTCTGTTGGGTAGATGCTTAGGAGTGGAACTGCTGAGTTGAGGATATATGGGCATATTTAGTTTTCTCAGGTCTATCAGCTTCCTAAAGTAGTAGTAACGATTTCCTCTCTGGCAAGCAGTATGAGGGTTCACGTTGCTCCACCTTGCCTGCCTTTCCCAACCCAGCTGTTTGGGAGGGGAGAGTATGTGGTGCCTTCTACATTATGATGCTATCCTTCATTTCCCTATGAGCCAATGAAGTAAAGAAGTGAGGCACTTTTTCTTTCTTGCCTTTGGCATGTCTACACGTAGATATGCATACGTGTGTGTGTGTGTGTGTGTGCACGCGCACACATGTAGAGGCATAGGTTGATATCAGGTGTCTTTCTTGATTGCTTGATTGCTCTCTGCCTTATTTACTAAGGCAGGGTCTCTGGTTTGAACTCATCTCAGCAGTTCAGCTAGTCTAGCTAGCCCACATGTCCCAGAGATCTCCTGTCTCCACCTCCTGAGCTCTGGATTTTATAAGCCAGCTGCTATGTCCACCTGGCATTTACTACTGTCTGCTGGAGACCTGAACTCCAGCCTCACACTTGTGAGACAGTGTTTTATCCACTGAGCCACCTACCCAGCCCTGTCATGCACCTTCTCACGTGATCATTTTCCATTTGGCTATGTTTTCTTATGGGCTATTTTAACATTTGTTCTTTGTTTATTGAATCCTCTTCCTTTTTATTATTGATTTGAAGGTGTGCTTTATATATTCCAAATAAGGGACATGAATGTGTGTCTGTTGAAGATCTCATCTCCTAGTCTATGGCTTATATTTTTACTCTAATAATATAATTATTAATATAATATAAATGAAAATATTAATTTTTACTCTATTAATGGTTTTGATGAACTGAAGCTCTTCATTTTGAAAACATCTGACTGATCAATAATTTTCCCTTGCAAAATTATTACTTTTCTGTGCCTTAACACATCTTTTCCTGGGGAGTGGGGTGACTCTAAGAAGGCAACCAACTCAAGTTATTTTTACACACAGTATTTTTTTTTTACAGTAGCAGAGAGTCTGGTCAGTTTGGATGAAGGGAACCCCAGGAGAGAAAAAGGGAAGAGGTACTGTGCTTTCTCTGTGCAGACATGAAACGAACATAGAAAAAAACACTCCCGAACCTGCTCTGAGAGTTAGACTATAATGTGTGACAAAGAGAAATATGGATCTGATGAAGTGGCAAGGTATTCTAGGAACCGGGAATGAAGTGTGTGGGGGTCAGCTGCAGGAGGCGAGAGCATGGTCACAGCACCCCACACCCTCTGGTCCTGCCTGGCTGCTTTCTCTTCCACTTGGACCCCTGCCCAAGATCAAATCCACAAACCTAGGCATTTCTGTCAGAAATGTGGTCAGGAATCAGATGGCAGTGTGCAGAATTCCAAACACGCCCCCATAATGATGTGTCACCGTGAATAGGATAAGGCATCACTCACTGTGATTGGTAGGTTTCCTGCAGAGCTGGCCAGAAGATAGATGATCTGGTGAGCCCCACTCAGTCACAGGAGACCTTGCAGCAGAGAGCGTTTCCAACTGGAGCAGACTTCAGAGAGATCTGAGAAGTGAAGTGGATTTGACTTCAGGATGAAAAAGAGCACATGAGCCAAGAAATGCCCCAGTCAACTGCCATGGAGGCAGCAAGACCCTCCTACAAATCCAAGCGATTGAATTCTACCAACATCCTGCGTGAGCCTGGGAGTGCCATCTTCTCAGAGTCTGCCGAGGAGAGATCAGTTCTGCTGACAGCTTGATTTCCATCTTATGTTGAACAGAGAACTGAGCTACACTGTGCTGACTTCTGACCTGCACGGCTGCAAGCTAACAAACAGATGTTGTTAGAGGTTGCTAAGTGTATGATTGTTATATGATGATGAAACACATGGCATTATTTCAGTGAGTGAAAAGCCACCTTGTGATATAGCAAATTTGAAAGAGACGGAGGAGAATTACGTTGCTAACTGTAATCTCGAGGATAGTGAAGGGATACAAAGATCATCTAAGATTTCCTGGAAAATTGGGATGATGTAAATAGAGTCTTAGGTATAATGAGAAGAATGAATAAAACCACATGTTCTATCTTCACATGAATATATGTACAGCCAGTGCAGGAAATACCTTTTGGGTTTAATTCTGCAATAAGGATGTGACCCTATTGTAATTTGGGGTACTTTGTTTTTGAGAAAAGGTCAGGCTATGTAGCCCAGGCTGACCTCTAACCCAAGGACAATCCTTCCTTGGCCTCCCAAGTGTTGGGATTACAAGCAAGCACCATCATGCCTGGCCATCACATCATAGTTTTGACAATGCTCTAGAAAAATCACAAATAGTTTCCATGTTGAATGCATGCAGAAATTCCATCCTAATTATCCATACATTTATACATTTTTTTTGTTTTCATCACTCCATGTACTTAGATATATTATGTGAGAAGGCAAGTGCCAATGTTCTTGGAATTTTACACGATTTATTTCCTAGAGGTAATGGTATTGATTAGAAAAAGCCCTGAGTTGTCAACTGACCACATCTGTCCTATATAAAAAGAACATTATAAATGAGATGAGCTCCCAGAGCCACCACTGGTGTGATGCAGTGGAGGGAGATGACTCAGGGCCTTCGACTCAGGGTGTCTTCATATTCTGGGGACATTCTTAGCTGTGCAAAAGCAGTATTGTCTGGCATGAGAAGTGTTCCATTTTAAATTAAATATGGTAGCTTTGAATCAAATGGCAGCTCTCCTCGTTGTCAGCAAAGTGACTAGACAGTGCTTTGAGGGAGGGTCATAAGGCTCATTCTCAGGACACATCCTGCAATGTTCTCTTGGATGTGGTGTGAGGCTTTTTTTAAATGTTCTGAGAACACTGGGCCTCTCACAGTCATGCTTCTATCTGAGCATAAGTCATGCAGAAGAAGAGAGCTTTAAGAAGAGCGGGCCTTGGGAAGTTTCACAACGTGAACACATCTGTGAGACAGCCACCCATGATGGGTATATTCCTTAAGGTGAAATTATCTTTGATTTCATTCATAAGGGGGAAATATTCTCAAAACAAAGGAGAGCATTACTTTAAAAAAATGAGAGGGGGAATAAAGGAGGAGATTTTACCTCAAGGTCATAGAGATCATTGATCTTTGTTTTCTTTAGAAGTTTTCTGGTTAGCGTTGGCTTGTGGGTGGTGATCCATAGCAATTCCATTTTTGGTACAGTGTTGAGACCAAGTAACCTGGCAGCCTTGGCCCGACCGAGATGACAGTTCTCCATGTGGGCCTCTCCCATTGGAAGGTCCTGAACATCTATTTTTATTTGCAAAGACTCAAAAACTCTGATGTTCTTTCAGAGGCTTCCAACTTCTGGTTTGTTTTTAGCCACTAATCCTGACATGCCCCCGATTCAGTTGGGCTCCTGAAGGGAATTCCAGCTGTGTGTTGGAGGCCCCTCCATCTATTTCAAGCATCCTCTGGCTTCTATGTCCTAGTGTCCCAGCCTCTGCAGGAGGCAGAGTGGGCGAATGCCGTCTGCAGCAGCTTCTGGCTCTGTTTTCTCTGTGGTCCTCTGCTGTCCATGTTCAGCCTCTCCAGGCCTTTAGGTATTGGCAGCTGTCTCTTCTTTCCAGCTTGTGATTTGTTTTTCATTTCGTCATTCTTTTTAATTTGATTTGATTAATTTGTTTGCAAGAAGAGAGAGAGAGAGAGAGAGAGAGAGAGAGAACAGATATACAGACAGAGAGAATGGGCATGCCAGGACCTCCAGCTGCTGCAAACTCCAGATGCATGTGCCACTTTGTGCATCTGACTTTATGTGGGTACTGGGGAATGGAACCTGGGCCTTCAGGCTTTGCAGGGAAGCACATTAACTTCTGATCCATCTCTTCAGCCCATTTGGTCATTCTTGTTCAGGTGAACAGGACTGGGGCTCTGCTACAAGATTCTCCATACCACTTTGAACCAAAGATATACTTTTGATTAGAACAGCGTATTAAGTTATAAGGGACAAAAACAGAGTGCAGTTATAAGAGAGTTATTAGGAGTCTCTGGTCTGGAGGCTCACTGCCTCTGTAATTTACTGGTAGCATCCTGAGCCTGGAGCACACAGGTGTGGAGGCAGAGACACAAGCCAGATGCAGTTCAGCAATGTGCAATCCCACTTTCCCCATCACACCACCTTTTTAAACAAGCACTTTAACCCCTCTGTGTTCCCCCTTTCCCTGATTCTGGGATTTTATCTTTGTTTTAACAGAATGATTCTTTCACGAGCTTTAAACCCTTGGAGCAAAAAGAAGCCTCTGACTGTTTTGACTCGATTAAGAAAAGCTTGCAAAAAATTCCCTTAACCCTGGTAAGGTGTTTTATACATGCTTGAAAAATCAAGACACTCTTCCCATAGGGTCACAAAGCTACTGAGACACACTCTCTTGGGAGCTGATCATGAATGTAAATGTCATTCTGCCCTCATGCAATTTCTCCCATCAGAGCCAAGAGATGGATGGGCAGGGAATCAGGGTCCTTCAGAGAGGGATGGATTGTGTCTTCTTCCAGCTGTTTTCCAGCTGATCAAATTCCTCCTTGGTAAAGGACAGTAGGGACCTTGGACATATGAGTGATCACTCCCTTGGGAGGAAAAAAAATGTATAAATAATTAATTGAAATTCCCCTCTAAAGTAGGGTCAGGAGAAAATGAATGCTGTCTAGATGGGAGTCAATACCCAGAGATAACCTCAACTAACCAAGGATGTGATGGCTAAGAAGATAAACAGAGGGAGTATAGAAGAGCTACAAGAAAAACAAATGAAAGGAAACAGGGAGGGAATACAACACAGGGTCACAGGGGAAAGCAGCTACTTTGGGGACAAGCCAGGGGAAAATGTGAAGTGTGGGGTGGGTGGGGGGAGAACTTAGAAAAACACAACCCATCCTTTAACACTATGTCATGGTTGGAGTCGGGGAGCAGTAGTACTCACTAGGAAAGTGCCTTATGCAAAGGTCATTCAGTGTTCAGCTACAGCCCTCTGGGGAGTTTTGCTCAAGGCAAGGAATAGAGAGGGCCAGAAGGGGCAACAAAGAAAAGCCTCCCAAACAGGCGCGGAAAAGCTCCTGAAGAAAGGGAGCAGTTTAAGAGATGTCTTCCATTCTCTCTCTACACTTCTCAGTCTCATGAGCTCCTGTCTCCTTTCTGGCAGGTTGCTTCTGTCTTTGTCGTGTTTTCCCATTTTCTCATAGAACTTTCTTGTGCTTTTATAGGAAACACACTGTTCTATGTTCTGTACTCTACATGTTCAGGTAAGGCCAAGTGAGGTTAGCAGTTGAGAAGCATGGACCTCTCCTGACAGTCTTCTTTCTATGCTAGAATGTGAGTATATTCTGGATTTGAGTCTTATCTTGACATGATGGCTCGCGGAACCTTCAGTAGCTTCCATTTTGATGTATTTTGAGACAGGGTCTCCACTGTGTTGTCTGGGTTGGCCTCCAACTACTAGGCTCAAGCAACCCTGTCCCCAAAGCCCTCCAGGTAGCTGGGATAGAAGCCAAATGACTCTGTGCCTTGCTGTGATATTTTGTTCTTATGTTTTTTTTGAGACTGGGTCTCTTAGCACAGGCTATCCTCAAACTTTATATGTAGCCAAGACTGGCCTTGAACTTTTGAACCTCCTACCTCTATTTCTGAAGTGCTGGGATTAAAGACATGTACCACTGGGCCTGGCTGGCTACACTGTTTTCAAAGGCCTTCTGACTGACTCTTGTTGGATCTCTGAACTCCCATTTGCAAACCTATACAATCTCTGTTACTATTGTTAGAAATAAAAAAAAAATTCTACATTATAGTCCAATGAAACTGTCAAGCAAGCTTCAATCATAAATATACTTGGTAGGTTTAAAGTGTCTCATTCAGAAAGCCAAAATTTCTCAAGCATCTGTGAAGCCAAGCAAGCAATGCCCCAGTGATTTTACAGCCCCAACCCTGAAATAAACAGAATTCAATGTTGTGAGCCAGTGCCTTATAGCAAGTAAGATTTTTTTTTAAAAAGCTGAAATTTAAGGGAAATATTTTGAACTTGACATTGAACTTCCTGTTCTGGGAAACATGAATAACATTGGGAAATTATAAATTAGAGTTCAGGAAGTGTTTTAATTAAGTTTATATATTTACTAATTAAAAACTAATATTTCACAAATAATGCCATATAAGAGTAGTGCTAGTAAAGAACAATGTGGTTTCTGTTTTAAAGCTTTGTTTCTTGATGTCTTATAATTAAAATTCATAAAAACTTAACTTGTCGTGGCTTTGGTGTAAGAGTGAAGAAAAAGAAATCAACTTCAGAACAAGTATTAAATTTGTTCACGTGCAGATTTATGATGTCAAATTTTATACTAGCCATTACTTTTTAATGGAAAGAATGAAAGATCAGACAGATGACATATGTAAAGAGTGTTTGAAGCTGTGTTTTATATTGAAGGACTGTGTGTGTGTAACAATAAAAAAAAAAAAGGGAATTCAGATTCCTGAGTCTCAGAACACAGAAGGCAAACCTGATGGGGAGATGGCCATACTCGTGGGAATTTTGTTGTTCAGTGCAGAAATTGATGGAGAACTAATGTGTGTCACTTCTGGGGAGAAAAGGGGGCCTCTACCAGAGAGGTGAGTAGGGCTAGTAATTTGGTCTGGTGTTTGCCTTAGTGGCAGGCCAGAATCATAGATGAGAAAGTCACCAACAAAAGCAGTCCATTACAATCCCACTCGTCACCTCCCAGCTGTCACTAGTGAGTTCCCAACTCATTTTATGGCTTTTTATGACCCACAGCTCCTAGCACCAGGCTGTGTTCAATTTGCAAAAAAGAAAATTGGATTTAAGATTAGATGATTTGCATTTATACCACACACTGGCTAGGTGGCTTCCAGTAAATCACTTGACCTTTTGGGTCACAGTCTGTCTTCCTGTTGCTGGGACTGAACACCTGACCAGACACAGTTAGCAGGAGGGAAGGTTTTATTTCAGCTTACAGTTTTGAGGGGAAGCTTCACGATGGTAGTGAAAGCATCATAGAGCAGGTAGCTGGAGCATCGCATCTTGTCTCAGCAACAAGAAGGTAAGACATCGGAGGGAGCCAGCTAAGACTGACAAGCGGACTGGACTATGAAATCTCAGTACCCACTCTCAGTGACCCATCACCTCCAACAAGGCTCCACCTCCCAAAGGCTCCTCTGTCTGGGGACTGAGTAAATCACAGACACTTGAGGCTATGGGGACATGTTATGTCCAAACCAGCACACATACACTCACCCTCCTAGGTGTAACTCATAGTTCCCTACAGCAACTTTGATGCAGCATGGGAGGAGGACATACATGGGCGGCTGTGGACGTTGGGAATGAGAAAGATGGGCTACTTCAGAGGTCGCATATTGCAGATTTATGTGGTGATGAGCCCATTTCTCAGTTCTACATGATTCCTGCTGTGGAGGTGGGGACAGGTAAAGCTCAAAGTCCGGCTTCTTGTAAGCCCCTCCCAGTGATCTAAAGACACAGGACTTTCAAGTTCAATGTGTCTTTACTAGACACTGAATGGGTACGCGGGTTGTGAGGGTTCACATTGACTGTCGACTTGACAGGATCTTGAATCACCTAGGAAATAAAGCTCTGAGCATGTTTGTGAGGGAGTTTCTAGACTGGGTTAACTGAGTTGAGAAGATGCATCCTAAATGTGGGCAGCCCCTTTCCATGAGCTGGGGTCCTGGCCTGAATAAAAAGCAGAAAGCAAGTGGAGGGCCAGCATTGAGCTCCCCCTGCTTCCCAACTGTGGACACAATGTAACCCCCTTCGTTTCTCTCCTGCCGTCATGCTTCTCCTGCTGTGGTGAACTGTGCCCTTCAACTCCGAGCCAAAATGAAACCTTCCTTATTTATTACTTTTGCCAGGATTTTGTCCATAGCATTGAGATAAGCAACTCACATAAGTATGGTGAACTGTCATTACTGAATGAACAGGCACTGGCACAAATGAAGCATGGACAATAGTCCCACTGGCTGTCATCATTTCAGTATTACACACAGTTATGTAGTAAGGAATACGGTGCAAGGTGTGATCAAGCAGTGGAAACTGCAAGTCAGACCAAGTGCTATGTGATTGTACGGCTGCAGGCTGGATCGTAAGAATGCAGCTTCCTGGGGGATAGGCTGCGTGAAATCAAATGCAGAGATGACAAAGAGACACGAGAGGCTAGAGGTTAGCAGAGAAGCCCTGGGCCTGGCTGAGAGGAACAAGGAGCCGACTCAGAAACCCTACATGCATGAATGAAGCTAACTTTTACCCCAAGGCTAAATAAAAAGGCTCCCACTCTCCTTTCACACCAAGGAAATGGAGGGAAGAAGTTATCAATAGGGAGTGGAAAGTATGGGCATGTGGCAGACATCACCACATGCAGTGGACTTACCAGGGTCTTAAAATATTTCTTTATTAAGAAGAAACTTTGTATGAACACATCATGTGTTGGTGCCATCATTCCCCTCCTCCTTGCCACCATGCCACTGAGGCCCTTCCTCAGTGGGAGTGCTGGTATTCATCATGGGCTTGCGGGTTATAAGCTGAGAGAGCAGCAGTCAGTCACTGTGTATGTGTGTGAGGCAATGTTCCAGGATATTCCCACCCACATTGTGTCTCTTACAATCTTTTTTGACCCCACTTCCATAAAATTCCCTGAGCCGTGGTGGGTGTACTTTTATTAATGTTTTATTTTTATTTATTTATTTGATAGACAAAGAGAGAGAGGGAGAGAGAGAGAGAGAGAGAGAGAGAGAGGAGAATGGGCACGGCAAGGCCTCCAGCCACTGCAAACAAACTCCAGACGCATGCGCCCCCTTGTGCATCTGGCTAACGTGGGTCCTGAGGAATCGAACCTAGGCCCTTTGGCTTTGCAGGCAAAGGCCTTAACTGCTGAGCCATCCCCAGCACTTGGTGGGTGTATTTTAAGTCTACTTTAGTGTTGAGCTGTCAGTAGCTTCTGGATTTGTGCTTTGTTATGCTCTGAATATCCTGTGTCTGTCTCCATTTCCCTGGCACAGATTTTCAGGCTCTTTATGGAAGCAGCATTCTTGCTCATCTCACCAGTTCCTCTGTGGTTTCACCTGGGCCCTAAGTGATGTGTCAGGGGTGGCTCATCTCGTGCAAGGGAGTCAGCTATCTTTTCTTGCCTTGTAGATAGATTTTGTTTGTCCTCAGATCTTGCTCCTTTGAAAAAGAAAAGCAGATTCTCCAACAGAGAGTGAGATTAGCATAGGTTAAAGAAGATGAGCATTGTTAATTTAGAGAGATTTTGATGGGTGTAGCCTCTCTTTTGGCCAAAAACTAGTGGGAGCTTCTTGCTGGAGTCCATAATCTTGGTCTCCATAGAATTCTGGCTCTAGTCCCAATTCCAGCTATGGATTCCTTTCCACAGAGCAGATTTCTTAGCCAATTTGAAAGCGTTTATTTATTTATTTGAGAGAGAAAGAGGTGGGGGGGGGCAGGGCTTCCAGCCACTGCAATCAAACTCCAGACGCATATGCCCCCTTGTGCATCTGGCTTACATGGGTCCTGGGGAATTGCACCAGCATCCTTTGGCATTGCAGACAAGGGCCTTACCTGCTAAGCCATCTCTCCAGTCCACAGGGGTGTATATCTTATCAGGCTGGTTGCTTTCATATCACAGTGTCCCCTGCTTCCTTATAATGTTGTTTGGCCATTTTCCCCCAGCAGCTCATGTAGCACTTTCCAGCACTAGAAGGGTTAACTGGGGTCGGGTTTCCTTTCAGATTCCAGCCAGATATCTCAATGTTGTGTCAGCAGCCTTTGGTGTTTTCAGCAATAGGGTCTTACCTTTCACCTCAGGCAGGTAATCAAGTGTTTCGACAGAAGCTTGTCTTGTTTTGGGGACCCTTATAGGTCTGTCTGATCAACAGCTCAATGTGGATTGCAACTGATTTCTCGTACTGGGAGTTACGAGCCAGAGTCAAATGTTTTAGGGTTAGGCTTCATTCCACCCTCTCCAGTGCCTTTCTTACTCTAGTGGAGGGTTATATTATTTAGACTGCTATATAGGAGAAATGTTTCTTTTCTTTCTTTCTTTTCTTGTTTTTGTTTTGTTTTGTTTTGTTTTGTTTTTTTGAGGAAGGGTCTCACTCTGGCCCAGGCTGACCTGGAATTAACTATGTAGTCTCAGGGTATCCTCGAACTCAGCAGTCCTACCTCTGCCTCCCGAGAGTGAGAATGCTGGGATTAAAGGCATGTGCCACCACGCCCAGCAGGAAAAAGGTTTCTACGGAACAAATTCATTTTGGATTTGGTTTTTTTTTGTGTATCTCCCCTTGTCGTCACATTTCCCTTTCCTGAAAAATGCCCATCTCTATTATCTGACCTTTGAGTTGTCTGTCACGTACGCCTGCAACACAAGCTGTTCCAGGTTAGGAAGCACCGGGGAGGGAGAGCATGTGGTGTTTGTCTTTCTGGGCTGTGAGTTCACTTAGTATGACCTGTTGCAAGTCCATCCATTTTCCTACAAATTTCATTGTATCATTTGTCCTTACTGCTGGGTAGAATTCCATTGTGTAAATGTACCATGTCTTTATTATCTATTCACCAAATGATGGGAATCTGGGTGGACACTAGTTCTTAGCTATTGTGAACTGAGCAGCTATAGACATAGTTGAGCAAATATCTCTGCAGTGAAGAGTGGAGCCTTTAGGGTAGACGCCCAGTAGAGGAATGGCTGGGTCAGTTGGTAGCTCCGTTTTCCTCTTTTTCAGGAGTCTCCATATTGATTTCCATAGTGGTTGTACACATGTGCACTCCCACTAGTAGTGCATGAGGGTTCCTCTTTTGACGTATCCTCACCAACACTTACTGCCACTGATTTTTTTAATGATTGCCATCCTGACTGGAGTAAGGAGGAATCTCATAGTTGTTTTAATTTGCATTTCCCTGATGGTTAAGGATGTTGAACATTTTCTTAAGTGAATATTAACCATTTGTATTTCTTCCTTTGAGAATTTCCTATTCAGTTTTTAAACATTTAAAAATATTTTATTTATTTATTTGAGAGGGTGGGGTGAGATTCATAGAGAAAGACAGAATGGGCATGCCAGGGCCTCCAGCCACTGCAAACAAAATCCAGACACATGTGCCACCTTGTGCATCTGGCTTGTGTGCATCCTTGGGAATCAAACTGGGGTCCCTGGGCTTCGCAGGCAAACACCTGAACTGCTAAGCCATTTCCCCAGCCTCTCTCTCTAATTTTTTTTTTTTCATGAGAGACATAATTGGCATGCCAGGACCTCTAGCCACTGCAATCGAAATCCAGACACATGAACCACCTCCTGCACATGAGTCACCTTGTATGTCTGGTTTACATGGGCTCTGGGGAATTCAACATGGGTTCTTAGGCTTCAGAGGCAAGCACCTTAACTGCTAAGCCATCTCTCCAGTCCCCAACACTTAAGAAATGTATATATTTATTTGAGAGTAAAAGAAGGAGATAGAGAGAGAATGGGTGTGCCAGAGCCTCTAGCCACTGTAAATGAATTCCACATGCATGTGCCACTTTGTACATCTGGGTTTACATGGGTACTGGAGAATTGAACCCAGGTCCTTAGACTTTGTAGCAAGTGCCTTAACTGCTGAGCAAACTCTTCAGCCCCTAGTTCCAAAGCTGTTTCTTTTGCTGACCATATTTTTTTGGATACTGGAGGCCTTCTGCCATTACATATGAATTTTGAGATTTTTTTTTCCTATTTCTGTGGGGAATGATGATTTTTTTTTGTTTTTTTGAGGTAGGGTCTCACTCTAGCTCAGGCTGACCTGGAATTCACTATGGAGTCTCAGGGTGGACTCGAACTCACAGCGATCCTCCTACCTCTGCCTCCCAAGTGCTGGGATTAAAGGTGTGTGCCACCACACCCGGCTGATGATGGGATTTTTATTGGTATTGTGTTGAGTCTGTATACTGCTTTTGGAAGAATTCCTATTTTCAAAATATTAATTATACCTATCCAGGAGCATGGGAAGTCTTTCCATCTTCTCATGTCCTCCTTAATTTCTTTCTTGAGTTTTTTTTTAATGTTTTCACTATGTTATAATGTCTTCACATCCTTGGTTAGTGTTATTCCAATGTATTTGAATTTCTGTGTGTATGACTGTTGAAAATGGGATAGCCTTGCTGATTTCTTTCCCTGCATATTTTTTCTTTTGTGTTGTATAGGTAGGCTTCTGACATTTTTGTGTGTGTTAGTTTTGTATCTTGCCCCTTTGCTAGAGGAATTTATAACCATTAGAAGTTTTATGGTGCAGTCTTTTGGGTCACTTATGCATAGGATCATGTCATCCACAAAAAGACCTAGTTTGACTTCTTCCTTTCCAATTTTTATCCCTTTTATATCTTTCTGCTATCTTATTACTTAGGCTAGGACTTCTAGCACTATGTTGAAGAGGAGTGGTGAGAGTGGACACTCTTGTCTTATTCTCAATATTAATGGGAACTCCTTGAGTGTTTCTCCACTAGGAATGATTTGGGTTTTAGATGTTTTGTATATGGTCTTTATTACAGTGAGATATAAATCCTCCATGCCTAGTCTCTCCAGCATTTTGATAATGAAGTGATAATTGTATTTTGTTGAAGACCTTCTCTGCATCAACTGAAATGATCATGTGGTTCTTGTGTTTAAGTTTATTTATATTGTGTATTATGTTCATTGATTTCCATATGTTGAACCATCCCTGCATCCCTGGCATGAGGCCTGCTTGATTGAGGTGGATAATGCTTTTGATGTGTTGTTGAACTCAGTTTGTGAGACTTTTGTTCAGGACTTTTGCATCTAAGTTCATCAGGGATATAGGCCTATAGTTTTCTTATATATCTGTTTGGTCTTGGTATTATAGTGAAGCTAGCTTCATAGAAGGAGTTGAGGAACATGCCATATTCTCTGATTATGTGAAAAAGCTTGAGAAAAATGGTTTAAGTTCTTCAATAAAGGTTTGGTAGAATTTTGCTGAGAAACCATCAGGTCCTGGACTTTTCCATTTAAGGAGGTTTTTGATCTACATGTTCAATCTTGATGGATGTGATACGTTTGTTTAGGAGATTTATCTGCTTTGAATTTAGTTTTGGTAGGTGATATGTGACTAGGAATTCATCCTTTTGTTTCAGGTTATCCAATTTTGTGGAGTAGAGGGTTTGGAAATGTCTTGATGATTCTTCCAATTTCATTGATATTTGTTGTGACCTCTTCTTTTTCATGTCTAATTTTTTTGAGACTTATGTTTGTTTGTGTTTATTTGTTTGATCAGATTGGCCAGGGGTTTATCAATTTCGCTTGTTTTATTTTTCAAAGAACCAGCTCTTTGTTTCATTAATTTTCTTGTTTGCTTATTTCCCATTTATTAATGTCTGCTCTGATCTTATTTCTTTCCATCCATAATTCTTTTTTAATTTTAATTTTAAATTCTATTTATGAGAGACAGAGAATGAGTGCATCAGGGCCTTCAGCCACTGCAAACAAACTCCAGATGCATGCACCACCTTGTGCATTTGGCTTGTGGGTCCTGGTGAATTGAACCTGGGTCCCTTGGCTTTTTAGGCAAGTGCCTTAATTGCTAAACCATCTTCCCAGCCCCTCCATCTGTAATCCTTGGGGTTGGATTGTTCTGCTTTTCCCAGTGCCTTTAGGTGGATAGTTATGTTATTAATTTGAGATATCTCTTTATTATGATAGTATTTAGTGCTATGAATTTTCCCTTGGGACTGCCTTCATTGTGTTTCATAATTTTTGGTATGCTGTGTTTTCATTATCATTTAGTCATGGAAAATTTTACAATTTCCTTTTGATTTCTTCCATGACCCATTCATCATTTAATAGCATGTTCTTCAGTCTTCAGTAGCTGGTTTAACTTCTGTTATTTCTCTTGTTGTTAATTTCTAGCTTTAACACATTGTGGTCTGATATGATGTAGGAATTAAGTCAATTTTCCTTAATTTATGGAGGCATGCTTTATGTCATAACATATGACATATTTGGAGAAGGTTCCATGGGCTGCTGAGAAGGATGTGTATTCTGTAGAGTTGGGGTGGAATGATCTGTAGATGTCTGTTAGGTCTAGTTGATCTGTGGTATTGGTAAGCTCTATTACTTCCCTGTTAGTTTTCTGCTTTTATGATCTATCTATTGATGATAGTGGGGTATTGAAATCGCCTATTATGATGGTATTGGTGTTTATTTCTGATTTGGTATCCAGTAGGTTTTGTTTTATAAAATGTGGCGCACTTGTGTTTGGTGTGTATAGATTTATGATTGTGATACCCTATTATTGGATCATTCTCTTGATGAGTAAAAAGTGGCCTTCTTTGTTATTTTTTATTACTTATGATTTGAAGTCTATTTTTTAAGATAATAATATAGTCACATCCACTTGTTTCTCATTTCTATTTTCTTAGAAAGTCATTTTCCATCTTTTCACCCTGTGAAGGTATCTATCCTTAGTAGTGAGCTGGGTTTCTTGAAGACATCAGATAGAAGTGTCCATTTTTTTTTATTCACCTTGCTAACTTGTATCTTTTGATAGGTGAGTTAAGACTATTAATATTTGAGGTTATATCTGTGAGGCTCTATTTAATTCCTGCCATGTTGGATGCTTGTTGGGGTTTGGTTATTTCTTGGGCTTTGGATGCTTTTGTGCCTGCTCTAGCTTTGGTTACTGTGATCTTCTTGTAGGCTCTTGAGGTTGGTTGTTCAGCTCTTCTGTGTGGAGTATTCCCTGAAGTATTCTCTGTAGGTTTGGCTTTGTGTTCATATAATCAAAGAGCTGGCTTTTATCATGTAACTTTTTTTTCCTTTCATCATATATTATGAGGGATACTTTCACCGGGTACAGTATTTTGGGTTGCAAGCCAGAGTTTTTAAATCTGAAGTGTTCCCAAGTGACTGGGAGGAGTGTGGGTAGCATTCTTATTAGATTTTGAACCCATGGCTTTCTGTATGTAAAGAGAACACTATTTTCCCAAGATACTTCACCACCAGCACTGTCATTGTTGGTGTTGCTCAGATGGAAAGTAAAAAGCAGACAGGACTTCCTATGACCCAGGTGTGAAGAGGAAAGTACACGGTGTAATATACATTTGGCTTTTGAGCACACTTCCTTCTTTCTCCTCACAGTGCAGGAAGACAGACTTTGGCCTTCATAAAGATGCAGCTGTCTGCACTCCTTTAGAATGAGATGAGGCCTGGCCTAAGATGTCCTATTGAAATTAGGGAGAAAGGCTCACTTCATGTCCATTTCCAGTGGCAACAATATGTGCTTTCAATGGCTTTAGGTGCAAGAAGGAACTTCCTTGTGCTGTTGAGAGTGGCAGATATGTTGGCAAGAAGGTTAAAGGAAGGAGCATGTCATCATGGGGTAAATAAAATCAGGGATGCTTTGGTCTTCAGATAGTCAGAAAGACTCTGGACAGCCGGGTTCAAATTCTTCTCCGCACTAGATTTGTGACTTAGAGGAGTGCATGAAGGCTTGGGTTCTCATCTGTACACTGTGGCCATGATGTCTGTATCATTAGAAAACTATATTAATTGCAACTATGGGCAGTGCATGGTAGGTGCTATATATACTATAGTGTATTTATCTGGATTCTCTAAAGGAAATGAACCTATTAAAGTTTACTTGTATATTGGCTGACATAGTCTGAGGCCAAACAGTCCCACAGTGGTCTTCTTTACTCTGGAGAGCTGGGGAAACCCACAGCTGCTCAGTCTAAGAAACCAGAAGCCTCAGAACACGGGGGCCCAATGATGCAGATCTGAGACTGAAGGCCCAGAAGCTCCCTGGAATCCATATTCAAAGACTAAGGATTCTGGGGGCCGGGGAAATGACTCAGTGGTTAAAGAGGCTTGTTTGCCAAGCCTGCTGGCTCTGGTTCAATTCCCAAGCCACCCATGTCAGCCAAATGCAAAAAGTGACAGAAGTGTCTAGCATTGTTTACAAGGGCAAAAGGCCCTGGTACCCCCACCACACACAAATAAAATTAAAACAAAATCTTTTAAATAAAAGAGTGATGAATCTGGTGTTTGATATCCACAGGTGATGACAGCAGCCAAACCCTATACCTTCTCAAAAAGAGTTGATCATGCATGTCCCCTTTCCACTTCAGGTTCTGGGTGGTCCTCTAGGCTATTTGACAGTGCCATCAACCCTCCAAGTGGGACATTCTACTCATCCCACTGGCTCACATGCCAGAGAGCTCTCGGAATACTCTTACAAAAGCACGGCCAGAAGTGTGCTTTATTAATTTTCTAGAATCCCTCAATCCAGTCACACTAACAACCCCGGTTATCCCTAACTATATTTATTCTACTAAATTTTTTCCAGTAAAATATTTCTATGGTTTACAATGATGGTCAGCATAGACTAACTTTATAACTTTATACTTTAGCTGTCTAGTAGTGGCAGATACTTACATAAGCACGCAGACTATGCAGCCCTCCTTACACTGCATGCGGCTGGGCAGGGGAAGCTGCTCTGAACAAGGCAGTTGCCACAAACCTCCTCCAGAGTTGCAAAAAACACAGGCTGGAGAAAAAGTAATTAAAAGTATTATTATCTTCTACATAGAATGATGGTAAGTGAGAAGAAAATGAGCATAATGAAGGTGTGGATGAGGGAGTTTGGGGTCACAGAGCCCCAGAGTGAATAGCTTTTTCTTGGCTAAATGGAGGAATTGTCCTTGGGCTTATAGGGGAAAATTCAGATCATTACACGTTGCTATATAGGTCAGAAATATCAGAATGGTCTGGCTTTTTCTATGTTTGCCCCTCTTAGGGAATCCTTCTATTCCCTTCCAAAAAGGCCTTCCTAAAGAATGAAAAGATCATGACATCAAAATAAAACAGAGACTGATTGAGAGGGGGAGGGGATATGATGGAGAGTGGAGTTTCAAAGGTGAAACTGGGGGGAGGGAGAGCATTACCATGGGATATTGTTCACAATCATGGAAGTTGTTAATAAAAAATAAATTAAAAAAAAGAATGAAGATTTCTAGGAAGATTGCCCTTTGCCAGAAGTCCTGACTCCAGACACCTGACATCAAGACTAGACTGGCTAAACCAGCTGTCCATCCATGGGGCGCATAACAAAATAAAAAATAAAAACAATTAAAAAAAACAAATACCTAACTTGAATTTTGAGGTAGGATTCTCACACCCTTTCTTGCCTTCATGGGCAAGAGCTCTGCATTTCCTCCTCTTAAGTTCTGGACTTCCACATTTCTGGGAACCCTGCTTATGTCTCTTGGGCATTAGCTCTGTCTTCCTCCTTTTAAGTTCTGGGTTTCTCAAACTGCTCTTGTCTCCTTTGAAAAGAGCTACGTCTTCTTTCCTTCTTTCCTTTCTCTCCCTTCTAAAGTGCTAAGGTTTAATAAAATCTTTCTGAACCTTATCCTCTGGTTTGTGGATTTCATTAATTGAATTCATAAGACATGAATCCAAGAACACCCCAAAATTATAAGTGCATTGCTATACCACAAAGCCGTGGCAAAGAACCAAAAATTTCAGTGTCATGGCCATGAGCTGAAATATAGCTAGGGAAGATGATTCACTGTGCTGAAGTCAAGGCACTTTGTAAAGAATATGTGTTGTGCCCATCATCATCAGGGTCACTCACAGTTGTCAGTGGCAGGAAAGGCAGATTGTCACATCATATACTAAGCCTTCACCAGATGCTTTTCCTGCCCCATGGCATCATGAGCATATGGATCTCACTTCTCACATTTTCTGGCTACTTGGATTTCAGCAGTACCACAGCCCACCCAGGTTTGTGCTGGTGGGAGAGCATGAATTAATTAAAATTGCTTCATGCTGCTATTTATCACTTCTTTATAATTTTCATAGACAGGCCAGGCCATCAAAGAGAATCCAAGACCTGCTCAGTGGAGAGCCTGCATCGCAAGGGAGACAGACTCAACCTTTAAGAGGACTCATGAGGGTAGAGCTTCTTCAGAGTGTAAGGGCAGTTGAGCCTCAGAGGCTTGTAGAGGCTGTCTTTGGCCAGGGACAGGGATTATCTGTGGAGTGTGCATTCGGGGTTGGGGCAGTGTTGCTTCAATCATAAGGAATCCTGAATAACCTAATTTTGAGAACAGCCTTCAAACAGATTGATAGATAGCTTAATAGATGGAAAAAAATGATTGCTAGATTGCTAGACATGAATAAATATAATGATAAGGAAAACTACAAGCTTCCTGGGAATAGAGGATTTAGAAATCACTCCCAACACTACTTTGTAGTGATGTGTAAGCATGATAGATGGTTTGGCTTGAATTTAAAGGTAGCAAAGATATATAGTTTGTGCTGTAAGATAGGTTTATTTCTATCAAACAAAATTTGCACCCTACATTGCAGAAAGCAGGTTAAGATATGGGTGACTTTTTGCTATATTTATGAATGTGTGTCATAAATAATACTTCTAAATATATTTAAAAGTGGGTATCTGAATCCACTCCCTTGATATTTGTACTCAGTTTTCTAGAGTCTGATTATGGAGGTGAGGCAAAATAATTTCCTACAAAATTTCCCCAATTTGTAATCATTCTTTACACTTCCCATTTTGCAGGCATTTCAGACAAAAGTACGGCAAACAGCTAGAAAACCCAGTGCTAACAACGTGGAAGTATGCATTCAATTGTCTCCATCAGTCATTCGTATGTTACATTCTCTAGGACTATAACCTGTAATCTGTGTCTAAGCAAGAATGCAGCACTGAAGATCAGTGTAAAGTCATCAGATAATTCCGACTACAATATCATTGTCTCTCTGCGCTTTCCGGATCCATGCATATGAATCACGCTCTCGGCTTTTCACCTCACCTTGTCAGAGCAATAAGGATTTAATGGTGTCCAGATGATGTGTACATATTTCTTTCTTTACTTCACGGTATGCTATACTTAAAGATATGTTCTCAGTAGTTCTTTTGCTTATTTGTTTAACTTCTTAAGTGAACAGTTTTCTACATGTACATAAAGTATTTTTATCATGACCCTGTCCCATGACTTTCTTTTAACCCCTCTCCCTCCCCTTCAAAATGGACCCCCTTCTTCTTTCCAACTGGCCCCTCTTCTGTTGTGATATAAAACACTTCCAAAACATGTGATAAGAAAATGAATGGATGTATATTTATATCAAATAGGCAATCTCGGGAATATTTTACCTAGAAGATTGGCAAGTGGAAAAAAAAAAGATTATGCATTAATGCATAGAACTTATGTAGCTTATCCACAAGAAATTTCAAACACTTCTTTTCAAAACAAGAATGTATGCCCATCACATCCCATCATGATTTGTGAGGTTTGGGAAGGAGAGACCCACTTGAAGAGTGCTTTTCCAGGAGTTCCTGAGAGGCAAGGTGTTCAATCACAATCAAGCCAGAGAGTGTTCATTTGGGCCTTGATGGTTGCTTCTCATGGTACTGCTTGCGTCTAAATGGAGCTGAACTTCCTGGGGCGTGCAAGGCTCTTCCCCGGTCAGTCTGAAGGTCTTCTCTGAAGAGATGTTGAGTGGCTTCCAAGAGTGGAAGCCAGCAGGGGATATTATTCCATTCCAAGCTTGGAAGATAAAGTTCTCATGGCCAAGAAGACCTTTCTTTTGTTTTTCAGGAAGACTAGACTTCTGCAGTTTCCCTGTGGCTAGGAATCTCATGACTAAATGCTGGCCAATGAGATATGCACGGAAATCTAGCAGATTCTGAACACCTTTCCTAAGAGACAGCCATGTGTACCCTTGAGCCCTTCTACTTTAGTCTCTCTGCACTTTGACGACTGCAATGTGACAGAAAGCAAGAGGAAAGCCAGACGGTCACAGCTTAGACCCCAGAAGACTTGTGAAACTGCCGTTATAGCTCTGGGTTTCATACAGCTCCTGGCTTAACCTAATGAGAGGGAAATGTATTTCTGTCTGTTGAAAATACAACTTTTATTTTAAAATTTCTGTCCCTTGCAAGGCGGGATAAAAGGCAGGATTCAGTATTTTGGTTTTGCTTAGGCCAGACAATAGGCAACCTGTCTGTCTGTAAGAAGGAGACTTGAGATTAGAACTCATTCTGCCTCTGGAATCTGGGTTTTCTGCATCATTTATTGGATAATGAATCAATAATTTTAAAATATTTTTATATTTATTTATTTGACAGAGAAAGAGGGAGAGAGAGAGAGAGAGAGAGAGAGAGAGAATGGGTGCACCAGGGCCTTCAGCCACTGCAAATGAACTCCAGACATGTGTGCACCCTTCTGCATTTGGCTAACGTGGATCCTAGGGAATGGAACCTGGGTCCTTTGGCAGTGCAGGCAAATGCCTTAACTGCTTAGCCATCCCTCCAGCCCAAACCAATAATTTTTTGGCAGTTGTATTCCATATGCAGGCTCTTTAATATGTGAAGGTGGCTACCAAAGTCTTTTACATTTTTTTGTCTAGATTCTAGGAATAAATATTTCTGATAGACACACAGGACAGTGCAATCTGGTTGTAACCTAACTGCAGGAATTCTAACACAGTATCTTGCTCCAAGTCAATGAGTGACCAAGGTCATTGTCAGGAGTCTTTCAGGGCCAAGTTACTTCTCATAGCTATTATGAATTTAGAACAAAGAGTAGCATGTCAGCAACCCATTATGTTTCTTTCTTTTTTATTCTTTATACAGGCATAGAATTCCTAATGGGTTTTGCCTTTTGTGATGGTTATTTCTGGGGGTGGGCATGGAGAAATGAAGAATTGAGAATGATACAAATGTTCTATGTATATATCCTTCCAAGAGGTCAAAGGATGAAGGAAAGAGTGTAAGATTGATTCTCTGATGATCAAAGAATCATTACAAAACATGTGAAAAGATGAGGGATGGGAAAGTTACAGATCCAACTAAGTCCAGCCAGATTGTTTCAATTACAGCAAAGCCCCAGCTCCTTGCAATTTTTTATTCTTTGGTGTGTGTGTGTGTGTGTGTCTGTGTGTGTGTGTGTGTGTACTTGGTTTGATACCAATGAGGGTGGAAAGGGTTCTGACAGCTTTCCTTCTGAGTTGTTTACTTGTCCTTGGACTCTCAGCAGCAGTCGACACCTAGTCCTTGATAGGAGCCTGCCTTATTCTCTGCTTCATTTAGCACAGAGAGCAACAAGCATGACATGGAGATGCAATCATAGTTTGAAGGGTAAAAATGCCATTTGTATATTTATATGGTTCAAAAAATTAAGAGGTGAATAACAGTTCATGACAAGAAAATTATATGAAACTAACATCTCAATGCCTGTAAATAAAGTTACATTTGAATACAGACTTTCCTGATCGTTTATACATTGTGCACGGCTGTCTTCACATGTAGTGGCAAAGCTCAGAAACTGTAGCAGAACCTGCTCCACAGAGAAAGTTTGCCTACTTCAAATCTAACTTAACTTCTTAGTTTTGGAGTTCTGATAAAGAACCCTGGAGTTGGAGAGGTGAAAAAATATTTAGACAGCCCCTTGTCTATGTTCCTGATGCATACCTGGCCAAAGCCAGAAGTTCAACTCTTCAATTCTTACATATTTACAAAATATCCAAATATTATGAGATACTTACTTAATTATTCACTTTAAATATTTATTTAAAAAGGGATTCCCTGATGCACTTTTGTCCCAGTTCTACTCCCTGAGCATGGCCAGAGGTTGACCCATGTCATGTGCTTTGAAATAATTATTTGGCATGTGACATTTGATGATTACTTTATTGCTTTATACATAGCTTATAGGTCACTGAGGTCAGGAAACACTTTACTAAAGAAGGTAGGGAGCTACAGAGAGGTTAATTAAATTAACCTCTCTCAGTTGTAAGAAGCAGAGATGAGATTAGAATTCAATCTAGTTCTGGAATCAAGTTTTCTGCTTTTTTTTATTGAATAATGAGTCAATAATTTTTTGATAGGTAGATTCCATATGTCAACCTCTTAAATATCTGAAGATGACTACCAAAATAATTTACATTTTTTTCTAGATTCTCCAAAAGCTCAAGCCACACAATGTTGTAATAGAAGAAAGAGAGAATTACTGTACTTTCTGTTTTCTATACTTAATTGTTTTACTTTCTAGGTTCTGTCAAAGTAACACAGGGTGTGAAATTATTTATTTTAAAGAGGAATGAAAGAATCTAGATATTTAATCTGGAGAAGAGAATTTTTGTTGGTTAAAAAAGAAACAGGCCTAAAATTTCCATGGTATTCATGAAATCTTCAGGAAGCAATAATGTTTTCCTCAGTATAAAACTACAGAATAAAGAGACATATTTCCTGTCAGCTTCCAGGAAAACCTTCTGCTAGGCATGGTCCTTCAAGAAGCAGATGCCAAGGTGGGGTTATATTTGATTGGCCATCACAGGGAAAGTACAAGTGTGTGCAGAATCAAGCAGGGAGCCTGGTAAGATGATAGACTCCAATGGAATTTTGCACAGAGTGAAGGAAAGTAGGTAGGCTGAGTGAAAATGTCTTATGCTATGCAATCGAAGCAAAGTCTTAAGGAATTATTTAGCCAAACTCAGCCAACAGGGGAATTATCTCCTGGGATCTTATCAATCTTAGTCTTGGTTAGGATCCACAAACTTGAGAACAGATGCCAAAGTGCAGCCTATGGGTTGTTGGCCCATTGTGCTGCCGTAAGAGGGGGTGTTCAAGTGCATTCTCATGACTACTGCTTCTCTCCTCATATATCATTGGCCCATTATAAAATCAATCCTTGTACTTACAAAGGCAAACCTATCAGAATAACAGCGAACCTCTTAGCAGAAATTCTAAAGGCCAAGGAAGCCTGGGCTAATGTATTTCAAGTCCTGAAACAAAACAATTGACAACCAAGATTGCTATATCCAGCAAAGTTGTCCTTTAAAATGAGGGAGTCAAAGGACCTTCTATAATAAGCATGAACAAAACCCCTAAGCCAGCATTACAGAATATACTTTAGGTAATGCTATATACCAAAGAGGAAAACAAGATATAAAAATGTTTAATAGTACAGGAAATAATAAATACCACTAGAACTGATAAATGACAATTATGAAAGAATCATACATTATTATTATTGACCTTGTGAAACAGAAAATCTCTAAGATGAAAAAGACAGAAATTGCTACATACTTTTCAATAATTATCTTACATGTAAATTACCTTAGCTCTCCAATTAAAAGATATAGATGATTCAATGGATGAGAAACCAAGGCCCAAAGGCTTGCTATTTGCAAGAAACTCAGACACAATAGAATGAAGTTAAAATGACACTCCAAGTAAACACAATGCAAAAAATAACAGAAGCAGCAATTCACATATCTGATAAAGCAAGTTTAAAGCTAAAATTAGACAGTAGACAAGTAAAGGGAGCAACTGAATGTAGACGTGCTCATTTCATAAAACGAACACTTGTAGACATAAACAGACAGCTCCAGCTATGATAATAGTTGGTGATATCAGTATCTCACTCTTATCAATAGAGACCAAAAGAAAATCATCAAAGACATAAGAACTAAACCAATGTATATGGGCTTAACAGATATCTATAAAATACTGCATGTAATAAGTACAGAATATATATTTTTCTCAGCAGCCCATGAAACTTTCTGTGAAAAATAGCACATGTTAGGACATAAAGCAGATCTCAACAAATGATTTAAAAAATTAAAACAATTTATTGTACCTTATCAGATCACAATGTAATAAAATTAGAAACCAATAGCAGAGAAACTATACAAAAACATAAAGCTATTAGCAATCCACTTATGAAAGTTCAATGGGTCATAGGAGAAATTGGAGGGAGATCCTAAATTCAAATAAAAATGAATATACAACTTACTAGAATCTTTGAGCTATAGAAAAAGTAGTTATAAGTGGGAAGTTTATAGATATGAGTACTTACATTAAAAAATCAGAGATTACAAATAGTCTAATGATGTGTCTGGAGGCTTAGAGAAACAAGAACACGATAAACTCAAAATAAGTGGAGCAAAGAAAGAATAAAAATCAGGACATAAATTAGTAAAATGGAGATCAAAATAATAATACAAACAATCAGACAAAGTTGGTTCTCTAAAAAGATAAATGATATTAGCCAATCCTTACCCAAATTAATACATAGGTATATTAGTTACCTTTCTTGTTACTGCAACAAAATACCTAATCAAAAGGAATTTAAGGGAGGAGAGGCTTATTTCAGCTTGAAGTTCCTGGTTACAGTCCATCATGGTGGGAAAGGCTTGGCAGCAGGAGCTGGGGCAGCTGGTCCTACTCAGTCCACAGCGAGGACCATGGAAGCAGAGAGCCATGAATGTTCGCCCTCAGCCAGTTCTCTGCTTTTCTTACAGTCCAGGACCCCTGCACATGGAATGGTGTCACCACAGGTAAGGTGATATCAGCACAATTATCCCAATTAAGACAAATTCCTCAAAGGTATGTCCAAAGACTAACATAATTTGAAGAATCCTTCACAGGCATATCTAGAGGTTGTTTCCCAGATGATTCTAAGTCCTGTCAAGTTGACAACCAACATAAACCAGCACAGAAGGGAATTGAATATTACAGCAGGTAGAGCATTATGGAATATTTTTAATTATATTACAACAATTTGCAAAATCTAGAAGAAACTTATAAACTTCTGGACCCATATGACCTACCAAAATTGAATCAACAAGATATAAACAACCTAAACAGATCTACAATGAGGAATGAGGTTGAATAAGTAGTAGTCTACCAACACAGAAACTCAAGGTCATATGGATTTCCTGCTAAAACCTATCATGCCCTTAAGAAAAAATTAATGTTTATGGTCCTTAAATTATCCCATAAAATAAAATGGGAACATATACTTTCAAATTCATTACATGAAATCAATATTACTCTGATATACAAACTGGATAAAGATACAATAAAGAAGGAAAACTATAGACCAGTTTCCTTAATGAACATATATAGATAGAACCTCAATAAGCGCTTATAAAACAAATTCAATAGCAAATTATAAAGACAATACAACATAGTCAAGTAGATTTTATTTCAGAGATGCAAGGAAATTTCAACATATGCAAGTGATCAATTTAATACAAAACATAAATGTGCCAAGTTCAAAATTCACATGATCATCTTAATAAATCCAGGAAAAGCATTGACAAATTTAACACTCTGGTATGATAAAGACTCAAAGTTATTGGGAAAAAGAAAGAACATATTTTAATATAATAAAAGCCATATACAACAAATTATAGCCAATGTTATACTAAGTGGGGGAAAAGCTGAAAGTTCTTCTAAAATCAGCAATGAGATAAGGCTGTCCTTTTTTTACCTTTCTTATTCAATATAGTGCTTGAAGTCTTAGCCAGAGCAGTAAGTCAAGAGAAAGAAATGACAGGGTTACAACTAGGAAAGGAAGAAATCAAATTTTCCCTATTCACAGATCATATGTACTTAAAAGACCCTATCACTATAACCACACTCATTTATTTTATTTTTTCCAATTTTTATTTATTTATTTGCAAGCAGAGAGTGAGAGAGATAGAGAGAAGAGAGACCGACAGAGAGAATGGGCATGCCAGGGCCTGTAACTACTGCAAACTAACTCCAGACATATGTGCCCCTTGTGCATCTGGCTTATGTGGCTCCTGGGGAATTGAACCTGGGTCCTTTGGCTTCACAGGCAAGGGCCTTAACCCTTAAGCCATCTCTCCAGCCCTAACCACACTCATTTAAGTCTGACACTTTCAGTAAAGTAATAGGATAAAAAATTCACCATATAAAAATCAGTACCTCTTTTATATGCCAGTAATGAGCATGCTGAGAAAGAAATAAGGAAATTGTTTCCATTCACAATAGCCCCAAAGTTGCCAAAAATATATGTTGGAGAAAATCTAGCTCTATAATAAATGGTGCTGGGAAAATTGTACATCCTGGTGGAGAAAACCAAAACTGGATCCCTATCTCTTATCTTGTACAAAAATTAACTCAAAATGTATCAAAGACTTTGCATTTGACCTACTAGAGGAGAACATACAGAAAGCACTTCAAGATCTAGGCATAGGCAGTGCTTTCTGCACAGGACCTGGCAGCTCAGGAAATAATAGCAAGAATTGAAAAGTGGGATTGCATTAGATTAAAAAGCTTCTATGTAGCAAAGCAAATAATTACTAAACTGAAGAGACACCTATAGAATCAGAGGAAATATTTGCCAGCTTCTCAACTGACAAGGATTAATATCCAGAATGCACAGAACTAAAACATAAAGTACAAAAATAAGTGCGAATGAACTGGAAGGTTCTCCAAAGAAGTACAGGTGGCCAATAAATGCAAAATAAAATATTCAACATCTTTAGCCATCAGCAAACTGAAAATCAAAACTGCATTGAGATTGATCTCACCTAGGCAGAATGGCTCTCATCAAGAAAACAAGCAACAAACTGTGGTAAACCTGTAAAGGGAGAACCCTTATGCACGATTAATGGGGATATAAATTAGTGTGGCTACTAGTTAAATCAGTATGGAGATTATTTAAAAACTAAAACCAGAATTCTCACATAATCCAGTTATGCCACTTCTGGATTTTTACACAAAGGAATCAAAGTTAGCATACAATAAAAATAACAGCAAATTCATGTTTATTATGACACTAGTTACAAAAGCCAATTACACATAAATCTAAGTATCTGTCAGTGGATATCGATAGATAGACAAAGTGTGGAATATACACCCATTGGAGTAGCTCTCAGGCACAACAACCAACATAACCAACATTTTCAGAAAAATGGATAGAACTTGAGGTTATCATGCTAAGCAAAATAAGCCAGACTTAATACAACAAATATATTTTTTCTCTCATACATGGAATCTTGATGAAGAAAAGAAAAATATGGGCTGGAGGAATTGCTTAGTGGTTAAGGCACTTGCCTGCAAAGCCAAAGGACACAGGTTCATTTCCTCAGTACCTACATAAAGCCAGAAGCACAGAGTGGCACATGCATCTGGCGTTTGTTTACAGTGGCTAGAGGCTCTGGCATGCCCATTTTCTCTATCTGCCTCTCTCTCTGTCTCTCTCTCTCTCTCTCTCTCTCTCTCTCAATCTCTCTCATAACTAGATAAATAAAATGGAGGGGAAAGACCTACGCTAGGTCAGGGGAAGAGACTGTATAAAAGAAGGGTGGGGGAGGGTCAATCAAAATTCAATATATTCTGAATAAGACATATGAAAATCTACTTTCTTGAATAATGGCACATCCAGAAGCCATAGATTGTTACTAGAAAATTTTCAGTGACAGAAATGGGATACCTTCCAGTGAATTGTTGGCCAGAAAGTCTCTGTTGCCTCCCAAACATTATAGGCTATTGCCAAGGCCTTTGGTTTCCCATAAGAAAGAGATGGTAAGACCACATTGCTGAAGACTTCCCACATGCTTGAGTAGCAAAGTCACTCAGAAATCAAGCTGGTGCTGAGCAGAAAACCTTCTCCGTGTAGACCAGCCAACTGAAAGCTGGAAAAACTGCTGCACTAAATGCAGCCTTATAAGAGATAGAAGTCATCAGCGTTGAGAACAGTGGACACTGGAAGCCTCAAGACAGGCCAAATGACTGAACGAGTGCAATAGTGGCAAGCCTGCTCTGGGGGAAACCAACTGCTCTCTAATTGGACTGAAGGCCTGCTCTATGGGAGGGAATACATGTCTGGTACTGAAAGCCTAATCAAAAGCCTATGGCAAGGGAGGTCACAAGCCTTAGGGGTATAAAGCCTGCTCTTGTATGGAAAAATGCATAAATTACTCTCACCAAATTGCCCTGAAAGTACTACACTTAAAGTTCATATTCATATACTAATGCTACTCTCACATCTGGTTAGAGAAGCTTCTCTTTTCAGATGGCCATGACCACTGGGATGACCCAAAAGGCAACATAGTGCTAAGAAGAAGGGACGGAGGAGTGTCCAGCACTGAAACATCTCACACCCTCTAATGCTCAGGGTCCATTGCAGAAGAGGTGGCGGAAAGAATGTAAGAGCCAAAGGAAGGGTACCACTCCCTACATACAACTGTCCAGACAGAATTTGGCCTTGATATCCATGACCTCACTGTGCCTAGCAATACCTTCACAAGACCCTCATAATTGGAGAAAAAGATGATGACATCAAATTAAAAGAGAGACTAATGGAGAGAGGGAGGGGAGGTGATGGAGGGCAGAGTAATGAAGGGGAAAGTGGAGGAGGAGAGGAAAATACCATGGTTTGTTTCATATATATATATGAAAAAAGGAAAAATATGATAGTAAAATGGGGAGTATTGGGAGGAAGAAGGACATCTGGGGGGAGGGGAGAGGGACAGAATAGGATATTGGCGAGTGAATATGATCAAAGCAGATTATATACATAAAGGAAAATGCCATACTGAAACCCATTATTTTGTATAAAATATGTTCGATAGAAGAGAAAAATAAATCCTTGAGTTACCACCTCGGTGGCCTGAGGCTTGAATTATGAAATCCATGATTGCTTTGGTACTCAGGATAGGGTTTACTCTTAGACATATTAAGTCCATTGTCTTGCTCAGGTCTCCTGCAACCTGTGGGTTGTGTGCAGGAGGGTCTGCTACTTAAATAAGAATATTGAAACTCTACCTCTCAGCAAAGCCTGCGCCTGTTTTTCTGAAGTAAAAACCACCTCAAATCTATGGTGACCACATATTTTAAAAGCATAGCTGTGCAGATGGGAGAAGAGAATCCAAATTCTATGCCACCAGAAAGCAACCTTTACTTTATGACAGAACCACTTTTCCTACAGCTTGCTTCCCCAAAGCATTGTACATTAGCCTTTCAGGACTTGCTGTCTTCTGGCTGAGAATGAGAGTTGTGTGTTCTCTTGGGCACTGCATGGGTGAAACCCCACCACTGGCTTGAGGTGACTACTGAAGGCTCTTGAGGCTGGCACAGAGACAACTGGCCATCCAGATGGCCCTTAAGTCTGGTCATTGTGGGTAGCCAAGTACAGTGCAGTCTTTGGAATTCCAGCACTTGGCAGACCTTGTAAAGAGAACTGTTTGACTGTTTGTTGTATCCATTCTAGTTGCTTGGTTATGTGCTGATACTCGCCAAGCTCATGTGAGGCTGGCACTTTAAGGAACCGATAGAAAGACAGACATGGACTGAAATAATGAGGGCCATGAAGAGAATTGCAATGGCCATCTCAGTGACAGCTCAGTTGATTATAGTAATCTTTACTGAATGTAAATTAGCAATGGAGATAAGTGAAGGGGTGATTAAAAAGGTATAATGGTCATACAAAAGGATTCTCTGTAAGAGCCCTTTAAATACCAATGAAATGCATTTAAAATGTATTTCATTATATATATATAATTATATATATTCATATATATATATATATATATATATATATATATATATATATATATTACAACCATTTGGGTTAAGGGCTGCTCACATACTTATGCCTTAAGAAATAGATTTAAGAAGATCTAATTTGAATGTATTTCTATATACCTATATGTGGTGGTTTGATTCAGTTGTCTTCCATAAACTCATGTGTTCTGAATGCTAAGTCCCCAGTTGGTAGAAATTTTGGCATTGGAGCCTCCTGGAGGCAGTGTGTTGCTGGGGACAGGCTTGTGGGTGTTATAGCCAGCTTTCACTTGCCAGTGTTTGGCACACTCTCTTGATGCTGTTGTCCATCTGATGTTGGCCCTGAGGTGATGTCTACTCTTTGCTCATGCCATTGTTTTCCCCTGCCATTATGGAGTTCCCCCTTCAGTCTGTAAGTCAAAAATAAATCCTTTCCTCCCATAAGCTGCTTTTGGTTGGGTGCTTTCTGCCTGCAATGAGAAGCTGACTGCAATACTATACATTCAGTAAATAATTATGAAAGTCTACAACTATGGGTAAGGCACTGCGCTATATTTTTTTTGTGTGTGTGTGGTATGCTTGTGTTTTTGAGTGCATGTGGAGGTCAGAGGTTGATGACAGGTGTCTCCCTCTATTTTTCTCCATCTTATTGACACAGGGTCTCTTACTGAGCTCACTGATTCGACTAGCCTAACTAGCAAGCTTACCGCCAGGTGTCTGCCTGATTCTGCTTCCTGATTGCTGGGATTGTAGGTGCACACCACTAGGTCTGGCTGTTGCATGGGTTCTGGGATCTAAATGCAGGTCCTTGCACTTGCTTGCATGACACTTTACCAACTGAACCAGCTCTCCAGTCCTCTACTATATTTGAATACACTGAATTGGTAGGTCTGAGATCAGACAAAGATTTGCATTTCTATCAAGTTCACACATCACACTGTAGAGAAATTGAGGCAGAAATGAAAAGACAGAACATTGAGTATCATAGAAAACTATAGTTTCAGGATCAGTCTGGGAAAGATACCGCTGCCAGTCAAGGGGTGGGTATCTGATAACAGCACCACCACCATCACCAGGTGCTGTATGCCCGCAGCTCTCACTGTTGCCGCTGGTCTACGGGCGCTGTAGTCTCTGCAGCTGGAGTGAAGGCCTACTTGCAGGAATTGTTCCAGGACCCTAGACCTGAGCGAGAATCCCTAGTGGGAAGCAAACCCATGCTCTGGCCCTTGGGCAGCTGGAAAAGTCCATTAGCTCCTTTCTGCTTTTATAGTGAACGGTAGGCCCTGCTTTCCATCATTACTCACTGTGGAAGA
The DNA here is from genome assembly GCA_036346955.1 of Dipus sagitta. NCBI lineage: Eukaryota > Metazoa > Chordata > Mammalia > Rodentia > Dipodidae > Dipus > Dipus sagitta. Next base: position 120,957,752 of record CM070777.1, read on the forward strand.
AATTCCCTAAACCTAGGAAAATAGATCAGTGGCTGAGCAGCCAAAAAGATGGTAAATGCCCCCTATATGAATTATGTGAGATCATATGTAAAGAGTAAAACTTCACTTAGTGATAGCGCTTACCCTGACATGATCCACTATGTAGAGATGAAATTGCATGTACCACTGTGCCCTGTTTTATGCAGTGTTGGGGATCAAACCCAGAGCCCGTTCAGGCACTCTGTCCACTAAGCCATGTCCCCCAGTCCATCTCTTTTAACTTCAGAGTTTTGTATGTTTAAGAAAGGTCTTATTTTAAACCTATGGTTTTCATTAATAAAACTACCATTTATCTTTTCCTGTATTTATTTGATTTTGTAGCAAATTGTGACATTTTTCTATTCTTGTCATAGCAAGACAAATTCACTTTAGGAAAATAAATGTCACATTTTAATGAAAGCCAGCTTCGAGTTTGGATGGGAATAGTGATCCTCAGAGAGGAACTAGCAGGTGTACACACTCTGACATTTCTCATTCTTCTCAGCCACAGCATAAGGTTTGCTTTTATTTTTTAATATTGGAGAAAGTGCCCCAGAAATTCCATCATGAAGATGAACTGAATACCTTTGGAAGTTCACTGACCCTCATAAACTAAGACCTGAGGAAATCTTCCTGGAACAAGAAAATCTTGCAGGACAAAGGAAATTAAAGCAAATGAGAATTGGAATGTGGAATGTTCTGTAAAGCAAATACCAAAGGGGCATGTAACGTAGCAGAACTGGTGTTCACTTGAGGTTGGGGGAGGAGTAGAAAACAGAGATAACGCCAAGGCTAACGTCACATGGTGGCCCAGGCAACAGGCAATTTCAGTTGGAAGTGGAAGATCAGAAGTTCAAGGTAATACTCAGCTATATAGTGAATTTGAGGCCAGCCTGACTTACATGAGGTCTTGTCTCAAAAGAAATTAAAAGCAGCTGGCATGAAAACTCAAATAAAATCAGTTCCGGGATGGGAGTGCAACTCAGTGGTTGTGACTCCTGAATACTGTTACCAGCTTGATTAGATTAGGAACGGAGTGAGAGAGGTGCCTCTGGGGCAAGCCTGTGAGGGTGTTCCCAGGAAGAATTAACTGAGTGAGAAAGTCCTTCCTCCAGAGTGGACGGCCCCTCCAGTGTGTGTGTGGGGGGGTCATATAAGGAAGCTCTAGGAGATTTCTCCTTCCTCCTGCTGCTAGTGCTACTTGCTGGTTCATGCTGTTGGCCTGACTCACCTTGCTATTCATTTGACAACCATTCAGCTGTCTTCAGAGGACACTGGAACCCAGCCTGCATTGAGACCTGTGGACTGAGCAGCTACCAGGTTCTCCAACTTTCCTGTCTGTAGACAGCTATTCTTGGACTGCCCAGCCTGTATCTTATATAAATGCCCATTTTAATGCTTAATCATTCTATTGATTTTGTTCCTATAAAGTACACTGACTGGTGTAGTGGTAGAGTGCATGCTTAGTGTATATAAGGCCCGAGATTCAATCCCCAGAAGCTCAGTGAATGGATGAATGAATGAATGTTCTCACAGTCTATGAGAAAATATGGTTAAAGATGCTTACTGGGTGCTGCAGTGTAGACTTCTATTTCCACATACAGTTTCCTTGGCTAGCCAGAGGACAGGAATCATAAACAGACAGGTTTTGCTTGGGAAGTAAACAAAGCCTTGGACTTTGTTGGGTTAGACAGAGAAAAGGAGCCCAGGAAAATGAGCCCTTTGACTGAATTTCTCACTTTTTCATCAGGTGTATTTACACCCATCAATAGAAAGTTTCAACTGGTAACATGGGGATGATTCCTCAGAGCCTGAATTCTCAGGAGTTGGGCATACTGTCCCCAAACCAGGCATGATGCCTAAATCAGGCAGAGTACCCCTGCCTGTTTTGACCCTAGACATAGTACTCACTCATAGTTCTCAAAAGCCACAAAATCGAAGCATGCTGCTCCGGAGGTCAGCCCCAGGATCTGATTTCCATTTTGCCTCTGAAACACTTTCCTCTACTGAAGAATGAGAGAATCAGAAGGAAGTAAAACTTTGTATATTTTGTAGTGTAAATTTGAGGCCTGCTCCATAGGAAGGAGTTCATGCCTGATATTGGGCACCTAGTCAATAGCCTATGCCTATGAAGGTCATAGGTTAGTGGGAGCCACTACTGTTGTTCAGCTAAATGAATATGTTGTGCTCATCAAATTGCTCTCCAAATATTTATGTTTATTCCCATAGATCAGTGTTGCTGTCACTTTTGGTCAGTGAAGCTTCTTTTTGTAAATGGTGGTGACTACTGGAGAGACTCAAAACTTACCAAAGTGTAATTCAGAAGTGATAATTCGGTGTTTACCACTAACTGAGTCATTTCTCTCATTCCTTCCAAGGCTCAGAGAACATTATGGAAGAGGTGCCAGAAAGAACATAAGAGCCAAAGGATAAATGTAAGAACAGAGCATTTTGGAGCACTTTCTTCAGGGTACAAAGTGGCTATTGCATTCATGTCTCACAGAAGCTCGTCAACACACTATCATGGAGGTTGGAGAATAGAGGAAGACAAAGGAAAAAAGAAACAAAGACATCAAAATAGAAAAAGAATTCATGGGAAAGAAGTGGGACGGGTTGGGAGGAAACAAAAGAAAGTAATGGGAGAAGATTATGATCATAATACATTATGTAGGATAATATAAAAAAGAAAAAAAATAAGAGCATGTGAGTCTAAAGACTAAAATAATGTCTCTCTCCAATATGCTCTGTGAAAAGGAAAAAGGAAAGATTAGGAAAGGACTTCAGAGATGGGGAGAATGAAAAAAAGTAAGAAAAACTTGAAGAAACACCAGGAGGAAGCTAGGAATGTGTACAGGACCTCAGTAGTTAAGAGAAACTTTCACCAAAGTAACCTGATGATACTTACTCCATGCACTATGGAGAGACAGCTTGATTACTGCTAGTTAATCCGATTTTTCTCAACAGCTATTGTTTTTTCTTCAGTTCCTTTATTTTGAATGAGATACTTCTAACAACTGCCAGTAGATGAAGTGGTCTGGTTATCAGTGGAGGCCACATGAACACCAACAGTACCTAAGCAAGACTTTAGTTTAATGTTACTATCTTTCTATCATTGATCTTGAAGGTCTCCTGAATAAAGGACCAACAATCACAATCATGGACTTTGGAAAACATTGTGATTCACAACCAGGGAATGAATAAGAACCAGGAACTAAATAACTGCTACCATCACAGAAGTATGGGAAGGAAGGTGCCTGGCTTTTTGTTTCTCTTCCTTCCTTCCTTCCTTCCTTCCTTCCTTCCTTCCTTCCTTCCTTCCTTCCTTCCTTCCTCTCCTTCCTTCTTCCTTTCTTTCTTTCTTTCTTTCTTTCTTTCTTTCTTTCTTTCTTTCTTTCTTTCTTTCTTTCCTTCTCTCTCTCTCTCTCTTTGTTTCTTTCTTTCTTTTGCTTTTAAAGTAGAGAGAGAGAGAGAGAGAGAGAGAGAGAGAGAGAATGGGCACACCAGGGCCACTTGCCACTGCAAATGGACTCCAGAAGCAGGTGCCACTTTGTGCATCTGGCTTTATGTAGGCACTAGGGAACTGAACTCTGGCATCAGACTTTACAAGCAAATGCCTTTAACTACTAAGCTATCTCTCTGGCTCCAGTTATGTTTTCTGACAAACTGGTTTTAAAATATATTAAAAAAAGAAAGAATGAATGAAAGGAAGGAAGAAAGAAAGAAAGGAAAAAGGGAGAGTTTGGCTTATTTATTTATTGTGTGTGTGTGTGTGTGTGTAAGCTAGAGGTTGATTTCAGGTTTCTTCTCAATTGCTTTCTACCTTATTCTTTGGGACAGTCTCTCACTGAACTCAGAGCTCACCTGCTTGGTTATACTAGTTGGTCAATAAATTCCCAGGAGTCCCTGTTCCCACATCCTCAAGTTTTGGATCAAAGTGCACACTATGAAGCTGGAATTTTCACATGGGTGCTGGGAATCTGGACTCAGGATTGAACCTAAGGCTTTGTGTATGCCATATAAGTACTGTACTACTGAGCTATATCCCCAGCAAACCCCGTGCAATGGATATGACAGCCTGCAGTTCTGATTTAAGTCTGTACAGCAGCTCTGAGGCATAGGTCTCAGTTAGACAGGGACTAAATTTGAGCCTCCTCACCTCAAGTCAAAAGTAGCCAGGGCTGCCATTTAGCTTTTCAAATCATCTGGAAGCTGGTTTGATGCGAAGAAATAGATTTTGCGTAACTGGCAATCAAGACACCAGACAGAAAGGACAGAAGCCATAGAAACTGGGCTACCCTCAAAGAACTATGTTCTGTTGGTACCATGAATCACACGGCTGTCCCTCCCAAGACAATGCCATGTATCTCAGAGCCCAAAGTCTGCTAAGAGAGAAAATTATTGAATGTGCCTGCCTCTCTCTTTGGAGAGTTAAAACTATGAGTGGCTTATGCAGAAGTCTTTTCCAGAAGAATTAGTCTTCTGGGGCTGGAGAGATGGCTTAGCAGTTAAGGCACTTGTTGGCAAGTCCAAGGACCCAAATTCAATTCCCCAGGACCCACATAAGCCAGATGCACGAGGTGGTGCATGTGTCTGGAATTCGTTTGCAGCAGCTGCAGGTCCTGATGAACCCATTCTCTCTCTATCTGCTTCTTTCTCTCTTCAAATAAATAAATAAATAAATAAATAAATAAATAAATAAATATTAAAATCATTGATAATATTTTTAAAAAGAGTCTTCTTTTTTTTAAAGATTTTATTTTTATTTATTTATTAGAGACAGAATGAGGGAGAGAGAAAGTGAGAATGGGCACACCAGGGCATTTAGCCACTGCAAATAAACTCCAGATGCATGTGCCACCATGTGCATCTGGCTTATGTGGGACCTGGAGAATCAAAGTGCAGTCCTTAGGCTTCACAGGCATGCGCCTTAACTGCTAAGCCATCTCTCCAGCCCTCAAGTCTTCTTAATTATAAGAAGCTAGTCTGTAAGTCTCTTTGTCTTAGTTTTTGGAATTGGAATTTTATGTTACCAAAAGAAAAGTTAACATGCAAAGGAGGAATTTCCCATTAGCAGGTAAATCTTGAATTGCTTTCTATCAAAGAAAGTCATTCTTCATATTTTAGTTACAATTTTACTTCCTTCAGGAAGGCTTATACATTATCAAGATACAGCAGGCTCTCTTTCTTATAAACCGAGGTATCAACGTAGTCAGAACTGAACAGAACCAGCACTATCAGAATCCATCATCACAAATGAAAGATATTTCAGACCACAGATATGAGTTAGGCTGAAGATGAAAGTGGATCTAATGAGAGGTTATAAAATATTTAAAAGTTGTGAAGAGTTATAAGACAAACATAATTATGAAATATCGCAAACAAATATCAACCGAGAAACAGTAAGGCTGTATCATTATGAAATCTGATGATAGGCACCAGTGACACCTTTTGTACTCATTTCCACATGGTCCTGCATATGCATTGTACCCTCATCCAGAAGAAAGACTGATGTGAATCACAGGTGCCTAGCTGCATCTGTTGGATTATGAAAATGTCTGCACATGCTGCTGAGCGAAGCTAGGTTCTGGAGAATCCATTAAGCACTACATAGGCATGTGTATATTCACGGACAAGCCTCCGAGGATGTTCAGGGAATACCATGGCTGTCATGAGAAGGCAGGATCTCACGTGATGTCTGCTGTCTTATTTGGGCTTTCTTCCTTAAATAATTAGAATGTGTCATTAGTGCTGGTCTTGTGGCAGCCATCCCAGCACTGAGGAGGGGGCACACACAGAAGATTCACAGGGATCATAGTTAAAGACCAACACAGGTTACATAGTGAGACTCTATCAAAAACAAACAAACAAACAAAAAGAATATATCATATTTATACACAGAAGAGAGAAATAAAATTAGAAAACATTATTTTAAATAAAAGTAAAACTTCAGGCATTAGCAATAGCAACCAGCAGTTGTTCTAAAATATGAAAACAATTTTCACTCTCAAGAGGACGTAGCAGTATGTTAAAAGGCGCCTCCGCTGGGTGGTCTTCTACTTAATCACTTCTTGTACTATTTGAGTGGTATGTGTAAATAGACTGTACAGGATCCACCAAGATATTCAGATTAAAAAAAGCAAAATCTAAATAGTCAATTTAGGCCAAATGTCTGAAAGCTTAGTCTGAATAATACCAAATGTTTATCTGTTTTCCATCATGTACAACAAGTGTGCAAATGAAGAGATTTGCATTTGTCATACAGACACTGGTAGAATCATCTAGAATCATGGAGATGTAGCCTAGAGAGAAGTGGGAGGCAAGGGCACTGGGATTTATACCTATCTCCTCAGTAACATTTGTATGCAAGAGAAGTAACAGTATGTGCAACGCCTTGACCACAAAGGACATTTAAATGTGCAGGACCTATCAGACACAGTGAGAACACTCAAACAGCACTGCTTGTTACTTTGTATCACTCCTAGGCTTGTTTAGTCCTCAGGAGATAACAAAAGACCCTTCCTTACTCTCTATTCTCACAATCATTCACTATCTTTGATACCAGGTATATAGATATTTTTCCCCACAGGCCATCCAAAGCAAATCTCCAGTGTACTCTCATTGGGTGGGGAGGGGGCTATCGGCAGGTGTCCCCTGATTCACTTCAGTTCTGACACAATTTCCTAGACATAGCATCAGATTTCTGGGGTTGAGGACTCAGTACCAAGACTACTCCCCACGTTTGCGTCACCAGGCACAAACACAATTGAGACTTAGGATTCTGAGTAACTGTATTTGGGGGCTACTATGAACCTCTCATTGGGTTTGATTAATTTGCAAGAGAGGCTCATCACAGAAAACACATTTCTTACATTGCCAGTTGACTGATACAGGGTATGAGAAAAGAGAGTTGAGCAGTCTGAAGAGTAAGATGCACAGGGTGAAGTAAGGGAGACTGGGGCTCTGCTTCTCCTGGTGCCCATGGCCTTAGGAACCTCCACATGCTCAGCTTTCCAGAAGCTCCTCACACCCAAACCTTTGGGATATTCACAGAAACTTTCTTACCTGGCATGATCCATTACATTGATTTGTTATTGGTGATCAATTCAAACTTCAGCTTTCTCCACTCCTGGGGGGTTGGGAGTAGGACAGCCCGAACCCCTTTAATCATGCTTTGACATTTTTCTTTGTGACCAGCGCTCATCCTGAAGCAACCAAGGAGCTTCCTGCCACCTGTTAGCTTATTAACATGCTATATATACGTATATATTTTGTTTGTCGCAAGGTAGGGTCTTGCTCTAGCTCAGCTGATCTGGAATTCACTATATAGTCTCAGGCAATCCTCCTACCTCTACCTCCCAAGTGCTGGGATTAAAGGTATGAGCACAGATGACATTTTTACTCCTCTACAGATACAAGGTTCTAGGAGTTGTATGCCAGGAAATGGACAAAGAATATATAAACATATCTTATATGTCGTGATATTACAAGAGGGTGAAGACTTATATCATTGTCTTTTACTGTATGCACATGGAAATGTTGTGAGAGTCAGTGTTAAAAGATCAGCAGACAACTGAAGAGAGCTAGATTTTTAGATTAAGCAGGAATGCCTGTCCTTTCTGCAGACTTGATTCCCTGCAATGAATGAGTGTTGGCATTAGAAAGCCAAACCACACAGCACACACAGAATATTAATAATCAGTAAACAGTCATGATTGCAGCCACCCAGTGCTGAGTGTCTGCAGCGCAAGTGTTCCGAGCCAGTTTTAAAATAGTGCAGCTGTTGCATTCATGGGAGGGATTCCAGGGAACCATCAAGGAATAAAAACTGCGGAGTTTGATTAGTTCCAGTGGATGTCATCTTCAAAATGTGACTAATTTGATAATATCAGGGCATTTCTGAAGGAAGAAAGAAAATAAGAATAATGTTATGTAAATAGATACATTATTATTTCCATGTCTTTTGACATCACTCATTCTAGATCGGCCCAGATGACTGACGAAGTGAGAAAAAAGTGAAGCAGTCTTTTCTGTCTGTAGATAATTGCATGATGGGCTGACAGCTCTGGGCCAGAGGATTGGGAGTGGACCCATTGTGGGTTCATTTCCCCCTCATAATTGCAATAGGAATTCACACTCACAGAATGCTTAATGTGTCCCGGGCCCTTAGGCTAGAAGCTTCGTACAGATTGTAGTACGATTCTTCACTGCCACCCTGCAGGGTAAGCACTGTGATCGCCATCATTTCAGATAGGACAATCGAAGCCTGGTAGAGTTAAGTCACTTCTGAAGGTCATACAGCAAGAAGCAGAGCTGGAATGTGAACTCAGACCTGTGGCTCTCTGACAACTGCTGTGGTCCTCCTATTGTTTCTCAAATTCAACTAGCTAAGGAGGGCTTACGTTGTAGATAACCTGCAAGGCACTTCAGCTCTAGTTTCAAATCAGCTTTTCTGAAGGGGGGAGGGAGGATTGGGATACCGTAAAAAGTTATCGTGGTGGCGCACGCCTTTAATCCCAGCACTTAGGAGGCAGAGGTAGGAGGATCGCTGTGAGTTCAAGGCCAGCCTGAGAGTACATAGGGAATTCCAGACCAGCCTGAGCTAGAGTAAAGCCCTACCTCAAAAAAACCAAAATAATAATAAAAAATAAGTGGTAAAATGAAATGAATGAATAAAATAAAATAAAATAAAAATAAATAAATAAATAAAACAAAATTATGTCTTAGAAAAATATCTCATCAATCCAAGTCAAAGCCATTTTTATAATGTTAATTTTTGAAATACCCTCCTCCATCCATTTCTCTTCCCCCTTCCCTTAACTCTTACAGAATTCAGTCCTCAACACTTAGAAAGACACAAGGAAAAGGTAGGCCTGCACAGAAGTGCTTAAACTACAATTCAGGGTTTGAACACAGATGGCCGCGCTGTGGCCTGGATAAGCATTCCAGAAAGGCAGGTGTATTGCCATCTTTGTCCCCAGCCCATGGCAGTATCGGGAGGTGGAGGAACCTTTTAGAGGGGAAGCCTAGTAGAGGAAATTATATTATTGAAGGGGACATTGGGACCACATTTCTGTTTCTGTTTCTCCTGTTCCTGACTTCCTAGCCAGTAGGTGAGTGGGCTGTTTCCCCCATTCTTCCAATATTATATGCTGCCTCTAATGGCTATGAGCAACAGGACTACTCAGCCATGGACTAGGGCCTCTGAACTGTGAGTCTGAACCACCCCTCTTGCTTTTTGAGTTGATTATCTAAGATACATTATTATAGTAACAGAAAGCTGCTGAAGGATTCTTTCCTGACTCTTTTGTAGTAATTTTGATATTTGGTCTGTGGGGAGTCCAAAAAAGTCCTTGAACCACAAACCGTAGGTTCGTGTCTACTTTTAACCAAAGAATTAGATGAAATAAGACTGAGAAAAATAATTATAAAATTATTATATTTATTTAGGGAAGTACAAAATCAAGAGAAGGAAAAAAGATAATCCCATGTGATCTGAGAGCCTACGTGGTGGGCCTGGAAGACATGTAAAAAGAGAGAGGAAGGAAAAGAAAGTATGAAGATATCCTGCCATGTAGGGGGCAGGAGGAGTATAGAGCCCATGTGGGAGTAGGGATCAGGGATGTTCCCCCTAGTCTCAGTCCAGTAGGACCGAGAAGAGAAGTTTACCAGAGCCTCAAATTTCAGGAGCTGGCCAAGAGAGCTTGCCTTCCGCTGGTAAAAGTATTATATCCCTATGGTGGTGAGCCCTTCCTTCCAGCTCAGGTGAGCCAGAGAGACAGCTGATTGGTCTGGCCTAGAGGTGGCTCAGGAAGAGACTAGCCATAACGCCAAGTTCTGGGGACTGAACTTGACCAAACACAATGTCAGGATTAGATTTAAATTCTAGGAAAGGGAGGATCAGGTTGTTTGTGGAAAAAGACATCTAGAGAAGAGATGAGAAGTCAGATCGTACTTTGGTCTCTAGCCAAATGGACTCTGCAAGGAAAGGCCCAAAGACATTCCTGTTTTTTTTTTACTTTCAGGGGTCCACTCACTCTAAACTACCTAACAAAGATACCTCATTCCCTCTCAAGTTGAGTATGCAAGCATTAACCATTCCCAGTCATTTGAATTACTATTAAAGGCCAACTTCTTATATCTAAAGCTTTTTGAAAATAGGACCAAAGCTTACTTGAGGCGAGAAATGAATAGTGATGCCTTTTCAACACCTAAGTCAGACTTGACTATCTCTACCAATCTACCAGAAGGGTGTTGGGAATATGTGGGTCCATTCCTTTTTGTCTTTTGCATTTTGCTCCTACTAAGGGAATATAAAGCAATATTATCTAGACATCTTTACCCCAACTCTTTTTTTCCAATAAAGTATGCAGTTATTTACTCTGATCCTTTGGAAAATGAATTCTCTATAAAAATATAATATTGATCACTTTTATTGTTGCTGGGATTGTACCAGACCAGGCTGTTATGTTATTAACTAATGGTAGATATAATAACTGCCAAAATCACTGGAATTATTGGAGAGAAAATTTCAGGTGTCTTCAAAACCTCTTCCATATGGTTAAATTAATCATCAAGTTAAAAATAAATTTTGTTTGTTTTTATTTATTTATTTGAGAGCGACAGACAGAGAGAGAAAGGCAGATAGAGAGAAAGAGTGGGCGCGCCAGGGCCTCCAGCCACTGTAAACGAACTCCAGACGCATGTGCCCCCTTGTGCATCTGGCTAACGTGGGTCCTGGGGAATCGAGCCTCGAACCGGGGTCCTTAGGCTTCACAGGCAAGCGCTTAACCACTAAGCCATCTCTCCAGCCCAATCATCAAGTTTTATGCTAGATCACTGAGATTTTTGAAGAAGTCATTCTAAAGCATTCTGCTACTGAACATGGTATGACCATTTTCATAGATAATGCCAATCTAATGATGTTAGGTTGAGCAATGGAACTCTTACAGCATTCATTTATGACACTAGATTAGACTTAGAAAATACTGAAAACCCCGTGGCTTGAATAGATAAGCATAATTGTGATTTACATTATTAAACTGGAAACTATGACTAAAACACATTTTGTGTTCGAAGAGGTCTTCTCTCCTTGATTGTATTCAGCTTCTATAATGAAATTTTTATTACCACTTTAGTTTTTGTTTCTTATCCAGAGTTTTCCTCTCAAAACCAGCCAAGTCTGCATTGCCAGTGCTTCTCACTATTTAATTAGGTTCAAAATCTAACCATTGGATTAAGGACAGATGAATCTGTATGTGAGGTCCAGGGAGTTAACAAGCAGTGAGGGGGGTGGTGCTCTATTAGTAGGAAGAGTGGAGTTAGTGAACAGGATCACTATCTCTACTGCTAAGTTTAAAGTCAGATTTGTTCTTTGTTCTCGATAGAAGTCCTCAAGCAATAGAATTTTTTTTTTTTTACTGGAACATAAATTATTCTGGGCAAGTAAAACATTAGAAATACTGTAATATGCAATATGCAGAAGGATGGCGTGCTCTGATTCTAAAGTTTCAGGTCAGAAAATTAGAAATATGTTCACAAAATATGATGGAGACTATGAGTAATCAATTCGGAAGAAGTCTAGAGAGGAGTCATTTGCTTTAGGTTGGAGTGAGTTGGGAGGCTTCATGGAGGAAGCAGGGTCCAGTTTGGACTTGGAAGGATGGTATAGTGGCCCTCCTTAGCTGCATAATCAGAATATACTCACCTGTATTTTCATAGTTTTTATGAAACTATGAAACCCTCTTCTATGCATCATACATAACTCAGAAAAAGCAAACATTGGGCTGGAGGGATGGTTTAGTGGTTAAGCCATTTGCCTGCAAAGCCAAAGGACCAAGTTTGATTCCCAAGGACCCACATTAGCCAGATGCACAAGAGGGAGCACGCGTCTGGAGTTCATTTGCAGTGGCTGGGGTCCCTGGCATGCCTGATACACTCAGGCATTTAAAGCCAATCAGTGGATGACTATTGCCCAGAAAATGCTCTTGGTGTAACTATAGGCATGTGCTATAAATGGATCCAGTCAATCTAAAAAGAAATACCTTTATTTCACAATTGGGAAGCATGTATTTACTTTCTCCCACTGTGCATAGCTGATTCTAATAGCCATGGAGTATGCCAGTTTGAAGACAGGTAGAGGTATGGAGGAAGGTAGAGGCTGGGCAAGAGATGAGATGCAGAGTTGGGTCCTGTCTGGGCCAGGCCTTGAGCCCATTGCCAGATGTCCTATTCCAGGAGGCAGTACATTCTGTTAGTGCAAACTCCAGCTTCAGTCAGATTCTCTCCAAATTCTAGCCGACATCACCCAAACTGTGAAAGAATGGTGCTGTGGACTTTTGCTGTTTGCCTTCCTAGCTCTGGGGCTCCTCTACCATTTTTAATTTTTTTTCAAGATTTTATTTATTAGAGAGAGAGAGAGAGAGAGAGGAAATGGACACACCAGGGCCTCTAGTCACTGCAAATGAACTCCAGACACATGTGCCACCATGTACATCTGGCTTACGTGGGACCTGGAGAATTGAACCTGGGTCCTCAGGCTTGGCAGCCAAGTGCCTTAACCACTAAGCTATCTCTCCAGTGCCTCCTCTACCATTTTGCCCTAAGGTTTGAATAGAGAGCTCTTTGAGCTCCAGGTAGAGCTGCTCCTTGGATGGTCCAGATGAGGAGAGCCAGGTCACCAGGGGTAAGGGGAAAACTGCTGACAGTTCTTCACGTGGAAGAGCCAAATATACGGGCTCTGTGCTCCTGGAGCTCGGAGAACACGGCCCTGCAAGTCTGCAGTGGCCAAGCCCCACACTGTGTGGCTCACATTGACAGACATATTCTTGCACAGTTCTGAGATCCTTCAATCTAAAAGCAAGGTGTCACCAGGGCGACACTTCCTCTCTCTGAAGCCTTTGTGAAGGAAGCTTCCTTTCATCCTCCTAGTGTTCGTGGTCGGTGGCAATCTTTGGTAATTCTTGGCTTTGGGATGCTTTAGTCAACTACCTATTCATATGGCCTCTTCCTGTATCTAACTTTCTCTTGTTTTATAATGAATCAGATATTGGATTAGGGCATGTCCTAATACAATAGGATCCCCATCTTAACCTGATTGCATTGCAAAGATCCTATTTCCAAATAAAGTCACATTTACAAATTCAAGGTGGCAAACAGTTTAATCCAGTATAGGGCATAGAACATTTGCAGCCAGCTTGTTTTTCTTTCAGCCTCAGAATGAAGTGAGTATTTGGTGCTGTACAATGTGGAGATAACCTCAGAGCAAGTAATGTCCCAACCCCTGGGTCAAACTGTGCTAGCAGTCTACTAGGAAGTTTCAATCCACTTAGGCCAAAAGGCTCCTCATTTTGTTGATTCTGTTTTGCATGAGGTTTTCTTTGGCTAGTTCCAGAAAGAGGTTTGATTAATAGAAACTGATCTGAGTATGTGGAGAGGAGGAAAACGTTGGTGCTAGATATTAGGGAATGGCATGGAAAAATGATCTAGAGAATACAAACAAAAGGAGTGTTGAAGGAAAGGATTCATAAGAGAGGTTCAAGAACATAATGTGGGGAACTGAGGAAATAGAATAGGTCACGACCCAGCTTGGCCTGTCCTCTATCTATCCCGAAGGCCCAGCCCCTTCCTGCCAAGGAAATGCCCTGTTTCCAGGCCCTAGAGCCAGAGGCCTGCAGACATGGCTTCCATCACGACACAGGAACAGGCAGTGACAATAACTAAGCTTCAGGCCTAGGACTGGCCAACCCTTCTCTATCCAGGTTTCCTTGTAGCTAACCCTGCTCGCTTGGGCCGGAAGTGGATAAATGTTCACATTTTGCTCACTTCCTCTCCCTGCCACCTCTCACCCCCAAAGGAAAAGGCTTTTGAAGACTCTACTCTCCTCTGTCATGGTTTGATTCAGGTGTCTCCCATAAACTTAGGTGTTCTGAATGCTAGGTCCCCAGCTGGTGGCAATTTGGGAATTGAAGTCTCCTGCAGGCAGAGTATTGCTGGGGGTGGGCTTATGGTTTGTTGTAGCCACCTTCCCCTTGCTAGTGCTCAGCACACTCTCCTGTTGTTGTCCACCTAATGTTGACTAGGAGGTGATGTCCCCCCTTGGCTCATGCCATCAGCTTCCGCTCGAGTCTGTAAGCCAAAATAAACCCCTTTCTCCCACAAAGGGTCGAGTATTTTCTGACAGCAACCCTGAAAAGCTGACTGCAACATCCTCCAACTTTAGGTTTATCCCTTAGGTCCTAGTCAAGTAGACCCTCTTTTCTGTGCCTAACACTAACCCCCTCCCCCAGCGTGTGACCTCAGTAGGCCTGTTAGAGAGGTACAGGGAAGGTCTGTGTGGTACACCGGGTCCCGGACCTTGTCTCCACTCTTCCTTTTGTGTCAGACACTGCCCCAGCACCCTGCCCACTCTCACTGGAATACAAGCCCCATCTCCAGAATGCTACTACATGCATTTTCCCTCTAGAAATCTGGGTCTGGGGGTGAGGGTGAGTTCTCCCCAGAGTGCAGGGACAGGAAGAGCAGGATTAAAAGAATCCTTTATTCTCATAGTAATAATAACCCTAACTGGGTAAGAGAGACAGAACTTAGGACACCAGACCATTAAAACTGCTTATGGTTTAATTCCCCCCCACACCACCCACCAAAACCAAAGAGGACAGATTAGGAAAAACAAGAAGCACAAAAGCTTCCTACTAATTATAAAGGACCCAAAGTCAAACCACATTCGGTTCACTCGATGCTTCAAATTGAGGTAATAACACGGCGCTAGCACCTGAGTTCCAGCTCGAGATTTCTCCTACGTCTGCTCCCAGGAACTCAGTCATGCCACTTCCCAAACCTGGACTTCCTGCACCAAGGACAGACCACCCTCACTGGGCACGTGGGGCTTCGCACCAGCTGTCTCTCAGCCTTAATTGCTGCTGCTTCCTGTTTTTAGCGCGGGGATCCTTCTTACTGGACTCAGCTCAGCTATCAAGTATTACCCCTTCTGAGAGGGCTTCTGGAAGCAGGCAGAATAGCCCTGCCACCTGAGTCTCTATCACACTACACTGCTTTGAGACTAGTTTAAAAATATATTTTTTAATTTATTTGCAACCAGAGAAAGAGACAGCAAGCCTCCAGCTGCTGCGAATGAACTTCAGATGCATGCACCACTCTGTGCGTCTGGCTTTATGTAGGTACCAGAGATTGAACTAGGGTCGTTAGGCTTTGCAGGCAAAGAATTTTAACTGCTGTGCCATCTCTGCAGCCCTACACTGTTTGATTCTATGGTAGCATCAGTATCATCTGCTATTCTTTCTGTTCATTCATTTCATAGTCCTTCTTCCTAACCTCGAAAAAAGGGGGATGGTGGTCTTCATTGCTATAACCCTAGTATCTTAGAGTTCAATAATTACATGTTGCACAAATGATTCATAAATAAATTTGGCCATAAAGTTTTAAAATGCTGAAATGTTAAGTTAATCATTTAAATGCATTTTTGAAGATTACTAAATTTTAATAACTTAGCTAGTTAGGAGATAAAATACTTTTTAAAGTAATCTACGCAAAAAAGAGTCATGAGTGGAAGAACTAAAGCACCTATTTTTCTCTATGTTCTAAACAGGCAAGGATCACTCTGAGAACAGCAAACTGTTCAGGCTCTTTCCAGCAGAAATGCCTTGGGCATAAAGAATAGCCCTGGGGAGCTAGAAGAGAGTATATTTAAGCCTTTCTTTTTCCATTCTCCCCAGTGGCAGTTTGGAAATCAGTGTTCTATAAGTAGCTCTGGGTTCCTAGCACAGCTTTCACCTCTGAAGTAATTTGGAACGAGAGGCATTCTGTTTCACTGTTACTAGACTTGTGCCTCCTCCTCTACTGTCTTGTTCTCCAGGAAGGATGAACGTCTGCACTTCTTGCTTCTACCAAAGGGCTTTTGACTCCACCATGAGATATCCCACTACAAGCCATTATTTCCCTGTCCTTCATATACACTGCAGTTTGCTTACGAGTCCATTATGAAAATCCTCATAGTACAGAGCAAACAGCAAACAAGCCAGCCTCGGCTGAGTCTCCAAGGCAGCCTCTGATGCAGAAACCTTCCAAGCCTACTTTGTCCTTTAGTCTCCTGGGCTGCTGTCACTTGAAGCATAGTGTTATGACTTTGTGAACTTGCACTGAATGAGCTTGTGTATAATGTGTATTTGCCTGTTTTTGACTGATAATTGTTTGAGGTTGCCTATGGAAACCATGAGGAAAAAAAAATTATCAGCCTTAGCATGAAGAAATTGGCCAGTCTGGATATGACTACCCCATTCAAATTACAAACAGTAACAGCTCAAAAGAGATATAAAGTCAGGTTTGGGAATCAAACTTCAATAAACCTATACATGTCACTGATTTTCTTGAGTTTTTGTAGTTAATAGTGACTTAGTCTGTTTTCTAATGCTAAAATAGAATACCACAGAATAGGCAAATTATACACAGTTTACTTGGCTTATAGCTCTGTGGCTCTGGAGGCCAGGAAGTCCTAGATCAAGGGAACTCATCTGTTGTGGGTAATCTTCTTGCCATGACAGGATGAAAAGGCCCACATGGAGAGACATCAGAAGAAACACAAAAATTAGGAGTGGGGGGTGGAAAGGGGGCCCAACTCCATGATTTTAATATATTTAATTATTTATTTTTATTTGACAGAGAAAGAGGGAGAGAGAGAGAATGGGCACCCCAGGGCCTCCAGCCACTGAAAATGAACTCCAGACTCATGCACCCCCTTGTGCATCTGGCTAATGTGGGTCCTGGGGAATCAAACCTGGGTCCTTTGGCTTTGCAGGCAAATGCCTTAACCACTAAGCCATCCCTCAGCCCCTAACTCCATGATTTTATAATGAAGCTACTCCTACCCTAACATCTTCAACCCACTGAAGAGTGTGATGCCCCCATGAATGTCACATGTCTCAGCACTGCTGCCTTGGAAATTAAGTTTCTAACACATGAACTTTGAGAGGCAGATTTACACCACAGAAATACTGTGTGAAACTAGTACAATGTTTGATGGAATTTAGAAACCTTTGTCACAAAGATGATTTTATCTACCTTTTCCTGTCTTGCCTTTCTTCTTCCTCTTCCCTTTCTAACTTTACTTCTCTCTTCCTTCTTTGTTTTACCACATGCAATATTGGTTTTTTTTTTTAGTATCATTTGGAGAAAGTGTGATGTTTTATACTGATTTGATAATTCCACAGGACCTAGAGTAACCAGTCAGTATTTATCCGGGCATATCTGTGAGCGATTATCTTGATTAGGTTAATTGAGGTTTGAAGCCTCACCTTAACTGTGGGGGTGGCACCATTTCATGGGCAAGGGTCCTTGACTATATGAAAAGGAGATAGCTGTCTGAACACCAGCATTCATCGCTCTTTCCTCAATGTGGACTGAATGAGACCAGCTCTGCTTCAAGCTCTTGCCTTTATGCCTTCCCCAGCATGATGGACTGTATCCCATAACTATAAGGTGAAATAAACCCTCTGTCCCTTAAACTGATGTGGTAGTTTGAATGTGAAATGCCCCCAATAGACTCATGTGTTTGTGATTAAGCTAAAGGATACTTAATACCCAGCTGCAGCCTTTGGGAGATGAAACATTGATAGAAGAGGTATGTTACTAGGGACAGGCTTGGGATGTTATAGCTTAGCCACGCTTCCACTCTTAGCTCACTTTCTCTACTTCCTCCCTGATGCTGTAGAGATGTCACACTCAGCTGTCTATTCTAGCCATGCTTTCTCTGTTACGATGAGTCTTCTTGAAACTGTAAGCTGGAAATATACCTTTCTTTTCATAAGCTGTTTCTTGTTGGGTGTTCTGTCCCAGCAATGAGAATGTAACTCCTTCAACTGATTTTTGTCAGGCCTTTTGTTCCTGCTAATATTGAAAGTCATTTTTGTTGTTGTTGTTGTTGTTGTTGTCTTAATAAGAATCTTAAGGAAATCAATGGAATTTAAAGCATGAAGTTAAATTTTAAACTATTTGCATAATTTAAAATATTTGATCCAACAGTATGCATTTCCAAATTAGGTAATTTTTTCATAGAGAATATATAGTTCTCTCATAAATTATTTGTGAAAGTTGCAATGAGCCCTTTTTAATTAAATAAGTTACATACTGGAAAAGTTAATGTGCCACAAAACTAAATATGTATAAATTCATTTAAAAATATGCCTGAATTTAAGGAATCTTAGCAAAATTTGTGCATTTAATTGAGTGGCTGCACTGGGAAGCTATTCATTTATTTCAGTGATAGTGCCTATTTTGAGCTATCTTTGGATTGTCTCTTTGGAATTAATTTAAGAACTTATAGCAAATTCTTTTGAATATGTTAGCAACAGATTTTCTTTCATTAGAGACTAATTTGAATTTTTAAAACAGTAAAGGATCATTTTGTAAATCAATTATATAACTGATCAGCTTGAATTATTGTCTTTGAGGTTATAAAACAAAGCAATGTGTGAAGATAGGATTCTCAGGCATTTTGATTAATTTTCTTTTGTGGTTGAGAGTATATCACAGTCATGTTTTATTATCTAGTGAGTATTTCTGTTTTGTAGTTTGTTTTTTATTTCATTTACTTTAACTCTAATAGAAGTATTTAAAATTCTTATCCACCCTTTGGCTTAATTATTCTCTGGAACATAAGAACCCATTCCACTACTTTGGCACAGAGCTAGAGAGCATTTGCAGGCACTCTGAGGTATGTTTTCAAAGTGCTTCATCTTCCATCCCTGCATACCTCAGGTGTATGCGGCAGCAAGATGAAGAATATAAAATAAATAGCACCACATCTTTGGACCCCATGTTGTGCATTTCACAGTGAACATGGACAAATGTAAGGGGGACTACCACTTACCATTTGTGAACAAGAAGATATTCGCTTATGGATTATAGGCTCAAACCTTACTATACTTACTTTAAAAGATTTACTCAAATGAGCATAGAGATTCCAACTATCTCATTGTCCCTCATTTTGTCAATACCTGAATTTACTTATCCAACAAATATAGTTTGAGGACCTTCTAGGCACCAGGCACTGTTCTGGGAGCTGACATTCTGTCATCAAACACACTTTCCCCCATCCTTATGAAGCTGATATTGTGATGGCGAGGACAGGCATAAACAGATATGTATATACACACATTCATACATAAACATACATGCACATGTACATATGCGAGAAGAGACAAGCAGATACAACCAAATGAAAATGAAATCATCTGGGATGGGCCCTCATTCAATATGACTGATATTCATATAACAAGGGGAAATTTGGGTGCTTCCTTCCTGTCCTTCAAGCCCACGGTTGAACAGTACCTTTTGAGCAAGGACCTGGCTGATCTCCTGATCTAGATTAGCACCCGCCTCTGCTCATCCCACTCCTAACTGAAGGACTCGTAATGCATACCAGACTTTACTGTTTTATACTGCTTTCAACCCCCTGAAACTATCTTGTTCAGTTGTTTTCTTTTCCTTGTTTCTGGCCTATCTCTCCCCTGCCTTTTCTCTGTCCCAGAGTATAATGTATAGGTGAGGAGCAGGAAGACTACCTCATTCCATACTTTAATTCCAGTGCTCCAGGGTGCCTGGAGCACAGTGGACAATACATGTTGACTGGCTGAATGAGTCAGGAAGATACTAGTTCATCTTGAAGAGTTGGTTGACATCTGTGGGGCCCTTATCAGAGATCTGTGAACTTACAGAGATTCACATTGTATGGGACACTTCTGCCTTCAGATTTCTTTTTTCGCTGTGTCTGGCTGTCCCTCTACCTCCTGCTCAGCACCTATCCATATCAGGGGATGTATCTCTTTCCCTTGCTCTCCCTCTCAAGCCACTCACTGACATATATATCTTACCCAAGATGCCAATGTGCCTAGAAGGTCCTCAATGCAGCAATGTAAAAGCTGTGTGTCACAGACAGACAGACAGATACTCCACCATGGAAGGAAGGTACACACTACTATCTGGGCTGAGAATTTTTTGTTTTTGTCCTCCCCTCTCCTGAATTCCTTCACTTGGTACCTTTCTCCCACAGCAACGAGATTAGCTTCTGTCCTCCTTATTCAATTTCCCTGCTGCCTGCCCCTGCTTTCCCCAGGCAGTGTTTATTCCCTGTACAGATGAGCTTATCGTTTCCATTGTTCCTTGACACTGTTTGGTTCCATCCCTTCCTTATCCCCAGCCCCAAGCCAAGCAGCCTGGCAAATTATTTTCCTACACAGATAGTTTTGTCTCTTAGCAAAACTCTGGTGCCAGCTGGTAAAATTATTTATAATTTTATGACACTTCAGAGAATTATCTCATTTAATTGCCACAATAACCACCCAGTGGAATAAATCCCATTACCGTCTTCATTACACATGAGGAAAATGAGAACGGCTAGAAGCTTTGAATAGTTTCTCCAAGGACAAACATCAAATGAAAGTGTTAGGGCTTGAACCAAAATCCTGGGCTAGTGACAAGAAACATACATGCTATAAACACATATATGCATATGTGTAGTGTATGTATATATGTGCATATATAAATTGACATGCATTTTATAAACTGTAAAAATTGTATGCAATTGACCTCAAAATGCAAACCAGTTCTCTTAATCGTCACTTGTTCTGTCTTTAGAATCCTAACCACCTCTTAATGCAGTTTTAAAGAAGGTGGGAGCATGTAATTAGATGGACAGTAAAGTTACCATCTTAGTGGTAGAAATGAGGGGACCAGATGGCTTTGATGACACTGGAATTGGACATAGTTGTGCTGAGATGTGCATTTGGACCTGGTACTACTTAGATAGGCAAACTTGGGCAAGCCTCTTAACCCTTAGCCTCAGACTATGCATCTCTAAAATGGAAATAAAAACAGACCTCCCAATTCACAGGACTGTTGAGAGGACTAAATGAGACAGAGCATGTAAGGTGTTATTAAATATTACTGAATATTTTATAAATGGCATCTTATACATACAAATCATATAGAAAGCCATAGCTAGAACAGAAGCCTATGAACTAAAGACCCAAAAGAAATTTCCTTAGCATTGACAATATTTTTTTTTCCAGAAAATCAAGCTCAGAAAATTTTATGTTGCAGATGGAGGGAGAAAGTCAACTTTGTTTGCCTAAGACATCAACTCTGCAGATGAGCTGCAGGTCCTTCATGTTGCTTGGCAAGAGCACATCATCCCATGGGCCCGAGCCACAGCAAAGCAGCAGCAGCAGCAGCACCTGGAAAGGGACATCTCACTCCAGAGAGAGGCTTTCATAGCTGATGTGGAGACTGACGTCATCCAGACACTGAAGAAGCTACCTGTCTGTTTTGGTAGCATGCCCTTATTCATTATACCTCTCTTCATAGGCAAACTCTTTCTGAATATGTGTCATAGGATCCTTATATATTTCTTTCATTTTTTAAATATTATATCCAATGTTAAAATGTGATTTAAACATATTTATTCCCTGTGAAATATAAGAAATAACTGGGGCAATGATTGGGCAGGAGAGAAGTTATATCTGAAACTTGAATAATACAGAGGTTTCTCCTCTTACATGACTGGATTTGGGCTGGGGAAATGGCTTAGCAATTAAGGCACTTGCCTGCAGAGCCTAAGGACCCAGGTTTGATTCCTCCAGACCCACATAAGACAGAGGCACAAAGCAGCACATCATCTGAAGTGTATTTGCAATGGCTACAGTCCCTGGCGTGCCTGTTTTCTCCATCTGCCTCTCTCTCTCTCTCTCTCTCTCTCTCTCACACACACACACACACACACACACACACACACACACAAACAAATAAAATATAAAAAAGACTGAAAATTATAATTGGATTTAAATCCAGTTTTGTTAGTGGACAGGAAGATAGTCTCTAGAAGATCAAGAAACCTAAAAATTCATCATTACTTGAAACTAGGAACTAGCAAAAATGATGAATGAATGTCTTTTCCTAGTTTTCCAACCCATCATGGGAAAGGTGCCAATGAAGCACAAGGGAAATGAAAATGGAATTGTGGAGATGAAAGCCAGAGCCTTATAAAAGCTATGAAATTGTTATTTTAGGAGGTGGGCAGCGTATGATACAGAGAGCTGTATGAATTACAAGGATCGTCACATTGTTATTATTATTTATACTATCTTGAGTGACTCTTTCTAAAAACAAACTAGAAAGAAATACGCTTAAACTCTAGGAAGTGAAAGCAGAAAACTGAGCAAATATATATAGAGAGAGGGTTGTTTTGAGTAGTATATTGTGATGATAACATCAGAAACAGTCTTTGAAAATCTTCTAAGCCAGAGTCTTTCTGGGAATGTATTAACTACAGGCTTTCCTGAGAGAGAGAGAGACCAGCTTCACAGAGTGTGATGGCATTGTTTTGCTTAAAATCATCTAATGCATTCAGAATCAAGGTATTGCCTAGAACACTAAAATGATAGAAGAAAATGAAGCATTGTTGCATCAGTTAGTTTTCTGTCCCTATGACTAAAATGCCTGGCAGAAACAACTTAGGAGAAGGACTTATGCCAATTAGTTTCAGAAAACAGGCCATCGTGGCAGGGAGGAATGGTGGACCAGCTCCTGCTGGAGCAAACCAGGAAGCAGAGAACAAGGGTGGGCTTGTGCTTTCCTGTTCTCCTATTCTTGCACCTCAGCCTGTGGGCTAGTGCTGTGTGATTGTCAGGGTGAGTTTCTCCATGTCAGTAGAAATGCACTCATAGACATATACAGAGGTGTGCTTCCACCATCTCTTAGGTGAGTCTAAATCCAGTCAAGTGAATTATGAAAACACAAATGATTTCTATTCTAATTCCCACTAGAAGCCTGATTCCACTTGAAACTCTATGAGCACACCAACATTATCCAGTAATCTTACTTTATAACAAACCAGGGCTTTGCTAGCCTGCATCTCCCACAGTTTCCAAATTGCTTCTGTGAATTCCAAAGGTCAAAGTCCCACATGGTTGATTGACAGCAATGATCCCACTTCTGCTTCCAATTTTCTTTATGTTGTTGTTCTCACCATTGTGATTAAACTCCTATAGGACCAATCTAAAGGACGAAGGATTTATTTTGACTGATCCTGTTTTCAGAAGGTTTCATCCATCATGGTGGGGAAGGCATGGCAGATAAATACAGTTGACTCCATGGTGGGTCATCAAGCAAGGAATAAAAGAATGCCAGCACTCTGTTAGCTTTCTCCCCGCCCCCCACCTTTTTATTTGGTCTTGCATCACCAGACTATGGGACGGACTACCGCCATTCAGAGTGGATCTTCCCTTTTCAGTTAATCTTCCATGAAAATGATCCACACATTGACACTCAGAAGTATACCTCCCCAGTGCTTAGGGCCTCTATATTTACTTATGTTGGTGATGAAGGTAGCTCTCACAATCATTTTGCATGCTTTTTTTTTTTTTTTTAAAGAAGAAGAATAGTAGCTTATTTTGAAAGGTGTTTTCAGAACCTAAGTCATCAGATCTTGTTGATCTTATTGCTCAGGACACTGCACAGAAATGAATTCTATAATCTGCACCAAATGTAAACATGAGAATCTTCAGATAGTAAAACCTCTGGCTCCGCATACATGCTGAGGTGGGTATACCAAACCCACATTTTCATACGTGATTGTAAAGCAACATAGCAGGTCAACCTACCTCAGCACTCTGCACATTCTTTCAAAATTTCTTTTGCATTAACTCATCAAATATATATATTATATATGTTAAATATATTATACATTAAATCTATACATATTACCTCATCAAATATATATGTGTATATATACATATATATATATATGTATATATATATATATATATATATATATATATATATCATATATATGTAGCAATGGCCACATGTTAAAAACTAAGTTAGAAATTACAGGAAAAAAAGAAATTGGTTTTCAAGTCTTTTCTTCAGGAAGTTAAAATCTGGTCCAGACTTTCTTAACTGTCCACTATTGATATTTGTTGTTATTAGAAGTTGATTTGTGCACTGGATATGTAGCCCTATCGCCACATCCTAGATGTCAGTGGCACCCCTGACCAAAGTTATAACAGTGAGAACACCTCTAGATGTTGCTGTCTGTTCCTTGGGATGGGACAAAATTACCTCAGTTTGAGAATCACTGCTCTAGTACAAATGAAACAGGTACATTGATTCAACAAAGGCAGCAAGTGATGGCTCACAAAATAGATATAAGTAATATGAAAGTCCCAAGAAGTAAAACTGACTTTCAGATGAAGGTTTCCAGGGGAAGCTAGTATGTAAAATAGGTCTTAAAGAAGCCTTAAGGTTTAGAAATGAAACGAAGAGAAATAAGTAGTGATGCCAGAATTGGGACATAAATGGACTAGCAGAGGTTTTTGTAGATTATCAGGTCAGATGAGTTGTCAATAGCAGAATCTGGGGATCAGGTCTGATCAAGGGGAATTGCTGGAGAAATCAAATGTGATCCAGGTTCCTGGAGCCTGCAGGTATTATGAAGACATGGAGAGGGCTGGAGAACACCGGAGTTAAGACTGGAGGGAGATAAATTCACTTGGGCCATGCTCACTTTAAAATGCCAGCAGAAAATCCAGCTAGATGTGTTCAAAAGAGGGTTGGAAAAGACGTTTCTGGGGCTCAGAAGAGCAGATCCAGGGGAAATTCTAAAGTTATGTGCTCTAATATTTTCTTCTTCCTCTCTCATTTTTTTCTTCCTTACTTTTCTCTCTCATCTCTGATTCTGGACACTTTTTAATTTTATGTATTTGTGTGTGAGAGAGAGAGAAAATGGGCACACCAGGGCCTCTAGCTGCTTACAAACACACTGCAGATGCATGTGCCTCCTTGTGCATCTGACTTTATCTGGGCAGTGGGGAATTGAACCTGGGTCCTTTGGCTTTGCAGGCAAGTGTCTTAATTGCTAAGCCATCTCTCCAGCCTGACATTTGTTTCATATATATCATCTGAAAGTCATTTTTACTTCATTATTTTCCACATGGTTTATTTGTATTTCCTTCTAGTCAAATTTTTTGTCTTTGGTAAATGCATACATCCTATGTGCTAGCTATTCTCTGAGTGACAATGATAATAGCAGTAGCAAACCTCTATCGTTCACTAAGCAACTTGTATATTTTGGACTGAGAACCACTGCTACATGCTTGTCTTTTTGCTTCTTCACACAAGCATGTTCCCCCAGCATTACTCCGTTCTCTAGTCTGAGTCTTTAGTATTTCAGTTATAAGCATGTGACTAAATAAGGTCAACTTTACCATATTTCCAAATGGGAAAATAGAGGTCAAGTGTTATTAGTATCTATGACCTTTGACTTGTGATACAGACAATATGCAAATGACCATTGAACACTGAGATTTTTTTTCATTTTCTCCTAGAATAAAGGTACACAAATCGTGGTCTATAGGCAAAAATCTGACCCTCTGTCTAGTTTTCTACAGCATATGATCTAAGAGTGGTTGCTGCAGTTTTAAATATTTGAAAAAGATTTAAAGATATTGTTTTGTGACATGGAAAGATTTTAAGAAATTCAAAGTTCAGTGTTAATAAAGTTTAAGCCATGCATGAAGGCTCATGCCTGTAATCCCAGTACTCCAGAAGCTGAGACAGAATTATTGCAAGTTGAGGTCATCCTAGGATACATAGCAAGACTCTATCTCAAAAAAAAAAAAAAAAACCAAAACCCAAACCAATAACAACAACAACAAAACAACCCTCAAAACCATAGGAAAATAAGCAACAATGATAAGCTTTATTGGGAGATAATCATACATTTATATATAGATATGACATTTTTTTTCCCTGCATGATAGAACTGACTAGATAAAACAAAGAAATTCTCCGGTATTTCGAAGTGGAGCTTTGGGGAGTTGACCAGGTTTAGATGAGGACATCAGGTGGAGCCCAGGACTGAATCACGGTGGCTTTAGAAGAAGGGAGATCAGAACACACACACACACACACACACACACACCCCTTATTTCTTGTCTTGTGATGCCCTGTACTTCCTGGGGACACTGACAGCATGAAGGCCATTGCCAAATTCAGTCCTGTACCCTTGAACTTCTAGAGCTATGAAGTAAAATAAACATATTCTTTTTTTTTTTTTAAAGTAAATTAGCCTACCTAAAGTGCCCTGTCAAAGTAATGCAGAATAGACTACTATGCTGGTCTTTATGGAAATAGTTTTCTGTTTGTTCTCTGTGACTCTTCATCTAACCCATGCTTCCAACCATGTTTGCAAACCCTCAGGCTGAGGTGGGACTGATAAAAGAAAGAGTTAGTTCCGTCTCACTCTAAGTTATGACCGTCTCATGGGTCAAGTCCTAACAACCCAGATAGGAATCCATTGCAGTTATGAAAACAGTGAGAGTAACGACACAATTCACCTGTGGGTTCCTTCTTTCTGATGCATTGAACACACTGATTTTTTTAAATATGCATAGTAAAAACTTACAAGTGTTGACATGAGCAAACTCTTTTGTCTCTACCCTGGATGTACAAGGTATAGTGGGAACTCAGTAAACATTTGTTAGTGAATGAATGAATGAAGGAGGAGCTAAGTCAATATGCAAACCATAAGGGAGAAGAATGTTTTAGGAGGTGGAACTCTTTGCCTCAGGCCTTTGTTTTCTCAAGGATGAAGGGTGCTGGTTAAATGGAGATTATCCAGAAGGACAAGTTGGGGAGAGGAAGGAAGATGAAGCAGAAGTAAAAAAGGGAGCTCTAACGTTCCTGGAGGAACCTGTTCAGTGTCTGAGGCTTGTCTCTCAGGGCTGAGGCTGCCTCCTTCACTGAAGACAGCTTGCTCACTGTTTTCTGCAAAGGAAATGACAGAACGCAATGCATGTTCCAAAGGCACACTTGGGGAGCCCTCTAGGAGGAGTCTTAAACTGTTTGCAGGAACTGAGAAGTCTGTTGTACTTGCTTCAGGAAAGCATTGTGGTTATGAGTTCGCACTATTATTATTTCATTATCGCCCTTAGCAAATCTACTGCTCTCTTTAAAAAAAAAATTATTATGGGCTGGAGAGATGGTGTAGCAGTTAAGGCGCTTGCCTGCCAAACCTAAGGACCTGGGTTCAGCTCCCCATAATGCATGTAAGCCAGATGCACAAGGTAGCCTATGTGTCTGGAGTTTGTTTGCAGTAGCTCGAGGCCCTGGAATGCCCATTTTCTCTCTCTCTCTCATAAATAAATAAAAATAAAATGTTAAAAATATTTTATTTATAATACATTATGCTTTTTTGTCTCCTTGCTACCTAGGGGCCCTCCTCATTACGTTATAGTATTCACTGTGGGCTCATGAAGGCCTCAGTCAGTCCCTCTGGGGTAGCAATGGGGCGGGGGGGGGGCAGGAGGAGGGAAGGACCGTACTTCAGGGTATTCCTACCCATTCTGTGGCTCCTACAACCTTTCTGCTCCCTCTTCCATAATATTCCCTGAGCCATAGCAGGCCTGTTGGCAATCTGGATTTCTGTTTTGATAGGTTTTGATTCATTACTGTGTCTGTCACCATCACCCTGGAACTGATTGTCAGGCTAGCAGTAAGAGTAGTATTCATTCGCCACCTCCTCTGCAATTTCTCCTGGACCCTCCCAGATGTGGTAGAGGTGGCACGTCTCCTGGTGGGCAGTCAGCTATCTTCTTGTGTTACTGATGGACCTTGGTTCTTCATTTTCTCTGTCATCTGTAAAATAGATTCTCCAACTAACAGTGAGAGCAGCCTGGGTTCAAGAGGCTATACAAAGTTATTTGAAAGAATTTTCGATGTGCAAGTCTACTCTTCTTCCTGAGAGAGACTTCTGAAGTCTGAGTTTCCTGACCATGGGATTCTGACTTGGTTTCCAGTACCAGATATGAGTTCCCTCCCACTCAGAGGGCCTCATGTCCAATTACTGCTCACTTTAATAACTGAAAAATTCCAATGCATTTATTGATTGTTCACATATTATTCTTACAAGAATGTTAGTATTGTGACAAAATCTACTTTTTTTTATTTTTTTTTAAATTTTTTGTTTATTTTTATTTATTTATTTGAGAGTGACAGACAGAGAAAGAGGGAGAGAGAGAGAGAAAGAGAATGGGCATGCCAGGGCTTCCAGCCACTGCAAACGAACTCCAGACATGTGTGCCCCCTTGTGCATCTGGCTAATGTGGGTCCTGGGGAATCGAGCCTCGAACCAGGGTCCTTAGGCTTCACAGGCAAGTGCTTAACCACTAAGCCATCTCTCCAGCCCAAAATCTACTTTTAATAAAAGATTTAATCAGTTGATTTGCCAAGGAGTAGAATAAAGTCAGATTTCATAGGCAGGCTCTATACAGCAAAGCTGACTGCAATCGTTACTACCTGGTCACACTGTCAAGGTTTTGCTCAAATGGGTCTTTACCTATTTCTAACCTGTGTCTTCCTTTCCCTCCACCTCCACTCCCACTTTTTTTGCTTCACTTTCCTCCCTTTTCTTTTTTAAAAATTTATTTATTTATTTATTTGAGAGCAATAGACAGAGAAAGAGGGAGAGAGACAGAGAGAGAGAGAGAAAATGGGTGCATCAGGGCCTCTAGCCACTGCAAACGAACTCCAGATGCATTTGCCACCTTGTGCATTTGGCTTACAGAGCCCTGGGGAATGGAGCCTCGAACCAGGGTCCTTAGGCTTCACAGGTAAGTGCTTAACCGCTAAACCATCTCTCCAGCCCCTCCCTTTTCTTTGTTCTCATAAAAGGGAAATTTGCTCATTTTTCATCTCTCACTTCGTTGCTCTTTAATGCTTGATATAATAATGCACTCTCTTTTCCCTTTTGCCCTCATTCAACTTTCTTTTTCTCCACACTTTTCCCTTTCTGCTCAGAGAAAGTATATACATATACCAAGTCACAGCCTTCCACCTTGATGGTGATGATTCAGCCTTGCAAGAGGACTTCACCTCTGTATCCCTCTCCTTAGTGTCACATTTGTGTCTCATCCAATCTCTCCCTACTGAGAGCCAACTTTTCTAGCTTCTAGGCATAATCCAACATTTTCCAATGTATACTCCCTGCAACATAATAATGAGATCTGGATTTATCTATAGAAGGAAATCTCAGAGGTCAAATTGGTTTGTGAAATGCCTACATTTAAACACACTCTTTGGTGTGAGCATGCGTTTTCAAAGATCTCAATCTGCCAATGAGCAGTGAGAAGTTTCAAGAGCAGGTGGAAGATGCAATACTTTAAAAATGTTTGGATGAAAGAATTTTTCACCTTCTTTCCCTAACATGGAACTTCTGAGCAGGTGATGCCTTTGGTGAAATGCAACTCCTGCCTAGTTAGGAAGATATTTATGATAGCATTCTTTACTTGGATTGAGGTACCTGCTGTCCTGGCCCATGTCCTATAGGGAGAAGGAGATTGGAGAAGGGAATTGACTAAGGATCTTCTCCACTGTAGACATGTCAGGGACTTCAGTGACATTGAGAAAAATTATAACAACAAAACCTACATTGACATGTTATGTCTCATTTAATAATGTGTGGCAAAATTCCTCTGCATTGAAAGCAGAAAGCAACGATTGCCCACTTTTATCAAAAGCAGCTGGGACCACTCAGGAAAGATGACGTGGAGAGGGTCATCACACTCCCACTTTAGATCTCTGGTGCCCTCTGTGACAGCTGAATACTCAAGAGGTTATGTGGCCTGGTGGGGATAAGGTATATAGAGGGTAAAAGAATAATGAACAATAAACTCCATCAAGGAGTTTGTTTGGAGTCTTCATGCTCTGTAAGTAAGCCTTCACTCTGAAACTTAGGGAAGAGCACCTGTAGAGGTAATCATGACATAGTAAGCCCCACTGATGTGCTGCTCTGTGGTGTCACACTCCCGGGCAGAGACGAGGATCCCCTTGAAGCAGCCACAGGAAAATCGTCAGTCAGGGTGGAATGAGTCTTCTCAGTGGTGCGTTTCTCTGGGGTCCCCATGCTCTGTAAGAGCTCACCCTGTAGCTGAGGGAGGACCATCTGAGGAATAATCTTGACTCAGGAAGCCCCATCAAAGTGGCTGCTTTGGGGGCTCCATGTGCCTGTAACTAATAAATTCACTGATTCACCAAACTGTACTTTGTAGTTTAGTCTGCCATCTGAGCCTTACTTGGGGTGAAGACATGTAGTCGTGTCTCCCCAGGAGAAAGGTTTCCTGTTACCAGTATTTTCTATTGAAACCTTGAGGTTTTAATATCTGACCCTATTCTCTTAGTTTTTCAGCTGATGAAATAGTGACTTGTTGCTTTGCATGGTGGTTACATGGAGTTTGGGTGTGAAATGCTCCCCATAGGCTCATATGCTTGAACACTCGATCCCCAGCTGGTGGTGCTGTTTGGGAAGTTTATGGAACCTTTAGGAGATGGAGGCTGGCTGGAAGATGTGGATCACTGGGTGTGAGTCTTGGGGTTTATTAGCAGGGTCCCACGTGTTGTTCAGAGTCTCCTTGTTGGCTCTGGTGAAATGTAGCCAGTTCTGCTTCTGCTTGTGCCACCATGCCTCATCCACCACAGGACCTCCCCTTGAAACTGTAGGCCACATCACCCCTCTTTCTTTCCAAAACTTGCTTCTCCTCAGGTAATTGTTTCTAGTGATGAGAAAGTAACTGGCACACTTGGCCATGCCCGACTAGCAAGTTAGAGGCAGACTCATAATTCTAGCCCATGTCTGAAACCAAAGCATGGCCATTTGCCTTTGCATTGGCTGAGTGGGCAACCGTACATGTATCGGCCAATATTTGCAGTGTGCAACAGTTAAAATGGGCACCAGTATAGTTAAGAAAAAAGGCTTAGTGGGAAAAGACTGAACAGAACCAGGCAAGGCCCTGCACATGGTTGAGTGGGTTGGTTACTGCCCCATCTACAGGGAAGCCACATGAGTGGGACCCAGGAAGAGCTCCATATCCAGTGTCAGCAGTTATACGTGCCAGCGTCCACAACAGTGGAGATGGGGAGTGTACTCAGTTAATCCAGTTCTTTGAAGTTTCAGAAGATAATGTAAATTTTGAGCAAGAGCTTGAGTCAGAAAGGAAACCAGCTTCAGAAAAAGAATAGATGTAAAAATTCACCAAATAAAGATACTAACATCTCATATGGCATTGGGAAGAGAGAGCTATTTCTCCCAGCTAAACCAACATTTAGAAATAATTTTATTATTTCATAATAAGCATGTTCCTAATATCAGTGGATTCTTGACTTCCCCCTTCCTCCTCTGTTAATTAATTAATTAATTTATTTATTTATTTTCTGTCATTTCTAGATGTCTCTGTTGAACCGTTACGCATCACACTGGTAGCTGATTGCAGAGCCAGGACTTCTCAGAGAAGGACATGTTGTCAATGGCTTCATATGTCTGCTGGCGAGTTAGAGAGTCGTGCTTTTGCTTTCCACACAGGGCCCAGCGTGCAGGGGATTAGCCTCTGAATTACAGCTTTCCCATCTGCCACCTGGCCCTGGCACACAAGGGACTCTCTAGCCGACACAAAAGCTCACTGCCACCTGGCGTTCTGTCCTGAACTCCAGGTTACTTATTAGCTGTTATCCTCAAGGGGCCCTTTCCTAACCTCTGCATGGGACTGGACCATGATCTACATGGCTGTCATGATTGGTAAAAAGTTGGCAGTGTATACTGGTAAAGCTTTGGTATCAAACACTCCCAGGTACAAATTCCAGACTTATCAAGTCTGTGTAACTTCTGGCAAGTTACTTAACCTTGTTGGACTGTGCCCTTCTCACCCGCGGAAAGGAGGAACATCACTTATCAGAGCTCTAACTAATTCTCCCTCTCTTGTCTGAGGATTCGTGGGGTCCATATCGGTTAGGATGTTTTCGTGTGTAGGGATTGGTTGCTCACCTCCAAGTTATTTAAATAGTGAAGGTATTTATGGGTTCATAAGACATGAAATTGGAGTCAGGGCAGCCTCAAGCTCTACTGTCCTACTGTCTAATGTAATGTTGTCACCCACATTTCAAGTTCCATTGTCTGACTTTTTTTTTTTAAGCTGGAGAGATGGCTCAGTAGTTAAAGGCGATTTCTTGTAAAACCTGCCAAAATAGCCATCTAAAAAGAAGAGTTCATCCCATAATAAATTTTCAACTTGGTAACATGGTGCCTTGAAAAACAAGGGGTGTTTCTCTATTCATTATTGTGAGAAAGGACAAGTTCTCCCTAATTTTTGATACTCATATTTTTCCTGCTCACTTGCTTGTGACAATTTGAATTATAGATTACTCTTGCGTTAATCATTTATTTTTAGTATTTGTGTGTGCGCATGTTTGTGTGTGTGTGTGTGTGTCATGTGCATGTGTCTGCGTGTGTCAGTGTATATGTGGGTGCGTCTATACGTGCAGGCTCATGGGGAAGCCAGAGGTAGCCATTGGGTATATCTTCTTCCATTGCTTCTCACTATAGTTCTTTTGAGGCAGGGTATCTCACTGACCTGGAGCTCACTGGTTTGACTAGACTCACTAGCCGGTGACTCTGAGAGATCCTCTTGTCTCCACCTCTCCAGTGCTGGGATTACAGGCACATGCCACCATGCCTGGCATTTTACATAGGTGCTAGGATGTCATGCTTGCATGGCAAGCACTTTACCCCCTGAGCCATCTCCCCAGTCCACACTGGTAATTTTAATGGAGAGATGTGAGATACTGATTGTCATAAGTTCCTGAAGCACCATGGTCAGTAAGTTACCATGATTCTTTGAGACTAATCAGGGCAAGACTACTGCAGGTATCCGGTAAGAGAGTGAATATTAACAACAATATACTCTAGAAATTAAAAAAAATCCTGAGCTTTGATTCATATTATTTGAAGAAATATGGTGAGGCATCATTTCCAAGTTTCAGTTTTTCCCTCTAAAAATGAGACACAAATAGTACCTGCAACCTTGGCTGGCCCTGAGGATTCAGGGAAGTGAAATCTATGAAGCTCTTAGCATAGAGCTGAGCAAATGACCTAGCGACTCTGTTTTGCTGTTTGCTATGTGACTTAAAATATGGGCCACTTTTTGCAAGAATGATGTTACCTGATTCCTTGGGGCCCCTCAGGAGTACACCAGCTGCATCACAAGGAGATATTCGCTTCCCTTTCTACATTGAATCTCTGACTGCTCAGCTGCTCCTAAAAACAACTAGGTTTTCTTTCTCTTGTTTTTTTAAATTTTTTTGTTTATTTTTATTTATTTATTTAAGAGTGACAGACAGAGAGAGAAAGAGGGAGAGAGAGAATGGGTGTGCCAGGGCCTCCAGCCACTGCCAACGAACTCCAGAGGCGTGCGCCCCCTTGTGCATCTGGCTAACGTGGGTCCTGGGGAAGCGAGCCTCGAACCGGGCTTCACAAGCAAGCGCTTAACGGCTAAGCCATCTTGCCAGTCCCCAAGGTTTCTTTCTTTTTACTCTCAACACAGTCCCCTAAAATCTTGATTATTGAGATCTCTTGCATATGTTGTGTCAGCTTGATTAAATGAAAAGACATCCAAGCTAACCACTCACTTTTCTCAGTACTTCGCAGGCACGGAGTCCCCCCCTTCTTTGCTGCTACAAGACCCTGGTTGGCTTAGCCTTTGACGAGGATGGCTGGGCTTCCCCAGGTGTGTTCACTAGGGCGTTTCCAGAGGAACACGGACTGTGAGTCAGCGGATGGAGTGGGCTGATACGACCTCACAGCGAGCAGGCACCATCCAGTCAATGGTGACTCAACAAGAATACGATGGAGGACTAGCGATTTCTGCTCCCCCTGCTGGAACCACGATGCCCTGCTCTTCCTGCCGCTGGGCACCAGGACAGTGAGTTTTCTGGTACTTAGACTTCAGGACTTGCACCAGTGGACTGCCAGGTTCCCAAGCCTTCAGACTGAGAGTTACACCACTGGTTTCTTCGGCCTAATGCTTTCAGAGTTGCACGAAGCCGAGCAGCTTCCCTGGCTCTCTAGCCTTCAGACAGCCTGTCAGGGGCTCTGCTCAGGCTCCATGACAGTAGCATATGTTTCCTTAGTAAACTACCATGTGCTCTTACAGCTTGTTGAGAGATGACTATGGGAATAGGACAAAGGCACCTCCAGCATATTTGTGGCCCAGTGGTTGAAAACGCCGTGGCCTTGAGAGCAGCTGAAAGGTAAGCCACTTCCTAGACTGGCTGGTGCCCCCCACATAAATCTTCAGACTCGAACAGAAGCCACCGCTGTTTATCCCATGGTATAAAAGTGCCTATGCTGGGAACCACTCATTGGAAGGAGCTTCTCCAGTCATTTCTGCTGGACACTGTCTAGTGCCCACCATCATGTTCTGTGCTTTACCTGCGACCTGGCAT
This sequence comes from Dipus sagitta, assembly GCA_036346955.1. Taxonomy (NCBI): domain Eukaryota; kingdom Metazoa; phylum Chordata; class Mammalia; order Rodentia; family Dipodidae; genus Dipus; species Dipus sagitta. Next base: position 120,992,108 of record CM070777.1, read on the forward strand.
TCCGTCTTTCACTTTTGCTTGCTCTAGTCCAAATCAGTTTAATCATCCAAAACTAAAAATATAGTTATTGTAGGTCATTTCTCTGGATACAACAATTATCAAAGAAGTTAATTCCCTTCTCCTATATTACTCTATTGTATATGGCTCGTTCTGTTTCTCTGAAAAACCATGGCTAAAACAGAAGTGAACTCACACTTCAATAATTTTCTTGGTCACCAATAAACAATGGATAGAAAATGCAGACAAACGGCTGGGCCACCTGTACTTCGATCAATACTAAGTTTAAAAATGTCTTCCATGGTTCAGTCTGCTGAGATACCTTACTACCAAAATTGGATATTTGTGTTGGTGTCGCATAAAACATTTGTTCCTGGGAAGACTCAAATACAAATCTAGTCATCCCAGATAGGGCACAGATGACAGACCAAAAGCAGGATTGCACCAAAGCCAGTTTTGGTGAATCAGTGTGTGTTACTGGGGTTACATACAGAGCAGGGTGAGGGGTGGCCAGAGGAGTATGGATGACACAAAGGCAGCAGTGTCACCAAACAGCCCACCGCAGCATGCATGACGACCCTGGGAAGCGTCTCTGGAGCTCACTGCACACCCTGCAGGACGCTCTGCTGGTGGGAGAACCTCCTCTCAAAGGGCTGCTTACCCCTCAGGTAACCTTAGGGAGCGTCTTTCAACCTTTTCCCCAGACTTACTGACCACCTGAGTCTCCCACCTGGAGTGTCTCGATCCAAACACCGGCTGAGTCTGCCTCTCAACAGTTATTTACTGCTCCTGTGACCTTGGGTAGTCCCGTGTCCTTTTTCTTTTCTTTTCTTTTTTTTTTTTCGAGGTAGCATCTCACTCTAGCCCAGGCTGGCCTGGAATTCACTATGTAGTCTCAGGGTGGCTTCAAACTCATAGCAATCCTCCTACCTCTGCCGCCCAAGTGCTAGGATTAAAGGCGTGCGCCACCACGTCCTTTGAAGTTTCATTTCTCCCAATCTTGATCTCCTGAGTCTCCTGAGCCACCGTCCTCCCTTCTGGAGGGAATATTTTAATTAGAAGGAATTTGCTGTAAAACAGGTGGACTTTGAAGCTGTTGTTAGAGTGCTTTAGCATCTCATGTGTGTGTGTGTTCATGTATGTGGAGGTCAGCGGTCAATGTCAGATGTCTTAGTCAATCTCTGCCTTAGTCTTTGAGATAGGATTTCTCCCTAAACACAGAGGTCACCAATATTTAGCCAGAACTAGCCAGAAAACCCTAAGTATTCTCCTATCTCTGCTTCCCCAGTGCGAGGAGTTATAGGTGTGTGCCACCACAACCTGAACTTTACTTGGATTCTAAATTCAGATACTCATGCTTGTGTGGCAAGAATTTTACCCACTGAGCCATCTCCCCAGCCATAGATCTGCTGAATTAATTTTCCAAATAATACCATTACTGCATTGCTTGGGGGGTCTCATTCCTTCATGGAAATAGTGTATTTTACATGCTCTAACGTCTTCACATTTCCATGGGTGTCATTACTTCTTAAATAGAGCCTATTTGTTATACAATGGTTATCTAGAAATATTCAACAAGTTCAATTTTGATTTTCCTATTTGCTTTCTCAAATAGCTTTTCTCAAATAGCTACTTCCTAACCTAGCCAGTCATAGTCTGAAAGGTGTAGTGAATTCTGTGGGTTTGTTAAGTTTTCGTATCCGAATTTCTGACATTTCTCTTTCTTGGTGTTCTCATCAGAAGCCTGGAAGTGATATATAACTACAGTGCTTTGAAAATGCAGACTGAGCCACCCCTGATGTGCAGCATAAGATCATGGCTCTTGGGGTTTAGACCATCTCACAAGGAAGCTGATGGCTTCTTGGTCATACGTGACCAGAGAAAGCTGAGGACCCGGTTCAAGCAGCAGTTTCAAGCTGGCATATGGATGACAGTAAAGGTTACAGACAGATGGTAACTGGAAATAGAAGCAAATATTTTCACTTTCAAAACAGCAGCCACAGCACTAGGTCTCTAGTGGCTGTGAATCACATTTCAGTGGGAGAAACTTGAGCTCGGTGGCAGACTTTGGCTTTCCCCACAGACAGGAGCAGTGGCCTCGGCAAAAGCAGCGTTTGGAAGGAGGGCCTCCCCTTCCCTGGGCCAGGAGCACAGATGTGCCTTGCTGGCTGGGACCCTGCTGGCTGGGACACAGGTCTGGGAGGAAAACAACATCCAAAAGCTAGACTCTGCCTTTGGCCACAGATTATAGCCAGAAATGATGCCAGGCAAGTGCTAAAAAGAAAGCACCTCTCCAGAAATATGCTACAGAGGATCACACATCTTGTGCAGATGAAGGAAAAAAACCCAATCCAGGTGACAGTAATTATGGAATCATTAGAGCAGCCTTTCAATAGTCACTTTCATGTACCCGTGTTCTCTTCCTCTTTCTGTACTCTGGGCAGCTTCCCACGGGAAGGCAGATGGGGGAGGGAGATGGGGCCCAAAGCAGCCCTGGGCAGCAGAGTCACAGCTGTGCACTTGGATATAGACAAGCCGGGCCCATGCAAGCACATGTGCATGCTGGGGACACACTTTAGAAAAGGGGACAGTGTAGGGAACACAGGCCACTTGAGAGGAAAGTAGCATGGCTCTTATACTTGGCTTGCTTAAGAGGCTGTATTGTCGTGGTGCTTCTATTTCCAAGCTGATTAGAATATCTAAACCTTCTAGTACCAGGCATCTCTGCCCAGGGGTTTGGCTTAAAGGATTTTGCTATGTTTCTTGCTACCTCCCCTCCCCATCATCACAATAACAGACAGAGAGTCCTCTGCTCACACGTGCATCAAGACTGAGCTGCTGGGACTCCTGCCCTCCAGCCACTGCACAAGTCAGAAGCTGGGGGAGGGAGCGGCAGGATCAAAGGGCCAGCTCTGAAGTTGTGGGAATCTGGGACTTTGGGGAACTGAGCTGGATTTACACTGGAGCTCTGCCGGAATCATTTCTCTCTGACATATCCAGGATGCTGTTGGCGATGTCCACGGCCCTCTTCATTCTCGGAGCAGCTATTTCAGAACGCTAATTAGCCTCCGTGAGACGTCCCTCCTTTGGAACTTAAGGCAGACCTAGAGCTTGCTATGGAAAAGTGACACCTGTCCTGGGACTAGGGAAGATGAATTCTCTTCTTTTTTTCTTATTTTTTTTTCTTATTTTAGTATGCTCATTTTTACCCTTTTACACATTTAATAACTAGTCATTTAAATCCCCCTTTTAGATACTGTTAGTGCACATACTTGTTAATTGCTGCAGTAGGTGATCTGAATGACATAAAGTAGAAAACCAGTCTTTTTTTTTTTTAAAAAAATACATTTTATTTATTTTTCAAGCAGAGATAGATAGAGAAGAGAGATAGAGAGAATGGGCACACCAGGGCCTCCAGCCACTGCAAATGAACTCCAGATGCATGTGTTTCTTTGTGCATCTGGCTTTTTGTGGATACTGGGGAAGTGAGCCCGGAAAACTCAGTCTTTGATGTCAAGGACTTTGTAGTTTTAGTGGGATCATAAAACTTAAAATGATGATGGACATGTGTCAGAAAGTGCTGAGTCTCAAATGACTCTGGCGAATGGATATAGTATGAGAATTCCAGCTCATACATCTTTCTGTCATTTTGACCTTGGGACTTAGAGGGGTTCAGAATGTCGTATTCACTGATAGTATATAACTCTGAGAAGTCATTTGTGCTTTTTAAGTATGGATTGTTCACCCAAGCAGGTAAACCCAAGAGAGAAGCAATTAACACTTCTTAGGAGTTGAGCAGATCTAAATACTTTCATATATAAAAGCATTTAACGCTGTGTCTGGCACGTAATGAGTGCTCAGTAACTATCACTGTTAAATACTGGCAATTTAATTGACCCCAAAATGCAATGAGCAGCGAGATGAGTGAAATCTCACAGACACAGGATGCATGGCTGACACCATGTTTACTTTTCAGAGTATTTGACAATACTTTATACAATGCATCTGAAACAGTACTTAATCTGTGTTTCCTTTACTCTCCATTTCTTCTATTGGCTCAGCAATCACTACAAGACATACCAGAATAAGGAATAGATACACTGTTGACCTAAGTGCTGCCTTATGAAGAGACCTAGATGCTACCCAGTCTCTGAGGATAGAGTGGTGAGTGGAGATAAGACACTATATGACCAGCACCACACCCTGCTATCATGGGGTTGGTAGAAAGATATGCCTTACAGGAATTCCTCAATCTCGTTTCTCGTCTGTCACCATGATTAATCGCCTTTCCTTCATTTAGTAGGAAAGCCTTCACCATGGCTCCAGTAAGGCCACATGCCCCAGGAATCGGAGCTGGGAGGACAGACTAGCCAATGCTGTTGTGTGAAGTACACTCTCCATACCCATGCTTTAAAAATCTCTCTAAAACTCACGACTCATTTTGTCCCTAATGAGTGGGCTTCCAGAGTGGTTGAGAGACCCTCTGGTTCCCGTCTCAGAGGCAAGCGTGCCCTCAGGGTGCCATAGGAAGCTCCCCTCTGCAGTAGGTGAGAAGGCAGGGCAAGGGTTATAGCTTTTCATCCTGTTCCTGTTAAATGCTATAGTGGTAAAGCACTCTTGATGGAGGCTCTAGCAAACCTGGAAATATTTTTTTTATTTTAAACAGAGAAGTTGTTTCCAGGCTTCAGGGCTTTGCCCAGCTCCTCCCAGACTGTGAGCCTCCAAATCAGGGTAGAAAACAGACTTCTGACCTCCTGCCCATATGCTTTCTCCTCTAGACAGGAGACAGGACAGTTGACTTGAGACCTGGGCTCACTGGGAGGCTGATTTATTAGCCTTCACCCAAAGGGCCTCCTGTCTGGAAGCCAGTGGCATGTGGTATCAACATCACAGCTTCTCCCATTCAGATGCTTAATGTGATCACCAAATTAATTCTGACCAGGAATACGAAGACCCAAGTTCAAGTCTGAAAGATGTTTATAAAACCATTAAACTCATGGCTCAGCAAATCCCCAAATTGTCCAGGGTTGAGAGTGGCCTACATGGCTGTATATCCACGGAATTACTCCAATATCATGTACATTGTAAAATTATATTACATGGTAGTTGGGGAGCGATGGCATTCCATTGTAAAATGAGTGACGGAATTTCATTGTTAAGTGCTGATGTGTGAATCATATCACAACTTCGGTGATCCTGGATTACTGTCCCTTTTTCTTTCTTCCTTCTCTTCCTCTTCCTTCTTGATATAACATGTCTGAAAACTCAGAAATTGAGATTATCTTAGAACCTCTTTTTTTATGTTTGAGAGATCTTGATAAGCAGAAAGCATTGCAGTAAGTTTTAATTATGCTGGCTGCAACAGAATACAGGATACCAATATGACAAGTCTGAGGGTATTTATGGTAACAAAAGGCAAATTAAGGGAGACTGGAGATGCTTGAGAAAATGTAGAAGGAGCATTGTTCGAAGTCAGCTGCTTGGAAATGTCATCTGGAAAGTGCAACTCGCTCCATGACACTCTGGAGAGCTCTTGTCATTCTTTACTGTCCTTTTTCTCAGCATCACCCGGTCATCTGAACCTCTTAACGTTCACTTAGTTTCATATTCATCCATTCCTTATTTTACAGTGCTTGCCAGGAACCAGACACAATGGATGCAAAGGCACCTGTTCATTGTTTGGTTTTATTAAGTGTTAAGTATCACTTAAAGTTCAGAGCCCCATCACCTACATGGACATAACCAAGGGCAGAGTCCCCTGTGAGATCTGAAAATCTCAGGGACCAGCCCTAGCAGTCATTTTATGTAGGAGAAATCACTTTATGTAAGCTTGACCGAAACCCTCACAGGAAGGGACGTGTGAAAACAGCCTGGGGTTGAGGACTGCGGGGTTGTCTCTTAGGTGCCCTGGATTGAGCCTTTGGCTGGGAGAGGTGTTTCGGAAATATTTGAATTGGCCTGATTTCCCACATGTGAGGCAGGAACGCACGCTTGCTGCAGACTGTTTGTTGTGGATGCTGTTGCCAACGCTGCCTCTGACTTTACAAGCCATGTTAGTAGACACTGTTCCCTGCTGTGTGTGCTGAAGAGAAAAGACAGCGTCAGCAGGGAGAGGTCAACAGCAGATGCCTGTGTGTCTGGGGGAAGGGGAGGATAAAGGGCAGGCCCAAAGGACTCTCAGGTAGACTCCTTCCCTTCCAGAGAGGGGAGAAATGCCCCCTAGGAAAATGTTAACTCAACCATTAGATCTTCCATAGTGCCTTCCACTACAGGAGGAATTTCCTTCTCAAGTAGGAGTACATTTTGGAATAAATAAATAATAACAATAATAAATAAATAAATAATAAATAAATAAATAATAAATAAATAAATAAATAAATAAATAACACCATGGAGTATGCTGGCTCTTGTCTTTAATCCCAGCACTGGGGAGGCGGAGACATGACGATTGCTGCAAGTTCAAGGACAGCCTAGGCTACAAAGTCTCTGTCTCTAAAACAAACCAGAACACCATGGGCTGAGCCAGTGCTGAGGAAGGTCAAGCGCTGTGGAGGTTTGGGCTGTGTTAAGGAAACCCGGCAGAGGTGCTTGCGCCTTTGGAGAACAGGGGTCATCTGGAACAACTGGAGATCCAGGAGGAGGAAAGGGACTTGACCGCCTACCCTGCTATGGGTGTAGCCGTACCCTGTCTGGGGCTATTCACCAGGGGAACTGTGACACAGGCAGGGGACTCCTGAAAATTAGAGAGAGAAAATCTATTCACTGAGTCTCCCCTTGATGAAAATGCCTCCCCCAAAGGCTCCTTACGAGTTAAAGAGTGGTAGTTGGTTGAATCCCCCTCTTTCTCCTCCATTCTCTAACTCCACTTTCCCCACAGCAGCATTCCTTTAACCTTGATCACATAATAATAATGTAAATAATAATAGCAATAGGTGAAACAAAACAAATGGCAAAGACTGGAGGCTAAGAAAGGCTTAAAATCATTTTTAAAATTTATTTTAAAAATTCATTGAACATTTTAAACCTGCAAAACTATAGCTTCGGCTTTTGCCTTCTGGATGATGCTATCTTGTAGCAAGACTTTTCTGTTTTTGTAAGTTTTGTATGATGTGCAATTACTAGTTATGTAACTTGAGAACTAGACACCAGGCTGCCTATCCAGTCTGTGTTACCACTCTGCAGAGGAACAGAACATTGAATTCTAGCACCGAATGTATCATTCCCAGTGCTACATCAGCCCTTTGGAGAAAAGCATAAATCACAGCTTACACGGACCCCTTTGATCCCTGTCAAGGTTAAAGTGGGTCATTCTGCTGCTTGTTCTTATTGCCCTTTTCCTTTCTTGGCCATGCTCTTGGCCTGTTGCCTTTGCACACACATACATGTGTCTGTTTACCAATTAAATCATTTGCAGGGTTTTTTTTTTCCATGCTGAGGATTGAGCCCAGTACGTGCTAGGCAAGCCCTCTCCTGCTGAACTGTGCGTATTCCTCCAGCTCACCTTAGTGCCTGTGGCACAGCCATGTAGTCCTTAACCCTCTCGGGCCCACAGGAGCAGAACTATTACTCACAGCCACACACACGATGCTGTCCACAGTCCTGTTGGGTAAGTCTCTGTGAATGAATGTTAGCACCTTTGCAGGGCTGAGAGCGAAGGTTCAGCAGCCAGAGGTGCTTGCTTGCAAAACCTGCTGGCCCCAGCCGCGACGACGAGAGGTGACTCTGCGAGAATCCGAGCGTGTAGGCCAGCAGCAGCGAGAGACCCTGTCTCAAAGAAGGTGGAGCACGGACACCTCGAGATTGTCCGCTGACTCCATACAGCATGCTGTGGCATATGCGTGCATGCGTGCGCGTGCACGTGCACACACACACACACACACACACACACACAAATAAAATTAAATTTGGAAAAAAGAGAAAGTACCATTGCCAGGGCTAATACAGCTCATAAGACATAAGAACAAAGGGCTACCTCCCTGTCTTTTGCGAGCACAAGACCAGGTTAGGTTCCACAGTGACAAAAGCTCTCTGATAAAGCTGGAAAGCTGCGTTAGAAAGGGATGGGAATGTCTGCATCTTTGGTTGTGTGTGAGCTTAGCAAAGAACTAAAGGATGATGCTCTTGGCACTTAAAGTAATATTAAGTAGGTAATTTCTGCTGTCCTGGTTGTAGGCCTGGGAGTCTGCAAAGAACCCACGGTAGCTATGACACACCAGGGCCTGATCATGGGGGGGGAGGGTGGCCCTCCATATCCCGAGTCACCCCATAGCTCCCTGTAGTTAATATCTCCCCGTCCCTGGGTTTTACATCTGGAGCCATGAAACCTGGCGCATGAGACTCTAGCTTTCAGGTGGTAGCAGTGGTTCCGACGGGTTCTGTTTTATGTGTCTTGGCCATACTGTCCAGACATCAATCATTTTTCAAAAGCTTGCATCTGGTCCTCACATTGCTTAGGAGAGAGAGCCAGCCAGGGAGCTGGGTTTGAATTCAAGTGGTGGCTGGTCTGGACTGTTCACTTTCTACTTTGCTTTCCGCATTCTTGCTCACTGTCAACTCCTCCCTCCACCCCTTATTCATCCCCGTGTTTGACCGCACTCCACTGGACACCTTTCAGCCTAGCCACTCTGGGGGCTGGAGATTCCTTGTCTGCAATGAGAAACATAGAGATGGGTGAGAGGGGATGGTTTGCCTGAGCAGTCTACCTTTACCGTGACCTGTGCTCTTCTTAGACCATGAGAGCCCAGCTGCTTTTCTCAAAGGGTTACCATTTCACTGGGGGTCATCAGGCAGATGTCTGCCTGTGAGAATATTGGAAGGCCTGTTCCCATTCAAACACTGTCTGAATTGAAATCTGAATGGCTTCATGGAATGCAGGATTCAAATTGTGTATCTAAGCTGGCAGAGGACCATTGGCAGCTTGGTGCTTGATCTGGGCATACAGGGAAAATGATCAGAGAAAACAGCTTTGCTAGTGAGGGGGGCGGCTAGAAGCAGTCGAAGAGGAGATAGTGAAAGGCTGGGATTTGATGCTGGGGGTGTGGCTCAGTGGGAGAGCTCTAAACTAGCATGCTTAAGGCCCTAGGTTTCATCCCCAATCCCTCCTCCTGTACGAAAATGAAGGGTTTGGAATTCATGGGTATGTTTCTCCTGACCAGCATGCTAATGGTTTCAGGACCAGGGAGTATGCACAAGGTATGTGCTGAGGTTCTGGCAGATGAGAACACCAGTCTGTGATTAGAACTGCGAGGCCGCGAGGCCTCTGCTTCACCCCAGCGCACTGAATGGCCAGCTCAGCCCTATGCCGGCTCCGCTCCATTTGTGCTTTCTGTCAGCAGTAATGAAATCAGACAGGCACACAGAGACTTCTTTTCCCTCCTCACAAATTTTTTAATAAAACTCTTTGAACAACAGAGCTGGGCATCTCTGAAGCCTGAAATTAAAGTGATAAGATGGGAGATTACTCACTTGTCAGTCCACACCAAACTGCATCACCCATACAAATTCCAGGGGAGGTTTTCTAAATCTTCCCACAATGCGAGGCTCTCTCCATCTGGACCTTTTCCTTTCTTATTTTCTTAGGAAGAACACGTAGCAACAAGAAAGAGAAAAGAGGCATTTCATTCTCTGGGCCACTAATGACATGAGAATCTAGCCCTGAAATAGGTTTTTCCAAACAGTAATTTTTGGAAAGAAGTACTTTGTGTTAAGTGGTATCTTCTATTTAGATACCCTGAGACAAAATGGAATCACAGCCGCTTGGTCAAAACCACACATCCATCTGCCTTCCAGGTGGAATGGCCGTTGTAGGCTATAGCCCTGGTGAGTTCCCATACTTACTGGACTCTTGAAGCCAGTAACACTTGACACTGGGGAATCCACACATAGCATGTCCGGGCCCTGGGTCCTACATTCATGAGAACTAAATCAATGACACTTGCATCTTGTGGGTAACAGAGAGCAGACTGTGGGCAGTGGGTAATTGTGGAAGGTGGAAGGAGTATTTTAGAGAGGGCAACCTGGCCTCTGAGTCCCAAGCTATAAACTAAATATCTAAGTAGACTGTTTATTTTTTCCCAAAGCAAAAAACTTTGAGATTCATCCTGCAAGTAAAATCCTGATTTCTGGAATCATAAGCTATTGGAGTTCCAAAGTAAAAGTTGCTAGAGGCCATCTGTAAACTCTCCTGGTCCTTCTCTTGGGTCCCTAGTCATGTAAATCTTATCATGGCTCTCTGGGTCTCTGTCATGAGCATATACAGAACACTCCTTAGAGTAGGTATTGGCAGATAATAGTTGCTGGGACAGGAGGAGTAATGTTTTTAAGTGGTATAACCACTATGAACTGCTAATCTGGATTCTTTAGCAATGTGACATTGAATTAAAAGAAGGGGCGGATGGCATACTGTAGCCATTTGTAGCCTTTTGTGTGTGTGTGTGTGTGTGTGTGTGTGTGTGTGTGTGTGTGTGAAGATATTCTTTGGACTATTTGGTCCAAATGTCTTAGCAGGAAAAGCAGGTTAGTCCATGAAGTTTCAGTGTGAAGAAGAGGCTATTGTGAGAGAGGAGGTAAGGTGGAGGGAGTCGGAGGGATGGTGAGGCGGGAGGAGATGTGCGCCAGCAGAAAGCCATTGTCACCTGCAGAGACAACCACAGGCGTGTGAAGGGTGTTCCAGAGCCCACAGAGGACTAGACTCATGAGGCAGCAGAAGGACACTGATGTGACACAGACAGGAGTTGAAGCTGAGGTGGAGACCCAATAGGTCTCCCCACACATTCGCAAGCAGCACACCCAATCAGAAATCATCAGCTCCCTGACAGTTGATAGGAGTCAGCTCTTGGGGTGCAGTATAGGTCTGGGGCAGACAGAATTGGGAATCGGAGGTGGGAAAAGCAAAGCAGGGAAACAGTGACCATAACTGTCACCCACCTGCTTATCAGACGCTGTTTCCAGGCACCTCCGTGCCCAGTGGAGTCTTCTTTGCCTCCCTTGGTAACAGCCAAATATTGAGCAGTGTCACACTTGTTAAATGGTCTCCCTCATGAAAGTGGTGAGGTGACCTAATTAAATCAATGGTTTTTAATTTAATCTATTTCAGCAATCGGCCCATGAATTCTTGATCTGCCTATGTGCCCAGTTCTCCTTCCTCCCCAAGGCCCGCCTCCTTACTTTAAGATAAAAGATTATTTTGAAAGAAGTTGATTATTTTCTCTCTAAATAAACTCAAGTGTTTCCTCTTCTATTCAGTTTTTCGGTCCTAGCCATAATTTTCTGATTCCCAGCTTAATTCTTTCTTGAGAATTTAGGGCTTGAACATCTCGTAAGGTCACTGTGCAGGAGAGTTCAGAAAGATGGAAATTTGGCCATCCGGACCCCTGTCACAGCCTGGCTCCCACCCAGACTGCGTTTCCTGACTCTGGCCACAGTTCTTTCGTGGGTTACATCACAGGCCACTGCCATTCTTTTCTTACCTAAAACAGTCCTTGGCCTTTGCTGAAAAGGATATTTCTTCTCATGAAAAATAAATAAATAAATAAAGCCATGCATGGTGGTACACGCCTTTAATCCCAGTACTAGGGAGGCAGAGGTAGAAGGATGCCATGAGTTTGAGCTCAGCCTGAGAACTACATAGTGAATTCCAAGTTAGCCTGGGCTAAAATGAGTTCCTACCTTGAAAAACCGAATAAATAAATAATTAAGCAAACAAACAACTTTCAGGAACTTTGCCAAAGGCACATATTCACACAAGGCCAGGGGCTAAATCTGTGCTTTCGCAAAGTAATAGTTCAGCTAATGTTTATTGTGAAAAAACATGTTCTTGTTTACATATTCACTCACTTCTGAAGAAACAAATCTCTCTACTTGTTTCCTAAGTAGAATTCCTTGTTAGGTTCCATGTGGGCACAGGGAGAAACCACCCTTCAGCTGGTACTGATCTGCTGGCTTCACCATGTCAAATCCCTTCAAAGGGCATCCAGCTAGTCTAAAAACTGAACAGCATCCCTAACTAGACTACACAAGTGCTTCCTAAGAATCTTCAGCTAACCCTCTCTAGGCTGAGACTGAGGAAGGCACGTGTCAAAGAGACCTCATGAATGTGAAACGATGTTTTGTGGGGCCTTCCGGGCCTCAGAAGGGCAGGAGAAGTGTGCCGTTCTTCGTGGGTGCCTCCTGAGAGCTCAGCTGGAGAAGAGAGCCCATCTGTTACCATAAAGATGCATCTTCAGCCCATTCCAAATCACATGCGGTAGAGGTGAGGTTAGACTCAGGCAGGGTGAGGATCCAGCGTGCATATGTTTTACCTAAGAACTAATGAGTTATGGTATCAGAAGCTATAGAAATAAGCCAGCGTATTTGTTACTTTATCATTGCTGTGATCAATAACTGACAAGAAGCAGCCTGATGAAGGGAAGGGTTTATTTTGCTCCTGAGGTAAGTGTGTGTGTGTGTGGGGGGGGGGTGTTCCATCATGTGAAGAAGGCAGTGGTGGCAGAAGCAGAAGGCTAACTGGTCACAGTGCATCTACAGCCAGGAGGAGGCAGAGAGAGGTGGGGAGAGGAAGAGAACATGACACTAAGATGTGGACCTCAAGGCCCATCTACAGCGACCCACTTCCTTCAGCTTGGACACACCACCTGAAAGCTCAACCTTCCCAAACAGCGCCCCCAGTTGGGGATGAAGTGTTCAAACACGGGAGGCACTTCGTGTTTAAACCACAACAGTCTTCAAAGGTAACAGCCAAAGGCTGAAATCCTTGTACAATTTGTAGCAAAGATCTTTGTCAGGTCTGATCTCTCAAACAAGAAACTTGCTTGTCTTTACTGGCTTGGCTTTCTTTAAGCAAACCTAGACCCTGGAGTGCAGTTCCAAGGTCAGGGTCATAGGCCTTCCCTGAGACTTAGTATTCAATACATCCCTCTGAGTTGGGAGCAGAGGCTGATGAAGTTCTTGGGTATAACTGAGGAGAAGTTCCTGCTGCCTCCTGACCTCAATGCTCTTCTGCAGTGTGGGCCAACTCCAGAAAGGCCCCCGACCTCTGGTGGTGCAGATCGTTCAAGAGGCTGAACTCTCAGAGCCTCTGGCATTGCTAAACTGATGCACCAACAGGTGTCTTCACTATTTTTGCACTGTTGAGGCAGTTTAGGGGTGACAGGGCCCCAAAGAGAATAGATTTATCTTGGATAAACATGCAAATTATCCTTTGGGCCTGTAAGGGAAAATCTAGGGCATTACACTTTACTACAGGTCAGAAATCTCAAAAGTGTCTGGCCTTTTCTTATCCTTCCACTCCCTTCCAAGAAAGCCCGTCCTAGAAAATTAAGATTTCTGGGAAGATTGCCTTTTCCCAGAAATCTTGACCCTAGACCCCTGATGTCTGGACTAGACTGGCTAAACTCATTGCCCATTCATGGAGCTTATCCATGTATATATATATATAAAATCTTGAGATGGGCTTCTCAAACTCTCTCTTGCTTCTCTAGGTAAGAGCTATGTCTTTCTTCCCTTCATCTCCCCTTTCTCTTAAAGCCCTCTCTCAAAGCTCTAAGCTATGAGAAAATCATTCCGAATCTTATCCTTTGGTCTGTGGACATCATTTGTCAAGTTGATATGACAAGAATCCAGGGACACCGCGAAAGCATTGGTGCATTGGCATATACTGTTGCATTGCCAGAGGAACCCCCAAATTCCCATTTCACTGTCACTGCTTTGGTGCTAAAGCAAGTAATTTTTTAAGATTTTATTTTTATTTATTTATTTATTTATTAGAGACAGAGAGAAGGAGAGACAGAGAGAGAGAATAGGATGAACTCCAGATGCCTGTGCCACGCTGTGCATCTGGCTTACGTGGGACCTGTAGAATCGAACCTGGGTCCTTAGGCTTTGCAGGCATGCTCTTTAACCGCTAAGCCATCTCTCCAGTCTTAAAGCAAGGTTTTAATTGCTAGACCACTATTTAGAAATTGTTGACTTTAACCCAGAATTCAGATCACATTCCTTTCCTCTTAGAATCTTGTCCATTCCTTCCCACTGAAATTAGAGTAAACATTCCCACCTCCTTATGTCTTTCCAGTGGCCCCTCCCTCTGACTGATTTCATTGTTCCCCATCTCCCTGCTAGACTGATGCTCCAGCCAATCTTTTTGATCATTTCCAAGAAAGTCAACAGCCTCTGCCGCCAACCCTGATGAATTTGACCACCAAGTTTCAGAGAAAACTTTGACTTTGACCTTGGAACCACACTCCAGTGTCTAGGGTTCCTAAAATAAAGCCAAACCAGTAAAGACAAGCAAGTTTCCTATGTCAGACATCAGACTTGGAAAAGGGATTGTTAATAAAAAAAAAAAAACAATGTATAACATTTCAGATTTCAGTCCTTTGGACAGCCTAGTCTGGCTTTTTCACCTCCAGGTCTATCTCAGTTCAAAATGTTCCCGATTCAGATGAGTCTTTCCCGTCACCTTGCTTTCTAAAATACTGTCTCTTTGTGGCTATTCTCTTATTCATCATTGATTTCCTTCAGAACAATGATGAAAATCTGTGCTTTTTCATGTCTGTTTTTTACCACTAAAACTTCAAATGGTAGGCATCCTATGGCCACAATAGTATCAGTAACAGAATGACATTAATGATAATTTCCAAAATGAGCCATTTGCAAATATGAGCATGTTAATCGATGCTACACACCCCTTCAGGGGTGGGTGCTACTGAGATGCAGCACCCCAGAGCAGAATAACCCTATGCTGGGGTGAGGGGCGCACATGCTGAAGTCCAGCTGGAGAATTTAACCATAATCACTGAAAGAACTCACAGGAGGCATTCACCACTTCTTTTTGTTTCCCAACTTTGGGCAGAGATACAAGTTCTGACAAAGTACTTTTAATCTATGTTTTGCTGAAAATAAAACGATACTTTTAGCTTTCTTGTGGTGTTCTGTTGGTCGGACACCATTCATCTCTTTTGTAACACAGTCGACTGGATTGGTCAGCTGCTATGAGATAAGATCTCAAATATTAATTTTGTACTTTCTTCCTTCCCCATATATACTGGCACATTTGGTAGTTGTTTGAGCCTTCCACATTCACATAATGAGAATTAGGATTGTTGTGCCCCAAAACACAAGGGAAAGAAATAACTAATTAGAGGTTTACTTTTGTGATACTAATAAGGTTTTCTCTTTTTTTGTATTTTTTTTTTTATGAGAAAGACAGAGAGCAAGAGAGAAAGAGAGAGAGAATTGGCATGCCAGGACCTCCAGCCACTGGAACTGAGCTCCAGACATGTGCGCCATCTTGTGTGCATGTGCGACCTTGTGTGCCTGGGTCACCTTGTGTGCCTGGCTTATGTGGGACCTGAAGAGTCAAACATGGGTCCTTAGGCTTTGCAAGCAAGCACCTTAACTACTAAGCCATCTCTCCAGCCCAATAGGGTTCTTTTAAGTCAAGAGCAGATGAATTAATGCAACAAAAATATTAAAGAGAAAAACAACATAAATGGGGTAGGGAGAAGTTGTAAAGTAGGGAGGTCTTACTCACTCTATCCTGGAGACCAGAAAGATTCTGGCAGGATATGAATTAGAAGGGCCAGCCCTGGGTTTCTAAGAACTATAGACAGAACACAGAGGGGCCAGAGAATGAAGAAAGGCCTGGAGCTACAAGGAAATGATGCCAAAGCTTCAGCTGGTCATCTTTCTCTCTTATTCATTACCCTGGTAAAGTTTGCTAGGTGGGGATGGGACTTTCCTCCACAGCTGTCCAGGGCTCTGCCCTCAGCAAAGGACACTTGTCTGCAACCTGAGATTCAACTGGGCTTTCTTCTAACTGTTCCCTGAAAACACCTACACATGCTGGGTGAGGTCACTGGCTCCTCAGCAAGGCAGAGATGAGATGGAGTCGACATTTGGTGGAGGCCAGACAGCAGGGAACATTACTCTACATACCCAGTCAGGAAGAAGGTGATGGCTTGCTGAGTTTGAGCCTACCCCTTTGTCAGAAATAATTCCAACTACGTTCTCATCTGTAATTTAAAACCTCCTTAATGTGCTGGTGTAGGACTTTGACCTTGACAAAATACATGGAAAACTGGTGTGTGTGTGTGTGTGTGTGTGTGTGTGTGTGTGTGTGTAAGGTATGGCTTGGGAAGGCAAATGGGCTCAACACTGTTGGCCTGTTACACAGGGCAGGGCAGGGCCAGGGCCAGGCTCACATTAGAGAGTTCCCTCATTGAGCCAGGCATGGTGGCTCCTACTTGAATCCCAGTACTTTGTAGGGTGAGGATGTAAGATTTCCATGAGTTTGAAGCCAGTCTGGGCTACAGAGTGAGTTTTAGCAGGTCCGCTTGGGCTAGAGTGAGACCCCCGCCTCAAAAAAACAAACTCAAAAAAACAAAATAACAACAAAAGCCTTCCCACATTAGACTCTTGAGGAGATTAGTCCTTGACACTGTTAATCTGTTTATGAGAGTCCTTATCTTCCCATCTTCCCTCTTTCTTGAGAACAATTGACTCTTCTGAAACTCAGCCTCCTCTGTTAATACGCTGCCTCTCTCAAATGAAACAATCCTGTCTTGAGGACCCTAGGACCCAGAGTTAGCTGCGGCACTCTTAGAATTTCCCCAAATGGTACCAAAGTATCAGAATTATTCAACTGCTTAACCACTGGCTGGTTTGCCTTACAATTCCTTCAGGACCCACAACCCTTTGGCTCTTTATAAACCCTCTGACACAGATGGTTCTAGGCTTTGGGTTGGTGGCTGGTACCACGAGAAGGCCAGGAGGCCTGCGGAGTAGCCCATAGTGGGATTTGTTCTCTGTTCTCTGTTGGTCTATTGGAAAAAAAAAAAAGAAGAAGAAGAAAAGCCACAAGGCCACCTGCTTTCCCCTTTGTCCTGGGCAGCTCACCATTGTTAGAAGCAGACATACAGGGGAAGGATGGCACACACTTGTGAGTCCTCTTGGGGTCATGGCTTATGAACACGTGTACAATGTGTGCTTACTGCCCTTTTCCTTTTCTGGTGTCTCTTGATGAGCTCTGGGGCTAGCAAGGCAGTCCATCTTGCCCCTCAACTAACGCTTACCACTGTAGACACTTGCTTTTGGGAAAGAAGACTAGATTGTGGTGTATAGCCCATGGCTATTGGACTCATTTTCATCTGTAATAGAGACTCTGCTGTGCCCGGTGGTCTGTCCTCCAGCCGAGGGTTGGCTTGGCAAGGATGAAGAGCCAGTCCTGGCTCCCAGGCTGCTGGCTGCACAGCTGACCATATTAGGACTGTGTGAAGGAAGATTCCTCGCAGGGTGCAGCAGCAGGAGCTGTCAGTCTGGATTGCAAGAGCTATATTTAGAACCAGACTCTGGGGAATAGCAGCTTAAGCGTGGGAGTGGGTTTCTGGAATGCAGATGTGCAGGGAATCTCTACACCAATCCCCAGGAAGCTGGAGGCTGACACCTTACCTTAGGAGAGTGGACCTCCTTTCCCTGCGTCTCCTCCCAATTGCTTGGATAGCGTCTTTGGGGCCTGGGGAGGCTAATTCGGTCCTTTTGGCTCTGTTGCTTTTGTAGCATGGAGGGAAGGAACCATGATTGTTGAATGAATCAGCTCTCGAAATGCCACAAACAGTGGTAATTCTCCCTTGAGCCCTCCTCTTTTCATACCCAGTTAACAGGATGAATGGGATCATTTTCTTACCCTGTGATTTCTCTCCCTAGAAAATCAAAGGAATTAGCACCCCTCTTTTGTTCTGCAGGAAGTGCACCTTTAACAATAGAAGAACTTTGTTTCAGGTTACAGACATCCTAGGTCTAGAAACATATCTTCTTTACAAAGTACAATTGCATTAAGAAGAATGTAATTATTATGTATGAATTGATTTCATGTGAGGCCACACAAACAAAATTCTAGGACAGTAAAAATGATGGAAAAACTAATTTATAGATACAGTGGTGCTGTTGAAATAAATGAAGGTGTTTATCTAGAGGCAACTCTCTACTTTGTTTTCTCCCTCTCTCTCTCTTTCTCTCTGTCTATCCTTTTCTTTTTTAATTTTTTTTTGTTTTTTATTTTATTTATTTATTTATTTGAGAGTGACATACAGGAGAGAAAGAGGCAGATAGAGGGAGAGAGAGAGAGAATGGGCGCGCCAGGGCCTCTAGCCACTGCAAATGAACTCCAGACGCGTGCACCCCCTTGTGCATCTGGCTAACGTGGGTCCTGGGGAATCGAGCCTTGAACCGGAGTCCTTAGGCTTCACAGGCAAGCACTTAACTGCTAAGCCATTTCTCCAGCCCTGTCTCTCATTTTCTATCTTCCTCCTCTCCTTAGATTTGCTAATTCAGTTGATTCAGACTTTAAATGGGTAAGCACCCATGCCATCATGAATTCTCATATTTGGGAAACATTTATTTATTTATTTATTGGTTTGTTTGTTTATTTATTAGAGAGAGAATGGGTGCACCAGGGCTTCCAGCAACACTACAGATAAACTCCAAATGCATGTGCCACCATGTGCATCTGGCTTATGTGGTTACTGGGGAATTGGACCTGGGTCATTAGGCTTTGCCTTAACCACCAACCCATCTCTCAAACCCACATTTGAACATTTGAAGTATTAGATTGTCATTTCTTCTGCTGCAAACCCACTTAATTTCCTCAGATTATTCAGTAGAGGCAGTTGGTGGAGAGTTACAGGCAAAATACCACACAGGTCTGAATTTTGGTTGGGAAGTTCATTTGAATAAAAAGCCAAAGGCACTGCTTGTTTAACTGCTACTCTCTACAGAGGAATGCCTTTGCTTGGGAGCAGGATTAGGAGGAAACGGCTGGGCTGTTTCACTGGCTAAAGCTAACTAATTGCAGTATAATCTAATATGTGTACTTACATGAGAGATCCTCGGAAGGAAAGAGCCACAGTTTAACTGCATTAGCAAGCTCCCTCGCATGCTGTGACAAGATTGGTAGTTACTGTGAGCAAAAGCACACACGGCAGATAGTAGATGGACCGCGTGGCCAGAGA